>JAEIGO010000236.1:0-1377265 GCA_018903765.1 Drosophila aff. chauvacae BK-2020 | reverse complement strand
GAAGGGGCTGCATAGTCCAGCTGGTATGTGTGAAGGGGCGCGAGAAGGATCGCCTTGCGAGTTCCATATTGAGTTTGTAAACTTCTTTCCGTGGATAACGCATACCTTGCAGGAATGGATAAGCGGAATGACCAAAATTTGAAAGTTGCGTATTGAAGCAATATACAAAATGGCCAAATATATTAATGCACTTAATTTGAGTAAGTCAAAGACCTTGCAATGGCTAACTAAGTGCTGGAGTCCGCATTTCATTACGCGACATACGTGAACATAATATCTTCCCCCTATCTCAGCGACCCTTCGCCGTCGCCTACTTATAAGTATATGCATATGTTGCTCAAAGCAGACTACTGGCAGCGCTGCTACCTGAAATTAGGCTAAGAAATCTCTTTATGAATACTTAAGCTCAATTAACAGCATTTTCACATGGACATTGCTCGTCTTAAATAATAAAAACCCTAATCAAAACCAAAACCAAGAATCTTCTTATTATAGTTTATTGTTTTATCTGATACACAGATCAATTTAAAACCAAGTTATTTTATACTGGCTGCGGCCGATCGGCGAGGTCCGGCCGTAAACCTCGAGCTCGAGCTCGGCGAGCGCAAAGAGAGGCGAGCGCGGACGAGCGAAAAAGTTTGTGCGCAGAGGCGGCACAGTGGCCCCTCACATATCCCGCCTCCTTGCAATCACTCGCCGTAACATGGTCCTTATTGAGGCTGGGTGGCAGGCCTGCACATGACCATCCATGAACGCATGGTGTCGCACACCGGCAGTTCATCCTGATTCCTCATCAAGCCTGGCCGCATCACTGCGGATTGTCCGCGCCCAGGATCACAGATATCGTCGCGGGTAGATAAACCGCTTCATCGGGCCAGAGTGATGTCCTTGCAAACCGGGCCTGCACCGATCGCTCCCGGACTGCGCGAACGCACCGATGCTCAACCTTTGAAGGCCAAGAACCAACACTGGGGTCACCTGGCACCTTACAACAGAACATATCCGTTCGTCCCCAACGCTGGTAGTTGGCAGACTTCCAGCGCTCAGAGACGTCGACAGTTCGTAGCCGTGCAAGGGTCGATAAGAGCCGCCGTGTCGAAGACCCGAGCCCCGGTATGGTTCAGCACCAAAGCCGTTGGCAGAAGATTGACTGAAGCACGCCTTGAGCGGGTGGACGAGGGCCTGGAGTGGCTGGAAGCACGCCTGAGCGGTGGACGAGGGACTTGGAGCGGCTGAAGCACGCCTGAAGCGGCGGACGAGGAGGAGTTACGAAGCACGCCTTGAGCGGCGGACGAGGGCCTTGAGCGGGACATACGCCGTGACGCGGCGTGGACGTTGAGGAGGGCTGCCGCAGCATCGCCGTGGAGGCGGACGGAGGCCGAGGGCGGCTGAAGCATGCCTTGGAGCGGTGAGGGGCTGATATGAGCGCTGCGCACGCCGTGGAGAGGCAGGCGGACGGGAGGCCGAGGGCGGCTGAAGCATGCCTTGGAGCGGCGGACGCGGGCCTTGAGTGGCAGAAGCATGCCGTGGAGCGGCTGCCGAGGGCCGAGGAGCGGCAGAAGCACGCCGTGCGCTGCACTGAGGCTGCGGGAGCGCCTGAAGAACTCCGCGAGTGGGCGCTCGGCGACCGGCGCGCCTCCTGACGCGGCTGACGTCAAGAGCCATCGGCTGCTCGGAAAGGTGCAGCAATGTATGGTGATCCCGGCCACACGTTTTGCAGCCTCGAGCCACGCCCGTCGGAATGCTCGTGAGCCAAACAGCGGGGGCAGTACCGGTTGGCCAGGACCGCGCCCGTAGACGCTTCTCGGCCTTGAATCGAAGAAAACGACGGCACTTCCGTAACGGATGGACATCACTGCAGACTCGGCAACGGTAGGAATTGATACCTCAGAGTACATATCTGCCTCCAGTGTTGGCGCTGCGTGGACGTGGAGACATCGTATCGTGACTGGCGGACTAGGACGGAGAGGAAAAATAGCACCAGTACTGGTACTACTACGAATTGGAACTACGGATTAGCTACGAAACAGCGGAACATTGAGTGGACGGGGAGACTGGTTACTTAGGGCAGACGGGTGCGTCCATCGGAAGGAGGATTGACCTTTCAGGGGACGTTTTATTAGTCCCCGCGCAGTGCGGATGTCGACCACACGGACATGGGCCATCGGATCCGGAAACACTGCGTCAATACGCCCTAATCGCCACTCATCGCACGGCAGGTTGTCTTCCTTAACAAATCCACCATGTCCCGACACGGAGATCTCTATTGAAGCTCGCCACTTGTTCCGCTTATGGAGTTCCTTTTCCCAGACTAAACTGCTGATGTAGAGCCTTTAGATGTTGCCAGCGGTTTATGATGGTCGTGGTATCCCCTTGATTTCAGGTTCAAATATTGCTAGGAGTGGCCCTCCAACCAGAAAGTGCCCAGGCGTAAGAGCTAATAGGTCACCGGGGTCTTCGGACATTGGCGCGACAGAAAAATTAACCTCAATCCTAGCCAGCAGCGTGGACAGCCTTCGAACGTGCATTTCCGCGTGGCTGTAGACTTTGTAAAACAAGGTTTTGAAGCTCTTAACGCCTGCCTCCCACAAGCCTCCCATGTGGAGGCTCCTGGCGGAATGAAATCCCAAAGAAGCTGCTGGTGGCTATAGGCACTCGTCACAGCCCTTTTGAGAGCCTGGAGGAAATCGCGGGAGAGTAGGGCTGTCCGCACCCACAAAGGTCTTCCATTGTCCGACTGAACTTGACGGGGGCATCCTCTTCGGGACACGAAACGGGCGAAAGCGGCGAGAAAAATTCTCAGTCAATGTAAGGTCGGAGGTCGGCTCTAAATGGATGGCCTTGGTGGAGAAGCACACGAATACCAACACATACCCTTTGGTAATGAGGCAGGCTCGTCCCGTGTAGTTCTTGATGTCGAAGGGGCCGGTATAGTCCATACCGGTATGCGTGAAGGGGCGCGAGAAGGACGTCCGCCTTTGGTAGTTCTCCCATGAGCTGAGTTTGCAACTTCTTTGTGGATAACGCATACCTTTGCAGGAATGGATAAGGACTTGATCAAATTCTCACTTTCGGAGATCCAGAATTTGGAACGGATCAGACGGATCATCAGCTGATTACCGCCGTGCAGCGTTGGTGCGATGGGTAAAATGAACGAGGAGTCGAGACAGATGGCAGTTAGATGGAAGAATAACCGGATGGCTTTCGTCATACTGAGGAGTTCGGAGGCTGTAACACGGCCACACGCTCTCATGAGTCCTTGGAGAATCCAGAAACGGGTTCAGGTTTTGAATTGGACTGGATGCTGGCACTGGTCGCTTGTGGCTTACACAGTCGATCTCAAGGCCGAAGTGCCTGCTGGAGTGACGGAAATTAGGGAGAATTTGTGCCAGCAACTTCAGTCGCCGTCAGGTGGTTCTCGAACGAAGATCGGTCCTTTCGCGAGCGCTGGATGAAGCACGAACATAGGCAGACTCGCAGCGCCTTATGAAAGTAGAAAAGCGCTCAAGAATATCTTCCAGGGGCCTTGGCAACGTGGACCTTGACTGCTCGCTTCTCAAGTTCAGTCTCGGGGAAGTCATTGGCTGGAATGGGCCACCTGGAGCGGTTCTTGCAGCCAGGAAGGGCCATGCCACACAGCTTGACCGTCCGCGAGGTCTTGAAGAGCCACCCCCGCCAGCGAGATCCGCCGGATTATGTTCGGAGCGGACATGTGCCCATTTCTCCACCTCGGTGAACCAGAGTAATCGAGGTCACCCGATTTGCCACGAACGTTGTCCAATGGCACGCCGGTCTGCGCAACCAGGCGAGAACAATTGTAGAGTCCGTCCAGCAGTGGAGGGCGGACGCAGGCCGGGCATCTTGGGAAGAATTGCGTTGGCCATCCTCGGACAATAGGACGGCTCCGCACAATCTAATCGCGGGAGCGACACCGTCTTGACTGGGGCCACCCGTGTCTTTGCCGTCAGCAAGTTCACCACCGTGGACCCGGTCTCCACTCGGACGCAGATGGCAGCGCCGTACGCCTTTTGCGAGGCGTCACACAACCCATGATGTTCTACCTTCAAGTGAGGACGGGAAGGCGACCCAGCGGGGGATTCGGATATGATCGAGCGCCGAGTAATCTTCCAGGAAGTCAACCCATCTTTTGCAGAATTCCTGAGGGAGGACATCGTCCCAGCCCAGATCCTGGAGCCAAATGTCCTGCATAAACATCTTTGCCCGGACAATGAAGGGGCTAGCCAGCCGTCTGGATCAAACAATTTGGAAATTTGAGACAGGACCTGACGCTTTGAGAACGAAGATCCCAAGGTCAATTCTGGCGGAATGAAGAAAAATCATCCGACGTCGCCTTCCACCGCACGCCGAGATTTTGGCCGTGCTCTGCGTCGATTTCGAGGAAGTCAGCCCGAAGGAGATGATCAGTCTGGATATTTGACAAAATCGCCTTGCTGTTGGCTGTCCACTTCCTAAGGGGAACCCTGCCGAACCCAGGGCCCCCTCGAGCTCCGGATAACTGCCTGCGCCTCAGTCTTTGAGTCTGCACCAGCGAGAACGTCGTCGACGTACATGAACTGTCGGATAATCTGACTCGCCTGCGGATACCTCGACTCTTCGTCTTCGGCGAGCTGTTGCAGGACGCGAATCGCTAGAATGGAGCGCAATTGACCCCGAAGGTTACCGTCTTCAGACTAGTCCCGTTTGCGGATGGGCTAGACGCATTGAAAACTACGCGCACCTTCGTAGTTGAAGCTTTCGGGCTTGAGAACAGCGTGGTGTGGAAGGTAGTAAACCTCGGCCATGTGTCCAAGTCGAGGTATTCCTGGATCACCGCGTCATACCGGGCTTTGAGAGGGGATCCCTTTTTGGGCGCTGCTCGTTGCGGAGGAACTGAGCGAGAGCGAAGGATCGTGAAGATGCTAGCTCGGAGCCCTTGTGCTCGGGGTCGCGCAAGGGGAGCGTCACAACATACTTGCCCTGATGGTCCCTTCTGTTGGTTTGTACGAAATTTTGTTCGCAAAACGCATCAGACTCAGGGACAATCTGTGTGGGCACTTCCTCCACTTCCCCAGAACTTGGTGAGGAGCTGGTCCAGAGAGTCCGAGGGCGCAGGTAACTCGCGTGGAGAAGGCGGACACCCTGCGTGGCGCTGCCGAATGGACTGGGCCTGTCAACACCCATCCAAAAATGGTTTCCTGGCCGAGAAGTGAACCGCAGATGTCAGCTTTTTGGAATTGCCGAGAATAGACGGAAGAATGTCTGCTCTTATCAAAATGTCGATCTGGGAGCTCTCAAAGAACTTGGGGTCCGCCAGGGGATGTTAGGAAGGTCCTTAAGAATATCTCGTGAATTGGATACGAGGGTAAAATTCCCGGCCAGCTGCGGAAGAACATAGGCCGCAGTCTCTAACTGTATCCCAGGCCTGGAGGGCGATCGAATCGAAAACGTACACAACTTGGTGGACTGAGCGGCCACGGTTTGGTTCAGGCCGGACACTTGGGCTTGGACAGTCTTGAACGGAAGTTTGACTAAGTTGAATAGTCGTTCTGTAATAAAAGTAGCTTCGGACCCAGAGTCAATCAAGGCACGTGCTTGAAAGTTGCACCCCAGATGGCACACGTTAATGAGGCAGTGCCCTAGGACGGCTCTTGACCCGGAAGCGAAGCATACCTTGCACATCTGCGGGATCGCCGGAGTCACCCGTGCCTCTTGAGAAGGCGCGGGCCGAGGCGTGGCTGTCGTAGACGGACTTGGAGCGGTTGCAAAGGATTACCGCGGTGCATGAGGGTGTGATGCCGGCTGTGGCATAAAACAGCTGTGGGCACTGGTGCAATCCCGTTGCTGGTGCCCTCGGGCAAAAAACAGTTAAGGCAACGTTGCCTTCTCTTGATATAGTCGGAGCGACCATTCACGTCCATTTCGAGGAACCGTGGACATACGCGAATGGGATGGTTCTCCCTGGAACAGAGATCACATCCCCTGGACGCTGGAGCGAGCCTGGCCTCATACGAGTTGAGCCTGCGCGGTGCGGCGCTCGCAGTTGCTGATCTTGGCGGGAATTTGCCCCGAAACGCTCGGTCTGATGTCGTCGATTGCCTCCAGAGTCCGATAGCGCTCTGTCAAGAAGGCGCCAACTCACTCCAGGTTGGAATTTCGACCTGTTGTGCACTGATTGCTCCCACTGGAAAGCGTAATTTTGGGAAGCTTTAAGAGACCATGTGTACCAGGAGACAATCCCAAGCTTCGACATTAATGGAGGACATACAAGGCAGTGAGGCAACTCTGAAGTGCCTACTGTAGCTCTTCAGAGCTGCTCCGATTCTTGGGGAATAGTCTGGATGTTGAAAAGGATTTTCAACTGACTTTTGACCAAAGACCGCCGATTTTCGAAACGATCGGTCAGGCCTTGCCACGCCGAGACGAAACCTTCATTTGTTAGCGGGGCCTTACAAACAATGGCGTGCGCGTCGCCACTTGTTTTCGACAACAGGTGGAACAACTTTTCCACCGGTGTGAGCCCCGAGTTGCGGATATATATGGCGGTGAACAAATCTCTGAAGGTGGGCCACCGAAGATAATCACCACTGGCGTCCACTGGCGGTAACCGGCAACTAGTGGAAGTGGGCAGTTGGCTGGGAGCGGAAGCCTGAGCGGACTGGACGGCGGCACCTTCTATTATCTCCTGAAGCTTGGCTACGCTACCTCGAATATACGGAGTAACAGTAGCTGTATTTGGATTCCAGCACTGTTGAGGTGACTGGGTCTTCAGCGGACCCGGAAAGAAGATCGGAGCAACTCTCATAGCCCTTTTTCACACTTTCCCATAAGCCCCGGATTTCGTCCAGATGGACTCGGCACATATGTGGAGAAAATCTGTCAGCTTCTGGGGCGCCCGGAGTGTGTAGGTCAGCTTCGAATTTGCTAACTCGGTCTGTTGTGGCAGCGAACTTCCTTAAAGCAACGTCTACCGTACTTTGCGCCATTTTTGCGACCGATCGAGAAAGTCTTGGTGAGGGCTCGTGGATCGTATCGACTGACTCGTCGCTCTTTGCCTGTGGAATGGCAGGGGCAGCCCTTGGCTTTAATTGGGACGACCGCGGAGATGCGGATTGGGACCTGTCTAGGCGGATGGATGGGATCAGAAGTGGCTTTTTGTCGCCTCCCGTGGGCATTCTCCGAATTTAATTCTGCCGATTCGCGTGTCGACGCGCGTGAGCCACAAGCGTCTCGTACGGAGCAGGGCGGTCACACTGATGCTCTTGGCGCGATCAGAAGCGGCGACTCGGCCCAATGAAGCCGGCAGCAGAAATTCGGTAATAAGGGCGGATGGTGCCTTATGTGAGGTGGACCGCAAAATCGGTAACCAGTAGGTAGGCAGGAAAAATATATATACAAAATATATATATACAAAATATATAAAGAATATATATTGCGTGGCTCGGACGTGGAGCTTGCTTTATATTTTAGTTGGCAAAAAAATGAGGCCCAGAAAATTAATAAATTATATCCAAGAATCCAAGAAACCATCAATAAATAAATAATTATTACAAAAAATTATTTGTTGTTTGCCCATGAAACACTTGCGCAGCCGGAAGGGTGGAATAAAAAACCTTGGCTTTGGTTCGGGCGAAAAACTCACTGTTGCCGTCGGCAAAGCAGTGGTCGTGTACGGTACGCAGGAGAGCGAAAAGAAACACAGCAATACCAACACCGCGGCTTTGGTTCGGCCGAAAACTCACTGTTGCCGTCGGCAAAGCAGTGTTAGTGTACGGTACGCAGGAGAGCGAAAAAAAACCACAGCAATAACAACACAGCGGCCGCTGCAGAAACTCCAACAAAATCAAAGAAAATTGAACAAAAAACAATCGCGGTCCCGCCCGAATGGATCTGTAATAATTTTTGATTTGAATGTTTGTCTCTTGTCGTCTCGCTTTTAATTGTGTTTATGTACGTATATACGTATATTAATTTCGTAGCGGAGGTTTAGTTGCTGGAATCGGGTGCAGATAATATGTTCATTAGGGCGGGTCGATTTGTATGGAGGCAAAAAAGTCGCATAAGCGGCACGGAAATTCATGTTCTGGGGATCAAAATAAGCAACTTTGCCCAAAGAACCATACCTCTAAAATGCATTCTGATGTTCCCCTTTTTGATGCAAAGAAAAATCTCTTTTGATCAGTAGAGAAATTCAGTTTTGACCCATTTAGAGAGCCCCAATCGAGTCCAAATGTATGACCGACCCCCACTACTTTTCGATGGCCGATCCACTCATGCTAGTGGCGTACCCCCTAGACCGCCCCTAGACCCCCCAATAGACCACCCCCTACAAAGATGTTCCAAAATCACCATTATTAGCACGGTGCATAAAAAAAAAAAATATGAAATGCCTAATTTAGGGAAGATAACATTATTTTTCAAGAACATACTTATGTAAATGCAAAAATTAATTGAAACAACCATGGATTTTAATGGTTTTTCTCCTACATTATAACTTTGCCAATTATCAACAAATTTTCATATAATTTGAGATATGGCCATTTTGTATTATTCTAGAATTTCGGTTTTAATTTTATCAAAATCTGACTACTATATCATATAGCTGCCATAGGAATATTTGCAATTAATTTATTTTAAAAGCTTTGTTGCTAGCAACATTTAGTTGTTGCGCAACATTTTTCACTGTCAACATGTTTCGCTCAACATTTATATTATCGAAAAACACGCGAAAGCGAAAGGAACCGCAATCCTTAAATGTATATTAAATTTTAAATACTTACTGCAAGGGTATTTAAACTTCGGCTTGCCGAAGTTAGCTTCCTTTCTTGTTTTCATTGACAAATGTAGGAGAAAAACCATTAAAATCCATGCGTGTTTCAATAAATTTTTGCATTTACATAAGTATGTTCTTGAAAAATAATGTTATCTTCCCTAAATTAGGCATTTCATAGTTTTTTTTCATGCACCGTGCTAATAATGGTGATTTTGGAACATCTTTGCAGGGGTGGTCTATTGGGGGGTCTAGGGGCGGTCTAGGGGTACGCCACTAGCATGAGTGGATCGGCCATCGAAAAGTAGTGGGGTCGGTCATACATTTGGACTCGATTGGGGCTCTCTAAATGGGTCAAAACTGAATTTCTCTACTGATCAAAAAGAGATTTTTCTTTGCATCAAAAAGGGGAACATCAGAATGCATTTTAGAGGTATGGTTCTTTGAGCAAAGTTGCTTATTTTGATCCCCAGAACATGAATTTCCGTGCCGCTTATGCGATTTTTAAATCGACCCGCCCTAATGTGCATATATGTATGTATGTATGTATGGGATGGGTATGCATTTATGGAGGCACAGTGGAGCGTCGCGGAGTGGACTGTATATTAAAATGTGCAGATAATATGGGCATATATTATATGTATGTATGTATGGGTATGGGTATGTATTAGGGCGGGTCGATTTGTATGGAGGCAAAAAGTCGCATAAGCGGCACGGAAATTCATGTTCTGGGGATCAAAATAGGCAACTTTGCCCAAAGAACCATACCTCTAAAATGCATTCTGATGTTCCCCTTTTTGATGCGAAGAAAAATCTCTTTTGATCAGTAGAGAAATTCCGTTTTGACCCATTTAGAGAGCCCCAATCGAGTCCAAATGTATGACCGACCCCCACTAATTTTCGATGGCCGATCCACTCATGCTAGTGGCGTACCCCTAGACCGCCCCTAGATCCCCCAATAGACCACCCCCTACAAAGATGTTCCAAAATCACCATTATTAGCACGGTGCATGAAAAAAACTATGAAATACCTAATTTAGGGAAGAAAACATTATTTTTCAAGAACATACTTATGTAAATGCAAAAATTAATTGAAACACGCATGGATTTTTATGGTTTTTCTCCTACATTATAACTTTGCAATTATCAACAAATTTTCATATAATTTGAGATATGGGCATTTTGTATTATTCTAGAATTTCGGTTTTTAATTTTATCAAAATCTGACTACTATATCATATGGCTGCATAGAAATATGTGCAATTAATTTATTTTGAAAGCTTTGTTGCTAGCAACATTTAGTTGTTAGCAACATTTTCACTGTCAACATGTTTCGCTCAACATTTATATTATCGAAAAACACGCGAAAGCGAAAGGAACCGCAATCCTTAAATGTATATTAAATTTTAAATACTTGACTGGGGTATTTAAACTTCGGCTTGCCGAAGTTAGCTTCCTTTCTTGTTTTCATTGACAAATGTATATATGGGCATGCATTTATGGAGGCACAGTGGAGCGTCGCGGAGTGGACTGTATTTTAAAATGTCTGGAAAAGGACAGTAAAATTATGTGGCGAAAAAATGGCACACGGAATCAGAACAGAAAGAATATCGAGACCAACGGCAGACTGTCCGGCGAACGCAAAGAGAACGGCGAGGAATATGGCGGCGCGAAAAAAGAAACGAAGTGGGAGACGAATTGAAAATTTCGGCGGACTGGGAGCACTAGTTATTTATGCGGACTAGGAGCACTATTAATTTATGCGGACTAGGAGCACTTTTAATTTATGCGGACTAGGAGCACTATTAACCGGCAGGCAGTAGAAGCAGAGGTAAGATCGTACTTATCTTTGGGCGGAACAAGCCGGGAGCTGCTGGCAGAAGTGGAGAAGATGAACGAAAAAAATCCGGCTCTGATGGACCAATGTTTGTAGGGGGCCGATCTTCCAAAGATAAGCAATCCAGTAGGCTAAGAAAATTCACAATTTCCCACGGCGCAAAACGAAACGAGGTCCAAACGACAGAATAGCGAAGGCACCAGAAAAAGTATTGAGAGGCGGGGGCGTCGTGGGATTTCAATGTTTATTGCTTGCATTCATACATGAGACTGACTTAAAACCTAAAGCGCTGACGTGAGCGCGGGAGATCGACGGCGGCCGATCGCGAAGTCCGCAACCCGAGCTCGAGCTCGGAAGTGAGCGCAAAAGAGAGGCGAGCGCGGACGAGAGCGAAAGCTCTGTGCGCAGAGGCGGCACAGTGGCCCCTCACATAAACACTAATGGTTGATGGTCACTTAAAATTTCAAATGGCCTCCCGAATAGGTATGACCTGAAATATTTCGTAGCCCAAACTATAGCTAGTAATTCTTTTTCAATGGTAGCATAGTTTATTTCATGTTCATTCAGCTTCTGCTGGCATAACAAACAAGCTTGCGATTTTGTAATAATACAGCACCAATCGCTACATTACTCACGTCAGTTGTTAAAGAAAAGGCTTTGAGAAGTCAGGGTAGATTAAAATCGGATCTGAGGTTATCAAAACCTTTAACCTTTCAAATGATTCGACATAATTTTTGCATTTGGTGTCAATTACAGCGCCTTTCTTAAGCTTAAGGGTCATAGGTTTCACTACCTTGGGAAAGTTAGAATAAACTTGCGATAGAACCCACATAATCCCAAAATGATTTTATTTGCTTAGGCGTCTTCGGTAATGGGAAATTCGTGATTGCGTTTGTTTTGTTTGGGTTAGGTTTTATGCCATTCGTTGTTACTATGTGACCTAGGAATTCAGTCTCTTTCTTCATGAATTCACATTTGTCCAACTGACGTTTCAAATTAGCACCTCTTAACTTTTTAAAGACTTTCTTCAGAGATAAGATATGTTCCACCAATGAAGTGGAGTAGATAATTATATCATCTAAATACACCAAACAATCTTTGTAAATCAAGTCTTCCAACAGATTGTTCATGCATCTCTGAAAAGTTGCTGGAACGTTTTTCAATCCAAAAGGCATACGCGTTTATTCGTAATGCCCATGCTTAGTTGAGAAAGCCGTTTTCGCTATCGAACACTCGATTTGGATTTGGTGAAAGCCCTTAGCTATGTCAATGGTCGTAAAATATTGGCATCTACCCAATTTATCCAGTATTTCATCCATTCTTGGAATGGGGAATTTGTCGTTAACGGTTACCTCGTTGAGATTTCTATAGTCGACTACCAACCTAAACTTTTTCTTCCCAGAGGCGTCTGCCTTCTTGGGGACCACCCAGATAGGAGAACAATAAGGGGACTTTGATTTCCGTATAATCCCTTGTTCTATCATTTCCTTAATTTGTTTGTTGACTTCCTCGTCAACACTTTGGGGGTACTTATAGGGTTTACGGTATACCGGGTCTTCATGCTGAGTCTGGATGACATGTTTAATGGTACTTGTGAAAGTCAAATCTTCACCTTCTTTGTACTGAATGTCTCTATAGTCATATAGGACCTTCTTTAAACATTCGACCTCTTCAACATTTAGATGTTCCAGTCTATATTCATTACATTCGCGTAACTCATTATTAATCGCGAAGTTGACTATTTCATTGTCAACGGACATGGGATTGAGATGTGTTGCATCATCATCCACTGTGTCACTAACAACTTTGAAATGAGGAATTTTTTGGATGCGGTCCCATTCTTTTGTTGTTTAGGTTTTGTTTTTAGCTTTGGTTTAAGGCACTTAAGTGCGGTCTTAACCTTCTGCTTTTTTGAATTGATTTCCTCCACTGGAGTAGAATCAATTTTTGGTTTTGGGTCGAGGCATTCTGGTGCGGTCTCGCCCTTATTTTTCTTCGTATATAAGACCAATTCGGACGTTGATGCACTACGATCAGTACATTCAAGTGGCCCATCTGACACCAAGCACGTGCCTGTTTGTGTTAGGTGTTAGTAGGCGCGACAAATGAAAGTATAGAAAAGGAATACGAGGAAGTTACTACTGGCGTGCTGCCAGATTGTTTGCCTGCATGCGTACTAAGTGGGTTAATATTAAGGTTTTTAGTTGGGGAAGGCTATCTACGTTTGATGTTATCATGTACAAATCGTTATAATTTGCACATAAGACTCTAAAGGGTTCATGCAATTCAAAAGACGTTCTACATTGGCTCAAAACTAAAGGAATATAGGATCTAGTATTTCTACTCGGTACGCGAAAGTTAAGCTGACCCAGCAAGTCAGCACTTTCCACGTTACCGTGGATAAGGTTAAAAATGAACGTAATGCCGAGCATGGTTCTACGATTAGCTAAAGAAGGTAAGTTAATTAGGAGAAGTCTACTAGAGTAAGAGGGTAACCTCTGGTTTGGATCCCAGTTCAAACCGCGTAAAGCGAAAAGCAGAAAGTTCTTCTGAACTGACTCAATGCGTGTACTGTGAACCCCATACTGAGGGCTCCAGACGCAAGATCCATATTCTAGGATAGGACGAACTAACGAAATATATAAGGATTTTGTAACATAGGGGTCATTGAATTCTTTCGACCACCGTTTAATGAAACCAAGCACACCTCTGGCTTTATTCACCATGCACGAAATATGATCGATAAAGTCAAGTTTAGGGTCCAGTCGGACACCCAAATCATCAACTATATTATTTCTTTCCAAAGAGCAGCAGTTAAGCGTGTAAGTCGCGAGCTTGGGAGCGACACGTGAGAAAATCATTAGCTTGCATTTAGAGCCGTTTAGGTTCAATAAGTTTATACGGCACCATGTTTGGAAGTTATTGAGATCTGTTTGTAAATCAGACTGGCAGGAAGCGTCCTTATATTGCACACAAAGTTTGACGTCGTCCGCGTACATAAGTACTTTGGAGTTAGTCAGAACTTTCGGCAGGTCGTTGATAAATAATGTAAACAACAGGGGACCCAAATGGCTCCCTTGCGGGACGCCAGAAGTAACCCTGAGAACATTAGATAAAGAATTTTTAAAGAGGACCTTTTGCGTTCTGCCATTCAGATAACTTGAGATCCAACTAAGAAGATCAACCGGAAATCCCATTAGATCGAGTTTCCGAACAAGAAGAGAATGGTTGACAGAATCAAATGCTTTACTGAAATCAGTATAGATTACGTCTGTCTGAAGGCCCTTATGGAAGCCCCTAACTAAGAAGGAAGTGAACTCTAAAAGATTGGTTGTCGTTGATCTACGCTTTAAAAATCCATGCTGACATGGAGAAATAATTGATCTACACAGGTGCTGCAAATGTGGAGTAATGATTTTCTCGAAAAGTTTCGGAATGGCAGACAACTTAGAGATTCCTCTATAGTTGCTGGCAACCGATTTGCTACCTTTTTTGTGGAGAGGAATAATAAATGATTCCTTCCAAATAAGGGGAAAGTGGGAGGTTTCTAGGGACAAGGTAAACAATTTTAGAAGGGGATTGCACAGGGCGTCGGCACAATACCTAAGCACACAGCCAGGTATACCGTCGGGACCAGGCGAATAAATGGGCTTAACGCGATGAAGATCTGAAAGAATAGTGCTTTCGTCTAAAATAGGACTGAAAATAAAGCTCGATTTGGGCATGATGTAGGAATAAGTCTGATTACAGTCAGTTGAAGTTGAGTAAGTGGTTTGAAAAACTGCGCAAACAGATCGGCAATAGCCCGATCATTTTTTACGGTAGTATTTTCAAACGAAAGCGAGGAAGGATGCGTAATTGGCTTACGTTTAGTGTTAACAAAATTATAAAACTGTTTTGGGTCCTGAGAGATCTGGACCCTACAACGAGTCAAATAATTTTTGTAACACTGCGCGTTCAACACGGTAAATCTTGACCGAGCAGATAAATAAAGGGATAGGGCAGAGTTAGAACCGGTACGTTTATATTTAGTATACAGCCTAGATTTTTTGTTTTTAAGATGACTCAACTCTTTAGTAAACCAAGGAGGCTTATTCGATGTTGATGGATAGTATAACGGAACACATTCAGTAAAAAAGGAATTTATGGCACTGTAAAAAATATCCACGGCTTCTGACATGTCAGTGCACATGTATAAATCGGACCAATTAAAATCTAAAATAAAGTTATTCAGCCGTTCGAAGTCCGTTTTGCGAAAACAAAGGACTTTCTTGGCTGGACAGTCAGATATGTTCTGTAAGTCAGTCCCAATGTCGAGAGTCAAGTCGAAAGTCGGATGATAGGGATCTTCGGGAAGCGTCAACGGCGCCACCCTGGCTAAACTGACTCTTGCCGGATCTGAGACAAAACAGAGATCAAGCAAGCGCTCTAGGGAATTTCGTACATGGTTGACTTGAGACAGCGAAATGTCGAGCAAGCCAGCAATAAAATCATGCTGTGTGGAGGTGAAAAGTACATTAGAGGAAGTATTTGAGGACCAAATAGCCCCTGGGATATTAAAATCACCAAGAACTACTAAATGATCCTTACTAGAAAGTCGGTTGAAAACCGTTTGGATAGCGGAAAGATGGTTCCAATAAATAGGAAGTTCGGACAAAGGAGGAATGTAAGAACAGGTAATGAAAATATAGCTACCATTGATGGTTAGCTTCACACAGAGGAATTCAACATCAAACTCCTCGAAAGTTATTAATTCCGACGCGAGAGTGGAGTCAACCGCTATGAGGACACCACCCCACGTCTGATAGGCCGATCCAGCCGATATATTGTGAACACAGCTGGGAAAACTTCGGAGCTCAGAATCTCCGGCTTTAACCAGGTTTCTGTGAACACAATAACCTGGGATGCAAACGAGAGACTATCAGAATACAATTTGGGAAGCTTACTACGTAGGCCTCTTGCATTCTGATAGGAGATAGAGAGGGAATTGATTAGTTTTTTGGAGCGGGTGTCGTAGAGGGCGCAGTGGTCTGGTCGGGCCTGGGAAGACTTATTCCTACGGGCCGCCGTTTCTTTTCTTAGCTTCAAACTCTTTGACGACAATATACTCTGGCCAGAAATTGGTAGAGCATATTGTATCAAAGAGTTCATTCGGGACATTTATTTTAAAAGATGAAATATTCCTAGCATAAGAAAATTTGAATTTTTCCACCTTTATTTGAATTTTTTCAGCTCTAGTTTTGCCTTGGATAAAGGCAATAACATCTTCCGATGTCTGACCAGGGGAGAGCCGCGAAACAAATATCTGTTTCGTAGGTGGTACTACTACAAGGGCTTTCGGCGCTGCAGACTGATTGTCTGCAGTGCCGATATCGGCCGGTAGTCCGGGCCTGATACCCTGAGCAGGTGAATTAATGGGGCTTTGAGGGGTCAGTATTTGGGACCCCCAGGGGACAAAACGGAAATTTTCGGGGGAGCGGTCCTCCCCGCAACACATTCGGATGCCGAATCTTTTTGCCACTCGATCTCAGAACTCTTTGACTGAATTCTGAGGTCGAGGGCTGTGTTGAGAGAGGCTGCTGTTGGGAGTCCGCCGCTGGTTGGTGAGATCCGCCTATATGCTGTAGACCAGTTGCGGTTTTTTTGCGCCTAGGAGACTCATTTAATAGTTTAAGGCTATTAAATTGAGTGTCCAGCGCCAAGAGCATATCATGAGTTTTACGAAAACTCGATAATATGTCTTTAAAACCGCCCTTGGTCTGCCGCATAAAAGACATCATTTCTCTTTCAACCTCGCGACAGGCCTCGCAGCAGTAACGCAGACCGATGTTTCTTCTTACATCGTCCACCGTCCGAGCAACAACACCAATGCACTTTGCATGCACAATGTTGTCACACAGCCAGCAGCCGACTGTAAGATCGGTTGAATTAATTGCCTTTTTACAGGTCTTAGAGAAACAGACGATAGCAGACATTATAGGGACTTAAGCTTAAAGATCCTTGAGCTTAGAGTAACGGTCTCTTTGTAATAGTCGATCTTAGCCATCGTATCTTCTAGGTATCCACGACCTAACAGGAAATCATAGTTATCGGAAAATTTGTGGATATAGAATTTTTGAACTGATGGGCATACTGACGTGGGCTTCATAATTATACTTCTCTTTAACTTTATTGCCCCGTTTATAGTGTATACCGTCAAGTTTTTTTCTTCTTCTAAATTTTCAAAATTTTCCCGTATGAGATTGATGGATGAGCCTGTCTCGATCATTCCTTTGTAAAATTTGTTATAGTAGTTCATTCGGACATAGGGACAGGTTCGTCCTCTAGTGTCGCTTGAGTGCTTTTCTCTCTTCCAAGTGAACGGACGTGTTTTTTTCTTGCGCTCTCGTTTTGTGTTAATTTTTGCATTAAAACAACCGGGGTTTTATTTAAATCATCTACTTTGTGATTAATAAAGTTCCCGTTCACTTCGTGTGCATGCAGCTATTCTGTTTTGTGTATTTAATTGTTATTATTTTCACAATTTAGTTTGTGCTGCTGCATTTGCATTTTTTGCATTCCTCTTTGTGCCTTCTCCGTTTAGTTTGCGCCGTCGCGACAGCAAACGTTAAGCTCGCTCCCACGCTCACCCGTTTACCCGCTCTCTCATTCTCCCGCTCTCTTGGTGCAGCTGCACTTTTCTTATCTCTTCCTACGTAAAGGTACAGTGGTAAGTCCCTATAATGTCTGCTATCGTCTGTTTCTCTAAGACCTGTAAAAAGGCAATTAATTCAACCGATCTTACAGTCGGCTGCTGGCTGTGTGACAACATTGTGCATGCCAAGTGCATTGGTGTTGTTGCTCGGACGGTGGACGATGTAAGAAGAAACATCGGTCTGCGTTACTGCTGCGAGGCCTGTCGCGAGGTTGAAAGAGAAATGATGTCTTTTATGCGGCAGACCAAGGGCGGTTTTAAAGACATATTATCGAGTTTTCGTAAAACTCATGATATGCTCTTGGCGCTGGACACTCAATTTAATAGCCTTAAACTATTAAATGAGTCTCCTAGGCGCAAAAAAACCGCAACTGGTCTGCAGCATATAGGCGGATCTCAACAACCAGCGGCGGACTCCCAACAGCAGCCTCTCTCAACACAGCGCTCGACCTCAGAATTCAGTCAAAGAGTTCTGAGATCGAGTGGCAAAAAGATCCGAATGTGTTGTGGGAGGAACCCGCTCCCCGATAATTTCCGTTTTGTCCCCTGGGGGTCTCAAATTCTGACCCCTCAAAGCCCCGTTAATTCACCTGCTCAGGGTATCAGGCCCGGACTACCGGCCGATATCGGCACTGCAGACAATCAGTCTGCAGCGCCGAAAGCCCCTGTAGTATTACCACCTACGAAACAGATATTTGTTTCGCGGCTCTCCCCTGGTCAGACATCGGAAGATGTTATTGCCTTTATCGAAGGCAAAACTAGAGCTGAAAAAATACAAATAAAGGTGGAAAAATTCAAATTTTCTAATGCTAGGAATATTTCATCTTTTAAAATAAATGTCCCGAATGAACTCTTTGAAACAATATGCTCTACCAACTTCTGGCCAGAGTATATTGTCGTCAAAGAGTTTGAAGCTAAGAAAAAGAAACGGCGGCCCGTGGGAATAAGTCTTCCCAGGCCCGACCAGACCACTGCGCCCTCTACGACATCCGCTCCAAAAAACTAATCAATTCCCTCTCTATCTCCTATCAGAATGCAAGAGGCCTACGTAGTAAGCTTCCCAAATTGTATTCTGATAGTCTCTCGTTTGCATCCCAGGTTATTGTGTTCACAGAAACATGGTTAAAGCCGGAGATTCTGAGCTCCGAAGTTTTCCCAGCTGTGTTCACAATATATCGGCTGGATCGGCCTATCAGACGTGGGGTGGTGTCCTCATAGCGGTTGACTCCACTCTCGCGTCGGAATTAATAACTTTCGAGGATTTTGATGTTGAATTCCTCTGTGTGAAGCTAACCATCAATGGTAGCTCTATTTTCATTACCTGTTCTTACATTCCTCCTTTGTCCGAACTTCCTATTTATTGGAACCATCTTTCCGCCATCCAAACGGTTTTCAACCGACTTTCTAATAAGGATCATTTAGTAGTTCTTGGTGATTTTAATATCCCAGGTGCTATTTGGTCCTCAAATACTTCCTCTAATGTACTTTTCACCTCCACACGGCATGATTTTATTGCTGGCTTGCTCGACATTTCGCTGTCTCAAGTCAACCATGTACGAAATTCCTAGAGCTTTATTTTAGATTTTAATTGGTCCGATTTATACATGTGCACTGACATGTCAGAAGTCGTGGATATTTTTTACAGTGCCATAAATTCCTTTTTTACTGAATGTGTTCCGTTATACTATCCATCAACATCGAATAAGCCTCCTTGGTTTACTAAAGAGTTGAGTCATCTTAAAAACAAAAATCTACTAAATATAAATGTACCGGTTCTAACTCTGCCCTATCCCTTTATTTATCTGCTCGGTCAAGATTTACCGTGTTGAACGCGCAGTGTTACAAAAATTATTTGACTCGTTGTAGGGTCCAGATCTCTCAGGACCCAAAACAGTTTTATAATTTTGTTAACACTAAACGTAAGCCAATTACGCATCCTTCCTCGCTTTCGTTTGAAAATACAACCGTAAAAAATGATCGGGCTATTGCCGATCTGTTTGCGCAGTTTTTTCAAACCACTTACTCAACTTCAACTGACTGTAATCAGACTTATTCCTACATCATGCCCAAATCGAACTTTATTTTCAGTCCTACTTTAGACGAAAGCACTATTCTTTCAGATCTTCATCGCGTTAAGCCCATTTATTCCCCAGGTCCCGACGGTATACCTGGCTGTGTGCTTAGGTATTGTGCCGACGCCCTGTGCAATCCCCTTCTAAAATTGTTTACCTTGTCCCTAGAAACCTCCCACTTTCCCCTTATTTGGAAGGAATCATTTATTATTCCTCTCCACAAAAAAGGTAGCAAATCGGTTGCCAGCAACTATAGAGGAATCTCTAAGTTGTCGGCCATTCCGAAACTTTTCGAGAAAATCATTACACCACATTTGCAGCACCTGTGTAGATCAATTATTTCTCCATGTCAGCATGGATTTTTAAAGCGTAGATCAACGACAACCAATCTTTTAGAGTTCACTTCCTTCTTAGTTAGGGGCTTCCATAAGGGCCTTCAGACAGACGTAATCTATACTGATTTCAGTAAAGCATTTGATTCTGTCAACCATTCTCTTCTTGTTCGGAAACTCGATCTAATGGGATTTCCGGTTGATCTTCTTAGTTGGATCTCAAGTTATCTGAATGGCAGAACGCAAAAGGTCCTCTTTAAAAATTCTTTATCTAATGTTCTCAGGGTTACTTCTGGGTTACTTCTCCCGCAAGGGAGCCATTTGGGTCCCCTGTTGTTTACATTATTTATCAACGACCTGCCGAAAGTTCTGACTAACTCCAAAGTACTTATGTACGCGGACGACGTCAAACTTTGTGTGCAATATAAGGACGCTTCCTGCCAGTCTGATTTACAAACAGATCTCAATAACTTCCAAACATGGTGCCGTATAAACTTATTGAACCTAAACGGCTCTAAATGCAAGCTAATGATTTTCTCTCGTGTCGCTCCCAAGCTCGCGACTTACACGCTTAACTGCTGCTCTTTGGAAAGAATTAATATAGTCGATGATTTGGGTGTACGACTGGACCCTAAACTTGACTTTATCGATCATATTTCGTGCAGGGTGAATAAAGCCAGAGGTGTGCTTGGTTTCATTAAACGGTGGTCGAAAGAATTCAATTACCCCTATGTTACAAAATCCTTATATATTTCGTTAGTTCGTCCTATCTTAGAATATGGATTTTGCTTCTGGAGCCCTCATATGGGGTTCACAGTACACGCAATGAGTCAGTTCAGAAGAACTTTCTGCTTTTCGCTTTACGCGGTTTGAACTGGGATCCAAACCAAAGGTTACCCTCGTACTCTAGTAGACTTCTCCTAATTAACTTACCTTCTTTAGCTAACCGTAGAACCATGCTTGGCATTAAGTTCATTTCTAACCTTATCCACGGTGACGTGGAAAGTGCTGACTTGCTGGGTCAGCTTAACTTTCACGTACTGAGTAGAAATACTAGATCCTATATTCCTTTAGTTTTGAGCCAATGTAGAACGTCTTTTGAATTACATAAACCCTTTAGAGTCTTATGTGCAAATTATAACGATTTGTACATGATAACATCAAACGTAGATAGCCTTCCCCAACTAAAAACCTTAATATTAACCCACTTAGTACGCATGCAGGCAAACAGTCTGGCAGCACGCCAGTAGTCACTTCCTCGTATTCCTTTTCTATACTTTCATTTGTCGCGCCTACTAACACCTAACACAAACAGGCACGTGCTTGGTGTCAGATGGGCCACATTTGAATGTACTGATCGTAGTGCATCAACGTCCGAAATAAGACGCCAGCACTGGCCCGCACACAAACCACTGGTCCACGGTTTCCAGTCAAACGCACTCCCCCACTCACTCAAAGTGCACTCGCACAGAACCCACTCAAGCCCTGACGAAGATAGGGGGCAGCGGCCGATCGCCGGATGAGCAGCAGCGTCGCCGCTATCACCAAAGCGCAAGCGTGGGAAAGGGCGCCCAACATCGGCCGCCCTTCCCATTGGCCGGATCGGATCACGCCATAAGTGCAAGACCGAAGTGCGCCGAAGCACCGGGAGAGCGGCAGAATAGTGCTGCCGGCACGATCGCCTGTATGAGCGAGCGAGAGGCAACGTGACGCCACCCACGCTCGGCGACAAAGCCGACAGAGCTCCCGGCAGAATTAGGCCATGGTCAAGCTTCGATAAGAAGAGCTTGAATTAATGAGTCTCGAGCTGCGAAACCGAACAGACGCGAAAATACCAAGTCCCGAAATCTAAGTCCCGCGGCCCCGCCACCACGCGGTTGAGCACCACGTGTCCGCCGTCGCGATATTGCGCCACCACCGTCGCCCAGGACCTCGACAGGATCGTCGAAAGGACGCCGCCTGTTCCTTAAGGAGTGTGTGTTTGTGCGGGTGAGCGATGGCCGCGGGCCAGCATTTGTTAGGGGCCAGAGAAAGGTGCCCGTCAACGTAAGGCCCTTCTCTCCCCCTCCCCGCCGTTTATCTTGGGCCGCCGGCCATATATAATTAAATAATTAATTATTCCCCGCTGCCGGGTGAAGGCGCCCGCTGGAGTAGGGCCCTTCCCCACCATTAGCTACGGGCCGCCGGCCACCTAAGTTTATCGGGTAAATAAATATACAGTGTGGAGATCTTTCGCCTATTCTCTTGCCCTTCCTCCGGGTTCGCAGGGACCGCCGATCGGAAATCCTTCCAGGCGGTTCCGAGGCTTTCCCTCTCTTTTCTCCCTCCCGTTTTCTCCCGCTTAGTTCGACCCCCATTAAAAATAGCTAAAACCTTCGGCCGCCTTTCTGTCCTGGCTGTCTCAACAATTTATAAATTTTTGTGAGGACCTCTGGAGCCGCTGAGGTTTACCCCGGCCAGAGACGCTTCCTTACAAAAGTATCAATGTTCTTTTTTGATAACGATATGTATAGTCTTTCCGGCAATTTATCATCAATTACTGATTTCATTGTTGTGTATAACATTTCTGTATAGGTAGCTTTCTGTGCAGGGTTAGCTTCAAGTTCTAACTTATCAGAAAAATTTCTAAATTGTGCTTCAAGATTATCGATAAATTTACTTAAGTTACCGGGATACTGCGTCTCCTCCATGTTCTTCACCAATTTCGAATACGGCCTAAGGTCCTTGAATCTTGCGGATAATGTCGTCTTCATCTCTATCCATGTTGTTGCTTTAGCCCGCATTACGGCTTCCAATGCCGAGTCCACCAGTACACGTCTTATGGCTCCATAGATAATATGAGCCTGTCGAGGCTCCTGGGTCGGGTATAAGTTCAGCAGTAATCTCAACTTGACTGATAAATTCAGATAGTTTGCCAATCTGCCCATCGTAATAGTTTTTTTCTTTTATTTGGGCCAACAGTTGGTTCATGTGGCCTTCGGAGATTGGACGGTTTGCCATTGCCATTATTTGTAACTTTTAGTACAATGCACGGTGTTGAAAATGTTATAAGTTTTTATAAACTTCGGAATTAAAACTTTGAATTAAAATTTTTCCGACCGCACGGGATTTTTATTTGATTTACAGTTTATTGCTGACCACATGGGATTTTCTTTAATTTGCAGTTTATTGCCGACCACACGGGATTTTGTCTTTTGAATTCTACTTTCACGTAGATTCTTCTGCGGATCACGCAAAGTTTTTGAATCACTTATTCAATTCGCTCCGGTACCGAAGAACTAGTGAGATGGTTCTGAGGTGGGCAAGCTGAAGCCACCGGACGGGTCGCAGGTTGCGAATAGCGCAAGGCCTCCTGTGGAGGTTAGCTGCGAATAGCGACTTGTCGTGAATAAGCAGTCCCGGACAACAGCGGGTACCACACCGTTGTAGTACCGACAAGGCGCTTGTCTGACCGTCTTTAATACATAGACTTACATACTCCATACCTCCTACACGTGTTCCTACCCACATCCTATCCCCAACATCTCACAAGGGCAGTGGTGACGTCCTGAGGCAATGGTGCCACTTCACCCCCTAAGCCAGGGTGTCATGCGTTTCCGTGCCCATTGGCTGGTTTGCAGTCAGGGGTAACCGACTGTATTCGGACGGAGCCTCACCGATACCTGGCCGCCTCGGTGAGTAAACCTGGCCCCAGCGTGTTAATGGGGGCTATGACACGCTGGTACTACCTTCCCCTACACTCGTGGGACCAATTCATGGATACAAAAAAGCTCAAAAATTTTAACACCCGGGACTTAACCGCTACCCAGGTGGCAGAGCGGATAGAGGAGGCGGCTCTGGACGACAGTGGCAAGCTGTCGCTGCGTAGGGCTTGGGCCCTCACCCTAGGAGCGCTGCAAGGCCGAAGGACCTGACCCTGACGCAGAGCGCCTCAAAGAGTGCTGCAAAGCCGAAGGGCTCGACCCCGACGCAGAGCGCCTCGAAGGGTGTAGAGACCTTCAAGTCTCGAGTGGCCGGCAGTGAGTCCACCAAACGTACTGACAGCAGGGGGGTTGCAGTGCCCGGCACTGCCCCAGCGGCTGTCACGCAGGCGGGCGACGCCAGCAGGAGAGACGCTGCAACACCCTCTTCCGGAAGGTCGAGGCAGCAACTGGCGAAGCAGCCTGTCCCAGCGGCAGGTCAGCCTGGAGGAGCCGGTGATCCCCTGAGGCAAGGACTCAGCGGAGCCGGCCGTAAGTGGTACCTCCGGTACCTCGAGCGGGGCTTCAAGCCGGAGGAGGCCCGGAAAAGAGCACTGGAGCACCGTTCACCGAACGGCCAGGCCGTTGCGAGGACAGGCTGCTTCGCCAGTTGCTGCCTCGACCTTCCGGAAGAGGGTGTTGCAGCGTCTCTCCTGCTGGCGTCGCCCGTGTCTCCAGTGGAGAGAGTCGGCGGCCAGGCCGTTGCGAGGAGGAGGAGGCTACTGCAACACACGTCGCCGCTTGACCTCCCAAGACCGAGTCCAAACAGACCAAGAGAAGGAACGTCGCAGCGCTGGAGGGATCGAGGACCTCGCTAGTCGGGAAGCGTCCGAAGGTGGCCTCGTACGCAAGTGTAGCCAAGGGCACGAACCTTGCTATACTGGCGGAGGACTACCCGAGGAGGCTCCTGACGAAGGATGAGCTGTCGGCGGTGGAGCAGGCCCTCGTCGAAGAGATGAGGAAGGGCTGGACCGCGGCTCTAAACTTTAACGGCATCCAGTTCCGTGATGATCTACTACTGGTGGGCTGCATGGACTGCGATGCCAAGAAGTGGTTGGAGCTGACGGTCCCCAGCATCAGCACCAAGGTGGGTGTGCAGCTCCGCACCTGCCTGCAGGATGACGTGCCGGCGATGAACATCGTCACGGTTTACCTGCCACGCACCGCAGGGGAGACGATGGAGAAGTCCCTTGGGCTGCTCAATGAGCAGAACAGGGGCCTTCTCACCGAGACCTGGCGGGTCATCCGGCACCTGGAGTCCAAGGGTGGCAAGGTGCTGATGCTCGGCCTGGATGAGGAGGCGCTGACACTCCTTAAGAAGCGCGAAATGCTGGTGAGCTACAGGTTCGGCCAGCTTAAATGCCGCCTGCACAAGAAGCAGGAACCTGTGGGGGCGGAGGTGCCCACGAAGGCGAATACCGATGATGTGCCTGGCACGTCAACGGCGACAGCCAAGGAGGCACCCTCCTGCCCCTCGGGCGAAGCAGCTGAGGCCATGGACTTAGCAGCAGTGGACGCCGAGTTGGACTCGGTTTCGCTACAGGGGCTGGACCTGGCGCGCCTGCACATGGGCGGCGAGGAGGAGCAAACCAGCATTGAGGAGCCATCCGATGATGAGCGGACACCCACCGGGATGCTGTCAGAGGCCTATCTCACGCTCTCGGAGGGTGAAGAAGAGCTCTAAGGATGGGGGTCACCAGCGTGGCACAGATCAACCTGCATCACGCGAAGGCAGCTTCGGCTGTCATCGGCAGGTTGGTCTCTAGGTCGGACCTGGGGCTGGTGCTCATCCAGGAGCCTTGGGTCGTCAGAGGCAGGATCTGCGGCCTAAGTAAAGTGAGTATGCAAACTATTGCAGACTGAAGGAGGCATCACCGAGAGCTTGTATCTTGGTGCGAAGGGATATTAACTTTCATTGTCTCTCTCAATGCGGTGATGATCACTAGCGAGCATGGGAGTATTGTGGTGGCGTCGGCATACTTCCCAGGAGACGTGACAGATGCCCCCACCAGAGGTCCAGGATCTGGTGCAGCATTGTAGCAGTAAAAGGCTACCCCTACTGCTAGGGTGTGATGCCAATGCGCACAATGTTGCATGGGGCAGCACGGATAACAACGGTAGAGGTGAGTGCTTACTAGATTATCTTTTATCTAGGGATCTTACAGTTTTCAATGTGGGGGCTGAACCCACTTTCATTACTAAAACCAGGGCTGAAGTACTGAATATCACTTTCGGGAATGAGGGGGGCTCCCGGTTGATTCGCAACTGGAAGGTCTCCTCAGAACCGTCAATGTCGGATCACAGGATCATCCTGTTCGACATTCATAGTAGTGATGCCAATGCGCACAATGTTGCATGGGGCAGCACGGATAACAACGGTAGAGGTGAGTGCTTACTAGATTATCTTTTATCTAGGGATCTTACAGTTTTCAATGTGGGGGCTGAACCCACTTTCATTACTAAAACCAGGGTTGAAGTACTGGATATCACTTTCGGGAATGAGGGGGACTCCCGGTTGATTCGCAATTTTAAGCTCTTATCAGAACCGTCAATGTCGGATCACATGATCATCCTGTTCGACATTCATAGTAACCTTGAGATTAAGCAATGTTATCAGGAATCAACGACGGACTGACTGGCCAGCCTATCAGTCCTGTTTGGGATTAAATCTGAGCAGACTGAATCATAGTAGAAGAGTATCGTCTCCAGAAGATCTTGAGCAAATCTCAAGAGAAGTAGGAGACACAATCTTGGATGCATATCATGCAAGCTGTCCCGAAAAATCCATAGAGTCCAGTAGGGACAATCCCTGGTGGAATAAGAAACTAGGACTACTTCGTGCAGAAGTCAGAAAGCTGTTTAACACAGCTAAAAAGAACAGCGCAAATTGGGAACTTTACACCAAAAAGCTGACAGAATATAACAAAGAAATCCGGTTCAGTAAGCGTGCTCACTTTCGGAAATTCTGTTCCACCATAGAGCAAGCCGCACCTGCGGCTAGAGTGTTTAAGGCAATCTCAAAAGGCAAAGTACTTTCTGAACTCTGTCTGAAGAGGGCGGGTGGGTCTTTCACCGAGGGCGAGGAGGAGAAAGCAGAACTTCTCCTGCAAACTCACTTCCCCATGTGTAGAACCATCTCCGATATAGACAACAGCTACGAAAGGATCGCCAACCGGAGACCCAACTGGAGCCTGGCTGCAGCGATCGTAACTGAACAAAAGATTAGGTGGGCGTTGAGTACACTCAGCCCCTATAAGGCTCCGGGGGTGGATGGAATCATACCCATCCATCTTCAGAAGGGTGTCGAACAGCTAATGCTGTTCCTTATAAGTATTTTCCGGGGAAGCCTAGCAATGGGTTACATTCCTAGGGCATGGAGAACGGCTAGGGTGATCTTTATCCCGAAGGTTGGGAAGAAAGATCCCTTCCATCCCAAATCCTTCAGGCCGATCAGCCTAACCTCCTTCCTGCTGAAAACCCTTGAGAAGATTGTGGACAACCACATTAGAAACTCGCACTTGGTGCAAAGGCCTCTACATGCGAATCAGCATGCCTATAGAGAAGGAAAGTCTACTGAATCGGCTCTCTTGAGCCTAGTGGACAGTATACAGCGCTCTGTAAAAGCCAAAGGAGTAGCTCTTTGTGCCTTTATGGACATAGAGGCTGCTTTTGATAACACAGCTCATGACGTTGTGGTAAGAGCACTCTGTAGAAGGGGAGTTAAGACGGGTCTCACGACCTGGCTGGGCAAACTCCTTGATGGCAGAATAGCAGAAGTCACTGTCAACAGTGTGACTGTTAGAGCTCAAACCACCAGAGGCTGCCCGCAGGGGGGTGTCCTATCACCACTACTCTGGAGCCTCGTGGTGGACGAGCTGCTAGTTAAACTTACAGCAAATGGGTTTGAATGTCAAGGCTATGCCGATGATATCACTCTAGTATGTAAAGGAAATTTTGAGAGCACATTGTGCGACAGGATCACACTGGGCCTAAGACTTAGCGTAGACTGGTGCAGAGACGTGGGGCTGAATATCAATCCAGCGAAAACCACAGTGGTCGCCTTTACCAATCGCTACAAGCTGAAATCCATTCGGCCAATAGCCATTGGGGGCGCAGAGATTCCGATCTCCACTGAAGTCAAATATGTAGGAGTCATCCTAGACAAGAGACTAATTTGGAGACAACATGTGGAACATGCCGTTCGCAAGGCCACTATGGCCCTAATGAGCTGTAGGTCTCTTGCAGGGAAAAATTGGGGAGTATCTCCAAAGATCCTACTGTGGATGTATGTTGCTATGGTGAGGCCCATAGTCAGCTACGGGGCTGCGGTTTGGGCGAATCGCGATGACCTTGATGTCACAAAAAGGCAATTGGGCAAACTCCAGAGACTTGCCTGCACGTGCATCTCGGGCGCTATGCGCACTTGCCCGTCCACTGCTCTGGATGTGCTGCTCGGGCTTCCACCACTGCACTTGCATATCAAGCACAGTGCGCGCAGATCCACCATGAGGATAACAGGGGCAAGACCAGCTGACTCAGCCGCGACTGCAACTGACCTGTTATTAGAATATCCGCAGGATGTTCAATTGGCCAAGTTTAGCTTTGATAAGCTCTTTAAAACAGAGCTTAGCAACAAGTCAGAGTAGACCAGCATGTCTACCACCTATGATGTGAAACCACATGCTATTAGGTGGTACACTGACGGCTCACTAACAGAGGATGGTGCGGGTGCGGGTGTCTGTGGACCCCGACTCAAATATCACGAACCTCTAGGGAAATTCGCCAGTATCTTTCAAGCGGAGGTACACGCGATAGAGAGATGTGCCTCGTTCAATATTGAGCGGGGTTACAATCGAAGAGACATAGCCATTTTCTCAGATAGTCAGGCAGCAATCAGAGCACTCAGTGCGCATAAGATTGTTTCCAGACTAGTTTCTAAGTCCCGCGGCCCCGCCACCACGCGGTTGAGCACCACGTGTCCGCCGTCGCGATATTGCGCCACCACCGTCGCCCAGGACCTCGACAGGATCGTCGAAAGGACGCCGCCTGTTCCTTAAGGAGTGTGTGTTTGTGCGGGTGAGCGATGGCCGCGGGCCAGCATTTGTTAGGGGCCAGAGAAAGGTGCCCGTCAACGTAAGGCCCTTCTCTCCCCCTCCCCGCCGTTTATCTTGGGCCGCCGGCCATATATAATTAAATAATTAATTATTCCCCGCTGCCGGGTGAAGGCGCCCGCTGGAGTAGGGCCCTTCCCCACCATTAGCTACGGGCCGCCGGCCACCTAAGTTTATCGGGTAAATAAATATACAGTGTGGAGATCTTTCGCCTATTCTCTTGCCCTTCCCTCCGGGTTCGCAGGGACTGCCGATCGGAAATCCTTCCAGGCGGTTCCGAGGCTTTCCTCTCTTTTCTCCCTCCCGTTTTCTCCCGCTTAGTTCGACCCCCCATTAAAAATAGCTAAAACCTTCGGCCGCCTTTCTGTCCTGGCTGTCTCAACAATTTATAAATTTTTGTGAGGACCTCTGGAGCCGCTGAGGTTTACCCCGGCCAGAGACGCTTCCTTACAACAGTATCAATGTTCTTTTTGATAACGATATGTATAGTCTTTCCGGCAATTTATCATCAATTACTGATTTCATTGTTGTGTATAACATTTCTGTATAGGTAGCTTTCTGTGCAGGGTTAGCTTCAAGTTCTAACTTATCAGAAAAATTTCTAAATTGTGCTTCAAGATTATCGATAAATTTACTTAAGTTACCGGGATACTGCGTCTCCTCCATGTTCTTCACCAATTTCGAATACGGCCTAAGGTCCTTGAATCTTGCGGATAATGTCGTCTTCATCTCTATCCATGTTGTTGCTTTAGCCCGCATTACGGCTTCCAATGCCGAGTCCACCAGTACACGTCTTATGGCTCCATAGATAATATGAGCCTGTCGAGGCTCCTGGGTCGGGTATAAGTTCAGCAGTAATCTCAACTTGACTGATAAATTCAGATAGTTTGCCAATCTGCCCATCGTAATAGTTTATTTCTTTTATTTGGGCCAACAGTTGGTTCATGTGGCCTTCGGAGATTGGACGGTTTGCCATTGCCATTATTTGTAACTTTTAGTACAATGCACGGTGTTGAAAATGTTATAAGTTTTTATAAACTTCGGAATTAAAACTTTGAATTAAAATTTTTTCCGACCGCACGGGATTTTTATTTGATTTACAGTTTATTGCTGACCACATGGGATTTTCTTTAATTTGCAGTTTATTGCCGACCACACGGGATTTTGTCTTTTGAATTCTACTTTCACGTAGATTCTTCTGCGGATCACGCAAAGTTTTTGAATCACTTATTCAATTCGCTCCGGTACCGAAGAACTAGTGAGATGGTTCTGAGGTGGGCAAGCTGAAGCCACCGGACGGGTCGCAGGTTGCGAATAGCGCAAGGCCTCCTGTGGAGGTTAGCTGCGAATAGCGACTTGTCGTGAATAAGCAGTCCCGGTCAACAGCGGGTACCACACCGTTGTAGTACCGACAAGGCGCTTGTCTGACCGTCTTTAATACATAGACTTACATACTCCATACCTCCTACACGTGTTCCTACCCACATCCTATCCCCAACATCTCACAAGGGCAGTGGTGACGTCCTGAGGCAATGGTGCCACTTCACCCCCCTAAGCCAGGGTGTCATGCGTTTCCGTGCCCATTGGCTGGTTTGCAGTCAGGGGTAACCGACTGTATTCGGACGGAGCCTCACCGATACCTGGCCGCCTCGGTGAATAAACCTGGCCCCAGCGTGTTAATGGGGGCTATGACACGCTGGTACTACCTTCCCCTACACTCGTGGGACCAATTCATGGATACAAAAAAGCTTAAAAATTTTAACACCCGGGACTTAACCGCAACCCAGGTGGCAGAGCGGATAGAGGAGGCGGCTCTGGACGACAGTGGCAAGCTGTCGCTGCGTAGGGGCTTGGGCCCTCACCCTAGGAGCGCTGCAAGGCCGAAGGGCCTGACCCTGACGCAGAGCGCCTCAAAGAGTGCTGCAAAGCCGAAGGGCTCGACCCCGACGCAGAGCGCCTCGAAGGGTGTAGAGACCTTCAAGTCTCGAGTGGCCGGCAGTGAGTCCACCAAACGTACTGACAGCAGGGGGGGGGTTGCAGTGCCCGGCACTGCCCCAGCGGCTGTCCCGCAGGCGGGCGACGCCAGCAGGAGAGACGCTGCAACACCCTCTTCCGGAAGGTCGAGGCAGCAACTGGCGAAGCAGCCTGTCCCAGCGGCAGGTCAGCCTGGAGGAGCCGGTGATCCCCTGAGGCAAGGACTCAGCGGAGCCGGCCGTAAGTGGTACCTCCGGTACCTCGAGCGGGGCTTCAAGCCGGAGGAGGCCCGGAAAAGAGCACTGGAGCACCGTGCACCGAACGGCCAGGCCGTTGCGGGGACGAACGTGTCTCCAGTGGGGAGAGTCGGCGGCCAGGCCGTTGCGAGGAGGAGGAGCTACTGCAACACACGTCGCCGCTTGACCTCCCCAAGACCGAGTCCAAACAGACCAAGAGAAGGAACGTCGCAGCGCTGGAGGGATCGAGGACCTCGCTAGTCGGGAAGCGTCCGAAGGTGGCCTCGTACGCAAGTGTAGCCAAGGGCACGAACCTTGCTATACTGGCGGAGGACTACCCGAGGAGGCTCCTGACGAAGGATGAGCTGTCGGCGGTGGAGCAGGCCCTCGTCGAAGAGATGAGGAAGGGCTGGACCGCGGCTCTAAACTTTAACGGCATCCAGTTCCGTGATGATCTACTACTGGTGGACTGCATGGACTGCGATGCCAAGAAGTGGCTGGAGCTGACGGTCCCCAGCATCAGCACCAAGGTGGGTGTGCAGCTCCGCACCTGCCTGCAGGATGACGTGCCGGCGATGAACATCGTCACGGTTTACCTGCCACGCACCGCAGGGGAGACGATGGAGAAGTCCCTTGGGCTGCTCAATGAGCAGAACAGGGGCCTTCTCACCGAGACCTGGCGGGTCATCCGGCACCTGGAGTCCAAGGGTGGCAAGGTGCTGATGCTCGGCCTGGATGAGGAGGCGCTGACACTCCTTAAGAAGCGCGAAATGCTGGTGAGCTACAGGTTCGGCCAGCTTAAATGCCGCCTGCACAAGAAGCAGGAACCTGTGGGGGCGGAGGTGCCCACGAAGGCGAATACCGATGATGTGCCTGGCACGTCAACGGCGACAGCCAAGGAGGCACCCGAGCAGTGGACGCCGAGTTGGACTCGGTTTCGCTACAGGGGCTGGACCTGGCGCGCCTGCACATGGGCGGCGAGGAGGAGCAAACCAGCATTGAGGAGCCATCCGATGATGAGCGGAATGAGGGGGGCTCCCGGTTGATTCGCAACTGGAAGGTCTCCTTAGAACCGTCAATGTCGGATCACAGGATCATCCTGTTCGACATTCATAGTAGTGATGCCAATGCGCACAATGTTGCATGGGGCAGCACGGATAACAACGGTAGAGGTGAGTGCTTACTAGATTATCTTTTATCTAGGGATCTTACAGTTTTCAATGTGCGGGCTGAACCCACTTTCATTACTAAAACCAGGGCTGAAGTACTGGATATCACTTTCGGGAATGAGGGGGGCTCCCGGTTGATTCGCAACTGGAAGGTCTCCTCAGAACCGTCAATGTCGGATCACAGGATCATCCTGTTCGACATTCATAGTAGTGATGCCAATGCGCACAATGTTGCATGGGGCAGCACGGATAACAACGGTAGAGGTGAGTGCTTACTAGATTATCTTTTATCTAGGGATCTTACAGTTTTCAATGTGGGGGCTGAACCCACTTTCATTACTAAAACCAGGGCTGAAGTACTGGATATCACTTTCGGGAATGAGGGGGGCTCCCGGTTGATTCGCAACTGGAAGGTCTTATCAGAACCGTAAATGTCGGATCACATGATCATCCTGTTCGACATTCATAGTAACCTTAGATTCAGCAGGGTTATCAGGAATCAACGACGGACTGACTGGCCAGCCTATCAGTCCTGTTTGGGATTAAATCTGAGCAGACTGAATCATAGTAGAAGAGTATCGTCTCCGGAAGATCTTGAGCAACTCGCAAGAGAAGTAGGAGACACAATCTTGGATGCATATCATGCAAGCTGTCCCGAAAAATCCATAGAGTCCAGTAGGGACAATCCCTGGTAGAATGAGAAACTAGGACTACTTCGTGCAGAAGTCAGAAAGCTGTTTAACACAGCTAAAAATAACAGCGCAAACTGGGAACTTTACACCAAAAGCTGACAGAATATAACAAAGAAATCCGGTTCAGTAAGCGTGCTCACTTTCGGAAATTCTGTTCCACCATAGAGCAAGCCGCACCTGCGGTTAGAGTGTTTAAGGCAATCTCAAAAGGCAAAGTACTTTCTGAACTCTGTCTGAAGAGGGCGGATGGGTCTTTCACCGAGGACGAGGAGGAGAAAGCAGAACTTCTCCTGCAAACTCACTTCCCCATGTGTAGAACCATCTCCGATATAGACAACAGCTACGAAAGGATCCCCAACCGGAGACCCAACTGGAGCCTGGCTGCAGCGATCGTAACTGAACAAAAGATTAGGTGGGCGTTGAGTACACTCAGCCCCTATAAGGCTCCGGGGTGGATGGAATCATACCCATCCATCTTCAGAAGGGTGTCGAACAGCTAATGCTGTTCCTTATAAGTATTTTCCGGGGAAGCCTAGCAATGGGTTACATTCCTAGGGCATGGAGAACGGCTAGGGTGATCTTTATCCCGAAGGTTGGGAAGAAAGATCCCTTCCATCCCAAATCCTTCAGGCCGATCAGCCTAACCTCCTTCCTGCTGAAAACCCTTGAGAAGATTGTGGACAACCACATTAGAAACTCGCACTTGGTGCGAAGGCCTCTACATGCGAATCAGCATGCCTATAGAGAAGGAAAGTCTACTGAATCGGCTCTCTTGAGCCTAGTGGACAGTATACAGCGCTCTGTAAAAGCCAAAGGAGTAGCTCTTTGTGCCTTTATGGACATAGAGGCTGCTTTTGATAACACAGCTCATGACGTTGTGGTAAGAGCACTCTGTAGAAGGGGAGTTAAGACGGGTCTCACGACCTGGCTGGGCAAACTCCTTGATGGCAGAATAGCAGAAGTCACTGTCAACAGTGTGACTGTTAGAGCTCAAACCACCAGAGGCTGCCCGCAGGGGGTGTCCTATCACCACTACTCTGGAGCCTCGTGGTGGACGAGCTGCTAGTTAAACTTACAGCAAATGGGTTTGAATGTCAAGGCTATGCCGATGATATCACTCTAGTATGTAAAGGAAATTTTGAGAGCACATTGTGCGACAGGATCACACTGGGCCTAAGACTTAGCGTAGACTGGTGCAGAGACGTGGGGCTGAATATCAATCCAGCGAAAACCACAGTGGTCGCCTTTACCAATCGCTACAAGCTGAAATCCATTCGGCCAATAGCCATTGGGGGCGCAGAGATTCCGATCTCCACTGAAGTCAAATATGTAGGAGTCATCCTAGACAAGAGACTAATTTGGAGACAACATGTGGAACATGCCGTTCGCAAGGCCACTATGGCCCTAATGAGCTGTAGGTCTCTTGCAGGGAAAAATTGGGGAGTATCTCCAAAGATCCTACTGTGGATGTATGTTGCTATGGTGAGGCCCATAGTCAGCTACGGGGCTGCGGTTTGGGCGAATCGCGATGACCTTGATGTCACAAAAAGGCAATTGGGCAAACTCCAGAGACTTGCCTGCACGTGCATCTCGGGCGCTATGCGCACTTGCCCGTCCACTGCTCTGGATGTGCTGCTCGGGCTTCCACCACTGCACTTGCATATCAAGCACAGTGCGCGCAGATCCACCATGAGGATAACAGGGGCAAGACCAGCTGACTCAGCCGCGACTGCAACTGACCTGTTATTAGAATATCCGCAGGATGTTCAATTGGCCAAGTTTAGCTTTGATAAGCTCTTTAAAACAGAGCTTAGCAACAAGTCAGAGTAGACCAGCATGTCTACCACCTATGATGTGAAACCACATGCTATTAGGTGGTACACTGACGGCTCACTAACAGAGGATGGTGCGGGTGCGGGTGTCTGTGGACCCCGACTCAAATATCACGAACCTCTAGGGAAATTCGCCAGTATCTTTCAAGCGGAGGTACACGCGATAGAGAGATGTGCCTCGTTCAATATTGAGCGGGGTTACAATCGAAGAGACATAGCCATTTTCTCAGATAGTCAGGCAGCAATCAGAGCACTCAGTGCGCATAAGATTGTTTCCAGACTAGTTTCTAAGTCCCGCGGCCCCGCCACCACGCGGTTGAGCACCACGTGTCCGCCGTCGCGATATTGCGCCACCACCGTCGCCCAGGACCTCGACAGGATCGTCGAAAGGACGCCGCCTGTTCCTTAAGGAGTGTGTGTTTGTGCGGGTGAGCGATGGCCGCGGGCCAGCATTTGTTAGGGGCCAGAGAAAGGTGCCCGTCAACGTAAGGCCCTTCTCTCCCCCTCCCCGCCGTTTATCTTGGGCCGCCGGCCATATATAATTAAATAATTAATTATTCCCCGCTGCCGGGTGAAGGCGCCCGCTGGAGTAGGGCCCTTCCCCACCATTAGCTACGGGCCGCCGGCCACCTAAGTTTATCGGGTAAATAAATATACAGTGTGGAGATCTTTCGCCTATTCTCTTGCCCTTCCCTCCGGGTTCGCAGGGACCGCCGATCGGAAATCCTTCCAGGCGGTTCCGAGGCTTTCCCTCTCTTTTCTCCCTCCCGTTTTCTCCCGCTTAGTTCGACCCCCATTAAAAATAGCTAAAACCTTCGGCCGCCTTTCTGTCCTGGCTGTCTCAACAATTTATAAATTTTTGTGAGGACCTCTGGAGCCGCTGAGGTTTACCCCGGCCAGAGACGCTTCCTTACAACAGTATCAATGTTCTTTTTTGATAACGATATGTATAGTCTTTCCGGCAATTTATCATCAATTACTGATTTCATTGTTGTGTATAACATTTCTGTATAGGTAGCTTTCTGTGCAGGGTTAGCTTCAAGTTCAGAAAAATTTCTAAATTGTGCTTCAAGATTATCGATAAATTTACTTAAGTTACCGGGATACTGCGTCTCCTCCATGTTCTTCACCAATTTCGAATACGGCCTAAGGTCCTTGAATCTTGCGGATAATGTCGTCTTCATCTCTATCCATGTTGTTGCTTTAGCCCGCATTACGGCTTCCAATGCCGAGTCCACCAGTACACGTCTTATGGCTCCATAGATAATATGAGCCTGTCGAGGCTCCTGGGTCGGGTATAAGTTCAGCAGTAATCTCAACTTGACTGATAAATTCAGATAGTTTGCCAATCTGCCCATCGTAATAGTTTATTTCTTTTATTTGGGCCAACAGTTGGTTCATGTGGCCTTCGGAGATTGGACGGTTTGCCATTGCCATTATTTGTAACTTTTAGTACAATGCACGGTGTTGAAAATGTTATAAGTTTTTATAAACTTCGGAATTAAAACTTTGAATTAAAATTTTTTCCGACCGCACGGGATTTTTATTTGATTTACAGTTTATTGCTGACCACATGGGATTTTCTTTAATTTGCAGTTTATTGCCGACCACACGGGATTTTGTCTTTTGAATTCTACTTTCACGTAGATTCTTCTGCGGATCACGCAAAGTTTTTGAATCACTTATTCAATTCGCTCCGGTACCGAAGAACTAGTGAGATGGTTCTGAGGTGGGCAAGCTGAAGCCACCGGACGGGTCGCAGGTTGCGAATAGCGCAAGGCCTCCTGTGGAGGTTAGCTGCGAATAGCGACTTGTCGTGAATAAGCAGTCCCGGTCAACAGCGGGTACCACACCGTTGTAGTACCGACAAGGCGCTTGTCTGACCGTCTTTAATACATAGACTTACATACTCCATACCTCCTACACGTGTTCCTACCCACATCCTATCCCCAACATCTCACAAGGGCAGTGGTGACGTCCTGAGGCAATGGTGCCACTTCACCCCCCTAAGCCAGGGTGTCATGCGTTTCCGTGCCCATTGGCTGGTTTGCAGTCAGGGGTAACCGACTGTATTCGGACGGAGCCTCACCGATACCTGGCCGCCTCGGTGAATAAACCTGGCCCCAGCGTGTTAATGGGGGCTATGACACGCTGGTACTACCTTCCCCTACACTCGTGGGACCAATTCATGGATACAAAAAAGCTTAAAAATTTTAACACCCGGGACTTAACCGCAACCCAGGTGGCAGAGCGGATAGAGGAGGCGGCTCTGGACGACAGTGGCAAGCTGTCGCTGCGTAGGGGCTTGGGCCCTCACCCTAGGAGCGCTGCAAGGCCGAAGGGCCTGACCCTGACGCAGAGCGCCTCAAAGAGTGCTGCAAAGCCGAAGGGCTCGACCCCGACGCAGAGCGCCTCGAAGGGTGTAGAGACCTTCAAGTCTCGAGTGGCCGGCAGTGAGTCCACCAAACGTACTGACAGCAGGGGGGGGTTGCAGTGCCCGGCACTGCCCCAGCGGCTGTCCCGCAGGCGGGCGACGCCAGCAGGAGAGACGCTGCAACACCCTCTTCCGGAAGGTCGAGGCAGCAACTGGCGAAGCAGCCTGTCCCAGCGGCAGGTCAGCCTGGAGGAGCCGGTGATCCCCTGAGGCAAGGACTCAGCGGAGCCGGCCGTAAGTGGTACCTCCGGTACCTCGAGCGGGGCTTCAAGCCGGAGGAGGCCCGGAAAAGAGCACTGGAGCACCGTGCACCGAACGGCCAGGCCGTTGCGGGGACGAACGTGTCTCCAGTGGGGAGAGTCGGCGGCCAGGCCGTTGCGAGGAGGAGGAGGCTACTGCAACACACGTCGCCGCTTGACCTCCCCAAGACCGAGTCCAAACAGACCAAGAGAAGGAACGTCGCAGCGCTGGAGGGATCGAGGACCTCGCTAGTCGGGAAGCGTCCGAAGGTGGCCTCGTACGCAAGTGTAGCCAAGGGCACGAACCTTGCTATACTGGCGGAGGACTACCCGAGGAGGCTCCTGACGAAGGATGAGCTGTCGGCGGTGGAGCAGGCCCTCGTCGAAGAGATGAGGAAGGGCTGGACCGCGGCTCTAAACTTTAACGGCATCCAGTTCCGTGATGATCTACTACTGGTGGACTGCATGGACTGCGATGCCAAGAAGTGGCTGGAGCTGACGGTCCCCAGCATCAGCACCAAGGTGGGTGTGCAGCTCCGCACCTGCCTGCAGGATGACGTGCCGGCGATGAACATCGTCACGGTTTACCTGCCACGCACCGCAGGGGAGACGATGGAGAAGTCCCTTGGGCTGCTCAATGAGCAGAACAGGGGCCTTCTCACCGAGACCTGGCGGGTCATCCGGCACCTGGAGTCCAAGGGTGGCAAGGTGCTGATGCTCGGCCTGGATGAGGAGGCGCTGACACTCCTTAAGAAGCGCGAAATGCTGGTGAGCTACAGGTTCGGCCAGCTTAAATGCCGCCTGCACAAGAAGCAGGAACCTGTGGGGGCGGAGGTGCCCACGAAGGCGAATACCGATGATGTGCCTGGCACGTCAACGGCGACAGCCAAGGAGGCACCCGAGCAGTGGACGCCGAGTTGGACTCGGTTTCGCTACAGGGGCTGGACCTGGCGCGCCTGCACATGGGCGGCGAGGAGGAGCAAACCAGCATTGAGGAGCCATCCGATGATGAGCGGAATGAGGGGGGCTCCCGGTTGATTCGCAACTGGAAGGTCTCCTTAGAACCGTCAATGTCGGATCACAGGATCATCCTGTTCGACATTCATAGTAGTGATGCCAATGCGCACAATGTTGCATGGGGCAGCACGGATAACAACGGTAGAGGTGAGTGCTTACTAGATTATCTTTTATCTAGGGATCTTACAGTTTTCAATGTGGGGGCTGAACCCACTTTCATTACTAAAACCAGGGCTGAAGTACTGGATATCACTTTCGGGAATGAGGGGGGCTCCCGGTTGATTCGCAACTGGAAGGTCTTATCAGAACCGTAAATGTCGGATCACATGATCATCCTGTTCGACATTCATAGTAACCTTAGATTCAGCAGGGTTATCAGGAATCAACGACGGACTGACTGGCCAGCCTATCAGTCCTGTTTGGGATTAAATCTGAGCAGACTGAATCATAGTAGAAGAGTATCGTCTCCGGAAGATCTTGAGCAACTCGCAAGAGAAGTAGGAGACACAATCTTGGATGCATATCATGCAAGCTGTCCCGAAAAATCCATAGAGTCCAGTAGGGACAATCCCTGGTAGAATGAGAAACTAGGACTACTTCGTGCAGAAGTCAGAAAGCTGTTTAACACAGCTAAAAATAACAGCGCAAACTGGGAACTTTACACCAAAAAGCTGACAGAATATAACAAAGAAATCCGGTTCAGTAAGCGTGCTCACTTTCGGAAATTCTGTTCCACCATAGAGCAAGCCGCACCTGCGGTTAGAGTGTTTAAGGCAATCTCAAAAGGCAAAGTACTTTCTGAACTCTGTCTGAAGAGGGCGGATGGGTCTTTCACCGAGGACGAGGAGGAGAAAGCAGAACTTCTCCTGCAAACTCACTTCCCCATGTGTAGAACCATCTCCGATATAGACAACAGCTACGAAAGGATCCCCAACCGGAGACCCAACTGGAGCCTGGCTGCAGCGATCGTAACTGAACAAAAGATTAGGTGGGCGTTGAGTACACTCAGCCCCTATAAGGCTCCGGGGTGGATGGAATCATACCCATCCATCTTCAGAAGGGTGTCGAACAGCTAATGCTGTTCCTTATAAGTATTTTCCGGGGAAGCCTAGCAATGGGTTACATTCCTAGGGCATGGAGAACGGCTAGGGTGATCTTTATCCCGAAGGTTGGGAAGAAAGATCCCTTCCATCCCAAATCCTTCAGGCCGATCAGCCTAACCTCCTTCCTGCTGAAAACCCTTGAGAAGATTGTGGACAACCACATTAGAAACTCGCACTTGGTGCGAAGGCCTCTACATGCGAATCAGCATGCCTATAGAGAAGGAAAGTCTACTGAATCGGCTCTCTTGAGCCTAGTGGACAGTATACAGCGCTCTGTAAAAGCCAAAGGAGTAGCTCTTTGTGCCTTTATGGACATAGAGGCTGCTTTTGATAACACAGCTCATGACGTTGTGGTAAGAGCACTCTGTAGAAGGGGAGTTAAGACGGGTCTCACGACCTGGCTGGGCAAACTCCTTGATGGCAGAATAGCAGAAGTCACTGTCAACAGTGTGACTGTTAGAGCTCAAACCACCAGAGGCTGCCCGCAGGGGGTGTCCTATCACCACTACTCTGGAGCCTCGTGGTGGACGAGCTGCTAGTTAAACTTACAGCAAATGGGTTTGAATGTCAAGGCTATGCCGATGATATCACTCTAGTATGTAAAGGAAATTTTGAGAGCACATTGTGCGACAGGATCACACTGGGCCTAAGACTTAGCGTAGACTGGTGCAGAGACGTGGGGCTGAATATCAATCCAGCGAAAACCACAGTGGTCGCCTTTACCAATCGCTACAAGCTGAAATCCATTCGGCCAATAGCCATTGGGGGCGCAGAGATTCCGATCTCCACTGAAGTCAAATATGTAGGAGTCATCCTAGACAAGAGACTAATTTGGAGACAACATGTGGAACATGCCGTTCGCAAGGCCACTATGGCCCTAATGAGCTGTAGGTCTCTTGCAGGGAAAAATTGGGGAGTATCTCCAAAGATCCTACTGTGGATGTATGTTGCTATGGTGAGGCCCATAGTCAGCTACGGGGCTGCGGTTTGGGCGAATCGCGATGACCTTGATGTCACAAAAAGGCAATTGGGCAAACTCCAGAGACTTGCCTGCACGTGCATCTCGGGCGCTATGCGCACTTGCCCGTCCACTGCTCTGGATGTGCTGCTCGGGCTTCCACCACTGCACTTGCATATCAAGCACAGTGCGCGCAGATCCACCATGAGGATAACAGGGGCAAGACCAGCTGACTCAGCCGCGACTGCAACTGACCTGTTATTAGAATATCCGCAGGATGTTCAATTGGCCAAGTTTAGCTTTGATAAGCTCTTTAAAACAGAGCTTAGCAACAAGTCAGAGTAGACCAGCATGTCTACCACCTATGATGTGAAACCACATGCTATTAGGTGGTACACTGACGGCTCACTAACAGAGGATGGTGCGGGTGCGGGTGTCTGTGGACCCCGACTCAAATATCACGAACCTCTAGGGAAATTCGCCAGTATCTTTCAAGCGGAGGTACACGCGATAGAGAGATGTGCCTCGTTCAATATTGAGCGGGGTTACAATCGAAGAGACATAGCCATTTTCTCAGATAGTCAGGCAGCAATCAGAGCACTCAGTGCGCATAAGATTGTTTCCAGACTAGTTTGGCAATGTATAGGAACACTCAATGAGTTGGGTGTGAACAATAAAGTAACCATATACTGGGTACCAGGGCATGCGGGGATCCCCGGCAATGAAGTGGCCGACATAATGGCTAGAAAGGGGGCGAGCACCCCCTTCTATGGTCCGGAGCCCTTCTGTGGACTAGGGCCAGGAGTCATCAGCCAGAGCAGTCGTGCGGATCTCATGACTGCCTGCGATGACTTCTGGCGGTCGTCGAAAGGGGCAAGGCAGAGTAAACGTCTGCTAGGCAGCTACAACAGCAAGAGGAGCAAGGAATGTTTGGAGTTGAGCAAAGGATCTCTTCGAATAGTCACGAGTTTCCTGACCGGGCACTGCAGACTGCGCAAGCATCTGCATAATCTCAAAATAGGGGAGGACAGTCTTTGCAGACTTTGTCTGGAAGGAGAAGAGACTCCGGAGCACCTACTTGAGGAGTGCCCGGCTATCAGTCGGATGAGGTTGGCCCACTTTGGGGGCCTTACACTCACCACAAAGGAAATGAGGGCCCTTCGACCAGGCGACATCATCGCATTCTTGCGATCAATTGAACTGTTCGAGGAGCTATAGCTCATTCACTAGGACGAGGGCACAATAGACCCTAGTGGTCGCAGTGCATTAACCTCTAGAAAATTATTATTATTATTATTCAATTCGCCGAGTTAGGATAGCTAGTTGTATAGCTTATCCTTTAGTTACTCAGTACCGTATTAAAAGGACTCTTTTTACTTGTAGATACTTTTTACTTGCAATACTCATAATTTCAAGTCTCAAACTGAACTTACCTAACTGATCTGAATTGATTGACGTTTTTCGAGTTTTAGCGAGTCCGAACTTTGAACGTAGAATTGTGACAATCGGATGAGGACTTAGACTTTTATTTTTAGTCTACCAGTGGCTACTGCGTCTGGGGTTCTGATTACATCCTTTGTTCGATCTTGGGGATTTTCCATTTGGCCTTGTGTCTGGGATTTGGGTGACAGTTTATATCTATTGATTGGGTACATATAGGGTAGTGTGAGGTATGTTGATTTACAATTGTTAAGTGTAGGGTAGTGTTGGGTATGTATGTTGTGTATACGGTGTGGTGTTGTGTAAAGTGGGTATATACTTAAGTCAAAGGGACTTATGGATATGTCACTTGTGACGCGGGGCGCGCACAAATAACTAAATACTAAATCATAATAAGCTAAATAAATAATAACCAGTTTTAAAGAAGTTCAAATTCGAACAAAACCCGCGCGCGCGCCCAAACCCGAACTCCGGCCACACTGATTCGGGCAAATACCGAACATCCGGCCACACTAATTCGGGCAAACCCACAGCCCGAGCGGGCACACTAAAACCGGCCAAGCGCTATATAAAGCCGGCCGCTGGCCTCAGAGCTATCATTCGGTGGTCGGAGTCGACCAAGGTGGAAGTCACCTAGCGCGCAGCAGCAAGCAGCAAGCAGCAACCAAGGAACTGGAACAGCGGTAACAAAGGAGTAAGACTTAACTAACCTAGGTATTGGCTGACGGCTTCGTCCTATTCCTCCATACTAAGTCTATATATAATTGCCATATTAAGTCTTGTGCAGACGGTTTCGTCCTATTTCTCACAACTTGCTGACGGTTTCGTCCTGCAGACGGTTTCGTCCTATTTCTCATATATCGCTGACGGTTTCGTCCTGCTGACGGTTTCGTCCTATTTCTCACAACTCGCTGACGGTTTCGTCCTGCTGACGGTTTCGTCCTATTTCTCACAACTCGCTGACGGTTTCGTCCTGCAGACGGTTTCGTCCTATTTCTCATACATCGCTGACGGTTTCGTCCTGCTGACGGTTTCGTCCTATTTCTCACAACTCGCTGACGGTTTCGTCCTGCAGACGGTTTCGTCCTATTTCTCATATATCGCTGACGGTTTCGTCCTGCAGACGGTTTCGTCCTATTTCTCACAACTCGCTGACGGTTTCGTCCTGCAGACGGTCTCGTCCTATTTCTCACAACTTGCAGACGGTTTCGTCCTATTTCTCATACATCGCTGACGGTTTCGTCCTGCTGACGGTTTCGTCCTATTTCTCACAACTCGCTGACGGTTCCGTCCTAATTTTTCTCAACACTAAGTATCTCGCTGACGGTTCCGTCCTACGTCATTAATACTACGTATCCTTATTGACGGCCTCGTCTCAATTAACCAATACTACGTATTTCCGAGGACAAGGGGCGCGTCGCTGGATCCCCAATCATCCCACCCGGACGGCAGGAAGCACCTCCACGGACCCCGGACACGAGACCCCTTCCGCGGGACACGGACGCTTGTTGGTTGGAACCCCGGCTCCGGAAATAATTACTCTGTCACTGATATCAATAAACTATATATATATATCTATTGTAAGCCTAGTTCAGGTTCAAACCAGCGTTATTACTGGGGCTCGGGTCGGAATTTCCCTTTCTAGCACCACTTTCCTGAATCAAATAAATGTCCTGGATGATCCTGGCCAGCCCTGGCCTACCCGAGGCTTGACTGAACGTCACAGGTGGCGCCCGAGCAGATTAAGTGGTGTTTAGAAGGAGCCGACGCCGAGGAAGTAATGTCCAGTTGGGTATATATGGCAACAAAACCCGAACTGATAGAATACGCGAGTGAATTCGGATTAGATTCATCAGGAAAGAACGAGGATTTACGGAAAACATTGGCTGCTTTCTCAAAAAGAACGGACCACGCAGAAACAGTAAGGAAGAAACTGACACTGCTGGCAGAAAAATACAGGAGGGAGAAAAGTCCTGCGAGAATACCAGAGATCATAATAACGGAGGAAAAATCAAGGATGGACAACGAAATAGAAACAAAAATGGAGGGAAAAAAGGAGACAGGGATAATTGACAGGGTACGAAATTGGGATATCAGGTACCAAGGAACGTCCAATCCGCTAGAATTTCTAGAAAAAATGGAGCAATGGGCAAATGGATACGGACTCCATCTCGATCAGCTGGTCCAGACAATGCCATTCATACTGGAAGGAAGCGCCATAGACTGGTGGAACACGACACCAACAAGGATCACCTCGTGGATACAGTTACGAACGGAACTATTGGAGTACTTTCTACCACCACGATACGGAGAACAGCTGGAAACCCAGATAGCGCAGTTAAGACAGAGAGAGAACGAGCCAGTAAGGAATACGCGATGAACCTGAGGAAGCTAATGAGGTTCACGAAACTGTCGGAAACGGAAAAGCTAGACTGGGTGTACAAGAACTGTAGGAGCAAGCTAAAGCTATACACAAGGAGGACCGGATTCACAACACTGACGGAATTCCTCAAGCTCGCCGAGGAGGTGGAGGAAATCGAGCAGATGGAAACACAAACCGGGCAGACAGTACCACAACCACAACCAGTGAGGCCAGAAATATGCATGCAATGCGGCGGAACCGGTCATACGGCACGCATATGCGGCAACCCACCAAGGCTGTTCTGCTGGGTGTGCGGGAGAAACGGAGTCAGAACAACAGAATGTTGCCGGGCCAAGTCGGGAAACGCCGGAGGCCTGAGCGGATAGAGCTGGCAGCTCAGGCACGAAGAATAGGTCCAGCAGCGGGTGATAGGAGATGCGACGGCTACCAGATAGTAGCGCAATTTGGAGTAGGGTGTAGGAGTGCCAAGGGCATAATAGACACCGGAGCAACAAAAAGCGCGATAAGCAGAAACATGTTCCAAGATCTAAGAGAGGAAGGAAGGTGGAACAGGATGCAGGCGGAGATATCACTCGCGGATGGATCTCGACAGAAGGCGATGGGAGGATTCCAAACAAACGTAGAGTTCGGAGGACGGAGATTTGAAATAACATTCATGATCCTACCGAACGTAGAAGGAGGAATCATCTTGGGAATGGACTTTCTGGCAGGAGCAGAGAGCGTGCTGAGATGCGGCGGACTGGAGTTGGAAAGACGAGGAAACGAAAACGAAAGGAGGAAGGGGACACGAAACACAAGAGAGGCGAGCCGCGACGGAATGGCCCAGCAGACGGAGCTCGTCCGAAGGGTCCGATCCGGAACGACCCACCTACAATGCCAGAGGGGATCAGGCTACCCCGCCACGGTCCGACCGATGACGGAAATCGTCCAACAGGGCCGGGACGGGGAAGTCGGAACCCAACACGGGAATACTGGCAGAACAAACCCAAGGGAGATGAGCGACGAAGGAAGGGCCCGACCGGTGACGGAGATCGTCCAAAGGGACCGGACCAGAATCGCGCATCTTCCAAGGAACGGCAATGGACGCCAGCAGAGCAGCCGGGAGATACAGACAACAAACAAACCAACGACGACAACCGCACAAACAACCGGACAACGCTATGAAAACCGACCAATGGAAACATCAACAAGGCTCATCAACTTCCGAACAGCCGGAACAATGGGCTCAGCGTCAAGGGACATAACACTGCGAGAAAGCTCACCAGATCGGGACATCCTGGAACTCCATACGGACAACAGGGGAAGCGTATCAGGATGGACAATGCCGGAAGGAGCCCGAATCTCAGACGAGACAATGAGAAAGATACGGGCAACACTGGCACAGAAAAGAAAAAGACCCAACTACGCTGGATAGAAAAAGACGGCAACACATGGTGGCGCATCTCCTCCAATAGGGGAAACTATGTGACGATAAAGCGTCACTTCCCAAGGGAGGGGGAGTGTGACGCGGGGCGCGCACAAATAACTAAATACTAAATCATAATAAGCTAAATAAATAATAACCAGTTTTAAAGAAGTTCAAATTCGAACAAAACCCGCGCGCGCCCAAACCCGAACTCCGGCCACACTGATTCGGGCAAATACCGAACATCCGGCCACACTAATTCGGGCAAACCCACAGCCCGAGCGGGCACACTAAAACCGGCCAAGCGCTATATAAAGCCGGCCGCTGGCCTCAGAGCTATCATTCGGTGGTCGGAGTCGACCAAGGTGGAAGTCACCTAGCGCGCAGCAGCAAGCAGCAAGCAGCAACCAAGGAACTGGAACAGCGGTAACAAAGGAGTAAGACTTAACTAACCTAGGTATTGGCTGACGGCTTCGTCCTATTCCTCCATACTAAGTCTATATATAATTGCCATATTAAGTCTTGTGCAGACGGTTTCGTCCTATTTCTCACAACTCGCTGACGGTTTCGTCCTGCAGACGGTTTCGTCCTATTTCTCATATATCGCTGACGGTTTCGTCCTGCAGACGGTTTCGTCCTATTTCTCACAACTCGCTGACGGTTTCGTCCTGCTGACGGTTTCGTCCTATTTCTCACAACTCGCTGACGGTTTCGTCCTGCAGACGGTTTCGTCCTATTTCTCATACATCGCTGACGGTTTCGTCCTGCTGACGGTTTCGTCCTATTTCTCACAACTCGCTGACGGTTTCGTCCTGCAGACGGTTTCGTCCTATTTCTCATATATCGCTGACGGTTTCGTCCTGCAGACGGTTTCGTCCTATTTCTCACAACTCGCTGACGGTTTCGTCCTGCAGACGGTCTCGTCCTATTTCTCACAACTTGCAGACGGTTTCGTCCTATTTCTCATACATCGCTGACGGTTTCGTCCTGCTGACGGTTTCGTCCTATTTCTCACAACTCGCTGACGGTTCCGTCCTAATTTTTCTCAACACTAAGTATCTCGCTGACGGTTCCGTCCTACGTCATTAATACTACGTATCCTTATTGACGGCCTCGTCTCAATTAACCAATACTACGTATTTCCGAGGACAAGGGGCGCGTCGCTGGATCCCCAATCATCCCACCCGGACGGCAGGAAGCACCTCCACGGACCCCGGACACGAGACCCCTTCCGCGGGACACGGACGCTTGTTGGTTGGAACCCCGGCTCCGGAAATAACTACTCTGTCACTGATATCAATAAACTATATATATATATCTTTTGTAAGCCTAGTTCAGGTTCAAACCAGCGTTATTACTGGGGCTCGGGTCGGAATTTCCCTTTCTAGCACCACTTTCCTGAATCAAATAAATGTCCTGGATGATCCTGGCCAGCCCTGGCCTACCCGAGGCTTGACTGAACGTCACACACTATATATATATATGTATATATGAATATTCATAAATGTCTTCTGGTCAAATAGTGTTATTATATATATATATATTTTTTTTTTAATTCGTTCTTTATTTATATGTGGGGGGGGTATATTACAAGTGGGAGGGGTAGCATATGGGTAGAAATAGGGACGTAACCTTCGCGGTACGGCCGCAAAGCAATGCTTCGCGAAGGCATGGCCCCCATTAGCCTGCGGCGCTTCTCCTACGGCGTTCCTCTGACCGAAGCCTGGACATCACCGACGCTGCATAATTGCTTACCGCCTGCCAATTAGCATCGCTGGCAAGCATCAAGCCGATCAGATTGTCGGCCTCTATCTGGGCGCCTAGGTTCTCCTCCAGTTGGCTCCTCTCGTTCTCAAAACGTCCACATAAGAACAGTACGTGCTCCGCGGTCTCCTCAGAGCCGTCGGTGCACCAATCGCAGGCAGCGCTGTCCTCATGTCCTCGCTTGTGGAGGTATCCTCTGAAGCAACCGTGTCCGCTCAAGACTTGGGTCAGGTGGAAATTTACCTGCCCATGCTTCCTTCCGACCCACGTCTCTATCCTGGGGATGAGTCGATGGGTCCACCGCCCTTTGGTCGATGACTCCCATCAAGATTGCCACTCCTGTAGAGTGCTGGCCTTTGCTTCGGCTCGGACTAGCTTCTTCTCAGCAGCGGTGAGGGCTCTTCCGTGGAGCCGCCCAAAAATGGTGGCCTGATCCTTGGCCAGGAGATCCAATGGGGGGTCCCGGCTAAGACCAGCGCCGCCTGCTCAGACACCGTGCGGAACGCGCTGCAAATTCGCAGAGCGGCAAGCCGGTGCGTGGAGTTCATGCCCCGGCAGTACGAGGGCGTCGCCATTGCGTGCGCCCAGACAGGGGCCGCGTATAGCAGGGTTGCTCTCGTCACACTAGTCAGGAGCAGTCTGCTACATTGCTTGGGACCTCGGCGGTTCATCATGATCCGGGAAAGGGCCTGGAGTGATGTGGCCGCCTTAGAACTGGCATACGCTAGGTGCTCGCGAAACGAGAGTCTCGTGTCCAGCATTACACCCAGGTATTTTATGGCTCTCGTGGAAGTGATCGTAGCACCCCCGACCCTGATGGATGTGGTCTCGACCTTTTTCCGGCTGCTGATTAGGACGTCTTCGGTTTTTTGGGGCGCTAGTTGAAGACCGACTCTGGACAGCCACGAGCTGATAGCCTCGACACACGAGTTGCAGGTAGCTTCGACACGTGGAAGTACCTTGCCAACCACCACCACCGCGATGTCGTCTGCGAAGCCCACGAGCTCGGACCGGCCGGGCAAGGGGAGGCGCAGGACTCCGTCGTACATCGCGTTCCACAAGAGCGGTGCTAGTACGGATCCTTGTGGAACCCCGCAGGAGAGCTCCACTGTTTCCGCGCCGTCGGGAGTGGTAAATTCCAACGTGCGGTCCGTGAAGTAGCTGCCCATAACTTTCAGGAGGTATGGGGGTACTCCGAAACTGGATAAAGCCTCCATGATGCAGCTCCATCTCGCCGTGTTGAAGGCGTTGCGAACATCCAGAGTGACGACTAGGCAGTACTCTTTTGAGCCGCCTTTCCACCTCTTGCCGGCTATCGCGGAGCTGGCAATGTCTACCACCTTAGCGATGGCATCCACTGTCGATTTCGCCTTCCGGAAGCCGAACTGGGCCTCCGAGAGGTCGCCAGCCACTCTGATCGCCTCTTCAAGGCGGGTGCCGATTAGGTGCTCCAGTACCTTCCCCGCGCCATCAATAAGGCAGATAGGCCTAAAAGATGACGGGTCGTCCGGCGGTTTTCCGGGTTTCGGCAGCAGTACTAGCCTCTGCGACTTCCATCTAGGCGGGAAGGTGCCCTCGGTGTTATTATATATATATATATATGCAATTGTATATTAAATTGACATGTATCACAGGTAGGGTATAGAATGCCGCTAATATATGTTGCCCAAAAATATTGCTGCACAAATAATTGTAGATTGTAGGTTGTGACCAGCAGCCCGGATTCTTATAATGTGGGGACAATTTAATGTGGTTTGCAAGAAAAGAGAAATGGCGGCGGCGTCGATGGTCGGCGTCGGCGGCAAAAAATAGTAGTAGAAAAGTAGTAAAAGTTTGTGTACAGAGCAGGAGAAAAATTGGACTTTGTGCTATAGCGGTCTTTCCGATTCCTCCTCCAAATACCAGAGCAGTACAGTTAGTTAGTGTGTTGTTGGTGGCAAACAGTGACCATGTACTCACGCATGTACAATGCTTAACAGCTTAACAGCCTGCCAACATTGAGTCCGTGTGTTTTTTTTTTTTTATTTAAAACAGTGTATGAAGTATATAACATTAACATTAGATAGTGAGGTATAGGTGAAGAGTCCGCTTCCGTGGGACTGCCGCAAAGCTCTACTTCACGGAGCGGCTGGCGGTCAAGTTGCCGCTCATCTGTCGCCTTCAGTGCGTCGGGTCTGCTCCCGGCGCCTCAGTTCTCTCGTCACGGTTGCTGCCATTCCGGCGACGGCCTCCCACTTGGAAGGGGCTTCCAGCATACAGCTGATAGGTTGTCGGGTGTAGGGCGACGGTTTAAGGCTGCTTCCAAAGCAGCTCTTTCTGCCGAAAAGAGGGGGCACACGAAGAAGGCATGCTCCGCGTCCTCGATGACTTCGCTGCCGCAATATTCGCAGTATGGGTTGTCCTTGTGCTTGAACCTGTTTAGGTAAGCCTTGAAGCATCCGTGTCCTGAGATGATCTGCGATGTGTGGTAGTCCAGATGTCCATGGCTGCGCAGTGCGCAGCGTCTGTACATAGATTTGCACTGCCGGCTGTAACTGGTGGTCCTCATGGCTTCAGCCCATATCGGCGCGGCATACAGGATTGTCGAAGTCACCACTGTTGCTAGCAGTCTCCTGCTAAACTGCTTGGGACCACGCGTGTTGGCCATCATCCTCGATATGGCTGCGGTGGCCTTGGATGCCTTGGCCGCCGCGTACTCAAGGTGGGTCTTAAAGTTCAATCTGTGGTCGATCATGACTCCCAGATACTTTATAGATGGACTCGACTCGAGCTCGTTGTCGAGCCGACCCGGAAGTTTACCTTCTTCACAACCTTCCTGCTGCTAATGAGAACCGCTTCCGTTTTGTGCTCGCCAAGCGAGAGCCCATTGTCGGCCAGCCAGGACATCATCCTGTCAATTGCGAGGCTGCATTTAGCAGTGACATCGGCCAGATGCTTCTCCACCGTGACTAGCGCTATATCATCGGCGAACCCTACTACTGCGCAGCCATCAGGTAGTGGCAGCCTCAGTATCCCGTGACGTTCCACAGGATTGGCCCAAGAACAGAGCCCTGGGGCACTCCTCCAGTCACGTGGTGGACCTGGTTGCCGTCGTCGGATGCGTACAGTAGGACGCGATCCCTGAAGTAGTCCGCTATCATGAGGGTGAGGTATCCGGATATGCCGCAGCGCTGTAGTGCCTGCAGAACTACACTCCAATTCGCTGAATTGAACGCGTTTCTGACGTCTAGGGTGCAAACCAAGCAATATTGCTTGGTGCCACCCTGCCATCTGTCGCCTTAAATTGCGTTAGCTGCCATCTCCGTTACCTCGCGAATCGCGTCGATCGTGCTCCGCTTCTTTCGAAAGCCGTGCTGCTGGTTCGATAGGGCTCCAAGCTCTTCGACTTCTGCCTCCAGCTTGTTGCAGATAATGCGCTCGAATATCTTCCCTGCTGTGTTTAACATACAAAAGGGGCGATATGAAGACGGGTCATCATTGGTCTTGCCTGGTTTCTGGATGAGCACCAGTCTTTGTTGCTTCCAGACTCTTGGGAAGGTGCGCTCGGCAATGCACCTGTTGTAGACCTGCGCGAACAGGCTCGGGTAGGCCTCCACTATGGCGCGCAGTGCAGCGTTGGGAATGCCATCAGGTCCCGGGGCCTTGCCTGTCTTACTGCTGGACAGCGCACGGTTGATTTCCTCCTCGCTGATGAGGATCTCGTCGCTCGTGTGCATGTTTGGCAGCGTTAGTGGCGGCTGCGCAGAGAACAGCGTGGAGACGATTTCTCCGAGTTGTTCCTGCGAGGTTGGAGTCGGTGGCCTGTAGTGCTTGCCCATAGCCATCTTGGAGGCCGAGCCGAATGGTTCCTGGTCTGTTGCATCGCACAGCTCCTGGAAACACCTGTTCTTGCTCGCCTTGATGGCAGTCTTGAGGGCCTTTTTTCTCTCCCTGTAGCGGGCCTCGAACAGCGCTTGCGTTGGACGTCCTCTGTTCCTCTGGCATCTTCGCCTTGCAGAGAGGCATTCGCTTCTGGCTGCTGCTATCTCCTGGTTCCACCAGGGCACTGGTCGTCTGCCATTTCCTCTACTGGAGGTCGCCATTGCGGCATCGCAAGCAGTCTTGATTCTCGCAGCTAGTCCAGCTGCGCATGTGTTGGCATCACCAGCTATCTCATTTGCGTCCATACTGGCTAGTAGAACCTCTGTGTTAAGTGTGTGTACCTTATAGCAGCATGGTCACTGTATGTGAGCAAGTCCGTAACTTCCCAGTGGCTGTTTCGGGAGAGCTCCGGGCTGGCGAAAGGCAGGTCAATAAATGACTCATTGCCTGCCTTGCTGTATGTGCTTAAGGAGGCAGATATCCAGGGTGGCCAGTGCATCCAGGAGGATTGTTCCCCGCTGGGTCGTCCTCGAGCTTCCCCAGGCGGTGGCCCATGCGTTGAAGTCCCCAGCTATTAGTACCGGGGATCGTCCGCGGGCATCTCGGGCATCTCCGCGCTCTGTTGCCATACTCCTTCTGCTTTTGGCTTGTACGGTTCGCTCAGTACAGCCACGTCAACTTTCTCCTCGAAGACCGTCTGTGCCAGCAAGTCTTGTGCAGCTCTGCAATGGTTTAAGTTAACCTGGAGGACCTTAACCATTATGCAGGTTTTGGATGGCCTTCCGATACTCAGGGCAGGTCCTGCTCAGGGTGGCGTGTTTTGCCTCCCTCGCGGTCTTGCCGCCTCTAGTGCAAAGGATGCACCTGGGCTTGCCTTTGCACGTGTTGTGCTTGTGGCCGGTTCCTCCGCACTTGAAGCATGCCTCCTGTGTGGCTTTGGCTGAGGCTCGGCATCTTGCCGAGGTGTGCCCGAAGCCAATCCGGATTTTGCCCTTGTCGAGCAGCCTCCGCTCATGCTCAGGTCTCAGGTTGACCGTCGCGATTTTCGTTCCTTCAAACGCTTTCCGCATCCTGGGTGTGGCGTCGCTTGGGATGTCACTCTCCTCTCCCGCAAATAGGGCCATTGTTACCTCATCAACACTGGTCAGGTCGTCCAGGTCGCGGATCTCGATCTGGACCGTCTCCTGCATGACTGACACCTCCGCCTTGCCAGAGATGTCTGTCTTTAGTGCCACTTGCAGTTGCTCCGTGGATGGGTCAAGGGGTTTTTGCATCCTCAGAAGGAGGCCCCCATTGGCTGTCCTTCGCAGGCCTTCGACGCTGTCTTTGAGTCCCTGGAGTGAGGGCTCAGTTATGACGATCCTCAGCATGTCTTCGTAGGATCCTTCGCTGCACTTGATCAGGATTGCGTCAGATCGCTGCTTCCTGGGCATCGTATTGCGAGGATGCACTGCTCTCAGCTCTGGGTTGGGAAGGCTTGGGTTTCGACCTAGCCTTGACCTGTTTCCAGGCCGTATTTACAGGCCTGCTTTCGGGAGAGCCTCTCGCACCAACCAGTGAGGGCGAGGTCTGCTGGCTCGCGCACGCTGTGGTGCCATTGGTGTGGCCGCTGGTGTGGCCACCAGCCAACACTGCACTGATTCCAAGCTGCAGCTCCTTCATGGCGACAAGTGCGTCGATCGTCCCCTGGGTGACGTGTCGGACCACCTTTTTGTTGTTGCTCTTCGTGTTGGTGAAAGTAGCAATCATTTCACCCAGCATTGTCCCCAGTTTTTCAGCTAGAGTATGTGCGTCTGCGTCCACCCTCTGCTTTTTGTTTGTGCTAGTTGTTGTTCCTTCGGGGGTCGTTGCATCCCGGCATCTCTTCGGAGTGGCCATCTTCTCCTCACCTTCGCCGAATACAAATATCGGCCCATTGATTTTCGGCGGCGCTGAAACAGGGTGCGTCTCGGTGCTGGTCGCCTGAGGCGAGCGTTGGACCCTCTGCTTCATGCGCTGGAAGCTTTGAAGCAGCTCTTCCTCCGCTCTCGCTACCGCTGATGCTGGGTCTCGTCGTCCCGGGCTGTCGGTGTGGCCTTGCACATGGCACCTGCTCCTAGATGGGGTCCCTCGGTGCACGGGGATTTCCCCCAGCGGATAATTGATGGGAATTATACCGCTCCTACTCGGTCCCCAGAGCCCCTTTTGACTGGCGCCGCCGGAGCGGAGGGGTTGGAGGATAGCCCGATCCTCGGCCTTTTGCCTTGTTCCCCACTAGAGACAGCTGCGGGAGCTGCAGTGGGTGGGCCCGTGGAGTTTGGCTTCAGCAATTTAAGGAAAGTTTTAAGTTGCAGCCGGTGAATTGGCTTCGCTTTGGCTTTCGAATTGCGTGGGCTGCACGCGTTTTCCAACACTACGCGAGTGCGAAAGCTCTCTGCGGGTGCGTTGCACAACACTGCGATCAGCTGATCTTGTTGTTCTGCGTGTGGTGGAGAAAAACGCGAGGGAAAAAGGCTTGTGGAAACTTTTTTTTTCCCGTGAGAGTGAGCGACGTTCAAAGGAAAAAAAGGTTCTCGGTGGACGAGAGAGAGGGTCCCCCCTTGCACTCAAGTTCCAGAATTCGTCGCGGGTGCCAATATTCAGGGAGCACGGATAGCCTGCCGGGGCCGATTTTGGTACGTACCTTGCCTCAAGGCGTCTCACTGCAGTAAACAAATCTTTCCAGGGCCTGTGGCGCTGTTTCACTGTCTCGTAGACGGTTCACTTCTGGAGCTCGGAAAAACACCACTGTGAGTAAACAAGAGTGTGTTGAGTCCGTGTGTATATGTATATGTGAGTTAAACATGGGCTCCAAGTGTACATCACGCTCTCATGTATTCGAAACAGCAGCATCCGTTTCCCATCCGTTGTCCACACGCACAAAAAAAAGAGACAGAGGGAAAAACAGAGGGAATTTTCACTTTGACTTTTTGGAATTTTTTAATTTTCTTCTTCTGCTGCTGCTGCTGCTAACTTTCTGCCACTTTTCACCAATGTTTTTTATGGTTTTTATGGTTTTTCACGACCGGCGAGAAGAGACGAAGAGGACCACCACTGCCACTAGGCCATTTAAGATGTGTATATATAATAAAATATTGAGGCACTTGCGACTTGATTTTTGGTTTAGATTTTTTATATATATTTTATATAACTTTTTTTTCTCGTTTTCTCTTTTCTCAACTTTGTCGGGGGGTTACAGAGTTTGTCTGTTCGGACTCGCGCGCGCACAATGCACCACTCGCGCCTCGAGTCGCACTTCCGTTTCCCCTCCACTGATCGGGGCGCTGGGGGGGGGGATGCGGCGGATGGGTCGTCGTCGGGCACACTGGCGCACACGGGTGAGGGGCAGAAAACAACTGGGAACACGTCCGACTCAGGCCACACGCGGTCGAGGGCAAGGGCTGATGGGTTGTTGCGAGCAAAAGATGATGACCACTCTCCTCGCACGGCAGATGTAGAATGATGTGTGGCTGCTGCTGATGCTGCTGCCGATCCGCTTCTCTGGATTGGTCCTGCATAGGGCTCTCTCTCTCTCTCTTATGGCTACATGACTTAACAGAGATGTAATGGTTGTGACATTGGCTAAACATAAACATAACAGAGTCCCTCAACATTCATATAAACATGAAAACATTCGTGTGTACATAGAAACAAGAGTCGTGGTCCTACGTTCTTTAAAATTAATCAACAAAAAGACAACAGTTCTATAAATTAATAAAGGTTTAAATATCACAGATGGAAAAAAGTATAGAAATGGTCAAATTAATTAATTTCCTCTTCGAGTCTCAGGGCGTTTGCGAGTGCGTATGCGTGTATATATGCACGTCTCCTCCTCCTCCTCCTCCTCCCTCTGTCCTCCGATAAGTCTTCATTAGGCTCCGAGTGCTACGCACTGGCTGGGATGACCGTTCTTCTGCATGGTGTCGTCTAAAGAAAAAAAACCATTTGCCGTGAATTGTAGAGTGTAGATTTTTCTTAGACGACAATCCCGCGTAGCTAGGGGTTTTCGCTTGTAAGACTATAGAAATGCCCGCAAGTGCGACACAGCCGAACTGGGAAAAAATCAAAGACTGTTACCTCAAACTCCCAGAGGACAAGGTCGCTCAGCCAAAAAATTGCGGGCACCGACAAGCTTCAAAAAACCCCTACATTAGGCTTGCCAGTTTAACTTGCCGCCTCGCTTATAAAAACTTGCTCCAATATGAATTGTAAAAAGATTTTTACTTTAATGCAAGAAAAATGACGAGGGGCTGCGAATGCAGGGGGGGTGATGATGATGAAATGCCAGAGTATCACATCTTTGGGCTTTGTGTGCATACTCCAGGCAGAAACTCCCCCCCACACAAACTGTTCCTTAATGGGGCAATTGTGGCCGGGGAAGGTGCGATGGCCAATGGCATTGCCCCATGGTGTGGAAATGGAATCCATGGCCCATGGATCCGTCTCCCTGTGAGGTGACAGCATTGTTGTTGTTGATGATGATGGCGAAAAACAGTCCATGTATTATTATTATTATTATCCGGGGAGAATGGATGACGCCCCCCAGCGATATCGCTGCCGCTCAAAGCACACGCACTAATAATAGTAGTAGCACGCTGCTATCGAGCCCCGTTTCATCGGCCAGTTTATATTACATGTATTGGCCATCTATCGTTGCATGCTGCTGTTGATTGCTGTCGAGTGTTGATGTTACTGCTATCCAGCAGGATGCTGTTTGCTGGCTGTAATCCTTGGGCCAAGAAAAGAAAACGGCAGTATACTCCGCTGTTGCCACGCACACACGCGCGCGCCGCCAATCCCAAAGAATGGGCATTTCTTTTGCCAGTGTGTGCATCGGCCATCACGATGGTGGTGATGGTGTTGGAAAAGACGATGGTAGTGTGGCGTATCGTTTGGCTAATTACGATCCACACTCTTCCCCAAAATTGGAGTGGGGGAACATCCATGGAAATTGGGTTTCTATTATTCTCAATTCACGCCGACGCGACTGTCCAAATGGCCATATTATTATTGTTGTTGTTATTATTATTGATGATGGCGACTCCAATTTTACGAAAAATGGCTCATAATGAGTCCGCAGATCCTCTTTTACTTTACGCTTAAATACCAATTTTAGGAACCAATGAGAGCACAATGGATACTCTGTCCGGTGAGCGTAAAGGTGGGAAAATAAATTCCATATCGCTGGCATCGATTGTAGATCTTGTCCTTGTTAATTATCCATCTCTCACTCTCTCTCTCTCTCACTCTCTCACGTCGTCGATTGTTTGTGATTTTTTTTTCATGTGGAAAGAAAGAGAAAACATTTTTTTGGGGCCAGTACAAGGCACCATTGTAGTTAGTCAAGGATATATATATTATCGAGACACAATAGAATTGAACGGCGCATTGATGGTGATGACGGTGGTGATGTACGGTTGTTGTGCGAGTGTGTGCAATTATCCAGAGATGATATGGTTAAAATAAAAAACATATTGCCACTTCTAGGCTATTAAAAAATAGCGACTAGCATCAGGAATTTTGCGTGTTTATTTTTCAGATTTAGATGATGATGTAGTATAAGCACATATCGAGTACACACTGTAGAGACTATGACTCTTCGTCTTAGTCATTTAATAACAAAAGTCCAAGCAGAAGTAGGACATAATATGATCGCACACAAAAAGTGTATGACCGATCAAGTGCAGTGTCAGCATAATAACGTATAACCGAATGTGCGCATATGACTCTCCCGCTTGGTCGCTGCCTTCAGCAACCAAGTACATAGGAATATACATAAGACAGCCGCTCCGCTGCCGGGCTTGCTGGCAGCGCAGTTGCGCGGCCCTTAGCTCTAATATATCAATAAGAACTTTGGACAATTCAATGAATAAAGACAATTTGAATGGGACTGACGTCCCCAACCAAACCAACTCGTTTATTACTGGCAATACAATTTATGGCGACCGTGACAGGACCTGTGATATGTGAAATGGATATGGATATGTGAAAAGAAGGATGTGGAACAAGTCGGTGTTCTCCTGACTTTGTGGACGGACGGTCCAAGACTCCAGCAATCAGCAAAAGCTACTAAAGAAAAGGCGGCATATCGGACAAATTTATAAAATCTTACAATTCGTTTATAACTACGAGTTATTCTACTGCGAGTCGTGATTTGCAAACAACCGACCCCATAACAGTAACACAAACAGTAAATCAAAATGACTGAAACGGCTGAGCACAAGCAAAAGAACGAGATCCCCGTTGCCGTTTGACTATCGGACTTCAGATCCGAAGATTGCATACTCCACCTAGACCATCCAACTGAAGAGCACCCAGGACATCCTCATCCCGGCGTCACTAGCCGAGAACATCCTTATGTGTAGCAGAAATTGTCTGTGCGAGGACCAGCACCGGCGCCGCCTGAGCCCATAGGCCAGGACAACAGAAGAAGAAGACCAGTGTGGGAGGCAGACCGCCCCCTGTGCCTACGTGGGACAATCCACTAAGAGGGACAGCCTGTGCAGCCAGCACCGGAACCGCCCGACGCGCCAAGTCGGGCCAAGGCAAATAGGACAGGCAGCGCTTCAAAGAGCGCCCAACTAAATATAATATTTTTTTTTGTGCCCTGCGTGGCACTCAACCCTTTATGCACTACGTTGCATATTCGATTTAATTGAAATGTATTTTGTACGACCAAGCAGTTTTTAGCTGCGGGTTTAGAAATTTTTTTGAATAGGCAGGTCATAATATTTGTAAAATTTGTATAAAACACTAGATAAATCTCGAAAAATATAAAATTCTATATCGTCGTGTTAGGCATATATATATATATTCAGTACACATACCGTACATCTATACATTTTTCGCACCCTTATTACATATACATAAAATCAATGAAAATGAACAAAAAAATAATAATTATAATAATAATAATAATCATAATAATGATTTAACCCTAGAAGGGTAACATTAATTTGCAATTAATTTTTTTTTCTCCTCTTCATCTAAAATAAACAGTTATATACATTTTAAAGCATTTCTGAAAAGTATATAAAAAAAAAAATATGTACAACAATTGTCTTATTAAGTAATATGGTTTTTTTATCGACTCAAGCCCAAAACTAAATAGGATTCAGGGAAGCGTTTATCAAAATGGGATCTTGGTGGAGCGACAATAAACCTGAAGTAAAGGAAGATACGGCTAACGTTATAAATAACGTAGAGATAGTAGACCACACTGACGATATCCAATCGTTGTGGAGGCTATTACTCATAATAGCTATAATACAAATAATACAATTAGTATTTAATATTTATAGCAGGCATAACAAGATACTTAAGAAAAAGTATCTAAAAAGGGCAAACGACCTAGACAAGGTCTAGTTAAAACGCGCACTTAATCAATACAATTATATTAACAAGTGATGCACGATAAGATAAAAAATGGACGTAACCCTAACAAAGAACACGGGCGTTAAGAAAAAGACCAACAAACGAGGTGGTCAGAAAAATTTCCTAAATAAAAAATTTAGGGAATTAAATAAAGCAGTTTACAGGGACAACAATGTCCAATCATGGAACACTAACGTTGAACTTAAAAAACAGATAGACGAAATACATGAAAAGTTACGTCTCTATAAGAATAAGGAATATAATTATATTAATCCTGTGTGCAGAAAAGACTGCAAGGGCCCGCTTTACGAGCCGAAATGCGAATATACTTGCCAAAAAGGGCATAATTAGAAACTCTGTCATTTTGGTATAGATTAATTAAACATTTGATAGATCGATTTAAGCTATTTAAAAAAAAAAAAAGAAGTTATATGGCACAAATAAAGTTATAATGATATATAAATAAAATATATTATATGTTCATTTAAAATATTTGATACGCATTTCTATATATATATGATATAAATAGAGGATTTAAAGAAGAATAAGTAGATACATGGATTGGCAGGAAATAAAAAGCAAACTTACCGAAATTAAAACAACTTTCGACAGATCATACAAGGGTTTGACTCGAAATAGAGAAGTGCAACAAGGCACTCTAAAAAAACACGCACAGATATTAGTGGGATGCTTTAATGAAGCACGCCAATTAAAACATAAAGAAAGAGCAAGACTTACAAGAAGTCATTTAACACAGGCAGTTAAATTGCTTAACAAACTCCGAGAGAACTTGTTGAATGTCCGATCCAGACACAACTTGAATTTAACTATCCCTACGATATTAAACACACCTGTAGTAGCTGAAGTCGATGGGGATATTGGAAGCTCAGAGGAATCTGAATCGGAAATTAAAGAAGAAGATCTTCACGACCTTTCAATTCCAGCGGTAATAACACTACCTGAATTGCTGGAGGAAGAAAGCTCCGATTCAAATAATTCAAGATTAACGGGACAAAAACACAAAATGACCGACTCTGCCGCAGCGTCAAGGGAATATGTGCGACAAATTTCGTCCACAATACCTGAGTTTGACGGCAAAAAGGTAAATCTAAATCGATTCCTCACGGCTCTCCGATTAACAAATCTGACAAAATCAGATAATGAGAATCTAGCAGTAGAGGTAATCAAGACAAAGATAATCGGTCCAGTATCATACAAGGTTGAAAATGAAACGACAATTATCGGTATAATAAATGTATTGAAGGCATCAGTTAAAGGCGAATCGCCTGATGTCATTAAAGCTAAGCTGCTCAATACACAACAGCGTGGCAAAACTGCGACGCAATATACCACAGAAATCGAAAACCTACGTAGGTCGCTTGAGGCAGCCTACATAGACGATGGTTTAGATTATGGTAATGCAGACAAATTCGCTACCAAGGAAGCGGTATCTGCAATGATAAAGAATTGTGAGCATGGCAAGCTCAAAACAATACTGGAAGCAGGAAATTTCAACACCATAATATATACACTGCAGTACTGAAATGACCGGCAATTCTATAATAACAGAAGACACTATCGAGGAAATAATAACCGAGGAAGTTACCACAACAGAGGTAATGGCCGAGGAAATTATAACAACTATAATAACAATTATAGAAGCCGGGGTGGTTACCGTGAAGGAAACAGAGGACGCGGCGGTAACCATTACAATAATAGAGGTGGAGGTTACCCAAGGGGTAACCAAACCCAAAACTATAGAAATAACGTCCGATATATTGATACGGAAAACGAACTAGCCCCCTTTAGCAACAGCCAACAGTAAAGCTGTATAAAATTAATCTCAATTTTTGCATTTTCATTCAAGTAAAGAATATGAGTACCAATTCACTGGTAACTCTTTTAGTAGATACAGGTGCAGAAATTTCTTTGCTTAAATGCAGAAATAATAATTTACATAATATAAATTCGCTGAATACAACTAGTATATCAGGCATAGGGCAAGGGGCAATTCAGTCCCTAGGTACTATAAATTTGGAAATATGTGCTGAAAATGCAGCAATATCATATGAATTCCATATCGTACCTGACAATTTTCCTATACCAGGGGATGGTATAATTGGTTTGGATTTCATTAAAAAATACAATTGTATTTTAGAATTCAACGACCAAGAAGATTGGTTCACTTTGCGGCCCGAAAATTTCAGGAATATAAACATTCCTATAATACATTCACTAGATAATGAAATAGTTTTGCCAGCTAGATCGGAAGTTATTCGAAAGATTCAACTAACGTCTACTGACACACATGTTCTCATCCCCAACCAGGAATTGCAACCTGGCATTATAATAGCAAGCGCACTCGTAAGCACTCAGAACGCTTTGATTCGCATTATAAATACAACCAATAAAGACGCTATTGTTAACAGCGCAAACATAAAAAGCGAATCAGTAGATGACTATGATGTTTACAATGCAAATACAGACCATAATGCACAAAGAACTTCAGAGGTATTAAAACTTCTCAAATTCCCGTCGTTATTTAAAAACGATTTAACAAAACTATGCACCGAGTATAGCGATATTTTTGGTCTCAAAACAGAAACCATATCAGCTAATAACTTTTATAAACAAAAATTGAGATTAAATGACAAAACTCCAGTCTACATTAAAAACTATAGAATGCCAGAAAGTCAAAAGCCAGAAATTCAAAGGCAAGTTGACAAATTAATAAGAGACGGCATTGTCGAGCCGTCTATCTCAGAATATAATAGCCCACTTCTCTTGGTACCCAAGAAATCTCTGCCTAATTCGGCGGAAAAGAGATGCCGATTAGTAGTTGACTATCGTCAAATCAACAAGAAACTGCTAGCAGACAAATTCCCACTTCCAAGAATAGAAGATATTCTTGATCAATTAGGACGAGCAAAATATTTCTCGTGCCTAGACCTGATGTCAGGGTTTCATCAAATCGAATTAGATGAAAAATCAAGAAATATGACATCATTCTCAACTGCAACAGGTGCGTATCGCTACACGCGATTACCTTTTGGGTTAAAAATAGCCCCTAATTCTTTCCAAAGAATGATGACTCATGCATTTTCAGGCTTAACGCCTTCGCAAGCATTTCTGTATATGGATGATTTAGTAGTTATAGGTTGTTCTGAAAAGCATATGCTTAAGAATTTAACCGACGTTTTCAAATTATGTAGACAACATAATTTAAAGCTACATCCAGAAAAATGCACTTTCTTTATGAAAGAGGTTACTTATTTAGGTCACAAATGTACTGATAAAGGTATATTACCAGATGACTCTAAATATGAGGTAATTAAAAATTACCCTCAACCAGTAAATGCAGACGAAGCTAGACGATTCGTCGCATTTTGCAATTATTACAGAAGATTTATTAAAAATTTCTCTGATAAATCACGCCACTTAACGAGGCTTTGTAAAAAGAACGTACCATTTGAATGGACAAGCGAATGCAATGAAGCATTCGAATACCTTAAAAGGGAATTAATGAAACCAACACTTCTTCAGTACCCAGATTTCAGCAAACAATTTTGCATAACCACAGATGCCAGTAAACAGGCATGTGGAGCGGTACTATCTCAAGACCACAACGGTCAACAGCTACCAGTGGCATACGCTTCAAGAAGCTTTACACAAGGCGAAAGTAATAAGTCCACGACAGAACAAGAACTAGCAGCTATTCATTGGGCAATAAATCACTTCAGACCATACATATATGGTAGGCATTTTTTAGTACAAAGTGACCATAGGCCACTATCGTACCTTTTCTCAATGAGAAACCCGAGCTCGAAATTAACTAGAATGAGACTAGACTTGGAGGAGTTTGAATTCACAGTAGAATACCTCAAGGGGAAGGATAATCACGTTGCAGATGCTTTGTCCCGAATAACGATCGGAGAACTTAAAGCAATGAATAGACAAATTTTAAAGGTCACAAGAAGATCTTCATCAAGACAGAAAAATACCTGCGCAGGTGAAAAATTGCATGAACCACAAACGAATGAATACATTTTAGAAAGGCCCAATATCTATCACATTATAACATTGATGCCAAAAAATATGTTGTTCTCAAAATAGACAAACATAAGTGTTTGTTAAAAAGAGGCAAGAATATTATAACACGTTTCGATATGACTCATTTTTATTCTAATGAAAAAATCGATTTAGATCAGTTTTTTCAAAGGCTTAATGAAGAAGCAAGAATAAATAAAATCATTCGAACGCAATTGTCACCAAGTGAACAAATCTTCGAGTTTGTCACTATAAAGAATTTTAAAGAAAAGGGCAATAAAATATTAAAAAATTTAACAATAGCGCTATTGAACAAGGTGACTAAGATAGATAAAAATGATAAGGTTCAAATAGAAGCAATACTGTCTAAATACCATGACGATCCGTCAGAGGGAGGCCACTCAGGAATTTCTAGAACCCTGAGGAAAATAAAAAACTTTTATTACTGGCCACAAATGACGAGGGCAATAAGTAAATATGTTAAGACATGTTTGAAATGTCAGCAAGCAAAAACGCTAAAACATACAAAAACGCCCATGACAATAACTGAAACGCCAGCAACAGCATTTGATATAGTTTTGATAGATACCATTGGTCCACTTCCAAGATCAGAAGATGGAAATGAGTATGCTGTCACTGTTCAGGCCAAGGGCCACTGTACCCCCGCTGCTCTCAGAGCTTTCCTCGCTGCTCTGCCGCTGCAGTGATCGCTCTTCGTCGCTAGTCGAACTTCGGGACTGCTCGCGTCCGACCGTTGGCTCTCCCGCTCTCCTTATGTTATGCAGGCGGCAGTTCGGGTTTCTAGTATGTAAGCTAGCATTTAGTCATCAAAGTGAAGTAATAAAGTGAAGTGCAACTCGACGCCCCCGTGCCTACTTAATTTCGCCATTTCTCCACATCGACTGCGTCGAGACGCCTCCACTCTCCCGAGCTTATTTTTTCCACTGAAGGAAGCCACCCCCCTCCAAAACATTGGTCCATCAGAGCCGGATCAGCCATACACCAGCAGCTCCGGTGATTTCTTCGTCAGGAAAAATAAGATAAGTACGAGACTCCATCCCTTCAGCCCAAAGTGCCGGTCTTCAGCAGCTGTTCGAATATCCAATTTCGCTCAGACTGCTGCAAGATTTCCCTGTCAACTCCGAGTCCGAGTCTCCGACATCACGGCAACTTGGGAGTTTTTACTTTTGTCCATTTTCCAACGCCGTCTCCTCTTTCTCGCCGCCATCTTCCTCAGTCTTTTTGGCGTATGTACATCAACATCATAAACGGCCTATGTACATACATACATCAGTCCATTCCTACAATACTTACATATTTTTTCCGACTCCGCGGGAATTTATACATTTTTTTCGTACATTTATTTGCTAAATCCAGCCCACTGCAAATTTTCCTAACTCCCATATAAATTCGCACATCCCGTCTGCTACCTTTTCGCCATACAAATATTTATGTACATATTCCGCAACGGCAAAATAAAATAAAAAGTGCATTCCACCGTACATATGTATTTGTTCGTCTCCGCGGGAAATTATACATTTTTTCTACATTTATCTACATCGATCTATATTACATACATAAATACAGTCCACTGCAAATTTTCCTCTTTCGCCATTGTACAATATTTATTCCGCAACTGCAAAATAAAATACATATGTAAATTCTGAAACCAAACCAACAACGCTGTTCATAATTGTCTGTGCATTTACATATATGTACATATATCCATCATCTCGCTTAGCATCGGCATCAGCAGCGGCAGTGCAATTGTTGTTGTTGCTGTGCTCTTGGGTTCGCCGGCTTGGGTTTTTTTTCGCCCAGCCATACATACACACACATACCATCCGAAGCATACAGTGGGCCGTGGGCATTGCCGGACGGGCAATATCATAAAGAAAAAAACAAGAGAACACATTGCCGACAGTCCATTACAGTCCATTCCACCTGTGTCCGCCTGTGTGTTATATTTTTCCGTCTTGTCCAGCTGCTGCCGTTACACACACATACATTCACATACATAAGACCGTTGCATTTGCCTGCACCGTGTCCCAGTAGTCATTTTTTGGAGACCAAAATTAAAAGGTCAACATCAGCAAAATAAAATTCCGTATTACTAATTCCATCATTTAAAATATTCCGTCGACATTACAAGTAATCAACAAATTAATAATATTCCGATTTGAATTAAATACATAAAATCCAGTAAACTAATTCCACCTGTTCGCCTGTGTCTTATTTTTTCCGTTTGGTCCAGCGGCTGCCGTACATGCATATGTATGTATCAATCTTTTACAATATTCCGTCCACATTGAAATTAATCAGCGTAATAATATTAGTAATCGAAGTAAATAAATTGAATAATAATTTGATAAAATTAAATCCAGTCCAAAACAATAATTTGATAAAATTAAATCCAGTCCAAAACAAGGAAGTAAATTAATAATTGTTTTTTAATTATTAGTTTATTATCGAATTAACCTTACCTTGAAATTTAACAGAGTTTAATTAATTTTTTAAATTATTAACTAAAGAAATATCGAGCCAGAAACTCCGAGCGGCGCATTATATACACAAATCTGCACACAATTTATTATTATATACACATTATATACACAAATCTGCACACAATTGATTATTATATACACATTATATACACATATCTGCACACAATTTAATTATTTAATCCGTACCAAAACACATTCCGGTCTGTCTTTCACCTGCTACAAATCTTCGCCTTGTCGCTTGCTTCCAGTTCGTTTGGGTATTTTCTTCTTCATACTAACGCTACGCAACAGATACCGCATAGTCATCATACTCTCACGGAGTTGGTCAGTATTTCACAGGGGTTCGCTAATTTCTTCCCGGCGTTCAACCCGTTTCCCTTTGTTCCACTCGGTGTCGCGTATCCAAGTCAACGTTAAATTGGGAACAATCATTTCTTCATACATATATTCTGTAACGGTCAATTGGTTCTTTAATCGTGGTTTCACGAGGTCCAGTGTGACCGCCTTTTTTAATATTCGATTTTTCCAATGCCAATAGGAGAGGATAAGAAACCACATTCGATTAATTCGTCTAGACAGATCCAAGTCCGCATCTCCCCGGTCCTCTCAGCCAAAATCAAAGTCCACAGTTGGCCAACACAATCCGCCGTCGATATAGCCTTGAGTAAATTTATTGCCACTGGAAAATCGGGAGAGTTTTCCCGAAGAAAATATGTTAGAATTGAGACTTGCGGCTATCAGCCTAGCTGGGGAATTTCCACTGGGCAGGCGAAGAAGAAGACGAGCTCGAAATCGTTTCCAAATTATTTATTGCGCGGGCGCAGCCAGCAGCTTCGATCTCAGTTTGACGACTCTTTTTACGAGCAGCATCCGAACATGGTGATGCTGCGACGGGCGAAAGCTTATCAGCTTGATCTCAGCCACTCAAATCTGCTTGAGCGCACTGATAAGCTTTTTACACTTCATTGTTTACATTCGCTTGTTTACATTTCATACGGAATTCATAATTAACAATACTAGGCTTATATTTAACTTATTTAACAATGAAAACCTTAAACTACTGCTCCAACATTCCGGCCCCATTAAAGGCCTCCGGCACTTTGATCTCCTCGACAGGAGCAGTGTGCACTGGCAGCAATGCCAACTTGTGGATGGCGCGCTTGATGACGCCTTCTGACGTCCGTACTTCGGCCACACGCACCCTACCGTCCTCGCCTGCTGTTGTTGCCGCCACGCGGCCTGTTAGCCAACGCTGCAGGGGTACGTTGTCCTCGTGGACGATTACCAGGCAACCGACCTCCAGATCGCGGCATCCGACGCTCCATTTGTTGCGCTGCTGCAGGCTGGCGATGTAGTCCTTGGACCAGCCGTCCCAAAACTGCTGCTTGAGAGCGGACAGCATTCGCCACCGCTTCAAATATGCGCAACTGGCCTTGCTGCAGACTTCTCCTGTGGCGGATTCTTGCGGCAGCGTGATCAGAGCCTGCCCTATTAGCAGGTGTCCTGGTGTTAGGGCCTCTCCAACGTTGGGATCGTTGCCCGGCGACGCGATTGGACGCGAATTGAGCAACGCCTCTACCTCGACCAGGTGGGTGCTCAACTCGTCCGCCGTGAGCTTGGCGTTGCCGACTCCTCGCAGCAATCGGTGCTTGGCGGACTTGACGGCTGCCTCCCACAGTCCTCCGAAGTGTGGTGACCTCGGCGGTATGAAAAACCACTCGACGCCTCTCTGAGCCGCGTATCCTCTCAGCTCGTCCCGACTGTGGTGAAACGCTTCGCTCAGTTCCTTCAGTACGTTGCACGCTCCTACGAAATTCGTGGCGTTGTCGCTGTACATCCTCTCCGGCAGCCCTCTCCTCCCGACGAACCTTTTAAAGACGGATAAGAAGCTGTCAGTGGATAGGTCGACGACAAGTTCAAGGTGAACAGCCTTTGACGAAAAGCACACAAAAACGGCCACATAAGTTTTGATTGGAGGTCTACCGCGGATCTTTAAAGACACATAAAATGGACCACAAAAATCTACTCCGCAAACTAGAAAAGGGCGCTCCATTCGGACCCTATCGGCTGGCAAATTGCCCATTATCTGGCTCATCAGCACTGGTTTATATCGGAAACAGTGAACGCAGCTACGGACAATTTTCGTACATGCATCTCTCGCATTGATCAGCCATATCTGCTGCCTTAAAAGTGAAACCATCACCTTGACACCGGCATGGTAATGAGTCCGATGCAGGTTGCGAAGAAATAGCGAAGCAAATTCTGACTTCGAGGACAGTAATAGAGGAAATTTGGCATCATATGGAATTGGTGCATTTAGCAATCTCCCCCCAACTCGGATTAAGTTGAACTTCACACCTTCTAAATCGCTGGTGTGTATAAAGGGATTTAAACGTTGTAGATGTGGGCTTAAAATTTCAGACTTTTCCAACTTGACGTATTCTGAACTGAACTCCGCCTTTTGAACTATTTGGACCATCCTAAGAAACGACAACTTCAGTTCGTTAGCCGAAATGACGACCTCGCGTTGACGCTTCTTCCCTTGAATAAATCGATTTACGTAGGCCATGACCCGTAGGAGCTTACTAAATGATGAACATCTTCCAACAAGTTTAATAAAGACATTCGGTGTGTTTGTTGTGACGGAACATACTGCCACGCTTTTTTTGTTCTCAGACAACTGTAACTCCGTTGAGACTTCAATCTGATGGGATCGAGGCCACTCGTTTGGACTTCGAAGTAAGAAATCCGGTCCATTTTCCCATAGAGTACACCTCAAACCCTCTATGTCTGTTCCACGTGAGACTAAATCAGCCGGATTCTCTTCCGTGGGCACATGACGCCAAACTACATTCTCTGTGAGTTCTTGGATTTCAGAAACTCTATTTGCGACAAATGTTGCTAGAGTGGATGGATCCCTCTTTAACCAGTATAAAGTGACTTGTGAGTCCGACCAGAAGTTAATGCTTTCAAACTCCAATTTGTTAAGCAAAGGAGATACTTGAGACCAAAGTTTGGCCAGCAGATGCGCTGCACAGAGTTCGAGCCTTGGAATTGACTTTGTTTTCAGTGGGGACACTCTAGACTTTGCAGTTAGCAGCCTTGATAAACGATTTGTCCCAGCCACGGTACGAATATAAATGCAACAGCCGTAGGCGTGGCTCGATGCATCAGCAAATCCGTGGATTTGAACAGTGTCATAGCCAGACAGACAGATATATCGAGGAATGGAGACCTTGTCAATTGCTAGTAAATTCTGCTTAAATTCGTTCCAACTGGTGTGCAAGTTCATGGGAACCGATTCGTCCCAATCTAATTTCTGTCGCCACAGTTCCTGAAGCAAGATTTTTGCTCGTGTAATCAATGGACATAATAATCCCAAAGGGTCAAACAAACGAGCTGTGACGGACAAAATGTTGCGTTTAGTTGGTGGTAAGGACTGAAACGAATCCTCCAAGCTATAATGAAACACATCATTCTGAGGATTCCATCTCATCCCAAGCGTTTTAACGGACTCAGAATTGTTAAATATAAGCGATTTTTCTGATCCCTGGTTGCTCATCAAACTTGGGTGATTTGTTGCCCATTTGGCTAGATGAAAACCCCCTAACTCCAAAACCTTCGTCACTTCTTTGCGAATTAACTCCAACTCTTTGTGGCTGTTCGCTCCTGTGAGCATATCGTCGACATAGAAGTCGCTTGAAATCACCTCTGATGCAACAGGATGTGACTCAGCGTAGATTTTTGATAGCTCAAAAAGGCAGCGGATGGCCAGAAACGGAGCAGAGGCTGTCCCATAAGTGACAGTGTTGAGGCGATAGGTTTGGAGAACTTGCGTCGAATTTTCCCTCCAAACGATAAGTTGGAAATCTCTATCTTCATTTGCAATGTTAACTTGCCTATACATCTTTGAGATATCAGCCGTCAAGGCATATTTGTGCAAACGAAATCTTGCCAGAATAGCGTAAAGCTCCCTCTGAATAGTTGCACCCATCATTAACGTCTCATTTAATGAAATCGAGGTTGACGTTTTACTTGAAGCGTCAAAAACAACTCGCAACTTTGTGGTGCTACTATCAGGTCTCAGGACACATTGATGTGGAATGTAATAGTGTTTCTCTGGAGGAGGTGTTGGAAGCAGTGACATGTGCCCAAGGTTAAGATACTCTCTCATGAACTCCTGATACATGTCATGTAACTCGCGATTATTTGCAAGCTTGCGTTCCAATGCAAGAAATCTGCGCTTTGTCGTTTCGAAGGATAAGCCTAAGACACTTGGATCTTTTTTAAATGGCAACTTCACCTCAAAACGACCAGACGAAAGCCTGTGTACGGTTTGCTCAAAGTGCTGTTCGCAAGCAATTTGTTCAGCTGTATACCCAGCCTTCGATCTCTCAGGAACGTGTTCTAACTCCCAAAATCGTTCCACCAAAGAGTCGAGAGAACTTACATTTTCATTGCCAAAGACGCTGCATACCTGAGCGTTCTTCGATGTGCGTTGAGTGAACTTTCCCGAAACAATCCACCCTAGTAAAGTTTTCTGCAGTGAAGGATGTTCAGAACCCAATTTTATTTGGCCTACGCTCAAAAGATCGAAAAAGGATTCTGCGCCAATCAGTAAATCCACTTTTGCGGGCTTGTGAAAACGAGGGTCTGCCAGTTCGATGTTAGCCGGAATTTTCCATTGGGCACAATTGACTTCGTGATCGGGTTGATACGATGAAATTGATCTTAACACCCAAAAATCGGTAGCGAAACTATGAGCATTGACGCGAGAATGAACTGACGTGTGGACTTTGTGCCGTACAACCGAGTCGTTCTTCCCTACAGTAGTGATATTCAGATATGATTCTTGCCTGTGTAACCGCAAACGCTGTGCTAAGTCCTCTGCCATAAAATTGATTTGAGATCCTGAATCTAACAGCGCTCGTGCTAATTGAAACTGTCCGAATCTATCCCGTACTTTAACGACAGCGGTAGCAAGAATAACTTGGTCAGTACTAGCAACATGACAAGAATGGGCTTGATTATTATGATCAACTGCTACTGAAGGTGCCTGAACATGCACTTGAGGAACTGATCCAGACGAAAATGGTTGCTGCTCTACCCCGTATCTGTGAAGAAGTGTGTTATGAGGTTTAGCGCAAACACGACACTTTGTTGCTTTGCACTTCTTCACTGGATGACCTGGACTTAAACAGTTTATGCACAACCGATTGTGTTTGGTAAAATCGAACCGCTGAATCACCGATAAAGCCATGAAAGGTTGACAACTGCCTAAACTGTGATTTGTGGCAGAGCAATATCGACACTTTGATTCCGGTTTGCGGTCTGTCTGTGTGCAAGAGAAGGAGGATTTGGAATATCCCTTGTTGGAAGCTTGGCTAGGCTTCCCTTTACTTTTGGTTGACTCCTCAGCAGCTAAATGCTGGTATCTTCGATTCAACTGAATCGCACAATCGGACCATGTCGGTAGCGTATTATAATCTAGCTGTTCCTCAAATCTGGATTTTGTAGTGTGATCTACCTTGGACATTGCAATGTGAATAAAAATTGCGTTATTTATGTCCTTTTCACTACCCAATGACTGCAACGACGCATACAGAGCCGATATTTCATCAATAAGAGACCTCAAGCCTGATGCAGATGGTTTCGATACTTGAGGGAGGTCAAACAATTGAGAAATTGTGTCGAAAAAAATCAAGCATTTATTGTCGTAAACATTCTTCAGACTAGCCAATGCCTTCTCATAATTTAAATCCGAAATTTGAAACGCCTTGACAGTTCCTAATGCATCGTCGGTTAGGCATGTTAGCAAATGGTTGAATTTTTCGATATTTGTTAGAGACGGGTCGTTATGCACTAAGCTCTCGAAAAGACTTATAAAATTTTTAAAGTCGGAATGCTTTCCACTGAATTTGGGCAAATTCATTTTTGGTAAATAGGACGAATGACGAAAACCACTGTTATCCCCTTGACTATGTCTCGGAGCCTCGACTCGACTAATTGCGGACCGATATAACGCTTTTGTGATTATGCACATATCCTCGACAGACGCTCTTAAATCATTTCCTGGGCTTAGCACATCGATGTCTGACTGAATATCCATTAATTTTTCACAATATGTTTCGAGAAGCTGCATTCGGTACTCCAGTTGAAAATTATCGAACGAAATAGTTTTTTCCTCAAATGCAGTTTTCATACGTCCAATATCGCTCATAACCCTATCGTGTTTTTGCATAGCCACTATTAATTTAGAATTAAGCTTTGCCGATACCTCCTTTTCTTTTTCCATTTTGAAATTAATTGGACTAAATAAAAGTAATCCAAATACCAGTTAATTTGACTAAATAAGAATTATCCAAATACTAGAAAATTTCCGAAACAATGGTTTAATTTCCCTTGTGGATGCGCACGTAATTATATGGGCACTTATTTTTAATCGATGACCAAATATAATAAATTTGATGATTTCCAAATTTAAATTCAAACAATAAATTTTATTGGGTTATACAAGGGTTAAAGGTGCACAAGAACCACCGAAATTCACAAAATATGTGGTTTGTATGTGTATGTTCCGTTGATGGGTAAAACCAAGCCAAAAAATGCACAAAGTTTGAATTTTATTTGACAAATAAACTGTCCGAAATATTTAAGTGGATCCCATACGGGTTAAAGATGCCCACAAACACCGCCGAAAAATTCAAAAAATGTAATACAATTTTTTAAGTACGAATATCTCCATATAAATCGAATTAATGTCCACGCAAATACATGAATGTACATACAAATGTGAGCAGGGCTTAAATTCACTGCAGGAACTTTCCACTCTGTAAGGTTTGAGAGCCACTGCCACAGTATGTACTGCTGAAAATAACCAATCTGCGAGGTATATATGGTTGGCCACTGACACCGTGTATATAGCAGACAAATAACTTCTCTGTAACTGCACAAAAGGGAAACGACGTTGGCGGCAAACTGGCGTTATGTATATGTATGTATGTAGGTTTACTGTAGTTTTGCAGTTTGACCGTATGTATGTAACGCACATAAATTTCCCAAAATTTTCACAGTAATTAACACCATAAGATTTGTCAAAGGCAGTTCACTTTTTTATTTTATTTTATTTGGGGGTGGTGGTTTATTTGGGATTTAAATTGGTTTTCCAATTTACCACATATGCCAAGAATTTTCAACGCACACAATACACACATAAAGTGGAGTGCTTATGATTTTTAATTTTTGGCACTGAATACCTGGTTATTTGGCATAATTTCCAATAACTTCCCTTCGATGTCCACTCCGATGTACGCACGCCGAATCCACAACAAGTCGCCAAATTCCACCAGCTAGGTTTTTTCGCCAACAACAAGAAAAACTGAACAAGTGCCGAGACTACGAAAAATGCACTATTTTGTTCGTGTTTTCACTCGCGAAAATTATCAAAATTATAGCCGTAGTCCCTGCTCGGGCGCCATGGAAAATCGGGAGAGTTTTCCCGAAGAAAATATGTTAGAATTGAGACTTGCGGCTATCAGCCTAGCTGGGGAATTTCCACTGGGCAGGCGAAGAAGAAGACGAGCTCGGGCGCAGCCAGCAGCTTCGATCTCAGTTTGACGACTCTTTTTACGAGCAGCATCCGAACATGGTGATGCTGCGACGGGCGAAAGCTTATCAGCTTGATCTCAGCCACTCAAATCTGCTTGAGCGCACTGATAAGCTTTTTACACTTCATTGTTTACATTCGCTTGTTTACATTTCATACGGAATTCATAATTAACAATACTAGGCTTATATTTAACTTATTTAACAATGAAAACCTTAAACTACTGCTCCAACAGCCACCACGGATCGTGTGAGCCACTTTGAGGCGCACATCCACACTCCAGGCACCTCAGAAGCTACAAATCTGTCCCCGTCCATGTGCCAACTCCATTTGGACCAAATCCGTCTTTTTTTGGAGAAAAGCTACGAAAGCTGCTCCGACCTTATTTCTGAGTCCGCTGTCAGTACGACCGCCGCAACTGAACTAGAATCCAAGTACAGGTACTGCTACTCCGTGTATTCAAGGAGTGTTGTCCAACTTCAGGACATAATAAAGCAGGCTGAGTCCCAATCCACTCAGGTTTCCGTCAGTGAGTCCGCACCGCCGTCTACTGATTGTCGGCTACCACCCGTCGATACTGAGGTCTTCACAGGCGACTACCTTCGCTGGCCCACGTTTAGGGATTTGTTTACGGCGATTTATATCCAAAATTCGCGCCTCACGCCTGTGGAGAGATTGTTTCATCTACTCTCCAAGACTAGCGGCGATGCGCACTCCATTGTGTCCAAGGCGCCTTTAACCAATGAAGGGTTTATCTCAGCGTGCCGAAGCCTAACGGAGCGCTTTGAGAATAGGAGGCTGTTGGTGAATAGCCAGTTGAAAATTCTTCTGAATATTCGGCTATCACTCAAGAGTCAGGAAGCGCCCTTAAAGAAATGCAAAGCACTCTCCAAAGTTGCCTAACAGCTTTAGAGATGTCCGATTCCATCCTCGTATTTATGATCTCTGCCAAGCTGCCCAAGCTCACACGTTCCATGTGGGAGCATTCGCTTAATAACAAGGCCGAGATTCCGACCTGGAAAGAGCTGGATGCCTTTCTAACGGAGCGCCATCGTGCATTGGAAGCCATTGATGATGTTCCGCCAAAGCCGTCAAACGCCAACGGGCCTGCACGCAGGCTGAACGCGTACGAAGCCAGGGTGGTTCCAGCACCAAAGGGGTGTGACCTGTGCTCCAGGGAAAATCATCCTGTGCGTCTATGTCCACGGTTTCTAGAGATGGACGTGACTGCAAAGTCAGACTACATAAAACGAAAGCAGCTTTGCCTCAATTGTTTTGCCCGAGGCCATCAGCAGCGGGATTGCACGAGCCTTCATAGCTGTTTTACGTGTCATAGCCGGCATCATTCGCTTTTACATCGCGGTAATCCCTTTGCGAGAGATCCCAGCCACGCGGCACCGTCAAGGCCACGTGCTGCTCCTTCTCCGGGTGCCGGTGCTGCAGCCTCCGACGATCCGTCAGATGTGCAAGTGTGCTTCGGGTCCGGCTCAAGAGCCGTCCTACTAGGCACGGCCATCATCAATATATGTCATTTAGGCTCCAACTTTCAAGCGCGGGCGTTGATCGATTCGGGGTCCGAGGCGACTTTCATAACTGAGCGTCTTTTCAACCTCGTTAAACTTCCATTCAGGAATATCCAAGCCCAGGTCTCTGGCCTAAATCAGACAGTTGCCGCTCAATCCAAGAAGCTCTGTCACTTTTCGATTCTAGCCCCTTCGAGACCCGGGCTGCAGCTTGAGACTACGGCTTACGTCCTTCCCCAGTTGGCCGGGAATCTGCCCTCGTATCCGGTTTCGCGAGATCTGCTTAAGGATCTTCCTGACCTTCCCTTAGCGGATCCTAAGTTCTTCGAAAGCTCTCAAATTGATGTTTTAATTGGAGCCGACATCCTTCCTTCGGTCCTTCTAGGTAGGTCTAAGCCTAACATTTGCGGCTCGCTTCTCGGACAGGAGACTATCTTTGGCTGGGTTCTTACTGGGCCCGTGTCGGCAGCAGCTCCTCGCAGCATCTCCGCGTTCTCAACGCAAGTATCCTGTTCGGTTGAGGCCTCATTGGACAAACTCCTTACCAAATTCTGGGAGGTGGAGGAAGTTCCGGCAAACTTAATGACCGAGGCTGAGTCGGTTTGTGAACAGAATTTTATCCAATCTACAAAAAGAGACAACAGTGGGAAATACGTGGTGACGCTACCCTTCCGCAACCCTGATCACGTTGGGGCCGGATTGGCACATTCCAGATCTTTCGCGTTGTCTCAGTTCCTGCGAAACGAACTACGCTTGAAAAAGGATCCTTCACTCAAGGCACGGTATGAGGCCGTCATCCAAGAGTACCTGGATCTAGGTCACATGACCGAGGTCCCATTCACGAATCACTTCTCCAATTACTACCTTCCGCATCACGCGGTGCTCAAGCCCGAGAGCACGACTACCAAAGTTCGAGTCGTTTTCAATGCGTCCAGCCCGTCCGCCAACGGAACCAGCCTGAATGACATTCTTCATGCGGGCCCCGTCCTACAGTCCGATCTGACAATTCAGATTCTTAATTGGCGCTATTTCCGGTACGTTTTTAACGCCGACATTGAAAAGATGTATCGGCAGATTTGGGTTGATCCTAGCCACACTCCTTTCCAACGTATCTTGTTTCGAAATTCCGAGGGAGAAATCCGAGATTACGAGCTCAAAACAGTCACCTTCGGAGTCAGCCAGTCCCTCCATCCTTTCCTGGCAATCCGAGTCCTGAAACAAACGAGTCCTCGCAGACGACGAAGAGATTAGGTATCCGCGGGCTAGTAGCATTATTCGAGACTATATGTACGTGGATGACGTCTTAGCCGGAGCAGACTCCAAGGGAGAGGCGCTCAGCTAGCAATTCAAGAATTGGACAGGGCCTTAAGCTCAGCGGGGTTCCCTCTAAGGAAATGGACATCCAACAGCAAGGCTATTCAGTCCAATATCCGTAGTGACCATCTCCTTAGCACTGACTTCCTCGAGATCGACGCAGAGAGCACTGCAAAGACACTAGGTGTGCGGTGGAAGGCGACTTCGGACGAATTCTTCTTTGTTCCGCCTGATCTTACTTCCGAATCAGTACTCACAAAGCGCCTGGTCCTATCCCAAATTGCGAAACTATTCGATCCAGCAGGCTGGTTCGCCCCGTTTATCGTCCGATCAAAAATGTTTATGCAAGACATTTGGCTCCAGGACCCAGGGTGGGACGACGCTCTTCCTCAAGAATTGTCTCACAAATGGACTGATTTCCTACAAAGCTATTCCGCGCTCGATCAAATTCGAATCCCTCGTTGGGTCGCTTTCCGACCAGAACTGAAGGTCGAGCTGCTCACAGCAAAAACGAGAGTGTCACCAGTCAAAACGGTGTCGCTACCGAGGCTTGAATTATGCGGAGCCTTGCTGCTGTCCGAGATGGCCACGGCGATTCTTCCTAAGATGCCAGCGCCCACTTCAGGCTTACACTGTTGGACAGATTCGACAATAGTCCTAGCATGGCTGAGCAACCCAGCGTGTCACTGGACTACGTTCGTGGCGAACCGGGTGACCAAGATCACTCAAGCCACCAAAGCTGAGAGATGGGCACATGTCCGATCGGAACATAACCCTGCTGACCTCGCTAGCAGAGGGGTAACGCTCCAAGACCTCGCAGACAGCCAACTGTGGTGGCACGGTCCGGCCTGGTTGCGAATGCCTCGTTGGGAGTGGCCCACTCATGGTTCTGAGCCGCCCATAACAGAACTCGAAGTCCGAGCAGTCAAGGTCAATGTCGCCAGAGCATCCTCAGAAGACATCCTCGAGCGGTTCTCCGAACTTGACAAGGCATTACGAGTCCTGGCGTACGCGTATCGCTTCATTCAACGCTCGCGGAAAAGAGCAGCGCCGTGTGAGGGGCAGCTATCTAATACAGAGATCGCCGCAGCTGAACGGCTCCTCATTTCCATGACACAACGCAGATGCTTCGCGCTCGAGTCCGCCTGTTTGATCCAAAAGCAGCCAGTCCCTCCATCTTGTTCCCTTCGAAATATGAACCCTTTTCTGGATCCACACGGCCTCATAAGAGCGTGTGGTCGGGTGACGGCCTCCGAGGCTCTCCAATATGATGAACGGCATCCGATCATTCTTCCATACAACTGTCATTTCTCTCGTCTCCTCGTTCGTTTTACACACCGCATAACTCTGCACGGAGGTAACCAACTGATGGTTCGTCTGATCCGCTCAAAGTTCTGGATACCAAAGATTAAGAATTTGGTTAAGTCCGTTATTTTCTCATGCAAGGTCTGCGTAATCCATAAAAAGAAGATACTAACCCAGCTCATGGGAGAGCTACCGAAAGAGCGAACATCCTTTTCGCGTCCATTTACTTATACGGGCATGGACTATGCCGGCCCCTTCGACATTAAGAACTACACCGGACGAGCCTGCCTCTTGACCAAGGGGTATGTGTTGGTGTTTGTGTGTTTCTCCACGAAGGCGATCCATTTGGAGCCAACTTCGGACCTTACAACAGAGAAGTTTCTCGCTGCTTTCGCACGCTTCGTGTCCCGAAGGGGGTGCCCTCGACAAGTCCAGTCGGATAACGGAAAAACCTTTGTAGGCGCAGCCGCTGTGCTGTCCCGCGAGTTTCTTCAGGCACTAAAGGAGTCAGTGACGAGTGCGTATAGTCATCAGCAGCTCCTGTGGCAGTTCATTCCTCCGGGAGCTCCCCATATGGGAGGATTGTGGGAAGCCGGAGTCAAAAGCTTCAAAACGCTGTTTTACAAATCCACGGCCACGCGTAAATACACATTCGAGGAACTTGCTACGCTTCTGGCCAAGATCGAGGCCTGTCTGAATTCGAGACCAATCGCTCCGATGTCCGAAGACCCCACAGATCTGCTGGCACTCACGCCGGGTCATTTCCTTGTTGGTGGGCCACTCCTGGTCACCGTTGAACCTGAAATAAAGGGGGCCACCACGTCCATCATTAATCGCTGGCAGCACCTTCAGGCTCTTCACCAACAAATTCAGCTACGATGGAAGGAAGAATACCTCAAGGATCTCCACAAACGGAATAAGTGGCAAACCCCCATAGCCAACCTCGGCGTGGGGGATATGGTAGTCATCAAGGACGAAAATCTGCCATCCAATGAGTGGCGGCTCGGCAGGATCGATTCCGTATGTCCCGGACCCGATAGTCATGTTCGAGTAGTGAACATCCGTACTGCCCGAGGTTTAGTCAAACGTCCAGTCGCGAAGGTCGTACTGCTTCCAGGGGGGTCCTCCGAACGACCGCAATAGCTTCTCTTCCCGCTGATCCGTAGTTCTTATCGGCACCTAGTTCTAAGTCGCAAGTCTATCTCCTTCTAATATAATCTTTTTTCTGTCAGATCAAACACGATGTCCCCACGTCCGCGCAGCGCTTTCGTATTGGAGAACAGACGTACGCGAGGTATGAATTACTACCGATGCCGAGTCTGCCACGGAGTTCATCCGCTACGGAAGTGCCATCGTTTCCTCCGGCTGAGTGTGGAGAAGAGGCTTCGCGCGGTACTCGCAAACCGCTATTGCGCTAATTGTTTGGCGCACGAGCACTCGGACGGAGCATGTCGCCGGGGGGATCGCTGCAAGGTGTGCAGACAGGACCACCACACGCTGCTGCATATGCACGAGCGGCCATAGTCTCGCTCTCCTAGTCCAGTCGCCGCTCCTAGGCACTCAGCCGCCGCTAGTCGACGTTCTTCCGCCGCTCCCAGGCACTCGACCGCCGCTCCTAGGCACTCGACCGCCGCTCCTAGGCACTCGTCCGCCGCTCCTAGGCACTCGTCTGCTGCTCCTAGGCATTTGTCCGCCGCACCTAGGCTCTCGACCGCCGCTGCTAGGCACCCTTCCGCCGCCCCGACGCTCTCGGCTGCCGCTCCATCGCACTTTCCCAGTGCCCTTCGGGACGCTACGGCCACTTCGCACAGCGCGGCAGGAACGCCGACGGCACCATCGCTGGCTGGCCTGCTTCAGCGGCACAGCATTGATACGGGGACGCGAATTTTCAACACCGCTGCGCTCATCGACCCTTGCACACCCACGAGCTGCGTCGACGCTTCACTGGCCGCGAGTTTCCGGCTACCGACGACCGACGTAGGGGGCGATCAGATCTGCTCAGCCGCCGTGCTTTCCATGATCGATCCCAGCATCCGCCTCGATGTCCTCTTCAAAGTTGAGCCGTACGTGCGCATCCGCACTCCGATTCGAGAGCTCGATGAAGCCGTGCGGAACTGCTTCCAAGACATCACTTTAGCGGACGAGCGGTTCAATCTCCCCGCTACGATCTCCGTAGTCCTGGGTGCGGATGTATACCCTCAAGTAATGCAGTCGGGATTCAGGAAGTTCCAGGTCGGACGACCGGTGGCCCAGAAGACCGTATTCGGATGGGTCCTCTCCGGGGGCTGTCATCAACTATAGGAAGGCAGGAATATGTTGCAACCGGAGTGATTGCAAGGGGGGCGGAATGTTCAGGCCAAGGGCCACTGTACCCCCGCTGCTCTCAGAGCTTTCCTCGCTGCTCTGCCGCTGCAGTGATCGCTCTCCGTCGCTAGGCGAACTTCGGGACTGCTCGCGTCCGACCGTTGGCTCTCCCGCTCTCCTTATGTTATGCAGGCGGGAGTTCGGGTTTCTAGTATGTAAGCTAGCATGTTTAGTCATCAAACTGAAGTCAAAATATAGTGAAGTGTGAATCGACGCCCCCGTGCCTTCTTATTTTCATCGTCTTAATTTCGACTGCGTCGAGACGCCACCACCATCGAACTTCTTTTCCCGGACTTATTTTTTCTCGCTGAAGGAAGCCACCCCCCTCCAAAACAGTCACTATCATTTGCGATTTAACAAAATATTTGGTAACGGTACCCATACCAAATAAAAGCGCAAAGTCAGTTGCTAAGGCTATATTCGAAAAGTTTATTCTCAAGTACGGTCCAATGAAAAAAATCATAACGGATATGGGAACGGAATACAAAAACCAAATTATAGACGACTTGTGCAAATATATGAAGAAAAAAAAAATTACTTCAACCGCATACCATCATCAGAAACTAGGAACAATAGAACGAAGTCACAGAACATTCAACGAATATGTTCGCTCGTATATATCTGTTGACAAAACTGATTGGGATGTATGGATACAATATTTTGCTTATTGTTTCAACACAACACCATCAGTAGTTCACGAATATTGTCCATATGAACTAGTATTTGGAAGATTACCAAGACAGTTCACAGACTTTGGCAAGTTAGACAGAATAGACCCCATTTACAACATGGATGACTATTCGAAAGAAGTTAAGCTAAGATTAGAAACAGCTTATATAAGAGCTAGAAATATGTTAGGAAAGGCAAAAGCCGATAGAAAAATAAATTATGATAAAAATGTTTGTAATTTTGAATTAAAAATAGGAGATAAGGTATTACTTAGGAACGAAACAGGTCATAAACTTGACAATAATTATTTAGGACCATATTTAGTTTCAGATATAGGAGATAATGATAAAATTACTATTGTAGGAAATAAAAATAAGAAACAGATAGTCCATAAAGATAGGTTAAAAATTTTGAATAACTAATATATTTTGTAGAGTTGGCCAACAAAATAAATATATAATTATATAACCAAATAACACCATTAACAAATAAAAAAAAAAAAAAAGAAAAAAAAAAAAAAAAAAAAAAAAACAAATTACTTTAGATTGTTGTTAAATTTTAAACGAGGTAATTGATTTTATGTATTGTATAAAACAACAACAAAAAACTAAAAAAAAAAAAAAAAAAAAAAACGTTTGCAACAAAATGTTTATAAATATATAACACACACACACAAAAAAAAAAAAAAATTTACATTTTAAATACAAATTTAATACATATATCTTATATATATAGAGCATTATAAAACATTTAATTAATTTGAAATTTCGATATACCATTTTTTCAAAAAAAAATTTATAATAATTAAAAGTATTTTAAAAGTTTTTAAAAATAACTTCATATATTACGTTATTTTTCAAAAGGAGGGAGATGTAGTATACGCACATATCGAGTACACACTGTAGGGACTATGACTCTTCGTCTTAGTCATTTAATAACAAAAGTCCAAGCAGAAGTAGGACATAATATGATCGCACACAAAAAGTGTATGACCGATCAAGTGCAGTGTCAGCATAATAACGTATAACCGAATGTGCGCATATGACTCTCCCGCTTGGTCGCTGCCTTCAGCAACCAAGTACATAGGAATATACATAAGACAGCCGCTCCGCTGCCGGGCTTGCTGGCAGCGCAGTTGCGCGGCCCTTAGCTCCAATATATCAATAAGAACTTTGGGCAATTGAATGAATAAAGACAATTTGAATGGGACTGACGTCCCCAACCAAACCAACTCGTTTATTACTGGCAATACAATTTAATGACAACAAGCAAACTACCCATGCCAGCACACTCAATACAGGGACGAACACAAGTATTATTTAATATCTATTCTAATATACACAGGCTCAATCGACATTCAATGTTTATTCTCTTAATTATTTTTATTAGTATAGATTCCTATCTCCTATATTAATTTTCTCTTTTTATTTTTGTTTTTCTTTTATATATATATATTTTTTTTTTTTACACTACTGCAATGTCCAAACAAGTATGCTATTTATCCAAGTTTTCCAAATGGCATATTTCCGAGTATAATTTTAAATATTCGTCGTCGTAAATTGTATGTTTGTATATATTTGTGTTTAAACTTATGATGATTTAATACATTGCTGAGAACCATTTTCAACACCTCCCAGAATGTAGCATAGTTTTATTAATATTCATATTTTGTTTTTTTTTTTTGTTTTTCCTTTTTTATTTTGTTTTTCTCATTTCATATAATAAATTGACTTGTTTATTTTGTATAGATTCTGCTGCTCCGAGAAAATGGGGGAGCAATCCGTGTAGAAACTTTCAAACAGATACCATGCAAATTCTGTACGGTTGAAAAATTGCAGGTGTTGAAAGCTCAGGGAATACTCCATAAAGGTCCACTTTCTTACGTGGAGTCAGGTAGCATGCATCTGCGAAATATTAATGGGTCAAAGAATAAAAATTAAAAGATCCCAGGAACAAATCCGAGCAAGACGGTGAAATCGTCCAACCCGGTAAATGTCTGGTCTTTGTTTTTCTTCATTTGTTTTCATTTCATTATGAATTTGTCAATATATAAAGTAAGAGAAAAATAAAGTAAACAAAAATCATACCACAAATGATGGTTTGTAGAAATATAAATTATAAATTGGCTGCTGAGCCTAGGATGCCTCAGATGGCCAGAATAATATAATACAAAAAAAGAATAATAATAATAAAATATGTCCATCAATGTCTATCTATCCAACTATCTACATATAAAGGAGGGGGTTCTCAGTCATTGTCTGGTAAAAATTAAAAGAGTTTCACGCATAGGTTGTGTTTGTCCAAAACCGAGTTGCAGGTGAATAGAAATAATTAAAAAATGGATAAATGACGAGGATTGTATGTGTCCATTCTGATCAAATTTTTCTCTCCCTTCCTTCCTCTTTTAAATTTTCCAAATGGCCAAAAGAAAAATAAGTTGGTTTCTGTTTATTTTCATGTTTGAGAAAAAGCCAAAAAATGGTCAACGAATGCAAGATAGTCTAGATGTAGCTAACCAGCTTAATAGCTAAACTGGCTAGCAAAAACTATCGATATGTCCAATTAGGTGGCAACGCTGGCGGGTGATACACAGCTGGCTAGGTATGCGACAATTGGAATGCGAAAGAGGATTATTTTTTGTTATTATTTTTTTTCCGTGCAAATAATAAAGCAAATAATTTCAAGTCTCTAACTGAACTTAACTAACTGATCTGAATTGATTGACGTTCAAGCCTCGGTTTCGAGCTTTTTGGATATGGACTTTGGACTTAAGGTCCTAAGAGAATTTGGAGAGAGCTTTGGAGTTTTTTGTTCTAATATTTTTGTTCTCTTACTCTTGGATTCAAGTGCATTCGCTCTTGGATACATGTTGCTCTTCGATCTTGTAATCTAAAACTTTTGTTTTCGAGTTTTAGCGAACTTTGAACGTAGAATTGTGACAATCGGATGAGGACTTAGACTTTTATTTTTAGTCTACCAGTGGCTACTGCGTCTGGGGTTCTGATTACATCCTTTGTTCGATCTTGGGGATTTTCCATTTGGCCTTGTGTCTGGGATTTGGGTGACAGTTTATATCTTTTGATTGGGTACATATAGGGTAGTGTGAGGTATGTTGATTTACAATTGTTAAGTGTAGGGTAGTGTTGGGTATGTTTGTTGTGTATACGCTGTGGTGTTGTGTAAAGTGGGTAAATACTTAAGTCAAAGGGACTTATGGATATGTCACTCCCCCATCCTTTGAATCTGACCTGTCCTCAGGTCACTAAAGTTGGATAATTTGGATATAGCATGACGTTATTTTCTGATTGAATTGTATTGGTTTCTAACTGAATATGTTCGTTATTCACGGGGTGCGGTTGTTCTTTTCCTTTTTGCTTACGGTATTTTACAATTTGTTCACGCCAGAAGGGCGTTTATTTTCCGGAGGCAGTGTGATCCCGTACACTCGCTCTCTCTCTCCCTCTTCCACTGCACTTTCGTGCATGGAGCTGCTAATCCGCTCTCCCCAAGCTAGATTTAAGCCTTCTTCTTTGTCAGTAATAATTTACCATTACACAAATAAAGACGCACGTCGCGTAATACCCCGAAATTGTTCTACCGTGTTTTTCTTGTCGAGTGCATTTCAGGTTAAAGCCATCCCCCTCCGAACATTTGGTCCAACAGAGCCGGATAATTCTATCTCCAGCAGTTCCGGTGGCTTTAACACCGCACAAGATAAGTAAACATTTTACTTTGCTGCGCTGCCGTTCATTTTTATGATTTGTGTCTAAATCCTAGTCCGATTGATCCGACACAACGGCAGCTTCCAATTCCGAATCCGATTTGTAGAATCCTAGTGTCGCAATTAATTTATATTAATTTTCCGCGAATTCAACATTCTAAAAGTGTGTGTTTAAATATATGCCATAAGCCACAGTGAAACGTTCGATTTCGAATTTCTCTTCGTTCACTGTGATCCGCTTGCATTTATTTCCACTTCTACACCTACATACATATGTCCACTTATCTACAATCGGCACCAATAATTTACGCTATAAATATTCCTATCCTGGATAATAATAGTAAATAAACATTCCAAAATCCAAAAGTGTAAATTAAATATATGTACGTCTATAAGCCACAGTGAAACTTCTCGTTCCGAAATTCTCTTCGTTCACTGTGTTCCGCTTGCAGTTACATATTTACACTCTCCGATATGCAATACAGTCCACTCCACTGATCTACGAGCGCCACAAGCAATTTACACAAAATTAAATTAAATATATAAACCTCCAAATATTCCGGCACGGGTATTTTAATAATTTAAATAATTTACCCCACAAATTATAAAATAAATATATTTATAATAATTCCTCAACGTTCAACTAAAAAATTCTACAAATACAGTCCACAGCTCCTATAAATAAATAAATATATCCCCAGAATCACGGCACAGAAACGCCGACTTAATTTGTGCATTTATTTATCAGCTCTTCCCTGCTCTATCCTGAGCGGAGCTTCATCCAAATAAACAATATTTATTGTCATTCCTTTGCTCTATCCTGAGCTCAGCTGCATGCAAACATAGGCAAACATTGCAATTACATATGTACATATGTAATCGTCGGCAAGTCGACGCTCCGACTTTTGGCAATTTTCTCCGCCTCCGTTGTCTCCGCTATTTTGCATTCGCAACGGCTAATGCATAAACATATTCACACGCACGCCTTATCTCCGAAAACAGTACCGCGACAAATACAGCAGCGGTCAACAAAATAAGTCCATATACATAAAAATAATTGTTAAATTATTTTTCAAAATAATTCCAAGTAACTAATTTAGTTAGGAATTTATTTGCGCTTCCATATCCGCATTAGTGTGACCGTATCTGTTTTCTGCTGAGTGAATATTATTCTATTAAAGTCGAACCTTCCGCATTAGAAAAAATAACATTCATAAAGTAAATTCCAAATATTTTTCGATTGGTTCCTAAATTCCAATTCAGCTTCGACACATAAATATTTCGGAATATACACAGATATACATATATACGACAGTAAATTTTCCTAAAATATATCCAGAATGACTTCCTGCAGTTTAAATAAATTTACGATGACCTGTGACCGTCTGAGTCACTTCGAGTCCAGAGTCTGCAATCCAGCAGCCCCAAGTCCATCCAAGTACACGTGCCAAATCCATCTCGACCAAGTCCGAGCGCTATGGGATAAGGTCGAGAAAGAGTACGAAGCTTGTTCAGAGCAAATTTCAGTTGGCTTAGAGGGCACGGGGGACACCTTACCTACTCTAAAGGCAAAATACGAGTATGCCTATTTTATTTACGAAAGGTGTGCCGCAAAGCTCATGGAACAGATCGATGCGATCGCTTCCAATGCAGCTCAAATCCAACCCGTTCCGCCCCAAATTTCCTATCCGTCTGGCTGTCAGCTTCCTCCGTGCGAAACAGAAGTTTTCTCGGGCGATTACATTCGCTGGCCGACTTTCCGAGACCTTTTCACAGCGGTCTATATAGACAATCCTGCGCTGACCCCTGTTGAAAAGTTGTTCTATCTAAATGCCAAGACTAGTGGTGAAGCTCATTCCGTAGTTTCCAATTCGCCACTCACCAACGATGGTTTCCGCTCAGCCTGGAAAAACCTATCTGAGCGTTTCGAAAATAAACGAGCGCTGGTGAACAGCCAACTGAAAAAGCTATTAAACATGCAGTCCGTCGCACAAGAATCTTCGGCAGCCTTGAAGGAGCTGCAAAATACAATCCAGAACTGCCTCACATCCCTAAATTTGTCCGGCCTTCCTACGGATAATTGGGATTGTCTCCTGGTTTATTTGTGTTCCACGAAACTTCCAAAACTGACGCTCTCACTATGGGAGCAGTCCTTAACAAATAAAACCGAAATTCCAACGTGGCAAGAACTTGATTCATTCCTGACTGAGCGCCATAGAACTCTAGAAACTATAGATTCTATCCAACCTCCTAAGTTGCGCCTCCATCCGTCAGAACCGACACCCTCCGACGTGTCGCCGCGAATACTGAAATCCTTCAGTACGAGGATCGTTCCGATATCCAAAAGATGCGATGTATGTTCCAAAGAGAACCATCCAGTGCGTTTATGTCCACGCTTCCTTCAGATGACGACAGAGGATCGTACATCTTATATCCAGAAGCAGCGGTTGTGCTTAAATTGCTTTGCAAGCGGTCATCAACTCCGTAATTGCACAAGCGCCCACAAGTGCTTCAAGTGTCACGGTCGGCATCACACTTTGTTGCATCCAAGCAACTGCTCCTCCAGTGAACCGACTGCTCCTGATACTGCTTCTGATCCGATCCAAAGAATTTCCTCGTTCTCCACACGAGTGACTACTGCTCCTGAGTCTTCCAATTACTGGGTTCCGTACAACGAGACGAAATGCAGACGTTCCCGAGGTATTTTATCCTACCCATGCCGAGTCTGCCAAGGGAACCATCCTCTTCGGAAGTGCCACCGTTTTCTTCGGCTTAGCGCGGAGAAACGGCTCCAAGCAGTCATCGAGAAGAAATACTGCGTCAATTGCCTCGCCCATCACCATTCCACTGGATCTTGCCGCAGTGACGACCGATGCCAGTCGTGTGGCCAGGATCACCACACACTTCTCCACGTCCACGAGCGCTCAGCGTACCCAACGCTTTCCCGAGCAAAGGCCTCCTGTATTCCTACAGCGTATCCTCGCTAGGGGGCCTCGAAGGCCTTCTTATATTTTTTGCTGCGTATCCTCGCAAGGGGGGGGAGAATGTTCACGCCAGAAGGGCGTTTATTTTCCGGAGGCAGTGTGATCCCGTACACTCGCTCTCTCTCCCTCTTCCACTGCACTTTCGTGCATGGAGCTGCTAATCCGCTCTCCCCAAGCTAGATTTAAGCCTTCTTCTTTGTCAGTAATAATTTACCATTACACAAATAAAGACGCACGTCGCGTAATACCCCGAAATTGTTCTACCGTGTTTTTCTTGTCGAGTGCATTTCAGGTTAAAGCCATCCCCCTCCGAACACAATTATTTGCTAAGGTATATTTTTGAATTTAAATGTTAAATACAAAATTAGGCTTATAATTGTAATGACAAAAGTGGTGATACATATGATTTGAAATACATTGTAGTATTTTACATGGGAATTTATCATTTCATTAGTCTTTGAATATTCTATGGGTTCAAATTTTGTGACGTTATTTGTAATGTAAACTGACTGTGTAAAATCTGCGAAATTATTTGAAATTATATGTTCATCAACTGGCATGGTAAAATTTTTAATTTTTATAATGTTATGTCCTGATATTACAATGTTATTTTGTATGCAATCTTGTTTTATTGTTGTTTTAGGAATGTTCCATGTTAAAAGTATATAGATTCTACATAATTCGTTTGGAAATTCTTGTGTATCTTTGTGTATTTACATTAGACATCTGCATGAGTGGCGAAAAAGGCACATTCAAATGCACAATGCCGAAAATGAATGAAATGAGAATGAAAGCAAAGTCAAACTGGTATGAGTGAGTGAGTGAATTTACGTACGACTCAGTCGCACAACAACGAAACAGATGGAAATGAATTGAATGGAATGAGAACACAGTAAATTGAGACGCTTCATTCGAATGATTCGAGTGACAACTGAAAACAATGAAAAAGAAATTAAATTTGTTTTTATAGTTGTGTATGCATATAATGCGTATATATAATGCATATAATGCATATATAATGAAAATAATGCGTCCATTAATGCGTTTTTGAAGTGCAGCTGTCAAGAATAAGCAAAGGAATGGACCGAATTCGCACGCAACAACTCGAATCATTCGAATGTTCTAGGCATTTCCAAATGTTTCATTTCATTTTACGCTTCATTCATTTACGTTCATTTCGTTGCAGGTAGTAAGTTATGAGTGGAATGAGAACCTCTCACTCACACAATGTCGTTTCATTTCGTGCGTTTCACTCATTCAATTCAATTCCATTCTATTCTATTCTATGTGACGTATGTTATGAGTGGAATCATGCAGATGTCTAATTTACATTCAGTTGGTTCTTGTTTAATAATTCCTTTTATACATTTGTCAAGAATTATTTCTCTTGTATCTTTTCGATACACCTGATTGTTAAATACATAAAACTTATCGGAAACTTGCTCGGTTAGAATATTGTTGTTTTCATCTGGATATGGAACTATTTGAATTAATGGAGCTTTGGTAACTTTACTAGGAACGTGAGAAATAATCAAAATTTCTTTTGTGTCTGTCCTAAACCAGGTTGAAGTTTTTATTTTTAGAATCTTTTCCGAATTTATTTCTTTTAAATAATCATGTTTCAATAACTTTGGATTGAAGAAACCTAATCTGGTTAATTGCATTCCCAATTCAATATCTTCTATGTACTCAGTAAATTGTTGTTGACGCCGTATGGCGTCCTGCAAGGCCAGCCGAGGCAGCCGTTTGAACGAACTTGTATTCCATAAGTAATCGGAAGGATTGTACTTTATTATGAAAAAACAAATTTGATGATCGGATGAACCGTTTTTGTTTTATAGCATTTTCAAAAAAAAAATGTTACGTGGCGGACCCTGTATTTGTATACCGATGCCACTACGTTTACCAGACCTCTCTTCCTCCTTTTAATGATTCTCAGACCATTAATTTCTCGTCTTAGTTTTTCTACTAAGTATCGTAATGGAGGTACATTGGAGAAATTCTTTGCTTCGTTTAATAGGTCTTCAAACATTAGCATTGTCTGTGTTGAGTTTATGATCAGATTCATAATTCGTTGGTCCATTGTCCGGTTTGAAACATTAAATAACCGTTTTTCGCAGTAAGGGAATTTACTTCGATGTTACCGCCTTTAACCGTAGTGATAAGGGTAAACATGCAAATAAACTTTATCAATAGCATGTTGCGTCCTTCACGTTTCCTAGGTTTTTTTGTTTCTTAAATTTTGATTTATAGTGCACGATCTTCCTGCCACGGTTAATTTCTTCAAAGTGTTTATCATCCACCTGTTCAATCCTTCCTGTTTTCTTAAACGGATTGGTAATCTTGCTTTTTACAAGTGGAGCTTGACGATATTTGGTATCTACATATTTCAAAATCGTGTCTCTTTTTATTCAGCTGTTCGATTTTATCGATTTTGTTTTGCTGTACATTAAAGTCGGGGCTACCTGCATATAGAAAAATGTCCGCTGGAGTTCTCTTAGTAGTGTTATGTTTGGTTTTGTGATTATAGACATATAAGATTATTTCAAATCTTGTACATCTATCTTCTGTAGTAGGCTAGAGGGGATGTAGATATACATTGTACATATGTAGGGCATATCATTGTATATAAACATTGTATATAAACATTATGCGTAAGTCAACATCGTTAAGCAACATCGGCTCTCTAGCAACATGCGAGGAGAGCTTACTAAAACGGAGAAGGAGTTAGTCGAAGGCGAACGCTGAAAACGTTGAGATCAATAAAAAGACTAAAAGATAAAATCTGGCGTTTGTGTTTCGATTTAACAAGGGATTATATATCTATTTTATACCCCTACAATATCAGAAGTGGGCCGATCACGGCAAAATTAAATCAAACATTAGAAACATATAAGAAGTGGGCCGATCACGACAAAATTAAATCAAACATTAGAAACATACAAGGTTAAACACGAAAAGACAAGAAAAAAAAAAAAAAGATGAATATAAACGGTGCATCGACGGCGCAATTAAAAGGGTGGTTGAGCGAATTAAATGAACCAACCACGGGAACAAAAAGAGAGTTGATTTTGCGAGTGAATAAATTAACAAAAGAAAAGCGGAATCAATTGGAATTACTAAAAGTTAAAGAAAATTTCTGCGAAATCAACGTTAATGAGGTTCTAAAAGAAAAAGGAAATAACGGAGAAGACGGAGAGTACAAAGACGACGAAAATGGCAGCGAAGTTGGAGATAGAAACGAAAACGGCGCTAGTAACAACAACGACGAAAACGAAGGTTACGAAAGCGAAGCCGGCGACGAAGATGTAGACGAGGAAGACCACAAAGACGGAGTCAAGCAGATCAGCGAAGGCGGCGGAAAAGGAGACAACAAAGACGGAGGCAAGCAGAACAGCGAAGGCGGCGGCGAAGGAGACAACAAAGACGGAGGCGAGCAGAACAGCGAAGACGGCGACAGAGAGGGGCGAGGCATTGCAGTTGGCAACAAGAACGACGAAGCTGGAGGAAATAAGGAAGAGCGAAATACAGTGGGACGAGCTGAGCAAAATATGGAGTTATTGTTGCGCATGGCAACAGACGTATTAAATGAATTTTCGGGAGATACATGTGCTCGAAAATGGATCTCTCAACTTAGGAATATAGCCAGCATTTACGGAGTATATGAACCGTACGTGAAGATGTTAATGATCAGCAAAATAAAAGGCAAAGCGTGCATGTGGTTGCATGCAGATCCAGATCGTGTGTTGCTACCAACGGAGCAGTTGGCGGCTGAGCTTATCTCGATGTTTGGCGAAAGAAAGTCCAAATTAGAGACAAGACGAAAATTCGAGGACCGGAAATGGAAAGTGGGCGAAAGTTTCGTTACGTATGCAGATGATAAGGTGATGCTTGCGCAAGGAATAAATATGGACGAGGAAGAACTGTTGGCGCTCCTCATCGAAGGCATTCCGAATCAAATGCTGCGTAACCAGGCACGTATTCAGTGCTTTGAGGATGTCCGGCATATAAAGCGGGCATTTGCGGAAGTGAAGCTGCCGAAGATTTATGAAGCAGACAAGAAGGCGGCGACGGTGGAGAAGAGTAGCAACGCACTCTCGCGTTGTTACAATTGCAATTCGAAGGGGCACTGGGCCAAAGAGTGCAGGAAGCCAAAGCGCGACAAAGGATCGTGTTATGCCTGTGGAGAGATGGGGCACTTTGTAGCACAGTGCTTGAAGAATAAGAATGGAGACAATAACAATTATGTAAGATATTTTGAGATTAATTTTATGAACTATTCTAAGACAAAATTTATTACAGAATGCCTCATAGACACGGGAAGCCCAATTTCGTTCATCAAAATTAGTAAAGTACCGAAGGATGTTACTAAGTCACCGGTTTTATGTTCATTTCATGGATTAAATAAGAGTTATTTGAAAACATATGGAAAAATATTGTGTTACGTTATGAAAAATGTGAATAAAATACACTTTAATTTAATAATTGTGGCGAACGAATCTATGAGTCATGATGTAGTTTTGGGAAGAGATTTTATGGAAGCATGCAATTTAAACTTAAATCTGGATACCTTGAAAATGATTACAGTGGATGAAATTAAAGATCGAAGTAAAAATAAGATTAATGCAATGTTAGAAAAAACAAATATGTACGATAATAATGAAACAGTTAGTGATAGTGTTAGTCAAGGTAGTAGTGAAAGTTCAATAATTAGTGAAAAGGTTAGAACGAAATTAGAAAAAGCTGGCGATTCTGAAATAAGCAGAGTGGAAAGGGAAATGTTTGATATTAATGTAATAGATGAGTCAATTGAATACAAAATAGGTGATCAGGTGGATTATAATGTGAGATGTCAGTTTATTGAGTTAGTAGAAAATTGTTATGTTAATAAAGAAAGCCCATAGGAACCGGAGATTAGGTGTGAGATAAAATTAAGACTAGAAGACTCGAAACCGTTTAGTTGTTCTCCTAGAAGGTTAGCATATACTGAAAAAGAAAAGTTGCAGACTATTTTAGATGAGTATTTAGAAAGCGGAATCATTAAACCGAGTGAATCAGAGTATGCATCTCCAATAGTATTAGTGAAAAAGAAAACAGGAGATCTAAGGTTATGCGTTGATTATCGAAAGCTTAATAAATTAATGGTTAAAGATAATTATCCTTTACCATTAATTGATGATTTGTTGGACAGATTAGTAAATAAAACAATGTTCTCGAAGTTAGACCTCAAACATGGCTACTTTCATGTTTTTGTTGACAAGGAATCAATTAAATATACATCTTTTATGACACCTTTAGGACAGTTTGAATTTTTGAGGATGCCAATGGGGCTGAAAAATGCACCGGCAGTCTTTCAGAGATTTATTAATAGAATTTTCGACGATATGATAAGGCAGGACAAAGTCATCATATATATGGATGACATTATGATAGCTAGCAAAGGAATAGAGGAACATATGGAAGTACTTAGAGAAGTTTTTGACAGATTGAAAAGGAACAAATTAGAGCTGAGAATGGACAAGTGCGAATTTCTGCAATCGAGTGTACAATATTTGGGATTTTTAATAATAAGTAAGGGGATACAGGCAAATGACAAGGGAATAGAAGCAATTAGAGATTTTCCAGTACCAGATAAGGTGCATGGTGTCAGAAGCTTTTTGGGACTGTGTTCATATTTCAGGAGATTCATTAAGGGATTTTCGACTATTGCAAAACCGTTATACGATTTATTGAAGAAAGATAAAGAATTTTTGTTTGAGGAGAAAGAGTTAGAATGTTTTGAGATACTTAAGAAAAAGTTAGTAGAAGCTCCAGTGTTAGGATTATATTGTTATAAGGATGAAATAGAGTTACATACAGATGCAAGTGCACAAGGTTTTGGTGCAGTGTTATTGCAACGGAAAGAGGATATGAAATGGCACCCTATATTTTATTACTCGAAAGCCACAACAAAGGATGAGGCCAAATATCATAGTTTCGAACTTGAAACATTAGCCATTTTGTATGCATTAAGAAGATTTAGGATTTATGTGCAAGGAAAGAGATTTAGAATTGTTACAGACTGCAACGCATTAACGTTAACGCTAAATAGAATAGAATTAAACCCTCGGATTGCAAGGTGGGCATTAGAACTATTAGAGTACGATTTTGAGCTAGTTCATAAAGCAGGAAAGCATATGCAGCATGTGGATGCATTGAGCAGAAATACGAACATATTAGTGATAGAAACTAACAGTTTTGAAGATAATTTAGTTATTTGCCAAGCTAAAGATGAAAAGTTGAAAGATATTAGGAAAAGGTTAGAGAAAACGGAAGATAAAATGTTTGAAATGAGAAATGGTGTACTTTATAGGAAGGCAAATGATGGAAGATTGTTGTTTTGTGTACCAGAAGAAATGGAAGAGAAAATTTTGTATAAATATCACAATGAATTAGGTCACTTAGGGAGAGATAAGGTTATGGATGCTATTGTTAGGACATATTGGTTTTCAAATATGAAAGAAAAGTTGTTAGGCATATAGGAAATTGTTTGAGATGTGTGGCATTTTCACCAAAGTCGGGAAAAGAAGAAGGAATGCTGCATAGCATTCCAAAAGGGAATATGCCGTTTGAGATAATACACATTGATCATTATGGACCGGTAGATAACGGTAGAGCAAAGAAACATCTGTTTGTAATAATAGATGGATTCACTAAATATGTTAGGCTGTATGCAACAAAAACAACGAACACGAAGGAAGTGATTTTAGCATTGGATGATTATTTTAGATCGTATAGTAGGCCGAAAGTTGTAGTGTCAGATAGGGGGACCTGCTTTACATCCGAAGATTTTGCAAAATTTATGGGAGATTATAATATTAAGCACATAAAAATAGCGACAGGTTCACCTCAGGCCAATGGACAAGTAGAAAGAGTTAATAGAATAGTGGGGCCTATGATAGCAAAATTGACAGAAATTGAAAAAGGGTTGCATTGGGATGCAGTTATTGAACACGTAGAATTTTCTCTGAATAATACAAAACAAAGAAGTGTAGCGCAATCTCCGAGTAAGATGTTGTTTGGAATTGAGCAAAAGGGGAAAGTTATTGACGAACTAAGACAAAAGTTAGAAGAGTTAGATAATGTTAGTGAAATTAGAGACTTGAAAGAAATTAGGAGAAAAGGATCGGAATCACAATTAAAAGCACAGAGTGATAATGAAAAAAGGTATAATAGTAAGAAGAAAGAAATTACGCAATACAAAGTGGGAGATTATATTATGGTTAAGAATTTCGATAGTACAGCAGGAGTTGCTAGAAAACTAATACCCAAACATAAGGGTCCATATGTAATAGAAAAGATATTAAGAAATGATAGGTTTTTAATTAAAGATGTTGAAGGTTTTCAATTAGCGCGAAATCCATATCAAGGTATCTGGAGTAGTCGAAATATTAGACATTGGATAGGGAGTAGAAAATAAATGCATATAATTAAGCATGAGTATATAAAAAAAAAAAAAAATTGTAAAAATAATTGTAAATTCAAATAGTGACTAAGAACAATGTTATAGTTATAAGTTGAAAATTCCGTCAAGATCAGGGGATCTTAAATGTCAGGATGGCCGAATTGTAGTAGGCTAGAGGGGATGTAGATATACATTGTACATATGTAGGGCATATCATTGTATATAAACATTGTATATAAACATTATGCGTAAGTCAACATCGTTAAGCAACATCGGCTCTCTAGCAACATGCGAGGAGAGCTTACTAAAACGGAGAAGGAGTTAGTCGAAGGCGAACGCTGAAAACGTTGAGATCAATAAAAAGACTAAAAGATAAAATCTGGCGTTTGTGTTTCGATTTAACAAGGGATTATATATCTATTTTATACCCCTACACTTCTATGTTCCGTTCACTACCAATTATTCTCAATTTTTCGTTCACAGTCTTGTGAAACCTTTCTATATCGGATACGCCATTTTTGCTGGTTGTAACGGAAATATTCACGCCTTCAGAGGTTAACCAATTATGCAAAGCTGCACACATAAAAGTCTGAGTCTGAGTCTTTGTCTGCTTTGATTTCTTGAGGCTTTCATTGAAGATCTTCATTATGGCTCTTTTGGCTTCCAGCCAATCTCTACTTTTTACCTCAACTAGTGATGCAAATTTCGAATAGACATCAATACATGATAGGAAGATCTGGTTTCCCGTAAGATAAAAATCTATTAAGTACTTTTCTCTTGCGTTTAATATTTCCGGGGTTGTTTCGAAAGTCAATTTAGTATTTCGGTGTTCTGTTTTTGCCAGATTACAGATTTCACATTCATTGATAATGTTCTGAATTAGCTTCTGACTGTCCGGGTAATAGTATTCTTCTTTAAACCAATTAATGGTTTTCTCTATACCGGGATGTAATACTTCCTTATGATTCTTTAGAATTAGATCTTTAAATTCTGCAATTCTGTATATCAATTAGCTTTCTATTACATCTTAATAACTTCGTGAAATTGTTGGGGCTTATGATTTCAGTAAATGCCCTCTGGAAAATCAAGAAATCCTCATCATTAGGGAAATATATGGCACTTTTCTTAGTACATACATACTCCTTAATGAGTGTTTTGGCGAGTTCGACTGTCATTTCTTTATAGATTATTTTAATCTGTACATTTCTTTCAGAAGTAATGTTTTACTTCAGTCGTATCGCTGTCTCCTTTTTCTACTTCTATTTGTCTAGAAAAGAAATTCAGGGGTCTTTCCGTGATGGATATATAATTTAAGTTATCTTCATTGGCACTGTGAATGTTTGCATCTGCACTGTTTGCAATTTCGCCAACCATTACTTCCTCAATTTTTGTGCGGGAAAGCGCATCCGCTACATAATTTTCCTTGCCTGGAAGATATTCAATTCATTCAATTTTATTCATTCATTCAATTTTATTTTCTATCTTTGTAGTTTCATGTTTGGCTCTTTGATGTTATTAAGCCATACTAATTGTTTGTAGGGGGGCCGATCTTCCAAAGATAAGCAATCCAGTAGGCTAAGAAAATTCACAATTTCCCACGGCGCAAAACGAAACGGGGTCCAAACGACAGAATAGCGAAGGCACCAGAAAAAGTATTGAGAGGCGGGGGCGTCGTGGGATTTCAATGTTTTGTAGTATGTTCACATAGCGAATGCGCACTGTACTCAGTGTTATGCATAAATAAATACAATAAATTGATGAACTTGGATGAGGAATTGGAGATCCAAGAATCGGAAGAATCAGAGGAATCAAGCTGATGAGAAAAGGAGCCACACATACAAAAAAAAAATCCAGCAACCAGTCCCCTATGGATGTCTACTTTGTGAAATGTCCAGCAAACAGCGACTTTCCTAGCGAAGCTATTAAAGAAAAGGCGGCATTCAGCACAAATTTATAAAATCATACAATTACAATTCGTTTATTACTACGATATGATCTACTACGAATCGTGATACTATACAACTATACAAAATGATCTACTACGAATCGTGATTTGCAAACTCAAGACCGCATAATTCAACGTGTCTCCGTCATTCTGTGGAAGTAAAACCAACAGTAAATCGAAATGGCTGATGTGGCTGAGCAAAAGATCGAGACCCCCGTTATGGAGAAAGTCGCCGCCTGACCATAGAATTCGAAGATTCCAGGCTCTACTGAAACTGAAACTGAAACCGAAACACACTTAGGACATCCTCATCCCGGCATCACTAGCCGAAAATATCCGTATATGCAGCGGAAAATAAATAGTCTGTGCGAGGACCAGCACCGGCGCCGCCTGAGCCCATAGGCCCAGGTCAGCAGCAGCAGAAACCGAGTGCGGGAGGCTACCCGCCGCCTGCACCTTCGAGGGAACGTCAGCGTGCCTGCCCGGCAACGCCAAGCTGACGTAAGGAAGGAAGAGCAAACAGCAGCCAGCCCGGCAACAGCAGCATCGGACGATCGGACCAGCCGAATATAATTTTTTTGTTTGCCCTGCGTGGCACACCCAACCTCGATGCACTGCGCTGCATATTATTTCTAAACGACACTTTGTAACATTGAGCGGAATTTTTCTGCCCGATGAGCAGTATGGCCCGTAAAGCCGTACGACATAGTAGGTAGGAATATTGTAAAAAAAAAAGTAGGAAAAAGTAAATAGGGAAAAAAGTAGGAATACATAAATTACGTAAATTTATATAAAAAAAAAGTAGGAATATCATAAATAATAAATAAATAGGAATAAAAATTTCATTTTGAAATAAAAAAAAAAGGAAAATTCAGTAATACTTTTTGAAGTAAATATACATATACATATAAAAGCTATATGTATAGAGTATCGACTTCAATAAGTAGTGCTGAAAAACCATTCATAAATGGTATACTATCAATAAGTAAAATTAAAATCAGAACAATGTTGAACAATAAGGCAGTGGACTCCACTGCAAATATTGAGAATAAGATCGAACTAGAATCGAATTCGAATCTTACGAATATACTGTTGTCAATAATCGTTGCAATTTTATGTGCATACATTTTGTATAAAGCTTATATTAAGCACAATAAATGTATCACGAAAAGGGCCTTAAGCCATGCAAACGACCTAGATAAGGTCTAAACGATTATGGCAGAAATATATTACATTGTAAAAAAAAAAAAAAACATATACATATATGAAAAATAAAAACCAATAAAGGAAAAAATATAAATAAAAATGTTTGTATCATAAATTAATTAAATTAATTTTATTATTTGAAAATTAAAATTCGAAAAAAAAACCACACGAGTGCGTTATGCGATGGGTAAACGCGGGGGTGTGAAAAATAAAATAAAAAAAAGAGTGGCGCACTTAAAGTGGCTACTATATACGAATTCTCCACCTCCCGCGTGGGCAGTTGCCCAGAAAATGCAAAGCGAGCTTGATTTTCTCACATCAAGTCTCCAAAAGCAAAACCCAGAAGGCAGTACGCACTCCGTGATAAAATCATTAGGTGATAAGAAAATTATTAGGCCACCACCAGAAAAACAGTTACCACAAGAAAAGAAAAGTTGCCCAGCCGACTGCCCAGGGCCTCTGGACAGTGTTCACTGCAATTATACGTGCAGTCAATGCCAGCCTTGAAAAGTCAAGCAACACATTTTCTCGCCTTAATAAAGAAATATGAATAAAGAAAAACCCACCTGAAAGAGTCGTAAAAAAAAAAAAATAAATAAAGTCGATTTCTCTAAAATTCCAGATTGAATATTAAAAGACTGCAAGGTCTAAACAAATTTTAGCATGGAATGGAACGAATTGTGCAAAATATTAAACGAAATAAAGCACCAGTTCGACAAGTCGTATAAATCTTAGACACAGAATAGGCCAATTCAAAAGGCCACTGTAAACAAACATGCAACTGTTTTGGTAGAGTGTTTCAACCAAGCACGCGCAATAATATACGAAAATAGAGAACGACTTAGCAAGAAACATTGGTCCGAAGTGTCTGGATTCCTTAACAGGTTTCGAAAACACTTGCTGTCTATAAGAGACAAATTCCAATTGGACATTTCACTCCCAAGCATTTTGAACACCCAATCGACACTTGAAACAGGCGAAGATTCTGAGCCGACTGAGCTAGGAACTGGGGACCCTGAAACTCAGGACCCTGAAACTGAGGCAGAAGAAGCCCGTGTTGAGGAACAAGATCTGCACGATCTTACCATTCCCGCGGTAATAACAATACCAACAACACAGGAGGAGGTATTGGAGTCAGACGAATCTGTTTCATTAATAGGTTTACTAGATACTATAGAAACCATAATGACCGACTCAGCGGCCCAACGGGCATATATCAAGGATATATCAAGCGCCATACCCGAATTCAACGGTGAAAAATTAAATCTGGCAAGATTTTTAACAGCCGTTAGATTGGTCAATTTAACAAAAGGACCATTTGAAGAATTAGCGGTAGAGGTCATTAAGTCGAAAATAATCGGGTCAACCTTGTACAAGGTTAAAAATGAGACCACTATCTCTTCGATAATTGCCATATTAGAAGCCAATATTGTCGGCGAATCGTCCGATGTAGTAAAAGCTAAAATGGCCAGAACAATGCAGAAAGGTAAAACTGCAGAAAAATTTACCAATGACATTAACCACCTTAGGAAACTCCTTGAAGCATCATATATTGATGAAGGTCTATCGGCTGAACATGCTGAAAAGTTCAGCACCAAGGAGGCCATAGCCACAATGACTAAAAATTGTGAGCATGGCAGGTTAAAAACGATACTGGAAGCCGGTAATTATAATACAATGAATGAAGCCGTTACGAAGTACATGCAATGCAGTACTGAAATGACTGGCAATGCAAATTCAGTATTATTTGCACGCGGTGGACAGACCTATCGTGGTAACTATCGAAATAATTTTCGTGGTAGAGGCCGTGATACCTTTCAGTATAACGCGCACTACCAAGGCAACTATAGAAACAATGGATACAACGAAAATTATAATAACCAGACCAATAATTATAATAGAGGTCGTGGAAATTATAGGCAAAGGAATAACAGGAATAACGGTAACCAAAACCGAAACAATGTGAGAGTAGCTCAAAACTCGGAAAACTCTCAAACCCCTTCAGATGTGTAATACCGAATAAAAAAATCTATACCATCAATCTTAGTAATAACACTTTTGTATCTTTTAATAATACAGAAACAAATAAAAAACTTGTGTTCCTAGTGGACACGGGTGCAGATATATCAATATTAAAGGAAAATTCTGACATATTTCATGATGTTCAGGAAAATACTAAAATCAGTATTCAAGGCATAGGCCACGAATTAATTAAAACCAAAGGGTTAATTTTTATTGAGATACAGACAGATAAATACATAATTCCACATGATTTTCATATAGTAGATCCATATTTTGCAATACCATGTGATGGAATAATAGGCATTGATTTCATAAAGAAATTTAATTGTCAACTAGACTTCAAACCCAACGAAGATTGGCTTATAATGAGACCAACAAATTTGAATTTCCCAATTTATGTTCCAATAACATACAGTTCTGGTAATAACTCCATGATTCTACCAGCAAGATCTCAAGTGGTCCGAAAGATTCACATATCTTCAAATGAAGATAGTGTACTAATTCCCAACCAGGAAATTCAAAATGGTATTTATGTTGCAAACACAGTTGCAACTGTCAAAAACGCATTTGTCCGATTGTTGAATACAACCAATGTTGATAAAATAATAAATATTAACGATTTAAAATATGAAACACTTTCGAACTACGAAATAGTTCAAACTAATCCCAAAGCAAGAGAAAAAACTGTCTTATCTCAACTAACAAAAAACTTCGCCCCACAATTCAAAACAAAATTAACAGAAATATGCACCAGATATAGTGATATATTCGGACTCGAAACCGAATCAATAACAACAAATAATTTCTATAAACAAAAACTAAGATTGACTGATGACGAACCGGTATACATAAAAAATTACAGAAATCCTCATAGTCAAAAAGACGAAATACAGGTACAGGTACAAAAGCTAATCGATAATAAAATAGTCGAACCATCTGTATCACCATAGTTCCAAAGAAATCCCTTCCCGGTTCTGATAAGAAAAAATGGAGACTAGTAATCGACTATCGTCAAATTAATAAAAATCTGTTGTCGGATAAATTTCCGCTACCCAGAATTGATGATATTTTAGATCAACTAGGAAGAGCGAAATACTTCTCATGTCTAGACTTAATGTCTGGATTCCATCAAATCTAACTCGAAGAAAAATCAAGGGACGTAACATCTTTCTCGACGAACAATGGTTCATATAAAAAAAAAATAGCGCCAAATTCATTCCAGAGAATGATGACTATAGCATTCTCCGGATTAGAACCTTCTCAAGCTTTCCTTTACATGGATGATCTAATAGTCATAGGTTGTTCTGAAAAATATATGCTTAAAAACTTAACTGATGTTTTTGAGAAATGTAGGAAATACAATCTAAAATTACTTCCTGAAAAATGTTCATTTTTCATGCACGAGGTCACATTTTTGGGACACAAATGCACAGATAAAGGAATCTTGCCTGACGACAAAAAATACGACGTCATCAAGAATTATCCAGTCCCACATGATGCGGACAGCGCTAGAAGATTCATAGCTTTTTGTAATTACTATAGACGTTTTATCCAAAATTTCGCCGAATATTCCCGTCACATAACAAGATTATGTAAGAAAGATGTTAAATTCGAATGGTCAACTGATTGCCAGAATGCCTTCGAACATCTCAAATCGGCACTAATAAATCCAAATTTATTACAATACCCAGATTTTAGCAAAGAATTTTGCATAATAACGGATGCTAGTAAGCAAGCATGTGGAGCAGTTTTAACTCAAATCAAAAACGGACTCCAGCTTCCAGTTGCGTACGCATCAAGATCGTTTACTAAGGGCGAAAGTAATAAAAGCACCACAGAACAAGAATTGGCAGCAATTCATTGGGCAATAACTTACTTCAGACCATACGTTTATGGTAGACATTTCACTGTCAAAACTGATCACAGACCACTCACATACCTGTTCTCCATGATAAATCCAAGCTCAAAGCTGACGCGAATGAGGCTTGAACTTGAGGAATATAACTTTACAGTAGAATATCTGAAGGGCAAGGACAATTACGTAGCCGATGCATTATCCAGAATAACAATATCAGATTTGAAGGAAATGCAAAATAAAAATTCCATTCTGAAAGTCACTACCAGAAACCAAAGTAAACAGAAAAATTCCTGCGCAGGAAAAGAACAAGTAGATTTGCCCAGGCAAACTCGAAACAAAGCTTCTCAGCCCAACGTATACGAAGTCTTAGTAAATGACGAGGTACGAAAAGTAGTGACCTTGCGAATAACGAATTCACTATGTTTACTAAAACGTGGAAAAAAGTTATAGCAAGAATTGATGTTAGCGATTTGTACACCAATGAAATTCTCGACTTAGGTCAGTTCTTTCAAAGGCTTGAAAAAGAAGCCGGTATACTTAATATCCGCCAACTCAAAGTGGCACCGAGCGAAAAGATCTTTGACACCATCTCAATAGAATCTTTTAAAATTATGGGCAATAAAACATTACAATCTCTAAGAGTAGCGCTACTCAAGCCGGTGACCCTATTATCAAATAATGAAAAAGAGAAAGAAGCAATACTGTTTACATTCCATGATGATCCGATACAAGGAGGTCATACAGGCATAGCTAGAACATTAGCTAAAATAAAAAGGAGTTATTACTGGAAAAATATGACCCGATACATATGTATCAAATTATGTAAAAAAATGCCCTAAATGCCAAAAGTCAAAAACGACAAAGCATACAAAGACCCCATTGACAATAACAGAGACGCCACAAATGGCTTTTGACAGGGTAATTGTGGATACGATCGGTCCACTACCCAAATCTGAAAGAGGAAATGAATACGCAGTAACATTAATCTGCGATTTAACAAAATACCTCGTAACAATACCCATCAAAAACAAAAGTGCAAAAACGGTAGCAAAAGCTATATTTGAAGATTTTATTCTGAAGTACGGTCCAATGAAGACGTTCATTACGGACATGGGAACAGAATATAAAAATTCAATAATTGAAGAGTTATGTAAAAATTTGAATATAAAAAACATAACATCTACTGCACACCATCATCAGACTTTAGGAACCGTAGAAAGAAGTCATAGAACACTAAATGAATTCATCCGGTCCTATATCTCCCTAGACAAAACCGATTGGGACAATTGGATCCCATATTTCACGTATTGTTTTAACACTACGCCCTCAATGGCACATGACTATTGTCCATATGAGCTAGTATTCGGTAAATCATCGAACTTACCGATACATTTTAATAGCATAGATAGAATAGAACCACTATACAATGTGGATGATTACGCTAAAGAATCTAAGTATAGGTTAGAAGTAGCCTATAAAAGAGCTAGATTAATGATAGAAGATAACAAACTTAAAAATAAGGAATTATATGATAAGAAAGTTAAAGATATCCAACTAAAAATAGGAGACCAGGTTTTGTTAAAAAACGAAACCGGACATAAGTTAGATTTTAAATATACTGGACCATATAAGGTAGAAAGTATAGAGGAAAACGAAAATATTATAATTTCAAATAATAAAAATAAGAAACAAAAAGTACATAAAGATAGATTAAAAATTTTTATTTCCTAATCAACATATTATATGTATATTTTTTATTACTAAATCAATTAATTTTCATTCGAAAAAAAAAAAAAAAACAACAAAAAACAAAAATAAGAACACAAAAAATAATAAATAAATAAAAAAAATAATAATAATAATATAAATACAAAAAAAAAAAAGAAAAACAAAAAAAAATAAATAAATAAATATACTCTAGAACCTAAAATTTAACTTAAAATACTATTAAATAATAACAAATAAATACAAAAAATATATAATAATTAGAAAATAACTCCATTAAATTACGTTATTTTTCAAAAGGAGGGAGATGTAGTATGTTCACATAGCGAATGCACACTGTACTCAGTGTTATGCATAAATAAATACAATAAATACAAATATATTAATGCACTTAATTTATAAGTCAAAGACCCTTGCAATGGGCTATCCAAGTGCTGAGTCCGCATTTCATACATGCGCGACATACGTGAACATAATACCTTCCCCCTATCTCAGCGACCCTTCGCCGTCGCTTACTTATAAGTATATGCATATAAGCGTCGCAGCGCTGCAGCCTACGCCGGCAGCGCTGCTACCTGAATTAGGCTAAGAAACCTTTTGTATGAATAAGTTAAGTCAATTAACAAAGCTACTTTCATTGGAGTGGGACATTGCCTGCTCCAAATAATAAAAACCTAATCAAACCAAAACCAAAGAATCTTCTTATTATAGTTTATTGCTTGCATTCATACATGAGACTGACTTAAAACCTAAAGCGCTGACGTGAGCGCGGGAGATCGACGGCGGCCGATCGCGAAGTCCGCAACCCGAGCTCGAGCTCGGAAGTGAGCGCAAAAGAGAGGCGAGCGCGGACGAGAGCGAAAGCTCTGTGCGCAGAGGCGGCACAGTGGCCCCTCACATAAGCATCCCGCCTCCCCTTGCAATCACTCGGGTTGCAACATGGTCCTTATTATGGCTGGTGGCAGGCTCCGCACACGACCCATCCAAATACGGTGCTCTGGGCCACCGGCAGTCCATCCTGGATTCTCATCAAGCCTGGCCGCATCACTTGCGGATACATGTCCGCGCCCAGGATCACAGATATCGTCGCGGGTAGATAAAACCGCTCATCGGCCAGAGTGATGTCCCGGAAATGGGCCCGCACCGACTCGCTCAGCTCCCGGACTGGCGTGCGAACGCGCACCTGATGCTCAACCTTGAAGGCCACATCCAACTGGACACTGGGGTCATTCTTGGCGCCCACAATTTCCGAACACATCCGTTCGTCCCCAACGCTGGTAGTTGGCAGACGGAAAGCAGTCGCTAGAGACGCGTCGATGCAGTTCGTAGCCGTGCAAGGGTCGATAAGCGCCGCCGTGTCGAAGACCCGAGCCCCAGTATGGATCCGCACCAGAGCCGTTGGCAGAAGATTGACTGAAGCACGCCTTGGAGCGGCGGACGAGGGCCTTGGAGCGGCTGAAGCACGCCTTGGAGCGGCGGACGAGGGACTTGGAGCGGCTGAAGCACGCCTTGAAGCGGCGGACGAGGGCCGAGGAGCGGCTGAAGCACGTCTTGGAGCGGCGGACGAGGGACTTGGAGCGGCTGAAGCACAAAGGAGGGCCGAGGAGCGGCCGCAGCATGCCGTGGAGAGGCGGACGGAGGCCGAGGGGCGGCTGAAGCATGCCTTGGAGCGGCGGACGCGGGCCTTGGAGCGGCAGAAGCATGCCGTGGAGCGGCTGCCGAGGGCCGAGGAGCGGCAGAAGCACGCCGTGGCGTTGCACCCGAGGGCTGCGGAGCGCCTGAAGAACTCCGCGAGTGGGCGCTCGGCGACCGGCGCGCCTCCTGACGCGGCTGACGCTGAGCCATCGGCTGCTCGGAAAGGTGCAGCAATGTATGGTGATCCTGGCCACACGTTTTGCAGCGGTCTCCTCGCCGACACGCTCCGTCGGAATGCTCGTGAGCTAAACAGCGGGGGCAGTACCGGTTGGCCAGGACCGCCCGTAGACGCTTCTCGGCCTTGAATCGAAGAAAACGACGGCACTTCCGTAACGGATGGACATCACTGCAGACTCGGCAACGGTAGGAATTGATACCTCGAGTACATCTGCTCTCCAGTGTGTTGGCGCTGCGTGGACGTGGAGACATCGTATCGTGACTGGCGGACTAGGACGGAGAGGAAAAAATAGCAATCAGTACTGGTACTACTACGAATTGGAACTACGGATTAGCTACGAAACAGCACAGTGACGTGGAACATTGGAGTGGACGGGAGACTGGTTACTGAGGGCAGACGGGTGCGTCCATCGGAAGGAGGACGACCTTTGCTATGGGACGTTTTATTAGTCCCCGCGCAGTGCGGATGTCGACCACACGGACATGGCCATCGGATCCTGGAAACACTGCGTCAATACGCCCTAATCGCCACTCATTGGACGGCAGGTTGTCTTCCTTAACAACCACCATGTCCCCGACACGGAGATCTCTATTGGGGGCTCGCCACTTGTTCCGCTTATGGAGTTCCTTGAGGTACTCCTCCTTCCATCGCAGACGAAACTGCTGATGTAGAGCCTTTAGATGTTGCCAGCGGTTTATGATGGTCGTGGTATCCCCCTTGATTTCAGGTTCAAATATTGCTAGGAGTGGCCCTCCAACCAGAAAGTGCCCAGGAGTAAGAGCTAATAGGTCACCGGGGTCTTCGGACATTGGCGCGAGCGGACGAGAATTCAAGCACTCCTCAATCCTAGCCAGCAGCGTGGACAGCTCTTCGAACGTGTATTTCCGCGTGGCCGTAGACTTGTAAAACAAGGTTTTGAAGCTCTTAACGCCTGCCTCCCACAAGCCTCCCATGTGGAGGGCTCCCGGCGGGATGAAATCCCAAAGAAGCTGCTGGTGGCTATAGGCACTCGTCACAGCCCCTTTGAGAGCCTGGAGGAAATCGCGGGAGAGTAGGCTGTCCGCACCCACAAAGGTCTTCCCATTGTCCGACTGAACTTGACGGGGGCATCCTCTTCGGGACACGAAACGGGCGAAAGCGGCGAGAAATTTCTCAGTCGTAAGGTCGGAGGTCGGCTCTAAATGGATGGCCTTGGTGGAGAAGCACACGAATACCAACACATACCCTTTGGTAATGAGGCAGGCTCGTCCCGTGTAGTTCTTGATGTCGAAGGGGCCGGCATAGTCCATACCGGTATGTGTGAAGGGGCGCGAGAAGGACGTCCGCTCTTTGGGTAGTTCTCCCATGAGCTGAGTTTGCAACTTCTTTTTGTGGATAACGCATACCTTGCAGGAATGGATAAGCGAATGCACACTGTACTCAGTGTTATGCATAAATAAATACAATAAATACAAATATATTAATGCACTTAATTTATAAGTCAAAGACCCTTGCAATGGGCTATCCAAGTGCTGAGTCCGCATTTCATACATGCGCGACATACGTGAACATAATACCTTCCCCCCTATCTCAGCGACCCTTCGCCGTCGCTTACTTATAAGTATATGCATATAAGCGTCGCAGCGCTGCAGCCTACGCCGGCAGCGCTGCTACCTGAATTAGGCTAAGAAACCTTTTGTATGAATAAGTTAAGTCAATTAACAAAGCTACTTTCATTGGAGTGGGACATTGCCTGCTCCAAATAATAAAAACCTAATCAAACCAAAACCAAAGAATCTTCTTATTATAGTTTATTGCTTGCATTCATACATGAGACTGACTTAAAACCTAAAGCGCTGACGTGAGCGCGGGAGATCGACGGCGGCCGATCGCGAAGTCCGCAACCCGAGCTCGAGCTCGGAAGTGAGCGCAAAGAGAGAGGCGAGCGCGGACGAGAGCGAAAGCTCTGTGCGCAGAGGCGGCACAGTGGCCCCTCACATAAGCATCCCGCCTCCCCTTGCAATCACTCGGGTTGCAACATGGTCCTTATTATGGCTGGTGGCAGGCTCCGCACACGACCCATCCAAATACGGTGCTCTGGGCCACCGGCAGTCCATCCTGGATTCTCATCAAGCCTGGCCGCATCACTTGCGGATACATGTCCGCGCCCAGGATCACAGATATCGTCGCGGGTAGATAAAACCGCTCATCGGCCAGAGTGATGTCCCGGAAATGGGCCCGCACCGACTCGCTCAGCTCCCGGACTGGCGTGCGAACGCGCACCTGATGCTCAACCTTGAAGGCCACATCCAACTGGACACTGGGGTCATTCTTGGCGCCCACAATTTCCGAACACATCCGTTCGTCCCCAACGCTGGTAGTTGGCAGACGGAAAGCAGTCGCTAGAGACGCGTCGATGCAGTTCGTAGCCGTGCAAGGGTCGATAAGAGCCGCCGTGTCGAAGACCCGAGCCCCGGTATGGATCCGCACCAAAGCCGTTGGCAGAAGATTGACTGAAGCACGCCTTGGAGCGGCGGACGAGGGCCTTGGAGCGGCTGAAGCACGCCTTGGAGCGGCGGACGAGGGACTTGGAGCGGCTGAAGCACGCCTGGAAGCGGCGGACGAGGGCCGAGGAGCGGCTGAAGCACGCCTTGGAGCGGCGGACGAGGGCCTTGGAGCGGCTGAAGCACGCCGTGACGCGGCGGACGAGGGCCGAGGAGCGGCCGCAGCACGCCGTGGAGAGGCGGACGGAGGCCGAGGGGCGGCTGAAGCATGCCTTGGAGCGGCGGACGAGGGCCGAGGAGCGGCCGCAGCACGCCGTGGAGAGGCGGACGGAGGCCGAGGGGCGGCTGAAGCATGCCTTGGAGCGGCGGACGCGGGCCTTGGAGCGGCAGAAGCATGCCGTGGAGCGGCTGCCGAGGGCCGAGGAGCGGCAGAAGCACGCCGTGGCGTTGCACCCGAGGGCTGCGGAGCGCCTGAAGAACTCCGCGAGTGGGCGCTCGGCGACCGGCGCGCCTCCTGACGCGGCTGACGCTGAGCCATCGGCTGCTCGGAAAGGTGCAGCAATGTATGGTGATCCTGGCCACACGTTTTGCAGCGGTCTCCTCGCCGACACGCTCCGTCGGAATGCTCGTGAGCTAAACAGCGGGGGCAGTACCGGTTGGCCAGGACAGCCCGTAGACCCTCCTCGGCCTTGAAGCGAAGAAAACGGCGGCACTTCCGTAACGGATGGACATCACTGCAGACTCGGCAACGGTAGGAATTAATACCTCGAGTACATCTGCTCTCCAGTGTGTTGGCGCTGCGTGGACGTTGAAAAATCGTATCGTGACTATCGGACTAGGACGGAGAGGAAAAATAGCAATCAGTGCTGGTAACACTACGAATTGGAACTACGGATTAGCTACGAAACAGCACAGTGACGTGGAACATTGGAGTGGACGGGAGACTGGTTACTGAGGGCAGACGGGTGCGTCCATCGGAAGGAGGACGACCTTTGCTATGGGACGTTTTATTAGTCCCCGCGCAGTGCGGATGTCGACCACACAGACACGGCCATCGGATCCTGGAAACACTGCGTCAATACGCCCTAATCGCCACTCATTGGACGGCAGGTTGTCTTCCTTAACAACCACCATGTCCCCGACACGGAGATCTCTATTGGGGGCTCGCCACTTGTTCCGCTTATGGAGTTCCTTGAGGTACTCCTCCTTCCATCGCAGACGAAACTGCTGATGTAGAGCCTTTAGATGTTGCCAGCGGTTTATGATGGTCGTGGTATCCCCCTTGATTTCAGGTTCAAATATTGCTAGGAGTGGCCCTCCAACCAGAAAGTGCCCAGGAGTAAGAGCTAATAGGTCACCGGGGTCTTCGGACATTGGCGCGAGCGGACGAGAATTCAAGCACTCCTCAATCCTAGCCAGCAGCGTGGACAGCTCTTCGAACGTGTATTTCCGCGTGGCCGTAGACTTGTAAAACAAGGTTTTGAAGCTCTTAACGCCTGCCTCCCACAAGCCTCCCATGTGGAGGGCTCCCGGCGGGATGAAATCCCAAAGAAGCTGCTGGTGGCTATAGGCACTCGTCACAGCCCCTTTGAGAGCCTGGAGGAAATCGCGGGAGAGTAGGCTGTCCGCACCCACAAAGGTCTTCCCATTGTCCGACTGAACTTGACGGGGGCATCCTCTTCGGGACACGAAACGGGCGAAAGCGGCGAGAAATTTCTCAGTCGTAAGGTCGGAGGTCGGCTCTAAATGGATGGCCTTGGTGGAGAAGCACACGAATACCAACACATACCCTTTGGTAATGAGGCAGGCTCGTCCCGTGTAGTTCTTGATGTCGAAGGGGCCGGCATAGTCCATACCGGTATGCGTGAAGGGGCGCGAGAAGGACGTCCGCTCTTTGGGTAGTTCTCCCATGAGCTGAGTTTGCAACTTCTTTTTGTGGATAACGCATACCTTGCAGGAATGGATAAGGGACTTGATCAAATTCCTCACTTTCGGGATCCAGAATTTGGAACGGATCAGACGGATCATCAGCTGATTACCGCCGTGCAGCGTTATGCGATGGGTAAAATGAACGAGGAGTCGAGACAGATGGCAGTTATATGGAAGAATAACCGGATGGCGTTCGTCATACTGGAGGAGTTCGGAGGCTGTAACACGGCCACACGCTCTCATGAGTCCTTGAGAATCCAGAAACGGGTTCAGGTTTTGAATTGGACTGGATGCTGGCACTGGCCGCTTGTGGCTTACACAGTCGATCTCAAGGCTGAAGTGCCTGCGTTGAGTGACGGAAATTAGGAGAATTTGTGCCGAAGCAACTTCAGTCGCCGTCAGGTGGTTCTCGAACGAAGACGTGGTCTTTCGCGAGCGCTGGATGAAGCGACGAACATAGGCGAGGACTCGCAGCGCCTTATTGAAAGTAGAAAAGCGCTCAAGAATATCTTCCGGGGGGGCCTTGGCAACGTGGACCTTGACTGCTCGCTTCTCAAGTTCAGTCTCGGGGAAGTCATTGGCTGGAATGGGCCACTCGGAGCGCGGTTCTTGCAGCCAGGAAGGGCCATGCCACCACAGTTGACTGTCCGCGAGGTCTTGAAGAGCTACCCCCCGGCTAGCGAGATCTGCCGGATTATGTTCGGAGCGGACATGTGCCCATTTCTCCACCTCGGTGAACTGAGTAATCGAGGTCACCCGATTTGCCACGAACGTTGTCCAATGGCACGCCGGTCTGCGCAACCAGGCGAGAACAATTGTAGAGTCCGTCCAGCAGTGGAGGGCGGACGCAGGGCCGGGCATCTTGGGAAGAATTGCGTTGGCCATCTCGGACAATAGGACGGCTCCGCACAACTCTAATCGCGGGAGCGACACCGTCTTGACTGGGGCCACCCGTGTCTTTGCCGTCAGCAAGTTCACCACCACCGTGGACCCGGTCTCCACTCGGACGCAGATGGCAGCGCCGTACGCCTTTTGCGAGGCGTCACACAACCCATGATGTTCTACCTTCAAGTGAGGACGGAAGGCGACCCAGCGGGGGATTCGGATATGATCGAGCGCCGAGTAATCTTCCAGGAAGTCAACCCATCTTTTGCAGAATTCCTGAGGGAGGACATCGTCCCAGCCCAGATCCTGGAGCCAAATGTCCTGCATAAACATCTTTGCCCGGACAATGAAGGGGGCTAGCCAGCCGGCTGGATCAAACAATTTGGAAATTTGAGACAGGACCTGACGCTTTGAGAACGAAGATCCCAAGGTAAATTCTGGCGGAATGAAGAAAAAATCATCCGACGTCGCCTTCCACCGCACGCCGAGAGTTTTGGCCGTGCTCTCTGCGTCGATTTCGAGGAAGTCAGCCCGAAGGAGATGATCAGTCTGGATATTTGACAAAATCGCCTTGCTGTTGGCTGTCCACTTCCTAAGTGGGAACCCTGCCGAACCCAGGGCCCCCTCGAGCTCTCGGATAGCTGCCTGCGCCTCAGTCTTTGAGTCTGCACCAGCGAGAACGTCGTCGACGTACATGAACTGTCGGATAATCTGACTCGCCTGCGGATACCTCGACTCTTCGTCTTCGGCGAGCTGTTGCAGGACGCGAATCGCTAGGAATGGAGCGCAATTGACCCCGAAGGTTACCGTCTTCAGACTAGTCCCGTTTGCGGATGGGCTAGACGCATTGAAAACTACGCGCACCTTCGTAGTTGTGCTTTCGGGCTTGAGAACAGCGTGGTGTGGAAGGTAGTAAACCTCGGCCATGTGTCCTAAGTCGAGGTATTCCTGGATCACCGCGTCATACCGGGCTTTGAGGAGGGGATCCCTTTTTAGGCGCTGCTCGTTGCGGAGGAACTGAGCGAGAGCGAAGGATCGTGAAGATGCTAGCTCGGAGCCCTTGTGCTCGGGGTCGCGCAAGGGGAGCGTCACAACATACTTGCCCTGATGGTCCCTTCTGTTGGTTTGTACGAAATTTTGTTCGCAAAACGCATCAGACTCAGGGACAATCTGTGTGGGCACTTCCTCCACTTCCCAGAACTTGGTGAGGAGCTGGTCCAGAGAGTCCTCGAGGGCGCAGGTAACTCGCGTGGAGAAGGCGGACACCCTGCGTGGCGCTGCCGAATGGACTGGGCCTGTCAACACCCATCCAAAAATGGTTTCCTGGCCGAGAAGTGAACCGCAGATGTCAGCTTTGGAATTGCCGAGGAGAATAGACGGAAGAATGTCTGCTCCTATCAAAATGTCGATCTGGGAGCTCTCAAAGAACTTGGGGTCCGCCAGGGGGATGTTAGGAAGGTCCTTAAGAATATCTCGTGGAATTGGATACGAGGGTAAATTCCCGGCCAGCTGCGGAAGAACATAGGCCGCAGTCTCTAACTGTATCCCAGGCCTGGAGGGCGATCGAATCGAAAACGTACACAACTTGGTGGACTGAGCGGCCACGGTTTGGTTCAGGCCGGACACTTGGGCTTGGACAGTCTTGAACGGAAGTTTGACTAAGTTGAATAGTCGTTCTGTAATAAAAGTAGCTTCGGACCCAGAGTCAATCAAGGCACGTGCTTGAAAGTTGCACCCCAGATGGCACACGTTAATGAGGGCAGTGCCCAGTAGGACGGCTCTTGACCCGGAAGCGAAGCATACTTGCACATCTGCGGGATCGTCGGAGTCACCCGTGCCTCTTGGAGAAGGCGCGGGCCGAGGCGTGGCTGTCGTAGACGGACTTGGAGCGGTTGCAAAAGGATTACCGCGGTGCATGAGGGTGTGATGCCGGCTGTGGCATGTAAAACAGCTGTGGGCACTGGTGCAATCCCGTTGCTGGTGCCCTCGGGCAAAACAGTTAAGGCACAGTTGCCTTCTCTTGATATAGTCGGAGCGACCATTCACGTCCATTTCGAGGAACCGTGGACATACGCGAATGGGATGGTTCTCCCTGGAACAGAGATCACATCCCCTGGACGCTGGAGCGAGCCTGGCCTCATACGAGTTGAGCCTGCGCGGTGCGGCGCTCGCAGTTGCTGATCTTGGCGGAATTTGCCCCGAAACGCTCGGTCTGATGTCGTCGATTGCCTCCAGAGTCCGATAGCGCTCTGTCAAGAAGGCGTCCAACTCACTCCAGGTTGGAATTTCGGACTTGTTGTGCACTGATTGCTCCCACATGGAAAGCGTAATTTTGGGAAGCTTTAAGGAGACCATGTATACCAGGAGACAATCCCAAGCTTCGACATTAATGGAGGACATACGTAAGGCAGTGAGGCAACTCTGAATGGTGCCTTGTAGCTCTTTCAGAGCTGCTCCGGATTCTTGGGGAACAGTCTGGATGTTGAAAAGGATTTTCAACTGACTTTTGACCAAAGACCGCCGATTTTCGAAACGATCGGTCAGGCCTTGCCACGCCGAGACGAAACCTTCATTTGTTAGCGGGGCCTTACAAACAATGGCGTGCGCGTCGCCACTTGTTTTCGACAACAGGTGGAACAACTTTTCCACCGGTGTGAGCCCCGAGTTGCGGATATATATGGCGGTGAACAAATCTCTGAAGGTGGGCCACCGAAGATAATCACCACAGAAAACTTCAGTGTCCACTGGCGGTAACCGGCAACTAGTGGAAGTGGGCAGTTGGCTGGGAGCGGAAGCCTGAGCGGACTGGACGGCGGCACCTTCTATTATCTCCTGAAGCTTGGCTACGCTACCTCGAATATACGGAGTAACAGTAGCTGTATTTGGATTCCAGCACTGTTGAGGTGACTGGGTCTTCAGCGGACCCGGAAAGAAGATCGGAGCAACTCTCATAGCCCTTTTTCACACTTTCCCATAAGCCCCCGGATTTCGTCCAGATGGACTCGGCACATATGTGGAGAAAATCTGTCAGCTTCTGGGGCGCCCGGAGTGTGTAGGTCAGCTTCGAATTTGCTAACTCGGTCTGTTGTGGCAGCGAACTTCCTTAAAGCAACGTCTACCGTACTTTTGCGCCATTTTTGCGACCGATCGAGAAAGTCTTGGTGAGGGCTCGTGGATCGTATCGACTGACTCGTCGCTCTTTGCCTGTGGAATGGCAGGGGCAGCCCTTGGCTTTAATTGGGACGACCGCGGAGATGCGGATTGGGACCTGTCTAGGCGGATGGATGGGATCAGAAGTGGCTTTTTGTCGCCTCCCGTGGGCATTCTCCGAATTTAATTCTGCCGATTCGCGTGTGTCGACGCGCGTGAGCCACAAGCGTCTCGTACGGAGCAGGGCGGTCACACTGATGCTCTTGGCGCGATCAGAAGCGGCGACTCGGCCCAATGAAGCCGGCAGCAGAAATTCGGTAATAAGGGCGGATGGTGCCTTATGTGAGGTGGACCGCAAAATCGGTAACCAGTAGGTAGGCAGGAAAAAATATATATACAAAATATATATATACAAAATATATAAAGAATATATATTGCGTGGCTCGGACGTGGAGCTTGCTTTATATTTTAGTTGGCAAAAAATGAGGCCCAGAAAATTAATAAATTATATCCAAGAATCCAAGAAACCATCAATAAATAAATAATTATTACAAAAAATTATTTGTTGTTTGCCCATGAAACACTTGCGCAGCCGGAAGGGTGGAATAAAAAACCTTGGCTTTGGTTCGGGCGAAAAACTCACTGTTGCCGTCGGCAAAGCAGTGGTCGTGTACGGTACGCAGGAGAGCGAAAAGAAACACAGCAATACCAACACCGCGGCTTTGGTTCGGCCGAAAACTCACTGTTGCCGTCGGCAAAGCAGTGTTAGTGTACGGTACGCAGGAGAGCGAAAAAAAACCACAGCAATAACAACACAGCGGCCGCTGCAGAAACTCCAACAAAATCAAAGAAAATTGAACAAAAAACAATCGCGGTCCCGCCCGAATGGATCTGTAATAATTTTTGATTTGAATGTTTGTCTCTTGTCGTCTCGCTTTTAATTGTGTTTATGTACGTATATACGTATATTAATTTCGTAGCGGAGGTTTAGTTGCTGGAATCGGGTGCAGATAATATGTGCATATATGTATGTATGTATGTATGGGATGGGTATGCATTTATGGAGGCACAGTGGAGCGTCGCGGAGTGGACTGTATATTAAAATGTGCAGATAATATGGGCATATATATTATATGTATGTATGTATGGGTATGGGTATGTATTAGGGCGGGTCGATTTGTATGGAGGCAAAAAAGTCGCATAAGCGGCACGGAAATTCATGTTCTGGGGATCAAAATAAGCAACTTTACCCAAAGAACCATACCTCTAAAATGCATTCTGATGTTCCCCTTTTTGATGCGAAGAAAAATCTCTTTTGATCAGTAGAGAAATTCCGTTTTGACCCATTTAGAGAGCCCCAATCGAGTCCAAATGTATGACCGACCCCCACTAATTTTCGATGGCCGATCCACTCATGCTAGTGGCGTACCCCCTAGACCGCCCCTAGATCCCCCAATAGACCACCCCCTACAAAGATGTTCCAAAATCACCATTATTAGCACGGTGCATGAAAAAAAACTATGAAATACCTAATTTAGGGAAGAAAACATTATTTTTCAAGAACATACTTATGTAAATGCAAAAATTAATTGAAACACGCATGGATTTTTATGGTTTTTCTCCTACATTATAACTTTGCCAATTATCAACAAATTTTCATATAATTTGAGATATGGGCATTTTGTATTATTCTAGAATTTCGGTTTTAATTTTATCAAAATCTGACTACTATATCATATGGCTGCATAGAAATATGTGCAATTAATTTATTTTGAAAGCTTTGTTGCTAGCAACATTTAGTTGTTGCGCAACATTTTTCACTGTCAACATGTTTCGCTCAACATTTATATTATCGAAAAACACGCGAAAGCGAAAGGAACCGCAATCCTTAAATGTATATTAAATTTTAAATACTTACTGCAAGGGTATTTAAACTTCGGCTTGCCGAAGTTAGCTTCCTTTCTTGTTTTCATTGACAAATGTATATATGGGCATGCATTTATGGAGGCACAGTGGAGCGTCGCGGAGTGGACTGTATTTTAAAATGTCTGGAAAAGGACAGTAAAATTATGTGGCGAAAAAAATGGCACACGGAATCAGAACAGAAAGAATATCGAGACCAACGGCAGACTGTCCGGCGAACGCAAAGAGAACGGCGAGGAATATGGCGGCGCGAAAAAGAAACGAAGTGGAGACGAATTGAAAATTTCGGCGGACTGGGAGCACTAGTTATTTATGCGGACTAGGAGCACTATTAATTTATGCGGACTAGGAGCACTTTTAATTTATGCGGACTAGGAGCACTATTAACCGGCAGGCAGTAGAAGCAGAGGTAAGATCGTACTTATCTTTGGGCGGAACAAGCCGGGAGCTGCTGGCAGAAGTGGAGAAGATGAACGAAAAAAATCCGGCTCTGATGGACCAATGTTTGTAGGGGGCCGATCTTCCAAAGATAAGCAATCCAGTAGGCTAAGAAAATTCACAATTTCCCACGGCGCAAAACGAAACGAGGTCCAAACGACAGAATAGCGAAGGCACCAGAAAAAGTATTGAGAGGCGGGGGCGTCGTGGGATTTCAATGTTTATTGCTTGCATTCATACATGAGACTGACTTAAAACCTAAAGCGCTGACGTGAGCGCGGGAGATCGACGGCGGCCGATCGCGAAGTCCGCAACCCGAGCTCGAGCTCGGAAGTGAGCGCAAAAGAGAGGCGAGCGCGGACGAGAGCGAAAGCTCTGTGCGCAGAGGCGGCACAGTGGCCCCTCACATAAACACTAATGGTTGATGGTCACTTAAAATTTCAAATGGCCTCCCGAATAGGTATGACCTGAAATATTTCGTAGCCCAAACTATAGCTAGTAATTCTTTTTCAATGGTAGCATAGTTTATTTCATGTTCATTCAGCGTTCTGCTGGCATAACAAACAAGCTTGTGATTTTGTAATAATACAGCACCAATCGCTACATTACTCACGTCAGTTGTTAAAGAAAAAGGCTTTGAGAAGTCAGGGTAGATTAAAATCGGATCTGAGGTTATCAAAACCTTTAACCTTTCAAATGATTCGACATAATTTTTGCATTTGGTGTCAATTACAGCGCCTTTCTTAAGCTTAAGGGTCATAGGTTTCACTACCTTGGGAAAGTTAGGAATAAACTTGCGATAGAACCCACATAATCCCAAAAATGATTTTATTTGCTTAGGCGTCTTCGGTAATGGGAAATTCGTGATTGCGTTTGTTTTGTTTGGGTTAGGTTTTATGCCATTCGTTGTTACTATGTGACCTAGGAATTCAGTCTCTTTCTTCATGAATTCACATTTGTCCAACTGACGTTTCAAATTAGCACCTCTTAACTTTTTAAAGACTTTCTTCAGAGATAAGATATGTTCCACCAATGAAGTGGAGTAGATAATTATATCATCTAAATACACCAAACAATCTTTGTAAATCAAGTCTTCCAACAGATTGTTCATGCATCTCTGAAAAGTTGCTGGAACGTTTTTCAATCCAAAAGGCATACGGTTTTATTCGTAATGCCCATGCTTAGTTGAGAAAGCCGTTTTCGCTATCGAACACTCGATTTGGATTTGGTGAAAGCCCTTAGCTATGTCAATGGTCGTAAAATATTGGCATCTACCCAATTTATCCAGTATTTCATCCATTCTTGGAATGGGGAATTTGTCGTTAACGGTTACCTCGTTGAGATTTCTATAGTCGACTACCAACCTAAACTTTTTCTTCCCAGAGGCGTCTGCCTTCTTGGGGACCACCCAGATAGGAGAACAATAAGGGGACTTTGATTTCCGTATAATCCCTTGTTCTATCATTTCCTTAATTTGTTTGTTGACTTCCTCGTCAACACTTTGGGGGTACTTATAGGGTTTACGGTATACCGGGTCTTCATGCTGAGTCTGGATGACATGTTTAATGGTACTTGTGAAAGTCAAATCTTCACCTTCTTTGTACTGAATGTCTCTATAGTCATATAGGACCTTCTTTAAACATTCGACCTCTTCAACATTTAGATGTTCCAGTCTATATTCATTACATTCGCGTAACTCATTATTAATCGCGAAGTTGACTATTTCATTGTCAACGGACATGGGATTGAGATGTGTTGCATCATCATCCACTGTGTCACTAACAACTTTTGAAATGAGGAATTTTTTGGATGCGGTCCCATTCTTTTGTTGTTTAGGTTTTGTTTTTAGCTTTGGTTTAAGGCACTTAAGTGCGGTCTTAACCTTCTGCTTTTTTGAATTGATTTCCTCCACTGGAGTAGAATCAATTTTTGGTTTTGGGTCGAGGCATTCTGGTGCGGTCTCGCCCTTATTTTCTTCGTATATAAGACCAATTCGGACGTTGATGCACTACGATCAGTACATTCAAGTGGCCCATCTGACACCAAGCACGTGCCTGTTTGTGTTAGGTGTTAGTAGGCGCGACAAATGAAAGTATAGAAAAGGAATACGAGGAAGTTACTACTGGCGTGCTGCCAGATTGTTTGCCTGCATGCGTACTAAGTGGGTTAATATTAAGGTTTTTAGTTGGGGAAGGCTATCTACGTTTGATGTTATCATGTACAAATCGTTATAATTTGCACATAAGACTCTAAAGGGTTCATGCAATTCAAAAGACGTTCTACATTGGCTCAAAACTAAAGGAATATAGGATCTAGTATTTCTACTCGGTACGCGAAAGTTAAGCTGACCCAGCAAGTCAGCACTTTCCACGTTACCGTGGATAAGGTTAAAAATGAACGTAATGCCGAGCATGGTTCTACGATTAGCTAAAGAAGGTAAGTTAATTAGGAGAAGTCTACTAGAGTAAGAGGGTAACCTCTGGTTTGGATCCCAGTTCAAACCGCGTAAAGCGAAAAGCAGAAAGTTCTTCTGAACTGACTCAATGCGTGTACTGTGAACCCCATACTGAGGGCTCCAGACGCAAGATCCATATTCTAGGATAGGACGAACTAACGAAATATATAAGGATTTTGTAACATAGGGGTCATTGAATTCTTTCGACCACCGTTTAATGAAACCAAGCACACCTCTGGCTTTATTCACCATGCACGAAATATGATCGATAAAGTCAAGTTTAGGGTCCAGTCGGACACCCAAATCATCAACTATATTATTTCTTTCCAAAGAGCAGCAGTTAAGCGTGTAAGTCGCGAGCTTGGGAGCGACACGTGAGAAAATCATTAGCTTGCATTTAGAGCCGTTTAGGTTCAATAAGTTTATACGGCACCATGTTTGGAAGTTATTGAGATCTGTTTGTAAATCAGACTGGCAGGAAGCGTCCTTATATTGCACACAAAGTTTGACGTCGTCCGCGTACATAAGTACTTTGGAGTTAGTCAGAACTTTCGGCAGGTCGTTGATAAATAATGTAAACAACAGGGGACCCAAATGGCTCCCTTGCGGGACGCCAGAAGTAACCCTGAGAACATTAGATAAAGAATTTTTAAAGAGGACCTTTTGCGTTCTGCCATTCAGATAACTTGAGATCCAACTAAGAAGATCAACCGGAAATCCCATTAGATCGAGTTTCCGAACAAGAAGAGAATGGTTGACAGAATCAAATGCTTTACTGAAATCAGTATAGATTACGTCTGTCTGAAGGCCCTTATGGAAGCCCCTAACTAAGAAGGAAGTGAACTCTAAAAGATTGGTTGTCGTTGATCTACGCTTTAAAAATCCATGCTGACATGGAGAAATAATTGATCTACACAGGTGCTGCAAATGTGGAGTAATGATTTTCTCGAAAAGTTTCGGAATGGCAGACAACTTAGAGATTCCTCTATAGTTGCTGGCAACCGATTTGCTACCTTTTTTGTGGAGAGGAATAATAAATGATTCCTTCCAAATAAGGGGAAAGTGGGAGGTTTCTAGGGACAAGGTAAACAATTTTAGAAGGGGATTGCACAGGGCGTCGGCACAATACCTAAGCACACAGCCAGGTATACCGTCGGGACCAGGCGAATAAATGGGCTTAACGCGATGAAGATCTGAAAGAATAGTGCTTTCGTCTAAAATAGGACTGAAAATAAAGCTCGATTTGGGCATGATGTAGGAATAAGTCTGATTACAGTCAGTTGAAGTTGAGTAAGTGGTTTGAAAAAACTGCGCAAACAGATCGGCAATAGCCCGATCATTTTTTACGGTAGTATTTTCAAACGAAAGCGAGGAAGGATGCGTAATTGGCTTACGTTTAGTGTTAACAAAATTATAAAACTGTTTTGGGTCCTGAGAGATCTGGACCCTACAACGAGTCAAATAATTTTTGTAACACTGCGCGTTCAACACGGTAAATCTTGACCGAGCAGATAAATAAAGGGATAGGGCAGAGTTAGAACCGGTACGTTTATATTTAGTATACAGCCTAGATTTTTTGTTTTTAAGATGACTCAACTCTTTAGTAAACCAAGGAGGCTTATTCGATGTTGATGGATAGTATAACGGAACACATTCAGTAAAAAAGGAATTTATGGCACTGTAAAAAAATATCCACGGCTTCTGACATGTCAGTGCACATGTATAAATCGGACCAATTAAAATCTAAAATAAAGTTATTCAGCCGTTCGAAGTCCGTTTTGCGAAAACAAAGGACTTTCTTGGCTGGACAGTCAGATATGTTCTGTAAGTCAGTCCCAATGTCGAGAGTCAAGTCGAAAGTCGGATGATAGGGATCTTCGGGAAGCGTCAACGGCGCCACCCTGGCTAAACTGACTCTTGCCGGATCTGAGACAAAACAGAGATCAAGCAAGCGCTCTAGGGAATTTCGTACATGGTTGACTTGAGACAGCGAAATGTCGAGCAAGCCAGCAATAAAATCATGCTGTGTGGAGGTGAAAAGTACATTAGAGGAAGTATTTGAGGACCAAATAGCCCCTGGGATATTAAAATCACCAAGAACTACTAAATGATCCTTACTAGAAAGTCGGTTGAAAACCGTTTGGATAGCGGAAAGATGGTTCCAATAAATATGAAGTTCGGACAAAGGAGGAATGTAAGAACAGGTAATGAAAATATAGCTACCATTGATGGTTAGCTTCACACAGAGGAATTCAACATCAAACTCCTCGAAAGTTATTAATTCCGACGCGAGAGTGGAGTCAACCGCTATGAGGACACCACCCCCACGTCTGATAGGCCGATCCAGCCGATATATTGTGAACACAGCTGGGAAAACTTCGGAGCTCAGAATCTCCGGCTTTAACCAGGTTTCTGTGAACACAATAACCTGGGATGCAAACGAGAGACTATCAGAATACAATTTGGGAAGCTTACTACGTAGGCCTCTTGCATTCTGATAGGAGATAGAGAGGGAATTGATTAGTTTTTTGGAGCGGGTGTCGTAGAGGGCGCAGTGGTCTGGTCGGGCCTGGGAAGACTTATTCCTACGGGCCGCCGTTTCTTTTTCTTAGCTTCAAACTCTTTGACGACAATATACTCTGGCCAGAAATTGGTAGAGCATATTGTATCAAAGAGTTCATTCGGGACATTTATTTTAAAAGATGAAATATTCCTAGCATAAGAAAATTTGAATTTTTCCACCTTTATTTGAATTTTTTCAGCTCTAGTTTTGCCTTGGATAAAGGCAATAACATCTTCCGATGTCTGACCAGGGGAGAGCCGCGAAACAAATATCTGTTTCGTAGGTGGTACTACTACAAGGGCTTTCGGCGCTGCAGACTGATTGTCTGCAGTGCCGATATCGGCCGGTAGTCCGGGCCTGATACCCTGAGCAGGTGAATTAATGGGGCTTTGAGGGGTCAGTATTTGGGACCCCCCAGGGGACAAAACGGAAATTTTCGGGGGAGCGGTCCCTCCCGCAACACATTCGGATGCCGAATCTTTTTTGCCACTCGATCTCAGAACTCTTTGACTGAATTCTGAGGTCGAGGGCTGTGTTGAGAGAGGCTGCTGTTGGGAGTCCGCCGCTGGTTGGTGAGATCCGCCTATATGCTGTAGACCAGTTGCGGTTTTTTTGCGCCTAGGAGACTCATTTAATAGTTTAAGGCTATTAAATTGAGTGTCCAGCGCCAAGAGCATATCATGAGTTTTACGAAAACTCGATAATATATCTTTAAAACCGCCCTTGGTCTGCCGCATAAAAGACATCATTTCTCTTTCAACCTCGCGACAGGCCTCGCAGCAGTAACGCAGACCGATGTTTCTTCTTACATCGTCCACCGTCCGAGCAACAACACCAATGCACTTTGCATGCACAATGTTGTCACACAGCCAGCAGCCGACTGTAAGATCGGTTGAATTAATTGCCTTTTTACAGGTCTTAGAGAAACAGACGATAGCAGACATTATAGGGACTTAAGCTTAAAGATCCTTGAGCTTAGAGTAACGGTCTCTTTGTAATAGTCGATCTTAGCCATCGTATCTTCTAGGTATCCACGACCTAACAGGAAATCATAGTTATCGGAAAATTTGTGGATATAGAATTTTTGAACTGATGGGCATACTGACGTGGGCTTCATAATTATACTTCTCTTTAACTTTATTGCCCCGTTTATAGTGTATACCGTCAAGTTTTTTCTTCTTCTAAATTTTCAAAATTTTCCCGTATGAGATTGATGGATGAGCCTGTCTCGATCATTCCTTTGTAAAATTTGTTATAGTAGTTCATTCGGACATAGGGACAGGTTCGTCCTCTAGTGTCGCTTGAGTGCTTTTCTCTCTTCCAAGTGAACGGACGTGTTTTTTTCTTGCGCTCTCGTTTTGTGTTAATTTTTGCATTAAAACAACCGGGGTTTTATTTAAATCATCTACTTTGTGATTAATAAAGTTCCCGTTCACTTCGTGTGCATGCAGCTATTCTGTTTTGTGTATTTAATTGTTATTATTTTCACAATTTAGTTTGTGCTGCTGCATTTGCATTTTTTGCATTCCTCTTTGTGCCTTCTCCGTTTAGTTTGCGCCGTCGCGACAGCAAACGTTAAGCTCGCTCCCACGCTCACCCGTTTACCCGCTCTCTCATTCTCCCGCTCTCTTGGTGCAGCTGCACTTTTCTTATCTCTTCCTACGTAAAGGTACAGTGGTAAGTCCCTATAATGTCTGCTATCGTCTGTTTCTCTAAGACCTGTAAAAAGGCAATTAATTCAACCGATCTTACAGTCGGCTGCTGGCTGTATGACAACATTGTGCATGCCAAGTGCATTGGTGTTGTTGCTCGGACGGTGGACGATGTAAGAAGAAACATCGGTCTGCGTTACTGCTGCGAGGCCTGTCGCGAGGTTGAAAGAGAAATGATGTCTTTTATGCGGCAGACCAAGGGCGGTTTTAAAGACATATTATCGAGTTTTCGTAAAACTCATGATATGCTCTTGGCGCTGGACACTCAATTTAATAGCCTTAAACTATTAAATGAGTCTCCTAGGCGCAAAAAAACCGCAACTGGTCTGCAGCATATAGGCGGATCTCAACAACCAGCGGCGGACTCCCAACAGCAGCCTCTCTCAACACAGCGCTCGACCTCAGAATTCAGTCAAAGAGTTCTGAGATCGAGTGGCAAAAAAGATCCGAATGTGTTGTGGGAGGAACCGCTCCCCCGATAATTTCCGTTTTGTCCCCTGGGGGGTCTCAAATTCTGACCCCTCAAAGCCCCGTTAATTCACCTGCTCAGGGTATCAGGCCCGGACTACCGGCCGATATCGGCACTGCAGACAATCAGTCTGCAGCGCCGAAAGCCCCTGTAGTATTACCACCTACGAAACAGATATTTGTTTCGCGGCTCTCCCCTGGTCAGACATCGGAAGATGTTATTGCCTTTATCGAAGGCAAAACTAGAGCTGAAAAAATACAAATAAAGGTGGAAAAATTCAAATTTTCTAATGCTAGGAATATTTCATCTTTTAAAATAAATGTCCCGAATGAACTCTTTGAAACAATATGCTCTACCAACTTCTGGCCAGAGTATATTGTCGTCAAAGAGTTTGAAGCTAAGAAAAAGAAACGGCGGCCCGTGGGAATAAGTCTTCCCAGGCCCGACCAGACCACTGCGCCCTCTACGACATCCGCTCCAAAAAACTAATCAATTCCCTCTCTATCTCCTATCAGAATGCAAGAGGCCTACGTAGTAAGCTTCCCAAATTGTATTCTGATAGTCTCTCGTTTGCATCCCAGGTTATTGTGTTCACAGAAACATGGTTAAAGCCGGAGATTCTGAGCTCCGAAGTTTTCCCAGCTGTGTTCACAATATATCGGCTGGATCGGCCTATCAGACGTGGGGGTGGTGTCCTCATAGCGGTTGACTCCACTCTCGCGTCGGAATTAATAACTTTCGAGGATTTTGATGTTGAATTCCTCTGTGTGAAGCTAACCATCAATGGTAGCTCTATTTTCATTACCTGTTCTTACATTCCTCCTTTGTCCGAACTTCCTATTTATTGGAACCATCTTTCCGCCATCCAAACGGTTTTCAACCGACTTTCTAATAAGGATCATTTAGTAGTTCTTGGTGATTTTAATATCCCAGGTGCTATTTGGTCCTCAAATACTTCCTCTAATGTACTTTTCACCTCCACACGGCATGATTTTATTGCTGGCTTGCTCGACATTTCGCTGTCTCAAGTCAACCATGTACGAAATTCCCTAGAGCTTTATTTTAGATTTTAATTGGTCCGATTTATACATGTGCACTGACATGTCAGAAGTCGTGGATATTTTTTACAGTGCCATAAATTCCTTTTTTACTGAATGTGTTCCGTTATACTATCCATCAACATCGAATAAGCCTCCTTGGTTTACTAAAGAGTTGAGTCATCTTAAAAACAAAAAATCTACTAAATATAAATGTACCGGTTCTAACTCTGCCCTATCCCTTTATTTATCTGCTCGGTCAAGATTTACCGTGTTGAACGCGCAGTGTTACAAAAATTATTTGACTCGTTGTAGGGTCCAGATCTCTCAGGACCCAAAACAGTTTTATAATTTTGTTAACACTAAACGTAAGCCAATTACGCATCCTTCCTCGCTTTCGTTTGAAAATACAACCGTAAAAAATGATCGGGCTATTGCCGATCTGTTTGCGCAGTTTTTTCAAACCACTTACTCAACTTCAACTGACTGTAATCAGACTTATTCCTACATCATGCCCAAATCGAACTTTATTTTCAGTCCTACTTTAGACGAAAGCACTATTCTTTCAGATCTTCATCGCGTTAAGCCCATTTATTCCCCAGGTCCCGACGGTATACCTGGCTGTGTGCTTAGGTATTGTGCCGACGCCCTGTGCAATCCCCTTCTAAAATTGTTTACCTTGTCCCTAGAAACCTCCCACTTTCCCCTTATTTGGAAGGAATCATTTATTATTCCTCTCCACAAAAAAGGTAGCAAATCGGTTGCCAGCAACTATAGAGGAATCTCTAAGTTGTCGGCCATTCCGAAACTTTTCGAGAAAATCATTACACCACATTTGCAGCACCTGTGTAGATCAATTATTTCTCCATGTCAGCATGGATTTTTAAAGCGTAGATCAACGACAACCAATCTTTTAGAGTTCACTTCCTTCTTAGTTAGGGGCTTCCATAAGGGCTTTCAGACAGACGTAATCTATACTGATTTCAGTAAAGCATTTGATTCTGTCAACCATTCTCTTCTTGTTCGGAAACTCGATCTAATGGGATTTCCGGTTGATCTTCTTAGTTGGATCTCAAGTTATCTGAATGGCAGAACGCAAAAGGTCCTCTTTAAAAATTCTTTATCTAATGTTCTCAGGGTTACTTCTGGCGTCCCGCAAGGGAGCCATTTGGGTCCCCTGTTGTTTACATTATTTATCAACGACCTGCCGAAAGTTCTGACTAACTCCAAAGTACTTATGTACGCGGACGACGTCAAACTTTGTGTGCAATATAAGGACGCTTCCTGCCAGTCTGATTTACAAACAGATCTCAATAACTTCCAAACATGGTGCCGTATAAACTTATTGAACCTAAACGGCTCTAAATGCAAGCTAATGATTTTCTCTCGTGTCGCTCCCAAGCTCGCGACTTACACGCTTAACTGCTGCTCTTTGGAAAGAATTAATATAGTCGATGATTTGGGTGTACGACTGGACCCTAAACTTGACTTTATCGATCATATTTCGTGCAGGGTGAATAAAGCCAGAGGTGTGCTTGGTTTCATTAAACGGTGGTCGAAAGAATTCAATTACCCCTATGTTACAAAATCCTTATATATTTCGTTAGTTCGTCCTATCTTAGAATATGGATTTTGCTTCTGGAGCCCTCATATGGGGTTCACAGTACACGCAATGAGTCAGTTCAGAAGAACTTTCTGCTTTTCGCTTTACGCGGTTTGAACTGGGATCCAAACCAAAGGTTACCCTCGTACTCTAGTAGACTTCTCCTAATTAACTTACCTTCTTTAGCTAACCGTAGAACCATGCTTGGCATTAAGTTCATTTCTAACCTTATCCACGGTGACGTGGAAAGTGCTGACTTGCTGGGTCAGCTTAACTTTCACGTACTGAGTAGAAATACTAGATCCTATATTCCTTTAGTTTTGAGCCAATGTAGAACGTCTTTTGAATTACATAAACCCTTTAGAGTCTTATGTGCAAATTATAACGATTTGTACATGATAACATCAAACGTAGATAGCCTTCCCCAACTAAAAACCTTAATATTAACCCACTTAGTACGCATGCAGGCAAACAGTCTGGCAGCACGCCAGTAGTCACTTCCTCGTATTCCTTTTCTATACTTTCATTTGTCGCGCCTACTAACACCTAACACAAACAGGCACGTGCTTGGTGTCAGATGGGCCACTTGAATGTACTGATCGTAGTGCATCAACGTCCGAAATAAGACGCCAGCACTGGCCCGCACACAAACCACTGGTCCACGGTTTCCAGTCAAACGCACTCCCACACTCACTCAAAAGTGCACTCGCACACAAGAACCCACTCAAGCCCTGACGAGATAGGGAGCAGCGGCCGATCGCCGGATGAGCAGCAGCGTCGCCGCTATCACCAAAGCGCAGGCGTGGGAAAAGGGCGCGCGCCAAGCCGCCCTTCCCATTGGCCGGATCGGATCACGCCATAAGTGCAAGACCGAAGTGCGCCGAAGCACCGGGAGAGCGGCAGAATAGTGCTGCCGGCACGATCGCCTGTATGAGCGAGCGAGAGGCAACGTGACGCCACCCACGCTCGGCGACAAAGCCGACAGAGCTCCCGGCAGAATTAGGCCATGGTCAAGCTTCGATAAGAAGAGCTTGAATTAATGAGTCTCGAGCTGCGAAACCGAACAGACGCGAAAATACCAAGTCCCGAAATCTAAGTCCCGCGGCCCCGCCACCACGCGGTTGAGCACCACGTGTCCGCCGTCGCGATATTGCGCCACCACCGTCGCCCAGGACCTCGACAGGATCGTCGAAAGGACGCCGCCTGTTCCTTAAGGAGTGTGTGTTTGTGCGGGTGAGCGATGGCCGCGGGCCAGCATTTGTTAGGGGCCAGAGAAAGGTGCCCGTCAACGTAAGGCCCTTCTCTCCCCCCTCCCCGCCGTTTATCTTGGGCCGCCGGCCATATATAATTAAATAATTAATTATTCCCCGCTGCCGGGTGAAGGCGCCCGCTGGAGTAGGGCCCTTCCCCACCATTAGCTACGGGCCGCCGGCCACCTAAGTTTATCGGGTAAATAAATATACAGTGTGGAGATCTTTCGCCTATTCTCTTGCCCTTCCCTCCGGGTTCGCAGGGACCGCCGATCGGAAATCCTTCCAGGCGGTTCCGAGGCTTTCCCTCTCTTTTCTCCCTCCCGTTTTCTCCCGCTTAGTTCGACCCCCATTAAAAATAGCTAAAACCTTCGGCCGCCTTTCTGTCCTGGCTGTCTCAACAATTTATAAATTTTTGTGAGGACCTCTGGAGCCGCTGAGGTTTACCCCGGCCAGAGACGCTTCCTTACAAAAGTATCAATGTTCTTTTTTGATAACGATATGTATAGTCTTTCCGGCAATTTATCATCAATTACTGATTTCATTGTTGTGTATAACATTTCTGTATAGGTAGCTTTCTGTGCAGGGTTAGCTTCAAGTTCAGAAAAATTTCTAAATTGTGCTTCAAGATTATCGATAAATTTACTTAAGTTACCGGGATACTGCGTCTCCTCCATGTTCTTCACCAATTTCGAATACGGCCTAAGGTCCTTGAATCTTGCGGATAATGTCGTCTTCATCTCTATCCATGTTGTTGCTTTAGCCCGCATTACGGCTTCCAATGCCGAGTCCACCAGTACACGTCTTATGGCTCCATAGATAATATGAGCCTGTCGAGGCTCCTGGGTCGGGTATAAGTTCAGCAGTAATCTCAACTTGACTGATAAATTCAGATAGTTTGCCAATCTGCCCATCGTAATAGTTTTTTTCTTTTATTTGGGCCAACAGTTGGTTCATGTGGCCTTCGGAGATTGGACGGTTTGCCATTGCCATTATTTGTAACTTTTAGTACAATGCACGGTGTTGAAAATGTTATAAGTTTTTATAAACTTCGGAATTAAAACTTTGAATTAAAATTTTTTCCGACCGCACGGGATTTTTATTTGATTTACAGTTTATTGCTGACCACATGGGATTTTCTTTAATTTGCAGTTTATTGCCGACCACACGGGATTTTGTCTTTTGAATTCTACTTTCACGTAGATTCTTCTGCGGATCACGCAAAGTTTTTGAATCACTTATTCAATTCGCTCCGGTACCGAAGAACTAGTGAGATGGTTCTGAGGTGGGCAAGCTGAAGCCACCGGACGGGTCGCAGGTTGCGAATAGCGCAAGGCCTCCTGTGGAGGTTAGCTGCGAATAGCGACTTGTCGTGAATAAGCAGTCCCGGACAACAGCGGGTACCACACCGTTGTAGTACCGACAAGGCGCTTGTCTGACCGTCTTTAATACATAGACTTACATACTCCATACCTCCTACACGTGTTCCTACCCACATCCTATCCCCAACATCTCACAAGGGCAGTGGTGACGTCCTGAGGCAATGGTGCCACTTCACCCCCCTAAGCCAGGGTGTCATGCGTTTCCGTGCCCATTGGCTGGTTTGCAGTCAGGGGTAACCGACTGTATTCGGACGGAGCCTCACCGATACCTGGCCGCCTCGGTGAGTAAACCTGGCCCCAGCGTGTTAATGGGGGCTATGACACGCTGGTACTACCTTCCCCTACACTCGTGGGACCAATTCATGGATACAAAAAAGCTCAAAAATTTTAACACCCGGGACTTAACCGCTACCCAGGTGGCAGAGCGGATAGAGGAGGCGGCTCTGGACGACAGTGGCAAGCTGTCGCTGCGTAGGGGCTTGGGCCCTCACCCTAGGAGCGCTGCAAGGCCGAAGGGCCTGACCCTGACGCAGAGCGCCTCAAAGAGTGCTGCAAAGCCGAAGGGCTCGACCCCGACGCAGAGCGCCTCGAAGGGTGTAGAGACCTTCAAGTCTCGAGTGGCCGGCAGTGAGTCCACCAAACGTACTGACAGCAGGGGGGGGGTTGCAGTGCCCGGCACTGCCCCAGCGGCTGTCACGCAGGCGGGCGACGCCAGCAGGAGAGACGCTGCAACACCCTCTTCCGGAAGGTCGAGGCAGCAACTGGCGAAGCAGCCTGTCCCAGCGGCAGGTCAGCCTGGAGGAGCCGGTGATCCCCTGAGGCAAGGACTCAGCGGAGCCGGCCGTAAGTGGTACCTCCGGTACCTCGAGCGGGGCTTCAAGCCGGAGGAGGCCCGGAAAAGAGCACTGGAGCACCGTTCACCGAACGGCCAGGCCGTTGCGAGGACAGGCTGCTTCGCCAGTTGCTGCCTCGACCTTCCGGAAGAGGGTGTTGCAGCGTCTCTCCTGCTGGCGTCGCCCGTGTCTCCAGTGGAGAGAGTCGGCGGCCAGGCCGTTGCGAGGAGGAGGAGGCTACTGCAACACACGTCGCCGCTTGACCTCCCCAAGACCGAGTCCAAACAGACCAAGAGAAGGAACGTCGCAGCGCTGGAGGGATCGAGGACCTCGCTAGTCGGGAAGCGTCCGAAGGTGGCCTCGTACGCAAGTGTAGCCAAGGGCACGAACCTTGCTATACTGGCGGAGGACTACCCGAGGAGGCTCCTGACGAAGGATGAGCTGTCGGCGGTGGAGCAGGCCCTCGTCGAAGAGATGAGGAAGGGCTGGACCGCGGCTCTAAACTTTAACGGCATCCAGTTCCGTGATGATCTACTACTGGTGGGCTGCATGGACTGCGATGCCAAGAAGTGGTTGGAGCTGACGGTCCCCAGCATCAGCACCAAGGTGGGTGTGCAGCTCCGCACCTGCCTGCAGGATGACGTGCCGGCGATGAACATCGTCACGGTTTACCTGCCACGCACCGCAGGGGAGACGATGGAGAAGTCCCTTGGGCTGCTCAATGAGCAGAACAGGGGCCTTCTCACCGAGACCTGGCGGGTCATCCGGCACCTGGAGTCCAAGGGTGGCAAGGTGCTGATGCTCGGCCTGGATGAGGAGGCGCTGACACTCCTTAAGAAGCGCGAAATGCTGGTGAGCTACAGGTTCGGCCAGCTTAAATGCCGCCTGCACAAGAAGCAGGAACCTGTGGGGGCGGAGGTGCCCACGAAGGCGAATACCGATGATGTGCCTGGCACGTCAACGGCGACAGCCAAGGAGGCACCCTCCTGCCCCTCGGGCGAAGCAGCTGAGGCCATGGACTTAGCAGCAGTGGACGCCGAGTTGGACTCGGTTTCGCTACAGGGGCTGGACCTGGCGCGCCTGCACATGGGCGGCGAGGAGGAGCAAACCAGCATTGAGGAGCCATCCGATGATGAGCGGACACCCACCGGGATGCTGTCAGAGGCCTATCTCACGCTCTCGGAGGGTGAAGAAGAGCTCTAAGGATGGGGGTCACCAGCGTGGCACAGATCAACCTGCATCACGCGAAGGCAGCTTCGGCTGTCATCGGCAGGTTGGTCTCTAGGTCGGACCTGGGGCTGGTGCTCATCCAGGAGCCTTGGGTCGTCAGAGGCAGGATCTGCGGCCTAAGTAAAGTGAGTATGCAAACTATTGCAGACTGAAGGGAGGCATCACCGAGAGCTTGTATCTTGGTGCGAAGGGATATTAACTTTCATTGTCTCTCTCAATGCGGTGATGATCACTAGCGAGCATGGGAGTATTGTGGTGGCGTCGGCATACTTCCCAGGAGACGTGACAGATGCCCCCCACCAGAGGTCCAGGATCTGGTGCAGCATTGTAGCAGTAAAAGGCTACCCCTACTGCTAGGGTGTGATGCCAATGCGCACAATGTTGCATGGGGCAGCACGGATAACAACGGTAGAGGTGAGTGCTTACTAGATTATCTTTTATCTAGGGATCTTACAGTTTTCAATGTGGGGGCTGAACCCACTTTCATTACTAAAACCAGGGCTGAAGTACTGAATATCACTTTCGGGAATGAGGGGGGCTCCCGGTTGATTCGCAACTGGAAGGTCTCCTCAGAACCGTCAATGTCGGATCACAGGATCATCCTGTTCGACATTCATAGTAGTGATGCCAATGCGCACAATGTTGCATGGGGCAGCACGGATAACAACGGTAGAGGTGAGTGCTTACTAGATTATCTTTTATCTAGGGATCTTACAGTTTTCAATGTGGGGGCTGAACCCACTTTCATTACTAAAACCAGGGTTGAAGTACTGGATATCACTTTCGGGAATGAGGGGGACTCCCGGTTGATTCGCAATTTTAAGCTCTTATCAGAACCGTCAATGTCGGATCACATGATCATCCTGTTCGACATTCATAGTAACCTTGAGATTAAGCAATGTTATCAGGAATCAACGACGGACTGACTGGCCAGCCTATCAGTCCTGTTTGGGATTAAATCTGAGCAGACTGAATCATAGTAGAAGAGTATCGTCTCCAGAAGATCTTGAGCAAATCTCAAGAGAAGTAGGAGACACAATCTTGGATGCATATCATGCAAGCTGTCCCGAAAAATCCATAGAGTCCAGTAGGGACAATCCCTGGTGGAATAAGAAACTAGGACTACTTCGTGCAGAAGTCAGAAAGCTGTTTAACACAGCTAAAAAGAACAGCGCAAATTGGGAACTTTACACCAAAAAGCTGACAGAATATAACAAAGAAATCCGGTTCAGTAAGCGTGCTCACTTTCGGAAATTCTGTTCCACCATAGAGCAAGCCGCACCTGCGGCTAGAGTGTTTAAGGCAATCTCAAAAGGCAAAGTACTTTCTGAACTCTGTCTGAAGAGGGCGGGTGGGTCTTTCACCGAGGGCGAGGAGGAGAAAGCAGAACTTCTCCTGCAAACTCACTTCCCCATGTGTAGAACCATCTCCGATATAGACAACAGCTACGAAAGGATCGCCAACCGGAGACCCAACTGGAGCCTGGCTGCAGCGATCGTAACTGAACAAAAGATTAGGTGGGCGTTGAGTACACTCAGCCCCTATAAGGCTCCGGGGGTGGATGGAATCATACCCATCCATCTTCAGAAGGGTGTCGAACAGCTAATGCTGTTCCTTATAAGTATTTTCCGGGGAAGCCTAGCAATGGGTTACATTCCTAGGGCATGGAGAACGGCTAGGGTGATCTTTATCCCGAAGGTTGGGAAGAAAGATCCCTTCCATCCCAAATCCTTCAGGCCGATCAGCCTAACCTCCTTCCTGCTGAAAACCCTTGAGAAGATTGTGGACAACCACATTAGAAACTCGCACTTGGTGCAAAGGCCTCTACATGCGAATCAGCATGCCTATAGAGAAGGAAAGTCTACTGAATCGGCTCTCTTGAGCCTAGTGGACAGTATACAGCGCTCTGTAAAAGCCAAAGGAGTAGCTCTTTGTGCCTTTATGGACATAGAGGCTGCTTTTGATAACACAGCTCATGACGTTGTGGTAAGAGCACTCTGTAGAAGGGGGAGTTAAGACGGGTCTCACGACCTGGCTGGGCAAACTCCTTGATGGCAGAATAGCAGAAGTCACTGTCAACAGTGTGACTGTTAGAGCTCAAACCACCAGAGGCTGCCCGCAGGGGGTGTCCTATCACCACTACTCTGGAGCCTCGTGGTGGACGAGCTGCTAGTTAAACTTACAGCAAATGGGTTTGAATGTCAAGGCTATGCCGATGATATCACTCTAGTATGTAAAGGAAATTTTGAGAGCACATTGTGCGACAGGATCACACTGGGCCTAAGACTTAGCGTAGACTGGTGCAGAGACGTGGGGCTGAATATCAATCCAGCGAAAACCACAGTGGTCGCCTTTACCAATCGCTACAAGCTGAAATCCATTCGGCCAATAGCCATTGGGGGCGCAGAGATTCCGATCTCCACTGAAGTCAAATATCTAGGAGTCATCCTAGACAAGAGACTAATTTGGAGACAACATGTGGAACATGCCGTTCGCAAGGCCACTATGGCCCTAATGAGCTGTAGGTCTCTTGCAGGGAAAAATTGGGGAGTATCTCCAAAGATCCTAGTGTGGATGTATGTTGCTATGGTGAGGCCCATAGTCAGCTACGGGGCTGCGGTTTGGGCGAATCGCGATGACCTTGATGTCACAAAAAGGCAACTGGGCAAACTCCAGAGACTTGCCTGCACGTGCATCTCGGGCGCTATGCGCACTTGCCCGTCCACTGCTCTGGATGTGCTGCTCGGGCTTCCACCACTGCACTTGCATATCAAGCACAGTGCGCGCAGATCCACCATGAGGATAACAGGGGCAAGACCAGCTGACTCAGCCGCGACTGCAACTGACCTGTTATTAGAATATCCGCAGGATGTTCAATTGGCCAAGTTTAGCTTTGATAAGCTCTTTAAAACAGAGCTTAGCAACAAGTCAGAGTAGACCAGCATGTCTACCACCTATGATGTGAAACCACATGCTATTAGGTGGTACACTGACGGCTCACTAACAGAGGATGGTGCGGGTGCGGGTGTCTGTGGACCCCGACTCAAATATCACGAACCTCTAGGGAAATTCGCCAGTATCTTTCAAGCGGAGGTACACGCGATAGAGAGATGTGCCTCGTTCAATATTGAGCGGGGTTACAATCGAAGAGACATAGCCATTTTCTCAGATAGTAAGGCAGCAATCAGAGCACTCAGTGCACATAAGATTGTTTCCAGACTAGTTTGGCAATGTATAGGAACACTCAATGAGTTGGGTGTGAACAATAAAGTAACCATATACTGGGTACCAGGGCATGCGGGGATCCCCGGCAATGAAGTGGCCGACATAATGGCTAGAAAGGGGGCGAGCACCCCCTTCTATGGTCCGGAGCCCTTCTGTGGACTAGGGCCAGGAGTCATCAGCCAGAGCAGTCGTGCGGATCTCATGACTGCCTGCGATGACTTCTGGCGGTCGTCGAAAGGGGCAAGGCAGAGTAAACGTCTGCTAGGCAGCTACAACAGCAAGAGGAGCAAGGAATGTTTGGAGTTGAGCAAAGGATCTCTCCGAATAGTCACGAGTTTCCTGACCGGGCACTGCAGACTGCGCAAGCATCTGTACAATCTCAAAATAGGGGAGGACAGTCTTTTCAGACTTTGTCTTACACTCACCACAAAGGAAATGAGGGCCCTTCGACCGGGCGACATCATCGCATTCTTGCGATCAATTGAACTGTTCGAGGAGCTAGAGCTCATTCACTAGGACGAGGGCACAATAGACCCTAGTGGTCGCAGTGCATTAACCTCTAGAAAATTATTATTATTATTATTCAATTCGCCGAGTTAGGATAGCTAGTTGTATAGCTTATCCTTTAGTTACTCAGTACCGTATTAAAAGGACTCTTTTTACTTGTAGATACTTTTTACTTGCAATACTCATAATTTCAAGTCTCAAACTGAACTTAACTAACTGATCTGAATTGATTGACATTCAAGCCTCGGTTTCGAGCTCTTTGGATATGGACTTTGGACTTAAGGTCCTAAGAGAATTTGGAGAGAGCTTTGGAGTTCTTTGTTCTAATTATCTTTTCTCTTACTCTTGGATTTAAGTGCATTCGCTCTTGGATACAAGTTGCTCTTCGATCTTGTAATCTAAAACTTTTGTTTTCGAGTTTTAGCGAGTCCGAACTTTGAACGTAGAATTGTGACAATCGGACGAGGATTTAGACTTTTATGTTTAGTCTACCAGTGGCTACTGCGTCTGGGGTTCTGATTACATCCTTTGTTCGATCTTGAGGATTTTCCATTTGGCCTTGTGTCTGGGATTTGGGTGACAGTTTATATCTATTGATTGGGTACATATAGGGTAGTGTGAGGTATGTTGATTTACAATTGTTAAGTGTAGGGTAGTGTTGGGTATGTATGTTGTGAATACGCTGTGGTGTTGTGTAAAGTGGGTATATACTTAAGTCAAAGGGACTTATGGATATGTCACTATATATGTATATGTATATATGAATATTCATAAATGTCTTCTGGTCAAATAGTGTTATTATATATATATATATGCAAGGGTATATTAAATTGACATGTATCACAGGTAGGGTATAGAATGCCGCTAATATATGTTGCCCAAAAATATTGCTGCACAAATAATTGTAGATTGAAGGTTGTGACCAGCATCCCGGATTCTTATAATGTGGGGACAATTTAATGTGGTGTTCAGGCCAAGGGCCACTGTACCCCCGCTGCTCTCAGAGCTTTCCTCGCTGCTTTGCCGCTGCAGTGATCGCTCTCCGTCGCTAGGCGAACTTCGGGACTGCTCGCGTCCGACCGGGGGTTCTCCCGCTCTCCTTATGTTATGCAGGCGGGAGTTCGGGTTTCTAGTATGTAAGCTAGCATGTTTAGTCATCAAACTGAAGTCACAGAATAAAAGTGAAGTGTGAATCGACGCCCCCGTGCCTACTTATTTCTTTCATCGTCTTAATTTCGACTGCGTCGAGACGCCACCACCATCGGACTTCTGTTTTTCCCGGACTTATTTTTCCCGTTGAAGGAAGCCACCCCCCTCCAAAACATTGGTCCATCAGAGCCGGATCAGCCACACACCAGCAGCTCCGGTGATTTCTTCGTCAGGAAAAATAAGATAAGTACGAGACTCCATCCCTTCAGCCCAAAGTGCCGGTCTTCAGCAGCTGTTCGAATATCCAATTTCGCTCAGACTGCTGCAAGATTTCCCTGTCAACTCCGAGTCCGAGTCTCCGACATTACGGCAACTTGGGAGTTTTACTTTGTCCATTTTCCAACGCCGTCTCCTCTTTCTCGCCGCCATCTTCCTCAGTCTTTTGGCGTATGTACATCAACAGCATAAACGGCCTGTGTACATACATACATACATAAGTCCATTCCTACAATACTTACATACATATTTTCTCCGACTCCGCGGGAATTAATACATTTTTTCCTATGTACATTTAATTGCATTAAATCCAGCCCACTGCAAATTTTCCTAACTCCCATATAAATTCGCACATCCCGTCTGCTACCTTTTCGCCATACAAATATTTATGTACATATTCCGCAACTGCAAAATAAAATAAAAAGTGCATTCCTCCGTACATATGTATTTGTTCGTCTCCGCGGGAATTATACATTTTTTCTACATTTATCTACATCGATATATATTACATACATAAATACAGTCCACTGCAAATTTTCCTCTTTCGCCATTGTACAATATTTATTCCGCAACTGCAAAATAAAATACATATTAAAATTCTGAAACCAAACCAACAACGCTGTTCATAATTGTCTGTGCATTTATACATGTACATATACGTACATATATCCATCATCTCTCTTAGCATCGGCATCAGCAGCGGCAGTGCAATTGTTGTTGTTGCTGTGCTCTTGGGTTCGCCGGCTTGGGTTTTTTTCGCCCAGCCATACATACACACCCATACCATCCGAAGCATACAGTGGGCCGTGGGCATTGCCGGACGGGCAATATCATAAAGGAAAAAAACAAGAGAACACATTGCCGACAGTCCATTACAGTCCATTCCACCTGTGTCCGCCTGTGTGTTATATTTTTCCGTCTTGTCCAGCTGCTGCCGTTACACACACATACATTCACATACATAAGACCGTTGCATTTGCCTGCACCGTGTCCCAGTAGTCATTTTTTGGAGACCAAAATTAAAAGGTCAACATCAGTAAAATAAAATTCCGTATTACTAATTCCATCATTTACAATATTCCGTCGACATTACAAGTAATCAACAAATTAATAATATTCCGATTCGAATTAAATAAATAAAATCCAGTAAACTAATTCCACCTGTTCGCCTGTGTCTTATTTTTTCCGTTTGGTCCAGCGGCTGCCGTACATGCATATGTATGTACGTACATATATCGGCACACTCATATGAGAGCATTTGCCAGCACAGTGTCCCAATAGTCATTCTTTTTGAACAAAAAATTAAAAGGTCGATAACAATAAAATAAAATTTATTATTAATTCAATCTTTTACAATATTCCGTCCACATTGAAATTAATCAACGTAATAATATTAGTAACCGAAGTAAATAAATTGAATAATAATTTGATAAAATTAAATCCAGTCCAAAACAATAATTTGATAAAATTAAATCCAGTCCGAAACAAGGAAGTAAATTAATAATTGTTTTTTAATTATTAGTTTATTATCGAATTAACCTTACCTTGAAATATAACAGAGTTTAATTAATTTTTTAAATTATTAACTAAAGAAATATCGAGCCAGAAACTCCGAGCTGCGCATTATATACAAAAATCTGCACACAATTTATTATTATATACACATTATATACACATATCTGCACACAATTTATTATCTTATTTAATCCGTACCAAAACACATTCCGGTCGGTCTTTCACCTGCTACAAATCTTCGCCTTGTCGCTTGCTTCCAGTTCGTTTGGGTATTTTCTTCTTCATACTAACGCTACGCAACGGATACCGCATAGTCACCATACTCTCACGGAGTTGGTCAGTATTTCCCAGGAGTTCGCTAATTTCTTCCCGGCGTTCAACCCGTTTCCCTTTGCTCCACTCGGTGTCGCGTATCCAAGTCAACGTTAAATTTGGAACATTAATTTCTTCATACATATTCTGTAACGGTCAATTGGTTTTTTGAATCGTGGTTTCACGAGGTCCAGTGGCACCGCCTCTTTTAATATTCATTTTTTCCGATGCCAATAGGAGAGGATAAGAAACCTCATCCGATTCCATTAATTCGTCTAGACAGATCCAAGTCCGCATCTCCCCGGTCCTCTCAGCCGAAATCAACGTCCACAGTTGGCCAACACAGGGCGAGTAGCGAAAAGTCCTTAGATATCAGCGCAGGTCCTTCGTCAAGGGTCACTCGGTCGACTACAAAAATGGCTCAATCCGCCGTCGATATAGCCTTGAGGAAATTTATTGCCACCACGGATCGTGTGAGCCACTTTGAGGCGCACATCCACACTCCAGGCACCTCAGAAGCTACAAATCTGTCCCCGTCCATGTGCAAACTCCATTTGGACCAAATCCGTGTTTTTTGGGAAAAGGTGGAGAAAAGCTACGAAAGCTGCTCCGATCTTATTTCTGAGTCCGCTGACAGTACGACCGCCGCAACTGAACTAGAATCCAAGTACAGGTACTGCTACTCCGTGTATTCAAGGAGTGTTGTCCAACTTCAGGACATAATAAAGCAGGCTGAGTCCCAATCCACTCAGGTTTCCGTCAGTGAGTCCGCATCGCCGTCTACTGATTGTCGGCTACCACCCGTCGATACTGAGGTCTTCACAGGCGACTACCTTCGCTGGCCCACGTTTAGGGATTTGTTCACGGCGATTTATATCCAAAATTCGCGCCTCACGCCCGTGGAGAGATTGTTTCATCTACTCTCCAAGACTAGCGGCGATGCGCACTCCATTGTGTCCAAGGCGCCTTTAACCAATGAAGGGTTTATCTCAGCGTGGCGAAGCCTAACGGAGCGCTTTGAGAATAGGAGGCTGTTGGTGAATAGCCAGTTGAAAATTCTTCTGAATATTCAGGCTATCACTCAAGATTCAGGAAGCGCCCTTAAAGAAATGCAAAGCACTCTCCAAAGTTGCCTAACAGCTTTAGAGATGTCCGATATAAAGATAGAGGCGTGGGATTCCATCCTCGTATTTATGATCTCTGCCAAGCTGCCCAAGCTCACACGTTCCATGTGGGAGCATTCGCTTAATAACAAGGCCGAGATTCCGACCTGGAAAGAGCTGGATGCCTTTCTAACGGAGCGCCATCGTGCATTGGAAGCCATTGATGATGTTCCGCCAAAGCCGTCAAACGCCAACGGGCCTGCACGCAGGCTGAACGCGTACGAAGCCAGGGTGGTTCCAGCACCAAAAGGGTGTGACCTGTGCTCCAGGGAAAATCATCCTGTGCGTCTATGTCCACGGTTTCTAGAGATGGACGTGACTGCAAGGTCAGACTACATAAAACGAAAGCAGCTTTGCCTCAATTGTTTTGCCCGAGGCCATCAGCAGCGGGATTGCACGAGCCTTCATAGCTGTTTTACGTGTCATAGCCGGCATCATTCGCTTTTACATCGCGGTAATCCCTTTGCGAGAGATCCCAGCCACGCGGCACCGTCAAGGCCACGTGCTGCTCCTGCTCCAGGTGCTGGTGCTGCAGCCTCCGACGATCCGTCAGATGTGCAAGTGTGCTTCGCGTCCGGCTCAAGAGCCGTCCTACTAGGCACGGCCATCATCAATATATGTCATTTAGGCTCCAACTTTCAAGCGCGGGCGTTGATCGATTCGGGGTCCGAGGCGACTTTCATAACTGAGCGTCTTTTCAACCTCGTTAAACTTCCATTCAGGAATATCCAAGCCCAGGTCTCTGGCCTAAATCAGACAGTTGCCGCTCAATCCAAGAAGCTCTGTCATTTTTCGATTCTAGCCCCTTCGAGACCCGGGCTGCAGCTTGAGACTACGGCTTACGTCCTTCCCCAGTTGGCCGGATATCTGCCCTCGTATCCGGTTTCGCGAGATCTGCTTAAGGATCTTCCTGACCTTTCCTTAGCGGATCCTAAGTTCTTCGAAAGCTCTCAAATTGATGTTTTAATTGGAGCCGACATCCTTCCTTCGGTCCTTCTAGGTAGGTCTAAGCCTAACATTTGCGGCTCGCTTCTCGGACAGGAGACTATCTTTGGCTGGGTTCTTACTGGGCCCGTGTCGGCAACAGCTCCTCGCAGCATCTCCGCGTTCTCAACGCAAGTATCCTGTTCGGTTGAGGCCTCATTGGACAAACTCCTTACCAAATTCTGGGAGGTGGAGGAAGTTCCGGCAAACTTAATGACCGAGGCTGAGTCGGTTTGTGAACAGAATTTTATCCAATCTACAAAAAGAGACAACAGTGGGAAATACGTGGTGACGCTACCCTTCCGCAACCCTGATCACGTTGGGGCCGGATTGGCACATTCCAGATCTTTCGCGTTGTCTCAGTTCCTGCGAAACGAACTACGCTTGAAAAAGGATCCTTCACTCAAGGCACGGTATGAGGCCGTCATCCAAGAGTACCTGGATCTAGGTCACATGACCGAGGTCCCATTCACGAATCACTCCTCCAATTACTACCTTCCGCATCACGCGGTGCTCAAGCCCGAGAGCACGACTACCAAAGTTCGAGTCGTTTTCAATGCGTCCAGCCCGTCCGCCAACGGAACCAGCCTGAATGACATTCTTCATGCGGGCCCCGTCCTACAGTCCGATCTGACAATTCAGATTCTTAAGTGGCGCTATTTCCGGTACGTTTTTAACGCCGACATTGAATGATGTATCGGCAGATTTGGGTTGATCCTAGCCACACTCCTTTCCAACGTATCTTGTTTCGAAATTCCGAGGGAGAAATCCGAGATTACGAGCTCAAAACAGTCACCTTCGGAGTCAATTGCGCTCCTTTCCTGGCAATCCGAGTCCTGAAACAACTCGCAGACGACGAAGAGATTAGGTATCCGCGGGCTAGTAGCATTATTCGAGACTATATGTACGTGGATGACGTCTTAGCCGGAGCAGACTCCAAGGGAGAGGCTCAGCTAGCAATTCAAGAATTGGACAGGGCCTTATGCTCAGCGGGGTTCCCTCTAAGGAAATGGACATCCAACAGCAAGGCTATTCTGTCCAATATCCGTAGTGACCATCTCCTTAGCACTGACTTCCTCGAGATCGACGCAGAGAGCACTGCAAAGACACTAGGTGTGCGGTGGAAGGCGACTTCGGACGAATTCTTCTTTGTTCCGCCTGATCTTACTTCCGAATCAGTACTCACAAAGCGCCTGGTCCTATCCCAAATTGCGAAACTATTCGATCCAGCAGGCTGGCTCGCCCCGTTTATCGTCCGATCAAAAATGTTTATGCAAGACATTTGGCTCCAGGACCTAGGGTGGGACGACGCTCTTCCTCAAGAATTGTCTCACAAATGGACTGATTTCCTACAAAGCTATTCCGCGCTCGATCAAATTCGAATCCCTCGTTGGGTCGCTTTCCGACCAGAACTGAAGGTCGAGCACCATGGGTTTTGTGACGCTTCGCAGAAAGGGTATGGCGCCGCCATTTATGTCCGAGTGGAGGTGGGTTCCACAATCATGGTAAACCTGCTCACAGCAAAAACGAGAGTGGCACCAGTCAAAACGGTGTCGCTACCGAGGCTTGAATTATGCGGAGCCTTGCTGCTGTCCGAGATGGCCACGGCGATTCTTCCTAAGATGCCAGCGCCCACTTCAGGCTTACACTGTTGGACAGATTCGACAATAGTCCTAGCATGGCTGAGCAAGCCAGCATGTCACTGGACTACGTTCGTGGCGAACCGGGTGACCAAGATCACTCAAGCCACCGAAGCTGAGAGATGGGCACATGTCCGATCGGAACATAACCCTGCTGACCTCGCTAGCAGAGGGGTAACGCTCCAAGACCTCGCAGACAGCCAACTGTAGTGGCACGGTCCAGCCTGGTTGCGAATGCCTCGTTGTGAGTGGCCCACTCAGGGTTGTGAGCCGCCCATAACAGAACTCGAAGTGCGAGCAGTCAAGGTCAATGTCGCCAGAGCATCCTCGGAAGACATCCTCGAGCGGTTCTCCGAACTTGACAAGGCATTACGAGTCCTGGCGTACGCGTATCGCTTCATTCAACGCTCGCGGAAAAGAGCAGCGCCGTGTGAGGGGCAGCTATCTAATACAGAGATCGCCGCAGCTGAACGGCTCCTCATTTCCATGACACAACGCAGATGCTTCGCGCTCGAGTCCGCCTGTTTGATCCAAAAGCAGCCAGTTCCTCCATCTAGTTCCCTTCGAAATATGAACCCTTTTCTGGATCCACACGGCCTCATAAGAGCGTGTGGTCGGGTGACGGCCTCCGAGGCTCTCCAATATGACGAACGGCATCCGATCATTCTTCCATACAACTGTCATTTCTCTCGTCTCCTCGTTCGTTTTACACACCGCATAACTCTGCACGGAGGTAACCAACTGATGGTTCGTCTGATCCGCTCAAAGTTCTGGATACCAAAGATTAAGAACTTGGTTAAGTCCGTTATTTTCTCATGCAAGGTCTGCGTAATCCATAAAAAGAAGATACAAACCCAGCTCATGGGAGAGCTACCTAAAGAGCGAACATCCTTTTCGCGTCCATTTACTTATACGGGCATGGACTATGCCGGCCCCTTCGACATTAAGAACTACACCGGACGAGCCTGCCTCTTGACCAAGGGGTATGTGTTGGTGTTTGTGTGTTTCTCCACGAAGGCGATTCATTTGGAGCCAACTTCGGACCTTACAACAGAGAAGTTTCTCGCTGCTTTCGCACGCTTCGTGTCCCGAAGGGGGTGCCCTCGACAAGTCCAGTCGGATAACGGAAAAACCTTTGTAGGCGCAGCCGCTGTGCTGTCCCGCGAGTTTCTTCAGGCACTAAAGGAGTCAGTGACGAGTGCGTATAGTCATCAGCAGCTCCTGTGGCAGTTCATTCCTCCGGGAGCTCCCCATATGGGAGGATTGTGGGAAGCCGGAGTCAAAAGCTTCAAAACGCTGTTTTACAAATCCACGGCCACGCGTAAATACACATTCGAGGAACTTGCTACGCTTCTGGCCAAGATCGAGGCCTGTCTGAATTCGAGACCAATCGCTCCGATGTCCGAAGACCCCACAGATCTGCTGGCACTCACGCCGGGTCATTTCCTTGTTGGTGGGCCACTCCTGGTCACCGTTGAACCTGAAATAAAAGTTGCCACCACGTCCATCATTCATCGCTGGCAGCACCTTAAGGCTCTTCACCAACAATTTCAGCTACGATGGAAGGAAGAATACCTCAAGGAACTCCACAAACGGAATAAGTGGCAAACCCCCATAGCCAACCTCGGCGTGGGGGATATGGTAGTCATCAAGGACGAAAATCTGCCATCCAATGAGTGGCGGCTCGGCAGGATCGATTCCGTATGTCCCGGACCCGATGGTCATGTTCGAGTAGTGAACATCCGTACTGCCCGGGGTTTAGTCAAACGTCCAGTCGCGAAGGTCGTACTGCTTCCAGGGGGTCCTCCGAACGACCGCAATAGCTTCTCTTCCCCCTGATCCGTAGTTCTTATCGGCACCTAGTTCTAAGTCGCAAGTCTATCTCCTTCTAATATAATCCTTTTTCTGTCAGATCAAACACGATGTCCCCACGTCCGCGCAGCGCTATCGTATTGGAGAGCAGACGTACGCGAGGTATGAATTCCTACCGATGCCGAGTCTGCCACGGAGTTCATCCGCTACGGAAGTGCCATCGTTTCCTCCGGCTGAGTGTGGAGAAGAGGCTTCGCGCGGTACTCGCAAACCGCTATTGCGCTAATTGTTTGGCGCACGAGCACTCGGACGGAGCATGTCGCCGGGGGGATCGCTGCAAGGTGTGCAGACAGGACCACCACACGCTGCTGCATATGCACGAGCGGCCAGAGTCTCGCTCTCCTAGTCCAGTCGCCGCTCCTAGGCACTCAGCCGCCGCTCCTCGACGTTCTTCCGCCGCTCCCAGGCACTCGACCGCCGCTCCTAGGCACTCGACCGCCGCTCCTAGGCACTCGTCCGCCGCTCCTAGGCACTCGTCTGCCGCTCCTAGGCATTTGTCCGCCGCACCTAGGCTCTCGACCGCCGCTGCTAGGCACCCTTCCGCCGCCCCGACGCGCTCGGCTGCCGCTCCATCGCACTTTCCCAGTGCCCTTCGGGACGCTACGGCCACTTCGCACAGCGCGGCAGGAACGCCGACGGCACCATCGCTGGCTGGCCTCCTTCAGCGGCACAGCGTCAACGTCCTTCCGACCGCGCTGGTGCGGATTGATACGGGGACGCGGATTTTCAACACCGCCGCGCTCATCGACCCTTGCACACCCACGAGCTGCGTCGACGCTTCACTGGCCGCGAGTTTCCGGCTACCGACGACCGACGTAGGGGGCGATCAGATCTGCTCAGCCGCCGTGCTTTCCATGATCGATCCCAGCATCCGCCTCGATGTCCTCTTCAAAGTTGAGCCGTACGTGCGCATCCGCACTCCGATTCGAGAGCTCGATGAAGCCGTGCGGAACTGCTTCCAAGACCTCACTTTAGCGGACGAGCGGTTCTATCTCCCCGCTACGATCTCCGTAGTCCTGGGTGCGGATGTATACCCTCAAGTCATGCAGTCGGGATTCAGGAAGTTCCAGGTCGGACGACCGGTGGCCCAGAAGACCGTATTCGGATGGGTCCTCTCCGGGGCCTGTCATCAACTATAGGAAGGCAGGAATATGTTGCAACCGGAGTGATTGCAAGGGGGGCGGAATGTTCAGGCCAAGGGCCACTGTACCCCCGCTGCTCTCAGAGCTTTCCTCGCTGCTTTGCCGCTGCAGTGATCGCTCTCCGTCGCTAGGCGAACTTCGGGACTGCTCGCGTCCGACCGGGGGTTCTCCCGCTCTCCTTATGTTATGCAGGCGGGAGTTCGGGTTTCTAGTATGTAAGCTAGCATGTTTAGTCATCAAACTGAAGTCACAGAATAAAAGTGAAGTGTGAATCGACGCCCCCGTGCCTACTTATTTCTTTCATCGTCTTAATTTCGACTGCGTCGAGACGCCACCACCATCGGACTTCTGTTTTTCCCGGACTTATTTTTCCCGTTGAAGGAAGCCACCCCCCTCCAAAACATGTGGTTTGCAAGAAAAGAGAAATGGCGGCGGCGTCGATGGTCGGCGTCGGCGGCAAAAAATAGTAGTAGAAAAGTAGTAAAAGTTTGTGTACAGAGCAGGAGAAAAATCGGACTTTGTGCTATAGCGGTCTTTCCGATTCCTCCTCCAAATACCAGAGCAGTACAGTTAGTTAGTGTTGTTGTTGGTGGCCAACTCACGCATGTACAATGCTTAACAGCTTAACCGCCTGCCAACATTGAGTCCGTGTGTTTTTTTTTTTTATTTAATACAGTGTATGAAGTATATAACATTAACATTAGATAGGAGGTATAGGTGAAGAGTCCGCTTCCGTGGGACTGCCGCAAAGCTCTACTTCACGGAGCGGCTGGCGGTCAAGTTGCCGCTCATCTGTCGCCTTCAGTGCGTCGGGTCTGCTCCCGGCGCCTCAGTTCTCTCGTCACGGTTGCTGCCATTCCGGCGACGGCCTCCCACTTGGAAGGGGCTTCCAGCATACAGCTGATTAGGTTGTCGGGTGTAGGGCGACGATTTAAGGCTGCTTCCAAAGCAGCTCGTTCTGCCGAAAAGAGGGGGCACACGAAGAAGGCATGCTCCGCGTCCTCGATGACTTCGCTGCCGCAATATTCGCAGTATGGGTTGTCCTCGCCCTCACTGGTTGGTGCGAGAGGCTCTCCCGAAAGCAGGCCTGTAAATACGGCCTGGCAACAGGTCAAGGCTAGGTCGAAACCCAAGCCTTCCCAACCCAGAGCTATTTTCTATTTTCTATTATCTATTTTCTAACTTATGCTAAACATTATAAAGTCTGATATTTTGTGATTTCGATCTTAAGAGTCTTTCTTGGCTGCGTATATCGCTTTTTTGTATTCCTTGTGTATTTCCTTATACGGCTGCCAGTCTTTGGTTCCGTAACTTGTATTAAAGGCTTTCCTAGCCTTTTTTTCTAAGCTCGCTTAGCTCTCTGTTCCACCATTGCGGATATGTCTTCTTGGAGTACGTTACTCTGCACGACTCTTCGTACGCGTTGTTGAGAATATTCGTGATGTCCTCGACTTCCTTGTCTATTCCTTCCGGGGTTGGTCTTACTTTGACCTTCCTGTTCTTCACCTTTGACTGTACAATCTTTTCATATTTGTTCCAGTCTGTGTTGCGGGGATTGCGCTTCGGTGCCGTCTCGCAGGTCGGCATCGAAATCTCAAAGAATATGTATCTATGGTCTGAAAAAGAGTTTTTTGGCGAAACCCTCCATTTTTCTACCCTGTGGTTACTGTGCTCTATTTGGAGCGTTATATCTAGGACCTCCTCCCATCCTTGGAATTCTTCCGTACTCGGAAAAATAAAGGTGGGTGTTTCCCCTTTGTTGCAGATAGTGCATCACGACATACACGACATAATATGTTCAAAAAGAGACTCACCCCTTTCATTTGTTTCCTTGCTTCCCCACAGTGTGTGCCTGTCATTGGCGTCACACCCGAGGATGAGTGTCGTTTTGGAGTCCTCGGCCCATTGCATCACCCTGACAAACGCTTCAACGGATGCTATCAGCATGACTGTCCCATCTGCTGCTTCAAGCCTGGCCACTGCTAGGTCTGAGTTGCTAAGATTGGGATGTAGAAGAGCGTTAAGGTTGTTTTTAATGATTATACCCGCCCTCGGACTACCTGTCGAGTTTGTGTATAGTGTTGTATATCCTTTTATAGCCACGCCAGAGATTTGGCCGTCCCTGGTCCATGGCTCTTGTAAGAGGCCGATGTCGATGTCCTCCTCTCGTAGGAGGACTGCAAGATTTGCTGAAGCGTGCGAGCTACGCTTCAGGTTTATCTGCACGACCTTCGGCATTATTGCGGTGTGGTGTTGGGGCTGTCATCGTCGATCACCAAGTCATCGAACATCTGCTTGGTGTCGTCGACGTCGTCTTCCAGGTTGTCATCTGGCTCGGCTAGGAAGACTTTTATCGTAGCCTTCCTTATGCCGTAACGCACTTTGAACTCTGTCTCCCGCTCTGCCTTCAGGATGGCCCAGTCTGCCATGTCGACATCTTGGTTTAGAGCCCTCAGAGTCTTGAGCACCCTATCATGGTTCGTGAGCCCCTTTGGCAACCAGATGCGAGCTCTGGGCCTTCTCGGGATATCCGTGGCGGGGACGAGCTTTAGGCTAAGCCCCTTCCAGGCGCCGCTAATCTTAGCGACGCACTCCGCCAGGAAGTCCTTCGAAGACTCATCGTCGCACCTGATCACCCGGTGCCCTCGAACCATGTCCGAGGAGTCAAAGGATGGTGTCGGACCAGCTGGCTCAGCTAGTATCTTGTCTGATACCATCTCAGACAGTCTGGTCTCGACCTCATCCCATTTCTCCGACAGCAGGCGCCCATCGTCGTTGAGCTCGTCCACCAGTGCCATGGCCAGGCTGTCTCTAGCCACCTCGCTGAACTTCTTCGCTGGCTTGACGAAGGACATCGCTCTAGGGGCTCCCTTGGCGTCCTTTGCCCTTTTCGGAGCGCTCTCACTCACTTCCTGTGAGCGATTGCGTTTCGATTGGGGCTGTATGAACGCCTCCAGGTGCTCCTTTTCGTATCGCTCGAAATCATAGACCACTGCCTTGAATCGAGCTTTGTCCTGTTGATCGCGCTGGTCAGCTTTGCCCTCCTTCTCATTCTTGGCGATCTTTGCCAGAATGAAACGGGCCTTGCTAGCCTGCGCCTTCCTCTGTTGGTGGGTGAACGACTTTGTCTTTTCGTTACCCCCGTTCACCTTGGCGTGGCTCGCCTTGGTGGTTGTAGTAGTTGGTCGTGACGTTTGGGGAGTGCTCGACTTAGCAGTCCCCACCGAACTCGACGGAGTTAAAGTCTCATCATCCGAGCGAAATAACTCATCTTCGTCGATTTCGGAGATGGTTTGTTGGGTTTTTACCTCCCCCATGAGTTCCGAAGCGGATTGTTGTGAATTGGCCATGATCATTAACGCCCGCGCTGCTCGACGAGGCGAGCGCGGCGAGCCCGAGGGGTTTGGGGCTTTGAAGGTGGTCGACGGTGGCTGCGCCCCTAAGCCACGGCAAGGCTAGTTTCTACCCAGGGTTGCCCGGCCCTGGGAAGGCTCCGTTCAACACAGCTGGATTAACCCATCAGCTGCGAACCGAAAGTCAGAGGGCACGGGTCGCGTTACACGCCTGACTTGAGGGGAGGCCATTTAAAGACTTGCCCAGGTCTCGGTAGGGATGTGGAGTCACAGGAATTGTGGATAGAGGATTCACGGGAGACTGCCGCTCGTATTAGCCGTACCTTTGTACGTTTCCAGGAGGTACCACGCGGAGGACCCTCTCCGAGAAGAGGGTGGTGTCTATCAAATTGATATTCACCTACGAGTCGACTTGATGCACCAGAAAGCCAAGGAATATACATCAGAAAAAACTCTGCTGACCTTGCCTTGGTCTGATGCACCCTTACCACCCACTTTTATATAAAAAAATACTTTTATTTAAAAAATAATATCCTTTCCAAGGATCCAAAAAATGAGCTGATAGTTGTTCCCGACTCTATGGTAGATGAAATCATTACTAGAGCACACAAAGAGGGTCACTTTGGAATTAAAAAAAGCAGAGACGTTTTGGAGAAGTCCTATTACATTCTAGGAATTCTGCTTAAAGTAGAAAGAGTTGTTACAGCATGATTAGTGACTCTAAGCGCAGAAAAAATGAGAGATTACTATCGCCGATCGACAAGGCTCAAGAACCGCTCGGAACTTACCACATCGACCAATTTGGTCCACTTACCGATACAAAGAAGAAGTATAACCACATATTAGCAGTCGTGGATGGATTTTCTAAATTTGTTTGGCATTATCCAACAAAATCAACAGAAACAGATAAGGTTATAGAAAAACTCGAGAAGCAAGCAGCAGTTTTTGGGAAAGCTCGCAGAATAGTTACAGACAGAAGAATCATATTTACTTCAGGATCCTTCACTGAATATTCCAATCGCGAAGGCAATTAACTACTCCGCATTGCGACAGAGGCAACGGACAAGTCGAACGACTGCAGCCGAATATATTAAAAAATTGTGTTCATTCAGGGTCGAATGAATATTCAGGATGGCTGATTGTGGGATTGGAGTAAGTAAGTATAATTAGGCAGCCAGATGTATTGGGAGTGTACACATTGTTTTTTATTCCACCGGAACAGCCAAGTATTTCATCAGCTAGATCCGAATAGCATTGCCAACAGGTGTATCTCAAATAAATAATAAAATAATAGAGTAAACGAGTGTAGGAGATCAGACGACGCAAAAAACACGAGAGGCATGACCGACGTGAGCAGGATCGAGCGTGCACTATAACAAAATAAATACGGGGACGACGACGAAATAAGAACAGCAGAAGCGACAAAAAGCAGGAAACTTTAGGACGACCGAGAGAACAATAAACGTAATTAAAACGAGTAAAGACTTGGAGCTGGTAATATTGCAACAACAAATTTTTCACAGCGACGAGTATATGTACATATTAGTACACATTTTTGATCAAATAGACGAAATAACGAAGAGCAGCAGCAGCACAGCCGTCGCCCGATGTAAGAGCAATCCACGACGTGATCCGTGACGCAATACGGAGTGAGGTTACGGCGAAGACGAATTCAGCATCGCCGAAGAACTTTAATACGACGACATTAAAGAAATGAGAAGAGCGGCGGAAGCGAGTCGTAACCACTGGTTGGGTAAGCGAGAGGCGGCGTATTTAACAAATTGGTTTATAAAAATTGTTCAACATTGTTAAATATTTTTGAGTTCATTGTTTAACATTTAAATTAATTTGTAAAAGGCTTACGCCATAACATGGATGCTGGACAAATTCGCGAATTGAACGTGCCTTTGTTAAAAGTGTGGCAACTCTCAGCAGCTTACGATAGTGTGATCGAACTCGATAGCTTACACGAGTATCGAGATCGCGAGAGGCCTTCTCTAGGCCAATCTATCATCCCTATTCTCGACGACCACGACATCATCGCTGCTTCTTAGTTTTGCCTAATACATTCGCCAATTAGTTATAATTAAATAATCAGTCTATGTAAATTAGTGAATAAATACTTGAACTTATTTCTGTGTACGATACACATTAAAAAAGCAAAAATAACGGAATTGGGTTTGGATACCAATGGGCGAACGAGCGCTTTGCGGGATATATTGTTTAAACACTATGGCATAGATGCGGGCGGTAAGGTAGATGAGGATGCGGTAAGTGCTTCGGGTTCATCTAATTACCAAGAGGTTAGTCAGCAAGTAGGCTCGAGATTTACTCTACGCGATGTACCAGACAGCATTTCATCAGTCATCATCATCATCATCAGGCCAGTATTACTGGCCGGGACTATTCCAGGAAGTATCCAGATAAGTACGACGATGCCAAACGTTCACGCGCCAGGTCGACGAACCTTTCCACGTCTTATGTGCGGATTTTGTGGGACCACTTCCACGTTCCAAGCAAGGGAACACAGTCCTATTGGTGTTCCTCGACTCATTCAGCAAATGAGTTGAACTCATTCCTCTAAGACGGGCCACAGTGCCATACCTCGATCGGGCGTTCCGGGAACGTATCCTCAGCAGTTTCGGAGTCCCGAGAACACTCGTTTGCGACAACGGAACACAGTTCACGAGCCGGTTAATCCAGGCATTCTGCAAGTCCCTGGGAATGGAACTACAACACACGGCGACATACATTCCTCAACAAAATCCAAAGGAGAGGGCGAACAGGACTGTGAAGGCCATGATCGCAAAGTACTTGGGACCAGTTGTTACCCGAGATCTCGCTGGCCCTAAATAGTAGCGTGTCTGATACCACGGGATTCAGCCCCGCCTTTCTGGTACAAGGCCGGGAGCCGCCGACGCCGCACAGGTAGTACAAACAACCTCAAACCATACCATCAGAACAAGGAAGACGACGCAGAGGACGATCACCACGACCAAGCCGAGGAGCAAGCCAGCAATCTCGATGATCACATTGCTCATGCCTTGGCCAAGAAGAACCAGGGTGTCATAGTATTTGTACAGCATGATGGGGATCAGCATATCGATTAGCCTTGTAACGACCCTCTCTTGGGTTGCGCTAAGCCCGCCGAGGTCGGGGTTCACACAAATTTATAAATTTAAATATAAAGACACACAGAGATACACAGAGTCACACACAGAGACACAGAGTCACACAGAGTCACACAGAGATACACAGAGTCACACAGAGAGACACAGAGTCACACAGAGAGACACAGAGATACACAGAGTCCCACAGAGAGACACAGGGTCATACAGAGAGACGCGGAGAGAGTTCTCAAGAGCGACTCGAGAGAACACGGATCTACAAGTAGTAACACGAGCCAAGCCGCGAAATCATCTCCGCATACCTCCTACACAGGGCACCAGCAAGCCGACTCACCGCAATTCCCGCGGAGTCGCAAGTTCTCTTTTCAGGAAGTTATTCTCTAAATAAACTAGAATTCAATTGAACATCTCGCATTCTTACTGGGTATATTTGGGGACTCAAGGGGCCGGAACTTTATAAATTTGTGTGAACCCCGACCTCGGCGAGCTAAGCCGCGCAACCCAAGAGAGGGTCGTTACACGGCTTCGGCTTCAACTGGAGCATGTCGACTAGGTTGATGACGAAACGGTTTAATTTTCTCATCAGGCACAACTCTTAGCTGAACAGGTGACTCAGCAAGGAGCGCGGTTAGTTTATATTCGTCTATCAGATTCCGTATCATAGGTGCAAACTGCGGAGGTGCATTCACATTACTCTTGGTACAACCATAATCGTGAATACTTATCTGGTTAATGTAATCTATCTCCGGACAAGCTGACAACGACGAAAACTTAAACCCATTTGCATCCAGTGTAAATTGAAACTTTGCTAGAAAATCGTATCCAAGGAGAGCATCAGCTTTCATTTTTTTATCAGCTACCGCGATGAAATTTTGTACGGTCTCCATATCGTCTATTTGAACAGCTTCAGTGAAAACTCCCAGCGGTACCGTGCCCGCCTTGCCCAGGCCACGCAACAAAGAACGACATGGACTTAGCACAACATCCGTTAGCTTCATGTATACAGAGTGCTTCACAACCGTGACGTCAGCACCCGTGTCAACCAAGCACGCAACTTCAACACCATTTAGCAAAATGTTTTTCAGCCGTTTGGACTCCTTTACCACTTGCACCATTCTTACTGACTGCGGGCAACTTCTTGACCCATAGCACCACACTTGAAGCACTTCGTTCCAACATTACAATCTTTCTTCATATGTTCCGGCGATCCACAATTGGAGCAACGAACCATCTTTTTATTGTCGTTATTATGCTGTTGCTGGCCGCTGCTGTAAAGCTGCTTTTTTGTCTTGCCTTCATCTACTACTTCCAAACTTTCATACCGCTCTTTAAGTTCATCATATGTTTTACAGGCATGCATCATAAATTTGTATTCGGTTTTGATGTTCAGTCCATTCACAATATAACGCATTACAGACTTGGTTTCAACTTGGCCCAGCGCGGCAATTTGTTCATATGCAAACGTACTCATGGAAACTCTCCGTTTGCAGCTTTTTCCTCTTTTCTTATTTCCTAGTTTCTCATGTACTTCCGCACTTCCCAATTTTCGCTTGAACTCAGCTAACAGCGCTGCTTTCATACGAGCCTACCAGCTCCGATTCCAGGAACAACTGTGCCGTCTTTGTCATTTTTGATCGGGCTTGCGCATATTTTTGCCTGTCGTTTACCCCATACGCCTCAGCATTTAACTCGAAATTCTCAAGCCAATTTTCGACCGGCACCGACTCGTCGTCAAAATCTGCCACAACTTTACAAAATCCCTCCATTGACACTTTTGGAGTATTTTGGGCCACTTCTTCCGCTTGGATTTTCAAACTCAGCAATTGAATTATTTGTTCTAACTGTACTTGATTTTCTATCACTGCTTCTTCTTTTTTCTCTTGTGCTTGTCCTCGTATAATTATTTGTCGCGACGTTTTTGATGTTTCACTGTAGTTTTCTTCGGTCCCTTTCGCACCTCTTTTTCTTGCAGCTGCTTTTGAAATTGATGCGCTTGGCATTTGTCTCTCCGTTTTTCACCGTTGCTTTTCTTCGAAGCGACGCCAACACATACACAGCAATTTTTCAGTTTCTGACGAATTTCACAATAAGGCGATTTATTTCGGTGGTTGAGATCCCAAATGTAATATTTATTAAGTATGTATGTAATATTTATTGAATATGTATTAACAAAGTTAATTCGACTTCTTCGACTGTTCTTTTTTTATATATGTAATTTATATTTATATATGGGCAATTCTCTGGTGTCGCACGTGACATTCGTACGCATTCAAACAAAAAAAAAACATGTACCAAGACTTTTTTTTAATTTTACAAAATTTGGAACTTATAGCTCTTGGGTAGCACTATAATTGGTGATAAGGTCAATCTCGAACAATTGTTCGTTTTCAAGATAATTACAAAAATGTGACGAGTTCGCACGTGACACAGACGGAAGTGAATTTTTCGCAAACCAGTTCAAGCACTGATTTCAGCGAAACTTGATGAAAGATTTTAATGCAATTAATTTTAATGTATTATATATCAATTGAACTTAATAATTTATTTGAGTACACTTAAAAATATAAAGTAGTTTTTTTTGTATGTATATTTTTATCGGTGTCGCACGCGACAGGTCGCACGTGACATTTTTTCCATCGTTCTTTTCGTGATGTTTTTTATTATTTAAGCATATCAGAGAAGTATAAATGTGATCTCTTTTGACTCTTTGCAATCTCCTAGTAATGATAAAAAGCAAATGTACAAGCATAGTTCCTCTGCTTTGGAGATTTTTATCAAAACACAACATGATCTTTTTATGGTGTTTTTCATCAAAATAATGAAAAATTGAGAATTGCGCGAGTTTTCGTTCCAATATTTCGAAATTTGTTTTAGTATATGATAAAGGCTTTCAAATCTGATCCATTGAAACATTTCTTAAAGTTACTATGTTACAAATATTAATTTTAGAGCATTTTTTGTGGTTTTTGCCGCGGTTGTACTTTCCAGAGAATGGCCCATATGTAATAACTTCTACTTTCGACTTTTTCTCAACTTCTTGACTCTCGACTCTCGACTTGACTTCTGATCCTATCGATAATATATGCAGCGTTGCCACCAAGACTTTTACACCAACACGACCAGCACGACCGATTATATTATATATATATGTTTATGTAGGGGGGTGGCGAGAATCCTCCGCTAAAGGATTCCAGAAAATATAATGCGTATATATTCCACGAAGAGGAAGACGTAGAAAATATTCGGGGGTCGAGAGTCGACAATGGCATAGAGCGCCCGTAGTGTTTTATTGAACATGCATTTGGTTACTAATCTAAGCTTAAACATAGAGCCGTGCTCCCGCCCGCTTAACTCCGCTACAGCGAGAGCGGGAGATCGGCGGTGGCCGACTGCTGGATCGGATTTATCCCGAGCTCGGGGAGCGGGAGCGTCAGAGGGGCGATGCGCGGATGCGCTTGGCCAGGGAGCGGCGGAAGAGTGCAGTGGCCGAAGATGTGGAGGAGAGCATCGAGGGCGATCGCTGCCAAGAAAGGTGCCGAGGAGCGGCGGATTAGTGTCGCGAAACGGCCGGAGATTGCAGCGAAGCGGAGAGCGGGCAAGCGTCGGCACTGCGCGGAAGCCCGAAAGACGGGAGCGCAAGAGCGGCCGAGCTTTCGGAAGCTCGGTGGCCAGAGAGGGGTACAATGGGCCCCTCACGTAAACTATATATATGACCAGTTTTCAATCATTTATGCACTATTTGTTCAAAATAATCATTCAATTTTACATCATTTAATATTGTTGAAGAATAATTAATCATTATACATTAATTTCAAATCATTAAGTTGTGACGTTCGGTCGTGCCTCGGGTAGTCAGGGCTGGCCAGGGTCATCCAGGACATTTATTTGGTTCAGGATAGTTGTGCTAGAAAGGAATCCCCGACCCGAGTCCCCGTGAGGACGCGCAGAGTTTGACCTTAACTAGGCTTATATACACGGTTTATTGGTTCGTTCTACAGAGAATAATATGGTAGGGTATGAAGGCGGGCGGCTCGAACGGTAGGTCCACGTAGGGCGTCCCTCTTCTAATGTCCTGGTCCGTGGGCGAAGTTTCTCGCCTTCGGTGTCCGCGTCTGTGGGCGTGGCTTCTCGCGTCTGGCCAGAACGGGCTCCGTTACCTGAGAAATATAGGAGAATACTGTCAGCTGAGAGAAATATTGTGGGACCCTGAAGTCGGCAGAGAGAAGTATTATGGGACCCTGAAGTCGGCGGAGAGAAGTGTTATGGGACCCTGAAGTCGGCAGAGAGAAGTATTATGGGACCCTGAAGTCGGCAGAGAGAAGTATTATGGGACCCTGAAGTCAGCAGAGAGAAATATTATGGGAAATATATGGGGACTTCCAAAAGTATAAATTTTTCCAGAATATAATTAATAAATAATAGATATAATTTAAATTTATTATATTTTTTTCCCCAGTGCGCCTATAGTTTACAATTTTTCTTATTATTTCTCCTTTTCTCATCGTTTATTCCTACGACTATTTTTCTCCGCAAAGTTTTATTTCCATTCGAAACAATTTATTTAATTTAAATTTTCATATATTATATTTTGTTCGGATAATTAAATATTTTTCTCCCAGTGTAGCTGTCTCTACCTCGTGGTATTTAATTTAGTTTGGTTCTAAATTATTTAATTTGATTTAATTGACTTTGTTTAAATTTTTGTTTTAAAGATTTTCTCCCAGTGTAGTTCTCCCGACCTCGTGGTTTCGGAAAATTTCATATTCTTCTCGGCCATTTTATTTCCCGTATACTTCTGTTCCCATGGTTTCCCGTCTTCGATTTAATAAACGCAATTGGTTAAGTTTTAAATCATTATTATTATTAATTTTTGTTCTCAAAATATTTCCTCGCGGTGCACTCGCTTGTTTACGTTTATTTCCTTTTGTAATTTCCTACTTGGCATAATTTCGTAATTTCATAATTTTTGGATTTTTATATTTTTCCGAACTTTCACATTTTTCCCTCTGTATTTTCTATGTTTTCATATTTTAGATAATTTCTAAGTTCTTGTTTTTCGTTTACAATTTTTTATTTCCGTATTTTCTATGTTTTCATATTTTTTTTAGATAATTTCTAAGTTCTCGTTTTCCGTTTACAAATTTTATTTCCGTATTTTAAATGTTTTCATATTTTTATACAATTTCTAAGTCTTGCAAACTTTCTCGCAGTGTTCTACAGGTTAGGTCAAGCACATGTATTTTTCTAGAGTCGGTCTGGCCGCACTCTCTAGTGACCACCGCATCGAGGGCTCGCAAAGATTTTCCTACACACACACTTGCTAGCCAACTCGTTGCGGTCTCACACTAACACTCACCCGTCTCGCTCCGGCACACACTATTAGACCGGCTCCGTCCCGCCGCTGGTCCTGGGCCAGACTTCGCCTTGTCCATCCTTCTCCTTGCTGCTCCTCCACACAAAATCTGCACTTCCAAATCACTCGCTCTTCTCACGGTGGCAATCGCCGGCCCGAAATTTCTCCGTTTAAGTTTGTCTTTAAGTTTTGTCACAGCTTTGCTCGCACACGCGGTTTCTGTTCTTCCCGTCAGTGACTTTTTCAAACGCACGTTCGCTTCGGTTCGCCACTGTAATCCAACTCAACTCCGAAACTTCTCGCGGAGTTCTTTTTGCCTTCTTCCAGGAGTTTACCGTACGATCGGTTGCTCCCTCTCGCTCGCTCTCATGAGCGCTTGCCTATTTTCGGGTGGCGTGATCGGGGTGAGTTTTGCTGTGTGCGCTGGTGTGTGTGTGTCGGTGTGTGCTAGCCTTCCAGGCTAACGGGGTGAGCTCGGGATAGTTTTGTAACTATCGTATCGGGTGTGGGTGCCCTACTTAAATTATTGGAAATTAAATCTAACTTATTCCGACTGCTTACATATACTTATTATTATTTATGTACTTATGGTGATTATTATTTATGTGTGTATTGTTTAGGTTATTATTAAATTATATACATAGTTAGTTATTATTATTTATTTATTGTATTTAGGTATTATTAATTATTTACATAGTTAGTTATTATTATTTATGTATATATTCAGTATAGGTTAGGATTATTTATTTTCATATTTAGTTTAATGTTTATTTATATATCAATTAATTTGGGAGGGCCAAACGGCTCCTCACATTCCCCTCGTTCTTCGGGGGACGCAGAGAAATGATGATCTTGTTGGTGCGGGTGACGTGGATGCGATATTGCGCACCCATCGCGTGAAAAAGGAACTTGCGTAGTGTGCACCGATCCTGGCGCTCTTCCTCCCGCGCCTGTTCGACCAGGGAATGAGGTAGTCGGTCGCCTCCCGTGGTCAGAACCCAATGACTCGGGAACGGGACCATCCGCTCCTCCGGTTCGGTGCTTGGGGTTCCCTTCGCCGGCCCGTCTAGGCCGTGACCACTCTCCTGGCCGACCTCGGCGGTGGCTCTCCGGCTCCGGGATCTCCTGTTCCGGCTCCGACTTCTCCGGTTCCGACTTCTCCGGTTCCGACTTCTCCGGTTCCGACTTCTCCGACTCCGACTCCTCCACTCGCACGCGGAATACGTGCTCCGGGTCGATTCTGTCGAGGCCACACACCTCGTCCCGAGTGATCTCGTCGGCCGGATCGAATGCCTTAGGGGGTTGCCAGCGTCGGGTGTTCGTGTGCCACTTGTCGATCGCCGTCCAAGCGGGGCAGCGAGGCACCATGGTCTCCTCTGGGCGGAGTGGGTTGTAGTCTGGAGGCAACCCGGGCTCGGGAGAGGCACTCGCCGTCTCCCCAGCGTCCCCCTGTTGTGGCTCCTGCCGGCGGCGCAATAGGCGGGCGGCCTTCTCTCTCGCCAGCCGGTTCGCTCTCCGGTGGCCGGGATACTCCCGCGGGCGGCGCCAGTCTAGGCCAGGGTCGTGGGTCGCCTCATGGGGGTCGAAATCTGGGCAGGGAGATGCGGTCATCCTACCCACGCCTTTCGGGACCTCGAAGTTTTTCCCCATGCCCGGTGTCGACCCGTCTTCTGTGCGGTGATGGTCGCATGAATCCGCGGAGCAGTCCTCGACGCTGCCGAGGGTTGACACTGATATGTCCTCGCTGGGACCCCAGGGAATCGGCTTTGGCCACACAAAGACTTTGTCGTCCTCGTCGCTCTCGGACTCCTCGGACTCCTTGGTCCCCTCTGACTCTGAGGACGTGTTGTAATTAATTTCGGAGGTCCTCCTGCCGCCATCGACCGATTCCGGGGTCGGGCTCTGGCGGGGTATCCGGCTGAACCGCTCCACGAAGGACAGATCGTCGATCCAGACCTGGGTGTCGTAGCTTCGTTGCCCGCGGTAATGGGCCGTTTCCGGCGGGTAAAATGGATTGCGTATCCAAGCGCTCCTTCGCCGCGGGAACACGGCGACATCCGGGGAACTTGTGGCCTCTGCGACGTTCGTTTCTGCCATATCTATGGGGAAAGAAACAAGAGTTTTATAAGTCTTTTGTCTTACGAAGCAAACTAGGAACTGGTTAATAAACGTTAGTTGGGGTGGGTTAGCTGTGGGCCCTGGAAGCATTGAGTTTCCCCATCAGGGAAGTGGGGACGTTGGGAAGGCGCACCGTCCAACAAGTGGCCCCCACTGACTCAGTCTTGGCTCCTGTCACAGTGCTCCTAGTTATTAATGGCTCTTGCCTGTCATTTCTTAGCCAACTGTTTGGCGTTTCCGGGCCTCAACCCTTTTCTTAGCCAACTGTTTGGCGTTTCCGGGCCTCAACCCTTTTCTTAGCCAAATGTTTGGCGTTTCCGGGCCTCAACCCTTTTGGTGGCAGAACCTCTGGTTCCTGCCGCTGTACCGCCACTGCGGTCTTACTCTACGAAGCTTAGGGCCACACGCCGCTGACTTCCTCCTCGTTCTCCGGCTTCGCCGGTTCCAGATCGTTGGCTGTCTCTTTCAAGTCTCCTAATGATGCCGTCCTGCGTTGCTTACTCTGGACATGTTGCAGACGCACGATCGTGGCCGCCAGAAACTTGATGACCTTGTATGGCCCTTCATATTTAGGAGCCAGCTTTGCCGCAAAATTATCCGCCGCTTTGGATAAGTAGTGCTGCTTGACGAATACTAACGATCCTAACTGTGGTCTCCATGCTCGTCTCCGAAGATCGTAGTGTTTCCGCTGTTCGAGTGAAGCTCGCTGAGTGTTCTCCTGGACGATCTTGAACACGTCGCGAAGCATTTCCGTTTTCGCGACGGGTGCTCGGGGAACTTCGCTTGGTCCCGGAGTAACTTCATCATACAAGGCCCCTGGGAGTCGTGGCTCTCTGCCTTGAACGATGAAGGCCGGACTAAATCCGGTCGAATCCGAAACGCTGCTCTTTATCGCCAAGTTCAGCTCCGGTAACAATTCGTCCCAAGTCGTCTGCTTATCCTCGATGTACTGGGCGACCATAGTCTTAATGGTGCGATTGGCCCTCTCCGTCGGGTTCTGCTGCGGTGTATAGGGTGCCGTATACTGGATCTCACTTCCCGCTTATTTACAGAAAGCTTTAAAAGAACGACTAGTGAATTGAGTTCCGTTATCACAAACGAACCTGCGTGGAACCCCGAAATGATTCAGAATCCTTTCCCTAAATGATTTCTCGAGATATGCCGAAGTAGCTTTCCTTAAGGGGACCAACTCAACCCATTTAGAGAAAGCGTCAAAGAATACAAGAAGCATACTGTTTTCGCTCTTGGAACGCGGAAGTGGCCCGATGAAATCTGCGCAGACAGTGTCGAAAGGCTCACTGATCTGCCTGGTAAACATTTTGCCCGCTGGTTTACTCTGACTGACCTTGAACCGCTGGCAAGTGTCACACTTGCGTACATACCTGGCTACATCACGGAAGAGTCCCGGCCAGTAATACCTCTGGGCGATCCGGGTGGTAGTCTTCCTGATTCCGAGATGTCCTGCCGTGGGCTGGTCGTGGCATTCCGACAGCACTCGCTGGCGGTGTTCCTTGGCCACGCACAGTTTCCATGGTACCGAGTCTTCATCATCGGGTCGTGCTCCAATATGTCGATATAGCTGCTGATTCTCGTATACATAGTCCGGAAATTCTCCAGGCTTGTCCTGGACGAGTTTCAGCATCCGCTGGTACCAAGTGCATGTGGGTTTGTCTTCCTGAATCATCTGTATCACCCCCAAAGGCTGTCGTGACAGCGCATCCGCGACAACGTTCTGACTTCCGCGCCGATATGTGACGTCAAATTGGTACTGCTGCAATTCTAACGCCCAGCGCGCGATTCGTCCCGTGGGATTATCGATTGAGTTGAGCCACCGAGATGGTCCGTTATCACCTCAAACCGGTATCCTTCCAAATAGCACCTGAGTTTCCTAATGGCCCATATAATGGCCAGACACTCCTTCTCTGTGGTCGAGTAATTTTCCTCCGCGGCTATGAGACGTCGACTTGCAAACGCAATGACCCTCTCTTCCCCCTGGATTGTCTGGGTTAAAACGGCTCCTAGTCCTATGTCGCTAGCATCTGTTTGGAGTACAAACTTCTCATTAAAGTCGGGGCACGCGAGGACGGGCGCCTCCGTGAGCTTCCTCTTCAGTTCTTCGAATGCATCCTGCTGCTCCTGTTGCCATTGCCATTTCTTCCCCTTCTTCAGTAGTAGAGACATCGGTTGCACTACGCTGGCAAAGTTTGGTACAAATCTCCGGTACCACGAAGCGATACCCAGACATCTCCTCAGCTCCTTGCATGTGGTGGGTGGGCTCAGCTGACGCACTGCCGAAATCTTTTCGGGGTCTGTGTGAATTCCTTGCTCGCTGATAACATGTCCCAAGTATACCAGGCTGCGCTTAAAGAAACTACATTTCTTTGCATTGAGACGAAGGTTCGCCTTTCGTAGCCGTCGGAATACTTCCTTCAAGTTCTCCATGTGCTCCTCCAAAGTGCGACCGATGATAATAATATCATCCAAGTATGCAAAGGCGTTGGGCTCCATGTCCGGACCGATAACGCTATCCAGCGCTCGCTGGAATGTGGCTGGCGCGGAGTGCAGGCCATACGGCATGACCTTCCAATGGTACAGTCCTCTCCCTGGCACCGTAAACGCAGTGCACTCGCGACTATTTTTGGCCATGGGGATCTGCCAATATCCGCTCTTTAGATCTAGTGTAGAAATGTACTTCGCGTGTCGCAGACGCTCCAATATGTGGGTAATCCTTGGCAGCGGGTATGCATCTGGAATATAGGCAGCATTCAGTTGCCGAAAATTCACGCATAGTCTCGTTTCTCCTGATTTCTTGCCAACAAGTACAATCGGGGCACTGTGGGGACTGTACGAAGCCTCGATGCAATCGTTCCGTATTAACTCATCGATCTGTTCATCGATAATCCGCTGCATCGCCGGATTTTTGGAAAATATCTCTGCTTAATGGGCTTGTCATCCCGCATCGTAATCGTATGTTCGGCGATATGTGACACTCCTGTCAAACCCTCAAACAATGCTAGCTCCTCCTCTAGAAATTCCCTCACCCGCGGCCCTAAATCTTCCGGTTCTTCCGTCTCCTTGATGACAGCGTCGGGTATGTTCTCCGGTCTGGCTGGGGAGTGAGTTCCTGGCGAGTCCCCTTGACTCGCGTGGTTGGCCTGTGGTGCCTCTCGAGCTGGCTCTTCCCTTATTTCCTGGGTTCGTCGAAACGGGTTGTTCCTTACTGCTATCTCATCTCGGGGTCCTAGTGATCTATCAGTCGGGGCTACTTCTCTATTCTGTTCTGCGTCGATGACTGAGAGTTCCGGTGCTGGGGATTCAAGGCTGGAATTCGACTGTGGAACAGTTTCATTTTCCGAGAGCGAAGACAAAACTAGGGTATTTCTAATATCGCCTAGAAGAGAGGGGCTCAGCTGCAGGGACACGCGACCACACTGCAAATTTGCGGACACACCGCAGAGAAAATCCATGCCTAACAGCACTTCTTCCATAAGTGAAGGTAAAACCAGGAGTGGAATCTTTACCCAACGTTGGTCCAATTGGACTGTGGCTACTAGTGACTGGGTGATATCCTTGCGTGAGCCCTCGGCCAGGCTGACTTGTGTGCGTACCGTCCGTACGTTATCGCGCGTGCCTACGCGTTGAACAACTCTTTCGCTCACGACACTCTTACTCGCTCCTGTATCTAACGTCGCGCTAAATACCTGTCCCTCAATCTGCACTCGCGCAATGAGTCTGCTGGCTTGGACTTGTAATACTTCTCCTAATTCCGGGGATTCCTCCTGGCAGTCTCCGGTCGTTCCCCGTGTTGGCGAAGACTCCTCTCGTTTCCCGGATTATTTCGTTGGCAGCATTCTCGGGTCCAGACTCCTCTGCGACCGCATCCCCAGCAGAAAACAACACGACGACTACGGCATCCGCTCGCATAGTGTCCTACTTCTGCGCAGTTCCTGCAAGCTTCCCTGAAATTCGGCACCACTGACAAGTTTCCCACCCGGGGAACTTGTCCTGAAATACCAGCAGCGGGTATAGATCCTCGTGCAGGTGGTGGCGCGTCATTCGGGCGGTTCCTTTGTGGCATTCCAGGATACGATCCGTGGTCAGTTCTCCTCGGTGGCTGCAGCTCGGCCAGCCTCCTGGCATGGTTTCCTGTATCCCGATCCCGAGTGACCTCATAATTGACCGCTAAGACAATCAACTGCTCCAGCGTCGTGAACTCGTGTCGCCTAGTAAAAAGTTGGTAATCCTGTTAAAGATTTTCCTATCCAACTCCTGCTCTGGGCTGTATCCCGCTCTGTGCATCAACAGTCGGATATTTACCAAATACTGCTTAAATGTTTCCCCCTGTCGCTGATACCTGTTGCGAATGTCGTCTTCGAGTCGCTGAAAATACCTCGGCGGTAAAAAGAAATCCAGAAAAGCCTTCTTGAAATTTGCCCACGATTCTCCTGGCTGGTCATAAACCAGTTTTCCGCCGTATCTGTCAGCAGTCCGGGAATGGCTTGCAGCCTCTTCCCTACGTTGACCTCGTACGCGGTGGCTCGCTCCTCGAGATGCTGGATGAACGCGATCGGATCCGAGTTCCCGTCGAACGTTATTCCCCAATTACGAAGCTTCTCCGCCAGGGTGGCTGCTGTCATCTCGGGTTTCCTAGGTGAAACGTCTCTCCTGGACTCTGTGCCTCCGGCAACGTCCACGGTAATTCCAGGTACTGGAATCTGCAGCTGATTATGGCTCAGGGTGTGGGGACTCGGGGGACGCTGTTTCCGTTTGTTGATCGCGGCTAAAATCTCGGTCTCGCATTCTTGGAGCCGCTCGACGATTTCCAAGACGTTGTCCTCCTTATTATTAAATGCAGCCAACCGGCTCCTCATTTTCTCGACGCTTCCCGTTGCGTCCAACCCGAACTCCTTTAAAATCGTTTCCAATTCTCGCTTGCGGAGATACGAAATCCAACGTGCACCCATGTTTGCAAAATTTTAAAACAATCTTCCTCGAAGCTAATTCCAGACACGAAAGAAATATTTTTCTACACAGCGAAAATTTATTGCGGGGTCAAACGAAGCTCACGGAATTCACGAATTTATTTATAAAAACGGCGTATAAATTCTCTGGCCGACCGAAGGTAGCAACGATGAGGCAAAACGATTTCAAAATTCTGCGACGATGATTTAATAAACTCAGCTTAGTAGTGACTGTACTCGGCGACGGTTGTATGCGAACTCTGCAAAAATTCCGTGGACTATCGTGGGGGTAGATCGACTCCACTGCGGGTGTGAGAGAGACACGACGATGAGAGTGAAACAAGATGGCCGTGCTGTGGGGAATATGTTAGCTTCTCCCTACCTCGTGTTGTAGAAAAATCTTGCGACCTGATGGGCTGACCGAGAGAGGGCCCGCTCTTTTCTCGTTTCTCTTTTGACCTGTTCTTATCTTTCTGGGGCTCACGTGTTCTGCTGCCACGTGCCTACATAACCTCTCGTTCCAGGTTATGTTTCGTACCTTGCTTAGGAATATATATTTTCGGATACCTTTCTTTTCTTGGGGCTCTCGTATACAAGGAAATAAATATATATATATAAAATTTTATATCATTTTTCTCGGGATCTTTTTGGGAAACCTTTGTATCCAAATATCTATTTTGTTATATTTTATACTTTTCTTAAGTGCACTCGCAAACTTCCCCTCTTCCGTACCCACAACAGACAAAAAAAATTTTTTTTTTTTTTTTTTTTTTAGTGTAACTCAATGGGTCTTTAGGCCATAAATCTCATCTAAAATTCGTAAGCCCCATGTCCCTGTTCGGGCGCCATCTGTGAGGTAGTTATCTGGGCTAGGATAGAGACTCAGTCTCGCCAGGGTCTCTCTACAGAAAATTTATAAAGATCTGGGACAATGTGACTAATATGAGGCGGTGGGCTGACGCTGGGTGGAGTTTGTCAGCCACCGAGTTACACTAAAAAATATGTTGATAGGGTGTGACAGAGGGAAGGATCGAATTAGCCTTCATGCATGTTTGAGGCCGACGGACCGAAAGGGAAGAAACGAAATATCAGCGAATTTGCTTCGGCCGGCTGTGCCGGTTCAGTTCTACTTGGGGACTTCCAAAAGTATAAATTTTTCCAAAATATAATTAATAAATAATAGATATAATTTAAATTTATTATATTTTTTTCCCCAGTGCGCCTATAGTTTACAATTTTTCTTATTATTTCTCCTTTTCTCATCGTTTATTCCTACGACTATTTTTCTCCGCAAAGTTTTATTTCCATTCGAAACAATTTATTTAATTTAAATTTTCATATATTTTGTTCGGATAATTAAATATTTTTCTCCCAGTGTAGCTGTTTTTACCTCGTGGTATTTAATTTAGTTTGGTTCTAAATTATTTAATTTGATTTAATTAATTTAATTTGGTTTTTAAGTATTTAATTTAATTTAATTAAACTTGGTTCGATTTTTGCAAATATTTTTCTCCCAGTGTAGCTGTCTCTACCTCGTGGTATTTAATTTAGTTTGGTTCTAAATTATTTAATTTGATTTAATTGACTTTGTTTAAATTTTTGTTTTAAAGATTTTCTCCCAGTGTAGTTCTCCCGACCTCGTGGTTTCGGAAAATTTCATATTCTTCTCGGCCATTTTATTTCCCGTATACTTCTGTTCCCATGGTTTCCCGTCTTCGATTTAATAAACGCAATTGGTTAAGTTTTAAATCATTATTATTATTAATTTTTGTTCTCAAAATATTTCCTCGCGGTGCACTCGCTTGTTTACGTTTATTTCCTTTTGTAATTTCCTACTTGGCATAATTTCGTAATTTCATAATTTTTGGATTTTTATATTTTTCCGAACTTTCACATTTTTCCCTCTGTATTTTCTATGTTTTCATATTTTAGATAATTTCTAAGTTCTTGTTTTTCGTTTACAATTTTTTATTTCCGTATTTTCTATGTTTTCATATTTTTTTAGATAATTTCTAAGTTCTCGTTTTCCGTTTACAAATTTTATTTCCGTATTTTAAATGTTTTCATATTTTTATACAATTTCTAAGTCTTGCAAACTTTCTCGCAGTGTTCTACAGGTTAGGTCAAGCACATGTATTTTTCTAGAGTCGGTCTGGCCGCACTCTCTAGTGACCACCGCATCGAGGGCTCGCAAAGATTTTCCTACACACACACTTGCTAGCCAACTCGTTGCGGTCTCACACTAACACTCACCCGTCTCGCTCCGGCACACACTATTAGACCGGCTCCGTCCCGCCGCTGGTCCTGGGCCAGACTTCGCCTTGTCCATCCTTCTCCTTGCTGCTCCTCCACACAAAATCTGCACTTCCAAATCACTCGCTCTTCTCACGGTGGCAATCGCCGGCCCGAAATTTCTCCGTTTAAGTTTGTCTTTAAGTTTTGTCACAGCTTTGCTCGCACACGCGGTTTCTGTTCTTCCCGTCAGTGACTTTTTCAAACGCACGTTCGCTTCGGTTCGCCACTGTAATCCAACTCAACTCCGAAACTTCTCGCGGAGTTCTTTTTGCCTTCTTCCAGGAGTTTACCGTACGATCGGTTGCTCCCTCTCGCTCGCTCTCATGAGCGCTTGCCTATTTTCGGGTGGCGTGATCGGGGTGAGTTTTGCTGTGTGCGCTGGTGTGTGTGTGTCGGTGTGTGTTAGCCTTCCAGGCTAACGGGGCGAGCTCGGGATAGTTTTGTAACTATCGTATCGGGTGTGGGTGCCCTACTTAAATTATTGGAAATTAAATCTAACTTATTCCGACTGCTTACATATACTTGACGGGGCGCTCAAGGTTGTTCGATGATTGTGTAGCGAGTCCCTTGTTAGTTTTCCAATTGTTCTTCCGCTGCTTGTGTGCTTCTTCTTAATTTTTCTCCTTAGCAACACAACCACGCTAAACCAGGGCCACACTCGATCTTTTTGTATATCAAGATCTCACAACCAAATACAACCCGTCCTATCGATTAGTATCGTAAGCAAGTTAACCATCGATAAGGCGCTCATTTCAAAATAACATTTCCTTCTCCGACACGGCCATTCTGATAAATTACACGCCCTCGTGTATGAGCTACGTCCTGCCATAAGTCAGAAATTCACACACTGCACTCAGACCTCAGTTCCAACCTTAATATGACAATCAACTTAGTCTTAGTCTTAATCATCAACAACGTTGTTTTCCTTTATCATAATCTTGAGTATACATTAACCATCTTAATACTTCATCATTTGTTCTAATACTTCAAGTTCTTAACTATTTCGTTCTACATCATTCTATTTAAACCCTTCATTAAAGATCTTTTTAATTTTTTCATATTTCAAATCAAAGTATTCCTTAACTTTTCATAATTCAACTCAAATCTTTCTTTAGATAATTATTTAAATTGTTCTCACCATAGTTCAACTAATTTGAATTCAATTAAATTCATTCGTTTCATTTCTTACTTAATTTCTTGCTTCTTTTATCTCAACTTTTAATCATTATCTTTTTTTTCATTTTCTTTCCAAACATAACATTATCACAACACCACTCTAGGGTCAGGTACCGCCACGTAGCCATCGACAACCGTGTACTTCCATGCACCTTCCGCCATCCTACTCTCTTTTTCAACATCTCCATTCACTATCTCTTTCATCAATTTCCATACCGTCTCTTTCAACGGCTTCACTACTGTCTCTTTCAACAGCTTCCATACCGTCTCTTTCAACGGCTTCACTACTGTCTCTTTCAACAGCTTCCATACCGTCTCTTTCAACGGCTTCCTCTGACGGGCTAACATCGATCTCCAGCTCGCTTGGCACCTGCCCATTTGGCAATCTTCTCAATCTTTCATGCGCATACTTATAACGTCTATTACCCTTCATACTCTTTAAGGTATATCTGTCATTATCCAATACTTCTGTGATCTCAAATGGACCTCTATATTTAGCATCTAATTTAGTCTGGTTTCTCTCACTGTTATTAAGCAATACAAAATCTCCAACACTAAATTTTACTACCTTAGCTCTGCCTTTATCAAATCTTTCCTTCTCATACTTTGCCGATTTTTCTATATTTTCTAAAGCTTGAGTTCTTATCTTGGTCAGATCTATTTCTGTTTCTGGATCATGAATTGGAACAAGACCTAAAGGACGAGCAACCTTTCCCATTAATAATTCTAACGGGCTCGCTTTGGTTATCTTATTAGCAGTACAGTTAATAGCTAACTGCACTTCACCCAATGCCTCTTGCCAAGATCTAGAACTTGTTTCAACAGCTGTTAATAAATTTTTTAAGGTACTCATAACCCTCTCAACCTGGCCATTACCTCGGCTTGCTCCTGTTGCTATCAGATGTAATTTTATGTTTTGGGAAGAGCAAAATTCAACAAACTTGGCACCGGTGAAACTTCTTCCCTGATCAGCCACAATACGAATAGGGACTCCAAACAAAGAAATTGATGATTTCAGCGCCATTACACAACTTTCTGCACTTAATGTGAAAGTGTGGTAAAGATAAACGTACTTGGTAAATGCATCGATCTGTACTATTACATATTCCTTACGATCGCTTTTACCACTAAGCTTGCCTGATATGTCTATGTGGATAGTATGCCATGGAACGTTTACTTTGGGAATAGGATGTAATTCCATTTGTACTTTCCCAGAGGATGATTTGGAAACTCTGCACGTTATGCAATTTTCAACAAATCTTCGAACGTATTTGGCCATGCTCTCAAACCAGTAGTAATCGTATACCTTGTCGAGTGTTTTCTCCCAGCCCAGATGCATTATGGATTCATGCACTTGGTTTATAACCGACCATCTAAATCCGCGAGGCACTACTGGCAAACACAGCGTCTTGCCATTTCTTTGTATCACTCTATACAAAACTCCACCTCTCAAATCATATGTCTTAGACAGCTCGAATGGCAATTCATCATCGTTCAACTTGGTAATGATTTCTACAATATCTTGATCTTTCTGTTGCTCTGCACGAATCCAATCCTCAGATACTTCAGTTAATTCGATTCGCTTCTCGACGACCTTTGCATATTCAAGGGAATTTTCCGGAGGAAGTGGATTTCTGGAAAAGAAATCAGCATGGGCCATACGCTTGCCTTCCCTATACTGTATATCAAAATCGAAGGTCTGCAAATAAGCCCACCAACGATAGACTCTAGGCAACAACTCAATTTTATTACGTGATGATTTTAACGAATTACAGTCAGTGAATATTACAAACTTTCTGCCATGTAAGTAGTGCCGAAAATGCTTATCAGCATTAACCACGGCAAGTGTTTCCAACTCATATGAAGTATATTTGGATTCACATACACTTGTTGTCTTGCTATAATATTCCACTACATACGATTTATTTTCAATTCTGTGTAAGAGTATAGCACCATATCCGATTGCACTGGCATCGGTATGCAATTCGATTGGATACTGCGGGTCAAAGATAATTAAGACTGGTTTATTTGTAAGAATGTGAATAATTTTTCTCCGAATTGCCTCGTGTTCCGTATTCCACTCAAACTTATTTTTCTCTGAGGTGAGAAAATACAAAGGCTTCATTAGCTGAGAAAATCCGGGAGCAAACTGTCGAAAATACGATGCTAGCCCAATAAACTGTCTCATTGTTGTTACAGACCTCGGAGGGGGCAAAGCATTCAAAGATTCTACCTTGCGAGTATTTGGGCTAATCTCCCCTGCTCGTACTTCAAATCCTAAATATTGGACAGAAGTCCTTAAAAAGAAACATTTTTCAACATTAAACGAGAATCCAGCCTTTGATAAAATATCCAAAACAATTTTTAGACTTTCAAGTGCCGATTCCTTGGTTGGAGCTACAATCATTATGTCAAATGAGTTGTCTATGAATTTAGAGCACGTATTAACAATTTTTGTTTCATCCTTAATTATTTCAACCCCTTTACAAGATACTACTGCAGCATATCCCTGAGCTAGCACTTCTCGTCCCAATACAATATTATTTGACATACAGTCATCTGGTACAACATGAAATGTTATATTTAGACTATTTCCATTAATAAGAATACTGTTATCAATCTGCATTGTACTACAAACATTTGCATTTCCGATACCTTTCAAGCTAACTACGTTATTTACTTTTACCGCTTAGCTTCTCTGCAAAACTCTCTTTAACCAAAGAGCACTCTGCTCCAGAATCGAAAAAGATTGGAAAGTCCTCAACTCGTAACAGCATACTTGTCTTCGGTTCATCCACCACGCACAGCTCAGCTCTCTTCTCGTTCCGCAATCCAGCTCCACCGCTTGTCATATTTTTAGGGCATTGTGAGGCTATATGACCTTGCTCCTGGCAACGATAGCAAGTTATATTGCCTTTAAAATGCTGTTGAAATGGTTGGCTTCCTCGATGATCCTGTCTCGACATGCCGGCGCTCTGCTTCTTGTTTCGGCAATCAATCATCTTGTGCCCCATCTTTCCGCAAAGATGGCACTTCAGTGACGCAAACTTAGCTCGCTTTGCGCCAGATTCCTCATTTCCAGAATGATGTGTGCGCTTGTCAAAAGCGAAGACCTGCAACTCAGCCTGTAGATCACGTCTATTCTTGATCTCGGCAGTGTAGGCAATTCTTTGCACTCGACGATCAAAGTTGGCCAAGTGTCCCAAGACCACGGACACAGCAATCCTCTCAGCATCCAAGCCCTTCCACTTGTTAGCAAGCGAAGTCACCATGCGACTAGCGTATATCGCAAGGCATTCACTGTTGCCGGGGCGACTGTTTAATAACTGCAAAAACATGGCGGCTGGCGTTTCAGTATTTGCATAGCGTTGTTGGAATAACTGTTTAAATTCCGGCCAAGTCACGCCTGCATAGCACACTTCAGAAAGCCATTGGGACGCGCTTCCTTCCAACGATTTTGTTAAGGCCAATATTAGAGCACTGCCTTCCAGTGGTTTTTCAACCAAAATAATGTCAACCGTCGCACACCATTGCGTAGCGTCGGCGCCAGGAATGTCGGCGTTAAATTTCGGCAATGTGACGACGCCAGTTTGTGCCGGTTCTCGTACCGACGCTTGCAGAGTTTTTGCCAATTCCAAGAAACTTTGGCTTTGGTGCTCCATCAAGATGCGCAGTTGGTCTTCCATGGTTAGTAGGCGAAAGTACCATCCCACTTCTGATGACGGAGCGCTCAAGGTTGTTCGATGATTGTGTAGCGAGTCCCTTGTTAGTTTTCCAATTGTTCTTCCGCTGCTTGTGTGCTTCTTCTTAATTTTTCTCCTTAGCAACACAACCACGCTAAACCAGGGCCACACTCGATCTTTTTGTATATCAAGATCTCACAACCAAATACAACCCGTCCTATCGATTAGTATCGTAAGCAAGTTAACCATCGATAAGGCGCTCATTTCAAAATAACATTTCCTTCTCCGACATACTTATTATTATTTATGTACTTATGGTGATTATTATTTATGTGTGTATTGTTTAGGTTACTATTAAATTATATACATAGTTACTTATTATTATTTATTTATTGTATTTAGGTATTATTAATTATTTACATAGTTAGTTATTATTATTTATGTATATATTCAGCATAGGTTAGGATTACTTATTTTCATATTTAGTTTAGTGTTTATTTATATATCAATTAATTTGGGAGGGCCAAACGGCTCCTCACAGACCCTGAAGTCGGCAAGGATACGTAAGGTGTTATTGTTGTTGGACCCTGAAGTCGGCAAGAATACGTAAGGTAGTTGGGGATAAGCACTTACGATCCTGGCTGTCAATATTTACCGCTGAGATCCTGATCCTGATCTTGCTGCCTTGTCGCTGCTTGCTGATGACTTCCCCCTCGGTCGACTTCGACCACTGAATGATCTCGCTGAGGCCAGCCGCCCGCTTTATATAGGGCCTGGCGGGTTTTAGTGTGCCCGCTTGCGCTTTCGATTTGCCCGACTTAGTGTGGCCGGAGCTCTGCTTTCGAGTGACCCTTGGCTCGTTTGGGCGCGCGCGCGTACTTCGTTTGAATTTGAATATTATTATAATTGTGCGCGGCACGCGTCACAAAGTGTCCTTACAAAGTCCGGAATTGAAAAACAAGCGGCCAATACAGGAAAAAATGTATGCCCGTGTAACGACCCTCTCTTGGGTTGCTCGGCTTAGGCTGACGGCAGAGTGCGAGAGAGAAGCGAAGCGAAGCGATAATATTGGGCGAGAACGAGCGATAAACCACTTCATGTATTTTTATGTGAAATCGCTAGAAAGATGTCAGAGTGAAAGCGAAGCGAGAAGCGAGTTCAAGCGATAAAGCGAGAGAAAAGCGAGCGAGCAGTTTCCAACCTGCTTTATCGCTTCAACTCGATCAGAACGTACGATTTTTGTTGTGTTTTTTGACATTCTGTGCTTGTTTACTTTTCATTTTCAATGCTCGCACTGTTTTTGTTTTGATTTTTTACATTAATAACTAAACTAACTAAATTTTAACAATGTAGGTCGTTTCTCGCTTCGCTTTCACTCTAACATCTTCTCGCTTTGCTTCGCTTCGCTTTGCTTCGCTTCTCGCTCGCACTCTGCCGTCAGCCTTAGCTCGCCGAGGTCGGGGTGCCCTGTGTAGGAGGTATGCGGGGATGACTCCGCGGCTTGGCGGGAGTGGGTCGACCCCGTGCTACTCCGTGTAGATCTGTGTTCTCTTGTCGCTCTTGAGAGCTCTCTCCGTGTCTCTCTGTATGACCCTGTGTCTCTCTGTGTGACTCTGTGTATCTCCATGTAACTCTGTGAATCGACGGGGACATCCGCGCTTCTGGAGCGGTGTAGTCGCCCTGGAGGTACCCTGTACTGGGTTTCTCTCCGGGGGCTGGGCTTCGTGGTGAACGGTCGCGGATGAGGTTATGGCGGCGAGTCCGGAAGACGTTGTGTCGCGGCGGCGATCGTCGGGACCTAAGCTCGCACCGTCAATCCTACATTCTGATACCCTCGATTCCTTCCTTGGACCTAGACCTTGGCCCCGTCCTGCTCTATCGCATGAGGTCGGTTACAGGAACCTTGCTCTGCTACCCTGTTCTCATCAAGACCTCGCAATCAAGAGCAAGACCTTGGCCCGGTTATAGTACTACTGATTAGTTATTAATTACTTGTTCAAAAACTCACCCAGACGTGTATACCGGATGGCAGGATACATAAGTCTAGGCTGTATCGCGCAAAAACTATCAGGGAGCTAAATGGCGAAATTTCTATTTACGAAAAGATAAAGGGTAAATAGTAAGGAAATAGTAAGGAAATTGTTAAGAAAAAGGTGGTACTGAACCAAGGACAGAGTAATGGCCAGAGAAAATGCTTTTAGTATTTAGTGTGTTTCGTACACAGAAATATGTTCAAGTATTTATTCACTAACTTACATTAACTGATTATTATATTATTTGATTATAACTAATTGGCAAAAATGAAAATAGGCAAAAGCGAAAATGCAGCGATGATGATGTCGTGGTCGTCGTGGATAGGGATGATAGAATCGCCTAGAGATAGCCTATCGCGATCCCGATTCTCGTGTCAGCTATCGATCGCACTAGATCTCGATCCAGATCTCGAAACCTGCGTGGTAGGTTGAGCGATTTCTTTTGTCCATGTATTGGAGGAGGTTCCTCTTTGAAGATGTATGCTGGTTTAAGGCGGTCGATAGAAACATTATTGTCCTTTGTGCGGCCTTTGAGGGTAAAGTATTTGTCGTGTTTCGCTAATACTTCAAACGGACCCTCGTAGTTAGGTTCCAACGGAGTTTTGACTCGATCAACTCTGACGACGACGTGTTTGCTCTGATTTAGATCGTGGTGAACAAACTCTTGAGGCGTGTGATGGTGCACTGGCTTAGTGGTTGGCAGCTGCGATATAGTTTTCCGAAGAGCCTCGGTGAACTCAGACTCGGTGCGATTTTCAGTGCTTGGTGAGAAAAATCAGCCAGGAACTCGCAGTGTTGTGCAGTACACCATCTCAGCTGGGCTCAACCCGATGTCGTCTTTGATCGTGGTGCGTAGTCCTAGTAGGATTAGGTGCAATGCGGTGCTCCAGTTGATTGGGTCAGAACATTTTATGGCAGCCTTTAATGTTCTGTGCCATCGCACAATGGCGCAAAAGATAGAGATACTATACAATAATCAACTTTTTGATGACAACGGATCGTAAATTTGTTATTGCATTCGACAGGTAATAGTTCAAAAGGGTTGAATCCAAAAAATTATTCAAATCGGTTCAGTATTTTAGAAGTTACACTTGTTCAAAGTTGAACCTTTTTTGGGTTGCAAAAAAAGTTTGTCTTTTTTGAGAAAAATTCTGACTTTGAGGTCGATTCTTAGGCAAAATATATAACCGACCGGCATGGCTATGGTCTCAATCGAAAGGGTCATCGAATCTCAGTAAAACCAAGGTAAAATAAAATTATAATATATTTTGCACGTGCAGGCATACCTGTTTTACCGAAGTACTCATTTTTCACCTATTTTTCAACTTTGATGGAAAATAAAAAATAGAACTTACACCTACTTATGGGTTTGGCGTATGAGGTGTTGTTCCTGAATATGTTCTTTATCATATTCAAAAAAGATCGGCTGCCCCAAACTGCCACCCCGAATTTCCAAGGCAAAAGATACTTTCAACTCAGCGTAAAAAACGCGCGGCTTCATAAAAATTTTGCTACGAGCGCAGTCGCTGCGCAGTACGAAATTGTATGGCGGGCATACATTTGTTCCTGTATTGGCGGCTTGTTTTTCAATTCCTGACTTTGTAAGGAGACTTAATGATTTGAAATGAATGTAGAGTGATTAATTATTCTTCAACAATATTAAATAATGTAAAATTGAATGATTACACAGGCCGACAAAATTCTGACCCAGAAACCAGTATATACTTTTCCAAAGGTTTTCGGTGCGCTGAATACGAATCCGAAGTCGAAATTTACGAATTGGCTCTGGTTTCCGAGATATCCTAACCTAAAAGTTCAAAAACAGCGTTTTCTGCCTATATTTGAGGTTATGTAGCATCGAATTTGTTCTTTTACTGAAAATACTAAACAAAGCATCTAAAAGTATATCCCTTGCCCTTTCAAATGCTGTTGAGTTTGATTAAATATCTCTTTTTTTCGCTGAGATATCGTACTTTGAAATTTTCATGTTAACGAATTTACCTCAAAAAAAAAACATTATGGATAGGCCCTATGAAGCAAACATTTTTCTTTGCACATAAAACAGCTTAAATCTGTTACTTGGGGGGTTTTTGGGGTCGATGATCACGAATCCGGACTCAAATTTTCAAAATTCAAGATGGCGGATCCAATATGGCGGACCAAATTCGTAAAAAGTTACTGAATCAAGCTGAAACTGGGTATATGGGGGTCTTCGGGGTCTGTTTACCAAACTGAGATAAAATTCTGAAATTTGATGATGAAATTTGATGTTAAATTTTTATTTTTTGTAAGTAAAAAATACAATATGGCGCCCATAAAACGACCATAAACGAAATCGCGGGGAATGTCAGGCAGCTCACTCGACAAAGAATACTCTATATCAATTTCAAAGTACGATATCTCAGCGAAAAAAACAGATATTTAAGCAACTCAACAGCATTTGAAAGGGCAAGGGTTATACTTTAAGATGCTTTGTTTAGTATTTTCAGTAAAAGAACAAATTCGATGCTACATAACCTCAAATATAGGCAGAAAACGCTGTTTTTGCACTTTTAGGTTAGGATATCTCGGAAACCAGAGCCAATTCGTAAATTTCGACTTCGGATTCGGATTCAGCGCACCGAAAACCTTTGGAAAAGTATATACTGGTTTCTGGGTCAGAGGGTCGAGCTGATTTTGTCGGCCTCTGTTATTTTGAACAAAAAGTGCATAAATGATTGAAAATTAGTCAAAAATTTGGTCAAACAAAAAATAATTTTTTTTTTCTTTAAAATGTATTCCTTTTTTATTTTTAAAATATTAAATATGCACCATATTAGCATTTTCAGAGAAAACAAACGAAATGTATTGTTCGAAATTGGATAAAAATAGAGAAAACTGCCTCAAAAAACATGAATTTTCAAGTATAAAATCTACTATTAATCACACCATATAGTATGACCACTCAATCGGAAGGTATTAAAATTACCTTTCATATAAAAAAAAGAATTATGAAAATAAATCAACTGGTTCAAGAGTTATGATTTTTGTAACCCTAAAATATCTAATGCGCTACTGTGCATCGTTCGATCATGCCGTTAGCTTGCGGGTGGTATGCCGACGTGCGTAGATGTTTAAAACCACAGATTTTAGCTAGCTCTTAAAACAGTGTGGACTCGAACTGCCGTCCTAAATCCGTTGTGATGTGGAGCGGGATTCCATAGAGCGCGAACCAGCCAGAAATCAGTGCACTGACAACTGACTGTGCTGTGATGTCGACTAGGGGAATCGCAGCCGGCCATCGTGAGAAGCGATCGATGCGATCGATACTCTCCAAGTGGCGATTTGGTGTGGCGCTGGACTTTGGCTTTTTGGCACGGGATACAAGATCGTACGATTTTGGCGACATCCTCTGCCATGCGAGGCCAAACGTAGTGCTTCCTAACCAGCTTGTTCGTTGCTTTAACTCCTGGATGGCATAGCGAATGTAGGCCTTGGACTACCGTTGGGCGTAGACACCTGGGCACGAACGGGCGTACCTGCATGTTGTTAACTTGGCAGTATAATTGTTTGTTTGAGCCTGGAATAGACAATCTCGTTAGTGATATGGTATTTCCTGGGTCAGACTTAAGCAGAGATTGTAGTTCGTCAACGCTTTCCTGCTCCAGCGCCATCTCATCCAAATCGATATGTTTGATGGCGTCGATGCGTGAGAGAAGGTCAGCAACGTTGTTTTCCTCTCCCGAGATGTGCTGAATGTTGGTGCTGAATTGGCTAATAAAATCCAGCTGCCGGGCGCGTCGTGGTAATGCTTTCTCGCTGTTTTGAATGAAAGCGAACATCAGTGGCTTATGGTCGGTGAAGATTACGAAGTTTCTGCCCTCCAGTGCGTACTTGAAATGCAGAATGGCCTGATAAATAGCGGTGAGCTCTCTATCGTAGGTGCTGTACTTCTTTTGCGCCGATGAAAATTTCTTGGAGAAGAAACCCAGTGGCTGTGTTTGTCCGTTGACGATCTGATGTAACACGGCACCCATAGCGTCGTCCGATGCATCGGTGGTCAACGTTACTTGGGAGCTCGTTTTTACAGGCGTCAAACGCATGATCGGCTTCTGTAGACCAGATTATCGCAGTTTTGTCGTTCTTCTAATTGCCTTGAATTAGCGTCTGGAGTATGTGTTGATTATCAGCAGCACGTGGGATAAACGGCCGATAGAAGTTGATCATACCCAGAAACTTTTTAAGATCCTTAGCGATAAGCGGTTTTTTAAAATGACGAATGGCTTCCACTTTAGATTCGGATGGTTTCAAACCGTGCTGGCTGATGTCGTGACCCAGGAACGTGAGTTGCGATTTTCCAAACTCACACTTTTCGAAGTTCACGGTGAGTTGTGCCTTTCGGAGGCGGTCGAGGATTATGCGTTGGTGCGTCTCGTGCTGCACTGCGGACTCTGAAGCGATCAGAATGTCGTCGATGTATGCGAAAGCAAAATCGAGGCCCTGTATGACGTCGTTTATGTACCGTTGAAAAGTCTGCGCTGCGTTTCGCAAACCGAACGTCATGAACAAGAATTCGTATAACCCAAAAGGCGTGATAATGGCTGTTTTGGGAATATGTTGCGGCTCGACAGGGATTTGGTGATATGCTTTTTGCAGGTCGATTTTGGAAAATATCTTCTTAGCGTATAGGATGCTCGTTACATCCAATATGTACGGAATCGGATATCGATCAGGCACTGTTACGTTGTTTAGTGCTCGGTAGTCTCCGCAAGGACGCCACTCTCCGTTTGCTTTCTTTACCATGTGTAAAGGGCTTGACCAGTTGCTCTTGGAGGGACGACATATTCCTTTATCCAAGAGATAGGAAAACTCGCTCTGCGCTGCTTTGAGTTTGTCTGCTGCCAGTCGTCGTGCACGAGCGTGAGTAGGCGGGCCGTTTGTCGTGATAAAGTGCGTTACTTTTGACGTTATTAGCAGCCTGTTTGAATTAATCGTTGCGAGATCTCGATATTCGTGAAGTAGCTTGGCGTATTGGTTGCACACGTCGTACGATACAATCCGAGCTATTCCCTGCGGAGGCGTGCCACAGGTCGATTCGGACAGCGATGCTCGGTCGATAAGTTTACGTCGCTTAATGTCAACGAGCAGGTCGTAATGTTGAAGAAAATCGGATCAAATGATAGCGCAATTGACGTTTCCTACCACGAAAGTCCAAACAAAATTTCGCTTTAGACCGAGTGATAATGTTATGCGTTTTTCTCCATAGGTTTGTATTTTTGAGCCATTGGCTGCGAAAAGAAGCTTTGGAGTTGGTATTGGTTTTGCGTTTTTACAGGGTGGCAACACCGAAATGTCGGCGCCGGTGTCGATGAGGAAATTTATTTTCGAGAAGCTGTCGCTGATGCTGTGGCGGGCGATTGTGCAGTGGCCCTCTTCGAATTTGCCTCCCGAATCCGAAGACTGCGTTAGTTTTTTGTTTGTGACGAAAAAGAGCATGGTGGGCGGCATTTCTGGGCGTCGCTGCCGAATTTACTGTGATACCAACACATGCTTGAGGTTTGACCTTCGTCTTGGGTTGTGGCGCTGCTGCTACGCCTAGTTGATGTAGCCCGATTGTTTTTGCGAGAACTGTTTTTGAGTAGGGCATTTATCTGTTGCTCGATGCGTTCTAAACGGTCGTCGACATCCGTGTTGCGGGGTGGCAAAGACTTCGAACTGTAGTCCACCGTGCGTACATTGTGAAAGTCGCCAACATCCACTACTTTATCTGCCAACTTAGCCAAGTCTGCTAGGCTGGCGTCCGATACCTGCAAGATCGTTTGCACTTGCGTTGGTAAGCGCTGCATCCAAAGTGCCTTTAAGAAGCTTTTGTTAACTTTATTTGCGGCGAGCGAGCTTAACTAGTTAAGCAGTTGTGAAGGGCGCTTATCACCAAGGTTGGTCTCCGATATTAACTTCTGGATTTTCTTCTGTTCGCTTTCGCAGAAGCGTTCCAGAATGCAGGATTTCAAGTTTTCGTATTTGCCTTCGCTTGGCTGGTTGAAGACTGCATTGGAAATTCGGGCCAAAACGGGTGCTTCTATTGATGCCAGCACTGTGTTGAACTTTGTGGCGTCAGAAGTTATTCCCGCCAAAATAAATTGGGCTTCGATTTGAGACAGCCATAATTCGGGGTGCTCGGGCCAAAACGGTGGTATTTTTACGGCCACGCGGTTGATTGCGGCGTCGGGGACACGAGCAACGGTGTCGTGAAAAATGTCAGCGTCGTCTTCCATGGCGTCGTTGGTCGCCATGTCGCCAAAATTGATGCAGGTTTTCGGGTGTATGTATGTAGTGAATCACGTCGGGGTCACCACTTTAGTGTGTTTCGTACACAGAAATATGTTCAAGTATTTATTCACTAACTTACATTAACTGATTATTATATTATTTGATTATAACTAATTGGCAAAAATAAAAATAGGCAAAAGCGAAAATGCAGCGATGATGTCGCGGTCGTCGTGGATAGGGATGATAGAATCGCCTAAAGATGGCCTATCGCGATCCCGATTCTCGTGTCAGCTATCGATCGCACTATCGTAAGCTGCTGAGAGTTGCCACAAGTACGACAGTTGTAAGGATGCTAATCACGGGCCAGGATAAATACTCAGCCAGGCCAGGATCCTCCACAGAAAATATTTATTTGTGAGACAGGCAGAATAAAAGAAGGCCTACTGGCCAGGATTTGGAAAAATAAAGAACGGGGAATCTGTAGGGGCAGGAGAAAGGCTGTAGTGCTTGTCTCGTATCTAGGCGAGATCCTTGTCCTAAGGAGGCGGCTGCGTAATCGCGGGGCCGTCCCTATGGTAATGATCAGGGGTGCAGGATTCCCGGTATGGGAGGCGGCTGCGTAATCGCGGGGCCGCCCCCAATGCGGGACTTGGGAGGAAGCAGTTCCACCCGGGCGAGATCAAGAAGGAGGATTTTCCTGCCAGGGAGACGGCTGCGTAATCGCGGGGCCGCTTCCCAGGCGAGAATCAGGAAGGAGGATCACCTGCCAGGGAGATGGCTGCGTAATCGCGGGGCCACTTCAAGGCGAGGGTCAGGAGGAGGATTCCCGGTTTGGGAGACGGCTGCGTAATCGCGGGGCCGCTCCCAATGCGGGATTGAGGAGGAGGATTCCCGGTATAGGAGACGGCTGCGAAATCGCGGGGCCGCTCCCAATGCGGGATTTAGGAGGAAGTATTCCGACCAGGGAGACGGCTGCGTAATCGCGGGGCCGCTCCCCAGGCAAGAGTCAGGGAGAAGGGTCACCTGCCAGGGAGATGGCTGCGTAATCGCGGGGCCACTCCAAGGCGAGGGTCAGGAGGAGGATTCCCGGTTTGGGAGACGGCTGCGTAATCGCGGGGCCGCTCCCAATGCGGGATTGAGGAGGAAGATTCCCGATATGGGAGCCGGCTGCGTAATCGCGGGGCCGCTCCCAATGCGGGATTGAGGAGGAAGATTCCCGGTATGGGAGCCGGCTGCGTAATCGCGGGGCCGCTCCCAATGCGGGATTGAGGAGGAAGGTTGGTGGGGGGGGAAGGAAATGCACAAGTCTTGGTGTCTTTGTTCATTTGTCTTTTATTTCAGTTCGAGTTGTATCCTATTTGTCGTTCCTATCCACGCAGGTTCTTCCCGTCCGGCAGGAGGTTTTGGCCCGAGGCCCGGCTCACCCGACTCCTTCATGGCGATGGCCCGCTAATCCAGCGCGGTGACCACCGCCAAGCTCGCAGTCCTCCTTGTCTCCAGGCGCCGTCGTCGTTCTCCTTCCTTTCCCGACACTACTGGTCGGTCTTGTTTCCTTCCAGCTTCTCCTCGATCGGCGGCCAGCGTTGCCTCCAAGAAACCTCCTCTGCCGCCGATCTGCTGCCCGAGCGTTATCGCCTTCGGCCGCTAGTAAGCCGTCGTGGCTTACGTGGCGGCGTCGAGCTTCGGCTCTGCCGAGGTGTATCGGCTCTGCCGCCGTGTGTTGGCTCTGCCCGGCTGGGCGGACAGCGTTGCGTCCGGCAAACGATCTGTTGGCCGAGCGTTATCGCCTTCGGCCGCTCGTAAGCATTAGTGGCTTACGTGGCGGCGTCGAGCTTCGGCTCTGCCGAGGTGTATCGGCTCTGCCGCCGTGTGTTGGCTCTGCCCGGCTGGGCGGACAGCGTTGCGTCCGGCAAACGATATGTTGGCCGAGCGTTATCGCCTTCGGCCGCTCGTAAGCATTGGTGGCTTACGTGGCGGTGTCGGGCTTCGGCTCGCCTTGCTGTCGATGGCCTTCGGCTCTGCCGAGGTGGGCTCTGCCGGGTTGGTTGGCTCTGCCGCTAAGGGCTCTGCCGCAATGGGCTCTGCCGCCATGGGCTCTGCCGCAATGGGCTCTGCCGCCATGGGCTCTGCCAGGTTGTGGCTCTGCCGCTACGGGCTCTGCCGAGTGTTGTGGCTCTGCCGCTATGGGCTCTGCCGAGTGTTGTGGCCCTGCCGCTATGGGCTCTGCCGAGTGTTGTGGCTCTGCCGCTATGGGCTCTGCCAAGTGTCTTGGCTCTGCCGCTAGTATGGGCTCTGCCGTGACATGTTGGCTCTGCCGCTATGGGCTCTGCCAAGTTGTGGCTCTGCCGCTATGGGCTCTGCCAAGTTGTATATGTACGGGGGTTTAACCCCTATGTACACAAAGATGCCCCCCTCTGGGGTTTTCCTTTCCCTAAGACCTACAAATTAGACTATAATCCTATTCTATCTTACATGGCTACAAATCCTAACCTACCTACATGTCTACAAATCCTAACCTACCTACATGTCTACAAATTCTAACCTACCTACATGTCTACAAATCCTAACCTACCTACATGTCTACAAATTCTAACCTACCTAAATGTCTACAAATTCTAACCTACAAACTCTAACCTACCCTATATTTACAAAAGCCTAACCTACCTATATATTTACAAAAATCTAATCTATTTAAATAATCCTTGTGAGGGAACCGATATGGTCCCTCACACTCCATCCCTTCTTCGGGGTGGCAGGGTGATCCGGACGTGTTGTCCGTTCCGGGATACCTGCACTTGGTATTGCTGCTCCCCCTCCTCGTCGAGGTAACGCAGGCTTCGCCCTGCGTTTCGGCGTGCCCTTTCCTGCACCCGGTTGACGAGGGCGGCGGGGAGCCAGCCTTCCGGCGTAGCCCATCCGGCGGGTGCTCGGACCAGGGGCGGTGGGACCTCGTCGTCCTCCTCGCCGTCGTCGCCACCGCTGCCGTCGTTGCTGCTGTCGTCGCTGCCGTTGTCGCCGTCGTCGTCGACTATCTCCACGTCGTCGTCGCTGCTGCCGTCGCTGCCGTTGTCGCCGTCGTCGTCGACTATCTCCACGAGGATTTCTACGTCGCCGACGTCGTCTTCTTCCTCATCGAGGATGTATACTCCCTCAGCGACGCCCTCTTCCTCGTCGGAGGAGGTGCTCGGCGATGGAGCCTCAGCTGCGGGCCAGGGTGCCGGCCGACGTAACGGATTTCGGAGGCACGGGACGCGCCCGGACGGAGCGAGTAGCGGGGGCGCGACTCCCCCCGAAATCGCCACCGCCAAGCGTCCGTGGCTGGCATGGGCCGGACTTTGGCCACTGGGCGGTCTACCACGGTGCGGCCGAGGATGACGCGTTTTGGCGGTGCTGGGGCGTCCGTGGCGTCTGTGGCGTCTGTGGCGTCTGGCGAGGGAGGCGCCGTGGATCCGTGGTCCAACGACCGGTGAGACGGGGAGCCCGAGTGGTGGGGCGCCGCTTGCCCGCTGATTTGGGCCCGTCTTATGGCTCGCTGCCTGGCAGCCGCTGACGCGGTTGGTCCGTCGGGCGAGGCCAGAAGCGCCGTGGAGTGCCGCCTGGTTTCGGTGGAGCAGGCGTGGTTGGTGGGCGTCGCACGGCCGGACGGTGCCAGATCCTGCGCCTCGTTTTCCTGGGCCGCCGCCAGCTCCTTCTCCAAGGAGGGCATGCTTCGTCCGATTCGGTTCGGGGAGCCGGTTACGCGGACGCTGGAGGGGTCCGTGTCAGTGGCGGCTTCGTCCTCCGACACGTCCTCGTACACCGCCCCCAGTGGGTGTTTGTTGGGCTGGGAGGCGGTGGCCCCTGCTTTGGGACGCGGAGGTGTAAGCTCCGCGTGGAATTCGCCGAAGCGGGTTTCCATTGGCACGTCCTCCTCTAGACAAATGTCTAGGACGTCATCCAGCGTCAAACCCTCGCACCAGGAGGGGCTGAGCGGGGGAGAGCCGGCTGTGAAGAGGGGCGGCGGCGATGGCAGCCTCACCAATGGTGGCGCCTCCGGCGTAGTCTGGCGCGTGATGGGGACCAGTGGTGGTGGGGAAGATTGCGCCCGATTTAGACGCGGATCCCTTTCCATGTCGTGTTGTTTTCTTTTCCGTTAAATTTTCAAAATTTTAACTTTTCCGCTCGCAGGTGGTTTGTTGCTTATTGCGCAGTTTGCGTTATCGCGTTATCCTTCTATCGATCGTTCGATTGCCGCGAAACGCGGTCATCGACCCCTTTGTTTTCCGCCGATCTGGCCACTCGGTGTGCGAGCTTTGAAAGCTGCACATGCGGAGAAAGCTTGTGAAAGCTTGCCAATCTTTTATGTGCAATTTGTGATCAGCCGGTGGCCTGGGGATGTTTCCTTATTTTCGCGGATCCGGGAAACACCAGTCGGGTGTGTTTTGCTTCCCAGCGGGGTTTTACTCCTGCCGCTGGTCCGAGAAGCACCTGGCGAGTGTGATTTTCCCCCCAGCGGGGGGTGGGGACGTTGGCTGAGCGCACCCAGCATCAAGTGGCCCCCTTGACACTCTGGTCTCCTCGACCAGGACGTGAGCGTGGCGACCATGATGACCCTTGCCCGCAATGGTATTGTCGGTGGGCGGGATCTGCTCCTGGTCTTCGGTGGTTATGGTCTCGCCGGCTCCGTGGGTTTCCACGTGTTCTGTGTCCGCGCTGGTCTCCTGGTCCTCGGCGTGGGCGTCATCGCTGTCCTGATGATAGGGTTTTACGTCCTGGAGGCCAGTCGTACGGCGTCGGCGGCTTCTGGTGTCCTGTAACCTGACTACGTTCGGCGAGAGGCATTTTACGACCCGATAGGGCCCATCGTATCTTGCCGCCAATTTAGCGGCGAATCCTTCGGCCGCGTTGGAGAGTGCGTGCCGGCGCACGAGAACTGAAGAACCTAGTGCTGGTCTCCATTCCCGCCGCCGGAGATTGTAGTGACGGCCTTGCTCAGCGGAGGCCCGTTCGGCGTTGTCGCGGGCGATTTGAAAAATGTTGCGGAGCCGCTGGCTCTTTTCTTCCGGCGGAATCGAGGCTGTTCCCCGTCCTGGGGTTACCTCATCGTAGAGTGCATTGGGCAAGCGTGGCTCCCTCCCTTGGACAAGGAAGGAGGGGCTGAATCCGGTCGTGTCTGATACGCTACTATTGACGGCTAGCGATATCTCCGGGAGTAGCTGGTCCCAAGTATTCTGTGGCGTGTCTCCAATATATATAGCCCAATAGGCTATCATGGTTTTTACGGTCCGGTTCGCCCGTTCCGTGGGGTTTTGTTGCGGCGTGTATGGCGCCGTGTGTTGCACCTCCATTCCCAGGGATTTGCAAAACGCCTGAAATCCTCGGCTCGTACATTGTGTCCCATTGTCGCACACCAGGGTTTTTGGGACTCCGAACCGGCTGAGAATCCGCTCCCGAAAGGCTCGTTCCAAATGTGGCACTGTGGCCCGGCGCATGGGGATAAGCTCGACCCACTTGCTGAAGGAATCCAGGAATACCAGGAGGACGGTATTCCCTTGTTTCGAGCGTGGGAGTGGTCCCACGAAGTCAGCGCAGAGTATCTGAAAGGGCTCGTCCACTTGGCGAGTGAACATTTTCCCGGCTGGTTTCTCCTGGCTTGCTTTGAATCTCTGGCAACTGGGGCATCGCCGGACGTAGATCGCTACCTCCCGGAATAGTCCGGGCCAGTAGTATTTCTGGGCCACCCTCGTGCATGTTTTGCGTACTCCCAGATGCCCAGCAGTAGGATGATCATGGCATTCCAGTAGTACTCGTCCTCGAAAGTTGGTGCCCACGCACAGTTTCCACGGGGTGTAATCTTCCTCCTCCGGGCGCAGTAATATGCGCCAGTACAGTTGCCCGTTTTCCTCCCTGTAATCCGGATATTTCGTCGGTTCCTGATGGATTTTCCCCAACATCTTGGTTATCCATTTGCAGGAATTTTCCCGCACCTGTGCCTGCTGAAGGGTGGCGAGCGGTTGGCGCGATAGCGCGTCGGCGACCAAATTTTGCGCCCCGCGCCGATAGTTTATGTCGTATTGGAATTGTTGTAATTCCAGTGCCCACCGAGCTATCCGGCCCGTTGGGTTATCTATGGAGTTTAGCCACTTGAGCGAGTGGTGGTCCGTGAGGACTTCAAATCTATAACCCTATAACCCTGTATTTAGCCGGCGGCTGGCGTATGCGATAACTCGTTCCTGTTGTTCTATGGTTTGGGTGAGCACAGCCCCAATACCATAATCGCTGGCGTCCGTTTGTAGTACAAATTTCTCCCCGAAATCGGGACATGCGAGGATTGGTGCTTTGGTCAGGAGGTCTTTCAAGGTTTGAAAAGCTTGCTCCTGTGTTGTCGTCCAGTCCCATTTCCGACCCTTTTTGAGGAGCGCGGTCATTGGCTCGACCACGTCGGCGAAGTTTGACACGAAACGTCGATACCAAGACGCTATGCCGAGGCAGCGGCGAAGTTCCTTCAGATTCGTTGGCGGTATTAGTTCTCGTATGGCGGCAACCTTTTCCGGGTCTGTATGAATCCCTGCTTCGCTGATTACATGTCCCAGATAGCGTATGCTTCGTCGGAAGAACTGACACTTGTCCCTGTTGAGACGAAGGTTGGCTTCCCTCAGTCGTCGGAATACCTCGCTTAGTTTCCGTACGTGTTCCTGCAGCGTAGCTCCGATCACGATGATGTCGTCGAGATAGGCAAAGGCATGCGGTTCCATGTCTGGGCCAATGACGGTGTCCAGGGCTCTCTGGAAGGTTGCCGGGGCCGAGTGTAAGCCGAAAGGCATCACCTTCCAGTGGAACAATCCCCGGCCGGGGACGGTGAACGCTGTGCATTCACGGCTGTCGACGGCCACTGGTATCTGCCAATATCCGTTCTTCAGATCCAGTGTCGAGATGTAGCGGGCATGCCGTAGCCGTTCTAGTATGTGGTGAATCCTAGGTAATGGGTACGCGTCGGGGACGGAGTTCTCGTTTAATTGCCTATAGTCGACGCACATCCTGATGTCACCGTTTTTTTTGGAGGCGATGACGATTGGCGCACTATGCGGGCTCTTTGACGGTTCGATCCTTCCATCGCGAAGTAGCTCGTCAATCTGCTGATCGATGATGGCTCTCATGGCGGGATTCCTTGGGTGGTATTTTTGTTTGAGGGGTTTATTACTCCTCATGGTGATAGTGTGTTCGGCGATGTGTGATACGCCGGCCAAAGTGTCAAAACGGGACAGTTCCCGTTCGAGGAAAGGCCCGACCCATGGCTCTGGGTAGTTCTCGGAGTGGTCGTTGGGCGGAGGTTCTTCCTCCGAGTCGTACTCGGCGGTGGCCGTTCCGCAAGAGTGACTGTGTGTTGGTGCTAATGTTTCCTGGTCCTGGAATCGGACCCGTTTCACTTCTCGGCGAAAAGGATTACTCTGAACAGCCGTTGCGTCCATGGCGGGCAAAGCCTTCACCCAGCTTGAAGTGCCGGGCTCACCCTCGTAGGTGACCCGGGCTGATATACCTGTTGATGTGGCCGTGTCCGGACCGTCGGTGGTGATGTGATCGGTGGTGGTCTGAGTGCCAAGTCGGGGTCGTGCCCAGGAGACGCCAGAGAGGTGGCTTTTCGTTTATGTTTATTTTCAAAGGGTAGCTGGAGGGTGAGTTTAATTCCCCCACACTGGAGTGTCGCTGCTCCGTAGCATAAGAAGTCCATCCCCAGGAGAAGTTCGTCCAGCACCTCCGTCATTATGAGGACGGAGAGATTGACTCGTGCTTCGCCCAGCTGAACTGTTACCCGGAGCGCTTGGGTTACTTCTCGGTCGGATCCGTCTGCCAGTGTGACCTGGGACCTGACGGCCCGTAGATTCTTTCCGTCTTTTAATTGTTTCGCCAGGCGCTCGCTCATGAAGCTGTTCGAGGCCCCCGTATCCAGGGTAGCGGGGAGGAGTCGTCCCTCGACCGTCACCCAGGCGCAGATACGGTGGTGGTCCTGCTGGATAGCAGTTCTTAGTTCCTCTGGGGGTTTGGAGGGGTCCTCGGGCAGTTCCCGGATGCTCGAGGCCCTTGATCGTTTCTCTGAGCCGGGGTCCGACAGCAGACGATAGTCCGTACGCCCTGCCGGCCACAGTCCCAGCAGAACAGAGTCCGCGGGTTGCGACATTCTGCAGTGAAATGACCGGTCTGGCCACAATTTCGGCAAGCGTTGCCTGGGTCTGTGGCTGGTCGGGCGGGAGGCTCCTGGCTCTGACTCCCGCTCGGATAACGGCGGGTATTATCGGTGCCGGTGCTCCGGGGTCTTGGGGTCTGTGTTACGACGGGTGGCGGGTGCCCCCGGTTCCGTGTAGTCTGATTACCCGTGACGATTACCAGTTCGGCTCGGCCGGTAGGATAACCCCTTATGGCTCGGCCCCCGCGGCTACGAGCGACCTCGTAGTTTACCACGAGCTGGGTGAGCTCGGATAAGGTTAGGAAGTCCTGTCGTCGAGTAAACATTTGGTACTCTGGCAGCATGTTTTCGTATATGCGCTCCAGTTCCTGTGCCGGTGAAAATCCGGCACGTCGCATTTTTAGTCGTAGATCAATTAGGTATTCCTTGAAGGGCTCTTGGGCCTTTTGGTAATGCGCCCGGATTTCGTCGTCCAGGCGTTGATAGTATCGGGGCGGTAGAAAGAATTCTAAGAATTCGTGGCGGACCTCGGGCCAGGATTTTCCTCGCAGACCACTGGTACGGAACCAGTTCTCGGCTCGGCCGGTCAAGAGAAGGGCAAAAGCCAGGGACAGATTCTTCCGGTCAAGCCGGTGGATAACTGCCCGTTCCTCGACGTGTTCCACAAAGCTAAGTGGGTCGGTTGAGCCATCAAAAGAAAGACCCCATTTGGTCACCTTGTCGAGCTGAAGGTGAACCGGGCTTGCGTCGGGCTGGGGTGTGTTAGCGCGTGGTGTTCCCTCGGATCTCCCTCGCCCCCCGGGCGAGGTGCTGCGCGGTACCACCAAAGTGTGGCTAGTGCTCGGCAAGACGGAACTTGTGCCTGTTGCGGCTTCAGTGTCGGGCGGTATTGGTGACGCCGGCTTGCTCTCTCCTGACGGGGAGTTACCGTATTTGGCCTTTATCTCAGCGAGGCGTGTCTGGAGGGCGTCGGAGAGCCCAGGTTGGCGAGCGAACGCGTAGAGTCGGGCTCGTTGCTCCTCGACCGTACCGCTAATGGCTAGGCCAAACTCGAGGAGGATGGCTTCCAGTTCGTGCTTCTTGCGATACGATATCCACGTGACCCCCATGTCACTGTCAACGTGGTTTCACTTCCTTTATAAGCTCCGACGCGGTTGAAGACTGGTATTCAGACTATAGCCTGTGTATGTTCTTTTCTGGAAGGGTTGGGAACCGTGTCCTTGCTAGGTGGATTGTTGGTTTTCCTTGTAGGTATCCTGTGGGTCCCAGTAGCCCCTGGGATTAGCAGTGCACAAAACTCTTTAACTATTATCCACTACCCGGTTGGGAATAGACGATGGAAGCTCAGCTGATTATCCTTGAGGATATTTTGTGGGTTACCCTTGAGGGTATTCTGCTGGCTATCCTTGAAGATATTCTTGATGGTTATCCTTGAGGATAGGTTAGGTTAGGTTAGGGCGGTGATTAGCCCGGCATAGAGCCGGGCCATCCACTTGAGCCTAAGGAGGCTCCTTGTGATGCCGCATAGGCTAGATCCCCTGTCCGCTGCAAGAGCTCATGGGCCAATGACCTACGTGAGAGAGGACCAACCCGATCCTTGGATGAACCGGGTTATCTGCCTCGGTGATGTTCCGCTTAGATCGGCGAGATCTAAAAGGGTGAAACAGCCCAGGTACTGCAGTCTTCGTCTGCTTAGTGCCGGGCAGTGACAGAGGAGGTGGAGAACGGTCTCCTCCTCCTCCTCATCTCTACAACTTCTGCAGAAGTCATTGTGGTGCACCCGCAACCTGGACGCATGCGTTTCAAGCAGCCAGTGACCAGTAAGAGCCCTAATGGCAAGGGCGCAGCTTTCCCTGCTTAGTGACAGTAGCTCCTTGGAGCGTTTTGCTGATCGGCGTGGCCAGATCATTCTAGCATGGCGGCAGGAGGTTAGGTTTTCCCATTTCCTGTCCGCGAGAAGGTGGAAGTGCTCCTTGCACAGTAGTCTGCGAGTGGCCAAGGGCATGTCAACTAACTCCCTCTCCGGTTGGAGAGGGGAGGTTGTACCTTGCCGGGCCAGCTCATCGGCAGCGCAGTTGCCCTCGATGTCCCTATGTCCTGGGACCCAGATGAGGTGGAGGTCGTACTGCTCCGCCATCTCGTGAAGAGATTTGCGGCAGTCTTGATGGTCTTCGAGTTTGAAGAGATAGCTTCAAGTGACTTCAGGGCAGCCTGACTGTCCGAGAATATGCAAATAGAGGCGCCAGCCCCGATTGAGGGGAGCTGATGAAGGGCCTCTTTGATGGCGTAAACTTCCGCCTGAAAGACGCTACAGTGGTCGGGTAGCCTAAAAGAGACGCTTAATCCCAGGTGTTCAGAGAATATACCTCCTCCCACCCGGCCGTCCAATTTAGAGCCATCCGTATAAATGTGAAGGGACCCTAGTGGTCCAGGTGGTCCTTGATTCCATTCCGTTCTATCGGGAATGGAAACTTGGAAGGGTGTGATTGGGTGTTCCGCGGGGACACAGTAGTCAGTGTTCCCCTCAATAAGGTGTGAAGCAGAGTCGAGATTCGTGTGTCCGAAACTCGTCCTTCTCCACAAACCCGCGCCATTCAGCCTTAGTGCTGAGAGTGCCGCGGTCATCTCTCCCATTATTTCAATTGGGAGGATGTCCAGGAGAACGTCCAAGGCGTCTCCAGGAGTCGTGCGCAGGCCGCCTGTCATACAGATCTCAGCCATGCGTTGGATTTTCCTAAGCTTGCCCAGGCAGGTGGACCGCTTTAGAGCTGGCCACCAGATTGCCACTCCATATAGGAGTATCGGGCGGATAATGGCCGTGTACAGCCAGTGGACTATTTTTGGGGTCATTCCCCATTTTAGCCCGATAGCCTTACGGCAGGTATAGAGCGCGATTGTGGCCTTTTTGGCCCTTTCGTCCGTGTTAAGGGACCAATCGAGTTTCCTGTCTAAGATGAGACCAAGATACTTGGCCTGATATTTAAGGGGTAGGGGCATCCCGCAGAGCTTGGGGGGTACCATATTGGGGATTTTGTATTTCCTGGTAAAAAGGACTAGTTCAGTCTTCGCTGGGTTTACACCCAGTCCGCATCTGGCAGTCCAATCCGCCAGAAACCGAAGGCTGTTGCTCATCCTATCGCAAAGGGTTTGCGGGAATTTTCCCGTGAACGCCATGGCAACATCGTCCGCATAGGCCACAACACGACAGCCACCCTCCTCTATGCCCTGTAGCAGCTCGTTGACCGCTACATTCCATAGGAGAGGGGAGAGGACTCCGCCTTGGGGTGTGCCTCTGTTGACTTGTCTGGAGATGGTTGACCCCCCCAGTGTTGCCTCAACCGTTCTGCTGCGCAGTATCCGGTCAATGAGACCCACTGTGTGTTGGTCAATCCCCAGCTTAGTCAGCGCCGTCGTGATTGAGCCTGGAAGGATGTTGTTGAAAGCGCCCTCAATACCTAGGAAGGCGACAAGTGTGAACTCCTTTTCGTGGAGCGATTTTTTTATTAAAGTGGTAAGCGAATGGAGTGCAGTCTCTGTCGATCTGCCTCTCCTGTACGCATGTTGGCATCCAGATAGGGATGATTGGGGAATGTTAGTTCTGAGATGCAGACCAATGAGTCTCTCCAACGTCTTGAGTAGAAACGAGGAGAGACTAATCGGTCTGTAGTCCTTCGGCGTGCAATGCGATGGCTTGCCTGCCTTGGGGATGAAGACGACTTTTGAGCGGAGCCATTCACTTGGAATGACCCCTGTGTCGAGAATGATCGAGAAGATCAGTCGAAGCCAGGAAGTGGATAGATCGGCTGCGTAGCTAAGCTGTGCAGGAATGATGCCATCCACCCCTGGGGACTTATATGGGCTGAAACTGTTTATTGCCCATTTGATGTTCCTATCGCTAAGAAGGTAGTCCATTTCGGACGGACCCCGCCGTGTCGGGGGGTTAGGCGGACTGCTCTGAGACGAGCTAGCAGGAAAGTGAGCATCCAGGAGAACTCCGAGAGTTTCCTCACTAGAGTTCGTCCAGCTGTCATCAGGACGCTTGACAAAGCCCGGGTTGGTGGGCGTCGTCGATAGGACCTTCCGCAGCCTAGACGAATCTGAGTAGTCCTGGATTCCTGAGCAAAAGTCGGACCAGGCCCTTCTTTTGGCCTTTCTTAATTCCCTGTTATATAGGGCCAATTTTGTTTTGTATGAGCGCCACGATGCGTCCGTATTGTCGCTCTTGGCTTGGTTGAAGGACTGCCTCGTGGTCTTCTTGAGGCTACTTAATTCTTTGCACCACCACGGTGGCTTCTTCCCAGTCTTCCCCCCATTCCTACTACGGGGACAGGACCTATCCAGAGCCGTGCTACAAGCATCGGTAAAGGTTTTAACAAGGCGCTCCAACCCCTCTGGACTGTAGTCCAGGTTGGTTGGGGTTGGAGGGGGTTTTAGGATCTTATTCAACTGGGATCTATATTTCACCCAGTCAGTCCTTCGGGGGTTCCGAAAAGTGACCGGGTTGAATCTATCGAAGCCCAGCGTGAATTGGATGTACCTGTGGTCGGAGAAGGAGTGTTTCTCCAGCACCCTCCACGACTTTAGAGTATCCCTAAGAGATTCAGAGAGAAGGGTGATATCTAGTACCTCCCTGCGATTTTTGATGATGAAGGTGGGTTCGTTCCCCGAGTTTCCCACCAGTAAATTGGATGCAAGGATAAAATCAAAAAGAGACTCACCCCTGTCGTTGGTGTCAGTGCTGCCCCACTGATGGTGATGGGCATTGGCGTCGCACCCGATGATCAAGTCCACGCCCAGCTTTTTGCTGTCCTCGGTGACTTGCCTCAGGGTTGGGGGGATGGGGTCCTGATCGTGCCCCAGGTATGCGGAGCATATCCGGAGGGATCCATTTGGTCCCTCTAGACATGCTGTTAGGAAGTCTTCATTGCTGAAAATAGGAAGCATAAAAAGGGTTAAGTCCTTCTTAGCGAGTATGCAGGCTCGCGTTTTACCTGTTGTAGAGGCCGCGTACAGCCTATAGCCGGCTGCCCTCAGCCCCAGGATTCTGTCGCCACAGATCCAGGGCTCCTGTATGAGGACAGCGTCGGTGCCACCTTCCGCCAGGTGGTCGAGTAGAGCAGCGGAAGCTGCCTTACTGTGGTGGAGGTTGATCTGCAGGAACGTCAACGACATTCTGCTGCTTGACCTACACCACAGTGATGTCGGCGTCCGAGGTCGGCTCGTCCAACCCGTCCTCCTCCTCGGACATCCCGACTCCGCTCAAGCCCCTCGCGAGCTCGCTCTCCTCGGAGGCGTACCCCTTCAGGATGTCCTCCTCGTCGGACAATCCTTGGGGCGCCTCCTCTATGAGAGGTCCCTCTATATCGGGATCCTCCTCTTTAAGGCCCGGCTTTGCGTCTGCCTTATAGATACGGACGGCTACGCTCTCGAAGCCGTTTCTGAGTGCTCCCCCGTTTCTCTTCAGCGCCTCGACTGTCCCCTCATTGAGAGTCAGGACAACCTGGCGCCTCGGACCAACGGCCTCCTCAACCTTGGCGACTCGCCAATCAGAGGAGGGGAGGTCGGGATTACTCAGCTGCAGAAGCTTGAGAATCTTCTCAGGCTCTGCCGGCTTGTGCGTAAGCCACGCCCTCGCTCTAGGCTTGCTGGGGATCTTGTCCCAGTCGACAGCCGCGAGCTTCGCGCCTGGGAACACTTCTCCCAATCCCGCGATCGCTCTCTTATAGAAGGTGACCGACGCTGCGTCTTCGCACGCGATCACCTTCACGCCTCCTTAATGCCAGCCGGCATCCTCACAACGGGGCAGTGCCCCACCTGACGCCAACAGCTCCTCCACGAACCTATTGTGCAGTTCCCCAACGATCCACCGCCACTGGTCCCTCGGGATGTGTCCGTCACTGGAGCCCTCGTCCACCACTCCAATCAGGATCTTTCCCTTAGTAACCTCGGCGAAGGACCGCTGAGGCTGCACCTTGGAACGCTTCGGCTGCGGCGGTTGTACGTCCGCAGACCGCTGGCGTTTGGCGGAGCTCCTGCCCGCGTCAGTGCTGCCTTGCTGGGCTTTGGGGGCTTTGGGGGCAACCGCCCTCCCCGCCTTCTCAGGCTGGAAGTCAGGCAGTATACCTTTAGCCCATTTTATGAGACCCGCTTGCTCCGGGTCTGCCTCCATGGCTGGGTTGGCTCGGGAGAGGATGAAGGCCGCTCTTCTCCGCTCATGGTAGAGCGGCTTCTTCCTCTGTTGCGTTTGGGCCGTGCTTCCTGGGGAGGGGTTGCCTTTGGAGCCGCCTGCAGTCACGTCGAGGGACTTGCCCCCGATCACGCTGCTCGGCGGGCCCATCGGTTCGCCCTTACCAGTAGCGCTGGTCCCCGGATGAAGGCGCTCTGAAGAGCTCTCCTCCTCCTTCTTGCACACTCGACCGCAAAGCGTCTTCGAGTTGGGTTTTGAGGGGAGTACACCCCCTGCCGACTTTAAGGTCTGACGGCCACCTACGGTTTTGTTTTTGTTATTGTGATTCATAATTTTGGTCCCACGAGTATGCTGGGATGGGGATGGTCCGCCACGGTAGAGCCCGCATACCGTGGTAAGCCTAGTTAAAACTGATGGGTCGGCCGGTCCACCAGAGTCCGCATATTAATGTCCAAGCACCCACCGGACACGCATCCCTCGGCATATGCTGTTCCACCTTGGATTGGGGTAATTTTTTGGGCAGGAGTTTTCTTCTCCCCGCCCGACTACCATTTGTCAGCATCCTCAGCAGAGACATGGCCGTACTGGGACCTGCTTCCAGCCGGCCTCACGGGGAGAGTATAGTCGCACTTCCAGTGGTGCAGACAGTTACGGCAGATGATTGCTCACCCGTTTTTCCCCCTGTCTGCCCATTGGTTGACGGCCCCTTGAGGCTCCTTGAGGATATTCTTAATGGTTATCCTTGAGGATATTCTTGATGGTTATCCCTGAAGGGTGTTCTGGATGGTTATCCTTGAGGATATTCTGGAAGGTTATCCTTGATGATACTCTTGATGACCTTCCTAGGGGATATTTTAGCTGGGTATTCTTCAGGATGTGGTTTGTTAACTCTCCTTGAGGATGTGGTTCGGTTGGGAACTGGTGATCGACTGACTCCATATCAGTCGGTGTCGTACTTATATACCGGCTGGGCCGGCCTCGGGCCCTCCTCCCAAGTGGGGAGCCATTGCGTGCGAAAGGGACGATGAACTTCTGTTTGCTAAGGGCGACGACGCCGGCTGCGGCGCCGCCGTAGACGTCGCTGTCTACCCTGAAGGCCCTGCCCTAACCTCTGTCATGTTCATCACGTCGTATGTTTTGCCCTTCGTGTTCTCTTGTAATCTCATTACCCATGTTTCGTGTCGTGGCCGACAAGTCCCTGCCGTTCGTGCCTATACCTAGACGAACCTTTTGGGCTTCGTCAACTCCCCAACTCTGTTTACCCATGTTTCGTGTCGTGGCCGACAAATCCACGTGGTTCGTGCCTATGCCTAGCCGAACCTTTTGGGCTTCGTCAATTCCCGAACTCTGTTTACCTATGTTTCGTGTCGTGGCCGACAAATCCACGTGGTCCTTGCTGTTGCTAAGCAAAACTTCCCGTCCAAAATGTGCTTCCCAGAGATCTTTGTCCCTAACCTACAATTTTCCGTCCATACTTTTCCTGCTTGTGGGGCTTTAATCCACGATGGATGTTAAATATCCTTTTATCCTGCCTAGTCCCTGCTCGGGCGCCATTCTGTAAGGATGCTAATCACGGGCCAGGATAAATACTCAGCCAGGCCAGGATCCTCCACAGAAAATATTTATTTGTGAGACAGGCAGAATAAAAGAAGGCCTACTGGCCAGGATTTGGAAAAATAAAGAACGGGGAATCTGTGGGGGCAGGAGAAAGGCTGTAGTGCTTGTCTCGTATCTAGGCGAGATCCTTGTCCTAAGGAGGCGGCTGCGTAATCGCGGGGCCGTCCCTATGGTAAGGATCAGGGGTACAGGATTCCCGGTATGGGAGGCGGCTGCGTAATCGCGGGGCCGCCCCCAATGCGGGACTTAGGAGGAAGCAGTTCCACCCGGGAGATGGCTGCGCGATCGCGGGGCCGCTTCCCGGGCGAGATCAAGAAGGAGGATTTTCCTGCCAGGGAGACGGCTGCGTAATCGCGGGGCCGCTTCCCAGGCGAGAATCAGGAAGGAGGATCACCTGCCAGGGAGATGGCTGCGTAATCGCGGGGCCACTTCAAGGCGAGGGTCAGGAGGAGGATTCCCGGTTTGGGAGACGGCTGCGTAATCGCGGGGCCGCTCCCAATGCGGGATTGAGGAGGAGGATTCCCGGTATGGGAGACGGCTGCGTAATCGCGGGGCCGCTCCCAATGCGGGATTTAGGAGGAAGTATTCCGACCAGGGAGACGGCTGCGTAATCGCGGGGCCGCTCCCAATGCGGGATTGAGGAGGAAGGTTGGTGGGGGGGGAAGGAAATGCACAAGTCTTGGTGTCTTTGTTCATTTGTCTTTTATTTCAGTTCGAGTTGTATCCTATTTGTCGTTCCTATCCACGCAGGTTCTTCCCGTCCGGCAGGAGGTTTTGGCCCGAGGCCCGGCTCACCCGACTCCTTCATGGCGATGGCCCGCTAATCCAGCGCGGTGACCACCGCCAAGCTCGCAGTCCTCCTTGTCTCCAGGCGCCGTCGTCGTTCTCCTTCCTTTCCCGACACTACTGGTCGGTCTTGTTTCCTTCCAGCTTCTCCTCGATCGGCGGCCAGCGTTGCCTCCAAGAAACCTCCTCTGCCGCCGATCTGCTGCCCGAGCGTTATCGCCTTCGGCCGCTAGTAAGCCGTCGTGGCTTACGTGGCGGCGTCGAGCTTCGGCTCTGCCGCCGTGTGTTGGCTCTGCCCGGCTGGGCGGACAGCGTTGCGTCCGGCAAACGATATGTTGGCCGAGCGTTATCGCCTTCGGCCGCTCGTAAGCATTAGTGGCTTACGTGGCGGCGTCGAGCTTCGGCTCTGCCGAGGTGTATCGGCTCTGCCGCCGTGTGTTGGCTCTGCCCGGCTGGGCGGACAGCGTTGCGTCCGGCAAACGATATGTTGGCCGAGCGTTATCGCCTTCGGCCGCTCGTAAGCATTGGTGGCTTACGTGGCGGTGTCGGGCTTCGGCTCGCCTTGCTGTCGATGGCCTTCGGCTCTGCCGAGGTGGGCTCTGCCGGGTTGGTTGGCTCTGCCGCTAAGGGCTCTGCCGCAATGGGCTCTGCCGCCATGGGCTCTGCCGCAATGGGCTCTGCCGCGAAGGGCTCTGCCAGGTTGTGGCTCTGCCGCTACGGGCTCTGCCGAGTGTTGTGGCTCTGCCGCTATGGGCTCTGCCGAGTGTTGTGGCTCTGCCGCTATGGGCTCTGCCAAGTGTCTTGGCTCTGCCGCTAGTATGGGCTCTGCCGTGACATGTTGGCTCTGCCGCTATGGGCTCTGCCAAGTTGTGGCTCTGCCGCTATGGGCTCTGCCAAGTTGTATATGTACGGGGGTTTAACCCCTATGTACACAAAGATGCCCCCCTCTGGGGTTTTCCTTTCCCTAAGACCTACAAATTAGACTATGATCCTATTCTATCTTACATGGCTACAAATCCTAACCTACCTACATGTCTACAAATCCTAACCTACCTACATGTCTACAAATTCTAACCTACCTACATGTCTACAAATCCTAACCTACCTACATGTCTACAAATTCTAACCTACCTACATGTCTACAAATTCTAACCTACAAACTCTAACCTACCCTATATTTACAAAAGCCTAACCTACCTATATATTTACAAAAATCTAATCTATTTAAATAATCCTTGTGAGGGAACCGATATGGTCCCTCACACAGTGAAGGCCACATTGCCAGAAATTGGAAGGGTGACATAGCTATCATTGCAACCAGAAAGGGCACATATCGAAGAACTGCGCGAAAAAGAAAAATATTATTGTCGTCAAGAATGAGAAAGCGAATATCCTTGAAGTCAAAGATTGAAAAAGGGTCAATATATAAAATGGTTTGACGTTCGTGGCGATGATCGATTCAGGATGCGACTTGTGCTTAATGAGGGAGAATATTTTCAGAAGATTTGAAGATTTAAAGCTCAAGCATGTATTTAAAAATTTGAGCGGCATTGGAAAAGGTGAGCCAAGGACAATAGGATCCTTTGATATTAGCCTTCAGGCGGATGGCTTATGCTTTACCTCAACTTTTCACGTATTAACATAGAATGAATTGTAGTACGCAGCCATCATTGGGAATGATCTGCTCCAATCAATCGATGTCGTGTTCAGTTCGAAGGGGGTCGTATTTAAAGAAAAAGAAAAGGATTTCGCTACAGAATTTAAAGGTATGCGTGTCAATGAGATCATCGATGAGTCCTCCGTCCTCGACAAAATCGATATATCTCACCTGGAAAAGAGTCAGAAGCTAAAGGTAGAAAATCTAGTTAGAGATTTTGTTGTGACTATCGGAAACTTAATCAAAAATCAAGAAGGACAACTTTCCAATGAGCCTGATAGTCGATGTTCTGGATAGATTGCAGGGTTCTAAAATCTTTACCACTCTCGACATGTTGAACGGATTTTTTCACGTGCCGATTGACAAAGATTCAAGGAAGTACACAGCATTCGTGACTCATAACGGACAGTATGAATTTACGCATGTTCCATTTGGCATCTCAAATTCCTGGAAATCGTATTGAGCGCAGCGACAAAAGAAGGTTTGCGAATTAAGTAGGAGAAAGCACAGATTTTTAAAAGCAGAATCAATTTCTTAGGGTATACGATTGAGAATTGATCCATATCCCCAACTGACGAGAAAATTAAAGCTGTCTTTAACTTTCCAATCCCTCAAAGCAGGCAAGCTTTGCAGAGGTACTTGGGTTTAACGTCATACATGCGACGCTTTATCAAAGACTATCAGTAGTTTAATAACCCTATTTTCGGGAGCTTTGATGTCGGCAAGGGTAATAAAATGCATTTAATGGGTTAGCTGTCAAAATTATGTAATAAAAAATGCAATTAATGAGGGTTAGATGTCAACCTGTCTACCGAGGGGGGTAATAAAGATGGAATAAATTGGGGTCACAGCATGTAAAAGGACACTTGAGAAACAAGTGTTCAAGGGTTCCCACGATCCCGAGTGATCCTGTCCAGCACTTGTATCTTTATCAGGGGCACGTACTCGTTCACCCACAACCCTCCACTTAAAAAAGGGAGGGAGTGTAATGGAGAAGGGTGCACCGCAGCGATCCTGCACCGCACACGAGCGATCCCGCGCCGCAGCGATCCTGCCTCGCACGCGTACGTTCACGAGCAATCCTGAGTCAAAGGGAGGGTGTGTAATTGAAGAAGCGAGCTAAATTCCTAGGAAGGACGCTCACCAACGATCCTTGAAAGGGTCAGTGTGTGATTTTCCCAACTCTCCCTCCACATACAACTGATCGAATGCTTGAAACATCATGTTGAATTAGTCAATGCAATTAGGAGTGTGTGGGGTTGGGTAAATGGATACACTTGTAACGGTTTCCCAACGAGGATGATCATCCAAGACCCTTGAAAAGGACAGTCTGTGATTTTCCCGCTGGATCCTCATGTTTCGGTTTCGCAACAAACTCGAGAAGCATCCCACCCCATCATCTTAAATCCAAGAAACCAAAATCTGAAAAAGAAATTTCCCCAAGTCCCATTCCCCAATAAAAATTTATAAAATTTTATTTTTGTGTAAATAATATATTTTTCATTTTTCAAGTACAATAATCAGAAACGATGATCTAAATTTACATACATTTTCATAATTTTTAGAGATTTTTGTGAGCGTACAGTAAAGAAATGACATGCGCAGGTATCAACTCCTTCACTAACTTCATCATTAGCCCAGCAACAAGATGTGAAATGTTGTCCATGTATATTAGAAACCATCGGTGTATCAGGCATCCTCTTATTAAAATATTTTAATGAATCCTCCAGATATTCCACATGTTCAGAGAAAATTTGTTCTTTAAACATTTTCATGAAATTGTTGATTTTTGTCACAAGCTGTTGCATTGTTTTGGGAGTTGTGTTGTTGAGTTTGTTTTTGACTGATAACATTTTTGTGTGCTTAGTGAACGTCTACACGCAATGAATTCCAAAATTTGAATAATCGAATCCTTTCTAAATTTTTTAAACGATTCGTTGAACTAAGCCAGTCAGTGGCGTATATTCAACTAGTCGATCATGAATGAGAAGGCAATATACCTTTGTATTCATTTGACTCGCATCGGTTAGCTCAGTGGATATTTTAACATCAATCGGTCCTGATTTGACTGACTCATTCTGATAAGAGAGATCAACAACAACAATGGGGGCTTTTGACTTGAACTCCATCGGAGCCCGTGGCTCTCGATTGTAATAGCTCTCTTGAAATTTTGTATACATATCATACAAGACAGCAAACCGATCCTCATTATATTTCACATTCAAATCTTCGTAAGGAAAAACTTCCGAGTTTAAATAAACTTTGGCATTTCTTAAATTATTTGTAATTAATTATTAACATCAATCGGTCCTGATTTGACTGACTCATTCTGATAAGAGAGATCAACAACAACAATGGGGGCTTTTGACTTGAACTCCATCGGAGCCCGTGGCTCTCGATTGTAATAGCTCTCTTGAAATTTTGTATACATATCATACAAGACAGCAAACCGATCCTCATTATATTTCACATTCAAATCTTCGTAAGGAAAAACTTCCGAGTTTAAATAAACTTTGGCATTTCTTAAATTATTTGTAATTAGTTCCCCATTTAATGTAAATGCAATGATGGCAAAACGTGGACGTTCTGTACTTGAAGACAACTTAACATTCCAAATAAACTGTGTACCTTGGACTAAGGTTGGATTGATATAGCAGTCCCAGCTTCGGAAAGCGAGTGGGAGGGTAGCACCACTTTTTACTATATTAAACATTTTAATTTTAGCGCTATCACTCGGAACGATGTGTGGGATTTTCCAGCTTATATTTGTTATTGCTATTTTATATCTTTTACCATCAACCGTCTCAACAAACATATCCTTCGTGCTTTTTGTAAGCAAAAGAACAAGCTCATGTTTACAGTTTAACACTACTTTCTTGTAGTCTTCACCGAACCCCATCAACATTTTGAGGGGCACAGAAAAGCTGAAATGTCCTCCCGAAGCGATATTCTCTCCTCCACTCCACCCAGCATTCCGGTAAAGAACTCCCTCCTGTTGACCGACTGATGGAAAGTTCTTAATAGTCGTTGTAATTCCAGTAAATCGTGTCCTATCCAATTCACACCCATTTAACTCATATCTTATTTCATCCAGAAAATAGGCCATGCAATTATTTTTGAGCAAGCCGCTAACAATATTTGTGCTAGTTGTTCCTGAATTTGTGTCAATAATTTTGCTAAGTGTTCCTTCAAAGTGGAGAAAACTTTCACACGGCAAGACATACAAATCCTGGTTCTGAATTGTAATCCGGACTTCATCATTCGCCTTGAAGCTTTGTTGATATGGATAATAAGAATGATATTCTTTTATAATAATGCTTTGATCATTAGCAAGTTGCTCCTGAACATAAAAAATGTCATTTATTTGGATATTAGATTATAAACTTTATTTATTTAATATTAAATCCCAATGATTTCAATATCAATTTATTTTTTAATGTGATAGCAGGACGATGAGTTTTAGACCTTCGAGATGATGATGATGATGATGATGATGATGATGAAGATGTTTTCACTTCAACATTAGATTTGATAATGCTATCAAAGGAGCGATGTGATGAGTTTTTATTATAAATAATCATTCTGATGGTCGTAAGTGAAGTCGAATTGATACAGTTTCTCCACGCAAATTAATCAAATCTCCGTCCTGATCAACTATGCGAACTTCAAGCGTGTTGATTTGTCGGGTGTTGACAGGTAAATAAATAAGATGCCTCGGTTTTTCTGAGATTTTATACCCTGCGGGTACAGTTATTCCAAACTCATGTAGCACATGGTTTGCTCTATTTCCCACATATGACCCACTAATAATATTACATTCCAATCTAATAGAATTTATTTTTAAAATATTTACGGGATTATCCGAGATGTAAACTTCATTATCATGTGGTCTTAATTTTCGTTTATTGAATCCAAATAACTGACCAATTGATCGATCATGATTGAAATATACCGTCTCATTTTTGGTGACAACTTCAACTTGTAAAGTGTTTGTGTTACATTCAATTTTTATTGTGTCATGAAGATTGTGTTGTTTCAGTTTAGTAATAATATATTTTACAATTTCATCAAACTCATATGACCCTACAGGAATTTCTATTACTTTATTCCCAATTTGAAATATATTATTCCCCTTGTCCACATTCGGTATAGAGTTGAATGTATAAAAATCGATTAAAGCACATTCATAGTTACGTTTTAGATCAATTTGTGGAAAAAAATTTTCACTTAGTATCGATGAATTCCCATTTAAAGATATTGTTAGTGATGTAGTCATTGTGAAGTTGGATTCTGAACTGTTTATTTTTTATTAATCTCATTATACTTATAACAGTATTTATTCGAGTACAATGAATTGATCAAATCCTTTGCGATATCGCCCAGTTTTCATATTATCGTCCTTTGAGATTACTAAAAACCAAAATCTGTCCTCCCAGCACTTCCTTGATATATTCATAAATGTTTCAAACGTCATATCACTGCTCACATGATCACGATATATTCCACGCATGTTGAGCTCATCTTGCTGGAATAAAATCAAAAAGTTCTTATTATCGCGAATAATTTGTTTCGGGACCGGCGTATACGTTTGTGATAAGTAGAATATATCTACATTCATATGTCTACCGAAAGAGAAAAAGCTTCGGATATTGTCCTGGCGTTCATTGATTACATCATCGAAGATCATAATAGAATTCCTTTTAGCTTCTTGTGGGGATAAAACACTGTCATTCGTTGAAAATGTGTAATAACCCATACCCCGTATTGGCTTGACAAGTTTTTCCAAATACTGATATTTTTGTTGAAATATACTCTTTGAAAATATATAAATATTTTCAAATTTTAATCCATTTGGACTTTCGATAAGGCTTATCATAACATTAGTTTTCCCACAATTGGATGGTCCAACAATTAAAGCTCTAATTGTATTTGGTAACAAGGAGCTGTGACGATGTTGTGTACTCTTCTCATGTCCAGCGCCTTCAACGTTTCTTACTGTAATGGTTTTATTTTGTGTTAATAAACGCATGTTTTAAAGAAAGCTACTTCATTCATGGACAATCACTCGTTAATTGAGGTTTATATAAAATGGGCAAACGACTTTATAATGTAATCAGTCATAATACAAAAGTCAAACAGGGAACTGGTCTCATAAATAATTTAATAAATACTCTACCCTTTGAGGCTCGTATACCAGGATACAATTACTGTGGACCTGGTACAAGGCTAGAAAAACGATTAGCTCGCGGTGACCGGGGTATAAACCCATTGGATGAAGCTTGTCGCATCCACGATTTGGCTTATTCAAATAAAGCGGACTCAGTTTTAATTGATCGGGCTTGGGAACGCGTTAAATCACCAAATAGTAGTATTAGCGAGAAGGCTGCAGCATATTTCGTTACAAACATGATGAAACTAAAGAAAAAATGTGGAATGGGAACTAATCACAAAAAATAATAAAAATCAAAAACGCAACCAAAAAAACTTCTAAATGAGCTACCCAAAAGAGCATTAACCAACTTTGATATATTATCGTTTGGTTTTAAAAATATAAAAAATTTCCGTGGAGTTTACATGAAGGATGAGTTACCTAAATTTCCACTTCATTCTGAGTGTGGAATAGTAAATTTAGCAGACTCGACATCAGACGGAACACATTGGGTAGCGTATTTCAAGGACGGATCAGACTCCTATTACTTTGATAGTTTTGGGAATTTACAGCCACCATTAGAAGTAATTAGATATTTAGGGAAAAATATTAAATATAATTACCATCGTTTCCAAAAATTTGGTACGTTCAACTGTGGACATTTGTGCCTTAAATTTTTACTAGACCCCATTTCGATGGATTCTCAAACGAACCTCAACTTAACATGAAGTGGCAATTTGATCTTTTGAATTGCACTTGTTCTATCATTGTCATCTGTGCACATCACTCAAGTGTCTAGTAGTGGGGGAGAAATGTACCCTTGATGGGTATAAAATCAGGCCCGTTGACTAGGAAAAATATCATTCAACGTCACCAGCTTCCAGCGGCAACACCATTGACCACCTATCGCACCAGCACCACCATACGCAGCAAGAATCTTCAGCACCCCCACCATCAACAACATCATCATCATGCAGCAGTATAACGCCATCACCACCAACTCCAACTCCAACTCCTCCAACTCAAGCAATGGAAGTATCTCCAACCCAACCAGCTCCAACTCAACCGCCTCCAACCTTCCTTCTGGTGTCACCCAGGAGGATCTTGACGCCCTTTTGAGAGACATTGAGGAGGATCCGCTGATGGCAGCCTTTAACTCGTGCATAGTTAAACGTAAGCTGCCGTTTAATCAATTGCCAATAAACATGGCATTTGATATATTTTCAGCGAAGCGGGTGAGTGGTAAGTTCGGTAGCAATATAATGCTCGAACTTGCCACTCGTGTTGTTTACCTTCCTGAAAGGTTCAACATAGAAGATAACCTCCTGCCGCTTTTTAGTACACAAAATTATACCATCCTCAAATTTGAAGATGGAAATGTCAATGCTAGTTTAAAATCTAATGTGTAAAAAATAAAAGTAATGATAATAATAATAAATAAAGACAACAAATATTTAAAAAAATGGGACTTGGGGAAAATTCTTTTTCAGGTTTATATTTCAGTTCAAAAATAATAAATAAACTCAACAAATATTTAAAAAAATTAAATTTCATAAATTTTTATTGGGAAATGGGACTTGGGGGAAAATTCTTTTAATAACAGCTCTAATTATCACATCAGGTCTGATTATCAGACCTGTTAAGGGTTGATATTAGGTCTGTTTATCAGATCACGTCCGATTATCAGACCTGTTAACCCTCTCAGCCCACATTTAAAATTAGCCAAGATAAACATTTTTTTTTAACAGATATGTATTTGGCTTTATTCAAATATGAACTGACGAAAATTTCAAGGTCCTTGGTGTCCTGGTTCGATAGTTACAGGATGTTGCCACAAAATGTTCACAAAATTCTTGTAGACAAACTATGAACTTTTTTTAAATTTTTTTATTTTTAAATAATTTACTTACCCCTATATATGTATAATTCCCACCTAGTTTTCCATTACAACAAATATTTATTGAATAAAATAAAAAAAATGAATTTTTATTTTACCAACACTTTTCCCGCCAACCATTTTTTTCATACAACTGCACTTAAAACGTCTGCTAAATAAACACGTTTGCAGCTTACAAGTAACTTATTAGTTATTTTGGTTGCAGAAAACATTAAGGGGGGTTTCTACCTTGTGTGGTCGAAAAAATCTAATTTTTTTTTTTGTCATTTTTGGATTGATATATGTTTCTAGAGTCCGCTCCCAAAATTTCAATTGGTTATCTTAAGAATTACGGAACCTGCACCTTAAAACAGGGAGCACCTACACCTTAAAATAGGTACTGAAGCAAAACTTCAAACGCGTTTTACTCGAAACGACATTTTTTGACCTTGCGGAAGTGATTCAAGCCAGACGAGTTGAGCAATCGCCACGAAATTTTAAAGTATCTTGTATTAGAGACTTCTCCATGGCTGGTACCAAAATCTTTAAAAAATATTGAATATTTTTCATTTTATATAACAATTAATGTCGAAAAAAGTGCGTAAAAATCGAGTTTTTCATTTAAAATCGCATAAGTTTTTCAATTTTCATTCTTTTTCGCAATTCTGGTACCAGCCATGCGCAAAAGTATACAAAGTAAGAATATATTAAATTTTTGTGTTTCAGATCCTTTGGGGCAGCAGCAGGACTTCCGTAAGCGAAAAAAGGCGTTCCATTGCTCAATGCCCCTCCCCCTCCCCTGTGCATATTTCCATTTGAAACTTTTTTTACTTAAACAATAAACTTGTAGATACACCTGAACAAAATTAGAAGTGTTTATCTTCAATACATTCCACGACAAAAATTTTGTAAAAAGCACATTTTTTCGACCACACAAGGTAGAAACCCCCCTTAAGGAAGATGTTGAAAAAAAGCGCGAAGCAAAAAAATGTATATTCTAGGTAACTGAGGCGTATTTCTACAATGTTGCCTATAGGCAACAAATGGGCTGAGAGGGTTAAGGGCTGATATTAGGTCAAATTATCAGATCAGGTCTGATTATCAGACCTGTTAAGGGTTGATATTAGGTCTGTTTATCAGATCACGTCCGATTATCAGACCTGTTAAGGGCTGATATTAGGTCTAATTATCAGATCAGGTCTGATTATCAGACCTGTTAAGGGTTGATATTAGGTCTGTTTATCAGATTAGGTATATATGATCGTGATAAAGGAATTCTTTCTCAGTGCATCTCCAACCCCGAGAGTGAAATAATCATAATCGATTTTGAATTATAATAAATTTAATTACAATGAATGAGCAAATGTTGCATCAATTGAATAAAACTAGAAATGCTTTAAAAAAGAAATTTTCCGAGTTAAAACATTTTAAAAGTCAGAATATTATGGACTTGGAAGAAAAATTTAAACCGATAAGTGAACCGCTAAGCGAACTTGTCAATGCAAATAAAAAGTTATATAACGCTGAAGGGAAAGAGAAATAAAACAAAACCGAAGAAATAATGAAAACTGCTGATAAAACGCCATATATGAAGAAGATAAAACTTACATTTTATACTGCAAATGACAAAAATTCCACCCCTAAATATGATGAATATAAATCGTTTGATGATATCAATTTTTTATTTTTTTTTTATTTTTTATTTTTTTTTTTATGCTTTGCTTTTATTTATTGAATCTTCTCATTTATGAGACTAACAATAAGTGTATCAAATCTTATACTATAACCTAACTAGGAGTCATGAAGACTGAGACAGTGGCCCTGACAAGTTATGGCTGGGTTGGAAGGTCTGTACGTTGCAGGCGGGTTCGGCTGGAGACCCGAGGCAAGACCCTTGCTAGAGGATTTGGGTGGACACAGAGTTTTTCATTGTAGGACGCTTTTTGCCTGTCTATTTCATCTCTTTACTGCGAGAATGCCGAGGTCCTTGTGGATGTTTTGGTTACGAATATACCATGGTGCCCCAGTGATAGTTCGCAGGATCTTTGATTGGGCTCGCTGTATGATGTCTATGTTGGTTCTGCTCGCGTTCCCCCACAGCTGGGAGCCATACGTCCAGATTGGCTTAAGAGTGGAGTTGTAGAGCAGGACCTTGTAGTCCAGGCACAGGGGCGATCGTGAGTTAATAATCCAGTGGAGGCTGCTGGCTTTCAGTTTTAGGTGCAGTTTCTTGCATTCGATATGTCTACGCCATGTTAGACGTCTGTCGAGGTGGATGCCGAGATATGTTACTTCATTAACTTGGGGGATCTGCGTGCTATTCATACAGAGCGGAGGGCAAGTTATTCTGTTAAGGGTAAACGTTATGTGTTTACACTTTTGTTCGTTTATTTTAATACGCCAGTCAGATAGCCACTTCTCGACTACCACGAGGTGGTTGGCGAGTTGGGTTGTTGCACGGACTGGGCATCTGGAGCGGCTAAGGATCGCAGTATCGTCGGCGAAGGTGGATGTTGTTAGTCGGTCGCTCGTGGGAATATCTGCTGTGTAGAGGACGAATAAAGTTGGCCCAAGTGCGCTACCTTGTGGGACCCCAGCTTCGATAGTGTAGCTGTCGGAAATTGTTGTGTTACATCTTACTGCGAAGGCTCTATTGTAGAGGTAGGATTCAAGGAGTTTATGAGTGTACCCGGGCAAGTGTGTTTTAATTTTATGCATGAGACCTTTGAGCCAGACGCGGTCGAATGCTTGAGATACGTCGAGGAATATCGCGCTGCAATATTCCCTATGTTCGAAGGCTGTGCGAATTTCTGATGTTATTCTGTTTACTTGCTCTATAGTTCCGTGTTTTTCTCTGAAGCCAAATTGATGGGCTGGGATAATGTTGTGGGCTCCCATATATGGTATTATGCGCGTTAGAAGGCGAAGAAACGCTTTAGTGCAGCTATGAAGGCGTTGGTACTCAAATCCGAGACGATCTCCAGATGGCATGCCTTTGTCAGAAAGCATACGAAAACGCAGAGACACACTTTAACTGGGCGCTTCATGTTCAGGGAAAATTTGTTCTTTAAACATTTTCATGAAATTGTTTATTTTTGTCACAAGCTGTTGCATTATTTTGGGAGTTGTGTTGTTGACTTTGTTTTTGAGTGTTAACATTTTTGAGCGCTTAGTGAACGTCTACACGCAATGAATTCCAAAATTTGAATAATCGGATCCTTTCTAAATTTTTTAAACGACTCGTTGAACTAAGCCAGTCAGTGGAGTATATTCAACTAGGCGATCATGAATGAGAAGGCAATATACCTTTGTATTCATTTGACTCGCATCGGTTAGCTCAGTGGATATTTTAACATCATTCGGTCCTGATTTGACTGACTCATTCTGATAAGAGAGATCAACAACAACAATGGGGGCTTTTGACTTGAACTCCATGGGTGATAAAAGAGCCCGTGGCTCTCGATTGTAATAGCTCTCTTGAAATGTTGTATACATATCATACAAGACAGCAAACCGATCCTCATTATATTTCACATTCAAATCTTCATAAGGAAAAACTTCGGAATTTAAATAAACTTTAGCATTTCTCAAATTATTTGTAATTAGTTCCCCATTTAATGTAAATGCAATGACGGCAAAACGTGGACGTTCTGTACTTGAAGACAACTTAACGTTCCAAATAAACTGTGTACCTTGAACTAAGGTTGGATTGATATAGCAGTCCCAGCTCCGGAAAGCGAGTGGGAGGGTAGCCCCACTTTTTACTATATTAAACATTTTAATTTTAGCACTATTACTCGGATCGATGTGTGGGATTTTCCAGCTTATATTTGTTATTGCAATTTTATGTGTTTTACCATCAACCGTCTTAACAAACATATCCTCTGTGTTTTTTTTTAAGCAAAAGGACAAGCTCATGTTTACAGTTTAACACTACTTTCTTGTAGTCTTCACCGAACCCCATCAACATTTTCAGGGGCACAGAAAAGCTTAAATGTCCTCCCGAAGCGATATTCTCTTCTCCACTCCACCCAGCATTCCGGTAAAGAACTCCCTCCTGTTGACCGACTGATAGAAAGTTCTTAATAGTCGTTCCAGTAAATCGTGTCCAATTCACACCCATTTAACTCATATCTTATTTCATCCAGAAAATAGGCCATGCAATTATTTTTGAGCAAGCCGCTAACAATATTTGTGCTACTTGATCCTGAATTTGAGTCAATAATTTTGCTAAGTGTTCCTTCAAAGTGGAGAAAACTTTCACACGGCAGGACATACAAATCCTGTTTCTGAATTGTAATCCGGACTTCATCATTCGCCTTGAAGCTTTGTTGATATGGATAATAAGAATGATATTCTTTTTTAATAATGCATTGATCATTAGCAAGTTGATCCTGAACATAAAAAATGTCATTCATTTGGATATTAGATTATAAACTTTATTTATTTAATATTAAATCCCAATGATTTCAATATCAATTTATTTTTTAATGTGAGAGCAGGACGATGAGTTTTAGTCCTTCGAGATGATGATGATGATGATGATGATGATGATGACGATGAATATGTTTTCACTTCAACTTTAGATTTAAAAATAATATCAAAGGAGCGATGTGATGAGTTTTTATTATAAATAATCATTCTGCTGGTCGTAAGTGAAGTGGAATTGATACAGTTTCTTCACGCAAAATAATCAAGTCTCCGTCCTGATCAACTATGCGAACTTCAAGCGTGCTGATTTGTCGGGTGTTGACAGGTAAATAAACAAGATCCCTCGGATTTTCATTTAATTTATACCTTGGAGGTATATTTATTCCTAACTCATGAAGCACATGGTTTGCTCTATTTCCCACATATGACCCGCTAATAATATTACATTCCAATCTAATAGAATTTATTTTTAAAATATTTACGGGATTATCCGAGATGTAAACTTCATTATCATGTGGTCTTAATTTTCGTTTATTGAATCCAAATAACTGACCAATTGATCGATCATGATTGAAATATACCGTCTCATTTTTGGTGACAACTTCAACTTGTAAAGTGTTTGTGTTACATTCAATTTTTATTGTGTCATAAAGATTGTGTTGTTTCAGTTTAGTAATAATATATTTTACAATTTCATCAGACTCATATGACCCTACAGGAATTTCTATTACTTTATTCCCAATTTGAAATATATTATTCCCCTTGTCCACATTCGGTATAGAGTTGAAGGTATAAAAATCGATTAAAGCACATTCATAGTTACGTTTTAGATCAATTTGTGGAAAAAAATTTTCACTTAGTATCGATGAATTCCCATTTAAAGATATTGTTAGTGATGTAGTCATTGTGAAGTTGGATTCTGAACTGTTTATTTTTTATTAATCTCATTATACTTATAACAGTATTTATTCGAGTACAATGAATTGATCAAATCCTTTGCGATATCGCCCAGTTTTCATATTATCGTCCTTTGAGATTACTAAAAACCAAAATCTGTCCTCCCAGCACTTCCTTGATATATTCATAAATGTTTCAAACGTCATATCACTGCTCACATGATCAGTTTTTCCAAATACTGATATTTTTGTTGAAATATACTCTTTGAAAATATATAAATATTTTCAAATTTTAATCCATTTGGACTTTCGATAAGGCTTATCATAACATTAGTTTTCCCACAATTGGATGGTCCAACAATTAAAGCTCTAATTGTGTTTGGTAACAAGGAGCTGTGACGATGTTGTGTACTCTTCTCATGTCCAGGGCCTTCAACGTTTCTTACTGTAATGGTTTTATTTTGTGTTAATAAACGCATGTTTTAAAGAAAGCTACTTCATTCATGGACAATCACTCGTTAATTGAGGTTTATATAAAATGGGCAAACGACTTTATAATGTAATCAGTCATAATACAAAAGTCAAGCAGGGAACTGGTCTCATAAATAATTTAATAAATACTCTACCCTTTGAGGCTCATATACCAGGATACAATTACTGTGGACCTGATACAAGGCTAGAAAAACGATTAGCTCGCGATGACCGGGGTATATAATGAAGCTTGTCGCATCCACGATTTGGCTTATTCAAATAACAAGGACTTGGGTGAACGACATAAAGCGGACTCAGTTTTAATTGATCGGGCTTGGGAACGTGTTAAAGCACCAAATAGTAGTATTAGCGAGAAGGCTGCACCATATTTCGTCACAAACATGATGAAACTAAAGAAAAAATTTGGTATGGGAACTAAGCAAGAGAAATCTCAATCATCAAAAAGGCAACCATTGAATTACAAAAGCATAAGTTCCTTGACTTATTGAATACAGTAAAAGTCGCTCGGAGTGCAGTATCTAACTCTGTTGGATGTAAAAAAAATATAATCGTGCCAAGAATTATAGCAATTCCAAAAGTTTGTGGTTTTTTACCATTGGTGCCTATTTTAACAGCCCTTAGCGCTTTTGGTAGTTTAGCATCAGGTAGTGCAGCCATTGTAAAGTCTATTAATTCAGCTAAAAACGCAAAAGCTGAACTTGAGGAAAACAAGAGACACCATAGAAAACTGGAATCGGTAGCGTTGGGGGGTGGTTTGTATTTGCATCCTTACCGAAAAGGCTATGGAATTTCAATCATAAAAAATAATAAAAATCAAAAACGCAACCAAAAAAACTTCTAAATGAGCTACCCAAAAGAGCATTAACCAACTTTGATATATTATCGTTTGGTTTTAAAAATATAAAAAATTTCCGTGGAGTTTACATGAAGGATGAGTTACCTAAATTTCCACTTCATTCTGAGTGTGGAATAGTAAATTTAGCAGACTCGACATCAGACGGAACACATTGGGTAGCCTATTACAAGAAAGGATCAGACTCCTATTACTTTGATAGTTTTGGGAATTTACAGCCACCATTAGAAGTAATTAGATAATTAGGGAAAAATATTAAATATAATTACCAACGTTTCCAAAAATTTGGTTTGTTCAACTGTGGACATTTGTGCCTTAAATTTGTACTAGACCCCATTTCGATGGATTCTCATACGAACCTCAACTTAACATGAAGTGGCAATTTGATCTTTTGAATTGCACTTGTTCTATCCTTGTCATCTGTGCACATGACTAAAGTCTCTAGTAGTGGGGGAGAAATGTGCCCTTGTTGGGTATAAAATCAGGCACGTCGTCTAGGAAAAATATCATTCAACGTCACCAGCTACCAGCGGCAACACCACCGACACCATCTAACGCAACAGCACCACCATACTCTTGAAGAATCCTCAGCATCCCCACCATCAACAACAACATCATGCAGCAGTACAACACCACCACCACCAACTCCAACTCAATCAATGGAAGCATCTCCAACCCCACCAGCTCCAACTCAACCGCCTCCAACCTTCCTTCTGGTGTCACCCAGGAGGATCTTGACGCCCTTTGAGGGACATTGAAGAGGATCCGCTGATGGCAGCCTTTAACTCTTGCAGAGTTAAAGGCAAACTACCATTTAATCAATTACCATCTAATATGGTATTTGATATATTTTCAGCGAAGCGGGTGAGTGGTAAGATCGGTAGCAATATTATGCTTGAACTTGCCACTCGTGTTGTTTACCTTCCTGAAAGGTTCAACATAGATGATAACCTTTTGCCGCTTTTTAGAACGCAAAATTATACCAATATCAAATTTGATGATGGAAATGTCAATGTTAGCTTAAAATCTAATGTGTAATACAAAATAAAAGTAATAAAAAATAATAATAAAATAAAAAATAAAAAATAAAATAAAAAATTAAATATCATGAATTTTTATTGGGAAATGGGATTTGGGGAAAATTCTTTTTCAGGTTTATTTTTCAGTTAAAAGTAATAATAAATAAATAAAAAATAAAATAAAAAATTAAATATCATAAATTTTTATTGGGAAATGGGACTTGGGGAATAACAGGTCTAATTATCAGATCAGGTCTAATTATCAGACCTGTTACGAGCTGATATTAGGTCTGTTTATCAGATCAGGTCTGATTATCAGACCTGTTAGGGGCTGATATTAGGTCTAATTATCAGATCAGGTCTGATTATCAAACCTGTTAAGGGCTGATATTAGGTCTAATTATCAGATCAGGTCTGATTATCAGACCTGTTAAGGGCTGATATTAGGTCTGTTTATCAAATCAGGTGTGATTATCAGACCTGTTAAGACCTGATACCAGGTCTGTTTATCAGATTAGGTATATATGATCGTGATAAAGGAATTCTTTTTCAGTGCATCTCCAACCCCGAGAGTGAAATAATCATAATCGATTTTGAAATATAATAAATTTAATTACAATGGATGAGCAAATGTTGCATCAATTGAATAAAACTAGAAATGCTTTAAAAAAGAAATTTTCCGAGATAAAACATTTTAAATGTCAGAATATTATGGACTTGGAAGAAAAATTTAAACCGATCACTGAACCATTAAACGAACTTGTCAATGCAAATAAAAAGTTATATAACGCTGAAGGGAAAGAGAAACAAAACAAAACCGAAGAAATAATGAAAACTGCTGATAAAACGCCATATATGAAGAAGAGGAAACTTACATTTTATACTGCAAATGACAAAAATTCCACCCCTAAATATGATGAATATAAATCGTTTGATGATATCAATGATATCGAAAAAGATGAATTTTATTCACAATCGGATGATTCTTCATTCTCACCGCATCATCTTCACTCTCATCAATCATCACCTGTAGTATCAAACCAACCCGCTGCTCACACATCGAGTGTATTATCAACTCGTCCCTCTCCACCCACATATCCATTAGAAGCAACCCAACCACCGTCGCTTGAAGAGAGTTCTAAAAATTTGAATGTTAGCGAACTAGCACGGGAACACATTTTAGATAAGACATATGGACCATACAAAAATGAATCTGGTCAATTAATGTTGGGAAACAATCAAATAAAGGTATCAAATAATACAATTGAATTTGATGATGGATAAAACTTTCAGCTCACAAGTGGATTATATTCTTTAACATTCCACCATCTCCCCAAGAAATACAATACAGATGATTTGAATATATACAGGGATATTTTAATAAAAACTAATGTATATAGAAGAAATTTTCAAGCAAATGGACAAGTGAAGGGGACGAGAGCATTAAAATATTATCGAATTATTAAACCACTTTTAGCTAAATTAGACGTTCCCGAGTCTACCCCCAAACGCAAAACAGATGTTGTAACCGGGTCTGGGTTCATGACGCTTGAGAGGAAAAGACCGAGCTTTATTTATTGGGACGACCCAAATGAGCTTGTGGAACGCCTCCAACTCCTGTTAGCTTCACAGGGGGTGGGGCACTCAAATCACGGGAATGAAATTACATCGATAATTGAAGAATTGAGAGAAGCTAAAATTATATTCTAATTTAGTATATATTTATGACTCAATATTCAAATGAGATTATAATCGTCATGTCCGTTGACAAGTTTGGACGTTATTTAAGAGAAAAGCAGAACACCAATCATTTAAAGCGATATGAGAAAACCGTGACAGGACGGGAATTTCAGCATTCAACAAAGGCGCATAAAAAATCGAGGTTTTCCGATTGAAAATGGAGATTTCGTCATCAAAGCATACGTTGACAGTACGATAAATCAGCTGACAGAATCCCTCACATCATTGATTGAAAAATATCAAACAGAATTTGGAGAAAGTTTTCTCGGGGCGATCGCTAGCGATACTGATGGGAATTTTACCATAAAAAATGATGGAAGGGAAACTAAAGATATAGTTACCAAGACCTATGTTGACAAGAGCATTGAAGGGTTGAGGGAGTCAATTATTTCTCATAGACAAGAATTAATTGTTAGTATACCCGATATCAAAACTGCTGATATTGAAGATCGATTAGACAGACTTGAGATAGTTATCTCAAGTATTATTGAAAAAAGGGATATTCCAAATAATTTGATACTCATTCAAATTAATTCGGTTTTAATATTGTAAAATCTGATTCTTATTCATCTGATAATGAGTAGACGGAGTATTATTAACGAATTACATGCTCCTGCACGGAAAAATTTTCATTGTCGGCGGGTTATAACAAAGGGGATAAATTGCTTATGGCAGGCTGACTTGGTGGAAATGGGTAAATACTCTACATCGAATAATAATTATCGTTATCTGTTAACAGTTATTGATACATTTTCCAAATTTGCGTGGGGTGAAGCACTTAAAAATAAGACTGCAAAAGATGTTTCTAATGCAATGGAGAACATTTTAAAATCTGGACGTGGTTTTCCGAGAAATCTACAAACAGATGATGGGAAGGAGTTTTTTAATGCTCAATTTAAGTCTTTAATGAATCGGTATGAAATAAATCGCTATTCAACGTTTAGTAGTTTAAAGGCTTCAATTGTTGAAAGATTCAACCGGACTTTAAAAGAACTCATGTGGAAGGAGTTTTCCTACAATGGGACCTATAAATGGATTGATATGTACAGAAGGTTAATTGAATTTTATAATAACAAAATACATAGGACTATAAAAATGGCTCCTATCGAAGTGAACGCTAGCAATGAAAAACATATCTTGAAAACGGTATACAATAATATTAAAATGTTTGCAGGTAGCAAACTGAAAATTGGAGATAATGTTCGCATTTCGAAATATAAGGGGGTTTTTGAGAAATCGTGTACACCTAATTGGAATGTTGAAATTTTTAGGATATATAAAGTTCAGAATACAAATCCGGTGACCTTTTTATTGAATGATTTACATGGGAACCCAGTTAAAGGTGGCTTTTATGAGCCAGAGTTGAAAAAAACTCGATTTCCAGATAGCTATCTCGTTGAGAAGGTACTTAGAAGAAAAGGGAAAAGATCCCTTGTTCGCTGGCTCGGTTTTCCGAAATCCGATGACAGCTGGATAAACACATCTGAAATTCTCTAATGAAATAAGTACACAAACAATTTTATGTTTTCTTTTCTTTTATTTATTTCAAATATTTAAGAAAATTCTAATTTTAACTTATTATATATATATATATAATATATGTACATTAAATTTAATTTATTTGTAAATCTTATAATTTAACATTTTTTAATAAATTATTATTATTATTATTATTTACATTTGTTTTATTTTAAATTTAAATTACAAAGTCGGGATTCTCTAATTTAGCCATTTTAATATAATGCCAGACTAAGTCTCGTTCATATTTGTCGAGCGCACTTTGATTTTCTTCTCGTTTTCTTTTGAGTTTAATTTTAATATCTTCACTTAGGGAAGATTCATCTATCTGCCCCGAATCTATTGCGCTTGCTTGTAGAGCTGATATACAACCTATTACTTCGGGTTCTATTGTACTATAATGACCTATCGCAAGAGTTGAAATCCCGTCTTCACGAATAATTCTCTTATCATCCCTATTGTGTAATGTTATTTTGGATATTTTATATGTATTAATTTCATGTCCTCTAGACCTAAAAATGTACATGCTATCACTTTCTTGCTGTCCTGTAAACAAACAATTTTTGTAATTGTTGAACGTAATTTTTTCTAAGGCACTCCGTTTCACGCCTTTATTCCTTTTTACACATTTCTCTGGCTGACTACCTGCTCCCGCCACAGTGTACGCATACATTTTTGAGCGAAGACCCACAAACTCACGCATTGACCTACCCTGCAGTTCATCTTTAAAGAAACCTAATCTTTTTTTGTTACACTGCTGAAAATTGTATTGATTAGCAATTACATCTGGATATTCAGAAGTGTCGAATTTTGAGGGAACATCAGACCGAATATCGCTATACAAATCTTCTGTCTGTATGGAATATATGAAGGAATCTGTATCCATGTAATTTAATTTCGGTGTATCTTGGAATTTGGGTTTCATGTATGCATAATGGAAATCATACATCTTCCATTTTCCATATGTTGGTTTATTGCAAACGTTATGTAATCTTTTCATTTGGATTGCATACATATTTTCAGTGAACTTTGTTGCACTGTGAAAATTTGATCTGGCTATCAAGTCCCTTGCACATAATCTTGGGCGCCCACCTTTCGGACCAACAGGTGGGGCCTCCCATTCCGTAACTAGACGAATATCCTTGTGCTTTAAGCTGCTCTCCATTGTCTTTCCATAGACTGAGTTGTTTAAAAGCTTAAAAAGTCTTTCTCAAAATTACTTTTAGCCCTAGTCCTATGCTCGGTATTTAGATCAATATGGTTTTTGCTTAAATTGAAGGATTGCATGAATTTTTTCTATCTCCAAACCATTTTTAATAGTCTGCTGTAAAACTTTATAGTGTATGATATATTTTTTTTTATCACACAAATCGGCTATTAGTTTAGGAGTTTTAGAGTTTCTTGAAGGAAGTCTGTTTGCGGGGCAAAAAGGCAAGTCATTGTGTATATCATGAAGCGAGTATGGATATTTCAAATCTACTTCTAGAATATATCCATACTCGCTACTTTCAGAAATAGATTTTATGTCAAATAAATCTATTTCTGGTTCTTCTAACCATTTAAAATCCACATAAGGCAGTGCTTCAGACATTGCCCATCCATATAAATTATTGGCATCAACATACATTAAGTACTCTGATTCCTTTGAAGGATCAAAATCTTCAAGGTATTTATGGTTTGCCTTTGTATATCTATGAGTACTTTGAAATAGACCCCCTCGAATTCCAGACTGAATAAACGTTATCATGTCAATATCAGTGAGCAATTCGAGGGATATTTCTGTTGTTTTTAGCATCGCATCCCATGACAAACCCGGAGTTGTGTAATAGTGGGCGGGGTCGAGCTCATAAATAGACAAACAAATAGCCCTAAAATTCTCGAAAATATCTGTGAGCAGCAAAACATCTGTTTTCAGATATAACTCCATGTAATCCTTGAGTGTTTGACACTTGAAATGGTTCCAAACTTGAACCGCATGCAGGTAGTCAGCCTCAGAACATTCTGTGTCTGTTAAATGACTGTAAAATGCACTCCTTGAGGGTAGAGAAGTTTCTGACAACTTCTTTTCAGAATCTAGATATTCATAGGGGAAAACTCCTTTCCTACGAAGTAAACTGAAATCTAGTGTATTTTGAAATTGATTTCGAAGAACCTTGAAATCCCCTTCATTTAAATTTCCTGCAAGTGTGTCTAAGCTAGAGGACATGAATCGAAAAGTGTCTAAAAATCTAATTTCTAACTTATTTTTTCCCACAGTGATGTATTTGGATAATGAAACATATAATTCCTTATTCAAGGGAATTATTTTAATTTCCCCATCAATGTCCCCAAGATTTTTTACGAAAAGATGGAGGTCATATTTTGATATTTTGACAGTCACTATGTGCTGCCCCACGAAATTGACCTGTAAAAGGACAGTGATCTCTCACTCTGTCATTACCTAAAATTCCCTTACATATATGGCAATTAAGTGCCTCATCAAAATCGTAAGAGTCCTGTGTACTCATTTGAATCGGAACTACATGAGACATGTACTTTTCATAAATAGCAGACAACTCGGATATAATTGAATCAACAAAAGTGCGCCCGACATCTAAGCCAGTCTTTGTTACATATTTATCAAGTGTTGAGTCAAAGAAACACTTGATATAATATGCAAAGGCTATTGGTTTATGCTTATTTACTATTTTGGTTTTTTGACTTACATCTATCGATGCACGTTCAAGTATGCACTCGAAGTCAGCATACACTGCAAATGGGACCTCCAGCTGGCGATGAATATTTTTAAATTTCAGCTCTGTTTCTCCTTCCTTGGGCAGTTGAATGACGATCTTGCCACATCTTTCTTCATGACTTGATGAATAACCGAGGCATATGTCACAGAACAAACGGCTATTTCCACTTTTTCCCAATTGAGACGATAAAAGGCTGCAATAAAAAGATAATAAATTAAATAAGTAAATTTGATAAGAAATAAATATATAATATTATTTTTATTTTATTTTATGTTTTTGTTTTTTTGATTTTATAGATGCTTACCGGGACATATTTTTAATCCAGACATAATGTCCATGTAGATTGGTGTATGGGGGGTTGAGGTACAACAAATTTATATGGTGTTTCCTCTTCGCTCCAGTTAAGAAAAGAGGCCCGATAACATTGTCCTTTTCCTCGTCATATAGATGTACATTTACACTAATATGTTGATTTCTCTCTATGAAACGATTTATTTCTTTCAGCTGGATTGGAAACGATATTCCTGTGAAGTCCACTGTGATCCCGTTGCTGGTTTGGATGATTGGAGATTTAATATCCACTCCATATGCATTGCAGCGTTCTCCCTTTTCTTTTGGGTCAAGTGCTGAGATAATCGCCCACTTGAAGCAGTAAGCATCATTGTTTTGAACATTGATGCATGCTTTCCGATTTTTCAGGGGTGTGGGTAGCTCGAAATACTCTGATCCTTTTAGAGGAACACATTGTAACATGTTCAATTCAACTCTAATTATTTCAGTTAGTGTCCACCCACTTCCTGCTTCTTGGAATTCATCCATTTTTGCTATTATATCCGTTGTGTGGGCATCATATAATTCCATTAAATCAGTCGATATCGTAGCCAGAGACATCTTGCTCTGGAACGATTTTACTTCGACATGAATTTCCTCATCCTTCATCAAAATGTATTCCGCAAATAGCTCGAAATTTATTTTGATATGAGTGGATAGGACTCTTTCAATATGAGGGAGCAGCGCTTGACCCGCTTCATTTAGGAATTCACGCGGAATCCTAAGAGCTGCTCCCTCGTTCATGTACATATATTGAAGAATACGTCCCTTGAAGCCGTCGGTAATTTGTTTAATTTGGCCATTTACAGATTTGACAGCAGCATATTTATGTTTATTCGTCCGAACATGGTGATGCCATTTGGTATTGGCAGGAAGTTGTTCCTGACAGAAGTTGCAGAAAATTCCATTCCCGCTCTTGATGATGTTGATGTTCATGTTGTTGGCGTACATTTTGGTTTTGATTTGTTTTGGTTTTTAGTTTATTTAAATTTTTTTTAAATTTGAGTTTTTGTTTTTCACTAAAACAAATTTGTTTTAAATTTGGGTTTTTGTTTTTCACTAAAGCTCGGGCTTGTGAACTTTGAAATTTTTTAATTATTTGATTTTAAAACTTAATTTGCACTGTGTTTTTCAGGATTTTAAATTTCACAGAAACTGACGAATACTCCGAATTGTTTGAATAGCAAACTAGAAGTGATTCTTAAGGCTCAGTTAGTCTATACGGAGAGGCATAAAAATCCTAAAAACGCAAACATTTGGGAATCCCTTCACATTTTTCCCACCCTTTTTTATCCTTTTTGAAGCGTGTTCTGACTTCGTTGAGAAACCGTTACAAGTGTATCCGTTTACCCAACTCCCACACACTGGGAAACCGTTACAAGTGTATCCATTTACCCAACCCCACACACTCCTAATTGCATTGACTAATTCAACATGATGTTTCAAGCATTCGATCAGTTGTATGTGGAGGGAGAGTTGGGAAAATCACACACTGACCCTTTCAAGGATCGTTGGTGAGCGTCCTTCCTAGGAATTTAGCTCGCTTCTTCAATTACACACCCTCCCTTTGACTCAGGATTGCTCGTGAACGTACGCGTGCGAGGCAGGATCGCTGCGGCGCGGGATCGCTCGTGTGCGGTGCAGGATCGCTGCGGTGCACCCTTCTCCATTACACTCCCTCCCTTTTTTAAGTGGAGGGTTGTGGGTGAACGAGTACGAGCCCCTGATAAAGATACAAGTGCTGGACAGGATCACTCGGGATCGTGGGAACCCTTGAACACTTGTTTCTCAAGTGTCCTTTTACATGCTGTGACCCTAATTTATTCCATCTTTATTACCCCCCTCGGTTGACAGGTTGACATTTAACCCTCATTAATTGCATTTTTTATTACATAATTTTTACAGCTAACCCATTAAATGCATTTTATTACCCTTGCCGACATCAAAGGTCCCGAAAATAGGGTTATTATACTACTACTATCCTTGGCAGCAAAGCCTTTGAGTGACATGCTTCGAAAGGAAGGTAATCAGCCGAACGATAGGAACCTCGTGATGACTGAGTTGGGTATCGCTTCCTTCAACCCCTTAAAACAACTATTGGTATCAGCACCAGTACTCAAACTGTTTGACCCTTTAGCTGTTACAGAAGTACACACAGATGCGAGTAAATACGGCTTTGGCGGCGTTTTGATGCAGAAGGACCTAGATGATTAGCAATTTCATCCAATTGAATTTATGAGCCGCAAAAAAACACTTATGAGTAGAAGTACAGTTCATATGAGCTCGACTTTTAGCCATTGCATTGAAAAAATGGAGAGTGTACTTTGTGATACACAATAATACACAATAATAATAATAAATAATAATAATAACCCATAATAATAATAATACACAATAATAATAATTAATAATAATAATAACCCATAATAATAATAACAAATAATAATAATCCATAATAACCAAGACCCATAAACAAAACTCGAAACAAATTCGAATTCGAACAAGGCGCGCGCGCGCGCCTAAACAAGCGAACAGGCAATCTAAACCCGAGCGCCGGCCACACTAAGTCGGGCAAATCCCGAGCATCGGCCACACTAAGTCGGGCGAATCCACGGACCGGGCGGGCCCACCATAACCAGCAAAGCGCTATATAAAGCGCGCCTCTGGCCTCAGAGCATTCATTCAGTGGTCGGCGTCGACCAAGGTGGAAGTTAACAGCCAGCAGCAACAAGGCAGCCAAACCAGGATTAGGAGCCAGCGGTAACCAGGAGTAAGGCTTTATCAATATTACGTATCCTGCTGACGGAGTTCGTCCTGCTTTATCAATATTACGTATCCTGCTGACGGAGTTCGTCCTGCTTTATCTATATTACGTATCCTGCTGACGGAGTTCTTCCTGCTTTATCAGTATTACGTATCCTGCTGACGGAGTTCGTCCTGCTTTATCAATATTACGTATCCTGCTGACGGAGTTCGTCCTGCTTTATCAATATTACGTATCCTGCTGACGGAGTTCGTCCTGCTTTATCAGTATTACGTATCCTGCTGACGGAGTTCGTCCTGCTTTATCAATATTACGTATCCTGCTGACGGAGATCGTCCAGCTTTATCAACATTTACGTATCCTGCTGACCTCAGGATACTCTTCCCCGCTGACTTCAGGGTCCGCACCCGTAGTCTCGTATACCCCCCAGGGATTCGACGGAGCCTATTCCAGCCAGACGCGAGAGGCCCCACCCACAGAAGCGGACACCGGACACGAGAAGCTTCACCCGGACGCGGACGCTCGTCGTCGCCCTCAGTGGACAATCGCCCGTCTTCATATCCTGTTGCATTACACACTGTCGAGAAACCAATAAACCTTGTATACATAAGCCTAGTTAAGGTTAAACTCTGCGCGTTCTCACTGGGACTCGGGTCGGGGATTCCTTTTCTAGCACCACTATCCTGAACAAAATAAATGTCCTGGATGACCCTGGCCAGCCCTGACTACCCGAGGCACGACCGAACGTCACAACTTGTTGGGAAAGCCGTTTACAGTGGTCACATACTGCAACGCTTTTCCAATGACCACCAAAAAAGACGATTTGCCTTCTAGAGTTGCAAGATGGGCAATGTCATTGCAGTAATTCGAGTTTAAAGTGGAGCACCGAGCCGGAACGAAGATGAGACACGTTGATGCACTCAGCCGTTTGTCGTGCTTTCTTATTGCGGATTCCACAAAATCACGCTTAATCGAGGCACAGAACAGGGACAACTAGGTAAAAGCTGTCAAAGTTATATTGGCAAGCAATAAGGACCACGAAGACATTTATATAAAAAATAATATCCTTTGCAAGGATCCAGGAAATGAGCTGATAGTTGTTCCCGACTCTATGGTAGATGAAATCATTACTACAGCATACAAAGAGGGTCACTTCGGAATTTAAAAAACCAGAGACGTTTTGGAGAAGTCCTATTACATTCCAGGAATTCTGCCTAAAGTAGAAAGAGTTGTTAGAGCATGTTTAGAGTGCCTGATTAGTGACTCTAAGCGCAGAAAAAATGAGAGATTACTATCGCCGATCGACAAGGCTCAAGAACCGCTCGGAACTTACCACATCGACCAATTTGGTCCACTTACCGATACAAAGAAGAAGTATAACCACATATTAGCAGTCGTGGATGGATTTTCTAAATTTGTTTGGCATTATCCAACAAAATCAACAGAAACAGATAAGGTTATAGAAAAACTCGAGAAGCAAGCAGCAGTTTTTGGGAAAGCTCGCAGAATAGTTACAGACAGAAGAATCATATTCACTTCAGGATCCTTCACTGAATATTGCAATCGCGAAGGCATTCAACTACCCCACATTGCGACATGTATGCCCAGAGGCAACGGACAAGTGGAACGAATACATAAAATTGTCATCCCGATGCTCGGAAAAATGTGTCAAGAAAATCCAGTGAATTGGTATCGCCACGTAGACAGAGTTCAACAAATTATAAACAATACTCGACCTCGAACCACTAGGTGGTTCTAGAACTAGAAGAATTGAACGATTGAATTGGGATGGAAAACATAGAAAAAGTGCAGCAAGTGAATAGGAAAAACTTTAGTGAGAAAAGAAAGATTGAAAATGAATATAAAGAAGGAGATTTATTGGCCATTAAGAGAACTCAGTATGGAACAGGAATGAAACTTCGCCCAATATTTTTTTGTCCGTATAAAATTACATAAAAACTAAACCACGGTCGCTATGAACTAATAAGGGAAGGGAATCAAGAAGGGCCAAAAATATTATTATTATTATTATTATTATTATTATTACAAAGGCCTTGTTGCACTGCGACCAGATTTTAGATCTTTTGTGCCGGCCTGTAGGATTAGGGAAGAGGCCCTATACCTAGGCTTTTAATAAAAGAGAGCACTTTGGTAAGGTCTATTTGTTCCCAAATCCTGTAGGGGGGAATAAGTTCACCTCCTAGATGTTGAAGTCGACGTCTGATTAGCGATGGGCACTCACATAGAATATGTTCTGTTGTTTCTTGCTCCATCTCGCAGAATCTGCAGGTGTCGATTTCTGAAAGTTTTAATTTCTTAAGGTGATACCTAAGGTTGCAGTGACCCGTTAGGTAGCCCGTTAGAGTGCGAATTTCGCTCTTTGGTAGGTTGATGATGCGTTTTGATCGCGTCATCTGGGGGACGAGAAATTGTTTGGCTTGTCTCAGCCCTGCACTGTCGGTCCAGTGACGATTTATCTCTGTTTCCTCCCATTTCCTGAGCAGTTCTCTATTGTGTCCTTTCGATAGTCCACAGAACGGCTCAGGGCCGATAAAAGGTGTCATCGCCCCGCGTTTAGCTAGGGAGTCTGCCACCTCGTTTCCTATATGGCCCTAGCACCCAGCCCACCGTTAGGGTGTTTTTGGAGGCAAGGGCGTTCAGCTGCTGGAAACAGTTCTCTACAAGTCCGGGTGAGATCGTAAAGGAACTCAGTGCTATGAGCGCTGCCTGACTGTCAGAGAAGATGTAAATCCGTGCGCCTTGCATTTTCCTGCGAAGGCATTCACGAGCACAGATTTCTATGGCGTGTATCTCTGCTTGGAAAATGGTTGGAGACTTTCCCATGGCTATGGATTTGTTGAACCATGGTCCGAAAATGCCAGCCCCAGTGTCACCGTTTTCCAGTTTCGACCCGTCAGTGTACCATGTTTGTGATCCACTGGGCAGAGATATTGATTTTGTTTTCCATTCATTCCTAGTGTACAAGACTACTGAGAAATTTCTGTTGAAAACGAGTTTTGGTTTCTGCTCGTCAGTTACGCGCAGAATGGGCTCATTTATTAGGGGTTCAAGGACCCTAAGATGCCCGGTAAGATCACCACTTTTTATATTGGTGATGTTTTGAAGGCGAAGTGCCCCCAGGCAGGCCTCCTTTTTCAATGTAATTGGTAAAGGGGGTATGCCAGTTATGACTCCTGGTGCTGCAGTGGGGCATGTCCGGATGGCTCCAGTGATGCCTATGCAGACCAGTCGTTGTAATTTGGTAAGTGCAGCCGCAGCTGTCCTCGTCCACCAAGCAAGAGATGCATAGGTTAAGATCGGTTTTACCACAGTTTTAAAAGACCAGTAGATCATTTTGGGACTTAGCCCCATGTTCTACCGTAAAGCCTGTTGCAAGCAAAGTGTGCTCGAGTGGCTTTGTTTATAGTCTTTTCCAGGTGTGCATTCCAGTTGAGTTTGGAGTCGAGTGTGACTCCTAGGTAGTTGGCCTCAACTGAAAAGTCGATGATGGACCCATTTAGGGATGGTCTTTTTAAGGAGAGAGACCTTTTCCTGGTAAATGGGACTAAAACTGTTTTTGATGGGTTTATGGACAGTCCTTTGTCCTAACACCATCCGTTGGCTATATTGAGGGCTTGCTGCATGCGGTCCGAAATGGTTTGCTCATGCCAGCCCACTATATAGATGACTAGATCATCAGCGTAGCCTTGAGTAGGGAACCCTAAGTTGTTGAGCTCATATAGTAGCTCGTCGATGACCAGAGTCCACAGGAGAGGAGAGAGTACTCCCCCTTGAGGGCATCCCCTTGTGGCTGTGATTGAGGTCATAGTTCCTCCAAGGTCTACAGTTATGATTCTGGATTTAAGCATTTCCAGAATCCACCTGGTGATAGGTGTAGAGACATTCTTTCGTACAAGAGAGGCACGTATAGCCTCATATGACGTGTTGTCGAAAGCTCCTGAGATGTCTAAGAAGGCACCTAGTGCTATCTGTTGAGCGCCAATGGCCTTTTCAATGGTTGTTGTAAGGCAGTGTATGGCGGTCTCAGTTGATTTACCCTTGATACGCATATTGGTATTTGTGTAGGGGTAGTTCCTTGAGATTCACCTCCCTTATATGCTGGTCAATTATCTTCTCCATCGTTTTAATGAAGAAGGAGCTAAGGCTAATCGGTCTATATGATTTAGGCAATTGGGAATCTTTCTTCCCTGCCTTTGGAATAAACACGACTTTTACTTTAGCCCAGTTGCTTGGTATGTGTCCAAGCAGGAGACTGGCTCGAAATAGACGGACCAGGGGGAGTGCGATTTGGTGCAGTCCCCGCTGCAGCAAGCATGTATATATCCCATCCGGTCCGGGTGATTTGTATGGGCTGAAACTTTGTAATGCCCATTGTACGCTATTTTGATGAAACATTAAATAGGTAATGTTTCCGATACGTTCTGAGCGATGGGGGGGGTTCCCCTCTCTCAGCCCCATTGGAGTCTGCCACCATAGTCACGTGCAGGTGTGGGCACTCTCCAGTCTCAGAGAGGTAGGTTGGTGCCTCTCTCTGTGAGATGGGTTGCTCCACAGCCACACACCCAGGAAAGTAAGTAGCCAGGAGTAGGCTACTCTTCTCCTTTGGGTTGTTTGTGTATGTTCCATCCGGCTTTTTCAGCGTGCAGATGCCGTTTGAGTGGTCTTTGGAGAGGGCTTTTTGTAGTCTAACAGCTTCCGGGAGAGATGAGATCTGCCCGCAGTGTTGACGCCAAGTAGCCCGTTTTGACTTTCTCAGCTCTTTATTGTAGAGCGTTAAAGCAGATGTATAGGAGTCCCATGAGGCCCTCCCACTCCTCGCCTTATTGAAGAGCCTACGCGCATTTTTTTTGAGATCGCCAGAGCTTTTGTTCCACCAGGGAACAGCCCTTCCGATCTTGCGTACCTTTTGGTCGCAGCTGGCGTGATATGCTGATTCAACATTTGTATGAAGCACAGTAGCTTCACGCTCTAACTCGTCTATGGATATTATCGGACGGGTTGAGCAGTCTCTGGATTGCTCAAGTTCAAAACAGAAGAGATCCCAGTTGGTTTTCCTGGGATTTCTGGTGACTAGGCTACATTGCAAGGCGCATCCTATGTCAAATCTAATGTGTTGGTGATCTGACATAGTGATCTCACTTGCAACGTGCCAGTTTGAGACAACGGACAACATATTTGTACTACAGAGAGTCAGGTCAAGAACCTCCTCTCTAATGGCATTAATAAATGTGGGTTCGCTGCCCTGGTTTAGTAATCCTATGTTATTACTAATAATATATTCAAGAAGGTACTCACCCCTCTTGTTGATGTCACTGCTCCCCCAGACCGTGTGATGCGCATTGGCATCACAGGCGATTATCCATCTGAGCCGGTTTCTCTGGCAGTGCTCTATCAGGGCACAAGTAGCCGCCGTAGGCACCTCCTCCGAGTCACCGGGTTGATAGGCGGAGGCGAACACTGCCTCCTGCTCGCCGTGGGCGGTGGGTATTTTAGCCCAAACCGCCACCAGGTCCTCAGTTATAAACTGTGAAAGGGGAACAAATGTTAGATTTTTGTTAATTAACAACGCCGTTCTAGGGCGAGGTTGGTCATTTGCATACAGCAACTTACCGGATGGGGTGCTAAGCCCCCGGACACGTCCTGCATTTATCCAGGGCTCCTGGATGAACGCTATGTCCATTGTAGCGAACCTCTCGCAAAGTACGTCGGATGCGGCCTTTGCGTGGTGGAGGTTCGCTTGGAGACATCGGAGGTGTCTCCTGGTTTTAGGGGGAGTGGGCAGAGGGGGAGAGGACATTAGTCCGCCCTCTTGCGGCCCCAGGCCGCCATCTTCCGGCTGCGGTTGGTGCCTAGAAGGGCCTCCTCCTCTAGTGTGCGCCTCGCACCCTTGGGTGCCTCGAGTGGGGCGCCCGGTTCCGCGCGTAATGCGCCCATGGAGTGGAGGGCGCAGGACTTTCCGCGGTGCTGCGGGCTCCTGTGCGGCTGCAGTGCCCTGTGGTGTCGATGCAGCCATAACAGGAGCACTGGCATTCGAGCCGGTGGGCTTCTCCGTTGGGGGAACGGGAGCCTCTGCCTGCCTCTTCGCCTGCGTGTCGGCCTTTGGCTTTAGAGTAGCCGTGCCAAACGCGAAGTTGAGCTGATGCCCAAGCGCTTTTAGCCGGTTGGCCGAGACCGGATCCAGCGCGATCGTCAGTACAGCTGTGCTTTGCCTCATTTCGCGATGGAAGACTCGCCAGTCTCCCACTCGCAGGCCGCTGTTCTGGCCTTCAATGAGGTTTAAGACCTCAGCTGTCTTGAGGTCCAAACTTGGAAGTGGGAAGTAGCCGACGTAGACAGGGGACTACTTTTATATGGGCGTCCTTCCACAGCCGGAGCTTGGGCAACTCGGTGCTCAGCCACTCAGCTGTCTCCGTATTCCCACATGTCACAGCCATCCAGCCCGGTCTGAAGGTGCAGCCTGAGAACAGTGGCTTCACAGAGCCGTGCCTCAGTGCCATCACCCTCGACAGGATAGCAGCCTGGATGGTGTTCAGTTGCTCCGTGGTGAGCAGGCTGTTGGGATAGTCGGCAGGGAGTATCGCCATCTTCGACGAGCTGGCAACGTCCCTGTAGGAGGGCATGACACCGACTTGGGGTGATTGCTCCTGTATCTGCTGCCCAGCCGCAGCTGCTGCTGCGGATGTGGAGGCTACTGGAGCCTCCGTGGCAGGCGGTGCAGTCGCAAGGCCACCCCTCGTCAAGGCACTGGGTGCCGCGGTTTTTATCATGGCCCTCTTGGTCGACACCTCTTCTGGGGTCGTGTTGGCCGATCTAATCCTCTTTTTGGTCGCGCCAATCTTGCTGGGCTCTACCCTTGGAGGGTCCATAGGCTTCTGAGCGAGCCTTTTGGCCTCCACCATGGGAATGCCGTTAGCAAGGTGTCTGCGCAACCTTTTTCTAGCGGCGCCCGATAGGGCGATCCGCTTGGGCTTGTTCACCTTGGGAGAGGCGAGAAGGGCTTCTTCCTCTTCTTTGGTGATTGTGTCGGTGCCAGAGCCTTGTGAACATACGTCCATGGCTACTTCGGGCTCCCGGATTTGTTCGATATCGATCGATCGCAGAGCCTCATACCCCGGATCGGGCGCTTGTACGACCGGAGGTGCCAGGTATCCGGAAGCCACCGTTAAAAGACACACTGACGTAGTGCCATTCATCACAGGGGTACGGTACGGTAACACCGGTGATTACGGGTTTTTTCGAGTTGTCCTCACTAGATCCGCCATATTTAGTCTAGAGCAGGGGCACCTCGAGCAGGATGTGGTTCTTCACCACGTATGGTCGGTCTTTAGTAGTCGGCATGTGACTGCCAACCACCACTAGCTGAGTAGGATCGACGCGGCGACAGGCGCACACGCTTCAACAACCCAGCCATAGCCCCCAGGGCCAAAAATAAGAACGGGATTGGTGTAAATCAGTATAATTAGGCAGCCAGATGTATTGGGAGTGTACACACTGTTTCTTATTCTACCAGAACAGCCAAGTATTTCATCAACCCTATCTGGCTGACTGCCAACAGTCTTTCTTTCCCATGGTGTCTCTCAAATACCATAACGAGGTCAGTCGATGCGTCCATAGTGCGAGAGTCGTAGTTTTTTTCATTTTACAATCCTAATTTAAAACCTTGTGAACATTAACCAAAATAAATAAACTTAATTTGTATTATCCCTACATTTTATTTTTCAAAAAGTAAATAAACTTCTTTTTTCCTTCTTGTGGCGTGTTGGTGTTAGTGTGGAGAAACCATCGATTGTTTTCGAAAACTATCGATGTTCTGAAAAAACAGAAAAACATCGATATTATCGATAGTGCCATCGATGTTTTTCCAGCTCTACCCAAAAGGCAATCCAAGAACGGCAACCTTTATCGGCAAGGCGAAGAAACAGTCCGGCTATGGCTCTGTTGGGAGCAGTGGGAGGTGTTCGAGGCCAAGTTGGCCGACATGGTAACCGACAGGTTTGTTTCTGTACCGACAGGCCCAGGGGGCTTGGTCCCAGAGCCCGCATAATAATGTCGAGCCATCCGTTCCTTCTGCTCATAAGCCAAAGCTGTTTGTCGCAGCTTGAAGCCAACGACAACAAGGTCCGGTACGGCATATGGAAGGCCAAGATCAAGGTCCTAGCCGGATGAGATTTTAGAACAGGTAGACGACACCAAAAACTGTTTGACGATATGGTCATCGACGACAAATCCACCGACACAACCACAACTAACGCCGATGTCGAAAGTCGTGCAAATTAACCAGTAGCGCAGCTTGCACGCTTCAGAAAATCTCAAGGAGAAGGATATGGACATCGAAATGATACAGGAGCCATGGATAAGAGACGAGTAAGTCGCTGGCACCAACTCAACCAACCAGGTCGAGAGCTTGCATAGTAATTAAAAACCATTATAATGCCTTTCCGATACCGAGACGAAACCCTCGAAAGACAGACTGGAATAAATTTGGAGAAATTGTCCACTCGAAAGTCAGTAACTGGAGCATAAAAGTACAATCCTCTCCCAAGGCCCTCGACAAGGAAGTACAGGACCTAAAAGAGATTACGGAACAAGAGACACCACTGTAACCTAGCGTCAATTTGGTAGGTACCAAACAATTAACAATACTTCACACAATACTAACGATTACACAAAGACAAGAGACAAGACCAAATTTCTTACAAAAGAACTGACCAAAATAATCCCTTAACGCTAGCCACACTCTACCTAATACATTAAGAGACTTTGAATGAAAGCATTGAATTAGGTCAAAAATAAGATTAATTAAAGTTCCTTTTGCATTTCCTGATTTCCATATCTGTTCATGACTAAATAAGGTCATTTTAAAATTATGACCCATCATATTTCCAGTATTTTGACAAAAGTACTGCACATTTTAGATATTTTAAGGGGGGTTTCTACCTTGTGTGTGTAGTGGCGACTGAAGAGCCGCGAAATAAGTTTTGGCCAAAAAGCATGCTACAGATCATAAGATCTTTAAGCCCGGCTTTGGAGCATATTAAAAATGAGATATGAAGTTCGGCCTAAAAGCAGGCAGCTTTTTTGCGATTGTTAAGCTGAGCTTTAATGCATGTGCATAAGAATTCGTGAGCTGCATTTTTTATTGTACTGTTTTGCCAGAACAGAGTTTAGGGCAAATATAACAGATAGCTCATATCGGCGCCAGGGAAGATCTGGAAAGCTCGTATTCCAATTAGGAAATTTTCGCTGCTGTTGAGCCTGAACCTAAGTTGCTCCATCCGTTTCCGTACTAAATTTCTTTTGAAATCGAGATCTGGTGGAGTGCACAAGCATTTTAAATTGCGTCCCGATCCTAAAGTTGAGAATAAGTGCTAAGTCCACGCGGACCATAGTTAAATCGGTTCAAATAAAAGGTTAAGCCGAAGCTTGGGCCAATTCAAGTGAGTAGAGTTAAGCTGCTTGCGTCTGTGTACAGTGCATAACCCTTTTATTGTCCAGGTCAAAAAACAACTGGCTGCTAAAATAGCACTGGCTGGTGTCGGCCAGTCCAAGAGAGGTTAGACCGGGGAGGTCCCCTTCATTTACATTGGAATCAAATATTCAGTGGGTAAATATTTATTGGAAAGAGTGTTTCGGTTATCGGTTGCTTACTGTGGCAAATTTTAAAATCGACAGATTGAACCCAGTAAGCAGAAATCGAGTTCCGGTACCGAGGAGCACCCCCTAAGAGGGGCATGACGGGCTAGGAAGCAAGCAGAAGAATGGATATATAATTCAAGTGGAGTTCAATCGGCCAACAGCGCGGCTGCGCAACATTCTTCAGTGGCCGGATATGCAGGCGGAGAATTTTTGTGACTTTTGACCCTGAGATGACCTTTGTGCTTTGCTGACTTAACCTATATTCAGTAGAGAAAGTATCCAAGGGTAGTCCCGACCAGTGGCCATAGGCAATGTCCGTCGTCTGTCAGCAGCATATGCACGATTAAAAATGTGAATTAAATGCGCGATTCAAATCAAATATCCATAATGTGCCTTATGCCTGATGCTGATGTGGTTTAATTTTTTTATTTCCCCAAACGGTCTTAACCTACATGGCATGACGTAACTCTTGCGTAAGCCTTTCTCCGAATTTTCTTGCTGAACTTTTGCTTGAACTAGAAACCAAAAATAATGAGAAGAACTACCTTTGAAATTGTTAAACAAATAATTACTCAATATTTAAGTAAAATTCTCTAATTAAATTTAAGTAGATTTCTTTCAATTATTCCTTAATCCTGGTGTAGAATAGGGTAAAAGGAAAATGTCTCTTTATCGCTTTTGTTTAGCCCAAGACCTCAATTAATTTTCAGCTACCTTCGAGGGAGATCGATCTTTCACCGATGGACATAATGAGTGAGTGTTGATAAAAGAATCAATTGTTCTTGTCTTTGGAAGAAACAAACAAAAGCCTAAAGAAATTAAATTAATTCTACCCTATGCTCAAAGTTAAACCTGAATTGATTAGCAAGAAATTAATGAATTAATAATTAAAGAATTATCGCTACTTAAAATTAAACTTTAATTATTCTATTATCAAGACATGAAGTCTAATTACTATAAATATCAAAAGAAACATGGTTAAAAAGCGATGAAAGATCCATGCCGCAAACTAGTATACATAAAACTTTTAAATTTTATAATTATTGCAAAAGGATATATAATCTATTTTTCTACCTATCTCAAAAATGAATTTAAATCTAATGTTAGCTTTAATCCATAAATTTATATTAAACCTTATTATCTAATGAAATTATGAACTCTTAAATCTCTGGGGGCTTACCGACTCGAATGATGACTCCACGGTCGTAAGAATCAAAAGGGATCACCAGAGCCATGCTCTTGCGGCAGGTGATCGTAGGTAGGGCGGGCATTATGCGAGCACATCACCATCGGTGTCTCCGCAAAGAAATTAGTTTTCTCTCTGTCCTTCTGTCTGTTCTCTAAGCTTCCGCTTTTCCTTCTAACCTTTCTCCTTCAATGAAATTGGTTTATCATATCTTCCGGTTTAGTTCTAGCTATTTTTTTGTCGCAGCACGCTCAATTTCTTGTCTTGTTGATAATAATGTGTAGTCAGTGTCCGAGATCTGGGTAAGCAAGACCTCCACCCCCAAAGCCGACGAGCTAGAGCCGGAAATATACAGCGTGCCTCAGCAGCTCAGATCCTCCAAAAGCAGACAAACTTACGCGTTACACACTACAGTTATAATTAATTATTATTAAAAAGAAAAGTGGCGCTCAACGTGTGGAGCCTTAGTAAAAATATTTCTTTTTATTAAGACTTACGGATAAACAAATTCATCCCTTCTTATTTAACTCCTCCTTGTCTAAATAACTCTTGGATAACAGTTTTGTGAGTACTAGTAGTCACAACTGGCCAGATTTTTTTTTTATAACACTCGAGGGTAAATAAATTCTTTTTCTACAATTTCATCTTGCTTTCAAATTCTTTCATTCTTTTTCGTTTTCTTGATAGTCTTGGAAAACAGTTGAGGTAGATATCTGTATTCCCAACTGGCCAGATGTACAAGAGAGCAAAAGATTTTTTATACTCTTACTTAGAAGAGATGTACAGGCGTCCAGTTAGTATGCGGAAAACAGAGGGAGCTATAAAGAGAGCTCATCTTCTGTCCCGATTTATAACACTAAGTCACTGAACTAGTCTCAACTCTAAACTCAACCACTAGGAAAATATAGGCATTTCTTCCGAGTCATGTCATATCCGGGAAGAGTTTGTAAAAACTTTCTTTAATTCTTTTATTTTTCCTTGAAGTTTAGTTTTTTTATCATATTCTGGAATACATGCTTATCAGTTTCCGAACTAATCGCTGTCCGAATTTGAAACAAAGAGATAGACTTCTCTCTTTTAAATAGTGTTTAAGTCTAAACACAAGTCTTTCACTTTCCAATCTTTAATTTTCCGAGAAAATTTATTTTTTTTTTAGTGATTCTTCGACACGTGTGACATCTAATTAAGAGTTCGGTAAGCACATTTATCACGTATATATATATTATATTTTACTTCTCTATTTTTGGCTTTATTTATCGCAAAGAAGCAAAACAAATCAACAATTTCTAAGAGTTTCGATTGCAGTTGGTTAACCGTTGTCGAGACGTGAATATTAGTCGTTATATTTTTATATTCAAACCAAATTTTGGTATCTGTTGGGAATGATGGGGTTAGACCGATCTCCTGAAAGAGGAGCAGAATCAAGCCCAAAGGTCGTTTGTCCGTTATGTACAGCAGAAATAAATCCTGCTGAGAGTTTTATAACTAGTTGTCAACACGAGTTTCATAAACGATGTATAGAAGCTCATTGGAAGGAAAGTACACAATGTCCGGTGTGTAAAGTAGCTAGTAGACCAGCTATCTCGAAGACTATAGAAGTATCGGAGAGACAAACTCGAAGTGGGTCGAGAAAACGACAGCCCGCAGATACAGTTGCTCAGCAAGCCTTAGATAATATAGCTTCGACCTCGGGACAAAGTGCACAGGCTAGTAACATTGGGGTTAGCAATTCAAGTGTCTTAACCGCTAATGCAATAACCTTGCTGGCCATGGAGCGACGATTGTTTGCTACGCTATCGGAAAAGTTGACTGATTTAATTCAGAATTCAATAACCGATACTATAACCAGGGCGTTAGCAAGCACAAGTAGTGGTATTGACCATTCTCAGAGCGAACATTCTTCACGTCGATCGCTAAGCAATGAAGATAGGGTCGAAACAAGGAATGAAACCGGCAGCAATGCAAGACAAGTCCTCTTGGCTCCGGGCTCTCCCGTTTCCCAAAGAAGCACTACTTCCGATTTGGTAAACCGACCAGATAAGGTCGTACACATTCTAAATGGCTGGAAGATAAAATTTTCAGGAATAGGAGTATCAGTAGACAATTTCATTTATAGAGTAGATACTCTAACACGAGAGACGTTAGGCAATAATTTCAATCTGCTTTGTAAACATGCCAGCGTCCTTTTTGAAGGGAAAGCCAATGAATTTTATTGGCGTTATCATAAAGCGCACGGCGAAATTCATTGGGATACATTCTGTTCAGCTTTGCGTCTCCAGTTTCGCCAGAGCAGAGACGATGTTGATATAGAAGAATTAATTAGAAACACTAAACAAAAATCAAATGAATCTTTTGATAGCTTTTATGATACAGTATCTGGCTTAGTCGATCAGCTGGAGCATCCGTGGAATTCGAGTAAATTAATTCGAGTTCTTAGAAATAATTTGCGTCCAGAAATTAGACATGAGATCTTAAACATTGAGATTAACACTGTTTCAGATCTAAGAGAGATTTGTCGCAGGCGCGAAGCTTTCTTGGCCGATGTTAAGCGGTGCAGTGGCTACGTGCGCAGCACTCCGTTCAGACGGGAAGTCTCTGAATTTAGTCAGGAATGCGAGACTCAGGTAGAATCAGAACCTGAAGGTGAGGTTGATGTCGAAGCGTTTTCCTTATTATGTTGGAACTGCCGCAAGGAGGGCCATAGATATCAGGATTGTGTATCTGAAAGAAGGGTATTCTGTTACGGGTGTGGAGCTGCAAATACTTACAAACCAAGTTGTAGTAAGTGTTCAAAAAACTCCAAAGCCGGCATATCGAAGTCGCAATTCAGACCGAAGAGTTCGAATGCCTCCCGAAACCAATCCACAATGACCGAAGAGTAGAAGATGCAACAATAATTGCGCAACTCCCATTCCTAGACGAACAACAACTACCTACTAGTCCTTTGCTACACAGCAAAATCCCATTATTAAAGGCCATAACTATACCAGAAGATAATTATTTATATAATTTTGAAAAACGAAAGGCTCGAAACTCTAGTCGAATAAAAGCATTCTGGCAGAATGTCAAGAATTGTAAAATTGGAATAAATTATATAAATTCACTACCTGCAGGACCAAAAGATCCTCGTCCGTTTGTGCCAATTCGGTTGTTTAATCGTACAGTTTACGGTCTGTTAGACTCTGGCGCTTCGATAAGCTGTGCTGGAGGTAACTTAGCTCTTGAGATAATAGCCGCAGGGAACTATAAGGCCATAAATAGTAGTGCTGCAACGGCAGACGGCCGAGCACAGCGTATAGTAGGACATTTACAAACCGAGGTGGAGTACGGCGACGAGATAAAGTCGTTAAAAGTTTACATAGTACCGTCGCTTAAACAAGATTTGTATTTGGGAATAGATTTCTGGAAGATTTACGAATTACTTCCCAGAAGTCTGATCATATCCGAGTTAGATACACCGGAGGATGACTGCAAAGTCAAAGTAGATCAGCACAGATTGTCCGATATAAATAAAGCTAAATTAACGAACGTTGTTAATTGTTTTCCATCGTTTAGCCAAGAAGGTCTCGGAAAGACCAACCTTATATCACATTCAATAGATGTAGGTACGGCTAAACCAATAAAACAACGCCATTTCCCTGTTTCACCGGCCGTAGAAAAGGCAATGTATGCCGAGATTGACAGGATGATACAACTAGGAGTGATAGAAGAGTCCGACAGTTCTTGGTCATCTCCAATCGTCATGGTGACGAAACCTGGAAAGGTTAGAATTTGTTTAGATTGTCGTAAGGTGAATAGCTTCACCGAAAAGGATGCATATCCTCTACCTCAAATTAGTGGAATTTTGAGTAGATTGCCTAAGGCTGAATATATAACTAGTCTTGATCTTAAAGATGCTTATTGGCAAGTTCCTTTAGATATTGCATCGCGTGACAAGACGGCGTTCACAGTCCCTGGTAGACCCCTCTATCAGTTTAAAGTTATGCCGTTTGGGCTTTGCAATGCCACAAGCACAATGTCTCGGCTGATGGACAAAGTGGTGCCAGCTCATCTGAGGAACGAGGTTTTCATTTATCTAGATGATCTGCTGGTAGTGTCTTCGAGTTTTGAGAGGCATTTAGAAGTGCTAAGAGAGGTTGCTCTTCACATAAGGCGTGCAGGTTTGACGATCAATATTGGCAAAAGTCACTTCTGCATGCTGAGGGTGCGATACTTGGGCCATATAATCGGCGATGGAGGAATCCGAACAGACCCTGAAAAGGTTGTCGCTATCAGGAACTTTCCATTGCCTACAACTTTGCGCAGCTTGCGAAGTTTTATGGGGCTGTGTGGATGGTATCGCAAGTTCGTTCCCAATTTTGCGTCTCTTGCCGCTCCATTAACAGATTTGATGACTACGAAAAGAAGATTCAGTTTGACTGAGGCAGCAGTAAAATCTTTTGAGAAGCTAAAGCAATGTCTTAGCGAGGCTCCTGTTTTATGCAGTCCTGATTTTTCGAAACCGTTCGCAATACATTGCGATGCGAGTAAGACCGGAGTTGGAGCTGTATTAGTCCAAGTTTCGGAAGAAGGAGATGAGCGTCCTATTGCCTTCATTTCAAAGAAATTAAATAAGGCACAACGAAATTATACCGTCACAGAGCAAGAATGTCTCGCTGCGATCGTGGCTCTTAAAAGTTTTAGGGCGTATGTGGAAGGACATAGATTCAGAATCATAACGGACCATGCTTCATTAAAATGGTTGATGTCTAACCACGACCTAAATTCGCGCTTAGCTCGATGGGCTTTGGCCTTGCAAAGGTATGATTTCGAGATTGAGCATCGCAAAGGTTCGCTTAACGTAGTTCCCGACTCCTTGTCTCGGGTAAACGAACACGTGATAGCTGCAATAGACTTGCGGGATGGATTTCTCGTAGACCTAAATTCCGATCACTTTAAATCCGCGGAATATACCGAACTAGTGCAGAAAGTGAGTGCAAATCAGTTGAATTTTCCCGATCTCAAGACCGATAGCGGTTACATTTATCGGAAGGCTGAGCATTTGACTGGAGAGCAGGTGCACGATGAATATGCCTGGAAGCTCTGGGTACCTAAGGAATTGGTTCCCGAAATACTTTCTCGTGCTCATGATAGTTCGTTGTCTGCTCATGGTGGGATACACAAGACCATTGAAAGAGTTAGACGTTACTATTTCTGGCCTGGACTCGTGGCAGATGTTAAGGCTTATATTAATGCTTGTGAGGTGTGCAAAACCACAAAAGCACCAAATTATGTTTTGCGACCACCGTTAGGAAAAGCGCCTGAGAGTCAAAGGTTTTTCCAACGATTATTTATAGATTTTCTTGGACCTTACCCCAGATCCAGAGGTGGAAATATTGGGATTTTTATCGTTCTCGACCATTTTTCCAAATATGTGTTTCTCAAACCGGTAAAGAAGATAGATGCAGGTGGAGTTATAAAATATTTGGAAGGGGAATTGTTCATGGCGTATGGCACTCCCGAAACAATAGTGTCAGACAATGGATCTCAGTTCCGTTCGCACGCTTTTCAGAAATTAACGCAGCAGTATGGCATTACGCATACGCTTACCGCCGTGCATTCGCCGCAGGCTAACGCCTCCGAGCGCGTTAATCGCTCAGTTATCGCTGCAATTAGAGCGTATTTGAGACCCGATCAAAAGGACTGGGACGAATACCTAAATAGGATTTGTTGTGCGTTGAGATCATCAGTACACTCTAGCTTAGGGACTTCTCCTTACTACATGGTTTTCGGGCAACATATGATTACTTCGGGTTCTACGTACTCATTGTTGAGGAAGCTCAACTTATTGGATGACCGATCCTTGAAATTTGACCGTCAAGACTCGTTCGAAATAGTACGGGAGAAAGCGTGCCAACGGATGCTAGCGAAGCACTCCGAAAACGAGAAGAAGTACAATCTCCGGTCAAGAGTTGTCTCGTATATAGAAGGGCAAGAAGTATTTCGAAGGAATTTTAAGCAAAGCTGTTTTCAGACAGGCTACAATGCTAAATTCGGCCCGGCGTTTGTAAAAGCCAGAGTTCGTAAAAGGTTAGGAAACTCTTACTACGAGCTAGAAGATTTACAAGGTAAACTATTGGGTACATACCATGCGAAAGATATTCGCCAATGACGTGTCTTCAGTCGGCATCAGTCTAGGGTATTAATGGAAGGTATACCCTAGCCAGATGTTACCGGGGGGCTTTTGTAGTGGCGACTGAAGAGCCGCGAAATAAGTTTTGGCCAAAAAGCATGCTACAGATCATAAGATCTTTAAGCCCGGCTTTGGAGCATATTAAAAATGAGATATGAAGTTCGGCCTAAAAGCAGGCAGCTTTTTTGCGATTGTTAAGCTGAGCTTTAATGCATGTGCATAAGAATTCGTGAGCTGCATTTTTTATTGTACTGTTTTGCCAGAACAGAGTTTAGGGCAAATATAACAGATAGCTCATATCGGCGCCAGGGAAGATCTGGAAAGCTCGTATTCCAATTAGGAAATTTTCGCTGCTGTTGAGCCTGAACCTAAGTTGCTCCATCCGTTTCCGTACTAAATTTCTTTTGAAATCGAGATCTGGTGGAGTGCACAAGCATTTTAAATTGCGTCCCGATCCTAAAGTTGAGAATAAGTGCTAAGTCCACGCGGACCATAGTTAAATCGGTTCAAATAAAAGGTTAAGCCGAAGCTTGGGCCAATTCAAGTGAGTAGAGTTAAGCTGCTTGCGTCTGTGTACAGTGCATAACCCTTTTATTGTCCAGGTCAAAAAACAACTGGCTGCTAAAATAGCACTGGCTGGTGTCGGCCAGTCCAAGAGAGGTTAGACCGGGGAGGTCCCCTTCATTTACATTGGAATCAAATATTCAGTGGGTAAATATTTATTGGAAAGAGTGTTTCGGTTATCGGTTGCTTACTGTGGCAAATTTTAAAATCGACAGATTGAACCCAGTAAGCAGAAATCGAGTTCCGGTACCGAGGAGCACCCCCTAAGAGGGGCATGACGGGCTAGGAAGCAAGCAGAAGAATGGATATATAATTCAAGTGGAGTTCAATCGGCCAACAGCGCGGCTGCGCAACATTCTTCAGTGGCCGGATATGCAGGCGGAGAATTTTTGTGACTTTTGACCCTGAGATGACCTTTGTGCTTTGCTGACTTAACCTATATTCAGTAGAGAAAGTATCCAAGGGTAGTCCCGACCAGTGGCCATAGGCAATGTCCGTCGTCTGTCAGCAGCATATGCACGATTAAAAATGTGAATTAAATGCGCGATTCAAATCAAATATCCATAATGTGCCTTATGCCTGATGCTGATGTGGTTTAATTTTTTTTATTTCCCCAAACGGTCTTAACCTACATGGCATGACGTAACTCTTGCGTAAGCCTTTCTCCGAATTTTCTTGCTGAACTTTTGCTTGAACTAGAAACCAAAAATAATGAGAAGAACTACCTTTGAAATTGTTAAACAAATAATTACTCAATATTTAAGTAAAATTCTCTAATTAAATTTAAGTAGATTTCTTTCAATTATTCCTTAATCCTGGTGTAGAATAGGGTAAAAGGAAAATGTCTCTTTATCGCTTTTGTTTAGCCCAAGACCTCAATTAATTTTCAGCTACCTTCGAGGGAGATCGATCTTTCACCGATGGACATAATGAGTGAGTGTTGATAAAAGAATCAATTGTTCTTGTCTTTGGAAGAAACAAACAAAAGCCTAAAGAAATTAAATTAATTCTACCCTATGCTCAAAGTTAAACCTGAATTGATTAGCAAGAAATTAATGAATTAATAATTAAAGAATTATCGCTACTTAAAATTAAACTTTAATTATTCTATTATCAAGACATGAAGTCTAATTACTATAAATATCAAAAGAAACATGGTTAAAAAGCGATGAAAGATCCATGCCGCAAACTAGTATACATAAAACTTTTAAATTTTATAATTATTGCAAAAGGATATATAATCTATTTTTCTACCTATCTCAAAAATGAATTTAAATCTAATGTTAGCTTTAATCCATAAATTTATATTAAACCTTATTATCTAATGAAATTATGAACTCTTAAATCTCTGGGGGCTTACCGACTCGAATGATGACTCCACGGTCGTAAGAATCAAAAGGGATCACCCGAGCCATGCTCTTGCGGCAGGTGATCGTAGGTAGGGCGGGCATTATGCGAGCACATCACCATCGGTGTCTCCGCAAAGAAATTAGTTTTCTCTCTGTCCTTCTGTCTGTTCTCTAAGCTTCCGCTTTTCCTTCTAACCTTTCTCCTTCAATGAAATGGGTTTATCATATCTTCCGGTTTAGTTCTAGCTATTTTTTTGTCGCAGCACGCTCAATTTCTTGTCTTGTTGATAATAATGTGTAGTCAGTGTCCGAGATCTGGGTAAGCAAGACCTCCACCCCCAAAGCCGACGAGCTAGAGCCGGAAATATACAGCGTGCCTCAGCAGCTCAGATCCTCCAAAAGCAGACAAACTTACGCGTTACACACTACATGTGGTCGAAAAAATGTGCTTTAAAAAAAATTTTTTGTGGTGGAATGTATTGAAGATAAACACTTCTAATTTTTTTCAGGTGTATCTACAAGTTTATTGTTTAAGTAAAAAAAGTTTCAAATGGAAATATGCACAGGGGGGGGGGGTTGGGGCATTGAGCAATGGAACGCCTTTTTACGCTCACGGAAGTCCTGCTGCTGCCCCAAAGGATCTGAAACACAAAAAATAAATATATTCTTATTTTGTATACTTTTGCGCATGGCTGGTACCAGAATTGCGAAAAAAGAATGAAAATTGAAAAACTTATGCGATTTTAAATGAAAAACTCGATTTTTACGCACTTTTTTCGACATTAATTTTTATATAACATGAAAAATTATCAATATTTTTTAAAGATTTTGGTACCAGCCATGGAGAAGCCTGTATTAGAGATACTTTAAAATTTCGTGGCGATTGCTCAACTCGTCTGGCTTGAATCACTTCCGCAAGGTCAAAAAATGTCGCTTCGAGTAAAACGCGTTTGAAGTTTTGCTTCAGTACCTGTTTTAAGGTGTAGGTGCTCCCTGTTTTAAGGTGTAGGTTCCGTAATTCTTAAGATAACCAATTGAAATTTTGGGAGCGGATTCTAGAAGCATAAATCAATCCAAAATTGCAAAAAAAAAAAAATCGATTTTTTCGACCACACAAGGTAGAAACCCCCCTTAAGAAACTTCATGTTTCCATTAGCTTCGATCCCTTTTACGCAATTTTCTACTTCCTTCTGTGTGAAGAAAATCACGAGGAAAGTCCTTTGGGGCAACTAAAACTCCACGTGTAAAATCTTTCCCACCATATAGGAGGACACTCAAAATGCCTTGCAAGTCTGCGGAACTCCGCTGATGATCCAAGACTATTCAAGGTGATAGCATTACGCTTATCCAATGGGAATGCATTCCTAAAATTGGTATCCTAAAATAAATTAGAACTAGGCTTAATTGTAATTAAAGAATAACCTCTGAATTTTCAGTCACTTTCTTTTTTATGAAAGTATAAAGCTAAATCCTTAACAAAAATCCCCCGTTAGAAATGTACAAGCTGCAGCACATTAGCATTCGATTGAGAGCCTTGCTGCGCATGATCCACAATCATTACAACTGTGAATATTCCGTTTGGAAGCTGTGCCCTCTGAAGCGCTGGGAGCCTATCAAGCTCAGCTGCAGTCTCTGCCGACCCCAATTTTTTCCGTTCATATTCTGGACGGCACTGCTCATGAGCCTGGTCGGTGTGGTCTTCAATATGCGGCAACTGATCCATATATCGACATGTCCAACGTTTAATCCCTATACATCTCGGCAACGTCTCTTTTACATCCTGGGCGACAATATTTTACGCAAGGCCAGATTATTGGGATGCAGCTTCTGGTTGGCTACGTGGGCCATGTTGGCCTATGGCATGCTAGTGGTGAGTAATGATCGAAGAATTAAATAAATATGTATGCATGTATATGGGTTAAGAAATATTCTTTTTAAACATATATACTTTAAGTGGTTTATCATTTCCGTTCCAAAAAAATTAATTAACTTTGTTCCTCCTATCACAATGAGAGAGGCTTATGTAGCAAGTTTCCTAAATGGTATTTCGATAGTCTTTCGTTTACTTCCCAGGCTATTATGTTCACAGACATTTAATTAAATCCGGAGATGGTGAGCTCCAAAGTTTTTCCAGCTGTGATATGTAATAATTGTGCTTGTCGCTGCATCAGCCTAAAAGCATTAAAATATTATTTAATGACCCTAAGAAAACATCCCACGCGCATTAACTAAAGTTTTAGACATCGATTAATTATAAGCTGCAAATAACTAATAATATAATCGACTGATCGCTTTCAAAAAAAGTTAAGAAAAAGGGAAAAAGAACCGGAAGAACCGTAACCCGTAAGGGTATATAAGACATGCGGCTATCTCTTCTCTGCCTCCAAATGTTCGCGGGTATGGTCGCACCGTTGAGGCAGCTCTATGTGAGAGAGAGAGACCAACCGATGAAAATCTATATACTCTATATACCATATAGGCTACGGCAAGCTTCTTCATCAACGTCAGTCGAAGCCACCCTAAAACACGCAGCTGCCGAACCAGAAGCATCAGAGGTATCAATAGAATCTGCTATAGTAGCAGCCTCAGCCCCACGAGCAGCCACCACAGCAGCAACCCTATCGGTAGCAGCCCACCCTGCAGCAGCAGCACCAGCAGCGGCAACATCAGCAGCAGCAGCAGCATGTATGTTTTATTGTAGCAGCAGCCGCAGAGTTTTTTATATTCAGTGAAATAGTGCAAGAAAAAGGCGATTCACTGGGAATAAGTTCGACCTAACCTCGGCAAGGTTAGTAACAAAACGTAGAAAGATATCGAAGTGTGAGTATTTCAGGGGGTCTTCTACTTACGAATATTTTAAAATTCGATTTTTTTTTTTATAATAAAGTATCTGAGGAATACGCCATATAAAGGGTTTTGTAAAATTCGCATTCCTTCATGGCTAAACAAAGCCCGAAAGATAGCCACATCCATACGTTTCGACCATTTTTCCTACCTTTAAAGAGTTTTCCCGAAAATCACATTTTTTAAACTATCTGGTATCACTTCTGCCTGTAATTTTCATCAAATCCATCCAAAAACATGTTTGAAAATGGAACTTTTTACAAAAAATAATTATATTAAAAACGATTTATAATTTTTAAAAATTCGTACTCGGAGAAGCATAGACAACGTAAAACTGAATATAAATAACATTAATTTATTTTCAATTCGGGCAAGGTTTAGAGTAGTTATGATACCAGAAAAATGACCCCTAAAATTCTGACCCCACTTTGACCCCATATAAACAACGCGAATGATTCGCTATACATAGTGTTAAGTTTAAAGATGTACAAAAGTAATACAAAAAAAATTATCTCATTATCTTGTACAGTTAATCACAATTACTTTCAGAAAATAGGCACAATTTCAGCCTCGTAAGTAGAAGACCCCCTTAAGAATCTAGAAATGTGATTTTAAAAATGGCGTAAACACTATCTGATACTCTCTCATCGTGAACACTTCGCAGTTAAAATATTTCTTCATCAAGGTCACTTGGTAATACTCTTCGGCCCTGAAGACTTGGCAAAATATTTTTACGTCGTCATACGCTTCGGTGGAGAACATTTCGAATACAAACAACTCTCATCCTGCCGGCGTAAACCCTATCCGCGTGAATCAAAATCCTTGTCCAATGACAAGAATTTTCAAGGAAAAAAAATAAACGGACAAGACATCCTTCCATTTCGCCAACCAGTCTTTAACAACCAGCGGAACATTAAACGGGTGAGATCTAGTGTAACTTTACGGATCAAAACCTTTCGGGACAGATACAAATAATGTACATCGAAATATTTAAAAACAAAACAAACTGGGGAAACTAATAAAAAAAATTTTAATCAAATATATACAAATTATAAAACATAAATTAATAAAGGAAAAAAGAATCAAAGAGTCTTGCGAGACTCTCAGCCTACGTGAACTATTGAAATTATTATCAAAGAATCCTTCGAGATTCCAAGCCATCGCGATTTATCGAGCCTTTTGAGACACGTATACTCGTGGTCCGTTCCAGACGGGTTTGATCCTTCGGCAATTGACCGAAGTCGTGGTTTTCGATTCTGCGAGGCGCACAGTGGCAGTTTAGATACATTAGGGTTACAAAAATCACAACTCTTGAACCAGTTGAGATATTTTTTTTTTGAAATGAAAGGTAGTTAAACTACCTTTCGATTGAGTGGTTATACTATATGGTGTATTTAATAGTAGATTTTATACTCGAAAATTAATGTTTTTTGAGGCAGTTTTCTAAATTTGTATCCAATTTCGAACAATACGTTTCGTTTGTTTTCTCTGAAAATGCTAATATGGTGCATATTAAATGTTTTAAAAACAAACAAATAAATACATTTTTAAGAAAAAAATTGAAATTTTCATCTTGTTGGAGTACCTGAATTTCTTGTATTCCTTTCTTTTTGGCTTCTTGGGCTTCCTCGGATAATTCACCAATTGGCAAACTTTGGTACTCAATTAAATCCTTTCCGTGGGCAAGCATTTTGTGAACCGTGGGCGTCAACTTCTTGTCGGGATAAGTAGACTCCAGCAGGTGTGATGTCTCCTCAGCATATTTTCCGAATTTTTCAGCATTCACGCTTTTTCTGCAATTTACTGCATTCAAGATCACACCCAATCATTCTATTATGTGTTGGCTTACTCCAGTAATTTCAGAAGCTTCCTTGTGATGGTGAAAAAATTCTCTGGATGTATTTCCATCGTTGGTATTTCGGTAACCTGGTTTTGGGCAGTCTACCTTCAGTCCTAGCTTCTCTTTAAATTGGTCCTGTATCCTTTTCTTCCTGATCGCTTCTTTTTCTGTTGATGTGATGCCCTCATCGAAATGTTCATCAATTCGTGGAAGTTGGTACGCCAGTTTCAAAATGCAATGCAAGGGCGAAATACCGTGCTGCAGGGTATTAGCTGATATGGTTTCTGTTTCGAGACCAAAAATATCGCTATATTCGGTGCATAGTTTTGTTAAATCGTTTTTAAATAACTATGGCAATTTAAGAAGTTTTAATACTTCTGAAGTTCTTTGTTCACTATGTTCTGTATTTGCATTGTTGGCTGAAGGCAGATTTTTATCTGTTTTATTTGATCGTTTATTGTTTTTTGTTTATTTTTGGCAATTTATGAAAAATATATATTTTTAAGTCTAGTGTAAGTTAGTTTAGGGCGAAGGCGGGAGCATAATAAAGCTCTCTCTCCCTTGTTGCGAATTCGCCCCGCCTTCGCCAACCTCTGTTAAGCTAGGCCTTAAGTATGTTAGATGGAAATATAATTTATGTTGGAATTTAAAATCGAGTCGAACGCACCTCTTTTTTCGTTCTCGTCGTTGCGAAATTAAATTAATTAATTCTTGCCACCAAGTTCTTCAGTCTTTATTATTTTAATAAACTAATTAAAAAATCCATGGCGCCCCCGGGTGGACAAGATTAGTTAAATTTAAAAAAAACGGCAACAATTGAAGTGACAGTGACACGTAAACATATATATATTGCATATATATGCAAAATCAAAAGTGCAATTAAAATTATTTTTTTGTGTGCTTTAGTGCCTACAAAATCAATCAAAAATAAATGTTGCCAGCGACGCGCTTAGTTTGTGTTTAAATAAATTTATTTTAAACATATTCGTGCCGGTCGCGTAATACCTGATTCCTGGTTCCTGAAAATTGCTGCCACTACCGAGGGATTTTCACCGTAAAGGAACGTGGCTGCTCAAAGTACCCAAAGGAAATCAGAGGTATTTGTGCAAAAAATTGAAAGCTAGAGTTGGAGACAAATTTAATTGTTTATTGTCTTGTGCTGAAATATTGCACCTGAAAAATATTCAATTTATATTGTTTATAACATACAGAAACATTGAACCGCTCTTGGACGAAACATTTATTTATTGTTTTTTGTATTGTACTGCAATCACTGTCGCCCCCTTTCCCCTCTCGTTCGTTAAAACTCGCATTAATAGTTGGGAAGTTAATCCAAGCTTGCGCATACATACATACATACAGCCTTATATACTAGCAGCTGCAGCGGTGAATTTTTCGTTTTCGCTCTCGCTTTTGCACCGCTACCTGCGTGGTTGTTGTTTGGCCCTTTTCGTTGGCGCGCTTAGATTAGCGGACCGCCAAGTGACGCGCTACCCTATATTTTTTTTTTTTTTTTTTTTTCGGACGTTGATGCACTACGATCAGTACATTCAAGTGGCCCATCTGACACCAAGCACGTGCCTGTTTGTGTTAGGTGTTAGTAGGCGCGACAAATGAAAGTATAGAAAAGGAATACGAGGAAGTTACTACTGGCGTGCTGCCAGACTGTTTGCCTGCATGCGTACTAAGTGGGTTAATATTAAGGTTTTTAGTTGGGGAAGGCTATCTACGTTTGATGTTATCATGTACAAATCGTTATAATTTGCACATAAGACTCTAAAGGGTTCATGCAATTCAAAAGACGTTCTACATTGGCTCAAAACTAAATGAATATAGGATCTAGTATTTCTACTCGGTACGCGAAAGTTAAGCTGACCCAGCAAGTCAGCACTTTCCACGTTACCGTGGATAAGGTTAAAAATGAACGTAATGCCAAGCATGGTTCTACGGTTAGCTAAAGAAGGTAAGTTAATTAGGAGAAGTCTACTAGAGTAAGAGGGTAACCTCTGGTTTGGATCCCAGTTCAAACCGCGTAAAGCGAAAAGCAGAAAGTTCTTCTGAACTGACTCAATGCGTGTACTGTGAACCCCATACTGAGGGCTCCAGACGCAAGATCCATATTCTAGGATAGGACGAACTAACGAAATATATAAGGATTTTGTAACATAGGGGTCATTGAATTCTTTCGACCACCGTTTAATGAAACCAAGCACACCTCTGGCTTTATTCACCATGCACGAAATATGGTCGATAAAGTCAAGTTTAGGGTCCAGTCGGACACCCAAATCATCAACTATATTAATTCTTTCCAAAGAGCAGCAGTTAAGCGTGTAAGTCGCGAGCTTGGGAGCGACACGAGAGAAAATCATTAGCTTGCATTTAGAGCCGTTTAGGTTCAATAAGTTTATACGGCACCATGTTTGGAAGTTATTGAGATCTGTTTGTAAATCAGACTGGCAGGAAGCGTCCTTATATTGCACACAAAGTTTGACGTCGTCCGCGTACATAAGTACTTTGGAGTTAGTCAGAACTTTCGGCAGGTCGTTGATAAATAATGTAAACAACAGGGGACCCAAATGGCTCCCTTGCGGGACGCCAGAAGTAACCCTGAGAACATTAGATAAAGAATTTTTAAAGAGGACCTTTTGCGTTCTGCCATTCAGATAACTTGAGATCCAACTAAGAAGATCAACCGGAAATCCCATTAGATCGAGTTTCCGAACAAGAAGAGAATGGTTGACAGAATCAAATGCTTTACTGAAATCAGTATAGATTACGTCTGTCTGAAGGCCCTTATGGAAGCCCCTAACTAAGAAGGAAGTGAACTCTAAAAGATTGGTTGTCGTTGATCTACGCTTTAAAAATCCATGCTGACATGGAGAAATAATTGATCTACACAGGTGCTGCAAATGTGGAGTAATGATTTTCTCGAAAAGTTTCGGAATGGCCGACAACTTAGAGATTCCTTTATAGTTGCTGGCAACCGATTTGCTACCTTTTTTGTGGAGAGGAATAATAAATGATTCCTTCCAAATAAGGGGAAAGTGGGAGGTTTCTAGGGACAAGGTAAACAATTTTAGAAGGGGATTGCACAGGGCGTCGACACAATACCTAAGCACACAGCCAGGTATACCGTCGGGACCTGGCGAATAAATGGGCTTAACGCGATGAAGATCTGAAAGAATAGTGCTTTCGTCTAAAATAGGACTGAAAATAAAGCTCGATTTGGGCATGATGTAGGAATAAGTCTGATTACAGTCAGTTGAAGTTGAGTAAGTGGTTTGAAAAAACTGCGCAAACAGATCGGCAATAGCCCGATCATTTTTTACGGTAGTATTTTCAAACGAAAGCGAGGAAGGATGCGTAATTGGCTTACGTTTAGTGTTAACAAAATTATAAAACTGTTTTGGGTCCTGAGAGATCTGGACCCTACAACGAGTCAAATAATTTTTGTAACACTGCGCGTTCAACACGGTAAATCTTGACCGAGCAGATAAATAAAGGGATAGGGCAGAGTTAGAACCGGTACGTTTATATTTAGTATACAGCCTAGATTTTTTGTTTTTAAGATGACTCAACTCTTTAGTAAACCAAGGAGGCTTATTCGATGTTGATGGATAGTATAACGGAACACATTCAGTAAAAAAGGAATTTATGGCACTGTAAAAAATATCCACGGCTACTGACATGTCAGTGCACATGTATAAATCGGACCAATTAAAATCTAAAATAAAGTTATTCAGCCGTTCGAAGTCCGTTTTGCGAAAACAAAGGACTTTCTTGGCTGGACAGTCAGATATGTTCTGTAAGTCAGTCCCAATGTCGAGAGTCAAGTCGAAAGTCGGATGATAGGGATCTTCGGGAAGCGTCAACGGCGCCACCCTGGCTAAACTGACTCTTGCCGGATCTGAGACAAAACAGAGATCAAGCAAGCGCTCTAGGGAATTTCGTACATGGTTGACTTGAGACAGCGAAATGTCGAGCAAGCCAGCAATAAAATCATGCTGTGTGGAGGTGAAAAGTACATTAGAGGAAGTATTTGAGGACCAAATAGCCCCTGGGATATTAAAATCACCAAGAACTACTAAATGATCCTTACTAGAAAGTCGGTTGAAAACCGTTTGGATAGCGGAAAGATGGTTCCAATAAATAGGAAGTTCGGACAAAGGAGAAATGTAAGAACAGGTAATGAAAATATAGCTACCATTGATGGTTAGCTTCACACAGAGGAATTCAACATCAAACTCCTCGAAAGTTATTAATTCCGACGCGAGAGTGGAGTCAACCGCTATGAGGACACCACCCCCACGTCTGATAGGCCGATCCAGCCGATATATTGTGAACACAGCTGGGAAAACTTCGGAGCCCAGAATCTCCGGCTTTAACCAGGTTTCTGTGAACACAATAACCTGGGATGCAAACGAGAGACTATCAGAATACAATTTGGGAAGCTTACTATGTAGGCCTCTTGCATTCTGATAGGAGATAGAGAGGGAATTGATTAGTTTTTTGGAGCGGGTGTCGTAGAGGGCGCAGTGGTCTGGTCGGGCCTGGGAAGACTTATTCCTACGGGCCGCCGTTTCTTTTTCTTAGCTTCAAACTCTTTGACGACAATATACTCTGGCCAGAAATTGGTAGAGCATATTGTATCAAAAAGTTCATTCGGGACATTTATTTTAAAAGATGAAATATTCCTAGCATAAGAAAATTTGAATTTTTCCACCTTTATTTGTATTTTTTCAGCTCTAGTTTTGCCTTGGATAAAGGCAATAACATCTTCCGATGTCTGACCAGGGGAGAGCCGCGAAACAAATATCTGTTTCGTAGGTGGTACTACTACAAGGGCTTTCGGCGCTGCAGACTGATTGTCTGCAGTGCCGATATCGGCCGGTAGTCCGGGCCTGATACCCTGAGCAGGTGAATTAATGGGGCTTTGAGGGGTCAGTATTTGAGACCCCCCAGGGGACAAGACGGAAATTTTCGGGGGAGCGGTCCCTCCCGCAACACATTCGGATGCCGAATCTTTTTTGCCACTCGATCTCAGAACTCTTTGACTGAATTCTGAGGTCGAGGGCTGTGTTGAGAGAGGCTGCTGTTGGGAGTCCGCCGCTGGTTGGTGAGATCCGCCTATATGCTGTAGACCAGTTGCGGTTTTTTTGCGCCTAGGAGACTCATTTAATAGTTTAAGGCTATTAAATTGAGTGTCCAGCGCCAAGAGCATATCATGAGTTTTACGAAAACTCGATAATATGTCTTTAAAACCGCCCTTGGTCTGCCGCATAAAAGACATCATTTCTCTTTCAACCTCGCGACAGGCCTCGCAGCAGTAACGCAGACCGATGTTTCTTCTTACATCGTCCACCGTCCGAGCAACAACACCAATGCACTTTGCATGCACAATGTTGTCACACAGCCAGCAGCCGACTGTAAGATCGGTTGAATTAATTGCCTTTTTACAGGTCTTAGAGAAGCAGACGATAGCAGACATTATAGGGACTTACCACTGTACCTTTACGTAGAAAGAGATAAGAAAAGTGCAGCTGCACCGAGAGAGCGGGAGAATGAGAGAGCGGGTAAACGGGTGAGCGTGGGAGCGAGCTTAACGTTTAGCTGTCGCGACGGCGCAAACTAAACGGAGAAGGCACAAAGAGGAATGCAAAAAATGCAAAGCAAACACCGGCAGCACAAACTAAATTGTGAAAATAATAGCAATTAAATACACAAAACAGAATAGCTGCATGCACACGAAGTGAACGGGAACTTTATTAATCACAAAGTAGAAGATTTAAATAAAACCCCGGTTCTTTTAATGCAAAAATTAACACAAAACGAGAGCGCAAGAAAAAAACACGTCCGTTCACTTGGAAGAGAGAAACGATTACATTGCATTATTCTGCGGGTATACCCTTTTCGGCGTCATTTCGCACCCACTATTAATTGATACTGCGTGACTTGATTTGAATTTAAATAATTTTCGTTGTTCTCATCAGAAAAAATATTTAATACTATTCGAGCATTAAATAAATAATTTATTAAATTTAAAATAATTTATTTTTTTGATTTAATAAATTTATAATTATTAATTCGAAAGTGATTAAATTATTATTATCGGTCTGATTTGAGATAATTTGTTTCGGCCACTTCTTGAAATAATATTTTAATTATTTAAATACTTAATTTAAAATGAGCCTAGAAACCAAAAATAAATCGGTCCTGGAAGACCTGAAAAGCAAGCTCCAAAATCGGGTCAGAACAATTCGCCGATTAAATGAGCGATTAGAATCGGGATCGATTCCGATATTAGAGGAAGAATTAAAATGTCGACGAGAAAACTTAAATGCTTCAATTAATAAGGCAAGTCAATTACAAGAACAGATAGAAGAAATAGATTGTGGAGATGAATTTGGCGACGAGTTGGAAGAACTTTGTATAGTAACCAAAGCAAAAATAATGTCCCTGTTATCTGCCTTGAAGGTAGCAAGCGTAAACGAAACTCCGGGATTAGCTACTGTAGCTCCAACTCGTGCGCGGCTGCCGAATTTGGCATTGCCAAAATTCAGTGGAGATTATTCGGAGTTTAAAAATTTCATCAGCCTTTTCGAAACTTTGGTTCATAAAGACGCCAGCATTCCAGTTATCGAAAAATTTAACCACTTAATTTCATGTCTCTCTGGTGAAGCTTTAGGAACCATTAAAGCTTACCAAGTCACCGAGAGCAATTACGAAAAGGCACTAGCCAGTTTAAAAAAGGTTTACGATAACGAATGCCTAATCTTTATGAATAATATATCAACATTGTTTAGTCTTCCAAAAATATCGCATCAGTCCGCTTCCTCCTTGAGAAACCTTATCGATACTGTTTCGTCGATTTATGGTTCTTTGTTATCGATAGGAGATGATACCAAAATTTCGAATGCAATGTTGATATATTTGGTATTGAATAGAGTCGACCCAGTGACCAAACCAAAATGGGAGGAACAGCTCGATTATGAAACCTTGCCGCTTTGGTCCGATTTCGAAAAAATGTTAAATCGCCGATATCAGCATGTATCAGCTGAAGAATCGACAAAGCCGAAGCAAGATAAATTAGTGTCGAGCAAGCCACATAATCGTAGCTCATTTCCGTGTTCCTCCTCCAACAGCAAGCCTCAGCAAACTTGTAGCTATTGCAATGCAGCAGATCATTTGCTACAAAATTGTAGCCCGTTTGGGCATCTCTCTGTAATGCAAAGGTTCGAGTTTGTGAAGTCTGCCTCCTTATGTATCAATTGTCTGCGAAAAGGCCATACTGTTTCCAAATGCAAAGGCAAAAAGTGTCGAGCTTGTGACCGCTCACACCATATTCTTCTTCATAGATATACAGTGCCTGAGAACAGTTTAGCGTTGCCACCCCCCCAAGAGAATATTTCTCCTCCTTTTAACCAAGATCAGCCTTCCACGTCTCATGTTATGCATGCCACGTCAATCGTAAGCGTCCGTACAAAAAACGGAGAATTCGTTTTAGCCCGAGCTCTACTAGACTCTGGGTCTCAAACTAATTTTATTACGGAAGAACTGGCGAACCGCTTATAGATTCGTAGAGAGGAGTCGTGTATCAACTTACTTGGTATTGGCGAGTCCAATTCTCAAGTCAAGAAAAAGGTACACACAATGGTGAAGTCGCGAATAAATTGTAGTGAGTTCTCGTTCGATTTCTGGATCTTAAAATCGATCTCCGGATACCATCCTGATCAGTCGGTGAACGTCAGTGATTGGAAGATCCCGAAGAAACTACCATTAGCAGACCCTTATTTCTACAAGTCACAAAAGATTGATATGTTGATAGGAGCCGAATCATTTTTCGAATTGCTGGCTGTTGGTCAAATTAGACAAGGTCCTGACTATCCAACTCTACAAAAGACCCTTCTTGGTTGGGTTGTTTCGGGCAGATACAAGTCTGCAGTCCCGAAACAAGTTGTGAATAGTTTCAGTTGTAGTGAAGAACATTTAGTATCGATTGATAGCACACTACAGAAATTTTGGTCGCTGGAGGAAATGCCAAATCCAAAGATAATTCTGTCGCCTGAGCACAAGTTATGTGAAGACCATTACAGGAAGACTACTCAGGTATTGCCATCAGGTCGGCTTGAAGTAAGGCTGCCGTTTAAATCTGATCCAAATGGATTAGGCAACTCCTTTGAGGTTGCAAAACGGCGGTTTTTTGTCGCTTGAGCGAAGGTTGTCTCAAGATCCTAACACGAAGACCATGTATTTGGAATTCATGGAAGAATATCTCGCCCTAGGTCATATGTCGCCTACAGACAACAAAATCCCTTCCACTCCACATTATGTCATTCCCCATCAATGCGTGTTAAGGCCCCAGAGTACGTCAACAAAGCTGCGCGTCGTGTTCGATGCGTCGTGCAAAACATCGTCTCAGGTGGCCTTAAACGACATCCTGATGGTGGGGCCGAAAATTCAAGAAGAGTTGTACTCCACTCTACTCCGCTTCCGGCTGCACAGGTATGCCCTGACTGCCGATGTAAAAAAGATGTATCGCCAAGTAATGGTTAATGAAGCGGATAGGAAGTTTCAACTCATAGTGTGGAGGAGAGACCCCTCTGAATCCTTGAGATTATACCAGCTCAACACCGTCACATATGGTACTGGACCAGCCCCATTTCTGGCTATTCGGTGTTTAAAAAGGTTGAGTGAATCTGCGAAATTATCATTCCCTAGAGCTGCCGACGTAATTGGATCCGATTTTTACGTCGATGACATGTTAACTGGTGCTGCATGCGTAGAGGAGCTAAAGACAATTAAGTCTGAAGTGTCTCAGGTTCTTCAAACAGCAGGAGAGCACAGTTAAGTCGATACCTATCTCGGATTCAGAGTCAACTAAGGCGTTAGGAATATCGTGGTTGCCTAGCGAAGATGCCTTCAAGTTCAAAGTTGAGACTTCTGTCATGGGTCTCCGAGCGACAAAACGGAACATACTGTCGGTGACATCGAAGCTGTTTGACCCCCTCGGTTTATTAAGTCCCATTGTAATTAAAGGAAAGATCCTATTGCAGGAACTCTGGCTTAATAAGTTAGACTGGGATGAGTCGATTCCGATGCATTTGGAAACAGCTTGGGATATGCTAAAAAGCACTCTGTCTCAACTGGATGAGATATCTATTCCTCGGTTCGTGCATACCGACCCGATGTCACCAGTACAGTTACATGCCTTTGCCGACGCATCCATGAGAGCTTATGGAGCTTGCGTCTATATTCGTAGCGAAACTGCTGAAGGTTTTAAATTATCGTTGTTGACTTCAAAGTCGAAAGTAGCGCCGCTCAAGACCAAAACGCTCCCAAGGCTTGAGTTATGTGCCGCTCACCTTCTTGCGGATCTCCGCCACCGAATCAGACCCTTATTAATAGTCCCTATCGAACGAATTGTGTACTGATCGAATTCTGAAGTTACTCTTCACTGGATCCGATCTCATCCATCGTCGTTGTCGACATTCGTTTCGAACAGGGTAGCGGAGATTCAAGAGTGGTCAGAAGAAGCTACATGGCGGCGTGTCCCCACAAAGCAGAACCCAGCAGATATAGTTTCGAGAGGTTGTGACGTCAAAGAAATAGGGCAGTCGATCTGGTTCACTGGCCCATCATTTCTGAAGGACGAAGAAGAAAACTGGCCCAAAAATGCACATCTCGAACCGGATGAGGGAGTCTTGCGCCAGGAATCTAGGAAGAATGTGGTCGGACTGACCGCTGCTGCGCAAACTTCCGATTTACTGGATGTCATCGAGGGATTCTCGTCACACCTCAAACTGCTTAGAATGTTCGCTTACATGTTCCGCTTTATAAGAATATGCAAAGACAAGAGTATAGTTTTCGAAGGAACTCTGTCACCGACTGAATATTATGAAGCGTTTAATAAGATTATCGAAATAGTACAAAAGCACGAGTATCAAATAGAAATTGAAAAAGTTCGCAAAGGTTCCAAGGTCGGCCCAAGTCTTCAGAGACTGAACCCATTCATCCATGAGGACACGGGCACTTGATGCAATTTTTCGTTGTTGCGAGTTGGAGGGCGACTAGCTAACGCTCCTATATCATACGATGTCAAGTTTCCCTTGCTGTTGACGAAACGCTCCCAATCTGCACCATTCAAACTTTCATGTCGGCCCTCGAGCACTTGTGAGCATCCTACGACAGCGTATTTGGACCGTAAACGCTCAGGAACTCTGCAGTCAGACAGTTCGATCATGTATACGCTGCTTTAAATGCAAGCCTCGACTGATGACACAAATGATGGGAAATTTACCCGCAGATAGACTCCGTGCTCTCCGCCCATTTGCGATATGTGGCGTTGATTTTTGTGGCCCTGTCTATACGACATTGAAAATTCGAGGAAGGCCTCCGTACAAGTCCTACGTTGCCTTATTTGTTTGTTTTGCGCCCAAGGCGGTTCACTTAGAGATAGTCTCCGATCTAAGTACTGACTCTTTTTTATTGGCTTTCCAAAGGTTCATTGGTCGACGAGGATGTCCGCAGACGGTGCATTGCGACAACGCGGCGAACTTCGTCGGAGCGAGTCGCCACTTCCAGGCCCTTCGCGAGCGGCTCGAGGAGCAGGCGGACGCAATTTGAGAATTCGCATCAAGAAGCGGATGCGAATTTGCGTTCATACCCCCTCGGGCTCCGCACATGGGCGGACTATGGGAGGCAGGTGTCAAAACTGCCAAGCACCTACTCCTAAGAGCGGTGGGCAGCGCACTCCTCAACGCCGAAGAGCTGGGAACAGGAATATGTCCTGGGCCTTCAGGTGCGGGGCAAGTGGCACCAGCAGCAGGACAACGTCGAGGAGGGGCAGCTCGTCGTCGTGGCAGAGGACAACCTGCCGCCTCAACAGTGGCTCCTGGGACGGATCGTCGAGACGCACGCAGGAGAGGACGGCATGGTCAGGATCGTCGACATTAGAAGGAGCGACGGATCAGTTTTTCGGAGGCCGATTCATAAGCTGGCGCCGCTGCCAGTTGGTTGAAGCCCTGGAGGCATTCAACGGGGCCGGTGTTGGCTGAAGGCAGATTTTTATCTGTTTTATTTGATCGTTTATTGTTTTTTGTTTATTGTTGGCAATTTATGAAAAAGATATATTTTGAAGTCTAGTGTAAGTTAGTTTAGGGCGAAGGCGGGAGCATAATAAAGCTCTCTGTCGCTCTTTGCGAATTCGCCCCGCCTTCGCCAACCTCTGTTAAGCTAGGCTTTAAGTATGTTAGATGGAAATAGAATTTATGTTGGAATTTAAAATCAAGTCGAACGCACCTCTTTTTTCGTTCTCGTCGTTGCGAAATTAAATTAATTAATTCTTGCCACCAAGTTCTTCGGTCTTTATTATTTTAATAAACTAATTAAAAAATCCATGCATTGTAAACATCATAATCATCTAATGATTCGCTTTTTATTTTTGCGCTGTTAACCATAGCGTCTTTATCGATCGTATTTATAATGCGAATCAACATGTTCTGGGTGTTTACAAGTGCACTTGCTATTATAATGCCAGTCTGTAATTCCTCAAAGTGAACCAATCTTCTTGGTCGTGGAATTCTAAAATACAATTGTATTTCTTAATGAAATCCAATCGAATTATACCATCCCCTGGTATAGGAAAATTGTCAGGTACGATATGGAATTGCTGCATTTGCAACACACAATTCCAAATCTATAGTACTTAAAGACTGAATTGTCCCTTGCCCTATGCCTGATATACTAGTTGTATTCAGCGAATTCAAATAATTTAAATTATTATTTCTGCATTTCAGTAGAGAAATTTCTGCACCTGTATCTATTAAAAGAGTTACCATTGAATGGTACTTATATTCTTTAATTGAACGAAAATGCTTAAATTGAGTTTAATTTTGTACAGTTTTACTGTTGGTTGTCGCTCAAGGGGTTGTAAGGATGCGGTCTGCGTCTCAGTCTGTCCAGGATCCTCTACAGATAAATTTATTATCTTCGAGACAGTTGAGGGGGGTATCATATTGTTATCGGCGGTAAAATCTTGCTCGGGTCACGGAGCCTCTATACTTATATGTCGATACTTATAATGGTCAGCGAAACCCCAAATCTCCGCTACGGTGCCTGAAATACCCACCGGCAGCCCGATCACAGCTAACACTAATGGCCTAAACTACGCACGGGCCCGGTTACTCGCAGGCGGCATGATCGTAGCTAGCACTGATCAAGGAAAACTTTGTGAAAGTGCTCGGAATACTCCAGGCGGCACGATCGCAACTAGCACTGCTGGCCTAAAACAATACGCACGGGCCCAGTTACTCGCAGGCGGCACCGTCGTCTAGCACTGTCTGGGGAAAACTCTACGAAAATGCCCGGTTACTCGCAGGCGGCATGATCGCAGCTAGCACTGACCAAGGAAAACTTTGCGAAAGTGCTCGGAATACTCCAGGCGGCACGATTGCAGCTAACATTGCTCAAGGAAAACTCTGCGAAAGTGCTCGGAATACTCCAGGCGGCACGATTGCAGCTAACACTGCTCAAGGAAAACTCTGCGAAAGTGCTCGGAATACTCCGGGCGGCACGATCGCAGCTAACGCTGCTCAAGGAAAACTTTGCGAAAGTGCTCGGAATACACCAGGTGGCACGATCACAACTAACGCTGCTCAAGGAAAAGTTTGCGAAAGTGCTCGGAATACTCCAGGCGGCACGATCGCAACTAACGCTGCTCAAGGAAAACTTTGCGAAAGTGCTCGGAATACTCCAGGCGGCACGGTCGCAACTAGCACAGATAGCCTAGATAATGCGCACGATGAGATAAAGTCTTGCCATTTCATGTTCGGGTTTTAAGTTTTCTATTTATTTACATTTCTCTTCTTTCCTAGCTGGCCCTATCTTTCCCTGTCGCACTCACAATGCTCACCCTGTTGTCCTTCGCCAGCGTTCTAATAATTCTTATTCGGTTCCGGATGGCGGCCTCGTGTTCCTGCGTCGTGGGTTTTGTTCTTATTTTCTACTTCTCGATTTTTGCTTCTTGCCCGCCGCGTGCTCGAAGCTTGACTTGCTTCCTTAGTGTGCCTCTTTGTTCTTCTTTTCAAATCCCTTGTTATCGATGTCTAGTATTTTCTGGTCTTAGTATTTTCTAGCTTTGGCGGGAATCTAGCTATTCTCCTAGCTTATTCGAGAGGTTTTGAGTTGCTAACTTAAATACTAATATGTTGGTAAATTAAAAATATATGTGCGTGTTCTTCGTGAACTTTGGAAATACCTTAATCCTAACTTAAAACTACCCAGTCGGACTTTGCTTCATGCCCTGAACGATTCTGCCTAGAAATCTATGTCGAATGGGGATGGCTTTTCGTATGATCCCTAGTTCAGCAAAGCAGCAAGCGGGCGACTCATGTACATGAATCGACCGCTGCTCCGTTCATGATAAAATGCTGTGGTTTTGGTCAGTTAAATATTTCCCTTTAGGGATTTATTTTTTTAATACGACAGTCGCTGAATGCATGTATTTGTATTTCGGCGACGCAAACTAATACGCGAGCGTGGTCCAATGTGTAAGCTGTCGGTCTGTTAAACTCTGAGACCCGGGTTCAATCCCAGGCAGATCCTTTGTATTCAACAAAAATTGTCAGTATGGTTTTTCAATATAAATTAAAAACGAATTTACTACGATAACATAGTATAACAAAAAAAAAAAATAAACTAAAGAAAAAAAAAAGAAAAAACACATTAAACATTTGGATTTCATTTTTTTTTTTTTATATGGAATTGGTTTTCTGAACTTTATCCATACCGGTAAGGATGAATTTCATAGTGAGCCGAGCAGCGACGGTGGCATCATGAATTACCCCGCTCATGCCCTAATAAAAGCGAATGAGTTGTTCGGTGGGAAAAGCACATAGATCGCATGTGGCAAAGTCCCACTGGGTAGTCCTATAAAATGCGAATCTTCACACCCTCCCCTTACTTCGGGCGGGGGTACGGGTTGATGTTCACGCGTCCACTCTTGGAGAGGTGGATCCGATACTTGGTCCCATCGGCTTCTCCGAGGCTCCGAACGTCCTTGTCCAGTGGTTGGGTCAGGAGGTGAAGAATCAGATCTCGCAGACTGGCTGGTATCTGCCGCCCTGGCGTCTGGACTCTCCAGTCTTCCGGAGCTACCACCATGTTGGACGTCAGCTGTCCATCTACTCCGGTTGGTGTCGTCGCTAGTCTCGCCCTTGGAGTGGGTTCGGGTGAGCTGGCGGCTGACGAGCTGCTCGTTGGCGGTCTGGCTCGGCGGCGTCGACTGGCTCTTGGATGGCTGGTGGCGGACACGTCTTCGCGCACTGCTCCACAGCGGATCTCCTCTCGGCCCGTGTTCCGTAGTGGGTGGCCCGCACCGGAGGGTTGCAGATGGTGGCTGGTCTCCGAGCGTGGACGTGGTTGTGCCCTGGCTGCTTGGTTGGAGGTGCAAGGGCCATCTGGGGAGCGTCGGCGGTTGGCTGGGGCACGTCCTCTGGTAGCCTGGTGATTGGTCTCCACGCGTGGGCGTCCCGGATGAGCAGGTGTCGCGGGTCACGCAGCACTTCGGGAGTGATTGGTCTCGCCGGGTGGTGGGATGCCGTCGGGGCTCTGGGCGGAGGTGTTCGCCCGTTGGTGCTCGGCACGCGCCCTGGCTGCTTGGCTGGAGGTGCAAGGGCCATCTGGGGAGCGTCGGCGGTTGGCTGGGGCACATCCTCTGGTAGCCTGGTGATTGGTCTCCACGCGTGGGCGTCCCGGATGAGCAGGTGTCGCGGGTCACGCAGCACTTCGGGAGTGATTGGTCTCGCCGGGTGGTGGGATGCCGTCGGGGCTATGGGCGGAGGTGTTCGCCCGTTGGAGCTCGGCACGCGCCCTGGCTGCTTGGCTGGAGGTGCTAGGGCCATCAAGCAGGGTGTCCAGGCTGGTGCCCCCTCCGACTCCTTGTGCGACGAGACCAATGGACGGCGTCTGCTGCCTCTTGGCCATGGTGCGAGGGCTGTCGTACGGACCAGGCCCGAAGAGCTCCTGGTACGAGGGTGGTGGTGTCATCTGACGCGGTTGTGACTCTCTCCACAAAGGGGTACTACGGTCGTCCGAGTCCGATAGCTCGATTGTCTCGACCGGGTCGGCCGTGGAAGGTGGCTCTCCGGCCCCCGAGACTTGGATCGGTGCTGTGGCTGCTCGTGCCTCAAGGCTGGGCTCGTCGGCGCTAGAGATGTCCTCGTAGTGTGGTGGCGAGGTCGGCATCTCGGGCCCACTGGGACGTGCAGCGGCACTGGGCCCCTCTACGGCAGTGGGCCTTTTGGTGTTTCGGGCGATTGGTGGGCTCGGGTCGCGGAAAACTCCGAATCTGCCGTCTGGGTCGACGTCCATCTCGCTCGCGCTGCCGACTTGCTCTCCGGGTGGTACGCACAAGTCGAGGACGTCTTCGATGGAGAGTCCCGTGGTTTCGGCCTCCGGTATATCGAATTCGTTTTGCCACCATGTGTCAGTCGGGAGGCCTTCCATCGACTGCCGAAGAGCTTCGTCGATCTGGCGGGTGTACTCGTCGACCTCGTCGTCGGTCGGGCCTGCCGCTTGGCGCCTCGGGTCCCTGGAACTCATGGTGCTGCGGGGAAAAGATACTTAGTTTATCTTAATTAAATCAAGGGCCCTAAGAGTGCGATCTGCTAGTCTAAACCTATCTTCTCTCTAGGTAATTCATTGGTATGCCCTAATTTACAGTAGATTCTTTTTTTTAAATTTTTAAAAAAATTAATTGTGTCTCGCCAGTGAGCACCCCTTGCGGGGAGGGACGTTGAGTAGTCGCGACTACCAGCAAGTGGCCCCATTACTCAGGACGTGGCTTTCTCGCTGACATCTTGTTGCTCTTCTTCGTCGGTGTCTTCGTGATGGTATGCCTTTAGGTCACTCAGGCCGGCTGTGCGTCGGCGTCGACTCCCGGGTGCCTGTAATTGTAAGAGATTAGGAGTCAGGAACTTGTGGACCTTGTATGGTCCGTCGTATTTCGCGGCCTTGAGGCCTCTGAGGCCTTGGATAGAACGTGTCGGCGGAGGAGTACCAAGGATCCTACGGCAGGTCGCCATTCTCGTCGGCGGAGGTTGTAGTGTCTTCTTTGCTCATTCGATGCTCGTTCGCTGTTGTCCCGGACGATCTGAAATAGCTCTCGCATCTGTTCGGCCTTCTTTCCTGGAGATGGCTGGTTAGAGGTCTGCTCGGGTGTGGCTTGATTGTACAGCGTGTTGGGTAATCTCGGTTCCCTCCCTTGTACTATGAAGGCCGGGTTAAACCCTGTCGTGTCCGAAATGCTCGTGTTTATGGCTAGTGAAAGTTCGGGAAATAGTTCGTCCCAAGTGTTTTGCTCTGCGCCATCCAAGTACAGGGCCAGCATCGTCTTTATGGTCCTGTTTGACCTCTCCGTTGGGTTTTGTTGTGGTGTGTAGGGGGCTGTGTGTTGGAGTCCCATTCCAAGGTTCTTACAGAATGTTTTAAAGGACCTGCTAGTAAACTGTCCCGTTGTCACATACAAAGGTCTGGGGAACACCGAAGCGGCTTAAAATTCTGTCTCGAAATGACCGTTCGAGATGAGGTGTGGTTGCCTTTCGAAGTGGGACCAACTCCACCCATTTAGTGAACGCGTCTAGAAATACCAATAACATAGTATTTCCGTGGCGAGAGCGCGGGAATGGACCCATGAAATCCGCACAGACCACGCTGAACGGCTCCTCGACTTGGCGGGTGAACATTCGACCGGCGGGCTTGAGTTGGATTACTTTGTATTTTTGGCAAGAGGGACAACGTCGTACATACCGGGTAACTTCTCGGATGAGGCCGGGCCAATAATACTTTTGCATGACTCGTTTACTGGTTTTCCATGTCCCTAGATGTCCGGCTGTCGGGTGATCGTGACACTCTTGAAGGACTCTTTGGCGATACTCCTGGCCGACACACAGCTTCCATGGCACTTGGTCCTCCTCCTGGGGTGTAGTTCCCGTCCTGCGGTACAGATGACCTCCTTCAACTCGATAGTCGGGATATTTCTCGGGTTCCTGGGTTGCTCGAAGGGTCATCTTTCGGATCCACTTACACTGGGAGGGTTCCACTTCGGCTTGTAGTACAACATCCAAAGGCTGACGTGAAAGGGCGTCTGCAACCACGTTAAATTTTCCCCGTCGATATTGTACATCGAACTGATATTGTTGAAGTTCGAGCGCCCACCTCGCGATCCGTCCGGTCGGGTTGTCGATCGAATTTAACCATTTTAGCGCTAGATTATCAGTCACGACTTCGAACCTATACCCCTCAAGGTAACATCTCATCTTTCGGATAGCCCAGACGATTGCCAGGCACTCTTTTTCGGTTACTGAATAGTTCTCTTCGGCTCGCGTTAAGCGTCGACTGGCGTAGGCTATGACTCGCTCCACTTCGTCGATCGTCTGTAGTATAACGGCTCCTACCCCGTGGTCACTAGCGTCCGTTTGTAGGGAGAACTTCTGTGTGAAGTCTGGGCACGCGAGAACAGGGGCCTCTGTCAGTCGTAACTTCAGCGTCTCAAACGCCTGTTCCTGTTCCGTGTCCCAACTCCATTTCTTACCCTTACGGAGGAGCGTGCAGATGGGTTCAACGATGGCCGCGAAATTTGGGACAAACCGTCGATACCATGACGCGACTCCGAGGCACCGTCGTAGCTCTCGGATGTTTGTTGGCGGTTTTAATGCACGAATCGCGGAGATCTTATCTGGATCAGTGTGAATCCCGGATTCACTGATAACGTGCCCCATATATTTCAGGCTCCGTTGGAAAAAACTACACTTGTCTCGATTGAGCTTCAGGTTTGCTTGCCTAAGTCGCCTAAAGACTTCGCGAAGGTTTTCGATATGCTCGTCTAGAGTCATACTTATGACAATAATATCGTCCAGATACGCGAATGCCGAGGGTTCCATATCTGGACCTATGACACTATCAAGGGCTCTTTGAAACGTCGCGGGCGCCGAATGTAACCCGAATGGCATTACTTTCCAATGAAAGAGGCCTCTCCCCGGCACGGTGAAAGCGGTATATTCGCGACTGGCTGGTGCAACGGGGATCTGCCAGTATCCACTCTTAAGATCGAGCGTTGAGATAAACCGTGCGTTTCGCAACCGTTCGAGGATATGATGGATTCTGGGTAATGGGTAGGCCTCAGGTATGGATCGCGCGTTTAGCTGTCGGTAGTCTACACACATACGGATGTCACCTGTCTTTTTGCCGACGAGCACTATGGGAGCGCTATGCGGGCTCTTGGATGGCTCGATCCTTCCGTCGCGTAATAGCTCATCGACTTGTTTATTAATAACTGCTTGCATTGCCGGGTTTTTCGGATAGTAACGTTGTTTGATAGGTTTATCATCTCTCATGACGATGTGGTGTTCCGCGATATGGGATGTGCCTTCGAGACGATCGAATTTATCTAACTCAGTCTGAAGGAAAAAACTCACCCGCTGATCTAGCATTTCTGGTGCGACTACTACGTCCGGAGTGGTGTGGATGACGGCTAAGCTTTCCTCGTTTTGGGGGTCTATCGGCGGCGGTCTGTCGAACTGGGGCTCATGCGCGCCTTCGATGACTGGATCCCGAAATCGGACCCGCCTGGTCGTCTGGACTAAGGTTGATCCCGTGCGTTGACGAAAAGGGTTCTGCTGTCGAGCTGCCTCGTTCCTCGGGGGCAACGCCGAAACCCAGCTTGATTGAGTTTCTCTTGTGGCGGCGTCAGGGAGGCGTCGGGTCTGCCTAGTGCGGTGTTGTTTCCTGGGATTAACTGTGGGTGTTTCCAGGAGGCCCTCGTTGGCTTGTGGCATTTCGGAAGGAGCAGCCACGCACTCCGCGTTCGGTGCGTCGTTCCTTGCTGAACTATCCATGTCCCCGTCGTTGTTTCGTAAGATTCCAAAAGGAGCTGCCACGCACTCCGCGTTCGGTGCGTCGTTCCCTGCTGAAACATCCATGGTCCCGCTGTCGCTTCGTAAGATTCCAGAAGGAGCAGCCACGCACTCCGCGTTCGGTGCGTCGTTCCCTGCTGAAACATCCATGTCCCCGTCGTTGTTCACCGTGTTACGGGTTAAGTCGGCCCTCGGGTCCAGTTGTAAAAGTTCTCCTCCACAGCTGATGGTGGCCTTGATGCCGCAAAGGAAATCCATTCCTAGCAGGAGGTCATCTAGGACGGTGGGCATCACGAGTAGGAAAAGTTCTACTTGCTGTTGGCCCAGATGAATGGTTAGGACCAGACCACGCGTAAGGTCCAGATGAGATGCATCGGCCAATCGAATCCTCGTACGGACTTCTCTCCAATCTCTTCCACGCCCAATTTTCGCTGCACGCTGCTCACTGATGAAGCTTCGGGTGGCTCCTGTATCCAGGGTGGCTGTAAATGGTCGGCCTTTGATGCGGACCTGCGCCTGGACTCGGCCTTGGGTTAATTGTAAGATTTTATTTACTGGCTTGGGGAATCTCTCGGGTCCCTCGAGCGGTCCCCGCCTGCTCGAGGCCCGTAGGCGTTTCTCGATCACCGACGGCATTCTATGGTGCGGAGGCCACGTCTCCCGCAATCCCAGCAGAAAAACACCTGGGGCTGCCTACACTCACGCTGAAAATGGCCACTTTCTCCACAGTTCCTGCATGCGTTACGCACGTCAATCGGGGCCTCTGTTTCCGGCATGATGGTTCCATGTTGTACCTCTGTGGGTCTTCCAGTCAATTCCTTTGGGTTGTGATATGCCCGCTGGCCCATCAAGGGATCAGGCCTTCGCTCTCGCGCTCCTGACGACTATGTTGGTTCCAGTCTCCGCGGCTCCTTATTGTCTCGAAGTTTACGACCATTAGAGTCAGCTCAGCCAGTGTTCGAAAGTCCTGACGCCGAGTGTACAATTGGTACTCCGGCAACATATTGTCATACACGCGTTCAAGTTCCATTGTGTATCCCGCCCGTTGCATGAGTATGCGGAGATCAACCAAATAGAACTTAAACAGCTCACCTGCTCGCTGCGTGTGGGTCCGGATTTGATCCTCTAGTGTCTGGAAATATCGGGGTGGTAAAAAAAATTCCAGGAACTCCTTCCGAAATGTCTTCCATGTCGTGCACTGGAGTCTGCTCGTGCGGAACCAGCTCTCGGCTCTTCCGACTAGTAGGACCGGCATCGCTTGGGGTAGGGACCGTAGATCGACTTGATACGTGGCTGCTCGCTCTTCGATATGCTCCATAAAGCGCAATGGGTCGCCGGACCCATCAAAAGTAATTCCCCACCTGGCCATTTTGTCCACCAGGACCGCGCAGGGGTTACCCTCGGCTCGCAACTGTGTCCCGCGGCGTTCGTCGACTTGTAGTAGCGTGGCTATGTTAGGAGCAGAAGCGGTCCTGGGTAGGCGGAGTGTGTCCCCCGTAACGTAACCAAGCCCTTCTTCCTGCTGCTGGTCGACCACGACGGTAAGCGGCGATTTCTGCTCGGTAGTAACGGCGTTCCCGTATGCCGTCTCCATTTTCACTAACTGTTCTTGGATTTCCGGTGACAAGTCGTCCCGCCTTGAGAACTCGGTGAGCCGTTGACGCAGCTCCTCGACGGTACCACTACTACTCAACCCGAACGTGGCTGTCAGGGCCTCGAGTTCCTGTTTCCGACGATACGAAATCCACTTTACTCCCATTACGTAAGGGTCTAAGCCGAGTTCTTGTTGCGCGACGTTCTTGATATTAAGAGGATACTGTTGCTGGTCACACTTTCGAGTGGTTCTTAGTAAGTGTTTAACACTTTCACGACCCTTGCCGCACTTCAATGTAAATTGTTGAACATTTTTCGGACCGGATATCACATCAGCTTCGTTTTAAATTAGCTTGCACGAGGTTCTCGATGGTAATTCCCGACGATGGTTAAATGTTTCTTTGACTTGGTCTAACACGATGTTGCTAGCTTGAGCTCTCGCGAACGAATGAATCTTTTGGCGGCTGACCACGCGTTTATATACCCGGCGGCGGTGATCACGTGATCGTCTCGGGTCTGCCTCACGCACGTGGGTCTGTCTATGGCGGGTATATTTCGAGCGTGCGCTCTCAGAGGTTAGACACGGCTTCTTTAATAAAATGTTAAAAATTTCTCTCAGTGTACTCATGTATATTTCCTTTCCAGCGATTTATTACAGAGATTCATCTAAGGCTACTCCATGCTTGGTAATAACCCTATCCTCAATGCCCCTGACAAAATTTTCCCATACCAGATGATGAAAACAAAATGATCTAGTGATTCTTTAAGTCACGATGGTTGGAATTTTCCCCAAATTTTCCCCAACTAGTCCCTGCTCGGGCGCCAATCTGAAAGGATGCGTTTGGCTGGGGTCTGCGTCTCAGTCTGTCCAGGATCCTCTACATATAAATTTATTATCTTCGAGACAGTTGAGGGGGGTATCATATTGTTATCGGCGGTAAAATCTTGCTCGGGTCACGGAGCCTCTATACTTATATGTCGATACTTATAATGGTCAGCGAAACCCCAAATCTCCGCTGCGGCCGGGGAAAACTTTGCTACGGTGCCTGAAATACCCACCGGCAGCCTGATCACAGCTAACACTGATGGCCTAAACTACGCAAGAGCCCGGTTACTCGCAGGCGGCACCGTCGTCTAGCACTGTCTGAGGGAAAACTCCACGAAAATGCCCGGTTACTCGCAGGCGGCATGATCGTAGCTAGCACTCATCAAGGAAAACTTTGTGAAAGTGCTCGGAATACTCCAGGCGGCACGATCGCAACTAGCACTGCTGGCCTAAAACAATACGCACGGTCCCGGTTACTCGCAGGAGGCACCGTCGTCTAGCACTGTCTGGGGAGAACTCTACGAAAATGCCCAGTTACTCGCAGGCGGCATGATCGCAGCTAGCACTGACTAAGGAAAACTTTGCGAAAGTGCTCGGAATACTCCAGGTGGCACGATCGCAACTAACACTGCTCACGGAAAACTCTGCGAAAGTGCTCGGAATACTCCAGGCGGCACGATTGCAGCTAACATTGCTCAAGGAAAACTCTGCGAAAGTGCTCGGAATACTCCAGGCGGCACGATCGCAACTAACGCTGTTCAAGGAAAACTTTGCGAAAGTGCTCGGAATACTACAGGCGGCACGATCGCAACTAACGCTGCTCAAGGAAAACTTTGCGAAAGTGCTCGGAATACTCCAGGCGGCACGATCGCAACTAACGCTGCTCAAGGAAAACTTTGCGAAAGTGCTCGGAATACTCCAGGCGGCACGATCGCAACTAACGCTGCTCAAGGAAAACTTTGCGAAAGTGCTCGGAATACTCCAGGCGGCACGATCGCAACTAACGCTGCTCAAGGAAAACTTTGCGAAAGTGCTCGGAATACTCCAGGCGGCACGATTGCAGCTAACACTGCTCAAGGAAAACTCTGCGAAAGTGCTCGGAATACTCCGGGCGGCACGATTGCAGCTAACACTGCTCAAGGAAAACTCTGCGAAAGTGCTCGGAATACTCCGGGCGGCACGATCGCAGCTAACGCTGCTCAAGGAAAACTTTGCGAAAGTGCTCGGAATACACCAGGTGGCACGATCACAACTAACGCTGCTCAAGGAAAACTTTGCGAAAGTGCTCGGAATACTCCAGGCGGCACGATCGCAACTAACGCTGCTCAAGGAAAACTTTGCGAAAGTGCTCGGAATACTCCAGGCGGCACGATCGCAACTAGCTCAGATAGCCTAGATAATGCGCACGATGAGATAAAGTCTTGCCATTTCATGTTCGGGTTTTAAGTTTTCTGTTTATTCACATTTCTCTTCTTTCCTAGCTGGCCCTATCTTTCCCTGTCGCACTCACTATGCTCACCCTGTTGTCCGTCGCCAGCGTTCTAATAATTCTTATTCGGTTCCGGATGGCGGCCTCGTGTTCCTGCGTCGTGGGTTTTGTTCTTATTTTCTACTTCTCGATTTTTGCTTCTTGCCCGCCGCGTGCTCGAAACTTGACTTGCTTCCTTAATGTGCCTCTTTGTTCTTCTTTTTAAATCCCTTGTTATCGATGTCTAGTATTTTCTGGTCTTAGTATTTTCTAGCTTTGGCGGGAATCTAGCTATTCTCCTAGCTTATTCGAGAGGTTTTGAGTTGCCACTTAGGCTAACTTAAATACTAATATGTTGGTAAATTAAAAATATATCTGCGCGTTCTTCGTGAACTTTGGAAATACCTTAATCCTAACTTAAAACTAGTCCTATAAAATGTGAATCTTCACAGGGTCTAGTTCGTTTTCCGTTTCAATATATCGGACGTTATTTCTATAGTTTCAAGCATTTTGGTAAGGCTTGTTAGGCTTTCGTTAATTTTATTTTTCCGAATAATCGAATCAGAAAATATATCTTGAAGGGGCGCGTTCAAAGACGCACAGTGGCAGTTTAGATACTTTAGGGTTACAAAAATCATAACTCTGGAACCAGTTGAGATATTTTAATAATTTTAAATTTTTAAATGAAAGGTAGTTTTAGTACCTTTCGATTGAGTGGTAATACTATATGGTGTGATTAATAGAAGATTTTATACTCGAAAATTAATGTTTTTTAAGCCAGTTTTCTCAATTTTTATCCAATTTCGTAAAATACTTATCATTTGTTTTCTCTGAAAATGCTAATATGGTGCATATTTAATGTTTTAAAAAACAAAAAATACATTTTTAAGAAAAAAAAATTTCTTTTATCAGGGGTGCCACAGAAACCACATCCGCTGCAAAAACCCTGAAAAATGATTTCTCGGTGCCACATCACTTCCACTCAAATATTTTTCGGGCTTTTGAAAACGCTAAACGAGATGTCATTTTCGATGCTACCACATCGATAGATTCTAAGTTTCGAACTCGGGTTCAGTGATGCCACATTTTGCAGTCCGAATTCGATATTGGGAACCTTTAAATAACATTATTTAAAGAATAATATAACCCAAAACCTACCATTTTATAATAATTTAAATAAAATATTTGCTAATCAAACACATGAGGGATTACATCTGGCAACATGGCAGTCCTGGCAGCCAATATCGTATTGTTTATGAAAAAACTAAAAACACAAAACTTATTCGAAATTGGTTTAGCGGAAATGCTTTTTTGGAGAAATCAAAACCACAGTGTTTTCCATGGCACCCCTGTTGGCAAACTTTGGTACTCAATTAAATCCTTTCCGTGGGCAAGCATTTTGTGAACCGTGGGCGTCAACTTCTTGTCGGGATAAGTAGACTCCGAATTTTTCAGCATTCACGCTTTTCCTGCAATTTACTGCATTCAAGATCACACCCAATCTTTCTATTATGGGTTGGCTTATTCCAGTAATTTCAGCAGCTTCCTTGTGATGGTGAAAAAATGCTCTGGATGTATTTCCATCGTTGGTATTTCCGTAACCTGGTTTTGTGCAGTCTACCTTCAGTCCTAGCTTCTCTTTAAATAGGTCCTGTATCCTTTTCTTCCGGATCGCTTCCATTTCTTTTGATGTGATGCCCTCATCGAAATGTTCATCAATTCGTGGAAGTTGGTACGCCAGTTTCAAAATGAACTCCAAAGTCCTTATCCTGCAATGAAAGGGCGAAATACCGTGCTGCAAGTTATGCTCTTCCTTGTTCGAGTCGTCCACGCTTTTAAAATCCTTTTTGTTTTTATGGCAGATGGCACACTTCCATGTTGACTTAGTGTCCGTCAGTACATTGAGCACTTTTCCATCAACCATTGTTAGGGCACATTCATATTGTACCTTGTTGCTCCTTCCTTTCCTTGTCCTATATTCCGTGGGGTTTATTTCAGAAATTTGGCCTTCGATGTCAGTCACAGTATCCTTAATCAATGTCCGGGTTTCTGTTGCATACTTGAAAAAGATGGGGCGGCAGTAATGGACCGAAGAAGGCCGAGGATTTTTCCAGTAGTCAGAACCGTCACTTCTGAGTCGAAGAGGGACAACGGAAGCCATGAACATATTTCCGTCAGAAATAGTTTTGTCGTCCAGCTCTATCCTCTGCTTGTATTCGCTCTGTCCCGATGATCCGTCACAGCCCCATTTGCTTATCAAGGTGAGACTTTCTGGTAGCAGCTCCTCTTCGTTTTCTGACAGGCTCTTCAAAATCCGTGTAGTTGTGTGGTCCATTAGATTTAGATTTTTAGATTTATTTATTTATTATCCTGGCGCTACAAGTATAAAACTTTTAAGTTAATGCACCAGTCACAAAATGAAATATTACTAACTTAATACTAACATTTATTTCTTAAGTTTGTAGTGATTGTTACATATATGTTTTAAATTTCTATCGTTTGTTATACATATGTTTTATGTGTGTGTGAAAAGAAACGTTTTGAGTTTGTTTTCGAATTGTGATGTGCCTCTTATTAACTTTATTTGATTCGGCAATTGGTTCCACAGTTTAATGGCATAAATTAGAAACTGTCTATCAGAGCTTGCAAGTCTTGTGCGTATACTAATAATATTGTTTGTCCGTTGTGAGGAAGAAAATCTAATTAAATCAAATAAATAGTCAGGCTGCTTTGTTACTACAATTTTGTGGAGAAATAATTGAATTCTTAAGTCTATCCATGTTCGAAAATTTAAATTAAAAATTTTGTTCGCGCTCACTTTTACTTGGTCCATTCTTCCCAAATTGTAGACATATTGTGCAACATTGTTAAACGTTACTTTTATCTTTTGCTGGCTTATGGCATCACAGTTACCAAATACTTCAATCCCGTAAAACATTAGGTTCTGCAGATTTACTTTCGCTCCATCTTCTGTTATTTATATTTCGGGAGGGCTAGCATTTTTTTTTTCCTCTGTAATAGTATCATAGTATGGCAGAACCTCGACTCTATGTCTAATTAGAGATTCTCGTAAAATAATATACTTTTCCTTCGAGAGTCCCAATTCCATAAATAATACGAATGCCTACTCAGGGGTGTAGTTGGTAGGAAATAGGTTCGCAGGTCCAGAAATGTTTTCTTTAATCCTCTGAAGTTCCTCCGGGCTCGCACTCTCTATGACTCTTGTTAGTTGAGCCCTTGTTTTGTCCTGATCCTTTTCATACTTCGTTGATAGCGCCTGGGACATGTAGCGCGTCTGGAAATGTTGCGTGGTCTCTTGCAATTTCCTCCTCCCTGCCAATTAGCAACATTCCTCTAATGATTTGGTTGAGCGTCCTCTTTTTAGTCCTTGGGATGTGCTGGGTTCGGGTTCCAAATTTGTGCTCTCTGCAAACGTTGTTATTCCACTTAGCCATGTCGAATTCCTCTCTTCAAATCGACTCCTTGTATATGATGCCTCCAACCATTTTTTTTTTAAGAAAGAAGATACATTTTCAATTTTCTTGTCGTCTGCAGCTGAGATTGGTACAGCCAACTTCTTTTCGATCGCTAATTTTATTCAATTGTAGTAAACGTGCTGATCCACAATTCGTATAGCTTCAAATTATTTAGCTCCATCGTTGTTTTCGCTTTAACAGTACAATTAAGACTGAACTCCTCAAAGAAATGCACGTATTTATATTTTCAATTTCATATTCGAAATCTTATTACCTGTAGTAACACTAATATGAGCCAACCCTTTTTATCTTTTATACCTGAACCGACAAATCTCTATACCAATATTTCATACCACATATTGCACTTATATACACTTGCGTTGGTCAAAAAAATCGAAAATTTTTGTGTTGCATTTTCTGAAAGTACATATCTTGGAGAATGTTTTCCCAAAAAATCATAACATTCTGAGCATTAGAACCGGATTGGCAGCTATTTATAGCGCGCTATCTGCACTACGAGTCAACGGCGAATCATTCTTTACACGCTATTATCTCGAAACTGTTTTTTTCAAAAAGTGTATTTTTTAGTAAAACGATCATAATTTTCGTAAAAAAATGTGTTTTGCAAAATACTTCGTTCACGCACAGGCTAGTATTGTTCTTAATAAGCCTGCAAAATTTCAGACTGACCGAGTTAACAGTTCTTTAGTAATCGTGGTCACCGCGGACGATATTGGGAAAATTGTGTGTTTGCATTATGGGCCTACAGTAACGACAAATATAAATATTTTGTTTTGAAAAAATTCTTGAAGAATCTCACAAAGAGTATAAATAAATATACATTGAGTGTTTTACGAAAAGTTGTGTTGTTATTCCACAAAAAAAAATCGTAAAAAGCCTATTTTTCCTAGCGCGCAAGTGTATATAACCCCTTAAAAAAGGGGATCAGGTAGCTAACTTAATATAACGCTGATAATTTGTCTTTTTAACCAATTTTCAATAATTGATGCAAATTTTTTAAAATAATCATTCAATTTATTATCATTTAATATTTTTGAAGAATAATTAATTATTATACATTCATTTCAAATCATTAAATGTACTGTTCACGCCAAAAGGGCGCTTATTTTCCGGAGGCAGTGTGATCCCGTACACTCGCTCTCTCTCTCCCTCTTACACTGCACTTTCGTGCAGAGAGCTTCTAATCCGCTCTCCCCAAGCTAGTTTTAATCCTTCTTCTTGTATTTAGTACTAATTTACGATTAACCAAATAAAGACGCACGTCGCGTAACACCCCGAAAGTTCTTCCGAACCCCGAAGTTATTCCGTGTTTTCTTATCGAGTGCATTTCAGAATAAAGCCACCCCCCTCCGAACATTTGGTCCATCAGAGCCGGATAATTCCATTCCAGCAGCTTTAACACCGCACAAGATAAGTGAACATTTTATTAATGCTGCCGGTCATTTCCATGATTTTGTCTAAATCCGAGTCCGATTGATCCGACACTACGGCAGCTTCCGATTCCAAATCCAATTGTGCAATTAATTTCTGCGAGTTCCTAAATTAAAAAGTGTGTATTTAAATAAATGTCATTAGCCACAGTGAAACTTCCAATTTCGAATTTCTCTTCGTTCACTGTGTTCCGCTTGCATTTATATACACTCTCCTATTTACAATACAGTCCACTCCACTGATCTACGATCGCGAACAATTTACGCAATAAATATTCCTATCCTGGAGAATATTAATAAATAAACATTCCAAAGTAAAACAATTTACAAAAAATTAAATAAATATATACCTACACTTACAAATATTTCGGCAAATATTTCGGCATAATTAAAATAATTTTCTCCACAACTTAATATAAATATACTTATAATAATTCCTAAACTTTAAACAACAGAAGTCTACGAATACAGTCCACTGCTCTAAAGAATAAATATAAATATATCCCCAAAATCACGTTACAGAAACGCCGAGTTAATTTGTACATTCATTTATTTAATCCCCTGGTCTATCCTGTACAGGGCTAAATAAAAAGAAACATATATTTCTTGTTTTTTCTTTGCTCTATCCTGAGCTGAGGCGAACATACCTACATACATTGTAATTACATACATATTCGACTGCAAGTCGAAGCTCCGATTTTTGGCAATTTTTTCCGCCTCTCGTTGTCTCCTCTATTCTGCATTGGCAAACAGAACAGTACCAAGAACGGTAACGCGGAAAATACAGCAGCGGTCAACTGGATAAGTCCAGGCACAAAAAATAATTTTAAAATTATTTTTTTATAAAATTCCAACTAACTAAATCAGTTAGAAATTCAAGTGCGCTTCCATATCCGCATTAGTTTGACCGTATCCGTTTTGCAGCAGAGAGAATATTATTCAATTAATCGTTATTAAATTAAATTAAATTTAATTTTATATATTCCGATTGGTTCCTAAATTCCAATCCTGCTTCCACAAATAAATAATTCTAAATATTTAAATATATATATATATACATATATATATAGACAGTAAAATTTCGTAAAATATATACAGAATGACTTCCTGCATTTTAAATAAATTTACTATGACCTGTGACCGTCTGAGTCACTTCGAGTCCAGAGTCTGCAATCCAGCAGCACCAAGTCCATCCAAGTACACGTGCCAAATTCATCTCGACCAAGTCCGAGCGCTATTGGATAAGGTCGAGAGAGAGTCCGAAGCTTGTTCAGAGCAAATTTCAGTTGGCTTAGAGGGCACGGGGGACACCTTACCTACTCTAAAGGCAAAATACGAGTATGCATATTTTATTTACGAAAGGTGTGCCGCAAAGCTCATGGAACAGATCGAGACGATCGTTTCTAAAACAGCTCAAATCCAACCCGTTCCGCCCCAAACTTCCTATCCGTCTGGCTGTCAGCTTCCTCCGTGCGAAACAGAAGTTTTCTCGGGCGATTACATTCGCTGGCCGACTTTCCGAGACCTTTTCACAGCGGTCTATATAGACAATCCTGCGCTGACCCCTGTTGAAAAGTTGTTCTATCTATATGCCAAGACTAGTGGCGAAGCTCATTCCGTAGTTTCCAAATCGGCACTCACCAACGTTTCGAAAACAAGCGAGCGCTGGTGAACAGCCAACTGAAGAAGTTACTAAACATACAGTCCATTGCACAGGAATCTTCGGCAGACTTGAAAGAGCTGCAAAATACAATCCAGAACTGCCTCACATCCCTAAATTTGTCCGGCCTTCCTACGGATAATTGGGATTGTCTCCTGGTTTATTTGTGTTCCACGAAGCTTCCAAAGCTGACGCTCTCATTATGGGAGCAGTCCTTAACAAATAAAACCAAAATTCCAACGTGGCAAGAACTTGATTCATTCCTGACTGAGCGCCATAGAACTCTAGAAACTATAGATTCTATCCAACCTCCTAAGTTGCGCCTCCATCCGTCAGAACCGACACCCTCCGACGTGTCGCCACGAATACTGAAATCCTTCAGTTCGAGGATCGTTCCGATATCCAAAAGATGCGATGTATGTTCCAAAGAGAACCATCCAGTGCATTTATGTCCACGCTTCCTTCAGATGACGACAGAGGATCGTACATCTTATATCCAGAAGAAGCGGTTGTGCTTAAATTGCTTTGCAAGCGGTCATCAACTCCGTAATTGCACAAGCGCCCACAAGTGCTTCAAGTGTCACGGTCGGCATCACACTTTGTTGCATCCAAGCAACTGCTCCTCCAGTGAACCGACTGCTCCTGATACTGCTTCTGATCCGATCCAAAGAATTTCCGCGTTCTCCACACGAGTGACAACAGCTCCTGAGTCTTCCAATTACTGAGTTCCGTACAACGAGATGAAATGCAGACGTTCCCGAGGTATTTTATCCTACCCATGCCGAGTCTGCCAAGGGAACCATCCTCTTCGGAAGTGCCACCGTTTTCTTCGGCTTAGCGCGGAGAAACGGCTCCAAGCAGTTATCGAGAAGAAATACTGCGTCAATTGCCTCGCCCATCACCATTCCACTGGATCTTGCCGCAGTGACGACCGATGCCAGTCGTGTGGCCAGGATCACCACACACTTCTCCACGTCCACGAGCGCTCAGCGTATCCAACGCTTTCCCGAGCAAAGGCCTCCAATATTCCTACAGCGTATCCTCGCTAAGGGGGCCTCGAAGGTTTTCTTCTTATAATTTTGCTGCGTATCCTCGCAAGGGGGGGGGAGAATGTTCACGGCAGAAGGGCGCTTATTTTCCGGAGGCAGTGTGATCCCGTACACTCGCTCTCTCTCTCCCTCTTCCACTGCACTTTCGTGCAGAGAGCTTCTAATCCGCTCTCCCCAAGCTAGTTTTAATCCTTCTTCTTGTATTTAGTACTAATTTACGATTAACCAAATAAAGACGCACGTCGCGTAACACCCCGAACGTTCTTCCGAACCCCGAAGTTATTCCGTGTTTTCTTATCGAGTGCATTTCAGAGTTGAAAGTATCTTTTGCTTGGGAAATCCGGGGTGGGACCGACGTCCCACCGACGGGGACACGATCTTTTTTGAATATGATAAAGAACATATTCAAGAACAACACCTCATACGCCCAACACAAAATGGACCAAAAAGCCATTTTTGACATTCCATCAAAGTTGAAATATAGGTTAAAAATGAGTACTTCGGTAAAACAAGTATGCCTGCACGTCCAAAAAATATTATAATTTTATTCTACCTGGGTTTTACCGAGATTTGATGACCCTTTCGATAGAGACCTTAACCATGCCGGTCGGTTACATATATTACCTAAAAATCGACCTCAAAGTCGGGATTTTCATTAAAAACTACCTGCTTTTTTGCAACCCAAAAAAGGTTCAACTTTGAACACCTGCAAGTTTTTAAATACTGAACCGATTTGAATAATTTTTTGGATTCAACCCCTTTGAACTATTATCTGTCGAGTGCAATAACATATAACGATCCGGGAATGGGCACGTCGGTGGCCTCCAAGATGCCGGAGTAGCGCCGCGATTTTTTTTACTGGACGTTGATGCACTAAGGTCAGTACATTCAAGTGGCCCGTATGACACCAAGCACGTGCTTGATCGTGTTAGGAGTTAGAGGGCGCGAGAGATAAAAGTAAAGGAAAGGTATACGAGGAAGTGACTACTGGTGTGTTGCCAGATTGTTTGCCTGCATCCGTACTAAGTGGGTTAGTATTAAAGTTTTAAGTTTAAGAAGGCTATCTACGTTTGATGTTATTATACACAAATCGTTATAATTTGCACAAAAGTCTCTAAAGGGTTCATGCTATTCAAAAGACGTTCTACAGTGGCGCAACAATAAGGGAATATAGGATCCAGTATTTCTAATCGGAACGTGAAAATTAAGCTGACCCAACAAGTCAGACGTCTTCGTGGATAAAGTTGTAAATGAAGGTAATGCCAAGCATGGTTCTACGGTTAGCTAACGGTGGCTTTAACGGTGGCTTCCGGATACCTGGCACCTCCGGTCGTACAAGCGCCCGATCCGGGGTATGAGGCTCTGCCCCGGGGGATACTTCCTTCCTCACTACTCGTGGGACCAATCTATGGAAACCATACAATGTAAAAATACAGAAACAGGGTGCTCTAGCAGCCCCAAATCGATCAATATCGAACCAATCCGGGAGCCCGAAGAAGCCATGGACATCTGTTCACAAGGCTCTGGCACCGACACCATCACCAAGGAAGAGGAAGAAGCCCTTCTCGCCTCTCCCAAGGTGGATAAATCCAAGCGGATCGCTCTATCGGGCGCCGCAAGGAAGAGGTTGCGCAGACACCTTGCGAACGGCATTCCCATGGAGGAGGCCAAAAGGCTCGCCCAGAAGCCTATGGACCCTCCTAGGGTAGAGCCCAGTAAGAGTGGCACGACTAAGAAAAGGGTAAGATCGGCTAACGCGACCCCAGAGGAGGTGTCGACCAAGAGGGCCATGACTAAAACCGCGGCACCCAGTGCCTTGACGAGGGGTGGCCTTGCGACTGCACCGCCTGCCACGGAGGCTCCAGTAGCCTCCACATCCGCAGCTGTAGCTGAGGCTGGGCAGCAGATACAGGAGCAATCACCCCATGTCGGTGTCATGCCCTCCTACAGGGACGTTGCCAGCTCATCGAAGATGGCGATACTCCCTGCCGGCTACCCTCAACAATTCTTTACGACGGATCAGCTGAACAGCATCCAGTATGCCATCCTAGCGAGAGTGATGGCCATGAGACACGGCTCTGTGAAGCCGCTGTTCTCTGGCTGCACGTTTCGACCAGGGTGGATGGCAATCACGTGTGGGAACGCAGAGACGGCTGAGTGGCTGAGCACAGAGGTGCCAAAGCTCCGGCTGTGGAAAGACGCCCACCTCAAAGTAGTCCCCGAGGCAGAAGCACCACGTGCCGCCGTATATGTCGGCTACTTGCCGCTTCCAAATGCGGAATTGAAGACAGCAGAGGTCTTAAACCTCATTGAAGACCAGAACACCGGCCTGCGAGTGGGAGACTGGCGGGTGTTCCACCGTGAGATGAGGCAAAACACGGCTGTCTTGACGATCGCGCTAGACCCGGTTTCCGCCTACCGATTAAAAGCGCTGGGGCATCGGCTCAACTTTGCTTTTGGCACGGCTTCTCTAAAGCCAAAGGCCGATATGCAGGCGAAGAGACAGGCAGCGGCTCCCGTTCCCGCAACGGAGAAGCCCACCGGCTCGAATGCCAGTGCTCCTGTTATGGCTGCATCGACACCACAGGGCACTGCAGCCGCACGAGAGCCCGCAGCACTGCGGAAAGTCCTGCGCCCTCCACTCCATGGGCGCATCACGCGCGGAACCGGGCGCCCCACTCGAGGCACCGGGCGCGTACCCAAGGGTGCGAGGCGCACACTAGAGGAGGAGGCCCTTCTAGGCACAAACCGCGGCCGGAAGATGGCGGCCAGGGGCCGCAAGAGGGCGGACTAATGTCCCCTCCCCCTCTCCCCACTCCCCCTAACACCAGGAGACACCTCCGATGTCTCCAAGCGAACCTCCACCACGCAAAGGCCGCATCCGACGTACTTTGCGAGAGGTTCGCTACAATGGACATAGCGTTCATCCAGGAGCCCTGGATAAATGCAGGACGTGTCCGGGGGCTTAGCACCCCATCCGGTAAGTTGCTGTATGCAAATGACCAACCTCGCCCTAGAACGGCGTTGTTAATTAACAAAAATCTAACATTTGTTCCCCTTTCACAGTTAATAACTGAGGACCTGGTGGCGGTTTGGGCTAAAATATCCACCGCCCACGGCGAGCAGGAGGCAGTGTTGGCCTCCGCCTATCAACCCGGTGACTCGGAGGAGGTGCCTACGGCGGCTACTTGTGCCCTGATAGAGCACTGCCAGAGAAACCGGCTCAGATGGATAATCGCCTGTGATGCCAATGCACATCACACGGTCTGGGGGAGCAGTGACATCAACAAGAGGGGTGAATATATTATTAGTAATAACATAGGATTACTAAACCAGGGCAGCGAACCCACATTTATTAATGCCATTAGAGAGGAGGTTCTTGACCTGACTCTCTGTAGTACAAATATGTTGTCCGTTGTCTCAAACTGGCACGTTGCAAGTGAGATCACCATGTCAGATCACCAACACATTAGATTTGACATAGGATGCGCCTTGCAATGTAGCCTAGTCACCAGAAATCCCAGGAAAACCAACTGGGATCTCTTCTGTTTTGAACTTGAGCAATCCAGAGACTGCTCAACCCGTCCGATAATGTCCATAGACGAGTTAGAGCGTGAAGCTACTGTGCTTCATACAAATGTGGAACAAAAGTCTTGACGATCTCAAAAAAGCTGCGCGCAGGCTCTTCAATAAGGCGAGGAGTGGGAGGGCCTCATGGGACTCCTACACATCTGCTATCTATAATAAAGAACTGAGAAAGTCAAAACGGGCTACTTGGCGTCAACACTGCGGGCAGATCTCATCTCTCCCGGAAGCTGTTAGGCTGCCCTCTCCAATGACCACTCAAACGGCATCTGCACGCTGAAAAAGCCGGATGGAACATACACAAACAACCCAAAGGAGACGAGTAGCCTACTCCTGGCCACTCACTTTCCTGGGGGTGTGGCTGTGGAGCAACCCATCTCACAGAGAGAGGCACCAACCTACCTCTCTGAGACTGGAGAGTGCCCACACCTGCATATGACTATGGTGGCAGACTCCAATGGGGCTGAGAGAGGGGAACCCCCCCATCGCTCAGAACGTGTTGGAAACATGCCCTATAGGATGTTTCATCAAAATAGCGTACAATGGGCATTACAAAGTTTCAGCCCATACAAATCACCCGGACCGGATGGTATATATCCATGCCTGTTGCAGCGGGGACTGCACCTGATCGCACTCCCCCTGGTCCGTCTATTTCGAGCCAGTCTCCTGCTTGGACACATACCAAGCAACTGGGCTAAAGTAAAAGTCGTGTTTATTCCAAAGGCAGGGAAGAAAGATTCCCAATTGCCTAAATCATATAGACCGATTAGCCTTAGCTCCTTCTTCATTAAAACGATGGAGAAGATAATTGACCAGCATATAAGGGAGGTGAATCTCAAGGAACTACCCCTACACAAATACCAATATGCGTATCAAGCTGGTAAATCAACTGAGACCGCCATACACTGCCTTACAACAACCATTGAAAAGGCCATTGGCGCTCAACAGATAGCACTAGGTGCCTTCTTAGACATCTCAGGAGCTTTCGACAACACGTCATATGAGGCTTTACGTGCCTCTCTTGTACGAAAGAATGTCTCTACACCTATCACTAGGTGGATTCTGGAAATGCTTAAAACCAGAATCATAACTGTAGACCTTGGAGGAACTATGACCTCAATCACAGCCACAAGGGGATGCCCTCAAGGGGGAGTACTCTCTCCTCTCCTGTGGACTCTGGTCATCGACGAGCTACTATATGAGCTCAACAACTTAGGGTTCCCCACTCAAGGCTACGTTGATGATCTAGTCATCTATATAGTGGGCTGGCATGAGCAAACCATTTCGGACCGCATGCAGCAAGCCCTTAATATAGCCAACGGATGGTGTCAGGACAAAGGACTGTCCATAAACCCATCAAAAACAGTTTTAGTCCCATTTACCAGGAAAAGGTCTCTCTCCTTAAAAAGACCATCCCTAAATGGGTCCATCATCGACTTTTCGGTTGAGGCCAACTACCTAGGAGTCACACTCGACTCCAAACTCAACTGGAATGCACACCTGGAAAAGACTATAAACAAAGCCACTCGAGCACACTTTGCTTGCAACAGGCTTTACGGTAGAGCATGGGGCCTAAGTCCCAAAATGATCTACTGGTCTTTTAACACTGTGGTAAAACCGATCTTAACCTATGCATCTCTTGCTTGGTGGACGAAATCTACCCAGAGGACAGCTGCGGCTGCACTTACCAAATTACAACGACTGGTCTGCATAGGCATCACCGGAGCCATCCGGACATGTCCCACTGCAGCACCAGGAGTCATAACTGGCATACCCCCTTTACCAATTACATTGAAAAAGGAGGCCTGCCTGGGGGCACTTCGCCTTCAAAACATCACCAATATAAAAAGTGGTGATCTTACCGGGCATCTTAGGGTCCTTGAACCCCTAATAAATGAGCCCATTCTGCGCGTAACTGACGAGCAGAAACCAAAACTCGTTTTCAACAGAAATTTCTCAGTAGTCTTGTACACTAGGAATGAATGGAAAACAAAATCAATATCTCTGCCCAGTGGATCACAAACATGGTACACTGACGGGTCGAAACTGGAAAACGGTGACACCGGGGCTGGCATTTTCGGACCAAGGTTCAAAAAATCCATAGCCATGGGAAAGTCTCCAACCATTTTCCAAGCAGAGATACACGCCATAGAAATCTGTGCTCGTGAATGCCTTCGCAGGAAAATGCAAGGCGCACGGATTTACATCTTCTCTGACAGTCAGGCAGCGCTCATATCACTGAGTTGCTTTACGATCTCATCCGGACTTGTAGAGAACTGTTTCCAGCAGCTGAACGCCCTTGCCTCCAAAAACACCCTAACGGTGGGCTGGGTGCCAGGGCATAAAGGCCATATAGGAAACGAGGTGGCAGACTCCCTAGCTAAACGCGGGGCGATGACACCTTTCATCGGCCCTGAGCCGTTCTGTGGACTATCGAAAGGACACAATAGAGAACTGCTCAGGAAATGGGAGGAAACGGAGATAAATCGTCACTGGACCGACAGTGCAGGGCTGAGACAAGCCAAACAATTTCTCGTCCCCCAGATGACGCGATCAAAACGCATCATCAACCTACCAAAGAGCGAAATTCGCACTCTAACGGGCTACCTAACGGGTCACTGCAACCTTAGGTATCACCTTAAGAAATTAAAACTTTCAGAAATCGACACCTGCAGATTCTGCGAGATGGAGCAAGAAACATCAGAACATATTCTATGTGAGTGCTCTAGGAGGTGAACTTATTCCCCCCTACAGGATTTGGGAACAAATAGACCTTACCAAAGTGCTCTCTTTCATTAAAAGCCTAGGTATAGGGCCTCTTCCCTAATCCTACAGGCCGGCACAAAAGATCTAAAATCTGGTCGCAGTGCAGCAAGGCCTTTGTAATAATAATAATAACGGTTAGCTAATAAGTTAATTAGGAGGTACCTACTAGAGTTCGAGGGTAACCTCTGGTTTGCATCCCAAAATTTAAAACTGTTTTGGGTCCTGAAAGATCTGAGCCCAATGATCTGTAACACTGCGCGTTCAACACGGACCGAGCCGATAAATAACAGGATAGGTCAGAGTCAGAACCGGTACGTTTATATTTAGCATACAGCCAAGATTTAATGTTTTTAAGGCGTCTCAACTCTTTAGTAAACCAAGGAGGCTTAATCGAGGTTGACGGATAGTATGACGGAACACATTCAGTAAAAAACAGAGCTCGCAAATAACAGTTGACCGTTTCTTGCAGTCACTAAATAACTGTTTTTTGCGCACACATACGCAAAAATTTAGAGAAGAGCCGTTCACCAGTGTCTCTTGAACGAACGGTCTTTGCTCAACCAAACACCAAATTTCGTGTTTCCCTATTGCTCTGCCGACGCCCTGTGCAATCCCCTTCTAAAATTTTTTACCTTGTCCCTAGAAACCTCCCACTTTCCCCTTATTTGGAAGGAATCTTTTGTTATTCCTCTCCACAAAAAAGGTAGCAAATCGGATGCCAGCAACTATAGAGGAATCTCTAAGTTGTCGGCCATTCCAAAACTTTTCGAGAAAATCATTACTCCACACTTGCAGCACCTGTATAGATCAATTATTTCTCCATATCAGCATGGATTTTTTAGAGTTCACTTCCTTCCTAGTTAAGGGCTACCATAAGGGCTTTCAGACAGACGTAATGTATACTGATTTCAGTAAAGCATTTGATTCTGTCAACCATTCTCTTCTTGTTCGGAAACTCGATCTAATGGAATTTCAGGTTGATCTTCTTAGTTGGATCTCAAGTTATCTGAATGGCAGAACGCAAACGGTCCTCTTTAAAAATTCTTTATCTAATGTTCTCAGGGTTACTTCTGTCGTCCCGCAAGGGAGCCATTTGGGTCCCCTGTTGTTTAGATTATTTATCAACGACCTGCCCAAAGTCCTGACTAACTCCAGAGTACTTATGTACGCGGACGACGTTAAACTTTTCGTGCAATATAAGGACGCTTCCTGCCAGTCTGATTTACAAACAGATCTCAATAACTTCCAAACATGGTGCCGCATAAACTTATTGAACCTTGTTAAGAAGCGTCTCTGGCCGGGGTAAACCTCAGCGGCTCCAGAGGTCCTCACAAAAATTTATAAATTGCTGAGACAGCCAGGACAAAAGGGTGCCGAAGTTTTAGCTATTTTTAATGGGGGGTCGAGCTAAGCGGGAGAATTATTTAATTTTTCGTTTGGGGACTTATTTCATTGGGGACTTATTTCACAGAGCCGCGTGGGAGCCCTGTGCAGGTCGTCGCGAGACTCTGCCAGTCCGGCAAGGTCGCAGAGAACGACGCCGGCAAAAAAGAGCAAGGCATTCCGTGAGACATCTTGTCTGCAGGATCTCCATGAATTGGGGAGCATGCTGCAGGAGGTGTCTGTCAAAATGATCACCATCGCCATGAAGGAGACGTTCTCGAAAATGACGGCCCTCCCCCAGCCATGGCAACATGGCTAAGCCAGCATTTCGAGGAGGGATAATCTGCATCGAAGGTCCCAACTGCTCGTGTTCCGCAGCAGAAAAGAGAAAGCGCCCAAGAGGCCGCGCGCTAAACCCCGGATGGCAACAACCACCCAGGAGCCCGAGAGTCAACTGAAATTTTGTCATTGCCAAAGTCCAACAATTGTTTTGAGAAGATTTGTGCTGCTTGATCATTCTGCAGGGTGTGAGGAATCCCTCACAAGCCTTATGTAAATATGTATATAGTAAATTAAGTTAGTATTAAGGCTAGTATTTAAGTGACGACGCAAAGTCCCACGAAGGGCACTTGTAAATAGTTAGGAGATAGGGAAAAACCAAACCCGCCAGCAACATCGACATCACCGGCGCCAGCCCTCCACATCGACATCACCGGCGCCAGCCCTCCACATCGACATCACCAGCGCCAGCCAGCAACATCGCAAGCACCCGCCAACAACATCGACATCAACACTCGCTAGCAACATAGGCACCGCCAGCCAGCAACATCGCAAGCACCCGCCAACAACATCAACACCCGCTAGCAACACAGACGCCGCCAGCCAGCAACACCGAGAGAGCCAGCAACATTGCCGGCAAAAACCACCACCACTGAACAACGGAGAGAGAGAGATCAAAGGAGGATAGCAACAAGAACGGCAACCCCAAAGATCAAGAGAGCGACCGTTCGGGAAGCACGCATGCCAGAACGGGACGAAGAGAATATGCGCCGCAGCAGAGCCCGAAAGCTACTGCGCAGCAACGCCGGCAGAGCAAGGGCACGAGGAACTTCGCTGCTGCCGATCGTTCTCTTCTCTCGGCGAACCTCGAAGAGAACGGACGTTGCGAAGAAGGTTCCGCACCCTTCCAGCAGCGGCGGAGGCCGGGACGTGGGTGACGCGCCCGGCCACCGTTTCTCCCTCGGGTCTGGGCGCCGGCACCATGGTAAACAGGGCCGGCTCTCGGGTTCGAGGACCCTCCAGGAGCGGGAACCGGGACGCGGCGACACACTCGTCCACCGTCCACCGTCCTCCCCTTCCCCACTCCCCTCTCGGATCGGGGCACCGGCACCATGGTAAACAGGGCCGGTTCCCAGTTTCGAGGCTCCGCTCCGGGATCGAAAGGGTGCCTGGCCACGCGGGCCGCCTCTCCCGCCACGGCAGCCCCGCCACATGGCCGACGTGGGCGGGATTGTTTCCCAAGAAAAGCCTGGATCTTGGATCCCAAACGCAGCCCTACACGGACCGCCCTTGCCCCAAATTATTTCCCTAAAATAAACCCGCGCTTCCACCAGCGCATCCCCGATTTTTCCTGCCTCTCTCAATATATAAATAATGGGAGGACTCCTGAGCCGCTGAGGGTATCCCAGCCTTAGAACGGATCGCTTCCTCACATGGCGCCCGAGCAGGGACTAGGCAGGAAAGGATAAGGATATTTCCATCCATCGTAAAGAACCACTAGAAAATTGTATGTCGAAAATTTTGAAGTTAGGGACGAAAAGTTAGGAAAACACGCGGTCAGCGCGACAGAATTTTTAAGGGGACAAAACAGACGAGAAAATAACGGCAAGCAGAAGAAAAGAGGAGAAGCAGAAAAGGCTCGCATAGCAAACAAGCATATTGTCGTCGCTCACGACACGAAACAACGGCAAGCAGAGAAACCCGTCGTCGCACACGATACGAAATAAAGGCAAGCAAGTACAGTCAGACAACGAAAAACACACACGAGAAAACAAAGGGGAAGAGCGAGCGAGAGAGAGAGCCACAGAACATAAGCCACGTCGACGCAGCCTCCGACGCCGACGCCGACAGCTAGCTAGTTTTCCCATCTCTGTCGCACCGCTGGTCACGAGTATATAAGTCGACACCGACACGCCATCACCATTCAGTCGATCAGCAGAGCTACGAGAGTTAACATCAGTCGATCAGCAGAGCTTCCAGCAACACTAAAGGACCAACAAGGATATCCAGCCAGGAACAAAGAAGGACACCGACACAGGACTACACCTGTACCCCATGGGGGTATCCACCCCCAGGACCCCAACACCACAGGATCAACGGAGCATCGCCGCTGCAACCCAGCCAGGATAACGGGAGCCACCAGTCAGGACACCCAGCCCGAATCATCAAGGATACACAGGATTACGCCTGTACCCAAGGACACCTACAGGTCCTTACCAGAGTACTACCAGGATCAACCCCGGATCACAACAGCATTGCTCCTACCGCCTAGCTCAAGTACGGGAATGCCCCTTCTGGGGATACCAAGCCGCTGTCGCCATTACCGGCTGGCCACGGAGACGCACCTAGTGCTCCGGGGATACGACGAAGATCCGAGGGCCCAACTGAGCCCCCGATTACCGCCCGCACTTACACACCCCAATTCGACGCAAACATCTGCTCCACCCTACTCGACAAGGTAACCAAGTGGGGACTGTCCTTCAACGGCAGCACGGATCCACTTAGCTTCGTGGAACACATGGAAGAACGGGCGGATACCTACCAGGTCGACAGGAGGTATCTGTCGCAAGCCATCGCCATCCTTTTGAAGGGCCGAGCAGAAAGCTGGTTCCGAACCAGCGGTCTGCAGGGACGAACCTGGGAAGAAACCCGCCGGGAATTTCTGGACTTCTTCCTACCACCCCGGTACTACCAGCGCCTGGAAGATGAAATACGTACGCACTTCCAGAAGGCGAACGAGCCATTCAAGGAATACCTGGTAGACCTACGGCTTCAGATGCGCCGCGCCGGATTTACAGCAGAACAGGAGCTGGACCGGGTGTACGAGAACATGCTGCCCGAGTATCAAATGTTCACCAGACGCCAGGATTTCACAACGCTTGCGGAGCTCACCCAACTGGTGGTCAGCTTCGAAGTCGTCCGTGGCCGCGGAGGCCGAGCCGTCCGAGGATACTCCTCCGGCCGAGCCGAGACAGAAGTCTCGCCGATCCAACCTCAGCCTCGCGCCAGAACCATCCCAAGGAACCCAGTCAGCGCCGACGCTATACGCCAAGGAAGCACTGGCCAGGAGGCCGTCCGAGGATATTCCTCCGGCCGAGCCGAGACAGAAGTCTCACCGATCCAACCTCAGCCTCGCGCCAGAACCATCCCAAGGAACCCAGTCAGCGCCGACGCTATACGCCAAGGAAGCACTGGCCAGGACTCCGCCCCCCGACGGGGATTCGACGCCAGCACCGCCTGCCGGAACTGCGGCCAGAACGGTCACTATTCTTCGGGATGCCAGTACCCCAGGCTCCTATTCTGCTGGGACTGCGGTCGACAGGGAATACGCACCGTCGACTGCTGCCGGAACTCAACGCAGGGAAACGGGCAAGGGCCTCGAGTATCAGGGAGTCACCCGAGGAACCCTCCGGCCTCCCGAACGCAGTAACCCACGCCATCCAGAAGACATCAACCGTATCCGCGCCAAGGTCACGGCGGAGGGGCGTCCTCTCACCGCCACCTTGGATACGGGGGCCTCGCATAGCTTTATAAGCGAGCGCCTTTCGCAGGTGCTAGACGACTAGAAGAATAACCACGCCGTGCGGACGCAGGTGACCCTAGCAGACGGAACCGACAAGGAACTTCCACACGCATTGCGAGCAACGATCCGGTTGGGGGAAGCTCGTGCCAGTGTCTCCGCCTTAATCATGGCGGACGTGCTGGACGACCTTCTGCTCGGCATGGACTTCCTATGCTGCAGCGGAGCCACACTCCAATGTGCAGGACAAGCTCTTAAGCTTCAACCACCCGTCCGGATCGGACCCCAGAAAACCAGCCCGCCAGCAGAAGCTGCCACCCTGGCGCACCACGAGATAACAGCAGAAGCCGCCTTCCTGGCGCACCACGAGACACCAACAGAAGCCGTCACCCTGGCGCACCACGAGACACCAGCAGAAGCCGGCACCCTGGCGCACCTCGAGACACCAACAGAAGCCGCCACACAAACACACCAGGCAGAGACACCGCAAGATAGCACCCGCACGAGGGAGCACGCTACAGCACGCCACCGAAGGAGCGACCACGGGCCCGAGCTGGGCTGAAGTGCAGCAGAACCCTTTTCGCCGAGGGACCAGGAGAGTCCGATTCCAGGACCCGACACCCGCGAGGAACAGAAGCACACCGTACTGTGGGATCGCCACCGCAGAATACGTGGACGAGGGCAAACCACAAAAGGAAGCCTACCCAGAGCCCTGGGTAGAGGACTTCCTCGAACGAGAGTTGGCCAAAGAGAACAAGGGTGTCATAGGGGCCACTTGCTGACGGGCGCGCCCGTCCAACGTCCCTACCCCCCCCTTGCCCCCGCGCCCGTCCAACCTGCCCGGTCTTCTCTACGCCCACCGAAGCCACAACCACGACAACGCAGACATTAGCCTCAGGGAAAACACAGGAGCTTAGGACAAACACCGCACCAACACCGCCAGCCATGCTTCTCGAGGTGAAGGAAACCCACTCACACCTTTTCCTATTTTCCACAGAGTCTTTTCAAAAACAAAGCCAGGACAACAAACAAAAGGGAACCGGGTTGCCAGATCGGCAAGACCAGGAACGGTCTGGCCAACTTCGATCCCAGCCAGGAGCAACGCTTTGGATAATCTACGCCAACGAGAAGAGGTTGCCGGATCGACAGGATCAGACCCGATAGGCCGCCCCTTGCGGGTTATCGGATCATCGATGAAAGCGGCGCCAGCATCGAGATCGAACCGTTTCCTTATTGCGACGCAATAAGAAAAGTAACGCGCAACAGTGAAAACCGAATTCGACAAAAGCATACGAAAATGCCAAGACGCGAGCACGAACGCCACCACCGACGCCACGGGCATCACCACCATCGACACCGACATCGAGGGGACCGATCGGCGGCACGCACAGCCAGATCCCGCCCCGCTGCACCTATGAACACCCATGCAGCCCCGATCTCCGAGAACACCGGACCTACGGACCCCGTGGAAACGGCCATGGACACCGATGCGGCCCGCCAGCGCGACGGGCCCTACGGCCGGACCCGACGCCCGTAGCCCCAGGCGTGCCACCAGCCGCTCCAGGGACCAGGACGCCACCCCGCGGAGGCGACGAAGCCTCAGTACCCTGCGCCGGCTGCTGGCGCAGCTGACGGCTTCACCCGAGGATCCCACGACCTCGGCCGACGCCCGGAGACGCCAGACCGCGCGAGCTGCGGTAACAACACTCCTGGCCATGGTGCCCCCTACCGGGCCACCACTCTCAGCCGCCGGAGGCACCAGCACCAGCACACACCAGCCACGACCCGAAGCCGCTGCAGGATCAGCAGCCATCTTTGCCCAAGCACCTCCACCCCGTGACCAAGAGGTAGCCGCCGTGGGACGGGCCATGGCCGTCACCCGACCGCGTTGGGGACGTTTTCGGGACGCTACCGTCACACCCGCCGCCGTCGCACCCGAGGACCCCGAGGGACAGCCAGGGATGCGCCTCGACGCCGGCCCTCCCCTTGGCCAGAAGCGGAGACCACCGACGATGAGTCCCTACCGGAGGAGGACCCGTTCCCGGACCCAGAGGCCCTCATGCGTGCGCCTGCCGGATGGGCCACCGCCGATGGGTGGATCCCGGTGGAACTCCACGATAGGATCCAGGAACGCATCCTCCAGCGAGGAGATCGCGGTCTTCGCTAATTGGATGAAGTCGGGGACACCCGGTACAGCGTCCAGGTATCCCGGGGCGGCCATTCTATTAAGGTTTTACCCCACCCCCGAAGTAGGGATGGGATGTGAGGTGTGAGGAGCCGATTGGTCCTCACAAATAAATAATATAAATAAACACCTATAGATCACGCCACCAGAAAATTGGCAAGCGCTAATGAGAGCGAAGGAGAGGGAACAACCGATCGTACGGTAAACTTCTGGAAGAAGTCGAAAAGAACACCGCAAGAAGTTGCGCGAAGCGAAGCGGAGTGGAGTGGGAGATAAGCAGTGAACTGAGACGGACGTGAAAACGTAGATCGATCGAGTGAAAAACCGCGTGTGCGGGTAAAACCTGCAAAACTTTGGATTTTCGGAAAGCAGGAGATACGGGCCGACGACTGCCACCGTACATTGGATTTGGACAATAGGATTTGGAGCTGCAAGGAGATTTGGCGATGTCTGGCCCAGGACCAGCGGCGGGACGGAGCCATTTCGCGTGTGTGCGCGGGAGCGAGACGGGTGAGTGGTAGTAAAACCGCAACGAGGTGGCTAAAGTGTGTGTGTTCTTAAATCTTTGCGAGCCTCGATGCGGTTGTCACCGAAGAATCCGGTCAGACCGACTCTAAAATAAGCATAATGTCTTGATCTAAACTAATTAACACGGAGAGAAAAATGTGAAAGTTAAAAATTATGAAATGATGGAAAATATGGAAATAAAATAACTAAAAATTATACGGGAAATAAAATAGCAAAGAAAATATGAAATTGTAAAATAACGGGAATATATTATACTAGAAGTAAAATAATATCGAAATGTGCAAATCGAAAGTTGTGAAATTATAAAACCACGAGTTGGGAAAACAAAAGTAAAATAAAACAGCGAAATAAAGGCGAACACACAGAGAGAAATTTATTTGTAAAATTTGGAAATTATCAAAAGTTTGAAGTTATGAAAATATAGGAAATAAAATTATACAAGAAAAACCGAAGGAAAGCGAATGCACCGGGAGAAAAGAAAAATACTTTGACAAATAAAACTAAAATATAATAATAATGAAATTAAATTAAATAAATTTTTTTGGTACTAAATAAAAGTTGGGGAAAATTTCGGAAATAAATATGAATGCAACTTGGCCGGGCCAGGCACAGCCGGCCGCAGATAATTAGTAGGGCGAATCGGAGATCGTTTGACCACCCGCACCCTATCAGCAGATTTTTGAGTGTAACCCGGTGGCTGACAAACTCCACCCCACGTCAGCCCACCGTCTCATCGTGGCCACGTTGTCCCATATCTTTACAAATTTTCTGTCGAGAGACCCTGGCGGGTCTGAGTCTCTATCCCAGCCTAGAAAATCCTTCACAAGCCTTATGTAAATATGTATATAGTTAATTAAGTTAGTATTAAGGCAAGTATTTAAGTGACGTCGTAAAGTCCCACGAAGGGCACTTGTAAATAGTTAGGAGATAGGGAAAAACCAACACCCGGCAGCAACATCGATATCACCGGCGCCAGCCCGCCACATCGACATCACCAGCGCCAGCCAGCAACATCGCAAGCACCCGCCGGCAACATCGACATCAACACTCGCTAGCAACATAGGCACCGCCAGCCAGCAACATCGCAAGCACCCGCCAACAACATCAACATCAACACCCGCTGGCAACACAGACGCCGCCAGCCAGCAACACCGAGAGAGCCAGCAACATTGCCGGCAAAAACCACCACCACTAAACAACGGAGAGAGAGAGAGCAAAGGAGGATAGCAACAAGAACGGAAACCCAAAAAATGAAGAAGAAGAAAATTACACTTGTAGCATTGTTTTCAGTATTTGTCAAAGTAAACTTTTGCTGTTCATTCAACAATGGCAAACTGTTTCGGTTAATGCGTGTCGATCATTATTGTTTACACCAGCTCCCGTGTGCCAGTTCCACGCGTCCCTAAATGGAGAAGGGAATCCACCCACTCTCTTTTGAAAAAGGGAGTATTCTTCCATTAGGGACCGTTGGCCACACCTTTTTTCCTTACTTCACTTACTCTTTTTCTACAAGAATACGAAGACACGATTTTGAAGCACCCCTTTTTTTATACACATATTTAATCTGAATAAAGACTATCTTTTGGAGAAATCACACCCCTCGTCTCTGCGTTTTCAATTCAAGGCAGAACCCCCAGCAGAGCCAAATCTACATTTTATGGTCCTTCGTCAGCCGGATCTTCGAGGGATAGTCCACAGCTAAGTACTGCACGCCATATTTGTCCAATTGGAAGCCTTTTGCCGACCGCCATATCGCCTTTTCAATTTTCCCTTTGGCCGGCAGAAGCTTGTTACATAGTTCCCTGCATGTACAAATGTGTACTAGTTTCTAATTCTACATTTGGTTTCAAAACTCCAAGTGTCATCAATTTCCTACATTCTTTTATTCTTTGCAAGTGATCGGTTTTTTTGCATAAACCTACATACATACATACATACATTACAAATTTCGTTCCAAAATTCCAAGTGTCATCTATTGTCTACATTAATTTATTTTGTTCAACTGTTCGGTTTTTGCATAAACAAATATTAATTTTGTGCAATTAATAGTTCCCAATTGTCCATATAAACATAAACATACATAAACATACACACATACACATTTACATTTTCCTACATTTACTTCGGCCACAGTAACAGTGTCTTCACACTGCGTTACATTGTGACGTTCAGTTTGCCTCGGGTAGTCAGTGTGGGGCCAGAGTCATCCAGGACATTTATTTAGTTCAGGATAGTGGTGCTAGAGAGGAGTTCCCGACCCGAGTCCCAGTGATAACGCTCAGGGTTAACCTTAATTAGGCTTAGAAATATACGAAGTTTATTAAGTTTATTAACAGAGTAATACGATTGGCTGCGACGATGTTGTTGCCGATGATCCACTGTAGTTGCCGGCGCGCGTCCACGTCCCGGGTCTCCGTGTAAGGGGGTTTCCTTGGCTCCTGGGGGCGAAACGTTGATACCGTGGGACGAAGCCGTCAGCAGAGTACGTAAGGGGGAATACCGCAGGACGGAGCCGTCAGCAAAGTTCGTCAGGTCAGTACCGCAGGACGAAGCCGTCAGCAGAGTACGTAAGGTTGATATAGCAGGACGAAGCCGTCAGCAGAGATACGTAGTATAGTTGAATAGGACGAGGCCGTCAGCAAGGATACGTAGTGTTAATATAGCAGGACGAAGCCGTCAGCAGAGATACGTAGTATGGTTAAATAGGACGAGGCCGTCAGCAGAGATACGTAGTGTGGTTAAAATAGGACGAGGCCGTCAGCAAGGATACGAAGTGTGGTTAAATAGGACGAGGCCGTCAGCAAAGATACGTAGTGTTGTTAAAGCAGGACGAAGCCGTCAGCAGGGATACGTAGTGTGGTTAAATAGGACGAGGCCGTCAGCAAAGATACGTAGTGTTGTTAAAGCAGGACGAAGCCGTCAGCAGGATACGTAGTATGGTTAAATAGGACGAGGCCGTCAGCGAAGATACGTAGTGTTGTTAAAGCAGGACGAAGCCGTCAGCAGGGATACGTAGTATGGTTAAATAGGACGAGGCCGTCAGCAAAGATACGTAGTGTTGTTAAAGCAGGACGAAGCCGTCAGCAGGGATACGTAGTATGGTTAAATAGGACGAGGCCGTCAGCAAAGATACGTAGTGTTGTTAAAGCAGGACGAAGCCGTCAGCAGGGATACGTAGTGTGGTTAAATAGGACGAGGCCGTCAGCAAGGATACGTAGTGTTAATATAGCAGGACGAAGCCGTCAGCAGAGATACGTAGTATGGTTAAATAGGACGAGGCCGTCAGCAGAGATACGTAGTGTGGTTAAAATAGGACGAGGCCGTCAGCAAGGATACGTAGTGTTGATAAAGCAGGACGAAGCCGTCAGCAGAGATACTTAGTGTGGTTAGAATCTTACTCCTTGTTACCGCTGGTATAATGATTAACAATTATTATTTTGAAATCAACGTTCATTTATTTCTTGGGGGAGCAGCAAGAGTGCCGCTCCCCATGTCCGTAATCAATCTGATTTTAATATTGTATCTTAGGTTCTAAGTAAGCCTACGTCTCGTCGCTGCGCTGCCGGTGACGCCGGCAGCGGAGCGGCGTTCTTATATATATTTCTTATATGTATTTATTTAGAGGAAGGTTTGTTATATGCGCCCATATATTTGGTCAGCGTGAGAACGCTGACTCTGCATTTGTTCCGAGCCGCCAGATGGGTGCTCATGTTACATATGCACTTGAATGTTGGAACAGAGTGCAACGACATTATTGTTGTTGTTTATACATATATGTATGTGCGCATACTACATCTCCCTCCTTTTCAAAAATAACGTAATTCTATGAAGTTATTTTATAAGGTTTTACTTTAAAGATTAATTTTTAATTAACAATGGGGATTTAAAAAATTTTTTTTTTTTTTTTTTTTTTTTTTTTTATATAATATATTAAATTACAAATAACATTTGAATGTAGATAAGTATTTTTGTCTTAGCATGGCCATACTAACAACAATTATGAAATAAACATTTTTAATCTATCCTTATGTACTGTTTGTCTTTTGTTTTTATTATTATTTGGTTTATATATGTTTTTGTATTTTATATGAAGTATATGGAAATTCGGAATGTAAAGTTTAGGATGTTCTGTTTTAATTGGTCGTTATAAATAAAAAAATTTTATTATTATATATTTATTATTTTTTTTTTTTTACTTTGTTGTTGTTTTTTGTTCTGGTCGTTTGGTGGTCTGCAGTATATGTTATGTTGTCGATTTTCGTATAACTGCACAAGTCATTGATTATTGAATTTTTACGTACTATTTCCATGTCCAAAATGAACGTCTTCATTGGACCGTACTTTAGAATAAAAGATTCGAATATTGATTTTAGCGAAACTTTTTTTTTTTTTTTTTTTTGCTATTGCCACCAAATAATTGTTAAGTCACCAATTAAAGTGACTGGATATTCATTGCCGTTTTCTGACCTGGGTAGAGGACCGATCGGGTCCACTATCACTCTATCAAAGGCATTTTCTGTTGGTGAGTTGGTTAGGATCATAGTTATTTTGTATGCGTCATTGTTTTCGACGTAAGGCATTTAGGACATCTACAAATATACTCTTGTATTTCACGAGTTTATTTTGTACTATGGTAGTGTCTTTTTACTTTGGCCAAAGTTTTATTTATGCCTGTATGACCTCTTTTTATTTGTTTTATTTTATTTTGGGGGCTAAGGCTGGGTTGGTGAAGCGTGTGCGCTTGTCGCCTCGTCGATCCTACTCAGCTAGTGGTGGTTGGCAGTCACATGCCAACTACTAAAGACCGACCATACGTGGTGAAGAACCACATCCTGCTCGAGGTGCCCCTGCTCTAGACTAAATATGGCGGATCTAGAGAGGACAACTCGAAAAAACCCGTAATCACCGGTGTTACCGTACCGTGCCCCTGTGATGAATGGCACTACGTCAGTGTGTCTTTTAACGGTGGCTTCTGGATACCTGGCACCTCCGGTCGTACAAGCGCCCGATCCGGGGTATGAGGCTCTGCCCCGGGGGGATACTCCCTTCCTCACTACTCGTGGGACCAATCTATGGAAACCATTTCAAGTAAAAACCCAGAAACAGGGTGCTCTAGCAGCCCCAAATCGATCGATATCGAACAAATCCGGGAGCCCGAAGTAGCCTTGGACGTATGTTCACAAGGCTCTGGCACCGACACAATCACCAAAGAAGAGGAAGAAGCCCTTCTCGCCTCTCCCAAGGTGAATAAGCCCAAGCGGATCGCCCTATCGGGCGCCGCTAGGAAAAGGTTGCGCAGACACCTTGCAAACGGCATTCCCATGGAGGAGGCCAAAAGGCTCGCCCAGAAGCCTATGGACCCTCCAAGGGTAGAGCCCAGCAAGAGTGGCGCGACCAAAAAGAGGATAAGATCGGCCAACACGACCCCAGAAGAGGTGTCGACAAAGAGGGCAATGATTAAAACCGCGGCACCTAGTGCCTTGACGAGGGGTGGCCTTGCGACTGCACCGCCTGCCACGGAGGCTCCAGTAGCCTCCACATCCGCAGCAGCAGCTGCGGCTGGGCAGCAGATACAGGAGCAATCACCCCAAGTCGGTATCATGCCCTCCTACAGGGACGTTGCCAACTCGTCGAAGATGGCGATACTCCCTGCCGACTATCCCAACAGCCTGCTCACCACGGAGCAACTGAACACCATCCAGGCTGCTATCCTGTCGAGGGTGATGGCCCTGAGGCACGGCTCTGTGAAGCCACTGTTCTCCGGCTGCACCTTCAGACCGGGCTGGATGGCTGTGACATGTGGGAATTCAGAGACAGCTGAGTGGCTGAGCACCGAGGTGCCCAAGCTCCGGCTGTGGAAGGACGCCCATATAAAAGTAGTCCCTGAGGCAGAGGCTCCACGTGCCGCTGTCTACGTCGGCTACTTCCCACTTCCAAGTGTGGACCTCAAGACAGCTGAGGTCTTAAACCTCATCGAAGGCCAGAACAGCGGCCTGCGAGTGGGAGACTGGCGAGTCTTCCATCGCGAAATGAGGCAAAGCACAGCTGTACTGACGATCGCGCTGGATCCGGTCTCGGCCAACCGGCTAAAAGCGCTTGGGCATAAGCTCAATTTCGCGTTTGGCACGGCTATTCTAAAGCCAAAGGCCGACACGCAGGCGAAGAGGCAGGCAGAGGCTCCCGTTCCCCCAACGGAGAAGCCCACCTGCTCGAGTGCCAGTGCTCCTGATATGGCTGCATCGACACCACAGGGCACTGCAGCCGCACGAGAGCCCGCAGCACTGCGGAAAGTCCTGCGCCCTCCACTCCATGGGCGCATCACGCGCGGAACCGGGCGCCCCACTCGAGGCACCGGGCGCGTACCCAAGGGTGCGAGGCGCACACTAGAGGAGGAGGCCCTTCTAGGCACCAACCGCAGCCGGAAGATGGCGGCCTGGGGCCGCAAGAGGGCGGACTAATGTCCTCTCCCCCCCTCTCCCCACTCCCCTAACACCAGGAGACACCTCCGATGTCTCCAAGCGAACCTCCACCACGCAAAGGCCGCATCCGACGTACTTTGCGAGAGGTTCGCTACAATGGACATAGCGTTCATCCAGGAGCCCTGGATAAATGCAGGACGTGTCCGGGGGCTTAGCACCCCATCCGGTAAGTTGCTGTATGCAAATGACCAACCTCGCCCTAGATCGGCGTTGTTAATTAACAAAAATCTAACATTTGTTCCCCTTTCACAGTTTATAACTGAGGACCTGGTGGCGGTTTGGGCTAAAATACCCACCGCCCACGGCGAGCAGGAGGCAGTGTTGGCCTCCGCCTATCTTCCCGGCGACTCAGAGGAGGTGCCTACGGCGGCTACTTGTGCCCTGATAGAGCACTGCCAGAGAAACCGGCTCAGATGGATAATCGCCTGTGATGCCAATGCACATCACACGGTCTGGGGGAGCAGTGACATCAACAAGAGGGGTGAGTACCTTCTTGAATATATTATTAGTAATAACATAGGATTACTAAACCAGGGCAGCGAACCCACATTTATTAATGCCATTAGAGAGGAGGTTCTTGACCTGACTCTCTGTAGTACAAATATGTTGTCCGTTGTCTCAAACTGGCACGTTGCAAGTGAGATCACCATGTCAGATCACCAACACATTAGATTTGACATAGGATGCGCCTTGCAATGTAGCCTAGTCACCAGAAATCCCAGGAAAACCAACTGGGATCTCTTCTGTTTTGAACTTGAGCAATCCAGAGACTGCTCAACCCGTCCGATAATATCCATAGACGAGTTAGAACGTGAAGCTACTGTGCTTCATACAAATGTTGAATCAGCATATCACGCCAGCTGCGACCAAAAGGTACGCAAGACCGGAAGGGCTGTTCCCTGGTGGAACAAAAGCCTTGACGATCTCAAAAAAGCTGCGCGCAGGCTCTTCAATAAGGCGAGGAGTGGGAGGGCCTCATGGGACTCCTACACATCTGCTTTAACGCTCTATAATAAAGAGCTGAGAAAGTCAAAACGGGCTACCTGGCGTCAACACTGCGGGCAGATCTCATCTCTCCCGGAAGCTGTTAGGCTGCAAAAAGCCCTCTCCAAAGACCACTCAAACGGCATCTGCACGCTGAAAAAGCCGGATGGAACATACACAAACAACCCAAAGGAGACGAGTAGCCTACTCCTGGCTACCCACTTTCCTGGGTGTGTGGCTGTGGAGCAACCCATCTCACAGAGAGAGGCACCAACCTATCTCTCTGAGACTGGAGAGTGCCCACACCTGCAAGTGTCTATGGTGGCAGACTCCAATGGGGCTGAGAGAGGGGAACCCCCCATCGCTCAGAACGTGTTGGAAACATGCCCTATAGGATGTTTCATCAAAATAGCGTACAATGGGCACTACAAAGTTTCAGCCCATACAAATCACCCGGACCGGATGGTATATATCCATGCCTGTTGCAGCGGGGTCTGCACCTAATCGCACTCCCCCTGGTCCGTCTATTTCGAGCCAGTCTCCTGCTTGGACACATACCAAGCAACTGGGCTAAAGTAAAAGTCGTGTTTATCCCAAAGGCAGGGAAGAAAGATTCCCAATTGCCTAAATCATATAGACCGATTAGCCTTAGCTCCTTCTTCCTTAAAACGATGGAAAAGATAATTGACCAGCATATAAGGGAGGTGAATCTCAAGGAACTACCCCTACACAAATACCAATATGCGTATCAAGCTGGTAAATCAACTGAGACCGCCATACACTGCCTTACAACAACCATTGAAAAGGCCATTGGCGCTCAACAGATAGTACTAGGTGCCTTCTTAGACATCTCAGGAGCTTTCGACAACACGTCATATGAGGCTATACGTGCCTCTCTTGTACGAAAGAATGTCTCTACACCTATCACTAGGTGGATTCTGGAAATGCTTAAATCCAGAATCATAACTGTAGACCTTGGAGGAACTATGACCTCAATCACAGCCACAAGGGGATGCCCTCAAGGGGGAGTACTCTCTCCTCTCCTGTGGACTCTGGTCATCGACGAGCTACTATATGAGCTCAACAACTTAGGGTTCCCCACTCAAGGCTACGCTGATGATCTAGTCATCTATATAGTGGGCTGGCATGAGCAAACCATTTCGGACCGCATGCAGCAAGCCCTCAATATAGCCAACGGATGGTGTCAGGACAAAGGACTGTCCATAAACCCATCAAAAACAGTTTTAGTCCCATTCACCAGGAAAAGGTCTCTCTCCTTACAAAGACCATCCCTAAATGGGTCCATCATCGACTTTTCAGTTGAGGCCAACTACCTAGGAGTCACACTCGACTCCAAACTCAACTGGAATGCACACCTGGAAAAGACTATAAACAAAGCCACTCGAGCACACTTTGCTTGCAACAGGCTTTACGGTAGAACATGGGGCCTAAGTCCCAAAATGATCTACTGGTCTTTTAACACTGTGGTAAAACCGATCTTAACCTATGCATCTCTTGCTTGGTGGACGAAATCTACCCAGAGGACAGCTGCGGCTGCACTTACCAAATTACAACGACTGGTCTGCATAGGCATCACCGGAGCCATCCGGACATGTCCCACTGCAGCACTAGGAGTCATAACTGGCATACCCCCTTTACCAATTACATTGAAAAAGGAGGCCTGCCTGGGGGCACTTCGCCTTCAAAACATCACCAATATAAAAAGTGGTGATCTTACCGGGCATCTTAGGGTCCTTGAGCCCCTAATAAATGAGCCCATTCTGCGCGTAACTGACGAGCAGAAACCAAAACTCTTTTTCCACAGAAATTTCTCAGTAGTCTTGTACACTAGGAATGAATGGAAAACAAAATCAATATCTCTGCCCAGTGGATCACAAACGTGGTACACTGACGGGTCGAAACTGGAAAACGGTGACACCGGGGCTGGCATTTTCGGACCAAGGTTCAAAAAATCCATAGCCATGGGAAAGTCCCCAACCATTTTCCAAGCAGAGATACACGCCATAGAAATCTGTGCTCGTGAATGCCTTCGCAGGAAAGTGCAAGGCGCACGGATTTACATCTTCTCTGACAGTCAGGCAGCGCTCATAGCGCTGAGTTCCTTTACGATCTCATCCGGACTTGTAGAAAACTGTTTCCAGCAGCTGAACGCCCTTGCCTCCAAAAACACCCTAACGGTGGGCTGGGTGCCAGGGCATGAAGGCCATATAGGAAACGAGGTGGCAGACTCCCTAGCTAAACGCGGGGCGATGACACCTTTCATCGGCCCTGAGCCGTTCTGTGGACTATCGAAAAAACACAATAGAGAACTGCTCAGGAAATGGGAGGAAACGGAGATAAATCGTCACTGGACCGACAGTGCAGGGCTGAGACAAGCCAAACAATTTCTCGTCCCCCAGATGACGCGATCAAAACGCATCATCAACCTACCAAAGAGCGAAATTCGCACTCTAACGGGCTACCTAACGGGTCACTGCAACCTTAGGTATCACCTTAAGAAATTAAAACTTTCAGAAGACGACACCTGCAGATTCTGCGAGATTGAGCAAGAAACATCAGAACATATCCTATGTGAGTGCCCATCGCTAATGAGACGTCGACTTCAACATCTAGGAGGTGAACTTATTCCCCCCTACAGGATTTGGGAACAAATAGACCTTACCAAAGTGCTCTCATTCATTAAAAGCCTAGGTATAGGGCCTCTCCCCTAATCCTACAGGCCGGCACAAAAGATCTAAAATCTGGTCGCTGTGCAACAAGGCCTTTGTAATAATATTAATAATAATAATGCACCGAAGGAGGCTGAGGATTTTTCACAGGGCAACAAAAAAATTCCTTGGTGTGCCACACAGGGCAACAAAAAAAAAAAAATGTTTCTCTCCCGTTGGTCCTCTGATCCTCCCTCGTAGGCGCAGGTGGCGGAGTGCCTCCCGCACTTGTTGATTACCGCTGCTGATGTCCTGGCCTATGGGCTCAGGCGGTGCCGGTACTGGTCCTCGCACAGGCTATTTATCATCTGCCTCACAGATGTTCTCGGCCAGTGATGCCGGGGTGAGGAGGCTCCATCGAAGGCGCAGGGGGCGGTCTGCCTCCCACGCTCGTCTGCTGCTGTTCTTACGGTTGTTCTCGGCCGGTGATGCCGGGTTGAGGATGCTCCAACGAAGGCGCAGGGGGCGGTCTGCCTCCCACGCTCGTCTGCTGCTGATTTTATTCGTATGCTCCCGCATTCATTCCTCCGTCGGTACTTTGTCACTTTTGTTGCTGGATTTTGCTGGTCCGTCCACTCCGAAATTTTCACATTCTTATTTTGTTTGTTTGTTGTTTTTTTTTTTTTTTTGTTGTGTGGCTCCTTTGTCAACTCCAATTTTTCACATTCTTATTTTGTGTTTTTTTTTTCACTGTCACGGTCGCCATATAATGATTAACAATTATTATTTTGAAATCAACGTTCATTTATTTCTTGGGGGAGCAGCAAGAGTGCCGCTCCCCATGTCCGTAATCAATCTGATTTTAATATTGTATCTTAGGTTCTAAGTAAGCCTACGTCTCGTCGCTGAGCTGCCGGTGACGCCGGCAGCGGAGCGGCGTTCTTATATATATTTCTTATATGTATTTATTTAGAGGAAGGTTTGTTATATGCGCCCATATATTTGGTCAGCGTGAGAACGCTGACTCTGCATTTGTTCCGAGCCGCCAGATGGGTGCTCATGTTACATATGCACTTGAATGTTGGAACAGAGTGCAACGACATTATTGTTGTTGTTTATACATATATGTATGTGCGCATACTACACTGGTTCCTAGTCCTTGGTTGCTGCTTGATTGCCGCTCGCTGGAGACTTCCGTCTTGGTCGACGCCGACCACTGAATGATTAATCTGAGGCCAGCGGCCCGCTTTATATAGCGCTTGGCTGGTTTTGGTGTGCCCGCTCGGGCTGTGGGTTTGCCCGAATTAGTGTGGCCGGATGTTCGGTATTTGCCCGAATCAGTGTGGCCGGAGTTCGGGCTTGGGCGCGCGCGCGGGTTTTGTTCGAATTTGAACTTCTTTATCACTGGGTTGTTGTTTCTGGGATTTGGGGTTATGGGTTCGTATTATTTATTTACAGTTTATTATTATTATTTATTATCATAGATTATTATTATTATTTATTATTATAGATTATTATTATTATTTATTATTATAGATTATTATTATTATTTATTATTATTTTATTTCTTGTTATTATGGTGTCTTAATATTTATTTACAGATTGTTATTATTTGTTATTTGTTTATCGTTATTTATTATTTATTATATTATATATATGAATTATATTATATTTGTGCGCGCCCCGCGTCACACTCCCCCCTCCCTTGGGAAGTGACGTTTTATCGTCACATAGTTTCCCCTATTGGAGGAGATGCGCCACCATGTGTTGCCGTCTTTTTCTATCCAGCGTAGTTGGGTCTTTTTCTTTTTCTGTGCCAGTTTCGCCTTTATTGTTCTTATCATCTCCTTCGAGATTCGGCTTCCAGTTGGCATTGTCCACCCGAACTCGTTTATTGTGTCGGTGTGGAGCTCCAGGATGTCCCTGTCTGGTGAGTTTCTTCGCGTCGCGTCCATCGTTGCTGGGCCCATGATTGCGGCCGTCCGGAAATTTTGTGTTGTTCGTGTTTCCGCAGCTTGTTGTCCGCTTTGTCCTGTTGCCGTTCCTTTGTTCGTCATCGGTTGTCGTGTTGTCCTTGTTCCCCGGCTGTTCTGTCGGTGTCCACCACTGCTCCTTGGAACATGGGCTATTCGGGTCCGGCCCCTCTGGACGGTCTCCGTCATCTGCTGGGCTGTTCCTTCCTTGTCCATGTTCCTCGGGCTTGCGCTGCCCGCGTTTGCCGTAGAGGTTCCGGCTTCCCCGCTCCGACCCTGTTGGACGATCCCTGTCTGCGTCGGGATCATTGCGGGTCTGCCGGTTCCTCTTTGGCTTTGCGGGTGGGTTGCTCCGGCTTGGATCCTCCGGACGAGCGCCGTCTGCTGGACCCCTTCGTTGCTGGTTGCTTCCCTCGCCGCTGGTGGTTTTTCGCTTCCGGGTCGGACGGTTGTGCTGCTTTGGCCTCCCTGGACGATCTCCGTCCGCCGTGAGGACGCTGCCTCACTCCCTCCGCCTGGTGGGCGGTGCCATTTTTAGTGGCGCCGTCCTCTTCCGGGTTGTGCTCTGTGCCTGCGGCTCGATTAGCTTTGCCCGGGATAGCACTTCCCTCGCCTTGATGTGGCTCTTCCTGCACCGCTCGAAGCTCGATTTGAATTTATTCATCTCGCTGTCGTTCGCCTTCTGTGGCTCTGACCGCTTCTGGCTCCGCTTATATAGGCCTTGTCCGCCTTTTAGTGTGCTTGTCTTCGATGTGGCTTTCCCTCCTTAGTGTGCCCGTTGGCGCTGGTAGCTCGATCCCGTCATTTTGCCCTGTTGTCGATATATCGATATTCCTCGGTTCGATAGTTGACTGATCGTGTTCGTGATGGGTTGTGTCTTCGCTTATGTGCGGTTTTGTGTCTCCGATATATATTCGTTTTGTTTTTCGTGTTATTTGGTTCCGCACCGTCAGGATTACTGGAGACACGAACCCTGTCACTTTCCAAGGGCCGTCGTATTTTGGGGCCAGCTTTGCGTTGAACTTCTCCGCTGCGTTGGACAGGTGGTGTGTCTTGCACCACACGAGTTCTCCTCTCGCTGGTTTCCACTCTCTCTTCCGCAAATCGTACTGGCGTTTTTGCTGTTCTGCTGCTTTTTGCCATGTGTCCTGCAGCCTCATTCCGTAGGCTTTCTATCCGTTTCCATCGATCCTCTACGCTTTCTTCCTTCATTCCTGAGCCTTCCGTCTCTCTATCGAATACCGTATTGGGTATTTGTAATTCCCGGCCCAATACTATCAGCGCAGGGCTGTATTTGGTGGACTCCGACGTGCTGCTGTTGAACGCTAGCATTAGTTCTGGGAGTTTGTCGTCCCAGTTTGTCTGGTCCTCGCCTGTTATCTGAGCGATCATCGTTTTTACTGTTCTATTTGTCCTTTCTGTGGGATTTTCCTGTGGGGTATATGGAGCCGTAAATTGTTGACGAATGCCCCATCTTTCCATTTCGTGCTTCGTCTTGCGCCCGGTAAATTGGACCCCATTGTCGGATATTAGTATTTTTGGTGCTCCGTACCTGGTTACTATTCTCTCTCGAAATACCCGCAGGAATGCGTCTGCTGTTGCTTGTCTGATTGCGGCCATCTCTACCCATTTCGAGAATTTGTCCACCATGACTAGTAGTGCCGTGTTTCCGTGTTTTGACCTCGGCAGTGGTCCTACGAAGTCTACACATACTGTTTCCCATGGGGCTTCCGCGACTTTGGTCAACATTTTTCCTGCTGCTTTTTGCTGCGTAGCTTTATATCGCTGGCAGCTTTCGCAGCTCCGTACGAAGTTCCTCACGTCTTTTGTTAATCTCGGCCAGAAGTACTTGGTTCTTATTCTCCTTGCTGTCTTGAACATCCCCATGTGACCTGTTTCTGCCTGGCAGTGGTTCTCCGTTAGGATTTGTTGCACTTCCTCTTCTGTCAGGCATAGTTTCCATGGGTGTTGATCCCTTCTGTCTTGGCTCAGTTTGTATAGACGTTTTCCTTCTATTTGGAATTCCGCGTTCTGTGGGTCCTTCTCCAGTTCTCTGATTTTTCGGTCTATCCAGCCTTCGGTGTTTCTGATCGCTTTTAGTTCCACTGGTGGGGCTCTTGACAGTGTGTCCGTCACCACATTCAGTTTCCCTTTCCGATACTGCACTTCGAATTGGTATGGCTGCAGTCCTAATGCCCATCGAGCTATCCTTCCTGCCGGGCTTTTGATTGAGTTTAGCCATTTAAGCGCCATATGGTCTGTCACCACTATGAACTGGTATCCTTCCAGGTACATCTTAAACTTCCCGATGCCCCAATGGATTGCCAGACATTCCTTTTCCGTTGCGCTGTAATTTTGCTCCGCCTTGCTTAACTTCCGGCTGGCAAAAGATATGACATGTTCCCCGTCCTCTGTTTCTTGGGTCAGTACGGCTCCAATGCCCACGTCGCTGGCATCCGTCTGCAGTTTGAACTGCTTTGTAAAGTCGGGACATACCAGTACCGGTGCTTCTGTGAGGCTTTCCTTTAGACTGTCAAAGGATTGTTGGTGACGATCGCTCCATTCGAATTTTTTCCCTTTACAGATTAACTTATGTAGCGGTCCCGCTTGTTCGGTGAACTTCGGTATGAACCTTCTGTACCATGAGGCCATCCCTAGAAAGCTGTGTACTTCTTTGGTGGTTTTCGGTGCTGGTAGGTCTTTGATTGCCGCTACCTTTTCGGGATCCGTTCGGATGCCCTGGTCGCTCACTACGTGTCCCAGGTATTTTAACTCCTTTTGCAAAAATTTGCATTTGTCCGGGTTGATCCGTAGGTTTGCTTGTTGCAATGTGGAACAAAAGCCTTGACGATCTCAAAAAAGCTGCGCGCAGGCTCTTCAATAAGGCGAGGAGTGGGAGGGCCTCATGGGACTCCTACACATCTGCTATCTATAATAAAGAACTGAGAAAGTCAAAACGGGCTACTTGGCGTCAACACTGCGGGCAGATCTCATCTCTCCCGGAAGCTGTTAGGCTGCCCTCTCCAATGACCACTCAAACGGTATCTGCACGCTGAAAAAGCCGGATGGAACATACACAAACAACCCAAAGGAGACGAGTAGCCTACTCCTGGCCACTCACTTTCCTGGGGGTGTGGCTGTGGAGCAACCCATCTCACAGAGAGAGGCACCAACCTACCTCTCTGAGACTGGAGAGTGCCCACACCTGCATATGACTATGGTGGCAGGCTCCAATGGGGCTGAGAGAGGGGAACCCCCCCATCGCTCAGAACGTGTTGGAAACATGCCCTATAGGATGTTTCATCAAAATAGCGTACAATGGGCATTACAAAGTTTCAGCCCATACAAATCACCCGGACCGGATGGTATATATCCATGCCTGTTGCAGCGGGGACTGCACCTGATCGCACTCCCCCTGGTCCGTCTATTTCGAGCCAGTCTCCTGCTTGGACACATACCAAGCAACTGGGCTAAAGTAAAAGTCGTGTTTATCCCAAAGGCAGGGAAGAAAGATTCCCAATTGCCCAAATCATATAGACCGATTAGCCTTAGCTCCTTCTTCCTTAAAACGATGGAGAAGATAATTGACCAGCATATAAGGGAGGTGAATCTCAAGGAACTACCCCTACACAAATACCAATATGCGTATCAAGCTGGTAAATCAACTGAGACCGCCATACACTGCCTTACAACAACCATTGAAAAGGCCATTGGCGCTCAACAGATAGCACTAGGTGCCTTCTTAGACATCTCAGGAGCTTTCGACAACACGTCATATGAGGCTATACGTGCCTCTCTTGTACGAAAGAATGTCTCTACACCTATCACTATCATCTGGAAATGCTTAAATCCAGAATCATAACTGTAGACCTTGGAGGAACTATGACCTCAATCACAGCCACAAGGGGGTGCCCTCAAGGGGGAGTACTCTCTCCTCTCCTGTGGACTCTGGTCATTGACGAGCTACTATACGAGCTCAACAACTTAGGGTTTCCCACTCAAGGCTACGCTGATGATCTAGTCATCTATATAGTGGGCTGGCATGAGCAAACCATTTCGGACCGCATGCAGCAAGCCCTTAATATAGCCAACGGATGGTGTCAGGACAAAGGACTGTCCATAAACCCATCAAAAACAGTTTTAGTCCCATTTACCAGGAAAAGGTCTCTCTCCTTAAAAAGACCATCCCTAAATGGGTCCATCATCGACTTTTCGGTTGAGGCCAACTACCTAGGAGTCACACTCGACTCCAAACTCAACTGGAATGCACACCTGGAAAAGACAATAAACAAAGCCACTCGAGCACACTTTGCTTGCAACAGGCTTTACGGTAGAACATGGGGCCTAAGTCCCAAAATGATCTACTGGTCTTTTAACACTGTGGTAAAACCGATCTTAACCTATGCATCTCTTGCTTGGTGGACGGAATCTTACCAGAGGACAGCTGCGGCTGCACTTACTAAATTACAACGACTGGTCTGCATAGGCATCACCGGAGCCATCCGGACATGTCCCACTGCAGCACTAGGAGTCATAACTGGCATACCCCCTTTACCAATTACATTGAAAAAGGAGGCCTGCCTGGGGGCACTTCGCCTTCAAAACATCACCAATATAAAAAGTGGTGATCTTACCGGGCATCTTAGGGTCCTTGAGCCCCTAATAAATGAGCCCATTCTGCGCGTAACTGACGAGCAGAAACCAAAACTCGTTTTCCACAGAAATTTCTCAGTAGTCTTGTACACTAGGAATGAATGGAAAACAAAATCAATATCTCTGCCCAGTGGATCACAAACGTGGTACACTGACGGGTCGAAACTGGAAAACGGTGACACCGGGGCTGGCATTTTCGGACCAAGGTTCAAAAAATCCATAGCCATGGGAAAGTCTCCAACCATTTTCCAAGCAGAGATACACGCCATAGAAATCTGTGCTCGTGAATGCCTTCGCAGGAAAATGCAAGGCGCACGGATTTACATCTTCTCTGACAGTCAGGCAGCGCTCATAGCGCTGAGTTCCTTTACGATCTCATCCGGACTTGTAGAGAACTGTTTCCAGCAACTGAACGCCCTTGCCTCCAAAAACACCCTAACGGTGGGCTGGGTGCCAGGCAGATTCCCTAGCTAAACGCGGGGCGATGATCTGTGCTCGTGAATGCCTTCGCAGGAAAATGCAAGGCGCACGGATTTACATCTTCTCTGACAGTCAGGCAGCGCTCATAGCGCTGAGTTCCTTTACGATCTCATCCGGACTTGTAGAGAACTGTTTCCAGCAACTGAACGCCCTTGCCTCCAAAAACACCCTAACGGTGGGCTGGGTGCCAGGCAGACTCCCTAGCTAAACGCGGGGCGATGACACCTTTCATCGGCCCTGAGCCGTTCTGTGGACTATCGAAAGGACACAATAGAGAACTGCTCAGGAAATGGGAGGAAACAGAGATAAATCGTCACTGGACCGACAGTGCAGGGCTGAGACAAGCCAAACAATTTCTCGTCCCCCAGATGACGCGATCAAAACGCATCATCAACCTACCAAAGAGCGAAATTCGCACTCTAACGGGCTACCTAACGGGTCACTGCAACCTTAGGTATCACCTTAAGAAATTAAAACTTTCAGAAATCGACACCTGCAGATTCTGCGAGATGGAGCAAGAAACATCAGGACATATTCTATGTGAGTGCTCTAGGAGGTGAACTTATTCCCCCCTACAGGATTTGGGAACAAATAGACCTTACCAAAGTGCTCTCTTTCATTAAAAGCCTAGGTATAGGGCCTCTTCCCTAATCCTACAGGCCGGCAAAAAAACTAAAATCTGGTCGCAGTGCAGCAAGGCCTTTGTAATAATAATAATAATAGTCGCGGCCAGAAGTACTTAGTTCTTATCCTTCTCGCCGTCTTGAACATCCCCATGTGTCCTGTTTCTCCCTGCAGTTATTTTCCGTTAGAATCTGTTGTACTTCCTCTTCTGGCACGCACAGTTTCTAATGGGTGTTAGTACCTTCTGACTTGGCTCAGTTTGTATAGACGTTTTCCTTCTCTTTGGAACTCCGTGTTTTGTGGGTCCCCCTGCAGTATGGCTGAAGTCCCAATGCCCATCGTGCTATCCTTCCTGCCGGGCTCTTGATTGAATTCAGCCACCTAAGCGCCATATGGTCTGTCACCACTATGAATTGGTATCCTTCCAGGTACATCTTAAATTTCCCGATGCCCCAATGGATTGCTAGACATTCCTTTTCCGTTGCGCTGTAGTTTTGCTCCGCCTTACTCAACTTCCGGCTGGCAAAAGATATGACATGTTCTCCGTCCTCCGTTTCTTGGGTCAGCACGGCTCCGATGCCCACGTCGCTGGCGTCCGTCTGCAGTTTGAACTGTTTGGTGAAGTCCGGACATACCAGTATTGGTGCTCTTGTGAGGCTTTCCTTCAGGCTGTCAAAGGATTCCTGGTGCCGATCGCTCCACTCGAATCGCTTCCCTTTCCGGATCAATTCCTGTAGTGCTCCCGCTTGCTCGGTAAACTTTGGAATGAACCTTCTGTACCATGAGGCCATCCCGAGGAAGCTGTGTACCTCTCTAGTGGTCTTCGGGGCTGGTAGATCTTTGATTGCTGCTACTTTTTCGGGATCCGTTCGGATGCCTTGGTCGCTTAATACGTGTCCCAGGTATTTTAATTCCTTTTGGAAAAATTTGCATTTGTCTGGGTTGATACGTAGGTTTGCTTGTTGCAATCTCCTGATTACCTCTTTTAGTTTTGCCAGCTGTTCTTCCTTGGTTCGTGCTATCACGATTATGTCATCTAAGTATGCGAAGGCAAATAGCTCCATTTCTGGTCCGATGACGTTGTCCAGTGCCCTCTGGAATGTTGCCGGTGCTGTGGTCAGTCCGAATGGCATTACTGTCCATTGGAACAGCCCTCGCTCTGGTACCGTAAATGCCGTATATTGTCTACTTTTTTCCTCCACCGGGATTTGCCAGTAGCCTGATTTCAAGTCGATGGTGCTTATGAATTTGGCTTCCCGTAGTTGGTCGAGGATGAAGTTCATACGTGGTACTGGGTATGCATCTTTTTCGGTCCTGTCGTTCAGTAACCTGTAGTCTATGCACATTCGCCATTCGTTATTCTTTTTCCTCACTAACACCACCGGTGCGCTGTATTGACTCCGTGACCGCTCTATCAGGCCCAGGCTTAGCAACTCATCTACCTGTTCGTTGATTATCGCCTGTTGTTTTGGGTTTCGCGGATAATACCTCTGTTTTATGAGTTTGTCATCCTTGAGGTATATGTTGTGTACGGCTGCGTTACTGACTCCTTCCATGTTCTCGAATATCCGCTTATTCTCTTCCAGGAATGCATTGATCTCTCTTGACCTCTGACGGCTCCTTTGGTGCCGCTGTCTCTCTTGAGGCTTGTCTCTCCTTCGTCCATTTGTTCTCGGCTCCCCGGATTTTTAACTCTAATCCGCCGCATCTGAGCATGCTCTCTGCTCCTGCCAGAAAGTCCATCCCCAAGAGGATTCCTCCTTCTACGTTCGGTAGGATCATGAATGTTATTTCGAATCTCCGTCCTCCGAACTCTACGTTTGTCCTGAATCCTCCCATCGCTTTCTGTCGAGATCCGTCCGCCAGTGATATCTCCGCCTGCATCCTGCTCCACCTTCCTTCCTCTCTTAGGTCTTGGAACATATTCCTGCTGATCGCACTCTTTGTCGCTCCGGTGTCTATTATGCCCTTGGCACTCGAGGTACGACTCCGTCGCACCTCATATCACCCGCTGCTGGACCTATTCTTCGCGCCTGAGCTGCCAGCTCTTCCCGCTCAGGCCTCCGGCGTTTCCCGACCTGGCGCGGCAACATTCTGTTGTTCTGACTCCGTTTCTCCCGCACACCCAGCAGAACAGTCTCGGTGGGTTGCCGCATGTGCGTGCCGTATGACCGGTTCCGCCGCATCTCATGCATATTTCTTGCCTCACCGGTTGTGGTACTGTTTGTCCGGTTAGTGCTTCCATCTGCTCGATTTCCTCCACCTCTTCGGCGAGCTTGAGGAATTCCGTCAGTGTTGTGAATCCGGTCCTCCTTGCGTACAGTTTTAGTTTGCTCCTGCAGTTTTTGTACACCCAGTCGAGCTTTTCTTGTTCCGACAGTTTCGTGAACCTCATCAGCTTCCTCAGGTTCATCGCGTACTCCCTTACTGGTTCGTTTTCTCTTTGTCTTAACTGCGCTATCTGGGTTTCCAGCTGCTCTCCGTACCGAGGCGGTAAAAAGTACTCCAGTAGTTCCGTTCGTACCTGTGCCCATGAGGTGATCCTTGTTGGTGTTGTGTTCCACCAGTCTATCGCGATTCCTTCCAGTATGAATGGCATTGTTTGGACTAATTGATCCAGCTGGAGTCCGTATCCGGTTGCCCATTGCTCAATCTTTTCTAGGAATTCTAGCGGGTTTGACGTTCCTTGGTACCTGATATCCCAATTTTGCACCTTGTCAATTATCCCTGTTTCCTTTTTTCCCTCCATTTTCGGTTCCATCTCGTTGTCCATCCTTGTTTTTTCTTCCGTTACTATGATTTCCGGTATCCTGGTGGGGCTTTTTTCCTTCCTGTATTTTTCTGCCAGCAGTGTCAGCTTCTTCCTTACTGTTTCTGCGTGGTCCGTCCTTTTCGAAAAAGCCGCCAATGTTCTCCGTAAATCCTGGTTCTTTCCTGTTGCGTCCAATCCGAATTCACTTGCGTATTCTATCAGTTCGGGTTTTGTGGCCATATACACCCAAGTTGACATCACTTTCTCAGCGTCGGTTTCCTCTAATCACCACTTAAACCTGTTCGGGCGCCACCTGTGACGTTCAGTTTGCCTCGTGTAGTCAGTGTGGGGCCAGAGTCATCCAGGACATTTATTTAGATCAGGATAGTGGTGCTAGAGAGGAGTTCCCGACCCGAGTCCCAGTGATAACGCTCAGGGTTAACCTTAATTAGGCTTAGAAATATACGAAGTTTATTAAGTTTATTAACAGAGTAATACGATTGGCTGCGACGATGTTGTTGCCGATGATCCACTGTAGTTGCCGGCGCGCGTCCACGTCCCGGGTCTCCGTGTAAGGGGGTTTCCTTGGCTCCTGGGGGCGAAACGTTGATACCGTGGGACGAAGCCGTCAGCAGAGTACGTAAGGGGGAATACCGCAGGACGGAGCCGTCAGCAAAGTTCGTCAGGTCAGTACCGCAGGACGAAGCCGTCAGCAGAGTACGTAAGGTTGATATAGCAGGACGAAGCCGTCAGCAGAGATACGTAGTATAGTTGAATAGGACGAGGCCGTCAGCAAGGATACGTAGTGTTAATATAGCAGGACGAAGCCGTCAGCAGAGATACGTAGTATGGTTAAATAGGACGAGGCCGTCAGCAGAGATACGTAGTGTGGTTAAAATAGGACGAGGCCGTCAGCAAGGATACGAAGTGTGGTTAAATAGGACGAGGCCGTCAGCAAAGATACGTAGTGTTGTTAAAGCAGGACGAAGCCGTCAGCAGGGATACGTAGTGTGGTTAAATAGGACGAGGCCGTCAGCAAAGATACGTAGTGTTGTTAAAGCAGGACGAAGCCGTCAGCAGGATACGTAGTATGGTTAAATAGGACGAGGCCGTCAGCGAAGATACGTAGTGTTGTTAAAGCAGGACGAAGCCGTCAGCAGGGATACGTAGTATGGTTAAATAGGACGAGGCCGTCAGCAAAGATACGTAGTGTTGTTAAAGCAGGACGAAGCCGTCAGCAGGGATACGTAGTATGGTTAAATAGGACGAGGCCGTCAGCAAAGATACGTAGTGTTGTTAAAGCAGGACGAAGCCGTCAGCAGGGATACGTAGTATGGTTAAATAGGACGAGGCCGTCAGCAAAGATACGTAGTGTTGTTAAAGCAGGACGAAGCCGTCAGCAGGGATACGTAGTATGGTTAAATAGGACGAGGCCGTCAGCAAAGATACGTAGTGTTGTTAAAGCAGGACGAAGCCGTCAGCAGGGATACGTAGTATGGTTAAATAGGACGAGGCCGTCAGCAAAGATACGTAGTGTTGATAAAGCAGGACGAAGCCGTCAGCAGAGATACTTAGTGTGGTTAGAATCTTACTCCTTGTTACCGCTGGTTCCTAGTCCTTGGTTGCTGCTTGATTGCCGCTCGCTGGAGACTTCCGTCTTGGTCGACGCCGACCACTGAATGATTAATCTGAGGCCAGCGGCCCGCTTTATATAGCGCTTGGCTGGTTTTGGTGTGCCCGCTCGGGCTGTGGGTTTGCCCGAATTAGTGTGGCCGGATGTTCGGTATTTGCCCGAATCAGTGTGGCCGGAGTTCGGGTTTGGGCGCGCGTCCAACCTGCCTGGTCTTCTCTACGCCGACCGAAGCCACAACCACGACAACGCAGACATTAGCCTCAGGGAAAACACAGGAGCTTAGGACAAACACCGCACCAACACCGCCAGCCATGCTTCTCGAGGTGAAGGAAACCCACTCACACCTTTTCCTATTTTCCACAGAGTCTTTTCAAAAACAAAGCCAGGACAACAAACAAAAGGGAACCGGGTTGCCAGATCGGCAAGACCAGGAACGGTCTGGCCAACTTCGATCCCAGCCAGGAGCAACGCTTTGGATAATCTACGCCATCCGGTAACACCAACGAGAAGAGGTTGCCGGATCGACAGGATCAGACCCGATAGGCCGCCCCTCGCGGGTTATCGGACCATCGATGAAAGCGGCGCCAGCATCGAGATCGAACCGTTTCCTTATTGCGACGCAATAAGAAAAGTAACGCGCAACAGTGAAAACCGAATTCGACAAAAGCATAAGAAAATGCCAAGACGCGAGCACGAACGCCACCACCGACGCCACGGGCATCACCACCATCGACACCGACATCGAGGGGACCGATCGGCGGCACGCACAGCCAGATCCCGCCCCGCTGCACCTATGAACACCCATGCAGCCCCGATCTCCGAGAACACCGGACCTACGGACCCCGTGGAAACGGCCATGGACACCGATGCGGCCCGCCAGACGACCACCGCGACGGGCCCTACGGCCGGACCCGACGCCCGTAGCCCCAGGCGTGCCACCAGCCGCTCCAGGGACCAGGACGCCACCCCGCGGAGGCGACGAAGCCTCAGTACCCTGCGCCGGCTGCTGGCGCAGCTGACGGCTTCACCCGAGGATCCCACGACCTCGGCCGACGCCCGGAGACGCCAGACCGCGCGAGCTGCGGTAACAACACTCCTGGCCATGGTGCCCCCTACCGGGCCACCACTCTCAGCCGCCGGAGGCACCAGCACCAGCACACACCAGCCACGACCCGAAGCCGCTGCAGGATCAGCAGCCATCTTGGCCCAAGCACCTCCACCCCGTGACCAAGAGGTAGCCGCCGTGGGACGGGCCATGGCCGTCACCCGACCGCGTTGGGGACGTTTTCGGGACGCTACCGTCACACCCGCCGCCGTCGCACCCGAGGACCCCGAGGGACAGCCAGGGATACGCCTCGACGCCGCCCCGCCCCTTGGCCAGAAGCGGAGACCACCGACGATGAGTCCCTACCGGAGGAGGACCCGTTCCCGGACCCAGAGGCCCTCATGCGTGCGCCTGCCGGATGGGCCACCGCCGATGGGTGGATCCCGGTGTAACTCCACGATAGGATCCAGGAACGCATCCTCCAGCGAGGAGATCGCGGTCTTCGCTAATTGGATGAAGTCGGGGACACCCGGTACAGCGTCCAGGTATCCCGGGGCGGCCATTCTATTAAGGTTTTACCCCACCCCCGAAGTAGGGATGGGATGTGAAGTGTGAGGAGCCGATTGGTCCTCACAAATAAATAATATAAATAAACACCTATAGATCACGCCACCAGAAAATTGGCAAGCGCTAATGAGAGCGAAGGAGAGGGAACAACCGATCGTACGGTAAACTTCTGGAAGAAGTCGAAAAGAACTCCGCAAGAAGTTCCGCAAAGCGAAGCGGAGTGGAGTGGGAGATAAGCAGTGAACTGAGACGGACGTGAAAACGTAGATCGATCGAGTGAAAAACCGCGTGTGCGGGTAAAACCTGCAAAACTTTGGATTTTCGGAAAGCAGGAGATACGGGCCGACGACTGCCACCGTACATTGGATTTGGACAATAGGATTTGGAGCTGCAAGGAGATTTGGCGATGTCTGGCCCAGGACCAGCGGCGGGACGGAGCCATTTCGCGTGTGTGCGCGGGAGCTAGACGGGTGAGTGGTAGTAAAACCGCAACGAGGTGGCTAAAGTGTGTGTGTTCTTAAATCTTTGCGAGCCTCGGTGCGGTTGTCACCGAAGAATCCGGTCAGACCGACTCTAAAATAAGCATAATGTCTTGATCTAAACTAATTAACACGGAGAGAAAAATGTGAAAGTTAAAAATTATGAAATGATGGAAAATATGGAAATAAAATAACTAAAAATTATACGGGAAATAAAATAGCAAAGAAAATATGAAATTGTAAAATAACGGGAATATATTATACTAGAAGTAAAATAATATCGAAATGTGCAAATCGAAAGTTGTGAAATTATAAAACCACGAGTTGGGAAAACAAAAGTAAAATAAAACAGCGAAATAAAGGCGAACACACTGAGAGAAATTTATTTGTAAAATTTGGAAATTATCAAAAGTTTGAAGTTATGAAAATATAGGAAATAAAATTATACAAGAAAAACCGAAGGAAAGCGAATGCACCGGGAGAAAAGAAAAATACTTTGACAAATAAAACTAAAATATAATAATAATGAAATTAAATTAAATAAATTTTTTTGGTACTAAATAAAAGTTGGGGAAAATTTCGGAAATAAATATGAATGCAACTTGGCCGGGCCAGGCACAGCCGGCCGCAGATAATTAGTAGGGCGAATCGGAGATCGTTTGACCACCCGCACCCTATCAGCAGATTTTTGAGTGTAACCCGGTGGCTGACAAACTCCACCCCACGTCAGCCCACCGTCTCATCGTGGCCACGTTGTCCCATATCTTTACAAATTTTCTGTCGAGAGACCCTGGCGGGTCTGAGTCTCTATCCCAGCCTAGAAAATCCTTCACAAGCCTAATGTAAATATGTATATAGTTAATTAAGTTAGTATTAAGGAAAGTATTTAAGTGACGTCGCAAAGTCCCACGAAGGGCACTTGTAAATAGTTAGGAGATAGGGAAAAACCAACACCCGGCAGCAACATCGACATCACCGGCGCCAGCCCGCCACATCGACATCACCAGCGCCAGCCAGCAACATCGCAAGCACCCGCCGGCAACATCGACATCAACACTCGCTAGCAACATAGGCACCGCCAGCCAGCAACATCGCAAGCACCCGCCAACAACATCAACATCAACACCCGCTAGCAACACAGACGCCGCCAGTCAGCAACACCGAGAGAGCCAGCAACATTGCCGGCAAAAACCACCACCACTAAACAACGGAGAGAGAGAGAGCAAAGGAGGATAGCAACAAGAACGGAAACCCAAAAAATGAAGAAGAAGAAAATTACACTTGTAGCATTGTTTTCAGTATTTGTCAAAGTAAACTTTTGCTGTTCATTCAACAATGGCAAACTGTTTCGGTTAATGCGTGTCGATCATTATTGTTTACACCAGCTCCCGTGTGCCAGTTCCACGCGTCCCTAAATGGAGAAGGGAATCCACCCACTCTCTTTTGAAAAAGGGAGTATTCTTCCATTAGGGACCGTTGGCCACACCTTTTTTCCTTACTTCACTTACTCTTTTTCTACAAGAATACGAAGACACGATTTTGAAGCACCCCTTTTTTTATACACATATATAATCTGAATAAAGACTATCTTTTGGAGAAATCACACCCCTCGTCTCTGCGTTTTCAATTCAAGGCAGAACCCCCAGCAGAGCCAAATCTACATTTTATGGTCCTTCGTCAGCCGGATCTTCGAGGGATAGTCCACAGCTAAGTACTGCACGCCATATTTGTCCAATTGGAAGCCTTTTGCCGACCGCCATATCGCCTTTTCAATTTTCCCTTTGGCCGGCAGAAGTTTTTTACATCGTTCCCTGCATGTACATTAGGGCGGGTCGATTTGTATGGAGGCAAAAAAGTCGCATAAGCGGCACGGAAATTCATGTTCTGGGGATCAAAATAAGCAACTTTGCCCAAAGAACCATACCTCTAAAATGCATTCTGATGTTCCCCTTTTTGATGCATTAGTGGATCGGCCATCGAAAATTAGTGGGGTCGGTCATACATTTGGACTCGATTGGGGCTCTCTAAATGGGTCAAAACGGAATTTCTGTACTGATCAAAAGAGATTTTTCTTCGCATCAAAAAGGGGAACATCAGAATGCATTTTAGAGGTATGGTTCTTTGGGCAAAGTTGCTTATTTTGATCCCCAGAACATGAATTTCCGTGCCGCTTATGCGATTTTTAAATCGACCCGCCCTAATGTACATATGTGTACTAGTTTCTAATTCTACATTTGGTTTCAAAACTCCAAGTGTCATCAATTTCCTACATTCTTTTATTCGTTGCAAGTGATCGGTTTTTTTGCATAAACCTACATACATACATTACAAATTTGGTAAGGTGCGGCGAACGACTGGAGGAAACCTGCTACTGGAGGTAGCCAAAGGCAGCTCAGAGAGTGCCGATTCCATGAGGGAGAGTGCGAGCACGGACGGAGGACTCCAAGGTCAGCGACTCCTGCAACAAGACGTCAACAGGTCAACCTGGCAGAGGAGCCAACCAACGACCCGGCAGCAACAGCAGCCCGGTCAGGAACGGCGGTGCGGACCTCCCCAGGACGACATGCAGCTGATTCAACTCAACCTGAATCACTGCAGAGCGGCGCAGGACTTGCTGCTGCAGACGGTTTGCGAGGTAGCGGCAGACGTCGCTATCCTTAGCGAGCCCTACAGGACGAGGGAAGGAGCGGAGTGGGCAAAGGACCGCACTGGCAAGGCGGCCCTATGGCTTTGCGGCGACAGCCAACGGCGGATGTCCAGCATCCGGGCAGCTGACGGCTTCGTGAGGGCAAGGGTAGATGGCTACTGGCTATATAGCTGCTCCCTGGCGCCAAGCCTTCCGCTGGGAGCGTTTTGCCGGATCTTGGACGAGCTAATCTGTGATCTTCGTGGGAGGACCAACGTGGTAGTCGGAGGCGATTTTAATGCCACAAATGCCAGGGGACGGGCGGTCCTGGAGGCGTTTGCCTCGACGGATGTCGTTCTGTTGAATGACGGAGCAAGACCCACTTTTGTCAGAGCTGGAGCGGCCTCGTTCATAGACCTGACGTTTGTGAGCGCCGCAATTGCCCATAATGCCATATGGGGAGTTGGCGACGCCTACACAGGAAGCGACCATGAGGCGATCCTGTGCTCAGTTGGCGAGCATGCGAGAGATGCGCGATCGCTACCGCAACCCGCCAAGGCGTACAAGCCGGACACGCTGTGCACCCAGGCGTTCACCAGTGCCCTGGAGGGCATGGCTGTCGTAGCGGCGGACGGAGCCAACGAAATGGCGAACCAGATGGCCGCGAACCTGGAGCGTGCTTGCGACCAGAGCATGCGGCGGAGGGGGGCGTGTCGGAGGAACCAGAGGCCAACGTACTGGTGGAGTGCCGAGATAGCCGACCTTCGGTCCGCTTGCCTACACGCTCGGCGGCAAGTAACACGGGCGCGCGGCTCGCCGCGAGTCGCCAAGTGCAGCGAGGCCTATAGGGTGGCTAGAAATGCCCTCAAAATGGCCATAAGGGCCGCGAAGAAGGAGTGCTTCCTGCGCCTTTGCGACGAAGCTAAGAACGATCCCTGGGGAGGTGCCTACAGGATGGTGGTCAAGGGCCTGAAAGCAGGCAGCACAGCCCCGTCCGACCCGGCAGCCCTCGATGGCATAGTGCAGGCACTATTCCCGAAAGGATCACCTGTGACCATGCCGCCGAACGCGGAGCGCCATCCCGACGACGCCGGCTTGATTTCGGAGGCGGAGGTGATCCGGACGGGGAGGAGCATACGTCCCAAGAAGGCACCAGGACCGGACGCAGTGCCCAACAGGGCACTAAAGCTGTCCATAGCGCTGCACCCCAAGGAGTACGCTTCCATGTACTCGAAGTGCTTTGCGGAGGGAACCTTCCCGGAAAAGTGGAAGAGGCAAAAGCTCTTGCTTCTCGCCAAGCCAGGCAAGCCGCCAGGGGAGCCATCCTCCTATAGGCCTATCTGCCTCACAGACACCACTGGTAAGGTGTTTGAAAAGCTGATAGTGGCTAGGCTAAATGCCGCCATCGAGGAGGCCGGGGGCCTCTCCCCGAGCCAGTACGGCTTCAGGAAGGGAAGGTCGACGCTGGACGCCATCGAGATGGTGAAGTCGATAGCAGAAGAGGCGATAGCCGGCAAGAGGTGGTAAGGCGGTTCCAAGAGCTACTGTCTAGTAGTTACACTGGACATAAGGAACGCCTTTAACACCGCCGACTGGAACCGGACGCTGGAGTGCCTCGCTGCCCTGAACATCCTGCTGCAGACCGTGAGAAGCTTCTTCAGCGAGAGGGTTCTCACGGTGAACACGGACGTGGGTTCCAGTGTATACGAAGTCTCCGCCGGAATCCCGCAGGGCTCCGTGCTGGGGCCCTTACTCTGGAACACCATGTATGACGGTGTTCTGCGGCTCCCAATGCCCAGCGACACCACGGTCGTGGGCTTCGCAGACGACATTGCCGTGGTCATAGTTGCGAAGGAACGCACTGCAGCGGAGGAGAAGGCGAACGAAGCGATCAAGGTCATCGAGACGTGGCTCTTAAACGCTGGCCTGGAGCTAGCGGCTCAGAAGACCGAGGCGGTCCTGATATCGAGTCGGAAAGCGGTGGAAACGGCCGAGGTGTGCGTCGGCGGAGCCGTGATAAAGTCACAGAGGGCAATCAAATACCTTGGTGTCCTCCTAGACTCTCGGCTCTCCTTTAAGGAGCACCTACAATACGCCCAGAAGAAGGCCAGTGGGACGGTCGGAGCCCTCTCCCGCATGCTTCCGAACACCAGAGGGCCTAAGCACGCAACCAGTAAGCTGCTGGCGAGCGTCGTCACCTCGCAGCTGCTGTATGCGGCGCCTGTATGGGCTGAGGCGATTGGGACAAAGTCCTATATGCGAGGGGCAGAGTCAGCCTACAGACTCTGCGCCATACGGGTGGCGTGCGCATTCCGCACTATCTCGGACGACGCCGTGCTAGTGATAGCTGGCCTTGTGCCACTAAAGGAGCTAGTACGGGAGAAGGGCACCCCGCAACGCGTTGCGAGGGCACCCCGGACCCGAGGGTGTCTCCAAGGCGGAGCTCAAGAGCGACGCCAGATGGAGGAGCTACGCCAGCTGGCAGGCTAGGTGGGACGCCTCGTCCAAAGGCCGTTGGACGCACAGGCTGATCCCCAGCATTGACGTCTGGATGGAGAGGAAGCACGGGCAGGTGGATTTTTACCTGACCCAAGTGCTGAGTGGGGACGGATGCTTCAGGAGCTACCTGAAGAGATTCGGCCACGGCTGCCCGGAGTGCGGATCCGGGATAACCGAGGACGCAAAGCACGTCATCTTCGAGTGTCGCCGATTCGACGAGGAGAGGAACGCGCTGTAGGCGGTGGCAGGGTCGGCGATCACCGAGGACACGCTGGTGCCGCTGATGCTGGCGGACCCAAGGACGTGGGACGCGGCGGCAGAATTTTCAGCAAAGCTGATAAAGACGCTGAGGTCCCTGGAGAGGATAAGGAACGAGAGGACGGGCTGAGCTGAGCGGCCCTCGCCCCGTCATGCCACTAAATGGCTTGTTCTTGTATGTTGTTGTTTTTCCTTAGGTTAAATAAATAAACGAATATAAAAAAAAAAAAACATTACAAATTTGGTTCCAAAATTCCAAGTGTCATCGATTGTCTACATTAATTTATTTTGTTCAACTGATCGGTTTTTGCATAAACAAATATTAATTTTGTGCAATTAATAGTTCCCAATTGTCCATATAAACATAAACATACATAAACATACACACTTACACATTTACATTTTCCTACATTTACTTCGGCCACAGTAACAGTGTCTTCACACTGCGTTACATTTCTACATTCCGCATTTCTGGTGGACGGGGTGGACGGTACTTCTACATTCTGAAGTTTTTACGGACGGTACTCAAATCAACTTATTGTTTCAGTTTTCTGTCAGTTCACATTAGTAAGGTGGGTGGTAAGGGTGCATCAGACCAAGGCAAGATCAGCAAAGTTTTTGTTGATGGATATTCCTTGGCTCTACTGGTGCATCAAGTCGACTCGCAGGTGAATATCATTTGATAGACACCACCTTCTCCTCGGAGAGGGTCCTCCGCGTGGTACCTCCTGGAAACGTACCTCGGTACGGCTAATGCGAGCGGCAATTCCCTGTGAATCCCCCATCCAACAATTCCTATGACTCCACATCCTTACCGAGACCTGGGTAAGTCTTAAAACGGCCTCCCCTCAAGCCAGGCGTGTTACGCGACCCGTGCCCGCTGGCTTACAGGTTCGCAGCTGAGGGGTTAATCCAGCTGTGTCTGAACGGAGCCTTCCCAGGGCCAGGCAACCCTGGGTCGTAAGTGGCCTTGCCGCGGCTTTGGGGCGAAGCCGCGGTCGACCTCCTTCAATGCCCCAAACCCCCTCTGGCCCGCTGCGCTTGCCTGGTCGAGCAAAGCGGGCGATAATGAATGAAAAATGAACAACCAAAACCGTGCTTCGGACCTCGTGGGTGAGGCTAAACCCCGAAAACTGTCAGAGATGGACGAGGAGGAGTTGCTAATGCCTAGGCAGGGCTTAGCTTCTCAACCATCATCGGATATCGACGAGGACGAGCTGCTGATGCCAAGTCCGGCCATCAACGCTCTGTCGACATCCGAGGGGGGCGCTAGTGCTAGCACCCCTCAAGCCACTACACACACAGGTGTGGCTCAGTTGGGCACCACCGTAGAAGAAAAGGGCGGCAAAGATGAGCCGCTGTCACACCAAAAGAGGCGTGCAAGGGCACACAGGGCCCGTTTCATTCTGAGCAAAATTGCGAAGAATGAGGCTGAGGGCAAGGTGGACCAGAGAGACGCCGCAGACAAGGCGAAATTCCTCGCAGAGATTGCGGAATTTGAGGCCTATCAAAAAGCAAACCCCGAGGCGTTCCAACCCCCGAAGGCGAAGCGCGAACGATCACAGGATGTGAGCGTTAGCGCACCTAAGAGGGCCAGGGACGCTCAGGGGAAAGCACGAGCGACATCCTTCGTCAAGCAGGCGAAGAAGTTTAGTGAGGTGGCCAGAGACGGTCTGGCTATGGCGCTGGTTGATGAGCTCAACGACGACGGGCGCCTGCTGGCAGAGAAGTGGGGGGAGATAGAGGCCAAGATGTCCGACATGGTGACCGACAGGTTGGTTGCCATGCCGGACGGCCCTATCCCCTCCTTCGACTCTTCGGACGTGGTGAGAGGGCACCGGGTAATCAGGTGCGACGACGGGTTCTCGAGGAGCTTCCTGGAGGAATGTGTGGCCAGGATCGGCAACACGTGGAACGGCCTAAGGATTAGGTTGGTCCACGCCAGGGAGATTCCTAGGAGACCCAGAGCTCGCATCTGGTTACCACTGGGGCAATCTGACCATGCCAGGGTGCTCCAATGTTTGAGAGCGCAGAACCCAGACGTCCATACAGAGGACTGGGCCATCCTGAAGGCCGAAAAAGAAATGAAGACGAGCCAGCCATTTCTTATGTTAATAAACCAGCGTTGCCTGCCGCAGCTGGAAAAGAACAACTACAAAATCCGGTACGGCATCAGGAAGGCCAAGATCAAGGTCTTTCTTGCAGAACCGGACGAGCTATTGGAGGAGGTGGACGACACGAACAAGTTGTTGGATGACATGATCATCGACGACAAGTCGCCCAACTCCACACCGACGAACAACAATGCCGAAAGTAGTGCAAATTAACTTGAAGCGCAGCTCGCACGCTTCAGCTAATTTGTTGATCCTTCTAAGGGAGAAGGATATCGACATTGCGCTACTTCAAGAACCATGGACCAGGAACGAGCAAGTTTCTGGTCTGACACTACCTGGATACAACCTACTATACACCAACTCGACAGGTAGACCGAGAGCTTGTATAGTAATAAAGAATCACTTTAACGCTTTTCTTGTTTCTAATCTCAGCACATCGGATCTAGCAGTTGCCAGATTCGTCACAGTAGATGGAACAGGAATGCTGATTACCTCTGCGTACATGGCCCACGACGAGCAGGCTCCGCCAGAACCGGTGGTCAAGCTGTTGCAGCGGGCGGAAGACACGAAGACAACCCTGGTGATCGGGTGCGACGCGAACGCGAGACACACACTCTGGGGAAGTTCCGAAACAAATGATAGAGGTGAGTCACTTTTTGATCATATTATATGTCGTAACGTTACAATATGTAACAAGGGGAATACACCAACCTTTATATTTCCGAGCACGGAGGTTTTTCAAGGGTGGGAGGAGGTGCTAGACCTCACTTTACTCGTAGAACATAGCCACTATACAGTAGAGAACTGGAATGTGTCGCTGCAACATTCTTTTTCTGATCACAGGTACATATTATTTGAGCTATCGGTGCCGATTAGTAAAGCGACACCGAGGCGCAATCCACGAAAGACAAACTGGGGCAAATTCAGAGATATTGTCCACTCTAAGGTTAGCAACAGGAGGATTAAAGTACAATCCTCAGCAAAGGCCCTCGATAAAGAAGTAGAGGACCTCACGAACATACTAAACAACGCCTTTGAGGAGACTTGCAAAGTGTCATTCTCAAAGAAGCAGTACCCACCGTGGTGGACCAAGGAGCTGAGTGATCTCAGAAAAAGAACACGAAAATCCTTTAATACATGTTATGTGTCCAAAGAATGGGCACCATATAAAGAAATACAAAAACAATACAAAAAAAGCAGTATACGAAGCTAAGAAAGAATCTTGGAAAAGTTACTGTGAAGCTTTAGAAGACATAAAGGACACGGCAAGGCTTAGTAAAATCCTTGCTAAAGGGCACACAAGCCCATCCCTAATTAACAAACCTGACGGTACGTCTACATCGTCAGTCGAGGAATCCCTAGAGGTACTTGTAGACACGCACTTTCCAGGGAACGTGCGGGTAAACTCGGACCCCGGGAGACCTAGAATAGAACAGAACTTTACGACAACTGGAGACATTATCACCATTGATAAGATACAATGGGCGATAGACTCCTTCGACAAATATAAAAGCCCGGGCCCCGACGGTATTGTACCGGCGATGTTACAGGCAACAAAAGAAAGCATCAGCAGGTGGCTTAAAGCCATCTATGAAGCTAGCATGAACCTGAGTCACATACCGCTCCTATGGAGAAAAGCTAAAGTAATATTTATTCCAAAGCCGGGCAGGAGGGGTCACATCCTAGCAAAGGATTACAGACCAATCAGCCTAACATCCTTCATCCTGAAGACGATGGAAAGGCTAATAGACATTCACATAAGAGACAAGGCGGAGGGAGATCACCTGTCGGATGCCCAACACGCATACCGAAAAGGTCGATCGACCGAGACAGCACTGCACGAAGTGGTGAGTCACGTCGAGAAAGCTCTTAACTACAAAGAATACACGATGGCCGCCTTCTTAGACATAGAAGGCGCGTTCAATAACGTGAACGCCGAACCCATCCTGGGCTCCCTCAGCTCGATGGGTGTTGAGAGATGCACCAGAGAATGGATAGGTGCTATGCTCACGAGTAGGACGATAGTGGCCGAACTGGGTGGCACTCACCTCACGCGAGTAGTGAAGAGAGGCACACCCCAGGGCGGAGTATTATCGCCGCTTCTCTGGCTAACCAACATGAACCACATATTGAAAGAACTCAATTGTGGTGGAGTAAGGGCAGTGGCATACGCCGACGACGTAGTGCTACTAGTATCAGGTCCATTCCCCGACGTCATAAGCAACATTATGTCGGGGGCCCTGGAAAGACTAAATAACTGGGCGAAATCCTGCGGACTGGGGATTAACCCAAATAAAACAGAACTAATGCTATTCACAAGAAGATCAAAGATCCCAAGCTACAACATGCCAAAAGTAGATGGCATAGAGCTTAAACTTTCAGAGCAGGCGAAGTATTTAGGAATTATACTGGACCCAAAGCTCTCATGGAAACGGAACATCGAAGAGAGAGTCAGGAAGGCAAGCATTGCCTTCTACTCCTGTAGAAAGATGTTTGGGAAAAACTGGGGACTACACCCAAAGACCATAATATGGCTCTACACAGCAGTAGTTAGACCTATATTAACATACGGGGCTCTAGTATGGTGGCCGGCACTCTCTAGAGCCTATAACACCACCAAACTAACGAGGATACAACGTTCGGCTTGCGCAGGAGCAACGGGGGCTATGCGCTCGTGCCCGGCGGCCGCCCTGAACGTAATCCTGGACATCATGCCGATTGACCTATTTATCAAGGATGCGGCGGCGCAGAGTGCGGTGAGACTAAAAGCAAGCAATTGCTGGAGGGATCGCGGCATAGGACACCGCACTATTCTTGACGGGGTCACGTCGTTAATAGACAAAAACACGGACTACATGACAACCGAAATAAGATTCGGCAACGGCTATACGACCTCCTACCCGACAAGGGAGGAATGGACTAGAGGCAGAGTAACCGAACAAGATGAGGTATCGCTCTACACCGATGGCTCCAAGATGAGCTGTGGTGTGGGGGCTGGGATCTTCGCTGAGAGCTGGGGGATTGAATCGACTTTCAGTCTCCCAGCATCAGCGACAGTCTTTCAGGCTGAGGTACTCGCTGTATTGGAGGCAGCCAGACTATCCAATCAGCGAGGCCTTAGCAATACCAAAGTGAGGATCTACTCGGATAGCCAAGCGGCTATCAAAGCCCTAGCAGCGGTCAAGACAAACTCGCAGTTAGTGTCGGAGTGTAAGGCAGCTTTAAACGAGCTTGCTGAACACAACGACGTTAGAATAACCTGGGTGCCAGGACACAACGACATACCAGGAAATGAAAAGGCAGATGAGCTAGCCCGCAAGGGCTCAGCCGAGCGTAGCAACATTAAAGATACTCTAATATCGCTGAAAGCGGTACAGTCTAAGATCCATGACTATTTCACAGGTCAGGCCACCAAAGAATGGTCAAGGACGAGCCAAAACCGAAGATCGAAGCTATGTTGGCCGATCTTCGACAGCAAACGCACTAAAGAACTGATATCCCACAGTAAAAAGGATATCAGTAGGATTACAGCAGTCTCCACCGGTCATTGGGCGATAGGAACGCATGCAATGAAGATGGGGCTGCCCTATAATACAAGCTGCAGAAGCTGCAAAGAACCAACAGAACAGGAGACACCAGAGCACCTGCTCTGTCACTGTCCAGCTCTAAACAACAGAAGAATGCGTCATTTCAATGCCTTCCAGCTGGAATCGCTGGGAGAAGTAGGGAAGCTCAAAATTGGAGCTATCCTTGCTTTTCTTAACGATGCGGGATGGTGCTAAACATCACTAGCTACTACCTGAAAACAGAGGGTGTGGATCAAAACGGAGCACAGCTCTAATTGGAGGCTCGGGAAGGGTCTCACCACTTAAACCTACCTACCATCCCGCATTTCTACATTCCGCATTTCTGGTGGACGGTACTTCTACATTCTGAATTTTTTCGGACGGTACTCAAATCACCGTATTGTTTCGGTTTTCCGTCAGTTCACATTAGTACCATCCCGTATTTCTATATTCCGCATTTCTAGTGGACGGTACTACTACATTCTGAATTTTTTCGGACGGTACTCAGGTCTGCATATTTGTTTTACGGTTTCCGCAAAGTAAACTTTTGCGTCAGATCAAACGACCGTTTCGGATACTTGCATCTCGACGTTAGTTAACTGTATTTGGATCGTTTTACTGGCTTGAGTACAGAGATTAACACGTGTCTACTATTCCATTCCTACAGCAAATCCTTGAACCTTGTATGTAAACAATAAATAATAAAATAATTACAAGCATCATTTTCCAGCCAATTTATTCGGAAGAATCAAGTTACCAGTTTACACGGTTGTCCTCTATTTTTTTTTTTCTGGTATTAATTTTGCGCTTATTCTCAAACAACTATAATGATGTCTGAAGCAGACCAGAAGCGGGATCCTAGCCCAAGGGACGCAGGGGCCGGACCCGCTGGGAATTTGAGATCAAAAACTAGAACCTCCTTAGACGCTGCGGTGCTTGATTTTATAGCCACCAGCGACCGGCTTAGCAAATTTGAAAGCCAGATTTGTGCGGCATCCTCGTCCTCTGCCGAGCCTAATGCTTTTAATGTTGAGCGGGAATACGAAGCAGTCTCCCGACTAGCCCTTCACGAAGGAAGTGGCGAAAGTGTTCGGCAGCTTCAGAGCAAATATGAGAATTACTACTTGGTTTATGAGAGGTGTGCTTCCCAATTAAACGAACATATTGCCCGTCTGTCCGCCCCCAGTTCTCAGGGGAGTTCAAATCCGTGCGTTGAGACGTTCTCGAAGGGTTGCAGGCTTCCGCCATGTGACACAGAAATCTTCACTGGAGATTATCTGCGGTGGCCCACCTTCCGGGACCTATTCACAGCGATCTACATCGATAATTCCAGGCTGACTCCAGTGGAAAAATTATTCCACTTAAACGCCAAAACTAGCGGCGAAGCTCACGCCATTGTTAGCAAGTCCCCTCTTACAAATTCTGGGTTCCAATCCGCATGGTCTGCACTTCAAGAGCGTTTTGAAAACAAGGGACTCTTAGTAAACAGCCAGTTGAATGTTCTTTTCAATCTCCCGAAGATAGGCACCGAATCAGGAACGGCCTTGAAGGATCTTCAGAGCACGATTCAAGGGTGTTTGATTGCCATGGAACACTCCAATGTCTCCACAGAAAATTGGGATTGCATTCTGATTTTCTTCTGCTCTTCCAAGTTGCCAACAGTCACTCTATCATTATGGGAGCAGTCGTTGAACAACAAGTCCGAAATTCCTACCTGGGACGAGATGAATTCGTTTCTCGAAGAGAGATATCGCACGCTAGAAGCGATTGAAGAGGTTCGACTTCATACTTCCAACTCACAACATACTAGGGAGCCCAGGAACCCACAGCCTAAAAGGGTAAACTCCTTTGAAACGCAAGTCGCCCCACGTGTACGCTCCTGTGATCTCTGCTCCAGAGAGTCACATCCAGTTCGGCAGTGTCCTCGTTTCCTCCAGATGACTCAACCACAAAGAGTATCATACATCAAGCAGAAGCGATTATGCCTTAATTGCTTCGCCAAAGGACACAATCTTCGGGAGTGCACAAGTAGACACAATTGTTTTACGTGCAAGGGCCGCCACAACACGCTGCTTCATAAGGAAAGTCCTGCTACTTCCACCAGCGCAGCGCAGGCTCATAATCCAGATCAGCCCATCGCGAACACTTCTGTTCATTTCGCCTCCAATCGGCAGGGCATCCTTTTAGGAACGGCCATTGTCCAAGTCTGTCACCAGGGAGAAAACTTTCCCGCACGGGCTTTGATAGACTCAGGCTCCGAGGGCACCTTCATCTCCGAGAAGCTTGCAACTCGAATCAAGCTTCCTTGTCAGGCCGTGAGAACTAGAATCACGGGGCTGAACCAAACCAGCACAGGTGTCTCACAAAGGATGTGTCATTTCCAGATGGTCACGGCGGCGAAGCCGATGCTCAAGATAGACACGACTGCGTTGGTGTTGCCCAATCTGGCCGGGAATCTGCTGACGAGTTCGATCGATCGCAGCATTCTCGGAAGACTTCCCAATATTCCGTTGGCTGATCCACTATTTTTCCAGCCCTCCCAGATCGACCTTCTAATAGGGGCAGATATTCTTCCGTCTGTCCTCCTTTCAGGCTTGAAGCCAAACTTATGTGGGTCACTGCTAGGGCAAGAGACCATTTTCGGGTGGATTTTAACCGGCCCAGTTTCTACAGCCACTAGTAGGGTTTCGTCCTTCACGACAAAGATATCCATAGAATCGGAACCTACCATGGAGACACTTCTCACAAAATTTTGGGAGGTGGAGGATCTTCCATGTAAAGTGGTAAAGGAGTCGGATAACTTGTGCGAAGAAAACTTCGCTCGAACGACTATCAGGTCTCGGGACGGGAAATATGTAGAATCCCTACCCTTCAAGGATGCTGAGCACATCAACTTGGGGCATTCCAGATCATTCGCTCTCGCACAATTCCTAAGGAATGAGACTCGCCTGAAAAGGGATCCTATTCTCAAAGATACCTATGACTCAGTGATCAAAGAGTACATAGATCTTGGCCACATGAAGCCTGTGCCTCCGAATACGGACACGGTGAATTTTTATCTTCCCCACCACGCGGTGTTCAAGCCCGAAAGTACTACCACAATAGTCCGTGTGGTATTCAACGCATCCAGTCCTTCGTCAAATGGGAACAGCCTGAATGACATCCTGCATCCAGGGCCAGTACTTCAGTCCGATCTCACCCTCCAGATCCTAAAGTGGCGAACATTCCAATATGTCTTTAATGCCGATATCACCAAGATGTATAGGCAGACTCTCCTAAACCCTGCACACACCTCTTTTATGTTCGCATCCAATACGACGGAGGCATTTCGTCGAGTCTGTTCACGTCAAAGACTAAAGTCGCCCCTGTCAATACCGTTTCACCCCCGCGCTTAGAGTTGTGTGGTGCAGTTCTTCTTGCTGACCTGTGGGCCGCAATTCTTCCTCACATCCCGTTCGGTCGAATAGAGACGTTTTTCTGGACTGATTCCACCATTGTGTTGGCATGGTTAAACAAGCCACCATTTCAATGGACCACCTTCGTAGCGAATCGAGTGACTAGCCAGTCGTGGTGTCACGGCGGAAGAGCTGGCAAGTAGTGACCTCTGGTGGCATGGCCCTTCGTGGCTGATTCAGCCGCAAGTCTCCTGGCCCACGTCGCACGAAGCGGTATCGGACCTTGAACTCGAAAGACGATCCATCCGGTGCCATTTAGCGTGTCCATCATGGGATCTCCTAGAGCGGTTTTCAAATTTCAATCGCATGCTGCGAGTCATGGCTTTTGTGCAGCGGTTCATCAACCGCTGCAGACGCATTCCTACGCCTTCTTCTACAGACTTAAGCAGTAAAGAGCTCGCCCATATACAACTCGTGCTTATTAGGCAAACTCAGCGGGCCGACTATCCAGAGGAATACAACATCCTGAAATCCAAAGGACAGCTTCCCTCGTCCAGTTGTATCCTCAACCTTAATCCGTTCCTGGATGCTGACGGCATCATGAGGTCATGCGGTCGTTTGACTGCATCAGACTCGTTATCCTACGATGAACGTCATCCTATCCTTTTGGCATACCATTCCAAACTAGCTGAGCTTCTGGTCACATTTACTCACCGTATCTCCATACACGGGGGAAACCAGCTGATGGTTCGTCTCATCCGGACGAGATACTGGATTCCGAAGCTGCGGAACCTGATCAAACGTGTGACCACGACCTGCAAGGTGTGTGTCATTCACCGGAAGAAGGTGCAGTCTCAGCTAATGGGTAAACTACCTCAGTCCAGAGAGACCTATTCGCGACCCTTTACACACACAGGACTCGACTTCGCGGGACCATTTGATGTCAAGAGCTATCGGGTCGTGCCTGTCGAATCACGAAAGGCTATGTCTGCGTCTTCGTGTGCTTCAGTACGAAGGCCATCCATTTGGAAGCCACTTCGGACTTGACCACGGAGAAATTCCTCGGAGCCTTCTCAAGGTTCGCGGCCAGAAGAGGGTGCCCTCTCCATCTTTACTCTGACAACGGAAAGACTTTTGTGGGCGCGGAGAAGGCCCTCACAGAAGATTTCATCGCTGCGGTTAAGGAAAAGGTTACCTCGTCATTTAGTCACCAGAGCCTATCCTGGCATTTCAACCCTCCAGGCGCCCCCCATATGGGAGGCCTGTGGGAAGCAGGAGTCAAGAGTTTCAAAACTCACTTCTACAAGACGACAGGTAACTTTAAGTATACCCTTGAAGAGTTATCCACTCTACTGTGTCGGATAGAGGCATGCCTCAACTCCAGACCAATTTCCGCGATGTCAGAAGATCCGTCGGATATCCTCGCTCTCACTCCGGGACATTTTCTGATAGGCGGACCGCTACTCGTCCCCGCCGAACCTCCCATCGCCGGCGAAGCCAGTTCTATCCTGAACCGATGGCAGCCACTCAAAGCCCTTGGCCAGCTTTTCGCATCGAGATGGAAAGCTGAATACCTGAAAGAGTTCCATAAGAGGACCAAGTGGCAAATTCCAACCAGGAATATGTCCGAAGGCGACATGGTAATTATCAAGGAAGACCACGTTCCATCGTATGGATGGAGGTTAGGGCGTGTTCAAAGGGTTTATCCTGGCTCTGATGACAAAGTTCGCGTCGTAGACGTCCGCACGGCCCGTGGTATCCTCAAACCTCCGGCCTCCTCCTCAAACGGCCTATTTCCAAATTAGTTTTCCTTCCCGTAGACAAACATGTCCAAAGTCTATGCGTTCAATGTCCACAACTGTTAGAGTAAAGCTTATCCACTAATTATTATTTTTGTTCTATCCTCCAGTCGTTCTTTTTCTCTCTGCTTCTCTCATCTCTTTGCGCCAGCCATGCCATCCCATCGCAACCAACGTCGCCAGCTCATCGACAGATGTTCTCGAGGAACTCGATCGTTCCGATGCCGAGTCTGTCAGGGGATTCATCCGCTTCGGACGTGTTCGCGGTTTCTCCGGCTAGATGAAGAACGGCGGCTCCGTGCGGTCCTCATCAATAAATACTGCCCGAACTGCTTGGCGCACCAGCATTCCGAAGGCTCGTGCCGGAGTGAGTGTCGCTGCCGAGTATGTGGGGACGCTCATCACACCTTGCTACATCTCCATCGGCGAGAAAAGCGAGAGCGGTCTGCTAGCGCGGACAGGCCCATCGAGACGCCAGAGCCGAAGACCAACATCGAGCAACCCCGCCTCTCGGCAGTGCTCTCCCACACTGCAACGGCTATCCTGCCCACCGTCAATCTTCGGTTCGACCTCGGGGACAAGCGCTTCGATGTGCGGGCCATGGTCGATGCGTGCTCCACCTTGAGCCGCATTGACGGATCACTGGCCGAGGCCATGGCCCTCCCTATCCTGGGAGTCGGTGATGAGAGGGTGTGCAGAGCCACTCTCATCCCGATTCATACTGAGACGCCGCGGATTGAGGTGGTGTTCCATGTCGAGGAGCAGCTGCGAATGCGGACTCCTGCCCGAGAGCTGCCTGACGCCGCCAAAACAGTGTTCACCAACCTCATCCTGTCGGACCCCAGTTTTCACAGGCCGGCTGGTACCTCCGTCGTGCTGGGTGCGGATGTGTATCCCACGCTAATCCAACCTGGTGTCATGCACAGCCAGAACGGGCGCATGGTAGCACAGAGCACGGTTCTAGGATGGATGCTCTCCGGCACATACACCCACTGATGCATCGCGGATTCTTTTGCAATCTGTGGCATTGCAAGGCGGGCGGGATGTTTACACCAGCTCCCGTGTGCCAGTTCCACGCGTCCCTAAATGGAGAAGGGAATCCACCCACTCTCTTTTGAAAAAGGGAGTATTCTTCCATTAGGGACCGCTGGCCACACCTTTTCTTACTTCACCTACTTTTTTTCTTCAAGAACACGAAGACACGATTTTGGAGCACCCTTTTTTATACACATATATAACCTGAATACAGACTATCTTTTGGAGAAACCACAACCCTCGTCTCTGCGTTTTCAATTCAAGTCAGAACCATCCAGTTCTCATCCAGCAGAGCCAATACTACAATTATGTTGTTCTCGATGAAACTCATGTGTTCACGCCAGAAGGGCGCGAATTTCTGAGCGGCAGTGTTTGATCGGCGCAAAAGCTTTCGCTGCAGCTCTGCTCTGGCTCTCCTCGCGCTCTCCCTCTCTTCCATCCGGCCTTTTCACCACTCCGCGGTCTAGCGGCTGTCCTATTGTTAGTTCTAAGTTAGTATTAAAACACAAGTGCAAATAAAGTGAAGTAAAATCAGAAGCTGATCCCCGAAGCCTCCTTATTTCTGGGCCCCAACAACAACAACAACAGCACGGCACCACCCCTGCCCCTCCAACCAGCGACGACCACGACCACCACTCCAGCGGCCGTACGGACCCTTCGGCTTATAATCCGCCCACTCCAGTTCATGGTCCTTCGACTCCGGATCTATCCTGATCCACCAGCGCCCCCTGCGGAAAAATCCAAAGATAAGTACGGCTTTTCTATTTCTAGTTCGTCCGTGGTCGCCATATTCTTTTTCCAAAGGCGTTTTGTTTCTTTCCTTCCATCCGATTCCGAAAAGTGAAAACTGAAAGTGATATATATATTAAGTGCATTCGCCCAGCCGCAGTGAAGTTCTTTCTATTTTTTTTTAAAAGTGCAACAAGTGCTTTGCCAATATCGGCCCCCTACTTCTTTTTCCACTGCGATCCGCTGGTGTTAAAATACATATATATATATCACATACACCCATCCATATTCACAGAAAACGTCCGTCACTAAACTGCTGTTTTTTAATAAATAAATATCCCAAATACATACACAAAAGTTAAGTTCCGAAAAGTGCACAAAAATTTAATAAATATAAAATTCTCAAACTCATCCGCAGAAACTGCAATACATATTTAAAAATAAAATATATACATAAATACACAGTCCGACTTATAAGAACAAATAAATATCCGCAACACAAAAATTATTTTTAAATATATTTAAACTACATACAGAATATATATACATAATATACATACATAAAATATACATACATACAAGAAAAATTATCCAGCCACTTAACCTATTTTGTGTAAAAATATACAACTAATAAAAAAAAAAATAAATAAAACATCCCATTTTTTGAACCCTTCGCTCCAGAAATAAATAAAATATACATTTTATTCGACATACAAAAATCACACAAACAAATATTGAGTTTTTATTCCGCTCCTGACTTCATACATACATATTTGCAGCGGAGCGCCAAACTCCGGCTTGTCCGCCTTCATATATATATATTTGCCAGCTTTCCGCTATACAGCTTCATACATACATATTTCCATACCTACATACATAGACTCGCCTAAGTTCGAGTTCTCTCGTCTCCTCTTTCTCCTCTTGGTCAGCCAGCAGGTGCAATCTATTCGGCACACATACAGACTGCACTGGCAAAAGCGGCGACACAGTGCCGACGAGAAAATACCCTCCACTCGAAACAAAAATATTTCCGAGAACAAAAATTTTAAAAGTTTACAAATAAATTCTAAACATTTCACAACTGTTTATAGCCAAATTCCTTGGCTTTTTTATAGCTACTCCAAAGAGTTTTGGCGGGTTTTCCCACAAAAATTTTTAAATATTTGTCGGGTTTCGGAAATACTAAACCGACAGTTGCAAATAATTATTTATTTTGATATCGCTAAATTTCCCCATTTTTTCTAGCTACTTTTTGGAAATTTTTAGCGGTTTTTTTCCCACTGAAATTTTAAACGAAATATTTTGGGGTTCCTAAACACTAAAGCGAAATTTTCAAATAATTATTAATTACCGCCAAATTTTTCCTTATTGTTCCTAGCTATTTTTTAGCTATTTTTTCTCGTCAAGTTTGGCGGGTTTTTCAACAGAATTTGTTTACTTTTAATTTTTTTGTCCGTTTCCACACCACCCAAAAAACCTAAATAATTCCCAATAATTATTTAATAATTCCCTCCGAATTTATTAGCTATTCCAGCTAGGTTTTTTGGCGTGTTTTATATTTATGTTTCGCATTTCTCTACTGGTCAGCGAGTTCCTAAATTCGATTTGAAAGATTTACGCGCGCGCGCCAATCGATAAATCGCAATCCCGATAAAAGGGAAGATTCCACACCAACGGCGGGCACACTAAGTCTCGCCAAGCCCTATATAAAGCGAGTTGCGAGCCCTCATATCCGCACTTAGCGTTCGACCGCTGCGAGGGTTTTGCATATCCCGTTCATTTTTGATAGCCAGGTCTTGTTATTTCCCATATATTTTTTTTGGCCAAATTTCCTTTATTCTATCTAGCGTTTTTTGGTCAATATATTTTGTCGGTTTTTTTTTCATCAGAATTTGTTCTTTTTAATTTTCGTCCGGTTCCACACCACCCAAAAGACCTAAATAATTTTCAATAATTATTTAATAAGTCCCTCCGAATTTATTAGCTATTCCAGCTAGGTTTTTAAGGCTTGTTTGTTCTGTTGTTGGTTCAAATTTCTCCATTTTCGGCGAGTTCCTAAATTCAATCCATCCAGAGCCGAAGGGTTTGTTTGGTCGTTTCCCTCTCTCACTTTTCTTGGCGTGCAGGCCTCCGTGCCGTCATTTTATTCCGAGGGTATAACTGAGTATGCCCATAGAGGGAGACAAAAAAGCGACATCCGCGCTAGGAAAATCAACCAAACTAAATCCACACTCTCCGCTACCCGCTCGCGCGAAGCCAGCCCCCAAGTCCGCTAGTCCAAAGATTAGACCTCCGATTTCCACTCCAAAAGGGAGAGATCTACCATCGACCAGTTCGAAGACTACTCCAAAAATCTTTATTTCTCAGCGAGTCTTCACTGGCGAAAAAATCCGAAAATCCCTCTACAGTCAAGACTGATTTTATAAGGGTGACTCGCTCTATCAGCAAAAAGATGGAATCCGCAGAGTTGCCAACGCCCGCCGCCGCTGCATTGGACAATTTCATTGCCGTCAGCGATCGCGTGAGCATGTTCGAAGCCAAGATCAACACTCCTGATCAAGTTTCTCCTTCCCTACACACGTTAAATGTCCGTCTACAACAAGTGCGAGCCTTATGGGATAAAGTGGAAAGAGAATATGAAACATGCTCTGACCTAATTGCCCGAGAAGGATCCCTCACCACATTTCCCCTGCTGCAGTCCAAATATGACTACTGCTACTCCGTATATGAGTCATGCGCAGCTAAGATTGGCGAAAGTATCGAAAGGGCAACACCTCCAGTTGTTCAAACGACCTCCCAGCCGCTAATTTCATCCGGGTGCCGCTTACCTCCTTGCGACACTGAAAACTTCGATGGCGACTACCTCCGATGGCCCACTTTCCGGGACCTATTCACGGCAGTTTATGTTAATAACCCTAGGCTGACACCGGTCGAGAAGCTCTTTCACCTTCTCACAAAAACAAACGGCGAGGCAAAGGCCATCGTGTCCAAGTCCCCTCTCACAAATGACGGGTTCGCTTCGGCGTGGGAAGCGCTTCACGACCGGTTCCAAAATAAACGACTTTTAGTCAACAGCCAACTCAAGCTCCTGTTCAACTTGAGTTCCATATCCCAAGAATCTGGTCATGCTCTCAAGGAGTTGCAGTCCACGATTCAAGGGTGTTTAACAGCGCTAGCCCATTCGCAGATATCCACTGACAACTGGGATTGTCTCCTAGTCTTCCTCTGCGCGAGCAAACTGCCAAGGGTGACCCTTTCCTTATGGGAACAGTCCCTTACGTCGAAATCCGAAATTCCGGCTTGGGAAGAGATTAATACCTTCCTGAGCGAAAGATATCGGACGTTGGAGGCTATCGACGACGTTAGGCCTAGCGGCTCTGGGCATGTGCCGCCAAGATCGGCAAATGTCCATGCACCTGTACGCAGGCCAATCTCCTACGAAGCTAGAGTGGCTCCTGCACCCAGAGGGTGTGACCTGTGTTTCAGGGAAAAGCACCCCATTCGTGTATGTCCCCGTTTCCTGACCATGAGTGTCAATGATCGGTCAGATTTCGTCCGAAGAAAGCAACTATGCTTGAATTGCTTAGCACGAGGCTATCAGCAACGGGATTGCACTAGTGCCCACTCATGCTATACGTGCCGCGCACGGCATAACACTCTGCTGCACCGCGACAATCCAGTTGCCGGCATTCCAAGACCCTCCAATCCGTCTGGTCCACGACCTGCGCCCACGGAAGAAAGCGCGGTAACCTCCGATGGTCATTCCAATGTTCAAGTGTGCTTTGCTTCAGGATCCAGAGCTGTCCTGCTCGGCACGGCGGTCATTAATATCTGCCATGGTGGCCGCAACTTCCAAGCAAGTGCTCTGATTGATTCAGGTTCCGAAGCGACGTTTATCACTGAGCGGCTTTTCAATCAAATCAAGCCACCTTTCAAGCCAGTTCAGACCCAAGTTTCCGGGCTCAATTCCACTGTTGCCGCTCAACCCACCAAGCTCTGCCAGTTTGCGATTCGCGCTCCTTCCAGGCTCGGACTGCAGTTAGATACGACTGCCTATGTCCTTCCACAACTAGCCGGAAAGCTTCCCTCACACCCAATTCTGATGAGGCTTCTAAAGGAGCTTCCTGATCTCCCCTTAGCGGATCCAAAGTTTTTCGAGAGGTCCGAAATTGATATCCTGATAGGAGCTGACATCCTACCGTCTGTGCTTCTGGACGGTTCCAAGAGCAACGTTTTAGGGTCTCTTCTGGCACAAGAGACTATTTTCGGATGGGTTCTCACTGGCCCAGTGTCCACGCCAGCCGCTCCCACTGTTTCGGTGTTCTCCACGCGAATATCCGACGCATCCAAAGGTCCGCATCCACAGGACCAACTCTTTGACACGCGCAGTGCGACCGCCTTAAGAGGCCGGTTTCCCAAACGCACTCATTCCTACCGCTGTCGAGTTTGCAACGGAATCCACCCACTTCGGAAATGCCAACAGTTCCTTAGACTCAGTGTTGAGAAAAGGATCCACGTGGCTCTCGACAACCGCTACTGTACCAACTGTTTGGCTCACGAACACTCCGGAGGAACCTGCCGCAGTGGTGACCGATGCAAGAAGTGCAACCAGCACCACCATACGCTCCTGCATAGGCACGAACATCCCGTGCAAGCGCCCCATTCGCAGCATCGCGCACCTCCCTACTTCTAGGGCACGGCTTTCAGTTCAGACCCGATGTTCGAACCTCCATCCGATGTGCGGGCTCTCATTCCGGGCCATTTTCCCAGGAGCCGTTGGTTTCCACTACTAAATCGAGGCTCAACATCAGCAGTTTAGTGCACGGGGGAAAGAACTCTACAAACGCAACAAATGGCAATTTCCGACCAAAACTCTCCAAGTCGACGACATAGTAGTCGTCAGGGACAATCTACCCTCTCCATGTCCACAAGGTTACTCTACCTGCGAAGGACAAATAGTACTCCCTTCCTAGGAATTAGGACTCTTCCCCCATTCAGGGGTCCAAGGTGTAGTCGACCCCTACTAAGCCCCGTTTGTTTTTTATCGACAGAACAAATTTCCGGAAATGGCTCCTCGTCCTCGTTACACCAATTCCTTGGAGGGCAGACGTTCCCGAGGTATTAAATCCTACCGCTGCCGAGTCTGCCCGGGAATCCATCCTCTTCGGAAGTGCAAGAGGTTCCACAAACTGAGCGCTGAAAAGCGCCTTCGAGCAGCACTTATAAATAAGTACTGCTCGAACTGCCTCGCCCATCAGCACTCAGGAGAAGACTGCCGCAGCCAAGACGGATGCAAAAAGTGTGGAGGGAACCACCACACGCTACTCCACATGCACGAGGAACCCCGCTCTGCTCCAAGAGTATCCGCACTGCCACCTCCGACACGCAGAGCGCGCCAGCCTGCTGCACGCCGTCCGGACGCGATGTCCACTTCCCGGTCGCCGTCGCCAGCCCCAGGCGCCAACGATCGCCCGCAGCCGAAGGTCTCCGTCCCGTCCCCGCAGGAGACGGTTGTCCACATCCTGCCGACAGCCATTGTCGTGCTTGACACGGGCTCGAGGACCTTCGAGACCGGCGCCATGATCGACCCATGCATGCCGGTGAGCAGCATAGATCGGTCGTTGGCGTCTGCGTTCCGGCTGCCTACCACCCGGCTAGGAGACGACGAGGTTTGCTCGCTGACTCTCCGATCCCGAACAAACTGCTTCCAGCTCGATGTCGTCGTGAAGGTCGACCCCAGCCTGAGGATCCGGACACCAATTCGTGCGCTGAGCGACGCCGCAAGGGCCAAATTCAATGACATTCGTCTCGCGGACGACCGCTTCCACCGGCCGGCAACCATCTCCCTCGTGTTGGGGTCAGATGTCTATGCGAACCTGATCCAACCAGGGTTCCTAAAGCTCGATGATGGGTTGCCCGTCGCTCAAAGCACCATGTTCGGGTGGACCGTTTCCGGAGCTTGTCGGGAATGAGGACACCGATCCTTTGGGCCATCCGGCCGATGAGGCCTTTGCCTACGCAAGGGGGGGGAGCATGTTCACGCCAGAAGGGCGCGAATTTCTGAGCGGCAGTGTGAGCGGCGCAAAAGCTTTCGCTGCAGCTCTGCTCTGGCTCTCCTCGCGCTCTCCCTCTCTTCCATCCGGCCTTTTCACCACTACGCGGTCTAGCGGCTGTCCTATTGTTAGTTCTAAGTTAGTATTAAAACACAAGTGCAAATAAAGTGAAGTAAAATCAGAAGCTGATCCCCGAAGCCTCCTTATTTCTGGGCCCCAACAACAACAACAACAGCACGGCACCACCCCTGCCCCTCCAACCAGCGACGACCTCGACCACCACTCCAGCGGCCGTACGGACCCTTCGGCTTATAATCCGCCCACTCCAGTTCCAATTCTTTTTATCATTTCTCTTCGAAATGTAGCGCTTTAGCGGTAGATTTTAAGTTTTATTGTTAAATATTAATGAAGAAGAAAGAATGAAATAATATGAAAACATGAAAATGCCTTGACGCCTGATATCTCAGAAATGTTTAGGCAAGCTAACATTGCAAAAAACGTAGGGATTTCCAACTTATCGCTTGGGACGAAAAAATGGACGAAAGCTCCCACAAACCTATCGCCTCAACAGTGTCACTTAGGAAACAGCCTTTGCTTCGTTTTTGGCTGCCTCTTTGAGCTAACAAAAATGTACGCTGAGTCACATCCTGTTGCATCCGAGGTGATTTCAAGTGACGAAGGTTTTGGAGTCAGGGGGTTTCTTTCTAGCCAAATGGGCAACAAATCACCCAAGTTTGACGGACTCAGAATCTGATTTAACCAGGGATCAGAAAACTCTCTTGTACCATATCTAACACTCCTGGTTAGGACAGAAAAATCTCTTGTATTTAACACTTCTGAGTCCGTTAAAACGCTTGGGATGAGATGGAACTTAAAAAATTATGGATTTCATTATAGCTTGTAGGATTCTTTTCAACTAAACGCGGAACAGATATAGAGGTTTTAAGGTGTAGTCTATTGGAAAATGGACCATGTTTCTTACCCCGAAGTCAAAACGACTGGCCTCGTTCTTATCAAATTGAAGTTTCACCGGAGCTACAGTTGTCATAATAAGAGAAGAGTGGCAGTATTTTGTAGTATGTTCACATAGCGAATGCACACTGTACTCAGTGTTATGCATAATTACAGATATATTAAATGCACTTAGTTTATAAGTCAAAGACCCTTGCAACGGGCCACCTAAGTGCTGAGTCCGCATATCTTACATGCGCGACCACTCTGTCACTACGTGAACATAATACCTCCCTAGCACAGCGACATATACATAAGTTACGTATATAAGCGGCGCAGCGCTGCAGCCTACGCCGGCAGCGCTGCTTCCGAATTAAGCTAAGCAAATATTATATGGAAAAAGCAAAAAGGGCATTAACAACTGAAGCATAAAGCGGAGCGGGACATTACCTGCTCCGCAAAATAAACAGAAGAACAAAAACTAAAAATGAAAAGTCTTTTAATTCCTGAAGAAATATAACTCTAAATGGTGTTTTATAATGACCTGATAAACCTAACATTACATGGCGACCGTGACAAGTGATACAAAAATTCAATCCGTGTCTTCGCCGAGGCCATCTAGTGCAAGTGATCAACAGCCTTCGTCCGCCACTTCGGCAGCAACCCAAAACTCAAAGTTGAAAATGATTATGTGAAAAAAGTGGCCAGGCAGCAGCAATCAATATCAATATCAATCTGCCCGATGAGCCAATATAATTCCATCACTGAACTATGGGAAAAAAGCCCGACATTTTGAAGACAGCCTGTGCGAGGACCAGCACCGGCGCCGCCTGAGCCCATAGGCCAGGACAACAGCAGCAGACGAGCGTGGGAGGCAGACCGCCCCCTGCGCCTTCGCGGGAACCCCCTCAACCCGGCATCACTGGCCGAGAAAATCTGTAAGAACAACAGCAGACGAGCGTGGGAGGCAGACCGCCCCCTACGCCTTCGAGGGAGCCTACTTATCCCGGCATAACTGGCCGGCAGAAGACGAGTGTGGGAGGCAGACCGCCCCCTACGCCTTCGTGGGAGCCTACTTATCCCGGCAGCACCGGCGCCAGGAGAAGAAAACAAGTGTGGGAGGCAGACCGCCCCCTGCGCCTACGAGGGACAGTCCAATGCGAGAAGGTCCAATGTGAGAAGGACACAGCCCCAGCCGAAAAAAATATTTTTTTTTTGTTGCCCTGCGTGGCACACCAAGGAATTTTTTTTGTTGCCCTGCGAGGCACGCAAAATATCTTTAAAAAACAATTTTGTAACATTGAGCGGAACTTTTTCTGCCCGATGAGATGTGTGGCCCGTAAAGCCTCACAAAATATTAGGTAGGACTATTGTACATTATTATTATCTCATTTCAAAAAGAATCAGAAATTCGAATTGATATATTTATGAAAAAAAAATATAATAATAATAAAATGGAAAAGTAATGAAATTAATATAATTACAATAAAACAAAAAAAAAGGAAGCAATTTAAATAAAAAATAAAATAAAATAATTTAAATATTATGTCTTTGGTTAGAAAATTGACAATTAAATGCTTGCATGTATAGAATATCAAACTCTGTAGACAAGCCATTCATAAATGGCATATTAATTAATAACACAAACAGAATTCATAGAAAACCAGACATGGTGTTAGACGCTACAGCGGTGGACTCCACTGCTAATATCGAAAATAAGATCGAATTAAAAAACATGGATTCGCATCTTACTAACGTACTGTTGTCCATAATCGTTGCTATAATGTGTGCATATATTATTTACAAGGCTTATATAAAGCATAATAAATGCATTACAAAGAGGGCCTTAAGCCATGCAAACGACCTAGATGAGGTCTAAATTAAATAAATGATTATGATAACAATATGTTTTAATATATGAGAAAATTTTTTTTTATATATATATGTATATGTAAAATATATAATAAACAAACTTTTGTTAAAGAAAAAAAAAAAACAAGAAAAAGGAAATAAAAATAAATAAAAATATTATTGTTTGAGTAGTAAATCCGAGTGCGTAATGCAATGGGTAAACGCGGAGGTGTGCAAAGTAAAATAAAAAAAAGGGTAGCGCACTTAAAGTGGCTCCTTTATACAGAAACTCCACCTCCCACGTGGGAAACCGCGCAGACACTGCAAAGTGATCTTGACTTTCTCACCTCAAAACTGAAAAAAGAAAGCCCCCAAAGCGCTACGCATTCGGCAATCAGGTCAATAAATGAAAAGAAAATAATTAATCCACCCACTCCAAAGGGCCTACCGCAGCGAAAGAAAAAATGTCCAGCTGACTGCCCAGGACCTCTGGACAGTGTTCACTGCAATTATACGTGCAGTCACTGCCTATCAGAAGAGTCAAGGCCGACACTTTAGAGTGGTTTACTTTGCATAATTAAAAAAAAAAAAAATTTTAATTAATAAATAAATAAAAAAAAAAAAAAAAAAAAAATAAATAAATAAAATCTATTATTATTATTATTGTCATATTATAAAAATCCTATCGTGGTAATAATTACCGATCTAATTTTCGTGGTAGAGGGGGCCGCGGTAACTACCGTGGTAACTATCACTACCAAAACAATGGCTACTACCGAAACAACCAAAGTTATAATAACCAGACCAATAATAGCGGTCGTAATAGAAGTTATAACAGAGGAAACTACAATCAAAACGGAAATCGTTTTAATAACAACAATAATAACTATGTCCGAGCCATTCAAGGCAATTCGGAAAACTCAAACCTGCCCTTAGGTACCCAGAACTGAGCGCACGCGTTCATGTCATAAACTTCGGTCTCAACAAATATATCTCATTTTCCAATGTAAATTCAACAAAAATTTTAACATTTTTACTAGATACCGGAGCGGACATTTCGCTTATAAAGGAAAATTCTGACATTTTTAATAATATTCAAGAAGAAAATATTATTAATATAGAAGGAATAGGGAAAGGAGTAATCAACTCCAAAGGCTTAGCAAGCCTAGAATTACAAACTGGAGGATATATAATACCACACAACTTCCACTTGGTTGACCCGAGTTTTGCAATACAATGCGATGGAATTGTTGGATTGGACTTTATAACAAAATACAATTGTAAGCTTGACTACAAGCAGGAAGAGGACAAGTTCATAATCAGACCAAACAATTTGAACTTTCCGATTATAATGTCCATTACCAATTATTCGGGTGGTAATTCCATATTCCTACCAGCTAGATCCCAAGTTGTCCGAAAGATTGGAATTGTTACAAATGAAAGCAATATCCTAATACCAAATCAGGAAATTCAACCTGGTATCTTCGTTGCGAATACAGTAGCAGCATCCACAAGTTTGTTCGTCCGAGTATTAAATACTACAAATACCGATAAAATAGTAAATGTAGAAAATCTGGAATTTGAATCACTATCAAATTATGACGTGGTCCAAACAACTCCAGAAAATAGAGAAAAAATCGTATTGGAACAATTGTCAAAGAATTTTCCACCTCAATTTAAAACAGAATTATCAGAACTGTGTAAAGAGTACAGTGACGTTTTCGGCCTAGATACAGAACCTATTACAACCAATAACTTTTACAAACAGAAGCTGAGACTGAAGGACGATGAACCGGTTTATATTAAAAATTATCGTAGTCCGCATAGTCAGAAAAACGAAATTCAAAAACATGTTGAGAAACTTATTAGTGACCAAATAGTAGAGCCTTCAGTGTCTGAATATAACAGCCCACTACTTCTTGTTCCAAAGAAAACCTTACCAGGCTCCGAAAGTAAAAAATGGCGATTAGTAATTGACTATCGCCAGATAAATAAAAAATTACTTTCTGATAAATTCCCACTTCCTAGAATTGACGATATTCTAGATCAACTGGGTAGAGCAAAATATTTTTCATGTCTTGATTTAATGTCCGGATTTCATCAAATTGAACTTGATGAGGACTCAAGAAATATAACGTCTTTTTCAACGGACAATGGTTCGTATCGCTTCACGCGACTACCTTTTGGTTTAAAAATAGCGCCGAATTCTTTTCAGAGAATGATGACTTTAGCATTCTCAGGCCTTCAGCCATCTCAAGCATTCTTGTACATGGATGACCTAATAGTAATTGGTTGTTCTGAAAAGCATATGTTCAAGAATTTGATTGATGTTTTTAATCTATGCAGAACCCATAATCTGAAGCTACATCCACAAAAGTGCTCATTTTTCATGCACGAAGTGACCTTTCTCGGTCATAGATGTACAGATAAAGGAATTCTGCCGGATGACAAAAAATATGATGTCATTAAAGATTATCCAGTCCCGCATGACGCGGACAGCGCTAGAAGATTTGTTGCATTTTGCAATTATTATAGACGTTTCATTGAAAACTTCGCCGACTATTCACGGCACATAACTAGATTATGTAAAAAGAATGTTCCTTTTGAATGGACAAGCGAATGCCAAAACGCATTCCTGTACCTAAAAGAAAAGCTCATGCAACCCACCTTATTGCAATATCCGGATTTCAGCAAAGAATTTTGCATAATAACGGATGCAAGCAAACAAGCTTGTGGCGCGGTTTTAACACAAAACCACAATGGAATACAACTTCCTATAGCCTATGCATCAAGGTCTTTTACCAAGGGAGAAAGTAATAAAAGCACTACGGAACAGGAATTAACAGCAATCCATTGGGCAATAGTACATTTTCGACCATATATCTATGGCAAGCACTTTACAGTGAAAACAGACCACAGGCCCTTGACTTATTTATTTTCAATGGTCAACCCAAGCTCAAAGCTGACTAGAATGCGACTAGAATTAGAAGAATACGACTTTACAGTCGAATATCTTAAGGGCAAAGACAACTTCGTGGCAGATGCTCTGTCACGAATTACAATAAAAGAACTTAAAGAATTACAAAATCAAGTCCTGAAAGTCACTACCAGGCAACAAAGTAGACAGAAATCCTGCGCAGGAACAGAAAAAGTAGAATTGCCTAGGCAATCTCCACTAAAAGCTTCTCAGCCCAACGTATATGAAGTCATTAAAAATGATGAAGTACGAAAAGTAGTGACCTTGCAAGTAAAAAATAATTTATGTCTTTTCAGACATGGAAAAAAAATTATTGCAAGATATGATGTTAGCGATCTGTATACTAATGGAACACTGGACTTAGGTCAGTTCTTCCAAAGGCTTGACATGCAAGCCGGTATATATAAAATCAGCCAACTTAAAATGGCACCGTGGGAAAATATCTTTGAACATGTTTCAATTGATAATTTTAAAAAAATGGGCAATAACATACTAAAATCATTAAGAGTAGCGCTACTCAACCCGGTGACCCTAATAAAAAATAAAGAAGAAAAAGAAGCTATACTGTCTACATTTCATGATAATCCCATTCAAGGAGGTCATACTGGCATAACTAAAACTTTGGCCAAAGTAAAGAGACACTACTACTGGAAAAATATGACCCGTGAAATAAAAGAATATATTCGTAGATGTCCTAAATGTCAGAAGTCTAAAACAACAAAACACACAAAGACTCCAATGACCATTACAGAAACCCCTGAAAATGCCTTTGATAGAGTGATAGTGGACACGATCGGTCCTCTACCCAAATCAGAAAATGGCAATGAATATGCAGTCACTCTCATTTGTGACTTGACAAAATATTTGGTTGCAATACCAATACCAGATAAAAGCGCAAACACTGTCGCTAAAGCAATATTCGAATCTTTTATTCTAAAGTACGGTCCAATGAAGACGTTCATTTCGGACATGGGAACAGAGTATAACAATTCAATAATTACCGAACTATGCAAATACCTGAGAATTGAAAACATAACATCTACTGCACACCACCATCAGACAGTAGGTGTAATCGAGAGAAGTCATAGAACATTCAATGAATATATACGTTCATATATATCGGTTGACAAAACTGATTGGGATGTATGGCTTCAATATTTCGTTTTTTGCTTCAATACGACACCCTCTATGGCACATGATTATTGTCCATATGAGCTAGTTTTTGGTAAACAAAACAATCTGCCAAAACACTTTAATACAATAGATACGATTTCCCCACTATATAACGTGGATGACTACGCTAAGGAATCTAAATATAGGCTAGAGGTAGCTTATAAAAGAGCTAGGATAATGTTAGAAAAGAATAAAGCTAGAAGTAAAAAACACTATGATAAAAAAGTAGTGGATCTTCAACTTAAAATAGGAGACCATGTTTTGTTAAAAAACGAAACTGGACATAAGTTAGATTTTAAATATACTGGTCCATATAAGGTAGAAAGTATAGAGGAGAACGAGAATATAATAATTTCAACTAATAAAAATAAAAAACAAAAGGTACATAAGGATAGATTAAAAATTTTTAATTCCTAATATATTTTGTAGGGTTGGCCAACCACATATATAAAACAACCATATATATATAAATAAACAAAACAAATAAATTAGAATGTCTTTAAACAATGTAATTGATTTTATATATTTTATATCAACCAACTAAAAGCAAAAACAAATTTTTGCACAACATAAATAAATATATCTTTTCTATAGTTCAATATAAAACATTTATCTAATTTAGCTAATTTTGAATTTAAAAATATACTATACAAAAAAAAAAAAAATTAATAAATATATACATATATATATAAATTAGAAAATAACTCCATTTTATTACGTTATTTTTTAAAAGGAGGGAGATGTAGTATGTTCACATAGCGAATGCACACTGTACTCAGTGTTATGCATAATTACAGATATATTAAATGCACTTAGTTTATAAGTCAAAGACCCTTGCAACGGGCCACCTAAGTGCTGAGTCCGCATATCTTACATGCGCGACCACTCTGTCACTACGTGAACATAATACCTCCCTAGCACAGCGACATATACATAAGTTACGTATATAAGCGGCGCAGCGCTGCAGCCTACGCCGGCAGCGCTGCTTCCGAATTAAGCTAAGCAAATATTATATGGAAAAAGCAAAAAGGGCATTAACAACTGAAGCATAAAGCGGAGCGGGACATTACCTGCTCCGCAAAATAAACAGAAGAACAAAAACTAAAAATGAAAAGTCTTTTAATTCCTGAAGAAATATAACTCTAAATGGTGTTTTATAATGACCTGATAAACCTAACATTACAATTTTCCGTCATATGTGAGGCTTCGTAGTGTAGTGGATAGCGCAACCTGTTAAACACGAGGTCGTGGGTTCAAACCCCACCCATGACGAGAGGCCAGATTCCTCTGTAAGGATGTGTCTCTGGCCGGGGTAAACCTCAGCGGCTCCATAGGTCCTCACAGTAATTTATTAATTGCTGAGACAGCCAGGACAAAAAAGGCAGAAGATTTAGCTATTCTTGGGGCCAAGCGGAGTGGGACCTAGAGAAGAGAGAAGCCTCGGTACCGCCTGGAAGGCTTTCCGATCGGCGGTCCCTGCGGATCCGGAGGAATTTCCGGTCGGCCCGCCTATGCGCCACGCCTGGAAGGATTTCCGAACGGCGTGTGCCCCTGGACCAGGAGGAATTTCCGGACGGTCCACCTATGCCCCGCCTGGAAGCATTTCCGAGCGGCGGGACACCCCTGGACTCGGAGGAATTTCCGTACGGTCCACCTATGCCCCGCCTGGAAGGATTTCCGAGCAGCGGGACACCCCTTCTGGTCCCGGAAGAATTTCCGGACGGTTCACCTATGCCCCGCCTGGAAGGATTTCCGAACGGCGTGCGCCCCGGGACCCGGAGGAATTTTCGGACGGCCCACACATACGCCCCGCCTGGAGGACTTTCCGAGCGGCGGGGGGGCCCAGCGACGAGAGAGGGGAACCCGGAGCGGAAGGGGGTAAGATAAGAGGCAAAGGATCTGTATATTTATTGAACTATCTAATTATGTGGCCCGTGGCCCGAGGGAAATGGCACGGGAGAAGGGCCTTAATCCGGCGGGCGCCTTAACCCGGCAGTAAGAACGGCTAATTATTTATATATATATATGGCCGGCGGCCCAAAAGAAACAGCGGGGAAAGGGGGGGAGAGAAGGGCCTTAATTGGGCGGGCACCTTCCCCCGGCCCCTAACAACAGCAGCATCCTGTCGACGATCCTGTCGAGGTCCTGGGCGACGGTGGTAGCGCAACACTCGCGACGGCGGAAACGTGTAACTCAATCGCGTGGTGACGGGACCGCGGGACTTAGAACTTCGGGACTTGGTATTTTGCACGTCTGGTTGGTTTCGCAGCTCAAGACTCATTGCCAAGGTCTTCTTTTCGCAGGTTGGCCATGGCCTCATTCTGCCGGGAGTTCTGTCGGCTTTGTCGCCGAGCGACAAAGCGTCTCTTTGCCTCCCTCTCACTCCTGCAGGTGATCGTGCCGGCAGCACCGTTCTCCCGCTCTGGGTTTTCGCACTTCTGGCGCGTGCCGATCTGACCAATAGGGAAAGCCGTTTGGTTCGCGACGTTCTCTGACGCATGCGCTGTAGCTCCGCTATGCGTTGGTGGTGGCGGCGATGTCGCTGTTCTCCCGGCGCTCGGCAGTGGCGTGGTAATTTTCCACTCCCGAGGTTGATGATCGGCGGTTCCTCTCTCTCCCGCTCGTCGATGTTTGAATGGGTTGTTGCGCGCGCATTTGAGTGAGTGTGCGTGCTTCAGTGAGTGCCTGTTGTGAGTGGGTTATGGGTGGGGCAGTGGGTGCCGGATGCGTTGGCGTCGGGACGCGGATCCAGGCAGGGGCGCCGGATGCGCTGGCGTCAGGCGGCGGTGGCTCGGGGACGCAGATCCGGGCAGTGGGCGTCGGGCGGCGGTTGCTGAGCGTAGAACCTGGCGGCGGCGGCACGGGACGCAGACCCGGGCAATGGGTGCCTGGTGCATTGGCGTCGGTGGCGGTGGCGGGATATGTGGAGGGAGAGGGAAAGAGAAAGACCATGTGGGGGTTCGGGGTACTGGACCTCCCTACCTAACAGAGTGGGACTCGATTGGTCTCGCTCATGTTGAGGATGTCGTCCAGGATGTCGTCCTCCCATTTCGGAGTCGAGGCGTTGGACAGGCGCGCCTGTCAGCAAGTGGCCCCAGCGAAAACATGGTCCCCTCCTCCTGGACGCGGCGTCGGGCGTTAGTGGCGGCGTGAGTGCGGGTCCTGGGGGCGGCGGCCCGGGGACGCGGATCCGGGCAGTGGGCGCCGGATGTGTTGGCGTCGGGCGGCGGCGGCGAGAGTGCAGATCCTGGCGGCGGCGACACGGGGGCTCGGATCCGGGCAGTGGGCGCTGGATGTGTTGGCGTCGGGCGGCGGCGGTGGCGCAGGTCTCGGCAGCGGCGGCTCCGGGACGCAGACACTCCCGTGAGGGTGTTCAGCAGAGCCAGTTCTCGCTCCGGATACTCCTCTACCCAGGGCTCTGGGTAAGTATGGGTTACAGGCTCCTCGGGCTCGGCTGAGTCGCGACGCTCGGTGTCGTGGCTGACCGAGCATACTGCTCCGCACAGGGGAGGATTCTGCTCCGACGTTTACTCGGCGCGGTCACGGAGGTGGACGCGTGTACGAGGCACGGAAAGGCTTCCGTTGCGCGGCTGTGGCGTCGGCCACGGGTAGAACATGACTCCAACTGGGTGGTTGAACCCCCATTGAAACTGGGTCGAAGGCCGGGTCGGGCGGTGATGTCCTCGGGTACACGCTGCTCCCAGAGGCTATGTCTTTGTTGGGCCCTGGCATCGAGTTTCGAGGTAGGGCTCGGGGCGCCGGGATTGGGTGGCATCTGGGGGCCGGTTTCGGTTTCGGCGAGGGTTGGAGCGGGGCTCTTCCCGGCGCGCTGCGGGTGGCCGCTCTTGGCGTGCGGAGGAGGGCTCCGTGGTTATTCCTGGCGGTGGGTGTGCGGGCCGATCTGGCGGTGGTCGTGAGGCGTTGGCGGGCCTGGAGATGGTTCCCTGTCCAGGATGGGGTGCTCCGTGTCCCGACCCCAGGGTGAATCGTGGTGGTCGTCCGGCAGCAGGCGGGTCTGAGGCTCTGTCCTTCGCATTGCAGGGTGGCTCCGATTCTGCAGAGGAAATCCATCCCCAGGAGCACGTCATCGAGGGCTTCGGACATTGCCATGAGAATGGTCGGCGTGCGTCTGTTCCCCAGGTGGATGTCGGTGGATAAGGCCCGGGTCAGCTCTCGGCTGGTCCCGTCCGCCAAGGTGACCTGGGTGCGGATGTCCCTCATGTTGTGTCGGTTGTCGAGTTCCTTGGCTAAGTCCTTGCTGATGAAGCTGTGCGTAGCTCCGGTGTCCAGGGTAGCTACGAATCTTCGCCCCTTCATGGTGATGGCGGCGCGGATGCGTCCCTGGTGTTGGTGGAGGGTACCTCCTATTGAGTCGCAGGGATGGACGGGTTCCCCGGGTGATTCCCGGTCACGCGAGGCCCGTTCTCGTTTCCCTGAGTTTGCCGTCGGCAGCAGTCCACTGTCCGAATTGCTCGTCGGCCGCAGTCCCAAAAAAAGAGGAGGCGGGCACGTTGATCCGGTCCATGACTGCGGGGGCGGCTGCGTTTGGGGCGGCTCCGTTCTGGCTCGCATCCTCAGTCCGGTTCCTGGGTCCATTGGATGAGTTCCCGGTCGGTGGGGTGGCAGGACCATGGAGGGTCCTCCTGTCCATTTCCACTGCAGTCCGACCCAGTGTCGGTCTCGCTTGTAGCGGCCGGTACTCCGGGGCCTTCTCTCCTCGGTTGCGCGTCACCTCGTAGTCCACTACCAGATGGGTCAGCTCCGCCAGGGTGCGGAAATCCTGTCTCCGGTGTAGTATGTTCACATAGCGAATGCACACTGTACTCAGTGTTATGCATAAATAAATACTATAAATACAAATATATTAATGCACTTATTTTATGAGTCAAAGACCCTTGCAATGGGCCACCTAAGTGCTGAGTCCGCATTCCTTACATACGCGACCATTCTGTCACTATGTGAACATAATACCTCCTCCACCTCAGCGACGCTTTGCCGTCGCTTACTTATATATATATGCATATAAGAGTCGCAGCGCTGCAGCCTACGCCGGCAGCGCTGCTCACCGAATTAGACTAAGAAACCTTTGTGTTTAAAACTTAAGAATTATTTATAAATCTACTTTCATTGGAGCGGGACCTTGCCTGCTCCAATTAATAAAAAAACATTTTAAAACTAAATCTACAATTGACTTCTTTCTGACTATATGGCGACCGTGACAAAACACTAAAACACTAAATGAGGATGTGGAAAAATTCGGCGTTCTTCTGACTGTGTGGACGGACATTCAAAAATCCAGCAACCAGAGACCTATGGATGTCTACTTTGTGATATCTCCAGCTACAGTCCAGCTAAATCCAGCAAACAGCGACTTTCCTAGCGAAGCTACTAAGGAAAAGGCGGCATTCAGCACAAATTTACAAAATCTTACAATTACAATTCGTTTGTAACTACGAATTGTTTTACTGCGAATCGTGATTTGCAAACGCCAGACCTCATAATTAAAAGTGTCATCGCGCTTCATTTTTCGGAAGTAAAACCAACAGTAAATCAAAATGACTGATGTGGCTGAGGAAAAGAACGAGACCCCCGTTGTGGAGAAAATCGCCGCCTGACCATCGGACTTCGGATCCAAAGATTCCAGGCTCTACCTGGACCATCTAACTGGAACACCAGAAATTACTGAGTGAGTAGAGTGCGGTGATGGTACGCGGAGGCCAGAAAATCAAGATAAATAAGAGAATAGCACATATTAAATGGCTATTATATACAAGCAAAACGCCGCCCCCATGGCCGAGGACATCTGTGAGGCAGATGATAAATAGGCTGTGCGAGGACCAGCACCGGCGCCGCCTGAACCCATAGGCCCAGGTCAGCAGTAGCAGAAACCGAGTGCGGGAGGCAACCGCCGCCTGCACCTTCGAGGGAACGTCAGCGTGCTAGTCCGGCGACGCCCAGCTGACGTAAGGAAAGAACGAGACAACGAGTGCGGGAGGCAGCCCGCCGCCTGCACCTGCGAGGGAACGTCAGCGTGCCAGCCCGGCAAAGAGCCCGGACCAGCCGAGTACAGCTATTATTTTTTATTGTTGCCCTGCGTGGCACACTAAAAATCTATGCACTGCGCTGCATATTATTTAAAAAAAAAAACATTGTAACATTGAGCGGAATTTTTCTGCCCGATGAGCTGTATGGCCCGTAAAGCAATACGAAAGGTAGGACTATTGTACATTCACCCAGGAGTGAATTAATATTAAATTTCTCCCCGCCACACAGTGGTTAAAAATACCTCCAGTAGGAATATCGAGCTAACAATTAATACACTGCTTTAAAGACCGAATAATATAATGAACATTATAAAAACAATGGTAAAAACTATCGGGTCTGTTCCAGTTTCCACTCGGAAGTGAATTTGATAACATTTTCATATTTCCCTTTAAAATTTTCGGATTTTCTTTAACATTTTCGAGTTTCCCGTTAACATAAGCGAATTTCCCTTGTGTATTGGAATATTTTTTATTAAATTTCCCTTTGTCCTCTGCGTTTGTTTTGAAAGAGTTTTGTGAATTAGGGGCTGATAAAATTTTGGCCCGCTCTAGTTTCCAACCTAAAGACGTTAATGGGGTACTGATTCACTGCATAAAATCAATGGTACACGCGTTCTTGGCCGTAAAAATTGCATTTTTCATATGCGAAATATCTCACAGATTATTTATTTCTCTGATTATTACCCTTCAAGGCACTCTACGATCCAAAATTTGTTTCCGTTCGGAAACTAAAACAGGCGGATTTGGAATTTGTGAAAGCTTAGATACGAGTCGAATTATTTAAAAATTAAGAATGGTACCTTTATCTCATTCAGTTAAGCAGTAATGTCCCTAAACCATTAGAGAATGAAATAATTAATTTCTGTTCATTCGGATCTGAATCCCCCGGCCCAATGGCAGTCGGAAAGTTTCCGAGTGGTTTCGCTCTGAAGTTAACAGAGACTTAACAGAGAAAATCCGAATCCGAGTAAATTTGACAGAAGTGGAAACTATAACAGGTCTGGGAAATCAGAATCCGAGTACATTTTGGGGAAGTGGAAACTGGAACAGACCCGAATATGTTAAAACTCGAAAATGTGAAAAAAAAATAAATCACATAAACACTAAAATTTAATTGCATACATTCAGGGTAAGAAAAATCCCATATTAATAAATGAGAAAAAATGTATATAAAAAAAATTATTCTTAAAAATCAAAAATATAGCAAAACACAACATATGCACGAACACGAAAAAAAAGGAAATAAAACCGAAAAGTGCAAAAGCGTGGAGCTAAAATTTAAAACATAGACAAAGAAAACATGTATTAGTAATAATAAATAAGTTTCATGCCACTTAATAAAATTCACTAATACTTTTTGAAATAAATATATACATATAAAATGCTATATGTATAGAGTATCGACTTCAATAAGTAGTGCTGAACAACCATTCATAAATGGTATACTATTAATAAGCAAAAATAAAATCCAACAAGAAAACAGAACCATGTTGGACAATAAGGAAGTGGACTCCACTGCAAACATTCAGAATAAGATCGAATTACAAAATATGGATTCGAATCTTACGACAACAATATAGTCGATAATCCTTGCAATTTTATGTGCATACATTTTATATAAAGCTTATATTAAGGGGTTACACTGTAGAATTTTTTAAAAACAGAAAATTTTTTTTTATTGCTGTAGTATGCATATATCGAATACCCACTGTACCAAGTTTGTTGCACTGGTTACATAAACAGAGCCCCGGTCTAAGTGGCCGAAATATGAGTCGATCGACGAACACCCACAAAGAGCATACCTAAGCATTTCGCTACATGCACTGACCGTCGGATCGAACTCAAGTGCATGCATATACCACAACTCCCTCGCTTAAGTAACACATACATATATATTATATATAAGATATACATAACCGTCTCTTTGCTGTCCAACTGTGGGCAGCGCAGCCAGGAGACTTAGGCTTAAATAGAACCTAAGAATGAATGTCAAGATGAGATCCATTTTGATATGGGAAGCGGCACCATATTGAATATTAAATCCGCTATTGTTTTTATTTGGATGTAACTATTTCATGGCGACCGTGACAGTGTCTTATTGTGACATGTGACAAAAGAGCCGAGAGAAAAAAAAAACAAACAAAAAAACAAAATAAGAATGTGAAAAATTCGGAGTTGACAAAGGAGCCACACAAAAAAAAAACAAACAAACAAAATAAGAATGTGAAAAATTCGGAGTTGACAAAGGAGCCACACAAAAAAAAAACAAACAAACAAAATAAGAATGTGAAAAATTCGGAGTGGACGGACCAGCAAAATCCAGCAACAAAAGTAACAGTACTGACGGTGGGAGCATATGAATAAATCGGCAGCAACAAAAGTGAAGAAGTACCGACGGTGGAATGTATGCGGGAGCATACGAATAAACCGGCAGCAATTATAAGTGTGAGGGGCAATCCGTCCCTTACGCCAGCGAGGGAGAACGACACTGGAAAAACCAAAATTACTGACCTCTACCAAGGAAGAAGGAAGTTTGCCCAAAGGACTGCCCTGGACCATTGCACTCCCCAAAGTGCAAATCCACTTGCCTAATACAAAAACCTGTGCGAGGACCAGCACCGGCCTCGCCTGAGCTCAGAGGCCTTGGACAACAGCAGCAGTGAGGACAACAAGCGAGAGGGGCAAACCCCGCCACTTTCGCCAACGAGGGAACGTCAGCGTGCCAGACCGGCGACGCCCAGCTGACGTGGAAGGAAGAGTTGCAGCCCAGCCGAACATAAATATTTTTTTGTGCCCTGCGTGGCACCCCACGAATCGATGCACTGCGCTGCATGTTAATCTTAAACGACCCTTTGTAACATCGAGCGGAACCTTTTCCGCCCGATGAGCAGTATAGCCCGTAAAGCTATACAAACCAATAGGCAGGAAAATTTGTAATAAGTAAATGCATAGTAATGCAATAGAAAAGTTTTCTAGAAATCATACAAATAATAACTATATATACAAGTTAAAAATACATTTACCCGAAATGGGGTTAGAAGATGTCAAGTCTGTGGACTCCACAGCTAACGTCATTAACAAAGTAGAGTCCAACAAGTACGACCTCTTCTTAATACACATCTTGCTAATAATAATCGTTGTCATAATGTACACAAATTGCATCTACAAAGTATATAAACGGCATAATAAATGCTTGAAAAAGAAATACATGAGCCAGGCAAATGACCTGGACAAAATTTAAAAAAAAAATATATATATATAGAGCACAGACAACAGTAAATAAATAATAACATGTTTTAACAATATTATGTTTAACTTTATAATGCAATGAATTGAATAAAAAGAATTACAAAATACATTAAATACATTAATATAATATATTAAATATATTAAAGATATGGCTACACTAAGGGCATTTATTGAAAAATACGAGGAAATTCAGCTAACCCTTATAGTGAGGAACCAGTTCATATCCATAAAATAATGGAATGGATTGAGATATATGAAGAATTGAATAAAATAAAAGTTGACTTTGACAAATCGTACAAATCACTTTCCCGAAACAGACCAATTCATACAAATACTGTAAAGAAACATTCAGAGACACTAGTAAATTGCTTTAACCAAGCACGCATACTCATACATGAACAAAAAGAACAATTAAATCAAGAGCGTTGGTCACGAGTATCGAAATTTTTAATCTGACTACGATCTAATCTAATATCGGTTAAACTAAAATTTAATCTAGATATATATGTGCCAACTATACTTAACACTTCCCTTACATTTGAAACTCGTGAAACTGACAATAACCAAATAGAGCCAGAAAAGCAGGAAACAAATGTTAAATTAGAAGAGGAGGATTTGAATAATCTCACTATACCAGCTGTTTTGATGTCCGATCTGGATAATCCCACAGATTCCGATACCTCTTCAAGCATAATAGCGAATAAAACAGGCAACAATAGAACCATGGCGCAAACTAATATAGAGTTTATTAATACAGCCACTAAGCTTATACCAGTTTTTGATGGTAAAGCTGAAAATTTAAACAGTTTTATTGACGCACTAGAAATTTTGCGATTAATAACAGGCGAACATGAAGAATTGGCAGTTTCTATAGTAAAATCAAGGCTAAAAGGCGTTGCCAGGAATTTAGTCGGAAATGAAACAACAATAACAGAAGTGATTTCCAAATTGAAAAGCAATGTCAAAGGCGAAACTGTAGAGGTACTATCAGCAAAACTGATGAACCTACAACAACGCAATAAAACTGCCAACCAATACACAGTAGAGGTTGAGCAGCTGACAAAAATGTTGGAATGTGCGTACATAACAGACGGTTTACCACTAGAGTTAGCCAGAAGTTATTCAACCCAGAATGCAGTCAAAGCAATGACTAAAAATTGCACAATTGATAAGGTAAAACTTATCATGCAAGCCGGCACTTTCAACACAATGAATGAAGCCGTATCCAAATTCGTAAATAGTTGCACAGAGGCAACCGGACAGCAAAACACTGTCCTATATTACAGAAATAATTCACAGCGCGGCGGAAACCGCGGGCGTGGAAATTATAGAGGTAACTTTCGCAGTCGCTTCAATAATTATAATAACAATAATTACAACAATCAATCAATGGACGAGGCCAATATAAAGGAAACTCTAGAGGCCGTGGCAACTCGAACAGAAGCCAAAACTATAATAACCCAAGTAACGTCCGAGTAACCAATAATACATCGGGAAACTCCCAAAGCCCTTTAAATACTCAACAATAGAGAATGCAAGGGTTCATACTATTAATCTCAGTCAGAATATATTCGTATCATTCAACCATGTGGCTGCAGGAAAAGAACTTGTCTTTTTGGTAGACACTGGTGCAGACATTTCAATAGTTAAGGGCTTACAGGGGTCTTTTGAGTAAAAAAATGCAAAATTTTTGAGATTTTTTTTCTTTGTTCAGTTATGACATACATTTTTCGGATAAAGTACATTTAAAAAAGTGGAGTTTGAACTTTAATTTCTGAAAATTTCAACTAAAAATATTTTAAATTCAGCAGATGGCAGCCATTTTACGAAGACGTTGTCGAGAAGAAGCACCTTGCGGTGTCCCTCGTAACTCGATGTAGAATTATCTGAAAGCAAAAATCCAAAGTGATTTCATTTTTGGACATGTTTTTCGTGGCCCCAACGATGCCCGAATATTTTTTTTTTCATTTCTAATTTTTTTATAACGTTTTAAAGTAAAAATTGGGATTTTTAGCAGTAAAAGTCGGCCATTTTGTATCTGTAAAATCGAAAAAAAAAATAAAAAATTGAAAATAAGATCGTTGGGGCCGGGATAAATATGTGTAGAAAGTGTGTGAAAAATTTCAAATTGATCGGTGGCATATTCGCTGAGTTATGATGGACACCGACTTTAAAAACAACATTTCGAGAAAAACGTTGTTATTGCAGCTTGTTGCTCGGCTCTTTGGACGCGAGACAGAAACTTTAAAAAATCATATCTCCGTCAATTCTTCACCAAATTGCTTGCAATTTTAACAGAATACTCCTGAGACTTTGTACTATCGAATAAAAAAATAAAAATTTTTGACAATTTGTGACCCCTGTAAGCCCTTAAAGAAAATTCTGATGTCTTTCATGACATACAATACAATTATATTATAGATATAAAAGGAATAAGTCAAGAAGTAACCAAATCAAAGGGGTTAACTTCCATTGAAATACAGACCACTAAGTACATAATCCCACACGATTTTCATATCGTGGATTTAAAATTCGCTATTCCCTGTGATGGCATATTAGGAATCGATTTTATTAAAAAATACAACTGTCAATTAGACTTCAAGCCATCTGAAGATTGGCTTATAGTTAGACCTAATAACTTAAAATTTCCCATTTATGTTCCAATAACATACAGTTCTGGCAATAACTCAATACTTCTGCCAGCAAGATCCCAAGTTGTCGGAAAAATAGAACTAAATTCAAAAGAAGACAGTGTATTGATTCCAAATCAAGGAATTCAGCATGGTATTTACATAGCAAGCACCATAGCAACATCTAAAAACGCTTTTTTATAAGACTACTCAATACAACGAATAAAGATCAAGTAGTCAGTACAAATAATTTAGCATTTGAATCACTTTCCAACTACGATGTAGTCAAAACTAATATAGACAATAGAAAACAATCTGTATTATCCCAACTAAAGAAAAACTTTCCTCCACAATTCGAATCACAACTTTCAAGCTTATGCACCCAATATAATGATATATTCGGATTGGAATCTGAACCAATAAGCACTAATAATTTTTATAAACAAAAACTGAGATTAAAAGATGATGAACCGGTGTATGTAAAAAATTATAGAAGCCCACATAGTCAGGTGAACGAAATACAAAAACAAGTTGGAAAATTGGTCACTGACGGCATCGTTGAACCATCTGTATCTGAAAATAATAGCCCATTATTACTTGTTCCTAAAAAACCAGCTCCAGGTTCAGAACAAAAGAAATGGCGATTAGTAATTGACTATCGTCAAATTAATAAAAAATTACTGTCCGATAAATTTCCACTCCCAAGAATTGATGATATCTTAGATCAACTTGGGAGAGCAAAATATTTTTCATGTTTTGACTTAATATCAGGATTTCATCAAATTGAACTAGAAAAAAGTTCAAGAGATATAACATCATTTTCAACGAGCAATGGCTCGTATCGCTTCACGCGACTACCTTTTGGTATAAAAATAGGGCCAAATTCATTCCAGAGGATGATAACTATAGCATTCTCAGGATTAGAACCTTCACAAGCATTCCTTTACATGGACGACTTAATAGTTATAGGTTGTTCTGAAAAACATATGCTTAAAAACTTAACAGATGTTTTTGAGAAATGTAGAAAATACAACCTAAAGTTACATCCAGAAAAATGCTCATTTTTTATGCATGAGGTGACTTTTCTAGCTCATAAATGCACAGATAAAGGAATACTTCCAGATGACAATAAATATGATGTCATTATGAATTATCCTACGCCGCACAATGCGGACAGCGCTAGACGTTTCGTTGCATTTTGCAATTATTATAGACGTTTCATTAAAAATATCGCCGAATATTCACGGCACATAACAAGATTATGTAAAAAGAATGTTCCTGTCGAATGGACAGATGAATGCGAAAACGCATTCCAATATTTAAAAACAAAACTTATGGAACCTACTTTGCTACAATATCCAGATTTCAGCAAAGAATTCTGTATAATTACTGATGCAAGTAAGCAAGCGTGCGGAGCGGTTTTAACTCAAAACCATAACGGACTCCAACTTCCCATAGCATACGCATCAAGAGCTTTCAGTAAAGGAGAAAGTAATAAATGTACAACTGAGCAGGAATTAGCTGCAATTCACTGGGCAATATTACATTTTAGGCCATACATTTAAGGAAAACACTTTACAATTAAAACAGATCACAGACCATTAATATATCTATTCTCAATGATCAATCCGAGTTCTAAACTGACACGCATGAGGCTAGAATTAGAAGAGTATGACTTTACAGTCGAATATTTAAAGGGAAAAGATAATCATGTAGCTGATGCGTTATCAAGAATAACCATTAAAGATCTACAAAACATTACAGGCAATATAATGAAAGTCACTACTAGATATCAAAATAGACAGAAAATCCGCGCGGATAACAACAAAATAGAATTGCCTAGGCAATCTATTGAAAAAGCTTCTAAGCCCAACGTATATGAAGTCATAAACAATGACGAAGTACGTAAAGTAGTGACCTTGCATATAAAAAATATGCTATGTTTCTTTAAACATGGTAAGAAAATTATTGCAAGATATGATGTTCGCGATTTATATACTAATGCAGGCCGGTATAAATAAAATCAGCCAACTCAAAATGGCACCGTGGGAAAATATCTTTGAATATGTTTCAATAGATAATTTTAAACAAATGGGCAATAAAATATTGAATACATTAAGAGTAGCGCTACTCAACCCGGTGACCCTTATAGAAAAACAAAAAGAGAAAGAAGCTATACTGTCTAAATTCCATGACGATCCAATACAAGGAGGTCACATCGGCATTTCAAAAACCTTGGCCAAGGTCAGAAGACATTATTTTTGGAAAGGTATGACTCGAGATATTACTGAGTACATACGAAAATGTCAAAAATGCCAAAAAGCTAAAATAACAAAGCACAGCAAGAACCCAAAATGGTAATAACCAATACGCCAATAAACGCTTTCGACAGGGTGATATTGGTCCACTACCTAAATCAGAAAATGGCAATGATCACCTTAATATGTGACCTAACTAAATATTTAGTTGCCATCCCAATTGCAAATAAAAGTGCAAACACCGTCGCAAAAGCAATTTTTGAACATTTTATTCTGAAGTACGGTCCAATGAAGACGTTCATTACGGACATGGGAACAGAATACAAAAATTCAATTATAAATGATTTATGCAGTTATATGAAAATAGACAACATAACGTCTACTGCATATCATCACCAGACTTTGGGTACCGTTGAAAGAAGTCATAGAACCTTCAACGAGTACATTCGTTCATATATATCAGTTGACAAAACTGATTGGGACATATGGTTACAATATTTTGTGTATTGTTTTAACACTACACCATCAGTAACCCATAATTACTGTCCATATGAACTAGTATTTGGTAAGCCAAGTAACTTGCCAATACATTTTAATAAAATAGATAGAATAGAACCTATATATAATATAGATGACTATGCTAAAGAGGTTAAATTTCGATTAGAAAACGCCTATAAGAGGGCCCGTATAATTTTAGAAAATAATAAAATAAGACAAAAACTAGCATATGACAATAAGGTATCAGACTTTAAAATAGACGTAGGCGATAAAGTTTTATTGAAAAATGAAAAAAAAATGGAAAAACACAAAAGTTATTTACTTATCAGTGTGCTATCTATTTGGCAGCTAGCAAGAGGAGCATCCCAAAAAACAACAACAAAACTGATGAGCGCAAGAAACTAACTCCCGTGCGCAAAAAAGAAAGAGGGGTTATCTCTTTCTGTGTCTTGCACACGATATTGTTCATTTAATACGAAATTTTAACTGTGGATCTGCATCCGATCAAAGCGAGGATGCAATAGCGGGCCCTCTAGTAATTATATATTTACATATATATCGGGTTGTCACTTCGTCACACTATATTACATTTATTTATTATTATGCCCTTGCAGGGTATTATAATTTTAGTCAGAAGTTTGCAACGCAGTGAAGGACACATTTCCGATCAGAATCAACAGCCGAGTCGATCTAGCCATGTCCGTCTGTCTGTCTGTCTGCCTGTAAGTCCGTTTCTACGCAAACTAGTCCCTCAGTTTTAAAGCTATCTGAATGAAACTTTGCAGATAGTCTTCTTATGCTCTCACCACTATATATATCGGAGCGGGCCGGATCGGACGACTATATCATATAGCTGCTTAATTACGCTGGAACCTCCGCAAGCGTTCAAAATATAATTTTTAGCCTTTTTATACTTGGTACAAACTCGTACGTCCGCTCTGTTTTAATCTCAAACTTCAATTCAATTTATTTCATAAGTCACCGATTAAATTAGATCGATACATTTCAAAATTATTCGCTATTCGATATGTCGTTTCTCTCTTCCAAGTGAACGGACGTGTTTTTTTCTTGCGCTCTCGTTTATTGCAAAATGAAACTGCACATAAGTTAGAACCAGTTTATATAGGACCATTTAAGGTCATTAGAATAGAGGAACGGAATAATATAGTAATAAAAAATAATAAAAATAAGGAACAAACAGTACATAAGGATAGGTTAAAAATGTTTATTTCATAATTGTTATTAGTATAGCCATACTATTTCAAAATTTCTTATCTACAATTGAATATTATTTGTAATTTAATATATTCAAAATCAAAATCTTTAAATTCAAAAAAAAAAAAATAAATAAATAAAAAAAAATAAAAATAAAAATAGTAAAATCTCCATTGTTAATTAAAAACTAATCTTTTAAGTAAAATCTAAGAAAATAACTTCATAAATTACGTTATTTTTCAAAAGGAGGGAGATGTAGTATGCATATATCGAATACCCACTGTACCAAGTTTGTTGCACTGGTTACATAAACAGAGCCCTGGTCTAAGTGGCCGAAATATGAGTCGATCGACGAACACCCACAAAGAGCATACCTAAGCATTTCGCTACATGCACTGACCGTCGGATCGAACTCAAGTGCATGCATATACACAGCCGAACTCAAGTGCATGCATATACCACAACTCCCTCGCTTAAGTAACACATACATATATATTATATATAAGATATACATAATCGTCTCTCTGCTGTCCAACTGTGGGCAGCGCAGCCAGGAGACTTAGGCTTAAATAGAACCTAAGAATGAATGCCAAGATGAGATCCATTTTGATATGGGAAGCGGCACCATTGCCTGCTCCCAAATAAAACTGCAACATTGAATATTAAATCCGCTATTGTTTTTATTTGGATGTAACTATTTCATTGCTAAAGGTCATTTAGGGTCTTAAGAATGATATACTTAAAGATGAAGTCCGGGAAAAATGTTTACATGCCTGATTTTCGAGTTCTGCCTCAGGGCCTCTCACGATTTTACACACGATTTTACAGCCAATGAAAATTTAAAACGCGTTTATCTCAAAAGCACTTTTTTTGAGCTGGCCGAAAACATAACTCGAACAAATCTTTACCGATCGATTCCAAATTTTTACAGTACGTTTGAAATTGTTGTCCGCAGGGAACTACGTTGGGGTTTTTTAAAGAAGTGAATAGTTTATTTTTAAAAAATAAAAATGTGACGAATTTTATGGTCAAATTGTAAATTTTTTTTTTAAACTGTCGCCATTTTACCAAAAATTAATTTAAAAAAAAACCCCTAAGTAGGTCCCTGGGGGCATCAATATGGATTGAGGAAATGTCTGGTTTTTTGTTCTAGATCAAAAATTGTAGAAGATACGTTTCCGGCCGTGGACCCATCTGAGAAAAAACATGCCACCGCATAACTGCTGCGGAGTCACCATTTTTTTTTTTTAATTACTTGAAATTTATGTTTTTTTGTAGTTTAATATTGATATTATAAAATACTTTTTACAGAATTTCAATAACTCCATTGTGTTAACCTACACAAATTTCGAAAATATTCCTTTTTTTTGGGTGTTTTACAGTGGTGTAACCCCTTAAGCCCAACAAATGTATCACAAAAAGGGCCTTAAGCCATGCAAACGACCTAGATAAGGTCTAACGATTATGGCAGAAATATATTATTGTTGCAAACAAAAAAAAAAAACGAATATACATATACATATATGAAAAATAAAACCAATAAAGATTAAAAAAAAAAAAAACTTTTTTTGTATCATAAATTAATTAAATTATTTATATTATTTGAAAAAATAAAATTCGTAAAAAAAAATACTACACGAGTGCGTGATGCGATGGGTAAACGCGGAGGTGTAAGAAATAAAATCAAAAAAAGAGTGGCGCACTTAAAGTGGCTACTATATACAAATTCTCCACCCCGCGTGGGCAGTTGCCCAGAAAATACAAAGCGAGCTTGATTTTCTCACATCAAGTCTCCAAAAGCAAAGCCCAGAAGACAGTACGCACTCCGTGATAAAATCATTATGTGATAAGAAAATTATTAAGCCACGACCAAAAAAGAAAAGTTGCCCAGCTGACTGCCCAGGACCTCTGGACAGTGTTCACTGCAATTATACGTGCAACACATTTTCTTGCCTTAATAAAGAATTATGAAAAAATTATGAATTATATTGAAAAAAAAGCACCTGAAAGAATCTCTTAAAAAAAAAAAAACAATATTAGGGATATGGGTAGGTCGACCTTAGAGAAATTCCAGCTTGAATATTAAAAGACTGCAAGGTCTATAAAAATTTTAGCATGGAATGGAACGAATTGTGAAAAGTATTAAACGAAATAAAACACCAGTTCGATAAGTCGTATAAATCTTTGGCACAGAATAGGTCAATTCAAAAGGCCACTGTAAACAAAGACGCAGCTGTTTTGGTAGAGTGTTTCAACCAAGCACGCGCAATAGTATACGAAAATTGGTGCATGCTTTGGTGTACCCGAAACAGTCGTGAGTGACAACGGAACTCAATTTAAAAGCCGTGATCTCTCTGACTTACTTTCGAAATATGGCGTTTGTCATATGTTTACTGGTGCATACGCTCCACAATCCAACGGAGCTGAGAGAGTTAACCGTTCTATCAATACTGCTTTAAGAGCTTACATTCGGTCCGATCAACGCGAATGGGACGTATTCCTCAGTAGCATCAACTGCTCTCTTCGTAACTCGATTCACCAATCCATCGGTATATCGCCCTATCATGTTGTTTTCGGTCAACACATGATATCTCATGGTAATGATTACAAATTGTTGCGCAAACTGAATTTACTCGCAGAAGGCGATGTAAAATTGTCAAGGACTGACGAATTTCAAAGAATTCGCTCCAACATTGCCAAACATTTAAACAAGGCTTATGAGGCAAACCAGAAGTCTTACAACCTGCGAGCAAGACCCCGTTCTTTTGAGGTTGGCCAGGAAGTTGTTAAAAGGAATTTCGTATTAAGTAACGCCGCGAATAATTTTAACGCGAAACTCGCTCCTGTCGGTATCAAGGCCCGAGTCAAAGAAAAGATTGGTCAGTCAATTTATCTCTTAGAGGATATGAATGGTAAAGAACTTGGTAGATTTCATGCCAAGGACATTTGGTAATTGCTTTTGACTCCTTTTTCAGTTTTTATTGTTAGTCACAGAGACTAAAAATCAAATCTGTGGTTGTGGGAGTCGAGTCAGGATGGCAACCCCAATATATGCTATCGCAATTATTTGGCAACGAACCATTATAGCGAAGTCCAGATCCTGGCAAATTGTGTATTTTCGATAAAGTATCGCAAAAAATCCCTGTTTAGGATTTTGGGCAAGCTACGGTCACATTGGATCTTCATACTTCCGTTCTCTTTTCTGGAAGGCGTGATCGAGTGCAGTTCAACTTTTTGCCTCGTCCCCAAATATTAATCCACGTGCATCGTGTCGATCGGAAGAGTGTTTTTCAAGGCAAATATTGCCAATTCATAGCTTAAACTGTGCTTTAAATATAAGTGGTAAGCTTTCTAGTGCGTTCGATCGCCAGTGGCTAAAAAAATTGATTCCCAGTATAGCGTCTGCGGCCGTCCCACGTTTTTTGGAGAAAATTCCTATTGGCCGCATCGCTTAAGTGGTTTGCCCCGGCTTTGATCACGTGTCATCTCACGGATAGGATCCGTGTGCCGTCTTCTTCTTCTTAAGTGCGCTTAGCGAGAATAAGTGTGCACGACCCATTTGAGAAGCTACTGGTCGTGACGCCGCATCCGCTGCGCACTTGAAGCAGTCCAACACGAATAATCGTGTCCAAACTTGAGTATCTTTAAAATAGTTTCGCATTTATTTGTTAATTTTTCTGAAGAATTTGTAGGTACTTATAAATCTTTACGATCCTAATTTAGCGTGCTTTGTGGAAGATCTGAGAAATATATATGTGATTTTCCCAACTTAAATTAATACCCACAGCTACTCATCAACAGTCATCAGGTCTGCTGACATCGTTGGAAAGTGCGTAAGTACGGCATAGGCGTAAAACCTAGTAATACCTGAACATACACATATATAATATAAAGTCAGAGATTCCTAAATAGTGTGTTAAATCGTAACGTAAAGAAAATCGTAATGTAAAGTAAAACGTAAAGTAAAACGAATAGTAATGTAAAACAAACTTTCAATATCTTTATTCCTATCTTAATTATCTTTATTTTCGTTTGCGGTAAAAAGGACAAAATTACTCAATAAGAAGTTTTCTAACGTAAAGATCTAAATCTTTAGGCTTAAGGATAGATTAGAAAATGTGAATTATCTTTACCTTTTGTGAGGTAGTTATCTGGGCTGGGATAGAGACTCAGTCTCGCCAGGGTCTCTCTACAGAAAATTTATAAAGATCTGGGACAATGTGACTAATATGAGACGGTGGGCTGACGCGGGGTGGAGTTTGTCAGCCACCGAGTTACACTAAAAAAATATGTTGATAGGGTGGGACAGAGGGAAGGGCCGAATTAGCCTTTATGCATGTTTGGGGCCGAAGGACCGAGGGGGAAAAGAAGAAATAGTAGCGAATTTGCTCCGGCCGGCTGTGCCTGGCCCGTCCAAAATATATTCAGTTTTTTACTTGGGAATTTCCCCGAAGTATAAATGTCGCCAAAATATAATTGATAATTAATAAATATAATTTAAATTTATTATTCTTTTCCAGTGCGCCTATAATTTACTATTTGTTTTTTTTTATATTATCCTTATTATCCATCGTTTATCCTTACGACCGGTTTTCTCGGCTAATTTTTATTTCTATTCAAACAATTTATTTAATTTAAATTTTCATATATTTTGTTCGGGTTCTTAAAATATTTTCTCCCAGTGTAGCTGGGCCTTTTATTTATCAAACACAATTTGGTTAAATTTAATATCATTATTTATTTTTTTTTAATTTTGTTCTTCCGATACACTCGCTTTCTTTTATTATTTCATTTTTTTCATAATTTCCTAATGTATAATTTTTAAGCTTTCAATATTTACAAACTTCCACATTTTTTTATCTCTGTGTTTTCGCCCGTTGACATTTATTTTATAATTTCTAAGATCATATTTTCCGTATACTTTTTTATTTACAGATTTCTTATGTTTCCATATTTCATATAATTTTTCGCAGTGTTCTAGAGGTTAGGTCAAGCACGTGCATTTTTCTAGAGTCGGTCTGACCGCACTCTCTAGTGACCACCACATCGAGGGCTCGCAAAGATTTTCCTACACACCTGCTAGCCAACTCGTTGCGGTCTCACACTAACACTCACCCGTCTCGCTCCGGCACACACTTTGAGACCGGCTCCGTCCCGCCGCTCCTTACTGCTCCTCCAAATATTGACTTGCACTCTCCTTACGGTGGCAATCACCGGCCCGTAATTCTCCTTTTTAAATTGTTTTAAGTTTTGTCCAAGTTTGTTCGCACACGCGGTTTTGGTTTTTCCCGTCACTGACTTTGCGCACGTCCGTTTACCTTCGCCACTTAAGTCCAACTCCACTCCGTTTCGCTTCGCGAAATTTCTTGCGGAGTTCTTTTTGCCTTCTTCCAGGAGTTTACCGTACGATCGGTTGCTCCCTCTCTCTCGCTCTCATGAGCCCTTGCCTATTTTCGGGTGGCGTGATCGCGGTGAGTTTTTGCTGTGTGCGCTGGTGTGTGTGTGTCGGTGTGTGCTAGCCTTCCAGGCTAACGGGGCGAGCTCGGGTTAGGGATGATAGTTTTGTAACTATCGTATCGGGTGTGGGTGCCCTACTTAAATTATTGGAAATTAAATCTAACTTATTCCGACTGCTTACATATACTTATTATTATTTATGTACATATAGTGATTATTATTTATGTGTGTATTGGTTATATATTTATTTGCATATTCAGTATAGGTTAGGATTATTTATTTATTTTCATATATAGTTTAGTGTTTATTTTTATATCATTAATTTGGGAGGGCCAAACGGCTCCTCACATTCCCCTCTTTCTTCGGGGGTCGAAGAGAAATGATGATCTTGTTGGTGCGGGTGACGTGGATGCGATACTGCGCACTTATCGCGTGGTAAAGGAACTTGCGCAGTGTGCACCGATCCTGGCGCTCTTCCTCCCGCGCCTGTTCGACCAGGGAATAAGGCAGTCGGTCGCCTCCCGTGGTCAGGACCCAATGACTCGGGAACGGGACCATCCGATCCTCCGGTTCGGTGCTTGGGGTTCCCTTCGCCGGCTCGTCTAGGCCGTGACCACTCTCCTGGCCGACCTCGTCGTCTGCAGCGCTGCTGTCGCTCTGCCGGCGGTGGCTCCGGCTCCGGGATCTCCTGTTCCGGCTCCGACTTCTCCGGCTCCGACTCCTCCGGCTCCGACTCCACGCCGAATACGTGCTCGGGTCGATCCTGTCGAGGCCACACACCTCGTCCCGAGTGATCTCGTCGGCCGGATCGAATGCCTTAGGGGGTTGCCAGCGTCGGGGGTTCATGTGCCACTTGTCGATCGCCGTCCAAGCGGGGCAGCGAGGCACCATGGTCTCCTCTGGGCGGAGTGGGTTGTAATCTGGAGGCAGCCCGGGCTCGGGAGAGGCACACGCCGTCTCCCCAGCGTCTTCCTGCTGTAGCTCCTGCTGGCGGTGCGATAGGCGAGCGTCCTTCTCCCTCGCCAGCCGATTCGCTATCTTGTGGCCGGGAAAATCCCGCGGGCGGCGCCAGTCCAGGCCAGGGTCATGGATCGCCTCCTGGGGGTCGAAATCTGGGCCGAGATACGCACTCGCCCTCTCTTCACGGTGGCAATCGTCTTCCGGTATCTCAAAGCTTCTCCCCATGACCGGTGTCGACCAGTCTTCTGCGCGGCGATGGTCGCACGAAGCCGCGAAGCAGTCCTCGACGCCGCAGAGGGTTGACACCGAGATGTCGTCGCTGGGACCCTAGGGAGTCGGCTTCGGCCACTCCCAATCTTCGTCGTCCTCGGACTTCTCGGTCTCCTCGGTGCCTGAGGACGTGTTGTAGTCGATTTCGGGGGTCCTCCTGCCGCCATCGCCCGATTCCGGGGTTGGACTCTCACGGGGTATCGGGCTGAACCGCTCTACGAAGGACAGATCGTCGACCCAGACCTGGGTGTCGTAGCGGCGTTGCCCGCGGTAATGGTCCGTTTCCGGCGGGTAGAATGGAGGGCGTATCCAGGCGCACCTCCTCCGCGGGAACACGGCGACATCCGGGGGACTTGTGGCCTCGCCGACGTTCGTTTCTGCCATATCTAGGGGGAAAGAAGCAAGAGTTTTATAAGTCTTTTGTCTTACGAAGCAAACTAGCAAATTGTTAATAAACGTTAGTTGGGGTGGGTTAGCTGTGGGCCCTGGGAGCATGGAGTTTTCCCCTCAGGGGAGTGGGGACGTTGGGAAGGCGCACCGACCAGCAAGTGGCCCCCACTGACTCCGACTTGGTTCCTGTCACAGGACTCCAGTTCTTTACTGGCTCTTGCCTGTCATTTTCATAGCCAACTGTTTGGCGTTTCCGGGCCTCAACCCTTTTCTTAGCCAAATGTTTGGCGTTTCCGGGCCTCAACCCTTTCTGGTGGCAGAACCTCTGGTTCCTGCCGCTGTACTTACCGCCGCTGCGGTCTTCCTCTGCGAAGCTTAGGGTCACACGCCGCTAACTTCCTCCTCGTTCTCCGGCTCCGCCGGTTCCAGATCGTTGACTGTCTCTTTTAAGTCTCCTAGTGATGCCGTCCTGCGCTGCTTACTCTGGGTGTGCTGCAGGCGCACGATCGTGGGTGCCAGGAACTTGATAACCTTGTATGGCCCTTCATATTTAGGGGCCAGCTTTGCCGCAAAATTATCCGCCGCTTTGGATAAGTAGTGCTGCTTTACGAATACTAAAGATCCTAACCGTGGCTTCCACGCTCGTCTTCGAAGATCGTAATCCTTCCGTTGTTCGAGTGAAGCTCGCTGAGTATTCTCCTGGACGACCTTGAACACGTCGCGAAGCATTTCCGCCTTCGCGACGGGTGCTCGGGGAACTTCGCTTGGTCCCGGAGTAACTTCGTCATACAAGGCCCCTGGGAGTCGTGGCTCTCTGCCTTCGCTCGGGGAACTTCGCTTGGTCCCGGAGTAACTTCGTCATACAAGGCCAAGCTTAGCTCCGGTAACAATTCGTCCCAAGTCGTCTGCTTATCCTCGATGTACTGGGCGACCATAGTCTTAATGGTGCGATTGGCCCTCTCCGTCGGGTTCTGCTGCGGTGTATAGGATGCCGTATACTGGATCTCCATTCCCGCTTGTTTACAGAAAGCTTTAAAAGAACGACTAGTGAATTGAGTTCCGTTATCACAAACGAACCTGCGTGGAATCCCGAAATGATTCAGAATCCTTTCCCTAAATGATTTCTCGAGATATGCCGAAGTAGCTTTTCTTAAGGGGACCAACTCAACCCATTTAGAGAAAGCGTCAAAAAATACAAGAAGCATACTGTTTCCGCTCTTGGAACGCGGAAGTGGCCCGATGAAATTTGCGCAGACAGTGTCGAAAGGCTCACTGATCTGTCTGGTAAACATTTTGTCCGCCGGTTTACTCTGACTGACCTTAAACCGCTGGCAAGTGTCACACTTGCGTACATACCTGGCTACATCACGGAAGAGTCCCGGCCAGTAATACCTCTGGGCGATCCGGGTGGTAGTCTTCCTGATTCCGAGATGTCCTGCCGTGGGCTGGTCGTGGCATTCCGACAGCACTCGCTGGCGGTGTTCCCTGGCCACGCACAGTTTCCATGGCACCGAGTCTTCATCATCGGGTCGTGTTCCAATATGTCGATATAGCTGCTGATTCTCGTATACATAGTCCGGAAATTCTCCAGGCTTGTCCTGGACGAGTTTCAGCATCCGCTGGTACCAAGTGCATGTGGGATTGTCCTCCTGAATCATCTGTATCCCCTCCAGAGGCTGTCGTGACAGCGCATCCGCGACAACGTTCTGACTTCCGCGCCGATATGTGACGTCAAATTGGTACTGCTGCAATTCTAACGCCCAGCGTGCTATTCGTCCCGTGGGATTATCGATTGAGTTGAGCCACTTCAAAGCGAGATGGTCCGTTATCACCTCGAACCGATATCCTTCCAAGTAACACCTGAGCTTCCTGATGGCCCATATAATGGCCAGACACTCCTTTTCTGTGGTCGAGTAATTTTCCTCAGCAAACGCGATGACTCTCTCTTCCCCCTGGATTGTCTGGGTTAAAACGGCTCCTAGTCCTATGTCGCTAGCATCTGTTTGGAGGACAAACTTCTCATTAAAGTCGGGACACGCGAGAACGGGTGCCTCCGTGAGCTTCCTCTTCAGTTCCTCGAATGCATCCTGCTGCTCCTGCTGCCATTGCCATTTCTTCCCCTTCTTCAGTAGTAGAGACATCGGTTGTACTACGCTGGCAAAGTTTAGCTCGAATCTCCTGTACCACGACGCGATACCAAGACATCTCCTCAGCTCCTTGCATGTGGTGGGCGGACTCTTATTTTTGTTTTTTTTTTTTTCAATTGAAAATTAATTGATTTAGTAATAAAAATATACATATAATATGTTGATTAGGAAATAAAAATTTTTAATCTATCTTTATGTACTTTTTGTTTCTTTTTATTTTTGTTTTTATTATTTGAAATTATAATATTTTCGTTTTCCTCTATACTTTCTACCTTATATGGTCCAGTATATTTAAAATCTAACTTATGTCCGGTTTCGTTTTTTAACAAAACCTGGTCTCCTATTTTTAGTTGGATATCTTTAACTTTCGTATCATAAAATTCCTTATTTTTAAGTTTGGTATCTTCTATCATTAATCTAGCTCTTTTATAGGCTACTTCTAACCTATACTTAGATTCTTTAGCGTAATCATCCACATTGTATAGTGGTTCTATTCTATCTATGCTATTAAAATCTTTCGGTAAGTTCGATGATTTACCGAATACTAGCTCATTTGGACAATAGTCATGTGCCATTGAGGGCGTAGTGTTAAAACAATACGTGAAATATGGGATCCAATTGTCCCAATCGGTTTTGTCTAGTGAGATATAGGACCGGATGAATTCATTTAGTGTTCCATGACTTCTTTCTACGGTTCCTAAAGTCTGATGATGGTGTGCAGTAGATGTTATGTTTTTTATATTCAAATTTTTACATAAATCTAAATATTATTGAATTTTTATATTCTGTTCCCATGTCCGTAATGAACGTCTTCAATGGACCGTACTTCAGAATAAAATCTTCAAATATAGCTTTTCCTACCGTTTTTGCACTTTTGTTTTTGATGGGTATTGTTACGAGGTATTAATGTTACTGCGTATTCATTTCCTCTTTCAGATTTGGGTAGTGGACCGATCGTATCCACAATTACCCTGTCAAAAGCCATTTGTGGCGTCTCTGTTATTGTCAATGGGGTCTTTGTATGCCTTGTCGTTTTTGACCTTTGGCATTTAGGGCATTTTTTTACATCATTTGATATGTATCGGGTCATATTTTTCCAATAATAACTCCTTTTTAGCTAATGTTCTAGCTAATGTTCTAGCTATGCCTGTATGACCTCCTTGTATCGGATCATCATGGAATGTAAACATTATTGCTTCTTTCTCTTTTTCATTATTTGATAATAGGGTCACAAGCTTGAGTAGCGCTACTCTTAGAGATTGTAATGTTTTATTGCCCATAATTTTAAAAGATTCTATTGAGATGGTGTCAAAGATCCTTTCGCTCGGTGCCACTTTGAGTTGGCGGATATTAAGTATACCGGCTTCTTTTTCAAGCCTTTGAAAGAACTTACCTAAGTCGAGAATTTCATTGGTGTACATATCGCTAACATCAATTCTTGGCATAACTTTTTTTTCACGTTTTAGTAAACATAGTGAATTCGTTATTCGCAAGATCACTACTTTTCGTACCTCGTCATTTACTATGACTTCGTATACGTTGGGCTGAGAAGCTTTGTTTCGAGTTTGCCTAGGCAAATCTACTTGTTCTTTTCCTGCGCAGGAATTTTTCTGTTTACTTTGGTTTCTGGTAGTGACTTTCAGAATGGAATTTTTATTTTGCATTTCCTTCAAATCTGATATTGTTATTCTGGATAATGCATCGGCTACGTAATTGTCCTTGCCCTTCAGATATTCTACTGTAAAGTTATATTCCTCAAGTTCAAGCCTCATTCGCGTCAGCTTTGAGCTTGGATTTATCATGGAGAACAGGTATGTGAGTGGTCTGTGATCAGTTTTGACAGTGAAATGTCTACCATAAACGTATGGTCTGAAGTAAGTTATTGCTTACTGGAAGCTGGAGTCCGTTTTTGATTTGAGTTAAAACTGCTCCACATGCTTGCTTACTAGCATCCGTTATTATGGAAAATTCTTTGCTAAAATCTGGGTATTGTAATAAATTTGGATTTATTAGTGCCGATTTAAGATGTTCGAAGGCATTCTGGCAATCAGTTGACCATTCGAATTTAACATCTTTCTTACATAATCTTGTTATGTGACGGGAATATTCGGCGAAATTTTGGATAAAACGTCTATAGTAATTACAAAAAGCTATGAATCTTCTAGCGCTGTCCGCATCATGTGGGACTGGATAATTCTTGATGACGTCGTATTTTTTGTCGTCAGGCAAGATTCCTTTATCTGTGCATTTGTGTCCCAAAAATGTGACCTCGTGCATGAAAAATTAACATTTTTCAGGATGTCATTTTAGATTAGATTCATTGAGCAATGGAACGCCTTTTTACGCTCACGGAAGTCCTGCTGCTGCCCCAAATGATCTGAAACACAAAAATTAAGTACATTCTTACTTTGTATACTTTTGTGCATGGCTGGTACCAGAATTGCGAAAAAAAATGAAAATTGAAAAACTTATGCGATTTTAAATGAAAAACTCGATTTTTACGCGCTTTTTTCGATATTAATTGTTATATAAAATGAAAAATATTCAATATTTTTTAAAGATTTTGGTACCAGCCATGGATAAGCCTCTAATACACGATACTTTAAAATTTCGTGGCGATTGCTCAACTCGTCTGGCTTGAATCACTTCCGCAAGGTCAAAAAATGTCGTTTCGAGTAAAACGCGTTTAAAGTTTTGCTTCAGTACCTGTTTTAAGGTGTAGGTGCTCCCTGTTTTAAGGTGTAGGTTCCGTAATTCTTAAGATAACCAATTGAAATTTTGGGAGCGGTCTCTAGAAACATATATCAATCCAAAAATGCAAAAAAAAAAAAAAAATTTTCGACCACACAGGGTAGAAACCCCCCTTAATTTGACGATAGTCGATTACTAGTCTCCATTTTTTCTTATCAGAACCGGGAAGGGATTTCTTTGGAACTAACAAAAGTGGGCTATTGTATGGTGATACAGATGGTTCGACTATTTTATTATCGATTAGCTTTTGTACCTGTACCTGTATATCGTCTTTTTGACTATGAGGATTTCTGTAATTTTTTATGTATACCGGTTCGTCACTAGTCAATCTTAGTTTTTGTTTATAGAAATTATTTGTTGTTATTGATTCGGTTTCGAGTCCGAATATATCACTTTATTTGGTGCATATTTCTGTTAATTTTGTTTTGAATTGGGGGGGGAAGTTTTTTGTTAGTTGAGATAAGACAGTTTTTTCTCTTACTTTGGGATTAGTTTTAACTATTTCGTAGTTCGAAAATGTTTCATATTTTAAATCATTAATATTTATTATTTTATCAACATTTCATCAACCACTTGACCCTTGCTGGTAGAATCATGGAATTATTACCAGAACTGTATGTTATTGTAACATAAATTGGGAAATTCAAATTTTTGGTCTCATTATAAGCCAATCTTCGGTGGGTTTGAAGTCTAGTTGGCAATTAAATTTCTTTATAAAATCAATGCGTATTATTCCATCACATGGTATTGCAAAATATGGATCTACTATATGAAAATCATGTGGAATTATAATATTTATCTGTCTGTATCTCAAAAAAATTAACCCTTTGGTTTTTATTAATTCTTGGCCTATGCCTTGAATAATGATTTTATTATTTTCCTGAACATCATGAAATATGTCAGAATTTTCCTTTCATATTGATATGTCTGCACCCGTGTCCACTAGGAATACAAGTTTTTTATTTGTTTCCGTATTATAAAAAAGATAGAAAAGTGTTGTTACTAAGATTGATGGTATAGATTTGTTTGTTTGAAGGGGTTTGAGAGTTCCCGAGTTGTTTTGAGTTACTCTCACATTATTTCGGTTTTGGTTACCGTTATTCCTGTTATTCCTTTGTCTATAATTTCCACGACCTCTGGTCTGGTTATTATAATTTTCGTTGTATCCGTTGTTTCTGTAGTAGCCATTGCTTTGGTAGTGCGAGTTATACTGAAAGGTATCACGGCCTCTACCACGAAAATTACCTCGATAATTATTACCACGATAGGCCTGTCCACCGCGTGCGAATAATACTGTTATTTCAGTACTGCATTGCATGTACTTCGTAACGGCTTCATTCATTGTATTATAATTACCGGCTTCCAGTATGGTTTTTAGCCTGCCATGTTCACAATTTTTAGTCATTGTGGTTATGGCCTCCTTGGTGCTGAACTTTTCAGCATGTTCAGCCGATAAACCTTCATCGATATATGATGCTTTAAGGAGTATCCTAAGGTAAATTTTTCTGCAGTTTTACCTTTCTGCATCGTTCTAGCCATTTTAGCTTTTACTACATCGGACGATTCGCCGATAATATTGGCTTCTAATATGGCAATTATCGAAGAGATAGTGGTCTCATTTTTAACCTTGTACAAGGTTGATCCGGCTGGTTGGTCTGGCATGTTTCGCAACTTCGAATGTAATCACGAACGTTGATAACCATGTTTGGCCAATAGAAACGACGTCTAATACGCTCTAAACATTTAGCTACCCCACAATGAGCAGATGTTGGTTGGTCATGAGCCGAACTCATTACGCTTTGTCGCAACGACTCAGTTACAAGCAATTTCCTGCAATCGTCCGGTGAAATGTCAGTAGAATTGGGGAAAGTTGCACGATGATAAATAAACCCATCTATGACTTGAAAATCAGGTAACTTTAGAGACACGAATTTATCTCTGAGAGCAGAGTACTCTTCCGATTGAAATGCACTGGAAGATAGATCAGTTTCGGGGCGGATTTCAAGGTCTATTGAAGAAATATCGATATCTTCGAACGATCGAGATAGAGCGTCCGCAACCACATTTTCGGTTCCTTTCCGATGTTCCATTTCGAAAGAATAACCCTGAAGTTTGATAGCCCATCTTGCCAATCTACCGCTTAGATCTGATTTGTTCATTAGCTTTGACCATCAATATACATTCAGAACTACTGCCATGCATTCCAGTTCGGTAACTGTATAGTTACGTTGGGCTTTATTCAGCTTTTTAGACATGTATGCTATATTCTTGATTCTTATGACATTACAGTTTTTTGGGGAATTATTTCTTTTTTTTTTGGGGACTTATTTCATAATTTGGTAAAAAAATAAAATAAAAAATCGTTGTTGTTGTATTCCATACAAATTTTTGGGGACTTATTTCATTTTTCCATGTGTCATTTTTTTAAGATTGCGGAATTTTTTTTTTTTCACCACCTATAACGCTTTTGTTGGGGCCACTGTCCAGGAGAGCTAACTGCAATTGACCAAATATGTCAATGTTTGTGAAAGGTCGGATATCTTTTTTGTTGTAAACGATTGATGAGATCGTAAAACGATTGAATGAACGCTTACGAATCCAAAATTTCCGAATTCGCCGTGATGATCGACGTTTACAAAAATGAATAGAATTAGCATTAAACATTTGGAATTTACGATTTGCATACTCCGACAATCATAAATGATATGGGTTGAAAGTTTGGGTTAATGATACGTCAGGTTGAGTTGAAGGCAAAATGGAATGAACATCATTTGCCACAGAATCTGGTTCTGTTTGTATTTTCGAGGCTAACGGCGGACATTCGTTTTCTTTGCATAACGAATGTCCTCTTGGGAGTTTTCCGATGCCGAATTACATTTTCGCAGTTGGGCTTATACACCTCCGGTGTTCCGCAACCATAACAAAAAATACGGCGGGTTTTAAGGAAATTCTGGTAACCGTGGCCTGATTCTTCACAGTTCCAGCACTTAATTTTCTCGGAAGACTTAACAACAGAAATTTCGTTATCGACATCAAATTCTTCTTCAGATGGATCTTCGGAATCTTTTTCGTGAAGAATTGCGTTAACAAAACGCTTGCTGGTGTTCGGACGTTGGATTGGCTTTGTCCGAGTGTTACGAAAGAATTCTTCGTGACGATGGCATTCCCTACGCAATGATGCTAAGTTCGGAGTATCTATGTGCAATAGTTCATGTTTGATCTCCGGCTTGAGATTATGACGAACTTCTACAGTAATTTCACTGTCCTGCATTGGTTCACGGAGGGAATCTGCAATGGAAAGCATTGCATCCAAAAAGTCATCAAAATTTTCGGTACTACCCTGTTTGCGGCGACGCATAGCACTTTTGATTTCACGATCAGATCTCTGATCTTGATATCTCTCCTTTAGACGCCTGCATAACATATTCCAATTCATGTTATCGGACGATCTATGAACACGCCAATAAAATGCCAGGGCCGGTCCTGCAAACAATAAATTAGCGAACTGGGAAAGTAATTCGAAGTTTCCGTTAAGGCATTGCAAAGTGAGACAATTTACGCGATAAATAAAATCCTCAATAGCAATGTCGTTGGCTGACCCGCTGAATTTAATACGCCAATTAGATATTATATTAGAAATCCTTTCAGGTCTATCCAAAGAAAGATCACTTCGATCGCTTCGAAAGTCTGGAGAAGTCCTAACATGTTGATTGTTATTTCGTTCTGAGTTTATCTCGGGACCGTTTCGATCGAAATTAGTTAGTATATCTTGCTGCAGCTCACTCTGTCCATTACTTGCAAATGTGGATCTATTCAATAGAGTGAGTAATTTGTTCTGTCACTGATTGTAGCATGCTTACCTGAAAGGACTGCATTGAACTCTGAACTATTTGTTCAACACGGTCTTCTGTAATGACTCTGGAACCTGAGTTATCCCCGCTACGTATTTCCTTTTGGGAATTTTGATCAGACTTTCCGTTCTGTTTTGCTGTAGTTCGAGAAGCTGAACGAGTTACCATCTTGTTACCCTGAGATTTAGTGGAAAGAGCCAAATGAGATCCTAACTCGGATTGAGAACATGACTGACCACGGATGGGGCATTCGTCATGGTTCTTAAGGTAATTGTCAAGGCAAAGCTTATGAAAAGAATGTTTACAACGGGTTTCGACCAAATCCAGATTGCATACTGGCCCGTTGCAGATGGTGCATATCACCGATACATCAGTATCTAAGTCAACTAAATTTTCATTACTACGCATCATCATTTTTAGTGTTTAAAAATACACTCGCTAGTGTGTATTATATAAAGACAATCGTTCGTCTTTAGAACAAGAAAGATAAGCGATAAGATCAAACGACCAACGGTAGGCAAGAAACGGTAAGATCCAACGACCAAAGGTAAGAGAAACGGTGAGATCCAACGATCAAGAATTGATGATGATGATGAGTCACCATTTTTTTTTTAATTACTTGAAATGTATGTTTTTTTGTAGTTTAATATTGATATTATAAAATACTTTTTACAGAATTTCAATAACTCCATTGTGTTAACCTACACAAATTTCGAAAATATTCATTTTTTTTGGGTGTTTTACAGTGGTGTAACCCCTTAAGCACAACAAATGTATCACAAAAAGGGCCTTAAGCCATGCAAACGACCTAGATAAGGTCTAACGATTATGGCAGAAATATATTATTGTTGCAAACAAAAAAAAAAAACGAATATACATATACATATATGAAAAATAAAACCAATAAAGATTAAAAAAAAAAAAACTTTTTTTGTATCATAAATTAATTAAATTATTTATATTATTTGAAAAAATAAAATTCTTAAAAAAAATACTACACGAGTGCGTGATGCGATGGGTAAACGCGGAGGTGTAAGAAATAAAATCAAAAAAGAGTGGCGCACTTAAAGTGGCTACTATATACAAATTCTCCACCCCGCGTGGGCAGTTGCCCAGAAAATACAAAGCGAGCTTGATTTTCTCACATCAAGTCTCCAAAAGCAAAGCCCAGAAGACAGTACGCACTCCGTGATAAAATCATTATGTGATAAGAAAATTATTAAGCCACGACCAAAAAAGAAAAGTTGCCCAGCTGACTGCCCAGGACCTCTGGACAGTGTTCACTGCAATTATACGTGCAACACATTTTCTTGCCTTAATAAAGAATTATGAAAAAATTATGAATTATATTGAAAAAAAATCACCTGAAAGAATCTCTTAAAAAAAAAAAAAACAATATTAGGGATATGGGTAGGTCGACCTTAGAGAAATTCCAGCTTGAATATTAAAAGACTGCAAGGTCTATAAAAATTTTAGCATGGAATGGAACGAATTGTGAAAAGTATTAAACGAAATAAAGCACCAGTTCGATAAGTCGTATAAATCTTTGGCACAGAATAGGTCAATTCAAAAGGCCACTGTAAACAAAGACGCAGCTGTTTTGGTAGAGTGTTTCAACCAAGCACGCGCAATAGTATACGAAAATTGGGAAAGACTAAGCAAGAAACATTGGTCCGAAGTATCGGGATTCCTTAACAGGTTTCGAAAACACTTGCTGTCTATAAGAGCAAAATTCCAATTGAACATTTTAATCCCAAACATCTTGAACACCCAATCGACACTTGAAACAGGCGAAGATTCTGAGCCGACTGAGCTAGAAACTCAGGACCCTGAAACTGAGGCAGAAGAAGCTCATGTTGAGGAACAAGATCTGCGCGATCTTACCATGCCCGCGGTATTAATAATACCAACAACACAGGAAGAGGTATTGGAGTCGGACGAATCTGTTTCATTAATAGGTTTACTAGATACAATAGAAACCATAATGACCGACTCAGCTGCCGAAAGGGCGTATATCAAAGATATATCAAGCGCCATACTTGAATTCAACGGTAAAAAATTAAATCTGGCAAGATTTTTAACAGCCGTTAGATTGGTCAATTTAACAAAGGACCATTTGAAGAATTAGCTGTAGAGGTCATTAAGTCCAAAATAATCGGATCAACCTTGTACAAGATTAAAAATGAGACCACTATCTCTTCGATAATTGCCATATTAGAAGCCAATATTATCGGCGAATCGTCCGATGTAGTAAAAGCTAAAATGGCTAGAACGATGCAGAAAGGTAAAACTGCAGAAAAATTTACCTTAGGATACTCCTTGAAGCATCATATATCGATGAAGGTTTATCGGCTGAACATGCTGAAAAGTTCAGCACCAAGGAGGCCATAACCACAATGACTAAAAATTGTGAACATGGCAGGCTAAAAACCATACTGGAAGCCGGTAATTATAATACAATGAATGAAGCCGTTACGAAGTACATGCAATGCAGTACTGAAATAACAGTATTATTCGCACGCGGTGGACAGGCCTATCGTGGTAATAATTATCGAGGTAATTTTCGTGGTAGAGGCCGTGATACCTTTCAGTATAACTCGCACTACCAAAGCAATGGCTACTACAGAAACAACGGATACAACGAAAATTATAATAACCAGACCAGAGGTCGTGGAAATTATAGACAAAGGAATAACAGGAATAACGGTAACCAAAACCGAAATAATGTGAGAGTAACTCAAAACAACTCGGGAACTCTCAAACCCCTTCAAACAAACAAATCTATACCATCAATCTTAGTAACAACACTTTTCTATCTTTTTATAATACGGAAACAAATAAAAAACTTGTATTCCTAGTGGACACGGGTGCAGACATATCAATATGAAAGGAAAATTCTGACATATTTCATGATGTTCAGGAAAATAATAAAATCATTATTCAAGGCATAGGCCAAGAATTAATAAAAACCAAAGGGTTAATTTTTTTGAGATACAGACAGATAAATATTATAATTCCACATGATTTTCATATAGTAGATCCATATTTTGCAATACCATGTGATGGAATAATACGCATTGATTTTATAAAGAAATTTAATTGCCAACTAGACTTCAAACCCACCGAAGATTGGCTTATAATGAGACCAAAAAATTTGAATTTCCCAATTTATGTTACAATAACATACAGTTCTGGTAATAATTCCATGATTCTACCAGCAAGGGTCAAGTGGTTGATGAAATGTTGATAAAATAATAAATATTAATGATTTAAAATATGAAACATTTTCGAACTACGAAATAGTTAAAACTAATCCCAAAGTAAGAGAAAAAACTGTCTTATCTCAACTAACAAAAAACTTCCCCCCCCAATTCAAAACAAAATTAACAGAAATATGCACCAAATAAAGTGATATATTCGGACTCGAAACCGAATCAATAACAACAAATAATTTCTATAAACAAAAACTAAGATTGACTAATGACGAACCGGTATACATAAAAAATTACAGAAATCCTCATAGTCAAAAAGACGATATACAGGTACAGGTACAAAAGCTAATCGATAATAAAATAGTCGAACCATCTGTATCACCATACAATAGCCCACTTTTGTTAGTTCCAAAGAAATCCCTTCCCGGTTCTGATAAGAAAAAATGGAGACTAGTAATCGACTATCGTCAAATTAAGGGGGGTTTCTACCCTGTGTGGTCGAAAATTTTTTTTTTTTTTTGCATTTTTGGATTGATATATGTTTCTAGAGACCGCTCCCAAAATTTCAATCTTAAGAATTACGGAACCTACACCTTAAAACAGGGAGCACCTACACCTTGAAACAGGTACTGAAGCAAAACTTTAAACGCGTTTTACTCGAAACGACATTTTTTGACCTTGCGGAAGTGATTCAAGCCAGACGAGTTGAGCAATCGCCACGAAATTTTAAAGTATCGTGTATTAGAGGCTTATCCATGGCTGGTACCAAAATCTTTAAAAAATATTGAATATTTTTCATTTTATATAACAATTAATATCGAAAAAAGCGCGTAAAAATCGAGTTTTTCATTTAAAATCGCATAAGTTTTTCAATTTTCATTTTTTTTTTTCGCAATTCTGGTACCAGCCATGCACAAAAGTATACAAAGTAAGAATGTACTTAATTTTTGTGTTTCAGATCATTTGGGGCAGCAGCAGGACTTCCGTGAGCGTAAAAAGGCGTTCCATTGCTCAATGAATCTAATCTAAAATGACATCCTGAAAAATGTTAATTTTTCATGCACGAGGTCACATTTTTGGGACACAAATGCACAGATAAAGGAATCTTGCCTGACGACAAAAAATACGACGTCATCAAGAATTATCCAGTCCCACATGATGCGGACAGCGCTAGAAGATTCATAGCTTTTTGTAATTACTATAGACGTTTTATCCAAAATTTCGCCGAATATTCCCGTCACATAACAAGATTATGTAAGAAAGATGTTAAATTCGAATGGTCAACTGATTGCCAGAATGCCTTCGAACATCTTAAATCGGCACTAATAAATCCAAATTTATTACAATACCCAGATTTTAGCAAAGAATTTTCCATAATAACGGATGCTAGTAAGCAAGCATGTGGAGCAGTTTTAACTCAAATCAAAAACGGACTCCAGCTTCCAGTAAGCAATAACTTACTTCAGACCATACGTTTATGGTAGACATTTCACTGTCAAAACTGATCACAGACCACTCACATACCTGTTCTCCATGATAAATCCAAGCTCAAAGCTGACGCGAATGAGGCTTGAACTTGAGGAATATAACTTTACAGTAGAATATCTGAAGGGCAAGGACAATTACGTAGCCGATGCATTATCCAGAATAACAATATCAGATTTGAAGGAAATGCAAAATAAAAATTCCATTCTGAAAGTCACTACCAGAAACCAAAGTAAACAGAAAAATTCCTGCGCAGGAAAAGAACAAGTAGATTTGCCTAGGCAAACTCGAAACAAAGCTTCTCAGCCCAACGTATACGAAGTCATAGTAAATGACGAGGTACGAAAAGTAGTGATCTTGCGAATAACGAATTCACTATGTTTACTAAAACGTGAAAAAAGTTATGCCAAGAATTGATGTTAGCGATATGTACACTAATGAAATTCTCGACTGTAACGGCCTGCCGCGGCAGTTTAAAATAACCGCCAATAAATATCGATAATGGTATAGAATCTGGTAATGGTGTTGCCAGCTAATATTGTTACCGGTATCTGGTAATATGACCTATATAGATATATAGATATCGATAGAGTTATCGATAGCCAGTGTTGTAAATCGTGGCTCCTGTCACTGTTTACGTGCCACGAAGTTCCGCCGGCCATTTGCCGATCTCGGCCTATTCTTTTCTTGGCGAGCTGAAATACAGACGTGTGAATCTCCGAAAGCCAAAGCTGAAGGAGTCAACAACGCCTCGTGGTCTGGTGTGGAGTCACCGGTTGCTTTGCCTGTGCGTGCAGCAGGGTAGTGGAAGGAAGCGATAGCAGTTAACTCGGTGAGAGTCTCTCGGTTGCTAGTCAAATGGCAAAGTGACAAAATTTGCTTGGCCAATTGGAATTAATGGAATTTATTCTCAGGTTTTGGGGGAGGCTTCTCTGCCATCAACGTCGCCCGAGGGCGTCTGCTAAGTCAGCGGTGCTGTCGGATCGATCGCGTGAGAATTATATTCAAAGCCAAAAGTAATAAATTACTTGGCTAGTTTCAGAAGTGAGGTTAATGTTGAATCTGTTTGCAGGTTGTTAAAGGGAGGCATTTCTGCCAATATTCTCGACATTGTGCCACTGGAGCGTGGTTGTGGCCGCGCAAGGCAGTGAATTTATTGTGTTTTGAGGAGAAATCTGGTCGAGACGCTCTGCATCGAGCGCTCGGCGAGAGAGTCCCAGAGGGGTGCTCCTGCGGACGCCACCCCTGCAGGAAGACCAGAAGACCTTTAAGGAGTTCCAAGAGGAGCACCATAGGATATTAACGCGCGTCTAGAAGGCTCGGCATGAGCAATTAAATTCGTGTCCAGGAGGATCATCATGGAATATTAAATTTGTAACCAGTTTGTTCTTGACTCTGAGTCGTCTCCTCGCGAGATCCCCAACGCACCGTTAGGAGTTTCTAGTGCGGATGTGCCTCGGTGATCTGTAGCAGGGATTGTGTAAAGAGGAACCGCAGTTCCAGTGCCGTTTTAACCTCGTGAGGCTTTCTGCGCCAGCCATTAGTGAGACCCAATGCCTTCGCCATAGAGCCGCGTGTGCGCCTATGCCAAGCGACCAGGAGATTCCTGTTAACCGCCTTCCCATCCGCTAGCCTCTTGTAGGCCAAGAAGTTCATTCGGCCGTTGGATGTTTCATCCAGAAAAGACAGTTTCCTCAAACCGTATACCTCCGATAATTCGATAATGTAAATACCCATGCGTCTTTGAGACAAGCTGAGAAGGCTTTCCTTGTCGGTCAGCAGCGCTGTGCCTAATTAGTGAGACTTGATAAATTGGTCGCCAGGACACCAACGAATGGACCTGCAGCCAGTCCTTATTTGAATACATATGTATATATATCTCCTAAAATTGATTAAGCTTATATTTTAGTTAATATCTTTTAAGTTATCCTTTCAAAGAAAAAATCTTTAATTGCGTAGGTCAAGGCAAGAGCTTCAACTACATGGCTAATAAGAGAGTTGTTAGGGAAATTATTTTTTGGGTGCATTCCCGTGCTGAGCAAAAGGCTCGCGTGATCTCTCATTTCTTTCAGATTATACCACCGGAAGATCGATCTTCGTCGTTGGATAAGAAATTGAACAGTGAGTTTTAAAACCAAAGTAAGAATTTGCCGACGTCTCTTAAAGATGACTTGCCTCGACTAACGTAACGTACTCTAATGAAAATTGAAATAATTGTTGTTTAACGTAGTGAATTAAAAGAATTTAAATTTTGAATACGACAAAAGTCGACCACTTTAATATAATGAATTTTAGTAAACTATAATGTGGCGAGTGCCTTTAATAATAAGAAGATAACCTTGAAGAAAACTATAGCCCGATTGTCTAAATTCTAGTTCTTTAATTCTATTAATTGCCGGAGGACAATGTTCCATTCCTTCCTTATTCTAAGTATTATTGGTGAGCTTGTCGCCACGGTAGTTATACAATCCGAATAAATCATGGATGTTTAAATTTGAAGTAAACTGAACTCGGCTGATGTATTCGTGTGCGTAGAGATTTTCAAAGGGGTCACCAGAGCCTAGCTCTAAGGGCGTGATCACAGGATGGGAGGGCACAACGCGACCCGGATAACAGCCGTGGGTTCGCATTCCTGAATTTCTCGCCACCTTTCCTATTTCTTAAACTGTTTTCGCGAATCGTCTGTTCTCTTCTTCCGGTTTAGTATTGCTCATTCTATTGTCGCAGCACGCTCAATTTTCGAACTATTTAATAATAAAGGGTAGCAGTGCTTGAATCGGTGCAGGCAAGAACAACACCCCCCAAGCCGACGAGCAAGGCCGGATCCTATAGCGTGCCCCCGCAAGTACCGATTCTAGGAGTCTTAGCACAGCACCCGTCGTTACACGTTACAGTAATAATTATTTTTTAATTAAATAGTAAGCGGCGCCCAAACTAGTGTGGCCTTTCGAGTACAGTAGACACTCGATAAGACTCATCGATAGACAGATTCGAAAATCTTTTCTATACCTTTCTTAAAATTTAAACTTTTTCTCAAAAAATCTCCAAACGGTTGGAAACCAAGAAGGCATAACTTCAGCTTGCTTCTTGGGCCCCGTTTATCAGGGCCTCGAGGGAAAAGAATCTCAGTCGGAGGAAATACAGAAAGCACCAATCCCAGGAAGGTTTTCTGGCCTTTTTCTGAACTAGCACCTTGTTGCCTTAACTTCACTGTCGAAATTAAAATATTCTCTAGTAACTCAAGCGTTGGAACATAGAGATGCAAGTCAACCCAAAAGACTGCGCTATCCACGACTGACCGGCAAAAGGTTTTAATTTCTTTTCATCTCAGAGGGGCAAATTTTGTTTTCCTCAAGAAGAATTGGAACACTAGAGGGTTAGTTTTCGAACAGGCCGTAGTCCGTTCAAAAATTTTGGAAGAAAATCTTGCTCTCTCCCTAATTAGATTTTTCTAATCCTGAAATGGAAAATTAGGAAGTCTACTTTTACATTCTATAATCTTTATTTGTTTTAAGAGAAATTCAGTAATAACAAAGCCTACGCCGCGGAAACATCAAGCATAGAGTTCAGTTTAAACACCTATTACGTAAAGCAAGTTAGAAAGTTGTTACGAATTCAGTTCGTGTATTATTTTATTCAGATATATCTTATCGTATATGTTGATTCTCTTTAAATCGGCAAGATGGGGTTAGACCGATCTCCAGACAGAGCTTCGGTGGAAGTCCCGAAGAGTGTTTGTGCAATATGCAAACTTGAAATCGAGGAAATAGAAGGAAAATTCGAAACTGTGTGCAAACATGTGTTTCACAGAAGGTGCATCGAGGCACATTTTAGGAAGAGCGATTGCTGCCCAGTATGTCAAGCCAGTTGCAGACCAGGAGCAGAGTCAAAAGGTGCACAAACTCGGTCGAAATCTAAAAGTCGTCCGACTGATAGTAGTATCTCTACAGACGACATTCCTAGTTACTCAGGGAATTCCCGGAGCGCCAAAAGCGATCCGACCGCCGCAGTTACAGCGATGACACTAGTCGCGATGGAGCGAAGGATGCTCGCTGCTTTGTCAAAGAAAATGTCCGAATCTATACAATCAGCAGTGGCTGAATGCGTTCAAAGAACGATGTCAACTCTGTCCAACGTCGATAACAATGAAGAAGAAAGGTTTACTTCTCCACCGTTAGGGGAAGAAAGGGGCGAAACGCGTAGGGTTGGCGAACAGTTTTCAAGTGCACACCCGAATAGGCCAAATGTAGCTTCACCTTTTTCACAAAGAAGTTCAGCGATAGACAATGGAGTGAGACCAGACAAGGTCGTACACATCCTGAACGGGTGGAAGATCAAGTACAACGGATCTGGGATGTCAATAGACGATTTCATTTATAGAGTTGAATCTTTTACTCATCAAACACTAGAAGGGAATTTTGCTCTTTTATGCAGGAATGCTAGTGTATTATTCGAAGGTAAAGCCAATGTATACTACTGGCGATATCACAAGTCAGTAACTGAGGTTCGATGGGACAGCTTGTGCTCAGCCCTTCGGTTACAATTTCGCGAAAAGCGGGATGATGTGGACATTGAGGAGCAAATCCGAAACAGGAAGCAAAAGCCCAATGAATCCTTTGATAGCTTCTATGACAGCGTGAACGTTTTATTGGATCAATTAGAAATACCGTTTCCCACACGAAAGATTGTTAGGATTCTCAAGACCAATCTGCGTCCCGAGATACGTCACGAGATATTGAATGTCGAGGTTTCAACTGTTCAAGATTTGAGGGAAGTTTGTCGCAGACGCGAAGCCTTTCTTGAAGACGTGAAACAGTCGCATGGTTATGTGAAAGGATCTCCGTTCAGACGAGAGGTTTCGGAATTATTCGATGAGTCCAGCTCGCAAAACGGCTAGAGATCGACGCACTTTCCTTGGTGTGTTGGAACTGTCGAAAGGACGGGCATCGATATCAAGATTGCCTTTCCGAGAAACGAGTTTTCTGTTATGGCTGTGGAGCTTCAAATACTTACAAGCCAAACTGTAAGAACTGTCAAAAAAACTCGAAATTCGGCATTCCGAAGTCGCCATACAAACTGAAGACTCCGAATGCCGCGCGTCACCAGTCTACAATGACAGACTAAGAGGGGAAGAGTCATCATCCACCTCTAATTTATTCCCGGACGTACAAGACAATAGTGAAATTTCGCTATTACATAGAAAGAGTAAAGAGTTCTTAAGGATATCCTATCCTGAAAAGGGATATGGGCCCGAACCAGTAATAGAAAGGAGAAAGCCTAGAAGTTCAAAAAGAATTAAGTCGTTTTGGCAAAAAGTTAAGAATTGCAGATTAGGGCTTCAACGCATATGTTCGGTTCCTGTAGAAAGTAAGGATCCGCGACTCTTTCTGCCTGTTAGATTATTGGACCGAGTAGAGTACGGTTTATTGGACTCCGGAGCTTCAATGAGTTGCTTGGGAGGAAAATTAGCCAATGAGTTCCTGAAGGGAGACACTACCTATCGGCAGCTGGATGTTAGAGTCACCACCGCCGATGGAACGCCTCAACGGTTAGTAGGCACGGCAAGGGTGGAGGTAGAATACGATACAGTCAAGAAAGTATTAGAAGTGTACATTGTGCCTTCGTTAACGCAAGATCTAATCTTAGGCATTGATTTTTGGAGGTTGTATGATTTGTTGCCTAGCAGATTGCGAGTAGCAGAGCTAGAGCTCCAAAGACTGAGTCAAGAGGGTAACGACATTGATGTGGACCAACATGACTTGTCCGTTGAGGAGAAAGCGAAATTGACGAACGTAGTCAATTGTTTCCCTTCGTTCAAGGAAGAAGGACTGGGGAAAACTAACCTGATTTCGCATTCAATCGAAGTAGGACGGGTCAAACCAATCAAACAGCGTCATTTTCCGGTTTCTCCCGCTGTGGAGAAAGTAATGTATACAGAGATAGATAGAATGTTACAGTTAGGAGTCATTGAAGAATCAGAGAGCGCATGGTCATCTCCTATAGTTCTCGTGACTAAGCCTGGGAAGGTAAGGATCTGTCTAGATTGTCGGAAAGTCAATAGCTTTACCGAAAAGGACGCTTACCCTCTGCCCCAGATTAGCGGCATATTAAGCCGACTGCCAAAGGCAGAATATATAACAAGCATCGATCTAAAAGACGCTAATTGGCAGGTGCCATTGGACGTTCAATCTCGCGATAAAACGGCGTTTACAGTGCCTGGAAGGCCGCTTTATCAATTCACAGTTATGCCTTTTGGTCTGTGTAATGCTACGAGTACCATGTCACGGTTAATGGACAAAGTAGTCCCTGCTCACCTTAGGAACGAAGTATTCATATACCTAGACGATCTCTTAGTGGTCTCAGCTAACTTCCTTAGGCACTTGGAAGTGCTGAGAGAAATCGCCGTTCACCTCAAACGTGCGGGATTGACTATAAACGTTGGAAAGAGTCACTTCTGCATGAAACGAGTGAAATATTTAGGCCATATCATCGGTGATGGTGGAATCAGAACTGATCCCGATAAAGTGAAAGCCATTACAGACTTTCCAGTACCCAAGACTCTTCGTGCTTTACGTAGTTTCATCGGATTGTGCGGGTGGTATCGGAAATTCGTACCAAATTTCACTTCACTAGCTGCTCCGTTGACGGACCTCATGACCACAAAACGGAAGTTCTCTTTATCTCCAGAGGCGTTGAAGGCCTTCGAGTCGTTAAAACGTTGTCTCTGTGAATCTCCCGTCCTGTGTAGTCCAGACTTCACAAAGCCGTTCGCTATCCATTGTGATGCGAGCAAGACAGGAGTGGGAGCTGTCCTGGTGCAAGTGTCAGCGGAAGGTGATGAGCGCCCGATAGCGTTCATTTCGAAGAAATTGAATCGCGCCCAGCGCAATTACACGGTAACCGAACAAGAGTGTTTGGCAGCAGTGGTTGCGGTAAAGAACTTTAGAGCCTATGTGGAGGGTCACGAGTTCACAATTGTTACGGATCACGCCTCTTTGCGTTGGCTCATGTCGAATCAAGATCTTAATTCTCGTTTAGCGAGATGGTCGATAGCATTAGGGAAGCACAAGTTCGAAATTAAACATCGTCAAGGTCGCCTTAATGTCGTGCCAGACTCGTTATCTCGTGTGAATGAAGATGAAGTGGCAGCGGTGGATTTACAACGAGAATTGCTGTTAGATTTGAGTTCGGAGCATTTTAAGTCTAGTTCGTACAAAGATCTAGCGGAGAATATCTCTGAAAATGTGAAAAATTTTCCTGATTTGAAAGTCGAAGACGGATACGTGTATCGAAAAGCCGAACACTTAACGGGAGAACAAGTGCATGACGAGTATGCTTGGAAATTATGGTTACCAACGGAGTTGATTCCGGAAGCACTTTTCCAGGCTCACAACAGCCCTTTGGCATGGCATGGAGGAATCCACAAAACGGTGGAGCGGTTAAGAAGGTATTATTTTTGGCCTCGGTTAGTGTCAGACGTAAAAGCTCATGTCAATGCATGTGAGACCTGCAAAACGACGAAGCCACCGAATCATGTTTTACGACCACCTTTGGGAAAGGCTCCGGAAACCTTGAGGTTTTTCCAACGCCTTTACATCGACTTTTTGGGTCCTTACCCACGTTCTAAGGGTGGAAATGTAGGCATTTTCATTGTCCTTGATCATTGCTCAAAATTCGCATTTCTAAAACCTGTTAAGAGGATAAATGCGAGTATAGTGGTTAGATATCTCGAAGAAGAGCTTTTCATGACGTATGGAGTTCCCGAAACTATTGTTTCTGACAATGGATCGCAGTTCCGGTCAGAGACGTTCCGCAAGTTGATGGAGACTTACAGAATTTCCACACGTTGACGGCTGTGCATTCTCCGCAAGCCAATGCGTCGGAACGTGTGAATCGTTCCGTAATAGCTGGGATTCGAGCGTATTTACGCCCTGATCAGAAAGACTGGGACGAGCACCTCAGTAAAATATGTTGTGCGTTGCGAGCTTCTCATCATTCTAGTATAGGGACCAGCCCCTACTACATGGCCTTTGGGCAACATATGGTAACGTCTGGGTCTACATATTCGTTATTGAGAAAGTTAAACTTGTTAGACGATCGATCCTTGTTGTATGACAGGCAAGATTCTTTTGACATAGTGCGGGAGAAGGCTACCAGAGAGATGCAAAGGACTCACGACGTCAACGAAAAGCGATATAACTTACGCTCTCGAGAAGTTACCTTCGCGGAAGGACAGGAAGTGTTTCGCCGTAATTTCAAGCAAAGCTGCTTCCAATCTGGCTATAACGCTAAGTTAGGACCAATGTTTGTGAAAGCTCGAGTGAGAAAGAAGGTTGGTAGTTCTTACTATGAATTAGAAGACATGCAAGGCCGTCTCTTAGGGAACTTTCACGCCAAGGACATTCGTCAGTAATGCCGCTTCAGGGTCATCAGTCTAGGGTACCTGCATGAAATACCCTAGTCTGATTTTCGTGGGGGCTTTGTAACGGCCTGCCGCGGCAGTTTAAAATAACCGCCAATAAATATCGATAATGGTATAGAATCTGGTAATGGTGTTGCCAGCTAATATTGTTACCGGTATCTGGTAATATGACCTATATAGATATATAGATATCGATAGAGTTATCGATAGCCAGTGTTGTAAATCGTGGCTCCTGTCACTGTTTACGTGCCACGAAGTTCCGCCGGCCATTTGCCGATCTCGGCCTATTCTTTTCTTGGCGAGCTGAAATACAGACGTGTGAATCTCCGAAAGCCAAAGCTGAAGGAGTCAACAACGCCTCGTGGTCTGGTGTGGAGTCACCGGTTGCTTTGCCTGTGCGTGCAGCAGGGTAGTGGAAGGAAGCGATAGCAGTTAACTCGGTGAGAGTCTCTCGGTTGCTAGTCAAATGGCAAAGTGACAAAATTTGCTTGGCCAATTGGAATTAATGGAATTTATTCTCAGGTTTTGGGGGAGGCTTCTCTGCCATCAACGTCGCCCGAGGGCGTCTGCTAAGTCAGCGGTGCTGTCGGATCGATCGCGTGAGAATTATATTCAAAGCCAAAAGTAATAAATTACTTGGCTAGTTTCAGAAGTGAGGTTAATGTTGAATCTGTTTGCAGGTTGTTAAAGGGAGGCATTTCTGCCAATATTCTCGACATTGTGCCACTGGAGCGTGGTTGTGGCCGCGCAAGGCAGTGAATTTATTGTGTTTTGAGGAGAAATCTGGTCGAGACGCTCTGCATCGAGCGCTCGGCGAGAGAGTCCCAGAGGGGTGCTCCTGCGGACGCCACCCCTGCAGGAAGACCAGAACACCTTTAAGGAGTTCCAAGAGGAGCACCATAGGATATTAACGCGCGTCTAGAAGGCTCGGCATGAGCAATTAAATTCGTGTCCAGGAGGATCATCATGGAATATTAAATTTGTGACCAGTTTGTTCTTGACTCTGAGTCGTCTCCTCGCGAGATCCCCAACGCACCGTTAGGAGTTTCTAGTGCGGATGTGCCTCGGTGATCTGTAGCAGGGATTGTGTAAAGAGGAACCGCAGTTCCAGTGCCGTTTTAACCTCGTGAGGCTTTCTGCGCCAGCCATTAGTGAGACCCAATGCCTTCGCCATAGAGCCGCGTGTGCGCCTATGCCAAGCGACCAGGAGATTCCTGTTAACCGCCTTCCCATCCGCTAGCCTCTTGTAGGCCAAGAAGTTCATTCGGCCGTTGGATGTTTCATCCAGAAAAGACAGTTTCCTCAAACCGTATACCTCCGATAATTCGATAATGTAAATACCCATGCGTCTTTGAGACAAGCTGAGAAGGCTTTCCTTGTCGGTCAGCAGCGCTGTGCCTAATTAGTGAGACTTGATAAATTGGTCGCCAGGACACCAACGAATGGACCTGCAGCCAGTCCTTATTTGAATACATATGTATATATATCTCCTAAAATTGATTAAGCTTATATTTTAGTTAATATCTTTTAAGTTATCCTTTCAAAGAAAAAATCTTTAATTGCGTAGGTCAAGGCAAGAGCTTCAACTACATGGCTAATAAGAGAGTTGTTAGGGAAATTATTTTTTGGGTGCATTCCCGTGCTGAGCAAAAGGCTCGCGTGATCTCTCATTTCTTTCAGATTATACCACCGGAAGATCGATCTTCGTCGTTGGATAAGAAATTGAACAGTGAGTTTTAAAACCAAAGTAAGAATTTGCCGACGTCTCTTAAAGATGACTTGCCTCGACTAACGTAACGTACTCTAATGAAAATTGAAATAATTGTTGTTTAACGTAGTGAATTAAAAGAATTTAAATTTTGAATACGACAAAAGTCGACCACTTTAATATAATGAATTTTAGTAAACTATAATGTGGCGAGTGCCTTTAATAATAAGAAGATAACCTTGAAGAAAACTATAGCCCGATTGTCTAAATTCTAGTTCTTTAATTCTATTAATTGCCGGAGGACAATGTTCCATTCCTTCCTTATTCTAAGTATTATTGGTGAGCTTGTCGCCACGGTAGTTATACAATCCGAATAAATCATGGATGTTTAAATTTGAAGTAAACTGAACTCGGCTGATGTATTCGTGTGCGTAGAGATTTTCAAAAGGGGTCACCAGAGCCTAGCTCTAAGGGCGTGATCACAGGATGGGAGGGCACAACGCGACCCGGATAACAGCCGTGGGTTCGCATTCCTGAATTTCTCGCCACCTTTCCTATTTCTTAAACTGTTTTCGCGAATCGTCTGTTCTCTTCTTCCGGTTTAGTATTGCTCATTCTATTGTCGCAGCACGCTCAATTTTCGAACTATTTAATAATAAAGGGTAGCAGTGCTTGAATCGGTGCAGGCAAGAACAACACCCCCCCAAGCCGACGAGCAAGGCCGGATCCTATAGCGTGCCCCCGCAAGTACCGATTCTAGGAGTCTTAGCACAGCACCCGTCGTTACACGATACACGACTTAGGTAAGTTCTTTCAAAGGCTTGAAAAAGAAGCCGGTATACTTAATATCCGCCAACTCAAAGTGGCACCGAGCGAAAGGATCTTTGACACCATCTCAATAGAATCTTTTAAAATTATGGGCAATAAAACATTACAATCTCTAAGAGTAGCGCTACTCAAGCTAGTGACCCTATTATCAAATAATGAAAAAAAAGAAGCAATACTGTTTACATTCCATGATGATCCGATACAAGGAGGTCATACAGGCATAGCTAGAACATTAGCTAGAACATTAGCTAAAAAGGAGTTATTATTGGAAAAATATGACCCGATACATATCAAATGATGTAAAAAATGCCCTAAATGCCAAAGGTCAAAAACGACAAGGCATACAAAGACCCCATTGACAATAACAGAGACGCCACAAATGGCGGCAAAGCTGGCCCCTAAATATGAAGGGCCATACAAGGTTATCAAGTTCATGGCACCCACGATCGTGCGCCTGCAGCACACCCAGAGTAAGCAGCGCAGGACGGCATCACTAGGAGACTTAAAAGAGACAGTCAACGATCTGGAACCGGCGGAGCCGGAGAACGAGGTGGAAGTTAGCGGCGTGTGACCCTAAGCTTCGCAGAGGAAGACCGCAGCGGCGGTAAGTACAGTGGCAGGAACCAGAGGTTCTGCCACCAGAAAGGGTTGAGGCCCGGAAACGCCAAACATTTGGCTAAGAAAACGGTTGAGGCCCGGAAACGCCAAACAGTTGGCTATGAAAATGACAGGCAAGAGCCAGTAAAGAACTGGAGCCCTGTGACAGGAACCAAGTCGAAGTCAGTGGGGGCCACTTGCTGGTCGGTGCTCCTTCCCAACGTCCCCACTCCCCTGAGGGGAAAACTCCATGCTCCCAGGGCCCACAGCTAACCCACCCCAACTAACGTTTATTAACAATTTGCTAGTTTGCTTCGTAAGACAAAAGACTTATAAAACTCTTGCTTCTTTCCCCCTAGATATGGCAGAAACGAACGTCGGCGAGGCCACAAGTCTCCCTGATGTCGCCGTGTTCACGCGGAGGAGGTGCGCCTGGATACGCTCTCCATTCTACCCGCCGGAAACGGACCATTACCGCGGGCAACGCCGCTACGACACCCAGGTCTGGGTCGACGATCTGTCCTTCGTAGAGCGGTTCAGCCCGATACCCCGTGAGAGCCCAACCCCGGAATCGGGCGATGGCGGCAGGAGGACCCCCGAAATCGACTACAACACGTCCTCAGGCACCGAGGAGACCGAGAAGTCCGAGGACGACGAAGATTGGGAGTGGCCGAAGCCGACTCCCTAGGGTCCCAGCGACGACATCTCGGTGTCAACCCTCTGCGGCGTCGAGGACTGCTTCGCGGCTTCGTGCGACCATCGCCGCGCAGAAGACTGGTCGACACCGGTCATGGGGAGAAGCTTTGAGATACCGGAAGACGATTGCCACCGTGAAGAGAGGGCGAGTGCGTATCTCGGCCCAGATTTCGACCCCCAGGAGGCGATCCATGACCCTGGCCTGGACTGGCGCCGCCCGCGGGAGTTTCCCGGCCACAAGATAGCGAATCGGCTGGCGAGGGAGAAGGCCGCTCGCCTATCGCACCGCCAGCAGGAGCTACAGCAGGAAGACGCTGGGGAGACGGCGTGTGCCTCTCCCGAGCCCGGGCTGCCTCCAGATTACAACCCACTCCGCCCAGAGGAGACCATGGTGCCTCGCTGCCCCGCTTGGACGGCGATCGACAAGTGGCACATGAACCCCCGACGCTGGCAACCCCCTAAGGCATTCGATCCGGACGACGAGATCACTCGGGACGTGGTGTGTGGCCTCCTTGTTGTATGACAGGCAAGATTCTTTTGACATAGTGCGGGAGAAGGCTACCAGAGAGATGCAAAGGACTCACGACGTCAACGAAAAGCGATATAACTTACGCTCTCGAGAAGTTACCTTCGCGGAAGGACAGGAAGTGTTTCGCCGTAATTTCAAGCAAAGCTGCTTCCAATCTGGCTATAACGCTAAGTTAGGACCAATGTTTGTGAAAGCTCGAGTGAGAAAGAAGGTTGGTAGTTCTTACTATGAATTAGAAGACATGCAAGGCCGTCTCTTAGGGAACTTTCACGCCAAGGACATTCGTCAGTAATGCCGCTTCAGGGTCATCAGTCTAGGGTACCTGCATGAAATACCCTAGTCTGATTTTCGTGGGGGGCTTTGTAACGGCCTGCCGCGGCAGTTTAAAATAACCGCCAATAAATATCGATAATGGTATAGAATCTGGTAATGGTGTTGCCAGCTAATATTGTTACCGGTATCTGGTAATATGACCTATATAGATATATAGATATCGATAGAGTTATCGATAGCCAGTGTTGTAAATCGTGGCTCCTGTCACTGTTTACGTGCCACGAAGTTCCGCCGGCCATTTGCCGATCTCGGCCTATTCTTTTCTTGGCGAGCTGAAATACAGACGTGTGAATCTCCGAAAGCCAAAGCTGAAGGAGTCAACAACGCCTCGTGGTCTGGTGTGGAGTCACCGGTTGCTTTGCCTGTGCGTGCAGCAGGGTAGTGGAAGGAAGCGATAGCAGTTAACTCGGTGAGAGTCTCTCGGTTGCTAGTCAAATGGCAAAGTGACAAAATTTGCTTGGCCAATTGGAATTAATGGAATTTATTCTCAGGTTTTGGGGGAGGCTTCTCTGCCATCAACGTCGCCCGAGGGCGTCTGCTAAGTCAGCGGTGCTGTCGGATCGATCGCGTGAGAATTATATTCAAAGCCAAAAGTAATAAATTACTTGGCTAGTTTCAGAAGTGAGGTTAATGTTGAATCTGTTTGCAGGTTGTTAAAGGGAGGCATTTCTGCCAATATTCTCGACATTGTGCCACTGGAGCGTGGTTGTGGCCGCGCAAGGCAGTGAATTTATTGTGTTTTGAGGAGAAATCTGGTCGAGACGCTCTGCATCGAGCGCTCGGCGAGAGAGTCCCAGAGGGGTGCTCCTGCGGACGCCACCCCTGCAGGAAGACCAGAAGACCTTTAAGGAGTTCCAAGAGGAGCACCATAGGATATTAACGCGCGTCTAGAAGGCTCGGCATGAGCAATTAAATTCGTGTCCAGGAGGATCATCATGGAATATTAAATTTGTGACCAGTTTGTTCTTGACTCTGAGTCGTCTCCTCGCGAGATCCCCAACGCACCGTTAGGAGTTTCTAGTGCGGATGTGCCTCGGTGATCTGTAGCAGGGATTGTGTAAAGAGGAACCGCAGTTCCAGTGCCGTTTTAACCTCGTGAGGCTTTCTGCGCCAGCCATTAGTGAGACCCAATGCCTTCGCCATAGAGCCGCGTGTGCGCCTATGCCAAGCGACCAGGAGATTCCTGTTAACCGCCTTCCCATCCGCTAGCCTCTTGTAGGCCAAGAAGTTCATTCGGCCGTTGGATGTTTCATCCAGAAAAGACAGTTTCCTCAAACCGTATACCTCCGATAATTCGATAATGTAAATACCCATGCGTCTTTGAGACAAGCTGAGAAGGCTTTCCTTGTCGGTCAGCAGCGCTGTGCCTAATTAGTGAGACTTGATAAATTGGTCGCCAGGACACCAACGAATGGACCTGCAGCCAGTCCTTATTTGAATACATATGTATATATATCTCCTAAAATTGATTAAGCTTATATTTTAGTTAATATCTTTTAAGTTATCCTTTCAAAGAAAAAATCTTTAATTGCGTAGGTCAAGGCAAGAGCTTCAACTACATGGCTAATAAGAGAGTTGTTAGGGAAATTATTTTTTGGGTGCATTCCCGTGCTGAGCAAAAGGCTCGCGTGATCTCTCATTTCTTTCAGATTATACCACCGGAAGATCGATCTTCGTCGTTGGATAAGAAATTGAACAGTGAGTTTTAAAACCAAAGTAAGAATTTGCCGACGTCTCTTAAAGATGACTTGCCTCGACTAACGTAACGTACTCTAATGAAAATTGAAATAATTGTTGTTTAACGTAGTGAATTAAAAGAATTTAAATTTTGAATACGACAAAAGTCGACCACTTTAATATAATGAATTTTAGTAAACTATAATGTGGCGAGTGCCTTTAATAATAAGAAGATAACCTTGAAGAAAACTATAGCCCGATTGTCTAAATTCTAGTTCTTTAATTCTATTAATTGCCGGAGGACAATGTTCCATTCCTTCCTTATTCTAAGTATTATTGGTGAGCTTGTCGCCACGGTAGTTATACAATCCGAATAAATCATGGATGTTTAAATTTGAAGTAAACTGAACTCGGCTGATGTATTCGTGTGCGTAGAGATTTTCAAAAGGGGTCACCAGAGCCTAGCTCTAAGGGCGTGATCACAGGATGGGAGGGCACAACGCGACCCGGATAACAGCCGTGGGTTCGCATTCCTGAATTTCTCGCCACCTTTCCTATTTCTTAAACTGTTTTCGCGAATCGTCTGTTCTCTTCTTCCGGTTTAGTATTGCTCATTCTATTGTCGCAGCACGCTCAATTTTCGAACTATTTAATAATAAAGGGTAGCAGTGCTTGAATCGGTGCAGGCAAGAACAACACCCCCCAAGCCGACGAGCAAGGCCGGATCCTATAGCGTGCCCCCCGCAAGTACCGATTCTAGGAGTCTTAGCACAGCACCCGTCGTTACACGATACACGACTTAGGTAAGTTCTTTCAAAGGCTTGAAAAAGAAGCCGGTATACTTAATATCCGCCAACTCAAAGTGGCACCGAGCGAAAGGATCTTTGACACCATCTCAATAGAATCTTTTAAAATTATGGGCAATAAAACATTACAATCTCTAAGAGTAGCGCTACTCAAGCTAGTGACCCTATTATCAAATAATGAAAAAAAAAAGAAGCAATACTGTTTACATTCCATGATGATCCGATACAAGGAGGTCATACAGGCATAGCTAGAACATTAGCTAGAACATTAGCTAAAAAGGAGTTATTATTGGAAAAATATGACCCGATACATATCAAATGATGTAAAAAATGCCCTAAATGCCAAAGGTCAAAAACGACAAGGCATACAAAGACCCCATTGACAATAACAGAGACGCCACAAATGGCGGCAAAGCTGGCCCCTAAATATGAAGGGCCATACAAGGTTATCAAGTTCATGGCACCCACGATCGTGCGCCTGCAGCACACCCAGAGTAAGCAGCGCAGGACGGCATCACTAGGAGACTTAAAAGAGACAGTCAACGATCTGGAACCGGCGGAGCCGGAGAACGAGGTGGAAGTTAGCGGCGTGTGACCCTAAGCTTCGCAGAGGAAGACCGCAGCGGCGGTAAGTACAGCGGCAGGAACCAGAGGTTCTGCCACCAGAAAGGGTTGAGGCCCGGAAACGCCAAACATTTGGCTAAGAAAAGGGTTGAGGCCCGGAAACGCCAAACAGTTGGCTATGAAAATGACAGGCAAGAGCCAGTAAAGAACTGGAGCCCTGTGACAGGAACCAAGTCGAAGTCAGTGGGGGCCACTTGCTGGTCGGTGCTCCTTCCCAACGTCCCCACTCCCCTGAGGGGAAAACTCCATGCTCCCAGGGCCCACAGCTAACCCACCCCAACTAACGTTTATTAACAATTTGCTAGTTTGCTTCGTAAGACAAAAGACTTATAAAACTCTTGCTTCTTTCCCCCTAGATATGGCAGAAACGAACGTCGGCGAGGCCACAAGTCTCCCTGATGTCGCCGTGTTCACGCGGAGGAGGTGCGCCTGGATACGCTCTCCATTCTACCCGCCGGAAACGGACCATTACCGCGGGCAACGCCGCTACGACACCCAGGTCTGGGTCGACGATCTGTCCTTCGTAGAGCGGTTCAGCCCGATACCCCGTGAGAGCCCAACCCCGGAATCGGGCGATGGCGGCAGGAGGACCCCCGAAATCGACTACAACACGTCCTCAGGCACCGAGGAGACCGAGAAGTCCGAGGACGACGAAGATTGGGAGTGGCCGAAGCCGACTCCCTAGGGTCCCAGCGACGACATCTCGGTGTCAACCCTCTGCGGCGTCGAGGACTGCTTCGCGGCTTCGTGCGACCATCGCCGCGCAGAAGACTGGTCGACACCGGTCATGGGGAGAAGCTTTGAGATACCGGAAGACGATTGCCACCGTGAAGAGAGGGCGAGTGCGTATCTCGGCCCAGATTTCGACCCCCAGGAGGCGATCCATGACCCTGGCCTGGACTGGCGCCGCCCGCGGGAGTTTCCCGGCCACAAGATAGCGAATCGGCTGGCGAGGGAGAAGGCCGCTCGCCTATCGCACCGCCAGCAGGAGCTACAGCAGGAAGACGCTGGGGAGACGGCGTGTGCCTCTCCCGAGCCCGGGCTGCCTCCAGATTACAACCCACTCCGCCCAGAGGAGACCATGGTGCCTCGCTGCCCCGCTTGGACGGCGATCGACAAGTGGCACATGAACCCCCGACGCTGGCAACCCCCTAAGGCATTCGATCCGGACGACGAGATCACTCGGGACGTGGTGTGTGGCCTCGATAGGATCGACCCGGAGCACGTATTCGGCGTGCGAGTGGAGGAGTCGGAGCCGGAGGAGTCGGAGCCGGAGAAGTCGGAGCCGGAACAGGAGATCCCGGAGCCGGAGTCACCGCCGGCAGAGCGACAGCAACGCTGCAGACGACGAGGTCGGCCAGGAGAGTGGTCACGGCCTAGACGAGCCGGCGAAGGGAACCCCAAGAACCGAACCGGAGGATCGGATGGTCCCGTTCCCGAGTCATTGGGTCCTGACCACGGGAGGCGACCGACTGCCTCATTCCCTGGTCGAACAGGCGCGGGAGGAAGAGCGCCAGGATCGGTGCACACTGCGCAAGTTCCTTTACCACGCGATAAGTGCGCAGTATCGCATCCACGTCACCCGCACCAACAAGATCATCATTTCTCTTCGACCCCCGAAGAAAGAGGGGAATGTGAGGAGCCGTTTGGCCCTCCCAAATTAATGATATAAAAATAAACACTAAACTATATATGAAAATAAATAAATAATCCTAACCTATACTGAATATGCAAATAAATATATAACCAATACCTAAATACAATAAATAAATAACAATAAGTAAATATGTAAATAATTAATAATAACCTAAACAATACACACATAAATAATAATCACTATATGTACATAAATAATAATAAGTATATGTAAGCAGTCGGAATAAGTTAGATTTAATTTCCAATAATTTAAGTAGGGCACCCACACCCGATACGATAGTTACAAAACTATCATCCCTAACCCGAGCTCGCCCCGTTAGCCTGGAAGGCTAGCACACACCGACACACACACACCAGCGCACACAGCAAAAACTCACCGCGATCCCGCCACCCGAAAATAGGCAAGGGCTCATGAGAGCGAGAGAGAGGGAGCAACCGATCGGACGGTAAACTCCTGGAAGAAGGCAAAAAGAACTCCGCAAGAAATTTCGCGAAGCGAAACGGAGTGGAGTTGGACTTAAGTGGCGAAGGTAAACGGACGTGCGCAAAGTCAGTGACGGGAAAAACCAAAACCGCGTGTGCGAACAAACTTGGACAAAACTTAAAACAATTTAAAAATGAGAATTACGGGCCGGCGATTGCCACCGTAAGGAGAGTGCAAGTCAATATTTGGAGGAGCAGTAAGGAGAAGGATGGACAAGGCGAAGTCTGGCCCAGGACCAGCGGCGGGACGGAGCCGGTCTCAAAGTGTGTGCCGGAGCGAGACGGGTGAGTGTTAGTGTGAGACCGCAACGAGTTGGCTAGCAGGTGTTTGTGTAGGAAAATCTTTGCGAGCCCTCGATGTGGTGGTCACTAGAGAGTGCGGTCAGACCGACCCTAGAAAAATGCACGTGCTTGACCTAACCTATAGAACACTGCGAAAAATTATATGAAATATGGAAACATAAGAAATCTGTAAATAAAATAGTATACGGAAAATATGATCTTAGAAATTATAGAATAAATGTCAACGGGCGAAAACACAGAGATAAAAAAATGTGGAAGTTTGTAAATATTGAAAGCTTAAAAATTATACATTAGGAAATTATGAAAAAAAGGAAATAATAAAAGAAAGCGAGTGCACTAAGCGAAAATATCGGAAGAACAAAATTTAAAAAAATAAATAATGATATTAAATTTAACCAAATTGTGTTTGATAAATAAAAGGCCCAGCTACACTGGGAGAAAATATTTTAAGAACCCGAACAAAATATATGAAAATTTAAATTAAATAAATTGTTTGAATAGAAATAAAAATTAGCCGAGAAAACCGGTCGTAAGGATAAACGATGGATAATAAGGATAATAGGAAAAAAAAAACAAATAGTAAATTATAGGCGCACTGGAAAAGAATAATAAATTTAAATTATATTTATTAATTATCAATTAAATTTTGGCGACATTTATACTTCGGGGAAATTCCCAAGTAAAAAACTGAATATATTTTGGACGGGCCAGGCACAGCCGGCCGGAGCAAATTCGCTACTATTTCTTCTTTTCCCCCTCGGTCCTTCGGCCCCAAACATGCATAAAGGCTAATTCGGTCCTTCCCTCTGTCACACCCTATCAACATATTTTTTTAGTGTAACTCGGTGGCTGACAAACTCCACCCCGCGTCAGCCCACCGTCTCATATTAGTCACATTGTCCCAGATCTTTATAAATTTTCTGTAGAGAGACCCTGGCGAGACTGAGTCTCTATCCCAGCCCAGATAACTACCTCACAAAAGATAAAGATAATATTTCGATACATTTTCTAATCTATCCTTAAGCCTAAAGATTTAGATCTTTACGTTAGAAAACTTCTTATTGAGTATTTTGTCCTTTTTACCGCAAACGAAAATAAAGATAATTAAGATAGGAATAAAGATATTGAAAGTTTGTTTTACATTACTATTCGTTTTACTTTACGTTTTACTTTACATTACGATTTACTTTACGTTACGATTTAACACACTATTTAGGAATCTCTGACTTTATATTATATATGTGTATGTTCAGGTATTACTAGGTTTTACGCCTATGCCGTACTTACGCACTTTCCAACGATGTCAGCAGGCCTGATGACTGTTGATGAGTAGCTGTGGGTATTAATTTAAGTTGGGAAAATCACATATATATTTCTCAGATCTTCCACAAAGCACGCTAAATTAGGATCGTAAAGATTTATAAGTACCTACAAATTCTTAAGAAAAATTAACAAATAAATGCGAAACTATTCTAAAGATACTCAAGTTTGGACACGATTATTCGTGTTGGACTGCTTCAAGTGCGCAGCGGATGCGGCGTCACGACCAGTAGCTTCTCAAATGGGTCGTGCACACTTATTCTCGCTAAGCGCACTTAAGAAGAAGAAGACGGCACACGGATCCTATCCGTGAGATGAAAAACGCACACCACACCAATGTTGTCGCAGAAACGCCACATAAATCTATGTGTGTGTGTGTGGCAGAAGCGGCACATAAATATATGAATATGTGCGCCGAACTGAAGAAAAGGGTGCACGGCGATCCGCTCCTCGCTTGTAGCGGCGAAGGGGTTGAACAAGACAGCAAAGCGAGGTGACCCGAGGTCTAAACCTGTTAAGCAGCAGGAAGGGGCAAGCGCCGCTTTCCGCTGCACGCGGTGGGTGCTCCACGGAGATGTGGATCTTACTGCAGTCGAAGAAGCACGGAAAAATTCCACTACACGTGATCAAAGCCGGGGCAAACCACTTAAGCGATGCGGCCAATAGGAATTTTCTCCAAAAAACGTGGGACGGCCGCAGACGCTATACTGGGAATCAATTTTTTTAGCCACTGGCGATCGAACGCACTAGAAAGCTTACCACTTATATTTAAAGCACAGTTTAAGCTATGAATTGGCAATATTTGCCTTGAAAAACACTCTTCCGATCGACACGATGCACGTGGATTAATATTTGGGGACGAGGCAAAAAGTTGAACTGCACTCGATCACGCCTTCCAGAAAAGAGAACGGAAGTATGAAGATCCAATGTGACCGTAGCTTGCCCAAAATCCTAAACAGGGATTTTTTTGCGATACTTTATCGAAAATACACAATTTGCCAGGATCTGGACTTCGCTATAATGGTTCGTTGCCAAATAATTGCGATAGCATATATTGGGGTTGCCATCCTGACTCGACTCCCACAACCACAGATTTGATTTTTAGTCTCTGTGACTAACAATAAAAACTGAAAAAGGAGTCAAAAGCAATTACCAAATGTCCTTGGCATGAAATCTACCAAGTTCTTTACCATTCATATCCTCTAAGAGATAAATTGACTGACCAATCTTTTCTTTGACTCGGGCCTTGATACCGACAGGAGCGAGTTTCGCGTTAAAATTATTCGCGGCGTTACTTAATACGAAATTCCTTTTAACAACTTCCTGGCCAACCTCAAAAGAACGGGGTCTTGCTCGCAGGTTGTAAGACTTCTGGTTTGCCTCATAAGCCTTGTTTAAATGTTTGGCAATGTTGGAGCGAATTCTTTGAAATTCGTCAGTCCTTGACAATTTTACATCGCCTTCTGCGAGTAAATTCAGTTTGCGCAACAATTTGTAATCATTACCATGAGATATCATGTGTTGACCGAAAACAACATGATAGGGCGATATACCGATGGATTGGTGAATCGAGTTACGAAGAGAGCAGTTGATGCTACTGAGGAATACGTCCCATTCGCGTTGATCGGACCGAATGTAAGCTCTTAAAGCAGTATTGATAGAACGGTTAACTCTCTCAGCTCCGTTGGATTGTGGAGCGTATGCACCAGTAAACATATGACAAACGCCATATTTCGAAAGTAAGTCAGAGAGATCACGGCTTTTAAATTGAGTTCCGTTGTCACTCACGACTGTTTCGGGTACACCAAAGCATGCAAATATTTCATCCCGCAATATGTCGATGATCACTTTAGTGTTGAACTTTTTAACAGCCTTTAAAAAGGTAAGGTAAATTTAGATCTAGGGAATGGGCCGATAAAATCAAGATAAAGTCTTTGGAAAATTCTATCGCTTTGCACTTGTGCTCCCATTGGGATATTTAGTGATCTGGCATGTTTCGCAACTTCGAATGTAATCACGAACGTTGATAACCATGTTTGGCCAATAGAAACGACGTCTAATACGCTCTAAACATTTAGCTACCCCACAATGAGCAGATGTTTGTTGGTCATGAGCCGAACTCATTACGCTTTGTCGCAACGACTCAGTTACAAGCAATTTCCTGCAATCGTCCGGTGAAATGTCAGTAGAATTGGGGAAAGTTGCACGATGATAAATAAACCCATCTATGACTTGAAAATCAGGTAACTTTAGAGACACGAATTTATCTCTGAGAGCAGAGTACTCTTCCGATTGAAATGCACTGGAAGATAGATCAGTTTCGGTGCGGATTTCAAGGTCTATTGAAGAAATATCGATATCTTCGAACGATCGAGATAGAGCGTCCGCAACCACATTTTCGGTTCCTTTCCGATGTTCCATTTCGAAAGAATAACCCTGAAGTTTGATAGCCCATCTTGCCAATCTACCGCTTAGATCTGATTTGTTCATTAGCTTTGACCATCAATATACATTCTGAACTTTTTAATTGCCAGAACTACTGCCATGCATTCCAGTTCGGTAACTGTATAGTTACGTTGGGCTTTATTCAGCTTTTTAGACATGTATGCTATTTTCTTGATTCTTATGACATTACAGTTTTTTGGGGAATTATTTCTTTTTTTTTGGGGACTTATTTCATAATTTGGTAAAAAATGAAATAAGTCCCCAAAAAATCGTTGTTGTATTCCATACAAATTTTTGGGGACTTATTTCATTTTTCCATGTGTCATTTTTTTAAGATTGCGGAATTTTTTTTTTTTTAAATTTGGGGACTTATTTCATTATGAAATAACTCCCCAAAGTTTAGGGAATTATTTCATTTTTCGTTTGAGGACTTATTTCATTGGGGACTTATTTCATAGAGCCGTAGCATCGAATTAAATTTATTAAATGGCTTGGCTGATATTATTTGTTTTGCTAGCTCACCACCTATAACGCTTTTGTTGGGGCCACTGTCCAGGAGAGCTAACTGCGATTGACCAAATATGTCAATGTTTGTGAAAGGTCGGATATCTTTTTTGTTGTAAACGATTGATGAGATCGTAAAACGATTGAATGAACGCTTACGAATCCAAAATTTTCGAATTCGCCGTGATGATCGACGTTTACAAAAAAGAATAGAATTAGCATTAAACATTTGGAATTTACGATTTGCATACTCCGACAATCATAAATGATATGGGTTGAAAGTTTGGGTTAATGATACGTCAAGTTGAGTTGAAGGCAAAATGGAATGAACATCATTTGCCACAGAATCTGGTTCTGTTTGTATTTTCGAGGGTAACGGCGGACATTCGTTTTCTTTGCATAACGAATGTCCTCTTGGGAGTTTTCCGATGCCGAATTACATTTTCGCAGTTGGGCTTATACACCTCCGGTGTTCCGCAACCATAACAAAAAATACGGCGGGTTTTAAGGAAATTCTGGTAACCGTGGACTGATTCTTCACAGTTCCAGCACTTAATTTTCTCGGAAGACTTAACAACAGAAATTTCGTTATCGACATCAAATTCTTCTTCAGATGGATCTTCGGAATCTTTTTCGTGAAGAATTGCGTTAACAAAACGCTTGCTGGTGTTCGGACGTTGGATTGGCTTTGTCCGAGTGTTACGAAAGAATTCTTCGTGACGATGGCATTCCCTACGCAATGATGCTAAGTTCGGAGTATCTATGTGCAATAGTTCATGTTTGATCTCCGGCTTGAGATTATGACGAACTTCTACAGTAATTTCACTGTCCTGCATTGGTTCACGGAGGGAATCTGCAATGGAAAGCATTGCATCCAAAAAGTCATCAAAATTTTCGGTACTACCCTGTTTGCGGCGACGCATAGCACTTTTGATTTCACGATCAGATCTCTGATCTTGATATCTCTCCTTTAGACGCCTGCATAACATATTCCAATTCATGTTATCGGACGATCTATGAACACGCCAATAAAATGCCAGGGCCGGTCCTGCAAACAATAAATTAGCGAACTGGGAAAGTAATTCGAAGTTTCCGTTAAGGCATTGCAAAGTGAGACAATTTACGCGATAAATAAAATCCTCAATAGCAATGTCGTTGGCTGACCCGCTGAATTTAATACGCCAATTAGATATTATATTAGAAATCCTTTCAGGTCTATCCAAAGAAAGATCACTTCGATCGCTTCGAGAGTCTGGAGAAGTCCTAACATGTTGATTGTTATTTCGTTCTGAGTTTATCTCGGGACCGTTTCGATCGAAATTAGTTAGTATATCTTGCTGCAGCTCACTCTGTCCATTACTTGCAAATGTGGATCTATTCAATAGAGTGAGTAATTTGTTCTGTCACTGATTGTAGCATGCTTGCCTGAAAGGACTGCATTGAACTCTGAACTATTTGTTCAACACGGTCTTCTGTAATGACTCTGGAACCTGAGTTATCCCCGCTACGTATTTCCTTTTGGGAATTTTGATCAGACTTTCCGTTCTGTTTTGCTGTAGTTCGAGAAGCTGAACGAGTTACCATCTTGTTACCCTGAGATTTAGTGGAAAGAGCCAAATGAGATCCTAACTCGGATTGAGAACATGACTGACCACGGATGGGGCATTCGTCATGGTTCTTAAGGTAATTGTCAAGGCAAAGCTTATGAAAAGAATGTTTACAACGGGTTTCGACCAAATCCAGATTGCATACTGGCCCGTTGCAGATGGTGCATATCACCGATACATCAGTATCTAAGTCAACTAAATTTTCATTACTACGCATCATCATTTTTAGTGTTTAAAAATACACTCGCTAGTGTGTATTATATAAAGACAATCGTTCGTTAGAACAAGAAAGATAAGCGATAAGATCAAACGACCAACGGTAGGCAAGAAACGGTAAGATCCAACGACCAAAGGTAAGAGAAACGGTGAGATCCAACGATCAAGAATTGATGATGATGATGAGTCACCATTTTTTTTTTAATTACTTGAAATGTATGTTTTTTTGTAGTTTAATATTGATATTATAAAATACTTTTTACAGAATTTCAATAACTCCATTGTGTTAACCTACACAAATTTCGAAAATATTCCTTTTTTTGGGTGTTTTACAGTGGTGTAACCCCTTAAGCACAACAAATGTATCACAAAAAGGGCCTTAAGCCATGCAAACGACCTAGATAAGGTCTAACGATTATGGCAGAAATATATTATTGTTGCAAACAAAAAAAAAACGAATATACATATACATATATGAACACTAAAACCAATAAAGATTAAAAAAAAAATATAATAATAAAAAATACTACACGAGTGCGTGATGCGATGGGTAAACGCGGAGGTGTAAAAAATAAAATTAAAAAAAGAGTGGCGCACTTAAAGTGGCTACCATATACAAATTCTCCACCTCCCGCGTGGGCAGTTGCCCAGAAAATACAAAGCGAGCTTGATTTTCTCACATCAAGTCTCCAAAAGCAAAGCCCAGAAGACAGTACGCACTCCGTGATAAAATCATTATGTGATAAGAAAATTATTAAGCCACCACCAAAAAAACATTTACCACAAGAAAAAAAAAGTTGCCCAGCTGACTGCCCAGGACCTCTGGACAGTGTTCACTGCAATTATACGTGCAACACATTTTCTTGCCTTAATAAAGAATTATGAAAAAATTATGAATTATATTGAAAAAAAAAGCACCTGAAAGAATCTCTTAAAAAAAAAAAAACAATATTAGGGATATGGGTAGGTCGACCTTAGAGAAATTCCAGCTTGAATATTAAAAGGTCTATAGGTCTGCAAGGTCTATAAAAATTTTAGCATGGAATGGAACGAATTGTGAAAAGTATTAAACGAAATAAAGCACAATTTCGATAAGTCGTATAAATCTTTGGCACAGAATAGGTCAATTCAAAAGGCCACTGTAAACAAAGACGCAGCTGTTTTGGTAGAGTGTGTGACGTTCAGTCAAGCCGCGGGTAGGTCAGGGCTGGCCAGGATCATCCAGGACATTTATTTGATTCAGGAAAGTGGTGCTAGAAAAGGAAATTCCGACCCGAGTCCCAGTAATAACGCTGGTTTTAACCTTAACTAGGCTTACAATATATAAAGTTTATTGATCTTGACAGAGTAACTATTCCCGTAGCTGGGGTCGATCGGTCCGGCGGATATCGACGAGCGCCCGTGTCCTGCGGAAGGGACCCTCGGGTCCGGGGTCCGTGGATGTTGCTTCCTGCCGTCCGGGTGGGATGATTGGGGTCCAACGACGCGCCCCTTGTCCTCAGAAATATGTGGTGTGGATCAATTGAGACGAGACCGTCAATAAGGATACGTAGTATTAATGGAGGAGGACGGAACCGTCAGCAGGACGAAACCGTCAGCGAGATATCGGCGAAATGGGACGGAACCGTCAGCAAGATATTGGCGAAATGGGACGGAACCGTCAGCAGGACGAAACCGTCAGCGTTGTGTGAGAATTAGGACGAAGCCGTCTGCAGGACGAAACCGTCAGCGTGTTGCGAGAAGTAGGACGAAGCCGTCTGCAGGACGAAACCGTCAGCGTGTTGAGAAATAGGACGAAGCCGTCTCCAGGACGAAACCGTCAGCGTGTTGCGAGAAATAGGACGAAGCCGTCTGCAGGACGAAACCGTCAGCGAGTTGCGAGAAGTAGGACGAAGCCGTCTGCAGGACGAAACCGTCAGCGAGGCGTAAGAGAAATAGGACGAGACCGTCTGCAGGACGAAACCGTCAGCGAGGCGTGAGAGAACTAGGACGAAACCGTCAGCGAGGCGTAAGAGAAATAGGACGAGACCGTCAGCGAAAGACTTAGTGTTGAAATAGGACGGAACCGTCAGCATAAGACTTAGTATGGCGAAATAGACTTAGTATGGAGGAATAGACTTAGTATGGAGGAATAGGACGAAGCCGTCAACTGATACCTAGTATAGTTAAGTCTTACTCCTTGTTACCGCTGCTTCCACTTCCTGAGTTGCTGCTTGCTGGTTGCTGCTTGCTTGTTGCGCGCTTGGTGACTTCCACCTTGGTCGACTCCGACCACCGAATGATAGCTCTGAGGCCAGCGGCCGGCTTTATATAGCGCTTGGCCGGTTTTAGTGTGCCTGCACGGGCCGTGGATTTGCCCGAATTAGTGTGGCAGATGTCCGGGATTTGCCCGACTTAGTGTGGCCAGAGCCCTTGTTTGTTGGGGCGGGCGCGCGCACCGTGTTTGAATTTGAATTTCTTTATCGTTGGGTGGTTGTTTATGGGTCCGGGCTATGAGTTATTATTAGTTATTTACAGTTGTTATTATTTAGTATTTATTTAGTTTAGTGGTTATGTATTTACGGTTTGTATTATTTATTATTTATTTGTGCGCCCCGCGTCACACTCCCCCCTCCTTAGGGAAGTGACGCTTTATCGTCACGAAGTTCCCTCTGTTTGAGGTAATTCGCCACCAGGTGCTGCCGTCTCTCTCCAGCCAGCGTTGTTGCGTTCTCTTTTTCTTCTGTGCCAGTGTTGCCCGTATCTTTCTTATTGTCTCGTCTGAGATTCGGGCTCCTTCCGGCATTGTCCATCCTGATACGGTTCCCCTGTTGTCCGTATGGAGTTCCAGGATGTCCCGATCTGGTGAGCTTTCTCGCAGTGTTATGTCCCCTGACGCTGCGCCCATTGTTCCGGCTGTTCGGAAGTTGATGAGCCTTGCTGATGTTTCCATTGGTCGGTTTTCATAGCTTTGTCCTGTTGTTTGTGCGGTTGTCTGTATCTCCCGGCTGCTCTGCTGGCGTCCATTGCCTTCCCTTGGAAGATGCGCGACTCTGGTCGGGCCCCTTTGGACGATCTCCGTCACCGGTCGGGCCCTTCCTTCGTCGCTCATCTCCCTTGGGTTTGTTCTGCCAGTATTCCCGGGTTGGGTTCCGACTTCCCCGTCCCGGCCCTGTTGGACGATTTCCGTCATCGGTCGGACCGTGGCCGGGTAGCCTGATCCCCTCTGGCATTGTAGTTGAGACGCTCCGGCTTGGACCCTTCGAATGATTTCCGTCGGCTGGATCCTTGCTTCGCGGGTTGCCTCTCTTGTGTTTCGTGTCCCCTTCCTCCTTTCGTTTTCGTTTCCTCGTCTTTCCAACTCCAGTCCGCCGCATCTCAGCGCGCTCTCTGCTCCTGCCAGGAAGTCCATACCCAAGCGGATCCCTCCTTCTACGTTTGGTAGGATCATGAATGTTATTTCAAATCTCCTTCCTCCGAACTCCACGTTTGTCTCGAACCCTCCCATCGCCTTCTGCCGTGATCCGTCGGCCAGTGATATCTCTGCATGCATCCTGTTCCACCTTCCTTCTTCTCTCAGATCTTGGAACATATTTCTGCTTATCGCGCTATTTGTCGCTCCGGTGTCTATTATGCCCTTGGCACTCCTACACCCTACTCCGAATTGCGCTACTATCTGGTAGCCGTCGCATTTCATATCACCTGCCGCTGGACCTATTCTTCTTGCCTGAGCTGCCAGCTCTACTCGCTCAGGCCTCCGTCGTTTCCCGACCTGGCCTGGCAACATTCTGTTGTTCTGACTTCGTTTCTTCCGCACACCCAGCAGAACATCCTTGGTGGGTTGCCGCATGTGCGTGCCGTATGACCGGTTCCGCCGCATCGCATGCATATTTCTGGCCTTAGCGGTTGTGGTCCTGCTTTCCCGGTTTGTGTTTCCATTTGTTCGATTTCCTCCACTTCCTCGGCTAGCTTGAGGAACTCCGTCAGCGTTGTGAATCCGTTCCTCCTTGTGTATAGCTTTAGCTTGCTCCTACAGTTCTTGTACACCCAGTCTAGCTTTTCCGTTTCCGACAGTTTCGTGAACCTCATCATCATCTTGTTACCCTGAGATTTAGTGGAAAGAGCCAAATGAGATCCTAACTCGGATTGAGAACATGACTGACCACGGATGGGGCATTCGTCATGGTTCTTAAGGTAATTGTCAAGGCAAAGCTTATGAAAAGAATGTTTACAACGGGTTTCGACCAAATCCAGATTGCATACTGGCCCGTTGCAGATGGTGCATATCACCGATACATCAGTATCTAAGTCAACTAAATTTTCATTACTACGCATCATCATTTTTAGTGTTTAAAAATACACTCGCTAGTGTGTATTATATAAAGACAATCGTTCGTCTTTAGAACAAGCTTTTCCGTTTCCGACAGTTTCGTGAACCTCATTAGCTTCCTCAGGTTCATCGCGTATTCCCTTACTGGCTCGTTCTCTCTCTGTCTTAACTGCGCTATCTGGGTTTCCAGCTGTTCTCCGTATCGTGGTGGTAGAAAGTACTCCAATAGTTCCGTTCGTAACTGTATCCACGAGGTGATCCTTGTTGGTGTCGTGTTCCACCAGTCTATGGCGCTTCCTTCCAGTATGAATGGCATTGTCTGGACCAGCTGATCGAGATGGAGTCCGTATCCATTTGCCCATTGCTCCATTTTTTCTAGAAATTCTAGCGGATTGGACGTTCCTTGGTACCTGATATCCCAATTTCGTACCCTGTCAATTATCCCTGTCTCCTTCTTTCCCTTCTTCTTTCCCTCCATTTTTGTTTCTATTTCGTTGTCCATCCTTGTTTTTCCCTCCGTTATTATGATCTCTGGTATTCGCGCGGGACTTTTCTCCCTCCTGTATTTTTCTGCCAGCAGTGTCAGTTTCTTCCTTACTGTTTCTGCGTGGTCCGTTCTTTTTGAGAAAGCAGCCAATGTTTTCCGTAGATCCTCGTTCTTTCCTGATGAATCCAATCCAAATTCACTCGCGTATTCTATCAGTTCGGGTTTTGTTGCCATATATACCCAACTGGACATTACTTTCTCGGCGTCGGCTCCTTCTAAACACCACTTAATCTGCTCGGGCGCCACCTGTGACGTTCAGTCAAGCCGCGGGTAGGTCAGGGCTGGCCAGGATCATCCAGGACATTTATTTGATTCAGGAAAGTGGTGCTAGAAAAGGAAATTCCGACCCGAGTCCCAGTAATAACGCTGGTTTTAACCTTAACTAGGCTTACAATATATAAAGTTTATTGATCTTGACAGAGTAACTATTCCCGTAGCTGGGGTCGATCGGTCCGGCGGATATCGACGAGCGCCCGTGTCCTGCGGAAGGGACCCTCGGGTCCGGGGTCCGTTTATGTTGCTTCCTGCCGTCCGGGTGGGATGATTGGGGTCCAACGACGCGCCCCTTGTCCTCAGAAATATGTGGTGTGGATCAATTGAGACGAGACCGTCAATAAGGATACGTAGTATTAATGGAGGAGGACGGAACCGTCAGCAGGACGAAACCGTCAGCGAGATATCGGCGAAATGGGACGGAACCGTCAGCAAGATATTGGCGAAATGGGACGGAACCGTCAGCAGGACGAAACCGTCAGCGTGTTGCGAGAAGTAGGACGAAGCCGTCTGCAGGACGAAACCGTCAGCGTGTTGAGAAATAGGACGAAGCCGTCTCCAGGACGAAACCGTCAGCGTGTTGCGAGAAATAGGACGAAGCCGTCTGCAGGACGAAACCGTCAGCGAGTTGCGAGAAGTAGGACGAAGCCGTCTGCAGGACGAAACCGTCAGCGAGGCGTAAGAGAAATAGGACGAGACCGTCTGCAGGACGAAACCGTCAGCGAGGCGTGAGAGAACTAGGACGAAACCGTCTGCAGGACGAAACCGTCAGCGAGGCGTAAGAGAAATAGGACGAGACCGTCAGCGAAAGACTTAGTGTTGAAATAGGACGGAACCGTCAGCATAAGACTTAGTATGGCGAAATAGACTTAGTATGGAGGAATAGACTTAGTATGGAGGAATAGGACGAAGCCGTCAACTGATACCTAGTATAGTTAAGTCTTACTCCTTGTTACCGCTGCTTCCACTTCCTGAGTTGCTGCTTGCTTGTTGCTGCTTGCTTGTTGCGCGCTTGGTGACTTCCACCTTGGTCGACTCCGACCACCGAATGATAGCTCTGAGGCCAGCGGCCGGCTTTATATAGCGCTTGGCCGGTTTTAGTGTGCCTGCACGGGCCGTGGATTTGCCCGAATTAGTGTGGCAGATGTCCGGGATTTGCCCGACTTAGTGTGGCCAGAGCCCTTGTTTGTTGGGGCGGGCGCGCGCACCGTGTTTGAATTTGAATTTCTTTATCGTTGGGTGGTTGTTTATGGGTCCGGGCTATGAGTTATTATTAGTTATTTACAGTTGTTATTATTTAGTATTTATTTAGTTTAGTGGTTATGTATTTACGGTTTGTATTATTTATTATTTATTTGTGCGCCCCGCGTCACAAGTGTGTGACGCGGGGCGCGCACAAATAACTAAATACTAAATCATAATAAGCTAAATAAATAATAACCAGTGATAAAGAAGTTCAAATTCGAACAAAACCCGCGCGCGCGGCCAAACCCGAACTCCGGCCACACTGATTCGGGCAAATACCGAACATCCGGCCACACTAATTCGGGCAAACCCACAGCCCGAGCGGGCACACTAAAACCGGCCAAGCGCTATATAAAGCCGGCCGCTGGCCTCAGAGCTATCATTCTGTGGTCGGAGTCGACCAAGGTGGAAGTCACCTAGCGCGCAGCAAGCAAGCAGCAACTAAGGAACTGGACGCAGCGGTAACAAAGGAGTAAGACTTAACTATACTAGGTATCGGTTGACGGCTTCGTCCTACTTTTCCATACTAAGTCTATATTTCAATACTAAGTCTTTCGCTGACGGCTTCGTCCTGCAGACGGCTTCGTCCTATTTTCTCATATCTCGCTGACGGTCTCGTCCCGCAGACGGCTTCGTCCTATTTCTCGCATACCTTGCTGACGGCTTCGTCCTGCAGACGGCTTCGTCCTATTTCTCGCATACCTTGCTGACGGCTTCGTCCTGCAGACGGCTTCGTCCTATTTGTCGCATACCTTGCTGACGGCTTCGTCCTGCAGACGGCTTCGTCCTATTTCTCATACCTTGCTGACGGCTTCGTCCTGCAGACGGCTTCGTCCTATTTCTCGCATACCTCGCTGACGGCTTCGTCCTGCAGACGGCTTCGTCCTATTTCTCCTACATCGCTGACGGCTTCGTCCTGCAGACGGCTTCGTCCTATTTCTCGTATATCGTTGACGGCTTCGTCCTAATTCTCGCAACACTCTGACGGCTTCGTCCTGCAGACGGCTTCGTCCTATTTCTCATACATCGCTGACGGCTTCGTCCTGCAGACGGTTTCGTCCTATTTCTCACAACTCGCTGACGGTTTCGTCCTGCAGACGGTCTCGTCCTATTTCTCACAACCCGCTGACGGTTTCGTCCTGCAGACGGTCTCGTCCTATTTCTCACAACCCGCTGACGGTTTCGTCCTGCAGACGGTTTCGTCCCATTTCTCACCACTCGCTGACGGTTTCGTCCTGCTGACGGCTCCGTCCTAGTTTTGCTCGACACTAAGTATCTCGCTGACGGTTCCGTCCTACTCCATTAATACTACGTATCCTTATTGACGGTCTCGTCTTAATTAACCAACACTACGTATTTCCGAGGACAAAGGGGGCGCGTCGCTGGATCCCCAATCATCCCACCCGGACGGCAGGAAGCACCTCCACGGACCCCGGACACGAGACCCTTCCGCGGAACACGGACGCTTGTTGGTCGGAACCCCGGCTCCGGAAATAGTTACTCTGTCACTAATATCAATAAACTATATATATATATATTGTAAGCCTAGTTCAGGTTAAAACCAGCGTTATTACTGGGGCTCGGGTCGGAATTTCCCTGTCTAGCACCACTTTCCTGAAACAAATAAATGTCCTGGATGATCCTGGCCAGCCCTGACCTACCCGAGGCTTGACTGAACGTCACAGGTGGCGCCCGAGCAGATTAAGTGGTGTTTAGAAGGAGCCGACGCCGAGAAAGTAATGTCCAGTTGGGTATATATGGCAACAAAACCCGAACTGATAGAATACGCGAGTGAATTTGGATTGGATTCATCAGGAAAGAACGAGGATTTACGGAAAACATTGGCTGCTTTCTCAAAAAGAACGGACCACGTAGAAACAGTAAGGAAGAAACTGACACTGCTGGGAGAAAAATACAGGAGGGAGAAAAGTCCTGCGAGAATACCAGAGATCATAATAACGGAGGAAAAAACAAGGATGGACAACGGAATAGAAACAAAAATGGAGGGAAAGAAGGAGACAGGGATAATTGACAGGGTACGGAACTGGGATATCAGGTACCAGGGAACGTCCAACCCACTAGAATTTCTAGAGAAAATGGAGCAATGGGCAAATGGATACGGACTCCATCTCGATCAGCTGGCCCAGACAATGCCATTTATACTGGAAGGAAGCGCCATAGACTGGTGGAACACGACACCAACAAGGATCACCTCGTGGATACAGTTACGAACGGAACTATTAGAGTACTTTCTACCACCACGATACGGAGAACAGCTGGAGACCCAGATAGCGCAGTTAAGACAGAGAGAAAACGAGCCAGTAAGGGAATACGCGATGAACCTAAGGAAGCTGATGAGGTTCACGAAACTGTCGGAAACAGAAAAGCTAGACTGGGTGTACAAGAATTGCAGGAGCAAGCTGAAACTGTATACAAGGAGAACCGGATTCACAACACTGACGGAATTCCTCAAGCTCGCCGAGGAGGTGGAGGAAATCGAGCAGATAGAAACACAAACCGGGCAGACAGTACCACAACCACAACCAGTGAGGCCAGAAATATGCATGCAATGCGGCGGAACCGGTCATACGGCACGCATATGCGGCAACCCACCAAGGCTGTTCTGCTGGGTGTGCGGGAGAAACGGAGTCAGAACAACAGAATGTTGCCGGGCCAAGTCGGGAAACGCCGGAGGCCTGAGCGGATAGAGCTGGCAGCTCAGGCACGAAGAATAGGTCCAGCAGCGGGTGATATGAGATGCGACGGCTACCAGATAGTAGCGCAATTTGGAGTAGGGTGTAGGAGTGCCAAGGGCATAATAGACACCGGAGCAACAAAAAGCGCGATAAGCAGAAACATGTTCCAAGATCTAAGAGAGGAAGGAAGGTGGAACAGGATGCAGGCGGAGATATCACTCGCGGATGGATCTCGACAGAAGGCGATGGGAGGATTCAAAACAAACGTAGAGTTCGGAGGACGGAGATTTGAAATAACATTCATGATCCTACCGAACGTAGAAGGAGGAATCATCTTGGGGATGGACTTTCTGGCAGGAGCAGAGAGCGTGCTGAGATGCGGCGGACTGGAGTTGGAAAGACGAGGAAACGAAAACGAAAGGAGGAAGGGGACACGAAACACAAGAGAGGCGAGCCGCGACGGAACGGCCCAGCAGACGGAGCTCGTCCGAAGGGTCCGATCCGGAGCGACCCACCTACAATGCCAGAGGGGATCAGGCTACCCCGCCACGGTCCGACCGATGACGGAAATCGTCCAACAGGGCCGGGACGGGGAAGTCGGAACCCAACCCGGAAATACTGGCAGAACAAACCCAAGGGAGATGAGCGACGAAGGAAGGGCCCGACCGGTGACGGAGATCGTCCAAAGGGGCCGGACCAGAATCGCGCATCTTCCAAGGAACGGCAATGGACGCCAGCAGAGCAGCCGGGAGATACAGACAACAAACAAACCAACGACGACAACCGCACAAACAACCGGACAACGCTATGAAAACCGACCAATGGAAACATCAGCAAGGCTCATCAACTTCCGAACAGCCGGAATAATGGGCTCAGCGTCAAGGGACATAACACTGCGAGAAAGCTCACCAGATCGGGACATCCTGGAACTCCATACGGACAACAGGGGAAGCGTATCAGGATGGACAATGCCGGAAGGAGCCCGAATCTCAGACGAGACAATGAGAAAGATACGGGCAACACTGGCACAGAAAAAGAAAAAGACCCAACTACGCTGGATAGAAAAAGACGGCAACACATGGTGGCGCATCTCCTCCAATAGGGGAAACTATGTGACGATAAAGCGTCACTTCCCAAGGGAGGGGGGAGTGTGACGCGGGGCGCGCACAAATAACTAAATACTAAATCATAATAAGCTAAATAAATAATAACCAGTGATAAAGAAGTTCAAATTCGAACAAAACCCGCGCGCGCCCAAACCCGAACTCCGGCCACACTGATTCGGGCAAATACCGAACATCCGGCCACACTAATTCGGGCAAACCCACAGCCCGAGCGGGCACACTAAAACCGGCCAAGCGCTATATAAAGCCGGCCGCTGGCCTCAGAGCTATCATTCGGTGGTCGGAGTCGACCAAGGTGGAAGTCACCTAGCGCGCAGCAAGCAAGCAGCAACTAAGGAACTGGACGCAGCGGTAACAAAGGAGTAAGACTTAACTATACTAGGTATCGGTTGACGGCTTCGTCCTACTTTTCCATACTAAGTCTATATTTCAATACTAAGTCTTTCGCTGACGGCTTCGTCCTGCAGACGGCTTCGTCCTATTTTCTCATATCTCGCTGACGGTCTCGTCCCGCAGACGGCTTCGTCCTATTTCTCGCATACCTTGCTGACGGCTTCGTCCTGCAGACGGCTTCGTCCTATTTCTCGCATACCTTGCTGACGGCTTCGTCCTGCAGACGGCTTCGTCCTATTTGTCGCATACCTTGCTGACGGCTTCGTCCTGCAGACGGCTTCGTCCTATTTCTCCTACATCGCTGACGGCTTCGTCCTGCAGACGGCTTCGTCCTATTTCTCGTATATCGTTGACGGCTTCGTCCTAATTCTCGCAACACGCTGACGGCTTCGTCCTGCAGACGGCTTCGTCCTATTTCTCATACATCGCTGACGGCTTCGTCCTGCAGACGGTTTCGTCCTATTTCTCACAACTCGCTGACGGTTTCGTCCTGCAGACGGTCTCGTCCTATTTCTCACAACCCGCTGACGGTTTCGTCCTGCAGACGGTCTCGTCCTATTTCTCACAACCCGCTGACGGTTTCGTCCTGCAGACGGTTTCGTCCTGCAGACGGTTTCGTCCCATTTCTCACCACTCGCTGACGGTTTCGTCCTGCTGACGGCTCCGTCCTAGTTTTGCTCGACACTAAGTATCTCGCTGACGGTTCCGTCCTACTCCATTAATACTACGTATCCTTATTGACGGTCTCGTCTTAATTAACCAACACTACGTATTTCCGAGGACAAAGGGGGCGCGTCGCTGGATCCCCAATCATCCCACCCGGACGGCAGGAAGCACCTCCACGGACCCCGGACACGAGACCCTTCCGCGGAACACGGACGCTTGTTGGTCGGAACCCCGGCTCCGGAAATAGTTACTCTGTCACTAATATCAATAAACTATATATATATATATTGTAAGCCTAGTTCAGGTTAAAACCAGCGTTATTACTGGGGCTCGGGTCGGAATTTCCCTGTCTAGCACCACTTTCCTGAAACAAATAAATGTCCTGGATGATCCTGGCCAGCCCTGACCTACCCGAGGCTTGACTGAACGTCACAGGTGGCGCCCGAGCAGATTAAGTGGTGTTTAGAAGGAGCCGACGCCGAGAAAGTAATGTCCAGTTGGGTATATATGGCAACAAAACCCGAACTGATAGAATACGCGAGTGAATTTGGATTGGATTCATCAGGAAAGAACGAGGATTTACGGAAAACATTGGCTGCTTTCTCAAAAAGAACGGACCACGTAGAAACAGTAAGGAAGAAACTGACACTGCTGGGAGAAAAATACAGGAGGGAGAAAAGTCCTGCGAGAATACCAGAGATCATAATAACGGAGGAAAAAACAAGGATGGACAACGGAATAGAAACAAAAATGGAGGGAAAGAAGGAGACAGGGATAATTGACAGGGTACGGAACTGGGATATCAGGTACCAGGGAACGTCCAACCCACTAGAATTTCTAGAGAAAATGGAGCAATGGGCAAATGGATACGGACTCCATCTCGATCAGCTGGCCCAGACAATGCCATTTATACTGGAAGGAAGCGCCATAGAATGGTGGAACACGACACCAACAAGGATCACCTCGTGGATACAGTTACGAACGGAACTATTAGAGTACTTTCTACCACCACGATACGGAGAACAGCTGGAGACCCAGATAGCGCAGTTAAGACAGAGAGAAAACGAGCCAGTAAGGGAATACGCGATGAACCTAAGGAAGCTGATGAGGTTCACGAAACTGTCGGAAACAGAAAAGCTAGACTGGGTGTACAAGAATTGCAGGAGCAAGCTGAAACTGTATACAAGGAGAACCGGATTCACAACACTGACGGAATTCCTCAAGCTCGCCGAGGAGGTGGAGGAAATCGAGCAGATAGAAACACAAACCGGGCAGACAGTACCACAACCACAACCAGTGAGGCCAGAAATATGCATGCAATGCGGCGGAACCGGTCATACGGCACGCATATGCGGCAACCCACCAAGGCTGTTCTGCTGGGTGTGCGGGAGAAACGGAGTCAGAACAACAGAATGTTGCCGGGCCAAGTCGGGAAACGCCGGAGGCCTGAGCGGATAGAGCTGGCAGCTCAGGCACGAAGAATAGGTCCAGCAGCGGGTGATATGAGATGCGACGGCTACCAGATAGTAGCGCAATTTGGAGTAGGGTGTAGGAGTGCCAAGGGCATAATAGACACCGGAGCAACAAAAAGCGCGATAAGCAGAAACATGTTCCAAGATCTAAGAGAGGAAGGAAGGTGGAACAGGATGCAGGCGGAGATATCACTCGCGGATGGATCTCGACAGAAGGCGATGGGAGGATTCAAAACAAACGTAGAGTTCGGAGGACGGAGATTTGAAATAACATTCATGATCCTACCGAACGTAGAAGGAGGAATCATCTTGGGGATGGACTTTCTGGCAGGAGCAGAGAGCGTGCTGAGATGCGGCGGACTGGAGTTGGAAAGACGAGGAAACGAAAACGAAAGGAGGAAGGGGACACGAAACACAAGAGAGGCGAGCCGCGACGGAACGGCCCAGCAGACGGAGCTCGTCCGAAGGGTCCGATCCGGAGCGACCCACCTACAATGCCAGAGGGGATCAGGCTACCCCGCCACGGTCCGACCGATGACGGAAATCGTCCAACAGGGCCGGGACGGGGAAGTCGGAACCCAACCCGGAAATACTGGCAGAACAAACCCAAGGGAGATGAGCGACGAAGGAAGGGCCCGACCGGTGACGGAGATCGTCCAAAGGGGCCGGACCAGAATCGCGCATCTTCCAAGGAACGGCAATGGACGCCAGCAGAGCAGCCGGGAGATACAGACAACAAACAAACCAACGACGACAACCGCATAAACAACCGGACAACGCTATGAAAACCGACCAATGGAAACATCAACAAGGCTCATCAACTTCCGAACAGCCGGAATAATGGGCTCAGCGTCAAGGGACATAACACTGCGAGAAAGCTCACCAGATCGGGACATCCTGGAACTCCATACGGACAACAGGGGAAGCGTATCAGGATGGACAATGCCGGAAGGAGCCCGAATCTCAGACGAGACAATGAGAAAGATACGGGCAACACTGGCACAGAAAAAGAAAAAGACCCAACTACGCTGGATAGAAAAAGACGGCAACACATGGTGGCGCATCTCCTCCAATAGGGGAAACTATGTGACGATAAAGCGTCACTTCCCAAGGGAGGGGGGAGTGTGACGCGGGGCGCGCACAAATAACTAAATACTAAATCATAATAAGCTAAATAAATAATAACCAGTGATAAAGAAGTTCAAATTCGAACAAAACCCGCGCGCGCGCCCAAACCCGAACTCCGGCCACACTGATTCGGGCAAATACCGAACATCCGGCCACACTAATTCGGGCAAACCCACAGCCCGAGCGGGCACACTAAAACCGGCCAAGCGCTATATAAAGCCGGCCGCTGGCCTCAGAGCTATCATTCGGTGGTCGGAGTCGACCAAGGTGGAAGTCACCTAGCGCGCAGCAAGCAAGCAGCAACTAAGGAACTGGACGCAGCGGTAACAAAGGAGTAAGACTTAACTATACTAGGTATCGGTTGACGGCTTCGTCCTACTTTTCCATACTAAGTCTATATTTCAATACTAAGTCTTTCGCTGACGGTCTCGTCCCGCAGACGGCTTCGTCCTATTTCTCGCATACCTTGCTGACGGCTTCGTCCTGCAGACGGCTTCGTCCTATTTCTCGCATACCTTGCTGACGGCTTCGTCCTGCAGACGGCTTCGTCCTATTTCTCGCATACCTTGCTGACGGCTTCGTCCTGCAGACGGCTTCGTCCTATTTCTCCTACATCGCTGACGGCTTCGTCCTGCAGACGGCTTCGTCCTATTTCTCGTATATCGTTGACGGCTTCGTCCTAATTCTCGCAACACGCTGACGGCTTCGTCCTGCAGACGGCTTCGTCCTATTTCTCATACATCGCTGACGGCTTCGTCCTGCAGACGGTTTCGTCCTATTTCTCACAACTCGCTGACGGTTTCGTCCTGCAGACGGTCTCGTCCTATTTCTCACAACCCGCTGACGGTTTCGTCCTGCAGACGGTCTCGTCCTATTTCTCACAACCCGCTGACGGTTTCGTCCTGCAGACGGTTTCGTCCCATTTCTCACCACTCGCTGTCGGTTTCGTCCTGCTGACGGCTCCGTCCTAGTTTTGCTCGACACTAAGTATCTCGCTGACGGTTCCGTCCTACTCCATTAATACTACGTATCCTTATTGACGGTCTCGTCTTAATTAACCAACACTACGTATTTCCGAGGACAAAGGGGGCGCGTCGCTGGATCCCCAATCATCCCACCCGGACGGCAGGAAGCACCTCCACGGACCCCGGACACGAGACCCTTCCGCGGAACACGGACGCTTGTTGGTCGGAACCCCGGCTCCGGAAATAGTTACTCTGTCACTAATATCAATAAACTATATATATATATATTGTAAGCCTAGTTCAGGTTAAAACCAGCGTTATTACTGGGGCTCGGGTCGGAATTTCCCTGTCTAGCACCACTTTCCTGAAACAAATAAATGTCCTGGATGATCCTGGCCAGCCCTGACCTACCCGAGGCTTGACTGAACGTCACAAGTGTTTCAACCAAGCACGCGCAATAGTAAACGAATAGTAGTAACGAAAATTGGGAAAGACTAAGCAAGAAACATTGGTCCGAAGTATCGGGATTCCTTAACAGGTTTCGAAAACACTTGCTGTCTATAAGAGCAAAATTCCAATTGAACATTTTAATCCCAAACATCTTGAACACCCAATCGACACTTGAAACAGGCGAAGATTCTGAGCCGACTGAGCTAGAAACTCAGGACCCTGAAACTGAGGCAGAAGAAGCTCATGTTGAGGAACAAGATCTGCGCGATCTTACCATGCCCGCGGTATTAACAATACCAACAACACAGGAAGGGGTATTGGAGTCGGACGAATCTGTTTCATTAATAGGTTTACTAGATACAATAGAAACCATAATGACCGACTCAGCTGCCGAAAGGGCGTATATCAGAGATATATCAAGCGCCATACTTGAATTCAACGGTAAAAAATTAAATCTGGCAAGATTTTTAACAGCCGTTAGATTGGTCAAATTAACAAAAGGACCATTTGAAGAATTAGCTGTAGAGGTCATTAAGTCCAAAATAATCGGATCAACCTTGTACAAGGTTAAAAATGAGACCACTATCTCTTCAATAATTGCCATATTAGAAGCCAATATTATCGGCGAATCGTCCGATGTAGTAAAAGCTAAAATGGCTAGAACGATGCAGAAAGGTAAAACTGCAGAAAAATTTACCTTAGGATACTCCTTGAAGCATCATATATCGATGAAGGTTTATCGGCTGAACATGCTGAAAAGTTCAGCACCAAGGAGGCCATAACCACAATGACTAAAAATTGTGAACATGGCAGGCTAAAAACCATACTGGAAGCCGGTAATTATAATACAATGAATGAAGCCGTTACGAAGTACATGCAATGCAGTACTGAAATAACAGTATTATTCGCACGCGGTGGACGGGCCTATCGTGGTAATAATTATCGAGGTAATTTTCGTGGTAGAGGCCGTGATACCTTTCAGTATAACTCGCACTACCAAAGCAATGGCTACTACAGAAACAACGGATACAACGAAAATTATAATAACCAGACCAATAACTCTAATAGAGGTCGTGGAAATTATAGACAAAGGAATAACAGGAATAACGGTAACCAAAACCGAAACAATGTGAGAGTAGCTCAAAACTCGGAAAACTCTCAAACCCCTTCAGATGTGTAATACCGAATAAAAAAATCTATACCATCAATCTTAGTAATAACACTTTTGTATCTTTTAATAATACAGAAACAAATAAAAAACTTGTGTTCCTAGTGGACACGGGTGCAGATATATCAATATTAAAGGAAAATTCTGACATATTTCATGATGTTCAGGAAAATACTAAAATCAGTATTCAAGGCATAGGCCACGAATTAATTAAAACCAAAGGGGGTAATTTTTATTGAGATACAGACAGATAAATATTATAATTCCACATGATTTTCATATAGTAGATCCATATTTTGCAATACCATGTGATGGAATAATAGGCATTGATTTCATAAAGAAATTTAATTGCCAACTAGACTTCAAACCCACCGAAGATTGGCTTATAATGAGACCAAAAAATTTGAATTTCCCAATTTATGTTCCAATAACATACAGTTCTGGTAATAATTCCATGATTCTACCAGCAAGGTCTCAAGTGGTTGATGAAATGTTGATAAAATAATAAATATTAATGATTTAAAATATGAAACATTTTCGAACTACGAAATAGTTAAAACTAATCCCAAAGTAAGAGAAAAAACTGTCTTATCTCAACTAACAAAAAACTTCCCCCCCCCCCAATTCAAAACAAAATTAACAGAAATATGCACCAAATAAAGTGATATATTCGGACTCGAAACCGAATCAATAACAACAAATAATTTCTATAAACAAAAACTAAGATTGACTAAAGACGAACCGGTATACATAAAAAATTACAGAAATCCTCATAGTCAAAAGGACGATATACAGGTACAGGTACAAAAGCTAATCGATAATAAAATAGTCGAACCATCTGTATCACCATACAATAGCCCACTTTTGTTAGTTCCAAAGAAATCCCTTCCCGGTTCTGATAAGAAAAAATGGAGACTAGTAATCGACTATCGTCAAATTAAGGGGGGTTTCTACCCTGTGTGGTCGAAAATTTTATTTTTTTTTTGCATTTTTGGATTGATATATGTTTCTAGAGACCGCTCCCAAAATTTCAATTGGTTATCTTAAGAATTACGGAACCTACACCTTAAAACAGGGAGCACCTACACCTTAAAACAGGTACTGAAGCAAAACTTTAAACGCGTTTTACTCGAAACGACATTTTTTGACCTTGCGGAAGTGATTCAAGCCAGACGAGTTGAGCAATCGCCACGAAATTTTAAAGTATCGTGTATTAGAGGCTTATCCATGGCTGGTACCAAAATCTTTAAAAAATATTGAATATTTTTCATTTTATATAACAATTAATATCGAAAAAAGCGCGTAAAAATCGAGTTTTTCATTTAAAATCGCATAAGTTTTTCAATTTTCATTTTTTTTTTTCGCAATTCTGGTACCAGCCATGCACAAAAGTATACAAAGTAAGAATGTACTTAATTTTTGTGTTTCAGATCATTTGGGGCAGCAGCAGGACTTCCGTGAGCGTAAAAAGGCGTTCCATTGCTCAATGAATCTAATCTAAAATGACATCCTGAAAAATGTTAATTTTTCATGCACGAGGTCACATTTTTGGGACACAAATGCACAGATAAAGGAATCTTGCCTGACGACAAAAAATACGACGTCATCAAGAATTATCCAGTCCCACATGATGCGGACAGCGCTAGAAGATTCATAGCTTTTTGTAATTACTATAGACGTTTTATCCAAAATTTCGCCGAATATTCCCGTCACATAACAAGATTATGTAAGAAAGATGTTAAATTCGAATGGTCAACTGATTGCCAGAATGCTTTCGAACATCTTAAATCGGCACTAATAAATCCAAATTTATTACAATACCCAGATTTTAGCAAAGAATTTTCCATAATAACGGATGCTAGTAAGCAAGCATGTGGAGCAGTTTTAACTCAAATCAAAAACGGACTCCAGCTTCCAGTAAGCAATAACTTACTTCAGACCATACGTTTATGGTAGACATTTCACTGTCAAAACTGATCACAGACCACTCACCTGTTCTCCATGATAAATCCAAGCTCAAAGCTGACGCGAATGAGGCTTGAACTTGAGGAATATAACTTTACAGTAGAATATCTGAAGGGCAAGGACAATTACGTAGCCGATGCATTATCCAGAATAACAATATCAGATTTGAAGGAAATGCAAAATAAAAATTCCATTCTGAAAGTCACTACCAGAAACCAAAGTAAACAGAAAAATTCCTGCGCAGGAAAAGAACAAGTAGATTTGCCTAGGCAAACTCGAAACAAAGCTTCTCAGCCCAACGTATACGAAGTCATAGTAAATGACGAGGTACGAAAAGTAGTGACCTTGCGAATAACGAATTCACTATGTTTACTAAAACGTGAAAAAAAAGTTATGCCAAGAATTGATGTTAGCGATATGTACACCAATGAAATTCTCGACTTAGGTAAGTTCTTTCAAAGGCTTGAAAAAGAAGCCGGTATACTTAATATCCGCCAACTCAAAGTGGCACCGAGCGAAAGGATCTTTGACACCATCTCAATAGAATCTTTTCAAATTATGGGCAATAAAACATTACAATCTCTAAGAGTAGCGCTACTCAAGCTTGTGACCCTATTATCAAATAATGAAAAAGAGAAAGAAGCAATAATGTTTACATTCCATGATGATCCGATACAAGGAGGTCATACAGGCATAGCTAGAACATTAGCTAGAACATTAGCTAAAAAGGAGTTATTATTGGAAAAATATGACCCGATACATATCAAATGATGTAAAAAAATGCCCTAAATGCCAAGGGTCAAAAACGACAAGGCATACAAAGACCCCATTGACAATAACAGAGACGCCACAAATGGCGGCAAAGCTGGCCCCTAAATATGAAGGGCCATACAAGGTTATCAAGTTCCTGGCACCCACGATCGTGCGCCTGCAGCACACCCAGAGTAAGAGTAAGCGCAGGACGGCATCACTAGGAGACTTAAAAGATACAGTCAACGATCTGGAACCGGCGGAGCCGGAGAACGAGGAGGAAGTTAGCGGCGTGTGACCCTAAGCTTCGCAGAGGAAGACCGCAGCGGCGGTAAGTACAGCGGCAGGAACCAGAGGTTCTGCCACCAGAAAGGGTTGAGGCCCGGAAACGCCAAACATTTGGCTAAGAAAAGGGTTGAGGCCCGGAAACGCCAAACAGTTGGCTATGAAAATGACAGGCAAGAGCCAGTAAAGAACTGGAGTCCTGTGACAGGAACCAAGTCGGAGTCAGTGGGGGCCACTTGCTGGTCGGTGCGCCTTCCCAACGTCCCCACTCCCCTGAGGGGAAAACTCCAAACTCCAAACTTAACAATTTGCTAGTTTGCTTCGTAAGACAAAAGACTTATAAAACTCTTGCTTCTTTCCCCCTAGATATGGCAGAAACGAACGTCGGCGAGGCCACAAGTCTCCCTGATGTCGCCGTGTTCACGCGGAGGAGGTGCGCCTGGATACGCTCTCCATTCTACCCGCCGGAAACGGACCATTACCGCGGGCAACGCCGCTACGACACCCAGGTCTGGGTCGACGATCTGTCCTTCGTAGAGCGGTTCAGCCCGATACCCCGTGAGAGCCCAACCCCGGAATCGGGCGATGGCGGCAGGAGGACCCCGAAATCGACTACAACACGTCCTCAGGCACCGAGGAGACCGAGAAGTCCGAGGACGACGAAGATTGGGAGTGGCCGAAGCCGACTCCCTAGGGTCCCAGCGACGACATCTCGGTGTCAACCCTCTGCGGCGTCGAGGACTGCTTCGCGGCTTCGTGCGACCATCGCCGCGCAGAAGACTGGTCGACACCGGTCATGGGGAGAAGCTTTGAGATACCGGAAGACGATTGCCACCGTGAAGAGAGGGCGAGTGCGTATCTCGGCCCAGATTTCGACCCCCAGGAGGCGATCCATGACCCTGGCCTGGACTGGCGCCGCCCGCGGGAGTTTCCCGGCCACAAGATAGCGAATCGGCTGGCGAGGGAGAAGGCCGCTCGCCTATCGCACCGCCAGCAGGAGCTACAGCAGGAAGACGCTGGGGAGACGGCGTGTGCCTCTCCCGAGCCCGGGCTGCCTCCAGATTACAACCCACTCCGCCCAGAGGAGACCATGGTGCCTCGCTGCCCCGCTTGGACGGCGATCGACAAGTGGCACATGAACCCCCGACGCTGGCAACCCCCTAAGGCATTCGATCCGGACGACGAGATCACTCGGGACGTGGTGTGTGGCCTCGATAGGATCGACCCGGAGCACGTATTCGGCGTGCGAGTGGAGGAGTCGGAGCCGGAGGAGTCGGAGCCGGAGAAGTCGGAGCCGGAACAGGAGATCCCGGAGCCGGAGTCACCGCCGGCAGAGCGACAGCAACGCTGCAGACGACGAGGTCGGCCAGGAGAGTGGTCACGGCCTAGACGAGCCGGCGAAGGGAACCCCAAGCACCGAACCGGAGGATCGGATGGTCCCGTTCCCGAGTCATTGGGTCCTGACCACGGGAGGCGACCGACTGCCTCATTCCCTGGTCGAACAGGCGCGGGAGGAAGAGCGCCAGGATCGGTGCACACTGCGCAAGTTCCTTTACCACGCGATAAGTGCGCAGTATCGCATCCACGTCACCCGCACCAACAAGATCATCATTTCTCTTCGACCCCCGAAGAAAGAGGGGAATGTGAGGAGCCGTTTGGCCCTCCCAAATTAATGATATAAAAATAAACACTAAACTATATATGAAAATAAATAAATAATCCTAACCTATACTGAATATGCAAATAAATATATAACCAATACCTAAATACAATAAATAAATAACAATAACTAAATATGTAAATAATTAATAATAACCTAAACAATACACACATAAATAATAATCACTATATGTACATAAATAATAATAAGTATCATATATGTAAGCAGTCGGAATAAGTTAGATTTAATTTCCAATAATTTAAGTAGGGCACCCACACCCGATACGATAGTTACAAAACTATCATCCCTAACCCGAGCTCGCCCCGTTAGCCTGGAAGGCTAGCACACACCGACACACACACACCAGCGCACACAGCAAAAACTCACCGCGATCCCGCCACCCGAAAATAGGCAAGGGCTCATGAGAGCGAGAGAGAGGGAGCAACCGATCGTACGGTAAACTCCTGGAAGAAGGCAAAAAGAACTCCGCAAGAAATTTCGCGAAGCGAAACGGAGTGGAGTTGGACTTAAGTGGCGAAGGTAAACGGACGTGCGCAAAGTCAGTGACGGGAAAAACCAAAACCGCGTGTGCGAACAAACTTGGACAAAACTTAAAACAATTTAAAAATGAGAATTACGGGCCGGCGATTGCCACCGTAAGGAGAGTGCAAGTCAATATTTGGAGGAGCAGTAAGGAGAAGGATGGACAAGGCGAAGTCTGGCCCAGGACCAGCGGCGGGACGGAGCCGGTCTCAAAGTGTGTGCCGGAGCGAGACGGGTGAGTGTTAGTGTGAGACCGCAACGAGTTGGCTAGCAGGTGTGTGTGTAGGAAAATCTTTGCGAGCCCTCGATGTGGTGGTCACTAGAGAGTGCGGTCAGACCGACTCTAGAAAAATGCACGTGCTTGACCTAACCTATAGAACACTGCGAAAAATTATATGAAATATGGAAACATAAGAAATCTGTAAATAAAATAGTATACGGAAAATATGATCTTAGAAATTATAGAATAAATGTCAACGGGCGAAAACACAGAGATAAAAAAATGTGGAAGTTTGTAAATATTGAAAGCTTAAAAATTATACATTAGGAAATTATGAAAAAAAGGAAATAATAAAAGAAAGCGAGTGCACTAAGCGAAAATATCGGAAGAACAAAATTTAAAAAAAATAAATAATGATATTAAATTTAACCAAATTGTGTTTGATAAATAAAAGGCCCAGCTACACTGGGAGAAAATATTTTAAGAACCCGAACAAAATATATGAAAATTTAAATTAAATAAATTGTTTGAATAGAAATAAAAATTAGCCGAGAAAACCGGTCGTAAGGATAAACGATGGATAATAAGGATAATAGGAAAAAAAAACAAATAGTAAATTATAGGCGCACTGGAAAAGAATAATAAATTTAAATTATATTTATTAATTATCAATTATATTTTGGCGACATTTATACTTCGGGGAAATTCCCAAGTAAAAAACTGAATATATTTTGGACGGGCCAGGCACAGCCGGCCGGAGCAAATTCGCTACTATTTCTTCTTTTCCCCCTCGGTCCTTCGGCCCCAAACATGCATAAAGGCTAATTCGGTCCTTCCCTCTGTCACACCCTATCAACATATTTTTTTAGTGTAACTCGGTGGCTGACAAACTCCACCCCGCGTCAGCCCACCGTCTCATATTAGTCACATTGTCCCAGATCTTTATAAATTTTCTGTAGAGAGACCCTGGCGAGACTGAGTCTCTATCCCAGCCCTCACAAAAGATAAAGATAATATTTCGATACATTTTCGAATCTATCCTTAAGCCTAAAGATTTAGATCTTTACGTTAGAAAACTTCTTATTGAGTAATTTTGTCCTTTTTACCGCAAACGAAAAAAAAGATAATTAAGATAGGAATAAAGATATTGAAAGTTTGTTTTACATTACTATTCGTTTTACTTTACGTTTTCTTTACATTACGATTTACTTTACGTTACGATTTAACACACTATTTAGGAATCTCTGACTTTATATTATATATGTGTAAGTTAACACGGGCCAACGAGCTAGACCAGTTGGCTCAGTGCACGAAAGATAATACCATTACGTTAAAGTGCTGACCCCAGCATCGGGCCGGAAACCCGTGCGCAGCCGGCAAACACAGCATATTTGCGTGGCCGCTGCGAGTCTTTTGTTAGCTGTAAGATTCATTTTTATATTCAGTTTATGCTTGACTTTAATAAAGAGCGGCTGCTCGTCAACATTATTACTCCGACTGAACGTCGCAAAATATATTTGTATTAATTACCCTACCAGACCACAAGGCTGGTAGTTAAAAGAGGAAAGTTCCTCTCAACCTAATAACTTGGTCCAGCAGCGAGGGATCCCCCCTGCCACCCCCAATTTAAATAACTGGCGCCCAACCAGTGGTAAAAACCACCACCCACCACCACCATCACCAACACCGCCCACACAGCTACTAAATTTGCGGCAAAGCAAAAGACAGCGGCGCGGGAAAAGTGAAGGGAATTACTGACAAAATAACACACACACCAAAAACAAAAAATTATGTGAGTGGGAACCGATGCTAAACGCATTTTAAGTCTGTGAATATTTAAAAAAAAATATATAATAATAAAAGAATTATTAATCCAACAGAGACGCTAAAACATGGTCTCGCATCAATGTGAACAAAAACAAAAATCGTATAATTCTCTTTTATAACAGCGCATACGTTCGCTTTTCATTTATTGTTGTTGTTTTGTGTCTCCATTCGGTTCAAGCGCGACATTCGACGCTGCAGCCTTTGTCTTTAGTTGTTGTTTGTTTGGCTTTGGTCAACTGCTGCCCACACAGGCAGCTTTTGCATACCTAAGCGAATTGGACTGCTCATGCAGACCAGTTTCTCACAGTATAGGACTAGTACACCATACTCCACGGACTCAGAGTCCGATTGTGAAAATCAACCTTCCCCTCTAAGACGTGCAACCGCGAATTCCCCTGCAATGGCGATAGACCCAGAATAACTCAAAGCTGTAATACAGGCAGTGGTAGCCAATACTTTAGTGGACGAGGCTGCCAGAAACGAGCTCGCACAAAATGAAATGCGTCAGAAAATTCAGGAGCTGGCCAGCCAGTTGGCAGCAACACAGGTCGCGCCCACCTCAGCAGTGGCCCCCGCAATTAGAGCTTACGAACCCATAGACATAACTAGTAGTGTATCATGTAACATGACTTTAGACGCCGTTAAATATTTGCCTGAATTCTCGGGGTCACAGGAATCATATGTTTCGTGGCGACAAGCGGCGGTTGCTGCGTATCGCATATTTAAAGATTACAACGGCACCATTACGAGGCGGTGACAATTATTAGGAACAAAATTAGGGGCGCGGCCAATAACGTTTTATCCTCGTTTGGCACCGTACTGAATTTCGATGCCATTATAAATCGGCTCGATTTCACTTACAGCGACAAACGTCCAATGCATGTCATTGAGCAGGACATGAGCACTTTAAGACAGGCAAACAACATGATGAGGTCGAGAAAAAACTCACCTTACTCACAAATAAAGCCCATATGTCTCACGAGCCATCGGCGGAAAATATATTGTGCGAAAAATTCCGAGAGGACGCCTTGCGTATTTTCATCTCGGGACTTAAACGTAACCTCACTGACGTGCTTTTCGTGGCAAAGCCGAAAGACATGCCGTCAGCCTTGGCCTTAGCGCAAGAAGTGGAATCTAACCACGAGAGGTACGTTTTCGCAGCTAGTTTCGCAAGAAGTCAAGAAGACAAAGATCGCAAACCTACTGCAAAAGCGCAGGGTCGTCAACTTGACAAGTACGACCGCCATGACCCACAACCTAGTAATACCAAAAACCCGTATTTTAATAGGCAGCATAGGGCACAGGTCCACGCCGACCCGCAAGGTACCAAAAATTACAAAGACGACGGCCCACCAGAGCCTATGGAGGTCGATCCCTCACTTTCTAAATTGATGCAGCCGACCCAGGCAAATACCTACCGGAACAGAAGACCAGCCACCTCCGAGCGCACAGGCGCCGTAAGGAAACAACAAAAAGTTAAGCAGAATGCGGAAGAAAAGACAGGAGCATATGCCGCCGCCGCCGCCAAAGCGGAATCGAAAGTAGACGACGATGCCATTACCGAGTATGACTCTGACTACCTCAATTTTTTAGGGGAAAATCCCTGTTAACCGTCATCAGACGAAGAGTAGCAGGGGTACCAATGAAATTCCTCTTAGACACCGGCGCATCAAAAAATTTCATCCGGTGGATGCCCGGTGGACTCTCCTTTCGAAATTCATTCAATTCACGGCACCACCATCGTTACAAAAAAATGCTTCGTCTCGATTTTTAATTTGAAAGCGACTTTTTTCATTCTACCAGATTTTACAATATTCGACGGTATAATTGGGGCCGACCTGTTAACACAGGCCGGTGCATCACTTTGCCTCGCCTCTGCCCAACTCAAATGGGGTCAGGAAGTTGAGAAGATTTCATTCCATAAATGCACTGACGTCAACTTCACTAACGTGGAGTGCGCAGATGCACCACCTTTGGTGAAGAAGGCATTTCTAGGGATGATAAGGAGCCGAAAAAACGCCTTCGCAGATCCCAACGAGGCCCTGCCATATAACACATCGGTAGTGGCCACGATTAGGACTACTAGCGAAGAGCCCATTTACGCTAAATTAAATCCATACCCCATGGGGGCAGCAGACTTCGTCAACAACGAAATCCAAGACCTGCTTAAAAATGGTATAATTCAAAAGTCGGTGTCTCCTTATAACAACCCAATATGGGTGGTTGATAAAAAAGGAACCGACGAGGCCGGCAATCAAAATAGACGATTAGTCATAGACTTTCGTAAGCTAAACGAAAGAACTATCCCAGACAAATACCCTATGCCAGATATCTCCATGATACTGGGCAACTTGGGCAAGGCCAAATTCTTCACGACACTGGACCACAAGTCCGGGTATCACCAGATCATCTTAGCGGAAAATGACCGCGAAAAAACTTCCTTCTCCGTAAGCGGAGGGAAGTACGAATTCAAGAGGCTTCCCTTTGGCTTGAGAAATGCTTCCAGCATCTTCCAGAGAGCCATTGATGACATTCTCAGAGAGAAAATCGGCAAGACTTGCTATGTCTATGTCGACGATGTAATAATCTTCTCAGAAAACGAGAATGCTCATGTCATGCACGTGGATTGGGTTTTAAAAACCATAAGCGATGCAAATATGAGAGTCTCAGTGAAAAAGTCAAGTTTTTTAAAAAAAAGCGTAAACTTTCTTGGCTTTATAGCCACCAGTGATGGCACTACCACCGACCCAGAAAAGGTCAGGGCCATTAAGGAGTTCCCTGAACCAAAAACGGTATTTGAGGTTAGATCATTTCTAGGCCTCGCGAGCTATTACAGATGCTTCATTAAGGACTTCGCAGGCATAGCAAGGCCTATTTCGGACATCTTAAAGGGCGAAAACGGAAGTGTAAGCAGACACAGATCGCGACACATCCAAGTACAATTCAATGAGGCGCAAAAAAATTCTTTCGAAAAACTGCGCAACATTTTAGCATCCGAAGATGTTATGCTCCGATACCCGGATTACAAGAAGCCATTCCATCTAACGACGGATGCTTCAGCCTACGGTATTGGAGCAGTGCTTTCACAGGAGAACCGTCTTATTACAATGATCTCGAGAACATTAAAGGACAGGGAAATTGAACTACGCCACAAACGAAAGGGAATTATTAGCCATCGTTTGGGCTTTGGCCAAACTGAGGCACTATTTATATGCGGTGAAAGATATAACTATCTTCACCGACCATCAACCATTGTCATTCTCGGTATCAGACTCTAAGCCTAACGCGAAAATTAAAAGATGGAAGGGTCGCATCGAGGAAACGGGTGCGAAGGTAGTCTATAAACCGGGAAAAAAAAATTTGGTTGCTGATGCCCTGTCTAGGCAGCAAATTAATGCCATAGAAGAACAGGACGCAGAATCATGTGGTGCGACCATTCACAGTGAGATTTCCCTCACTCACACCATAGAAACTAAGGATAAGCCCCTAAATTGCTTCCAGAACCAACTAATTCTGGAAGAGGCCCGCTTTCCGCTAAAACGCTCTTTCGTTCTCTTTAAAAATAAGAAACGACATACAATCAACTTCACTGACAATTAATCATTACTCAATGACCTTGCGGACGCAATAGTCCCCAAGGGCGTAAACGCCCTCCATTGCGATTTGCACACGCTAGCAACGGTGCAGGACGACTTAGTCCGGAGATTCCCGACTACAAAATTCTGGCACTGCAAAAACCGTGTTACAGATATTTTTGGGGTCGAGGAGAAAAGGGAAATCATACTGGCAGAACACAATAGGGCCCACCGATCGGCCCAAGAAAACGTGAAGCAGGTTCTCACAGAATACCACTTCCCAAAAATGGCCAAACTGGCCAATGAAATTGTACAAAACTGCAAAACATGCGCTAAAGCTAAGTATGATAGGCATCCTAGGAAGCAAGAGATTGGCGAGTCCCCGATTCCCTCTCATGTAGGAGAAATGCTACACATAGACATTTTCTCAACAGACAAAAAATATTTCCTCACTTGCATCGACAAGTTTTCGAAATTCGCCGTCGTACAGCATGTACCGTCAAGAACAATTGAGGACTTGAAACCGGCCTTGTTACAGGTCATGAATTTCTTCCCAAAGGCCAAAGTAATTTACTGCGATAACGAGCCATCGTTAAAATCGCACACGATCACGGCCATGTTATACAACCATTTTGGCGTCAGCATCACGAATGCGCCGCCTCTTCACAGTGTCTCAAACGGGCAAGTGGAACGTTTTCACAGCACCCTACTAGAGCTCGCCAGGTGCCTAAAAATTGACAAGGGCATGAGCGATACCGTGGAGATAATCTTGTTAGCCACGACCAGATATAACAAATCGATCCATTCGGTCATCGATAAGAGGCCAGTCGACGCAGTACAAGAATGCACGGACGACACACGAGAACGGATTGTTAACAAAATTAAGAATGCCCAAGACGCGCTAAGGTCTAGAGAGAATGTTTCTCGGCAAAATAGTGTCTTCGGAGTGGGCGAAAAAGTTTTGGTCAAAACTAACAGAAGACTTGGCAATAAACTCACTCCCTTGTGTGAGGAAAAAGCCATACAAGCAGACCTGGGGACCACGGTCCTCATTGAAGGGAGGGTGGTCCACAAGGACAATTTAAAATGACTCTCTCCCTTAATTTTTAATTTTTTATTATCACTACCTATTATCAGCCGTTTGGCATACTTCCATTTAATAGATATTAAGTCCGTTGCCAAAGGCGCGACGTTTTAGTTTTAATTGGTATTAATTTAATATTAATTGGTGATGGGATAAACCTCGGCGAACAAGAAAAAGCTACTAAAAAATGCATTTCCACAGGTGCGGAATTTTCATCCTCCTCTCACTGGCATTGGTGTCAGCGCGCGTCACTGACTATTCGCAAACAAGGTATATCCCCATCATAGATGGAGAGATCCTGGTATGGGAAGAACTCGCATATGTGACCCACTCGGCAAATCTCTCGGAATACATGCGCGTAATAGAAGAAACCAGCAGCATGAACGAGATGTTTCCGCAATCTCATATGAGGAAATTGCTAGAAGTGGATACCTCGCACCTTCGGGACACGCTGGATTCGCTAAAAGTCCACCACAGAATAGCAAGGAGTTCAGATTTTCTAGGCTCAATGCTAAAGGTAGTCTCGGGGACGCCGGATGCCGGCGATTTAGAAAGAATTAGGTTCACAGAATGGCAGTTGACACAGTCAAACAATAGGCAGATCAAAATTAACACTAGGGTACAAAATCGAATTAACCAATTAACAACAACAGTAAATCAAATCCTGCAAACACACAAAAATATCCAAATTGACACCGGCCATTTATACGAGACACTGCTGGCTAGGAATAGAATGCTAATGATGGAGTTACAGAACTTAATGTTGGCTGTAACACTGGCAAAAAACAATATTGTCAGCCCAAATATCCTAGATCATGCAGACTTAAAATCAGTTTGGCTGAAAGAACCCACCGATACCCCCATAGGGGATCTTATGTCCGCATCGTCTGTGAAAATACTGCAATCCCCTAACATGATGCACTTTATTATTAAATTTCCCAGAATAAAATTATCTTGCATAAAGGTCACTATTTTCCCAGTCACCAGCAAAGGAGTTATGCTGCGGATAACCGACAACATGGTAGCAAAGTGTGGTGAAGTAGTCCACACAATCAAAAATTGCATCCCAACAAGGGGGGCTACCTTTTGCCAACTATCAACGGAAAGCTCATGCGCCAGGGAACTACATGCAGGCGTTCTAGCACATTGCGAGTCACAACCAAGTGACCTACACCCGCTCACCCGCGTGGATGAGGGTATCGTCATCATCAATGACCGGCCAGCCAGGGTCACGGTAGACAACGAAACAGAAGTCTACCTACGCGGCACACATCTCATCACCTTCAACGATCGCGTCGTGATAAATGACACCACCTTTGTAAATCACGACAAGGCCCAAACAAGAGCTCCAGGGGTAGCGAGTTCCCCATCATTGAATATCACCGCCAACAGAGATATTCTGAGCCTCCCCTACCTTCACCAGCTAAGTGAACGTAACTTGGAGTTCATCAAAGAGTTCGGGAGAGAAATTTATACCAATTGTGACGCGGTTTCTATAGCCGGGGTAAGATCTCAGTCGCGGCCAAGGAACCTACACAAGAAATTTGTATAGAAGGGATGGGACCTGTAGCTAGGAATTATGTACGTGGGAGCGGAGAGACCGCCAGAAGTACTGAGGCATAATCCTCTACCGTTTATCGACTTGTTATCTGGGTGCTGGCCCGTTCTCGACTTGCGGCCACGCTGCTGAGCGGCCGACAGTCGGTTGTGTAACACAAGGACGTCTCTGCTGTTCACACTTGGCGATCGCCTGGCTTGGCGATCGACGACCCGGACCACGTAGCACGTTCTGGTAGCTCTGGGGACGAATCTACAACCCTAGTGGGTTCGGTTGATCTGGCAACCCTGGCGACTTTTGGTTGATCTGGCAACCCTGGTTAATTCAATCGATCTGGCAACCCTGGTGATTTTTGGTTGATCTGGCAACCCTGGTCAATTCTGTCGATCTGGCAACCCTGTTGATTTTTGGTTGATCTGGCAACCCTGGTTAATTCAATCGATCTGGCAACCCTGGTGATTTTTGGTTGATCGGGCAACCCTGGTCAATTCTGTCGATCTGGCAACCCTGTTGATTTTTGGTTGATCTGGCAACCCTGGTCAATTCTGTCGATCTGGCAACCCGGGTTAATTCAATCGATCTGGCAACCCTGTTGATTTTGGGTTGATCTGGCAACCTTGGTCAATGCTATCGATCTGGCAACCCTGGTCAATGCTATCGATCTGGCAACCCTGGTCAGTGCTATCGATCTGGCAACCCTGGTCAATGCTATCGATCTGGCAACCCTGGTCAGTGCTATCGATCTGGCAACCCTGTAGGAAGCTCGTGGGACGAGGGGGCGGGGAAGTCAAGGGGAATCCTCGGGACACTGGGGCTTCTCGGGCCGCCGCCTCTGGCTAGTCACGGAGGCTCCGGGATTCCGACTACTCCGGGTGCACGCGGAGGCTACTGGGGATTAACGGGCAGGCCAGGGGCGTAGCGGCGAGAACTCGGCTGTTCCGGTGCGGATGCGAGACCAAGCGCAGGGGAAGCAGTCGGGCCAGGCGGCGTACGCTGGCAGGGATCGGGATCGGTGGATAGGCCAAGGGTACAGCGGCGTGAACTCGTCGTTTCCGATGCGGATGCGAAAACCAAGCGCAGAGGAACCAGTCGGGCCACGCCGTGTGCTCTGGCAGAGGATCGGGAGGGGAAGGAGGAAGCAGAGGTGCAGACGTGGAAGGCTTGTGCGGATGCGAAACCACCTGCACCACGTTCCCGACGCACTCCTCTAAGCTAGCATGCAAAGGGGATGGGGGCCAAGGAAAAGAAGACACTACGATCTCTATATTATGGTCTTTATTTACTCAAACAATAACTTGCCCGTGGCTGCGGCCAGCGGGGAGGGGAAATAGTGGCTTACGTGGTCTGACGCTGCAGCGGGAAAGGCTGTCGCCGCTGGAGTCGTCGTTTGGAGTTGAGGTCCAACGGGAAGACGCTTTCGCCGTTGGTAGATGCTCGCGCACTCGCGCGTCACTCACGATCGCCTCGTCTGGCGGGATACTGTCGCCGCCGGTATTTGCGCTACGCACTCGCGTGTCTCTGGGGGCTTCTTGGTCGCCGATGCCGCGTGTTGTCACAAATCGTTCCGTTTTTCGCTCGCGCACGTCTGTCTTCTTTCAAAACCGGAAACCAAAAGCCACGATCTCCAGTCTAGAGGTCGTACATCGTCGATCGTTCCTTTTATCGATATATCGTATCGGGCTATCGGGGTCTTGGGTTGCCACCTGGGCACTCTAGTGTACCGATATGGATGAACTTAACAGATGGGGGATGGACTTCGTGTCCCTTAATACGATAGTTATGAATAACCGATGGTGGATGGACTTCGTGTCCCTTAAAATAACAGATGGGGGATGGACTTCGTGTCCCTAAGGTTATTGTTAATTCTAAACTTAATATCTAATGCGTATTGTTTACACGGAAGTATAAGGAAGATGATTATTATTATTTACAGTAAAATATATATATATGGACATTTGTAAGATCCTCGGCGAGGATCATTACATCCCCTCCGTACGTCGGGGTTGGCGCTGGCAGGGTGATCGGTTGAACGATCGGCGAGGGTGGTGCTCGTACGGGGTGTCCGTCGTTCGCCGGGACATCCTCCGCAGCTCGGGTGTAGGTACCGGAGGTCGTTAGTGGTGAGTCCATGATCCACACTTCTCCATCTTCTGTTCCGTCCCATCCCGGATGGTGATCTGGGCCCATCACACAGAGCCTTTCCGGCGATGGTGGGGAATGGTGCTTCGATCTGGATTACTTGGTATGTAGTGTGGGTGAGGTATACCCACGACCCACGATGGAAGGCGAAACGGTCCTCGCCCTCGTATATATAGTGGGCGGCTCCTTCTCCTGGTTGTGCCTCATCAGAACAGCTGCTGTCAGTATCTGACCCGTTCGTGGAGTCATCCTCGACGCGGACGTTCGGGCCTCTGCCTCCGGAGTCCGGGTGTTGGGTGTTGAGGAATTCTCTCTCGTCCCCATCCTCCTCGTCGCGACCACACGGGTCGTAGATTTCCCCGTTGTCGGACACTGACATATCATCGGAATTGGTGACCGGGTTTGCCGGGTCTGCTCCGAAGTCCGGGCAGTTCGAGTAGACACTCTCGTCCGTGTCATAGTCCGGGGAGGCAGTCGGCGCTGCCCGATGGGCCTGTGTCCTAGTCCAGGAGGCCTCTGGTGAGGGTTGGGGCGCTCGACCAGAGTCTCCCGGCTGGCTCCCACCCATCGGACATGGTCGTGTGGACCGCCCGACATACGCCGTTCCCGGACGTAGTCGGGGGTCACGGTTGACTGCCGGCTGCCTGGAGGGCGCTGTTGCGCCGTCGTCGCTGTCGCTCGAAATGGATATTGTGTCCATGCTGGTCCTGTGGAAGAGAGAAAGGAAAAAATCTTTTCTTAGTACTTGTATGCGGTAGGCAGGGCCGCGTGGCCAGCAGTAGGGCGTTGGTTAATACGTCGGTCGGTACGGGTAGGTTGCTGGTAAACCGAGCGAGGTTACAAGTACGGGTCAGTCTTTGGGGCCAGGACTCTGGTTTCCCTGGGCGACAGAGTCATTCATGCCGACCTCTTCGGCGTCAGGGGCTGCGAGAGGAGATGAGTGGAATTGTTTTAGGTCACCTATATTGACCAGTCGACCCTTGCGGTGACCTGGCAAGCGGACACGGACCACGTTAGGGGATGGAAACGCAACCACCTTGTATGGCCCGTCGAACTTTGGTGCGAGCTTCGCGGCAAAGCCTTCCACCGCTTTGGACAGGTGGTGTTGTCGCACTAGGACCAAGGATCCCATCGCGGGTTTCCAGCTCCTTCGGCGCAAGTTGTAATGTCGTCCTTGTTCCCGGCTGGCCTTCTGTAGGTTGTTCTGGACGATGGCGAAGATCTCCTTGAGGTGTTCCGACCTCTCGAGCGGTGACTGAGGTAACGCGGCCGAACCCGGCGTGACCCGTTCATACCATGATCCAGGTAACCTCGGTTCTCGGGCTTGAAGCAGGAAGGCGGGACTATATCCCGTCGTCTCCGAGATGCTGGTGTTGATCGCAAGTGACAATTCCGGCAATAAGCTATCCCATGTGTTCTGGTTGGTTTCGACGTACTGCGAGATCATAGTTTTGACCGTACGATTAGCTCTTTCTGTCGGATTTTCCCTGGGGCAGTATGGAGCAGTGAACTGAAGGTCTACTCCCATTTCTTGGAGGAAGTCTCTGAATGCTTTACTCGTGAACTGGGTGCCATTATCACACACCAATTTCCTGGGCGCTCCGAAGTGACTGAGGATCCTCTCGCGGAACGCTCGTATCAGGGTAGCCGTGGTTGCCTTCCGTAGGGGTATCAACTCGACCCATTTCGTGAAACTATCAAAGAATACTAGGAGCATCGCATTCCCTTCCTTTGACCGGGGCAACGGCCCCACGAAGTCTGCGCATAAGATGCCGAAAGGTTCACTGACTTGTCGGGTTAACATCTTTCCGGCTTGTTGTCGTTGTACTGACTTGTACTTCTGGCATGGGAGACATTGGCGCACATGTCGTCGTACGTCGCGGAACATTCCGGGCCAGTAGTACTTCTGCGAGATTCGGAGAATTGTCTTCCGAATGCCGAGGTGGCCGGCCGTGGGGGCGTCGTGGCATTCCTGGAGAATGCGGCCCCGATGTTCGTTCGCTATGCACAATTTCCAGGGGATATAATCTTGGTCGTCGGGGCGGTGTCCTAAGTGTCGATAAAGTTCTCCGTTTTCGATGGTGTAATCGGGGAACTTCTGGGGTTCCTCTTTGACCTCTTGGAGCCTACGTTGAAGCCACTTGCACTGGTGACCGTCGTGAGTGAGCATCTGAAGGTGTTCCAGGGGTTGTCGGGATAAGGCGTCGGCGACAACATTGTACTTCCCACGTCTGTAATGCACGTCGTATTGGTACTGTTGGAGCTCTAGTGCCCATCTCGCGATCCTTCCGGTTGGGTTCTCGATGTGATCGAGCCACTTAAGAGCCAGGTGGTCGGTAATCACGTCGAACCTGTACCCCTCGAGGTAGCAACGGAGTTTTCGGATACTCCAGACAATAGCGAGGCATTCTTTCTCTGTGGAAGAATAGTTTAACTCTGCGGCATCGAGCTTCCGGCTTACATATGCAATGACCCGTTCTTGGCCGTGGATTTCTTGGGTTAATACTCCTCCGAGCCCGTAGTTGCTGGCGTCGGTCTGGAGCGTCATCTTCGCAGAGAAGTCCGGGCATACTAATACGGGTGCATCTGTCAGCAGGTTCTTGAGGAGGTCAAAGGCAGCCTGTTGCTCCTGTCCCCACTTCCACCGTTGGTTCTTCTTCAGCAGGTTCGTCATGGGTTGGACTACGGCCGCGAAGTTTGGTACGAAACGCCTGTACCATGAAGCCATGCCGAGGCATCTCCTTAGTTCTCTCAGGCTCGTTGGCGGATTCAGGTTTCGTACCGCGGCTACTTTGTCTGGGTCAGTGTGTATTCCTCTGTCGCTGATCATGTGTCCTAAGTAGGCTAGCTTCCGTTTAAAGAAAGAACACTTTTCTTGGTTAATCCGCAGATTCGCTTTCCTCAAGCGTCCGAACACTTTACGTAGATTAGTCATGTGTTCCTCTAAGCTGGCCCCTATGACGATTATGTCGTCAAGGTATGCGAAGGCGTGAGGGTCGAGATCTGGCCCGATCACGCTATCTAGCGCTCGCTGAAAGGTCGCTGGTGCGGAGTGTAAACCGAAGGGCATGACTCGCCATTGGTACAGGCCGCGTCCGGGTACTGTGAAAGCGGTGCAGGCTCGGCTCTCTGCTGCCATGGGTATTTGCCAGTATCCATTGCGTAGGTCCAACGTGGAGATAAACTTTGCGTTCCTCAATCGTTCCAGGATGTGGTTGATACGCGGCAACGGATACGCGTCCGGGACGGACTTCGCGTTCAATTGCCGATAATCGACACACATTCGCCATTGGCCAGTCTTCTTCCGTACTAGAACCAAGGGTGCGCTATGAGGGCTGTGTGACGGCTCTATGCATCCTTGCTCCAGTAAGGCATCTACCTGTTCGTCGATGATACGTTGCATGGCGGGGTTCTTTGGGAAGTAGCGTTGTTTAATCGGTCGGTCGTCCTTCATCGTTATTCGATGTTCGGCTATGTTGGCCACTCCTGCCATGCCTTCGAATAGTGTCAGCTGCTCTCTGAGGAACGCTCGTACGCGGGGCGGAATCGTGTCATCGTCTTCTGGGTTTCCGGGGTCGGGTGTCCGTGGACCCGGTGCCTCCGGCTCTGGGTTATCGTTTCTCTGCGTCTCTGGCTCCGGGTTATAATGACTCTGCGTCTCTGGCTCCGGGTTATAATGACTCTGCGTCTCTGGCTCTGGGTTGTACTGACCCTGCGTCTCTGGCTCTGGGTTGTAATGACTCTGCGTCTCTGGCTCTGGGTTGTAATTTCTCTGGGTTTCTGGTTCTGGGTTAGGATCGCTTTCTGATTCCTCTACGTGGTTCTCCTTGATTATTTCTATATTTCTTGCGTTCCGTGGTCTTATCTCATGATCCGTAATGCCGAGGCGGGGTTCGGTGGTCGAGGTTTGTGAGGTCCTTGTGCCGTCTATTTGCCGGGGTGGTCTCTGGGGTCGAGGTCGAGGCTCGGGTTTCATTTGCGCGTTTTGCTCGGGGGGTTTATGTCTGACCGGGTCGTTATCTCCAGGTCTGCGCCGAGATAGTGTGAGACTGGCGGTCCCACATCGGAGGGTAGTACCTATGGTGGCCAAGAAGTCCATCCCTAAGATCAGGGGTTCTAGCATAGCTGGCATGACTAGTAGAGACACCTGGATTGTCTTCCGAGCGAGCGTTACGTTGGCCAGTAGCAATCGGGTGACCTCCACTCGCGACGTGTCCGCCAGATTAATCTGGGTGCGGATCTCTCGGAACTGGTGGGGTTGTCCGACCACTTCGGCAATGTCCTGGCTTATGAAACTCCTAGAAGCCCCTGTGTCGATGGTGGCTAGTCGCACATGTCCACCAATCTCGACTTCGGCGGCGATTCTCCCCCTCTCTATCCTCAATGGTGCATTTACTGGCGGCGTTCGGCTGGGTTGGTCCCCGACGGATTCCGCCGATCGCGGGGACCCGTCTCGTTTCCCTGTTGTGGACGTCGGCAGCACTCCACCGTGCGTATGCCTCGACGGCCGCAGTCCCAGCAATAGTACTGGCGAGGGTTTCGGCAGTCATGGCTGAGGTGTCCGGCCTCTCCACAATTCCAACATGCGTCTCGCACCTCAACGCGGGGAGCGGGCGCTGACACTCGATTGACTCTAGCCGGCATTTGTACTCTGGGTTCGGGCGGTGTGCGCAGTATGTGTCCCCGGCTGTTTTCTCCGTGGGACACAGGCAGAGTTCGGGTCGGAGCGGTGGCATTCGGCGCGGGCATAGAAACTTGGTTGGCGTTGTGACGCCCTAGGTCTCGTATCTTGACAGCTTCGAACTCGGTGGCTAAGTGGACCAGGTCTCCGATGGTCCGGAACTCGCTACGGCGGATATACATTTGGTATTCCGGGGCCATGTTTTCATAGAGCCTATTCAGCTCCTGTTCTTCAGTGTAGCCGGCGTGACGCATGAGAATGCGAAGGTCTAATATGAAATCCTTGAAAGTCTCCCCGTCTAGCTGCTCACGACGCCGAATCTGGTCGTCTAAGCGCTGGAGATACCTAGGCGGGAGGAAAAACTCTAGGAACTCTCTCCGAAAGCTGGTCCAATCAGCCCCTTGCAGGCGGCTGGTTTGGAACCATTTATCAGCCCTGCCCGTCAGCAGTTCCGCCATGGCTCGGGGAAGGAGTCCGAAGTTTATGCCATAAGATACGGCGCGGCTCTCTACCTGTTCTATGAACGCGAGTGGGTCAGAATAACCGTCGAATTGGAGACCCCATTTGCGGATCCTCTCCGGCACGCACACGTACTCGCGGCGGTGTCGGTCGCCGCCCGGGTCAGAGGGGTTTTCTTGGGTCGTGTCGAGTGAAGAAGGGGCAGAGACAACGATATTCGGGGCATTGCGACTACGAGGGAGGTTCCAGGGTTTGGACCGGCATTGATACTGGCGAGGTGGCCGCTGGGGCCAGGCCGATCCTCATCGCGAGGCGCGGGGCTACTGGTTCGTATAGTATATCGCTTCTCCAAGTCATAGAGTCGGGCCCATACTTCTTGGGTCTGTTCCGAGTCTTTGACCAACGTGGCAAAGTTTCGGCGTAGGTCGTCGACGACGCCGTCGGCAGCGAATCCGAATTCCTCGGCAAAGGACAACAGTTCGACCTTGAGTCGGCTATAGATCCACCGTGTGGAGACCCCCGGATTCTTAATTTTACGTGGAACGAACTCACCGGGCACTTTCTGGTCGGCGTCCATGGCTGTGAGTCTCGGCTCTGGGGCTTTCTCGTCCTTCAGCTGGTTCTAAGCGTCTTTCCTCCTTCTCGGATGGTTGTGTCTTTGCGTCGCTGATTTACAGGCACTGATCTCGCTTTCCGCTTCGGGGATGCGTCTCTATAGTCTAAGTCTTTGTTTTGGCTTATCACTGCACTGGCACTCGTTCGCGTGGACTGGGCGGTTTCGCGGCTAAGCACGTGGGCTTGGTTCTGGACGCGCGGATTGTTAGTTCGAGTGTTTTGCACGGTCGCGGGCACTTTGTTCACCTTTTGGTCATTTTTCGCGGTATTTTGAGGTTATGTCCCTATTCCGGAGGCTTCGCACTCCGTATACAGATGGTAATATTCCTGGTATTTCTCCCTATCAGGTCCCTGTTCGGGCGCCACTTGTGACGCGGTTTCTATAGCCGGGGTAAGATCTCAGTCGCGGCCAAGGAACCTACACAAGAAATTTGTATAGAAGGGATGGGACCTGTAGCTAGGAATTATGTACGTGGGAGCGGAGAGACCGCCAGAAGTACTGAGGCATAATCCTCTACCGTTTATCGACTTGTTATCTGGGTGCTGGCCCGTTCTCGACTTGCGGCCACGCTGCTGAGCGGCCGACAGTCGGTTGTGTAACACAAGGACGTCTCTGCTGTTCACACTTGGCGATCGCCTGGCTTGGCGATCGACGACCCGGACCACGTAGCACGTTCTGGTAGCTCTGGGGACGAATCTACAACCCTAGTGGGTTCGGTTGATCTGGCAACCCTGGCGACTTTTGGTTGATCTGGCAACCCTGGTTAATTCAATCGATCTGGCAACCCTGGTGATTTTTGGTTGATCTGGCAACCCTGGTCAATTCTGTCGATCTGGCAACCCTGTTGATTTTTGGTTGATCTGGCAACCCTGGTTAATTCAATCGATCTGGCAACCCTGGTGATTTTTGGTTGATCGGGCAACCCTGGTCAATTCTGTCGATCTGGCAACCCTGTTGATTTTTGGTTGATCTGGCAACCCTGGTCAATTCTGTCGATCTGGCAACCCGGGTTAATTCAATCGATCTGGCAACCCTGTTGATTTTGGGTTGATCTGGCAACCTTGGTCAATGCTATCGATCTGGCAACCCTGGTCAATGCTATCGATCTGGCAACCCTGGTCAGTGCTATCGATCTGGCAACCCTGGTCAATGCTATCGATCTGGCAACCCTGGTCAGTGCTATCGATCTGGCAACCCTGTAGGAAGCTCGTGGGACGAGGGGGCGGGGAAGTCAAGGGGAATCCTCGGGACACTGGGGCTTCTCGGGCCGCCGCCTCTGGCTAGTCACGGAGGCTCCGGGATTCCGACTACTCCGGGTGCACGCGGAGGCTACTGGGGATTAACGGGCAGGCCAGGGGCGTAGCGGCGAGAACTCGGCTGTTCCGGTGCGGATGCGAGACCAAGCGCAGGGGAAGCAGTCGGGCCAGGCGGCGTACGCTGGCAGGGATCGGGATCGGTGGATAGGCCAAGGGTACAGCGGCGTGAACTCGTCGTTTCCGATGCGGATGCGAAAACCAAGCGCAGAGGAACCAGTCGGGCCACGCCGTGTGCTCTGGCAGAGGATCGGGAGGGGAAGGAGGAAGCAGAGGTGCAGACGTGGAAGGCTTGTGCGGATGCGAAACCACCTGCACCACGTTCCCGACGCACTCCTCTAAGCTAGCATGCAAAGGGGATGGGGGCCAAGGAAAAGAAGACACTACGATCTCTATATTATGGTCTTTATTTACTCAAACAATAACTTGCCCGTGGCTGCGGCCAGCGGGGAGGGGAAATAGTGGCTTACGTGGTCTGACGCTGCAGCGGGAAAGGCTGTCGCCGCTGGAGTCGTCGTTTGGAGTTGAGGTCCAACGGGAAGACGCTTTCGCCGTTGGTAGATGCTCGCGCACTCGCGCGTCACTCACGATCGCCTCGTCTGGCGGGATACTGTCGCCGCCGGTATTTGCGCTACGCACTCGCGTGTCTCTGGGGGCTTCTTGGTCGCCGATGCCGCGTGTTGTCACAAATCGTTCCGTTTTTCGCTCGCGCACGTCTGTCTTCTTTCAAAACCGGAAACCAAAAGCCACGATCTCCAGTCTAGAGGTCGTACATCGTCGATCGTTCCTTTTATCGATATATCGTATCGGGCTATCGGGGTCTTGGGTTGCCACCTGGGCACTCTAGTGTACCGATATGGATGAACTTAACAGATGGGGGATGGACTTCGTGTCCCTTAATACGATAGTTATGAATAACCGATGGTGGATGGACTTCGTGTCCCTTAAAATAACAGATGGGGGATGGACTTCGTGTCCCTAAGGTTATTGTTAATTCTAAACTTAATATCTAATGCGTATTGTTTACACGGAAGTATAAGGAAGATGATTATTATTATTTACAGTAAAATATATATATATGGACATTTGTAAGATCCTCGGCGAGGATCATTACACAATCATCATCATCGCATAATATTTATCGCAGCAGCGATTTGTTGTGCATTGGTTTGCATCGGCATCACCTGTCTACGGTACATCGGAGCGCGGAGATCTGCAATCCAGTTAAACGGGATGATCGCCGAATTAGGACCAACCGAGGACGGCCGCAATCTTGAAGGGGGGATAGTTAACACGGGCCAACGAGCTAGTCCAGTTGGCTCAGTGAAATATAATACCATTACGTTAAAGTGCTGACCCCAGCATCGGGCCGGAAACCCGTGCGCAGCCGGCAAACACAGCATATTTGCGTGGCCGCTGCGAGTCTTTTGTTAGCTGTAAGATTCATTTTTATATTGAGTTTATGCTTGACTTTAATAAAGAGCGGCTGCTCGTCAACATTATTACTCCGACTGAACGTCGCAAAATATATTTGTATTAATTACCCTACCAGACCACAAGGCTGGTAGTTAAAAGAGGAAAGTTCCTCTCAACCTAATAACTTGGTCCAGCAGCGAGGGATCCCCCCTGCCACCCCCAATTTAAATAACTGGCGCCCAACCAGTGGTAAAAACCACCACCCACCACCACCATCACCAACACCGCCCACACAGCTACTAAATTTGCGGCAAAGCAAAAGACAGCGGCGCGGGAAAAGTGAAGGGAATTAGTGACAAAATAACACACACACCAAAAACAAAAAATTATGTGAGTGGGAACCGATGCTAAACGCATTTTAAGTCTGTGAATATTTAAAAAAAAAATATATAATAATAAAAGAATTATTAATCCAACAGATACGCTAAAACATGGTCTCGCATCAATGTGAACAAAAACAAAAATCGTATAATTCTCTTTTATAACAGCGCATACGTTCGCTTTTCATTTATTGTTGTTGTTTTGTGTCTCCATTCGGTTCAAGCGCGACATTCGACGCTGCAGCCTTTGTCTTTAGTTGTTGTTTGTTTGGCTTTGGTCAACTGCTGCCCACACAGGCAGCTTTTGCATACCTAAGCGAATTGGACTGCTCATGCAGCCCAGTTTCTCACAGTATAGGACTAGTACACCATACTCCACGGACTCAGAGTCCGATTGTGAAAATCAACCTTCCCCTCTAAGACGTGCAACCGCGAATTCCCCTGCAATGGCGATAGACCCAGAACAACTCAAAGCTGTAATACAGGCAGTGGTAGCCAATACTTTAGTGGACGAGGCTGCCAGAAACGAGCTCGCACAAAATGAAATGCGTCAGAAAATTCAGGAGCTGGCCAGCCAGTTGGCAGCAACACAGGTCGCGCCCACCTCAGCAGTGGCCCCCGCAATTAGAGCTTACGAACCCATAGACATAACTAGTAGTGTATCATGTAACATGACTTTAGACGCCGTTAAATATTTGCCTGAATTCTCGGGGTCACAGGAATCATATGTTTCGTGGCGACAAGCGGCGGTTGCTGCGTATCGCATATTTAAAGATTACAACGGCACCATTACAAGGCGGTGACAATTATTAGGAACAAAATTAGGGGCGCGGCCAATAACGTTTTATCCTCGTTTGTCACCGTACTGAATTTCGATGCCATTATAAATCGGCTCGATTTCACTTACAGCGACAAACGTCCAATGCATGTCATTGAGCAGGACATGAGCACTTTAAGACAGGCAAACAACATGATGAGGTCGAGAAAAAACTCACCTTACTCACAAATAAAGCCCATATGTCTCACGAGCCATTGGCGGAAAATATATTGTGCGAAAAATTCCGAGAGGACGCCTTGCGTATTTTCATCTCGGGACTTAAACGTAACCTCACTGACGTGCTTTTCGTGGCAAAGCCGAAAGACATGCCGTCAGCCCTGGCCTTAGCGCAAGAAGTGGAATCTAACCACGAGAGCTACGTTTTCGCAGCTAGTTTCGCAAGAAGTCAAGAAGACAAAGATCGCAAACCTACTGCAAAAGCGCAGGGTCGTCAACTTGACAAGTACGACCGCCATGACCCACAACCTAGTAATACCAAAAACCCGTATTTTAATAGGCAGCATAGGGCACAGGTCCACGCCGACCCGCAAGGTACCAAAAATTACAAAGACGACGGCCCACCAGAGCCTATGGAGGTCGATCCCTCACTTTCTAAATTGATGCAGCCGACAGCCGACCGCCGACAGCCGATGCGCCGTAAGGAAACAACAAAAAGTTAACTTCATTACGCAGAATGCGGAAGAAAAGACAGGAGCATATGCCGCCGCCGCCGCCAAAGCGGAATCGAAAGTAGACGACGATGCCATTACCGAGTATGACTCTGACTACCTCAATTTTTTAGGGGAAAATCCCTGTTACCCGTCATCAGACGAAGAGTAGCAGGGGTACCAATGAAATTCCTCTTAGACACCGGCGCATCAAAAAATTTCATCCGGCCTCGCAAAGAGCTAAAGGGTGTCTGCCCGGTGGACTCTCCTTTCGAAATTCATTCAATTCACGGCACCACCATCGTTACAAAAAAATGCTTCGTCTCGATTTTTAATTTGAAAGCGACTTTTTTCATTCTACCAGATTTTACAATATTCGACGGTATAATTGGGGCCGACCTGTTAACACAGGCCGGTGCATCACTTTGCCTCGCCTCTGCCCAACTCAAATGGGGTCAGGAAGTTGAGAAGATTTCATTCCATAAATGCACTGACGTCAACTTCACTAACGTGGAGTGCGCAGATGCACCACCTTTGGTGAAGAAGGCATTTCTAGGGATGATAAGGAGCCGAAAAAACGCCTTCGCAGATCCCAACGAGGCCCTGCCATATAACACATCGGTAGTGGCCACGATTAGGACTACTAGCGAAGAGCCCATTTACGCTAAATTAAATCCATACCCCATGGGGGCAGCAGACTTCGTCAACAACGAAATCCAAGACCTGCTTAAAAATGGTATAATTCAAAAGTCGGTGTCTCCTTATAACAACCCAATATGGGTGGTTGATAAAAAAGGAACCGACGAGGCCGGCAATCAAAATAGACGATTAGTCATAGACTTTCGTAAGCTAAACGAAAGAACTATCCCAGACAAATACCCTATGCCAGATATCTCCATGATACTGGGCAACTTGGGCAAGGCCAAATTCTTCACGACACTGGACCACAAGTCCGGGTATCACCAGATCATCTTAGCGGAAAATGACCGCGAAAAAACTTCCTTCTCCGTAAGCGGAGGGAAGTACGAATTCAAGAGGCTTCCCTTTGGCTTGAGAAATGCTTCCAGCATCTTCCAGAGAGCCATTGATGACATTGATCTCAGAGAGCAAATCGGAAAGACTTGCTATGTCTATGTCGACGATGTAATAATCTTCTCAGAAAACGAGAATGCTCATGTCATGCACGTGGATTGGGTTTTAAAAACCATAAGCGATGCAAATATGAGAGTCTCAGTGAAAAAGTCAAGTTTTTAAAAAAAAAGCGTAAACTTTCTTGGCTTTATAGCCACCAGTGATGGCACTACCACCGACCCAGAAAAGGTCAGGGCCATTAAGGAGTTCCCTGAACCAAAAACGGTATTTGAGGTTAGATCATTTCTAGGCCTCGCGAGCTATTACAGATGCTTCATTAAGGACTTCGCAGGCATAGCAAGGCCTATTTCGGACATCTTAAAGGGCGAAAACGGAAGTGTAAGCAGACACAGATCGCGACACATCCAAGTACAATTCAATGAGGCGCAAAAAATTCTTTCGAAAAACTGCGCAACATTTTAGCATCCGAAGATGTTATGCTCCGATACCCGGATTACAAGAAGCCATTCCATCTAACGACGGATGCTTCAGCCTACGGTATTGGAGCAGTGCTTTCACAGGAGAACCGTCTTATTACAATGATCTCGAGAACATTAAAGGACAGGGAAATTGAACTACGCCACAAACGAAAGGGAATTATTAGCCATCGTTTGGGCTTTGGCCAAACTGAGGCACTATTTATATGCGGTGAAAGATATAACTATCTTCACCGACCATCAACCATTGTCATTCTCGGTATCAGACTCTAAGCCTAACGCGAAAATTAAAAGATGGAAGGGTCGCATCGAGGAAACGGGTGCGAAGGTAGTCTATAAACCGGGAAAAGATAATTTGGTTGCTGATGCCCTGTCTAGGCAGCAAATTAATGCCATAGAAGAACAGGACGCAGAATCATGTGGTGCGACCATTCACAGTGAGATTTCCCTCACTCACACCATAGAAACTACGGATAAGCCCCTAAATTGCTTCCAGAACCAACTAATTCTGGAAGAGGCCCGCTTTCCGCTAAAACGCTCTTTTCGTTCTCTTTAAAAATAAGAAACGACATACAATCAACTTCACTGACAATTAATCATTACTCAATGACCTTGCGGACGCAATAGTCCCCAAGGGCGTAAACGCCCTCCATTGCGATTTGCACACGCTAGCAACGGTGCAGGACGACTTAGTCCGAGATTCCCGACTACAAAATTCTGGCACTGCAAAAACCGTGTTACAGATATTTTTGGGGTCGAGGAGAAAAGGGAAATCATACTGGCAGAACACAATAGGGCCCACCGATCGGCCCAAGAAAACGTGAAGCAGGTTCTCACAGAATACCACTTCCCAAAAATGGCCAAACTGGCCAATGAAATTGTACAAAACTGCAAAACATGCGCTAAAGCTAAGTATGATAGGCATCCTAGGAAGCAAGAGATTGGCGAGTCCCCGATTCCCTCTCATGTAGGAGAAATGCTACACATAGACATTTTCTCAACAGACAAAAAATATTTCCTCACTTGCATCGACAAGTTTTCGAAATTCGCCGTCGTACAGCATGTACCGTCAAGAACAATTGAGGACTTGAAACCGGCCTTGTTACAGGTCATGAATTTCTTCCCAAAGGCCAAAGTAATTTACTGCGATAACGAGCCATCGTTAAAATCGCACACGATCACGGCCATGTTATACAACCATTTTGGCGTCAGCATCACGAATGCGCCGCCTCTTCACAGTGTCTCAAACGGGCAAGTGGAACGTTTTCACAGCACCCTACTAGAGCTCGCCAGGTGCCTAAAAATTGACAAGGGCATGAGCGATACCGTGGAGATAATCTTGTTAGCCACGACCAGATATAACAAATCAATCCATTCGGTCATCGATAAGAGGCCAGTCGACGCAGTACAAGAATGCACGGACGACACACGAGAACGGATTGTTAACAAAATTAAGAATGCCCAAGACGCGCTAAGGTCTAGAGAGAATGTTTCTCGGCAAAATAGTGTCTTCGGAGTGGGCGAAAAGTTTTGGTCAAAACTAACAGAAGACTTGGCAATAAACTCACTCCCTTGTGTGAGGAAAAAGCCATACAAGCAGACCTGGGGACCACGGTCCTCATTGAAGGGAGGGTGGTCCACAAGGACAATTTAAAATGACTCTCTCCCTTAATTTTTAATTTTTTATTATCACTACCTATTATCAGCCGTTCGGCATACTTCCATTTAATAGATATTAAGTCCGTTGCCAAAGGCGCGACGTTTTAGTTTTAATTGGTATTAATTTAATATTAATTGGTGATGGGATAAACCTCGGCGAACAAGAAAAAGCTACTAAAAATGCATTTCCACAGGTGCGGAATTTTCATCCTCCTCTCACTGGCATTGGTGTCAGCGCGTCACTGACTATTCGCAAACAAGGTATATCCCCATCATAGATGGAGAGATCCTGGTATGGGAAGAACTCGCATATGTGACCCACTCGGCAAATCTCTCGGAATACATGCGCGTAATAGAAGAAACCAGCAGCATGAACGAGATGTTTCCGCAATCTCATATGAGGAAATTGCTAGAAGTGGATACCTCGCACCTTCGGGACACGCTGGATTCGCTAAAAGTCCACCACAGAATAGCAAGGAGTTTAGATTTTCTAGGCTCAATGCTAAAGGTAGTCTCGGGGACGCCGGATGCCGGCGATTTAGAAAGAATTAGGTTCACAGAATGGCAGTTGACACAGTCAAACAATAGGCAGATCAAAATTAACACTAGGGTACAAAATCGAATTAACCAATTAACAACAACAGTAAATCAAATCCTGCAAACACACAAAAATATCCAAATTGACACCGGCCATTTATACGAGACACTGCTGGCTAGGAATAGAATGCTAATGATGGAGTTACAGAACTTAATGTTGGCTGTAACACTGGCAAAAAACAATATTATCAGCCCAAATATCCTAGATCATGCAGACTTAAAATCAGTTTGGCTGAAAGAACCCACCGATACCCCCATAGGGGATCTTATGTCCGCATCGTCTGTGAAAATACTGCAATCCCCTAACATGATGCACTTTATTATTAAATTTCCCAGAATAAAATTATCTTGCATAAAGGTCACTATTTTCCCAGTCACCAGCAAAGGAGTTATGCTGCGGATAACCGACAACATGGTAGCAAAGTGTGGTGAAGTAGTCCACACAATCAAAAATTGCATCCCAACAAGGGGGGCTACCTTTTGCCAACTATCAACGGAAAGCTCATGCGCCAGGGAACTACATGCAGGCGTTCTAGCACATTGCGAGTCACAACCAAGTGACCTACACCCGCTCACCCGCGTGGATGAGGGTATCGTCATCATCAATGACCGGCCAGCCAGGGTCACGGTAGACAACGAAACAGAAGTCTACCTACGCGGCACACATCTCATCACCTTCAACGATCGCGTCGTGATAAATGACACCACCTTTGTAAATCACGACAAGGCCCAAACAAGAGCTCCAGGGGTAGCGAGTTCCCCATCATTGAATATCACCGCCAACAGAGATATTCTGAGCCTCCCCTACCTTCACCAGCTAAGTGAACGTAACTTGGAGTTCATCAAAGAGTTCGGGAGAGAAATTTATACCAATCATCATCATCGCATAATATTTATCGCAGCAGCGATTTGTTGTGCATTGGTTTGCATCGGCATCACCTGTCTACGGTACATCGGAGCGCGGAGATCTGCAATACAGTTAAACGGGATGATCGCCGAATTAGGACCAACCGAGGACGGCCGCAATCTTGAAGGGGGGATAGTTAACACGGGCCAACGAGCTAGTCCAGTTGGCTCAGTGAAATATAATACCATTACGTTAAAGTGCTGACCCCAGCATCGGGCCGGAAACCCGTGCGCAGCCGGCAAACACAGCATATTTGCGTGGCCGCTGCGAGTCTTTTGTTAGCTGTAAGATTCATTTTTATATTGAGTTTATGCTTGACTTTAATAAAGAGCGGCTGCTCGTCAACATTATTACTCCGACTGAACGTCGCAAAATATATTTGTATTAATTACCCTACCAGACCACAAGGCTGGTAGTTAAAAGAGAAAAGTTCCTCTCAACCTAATAACTTGGTCCAGCAGCGAGGGATCCCCCCTGCCACCCCCAATTTAAATAACTGGCGCCCAACCAGTGGTAAAAACCACCACCCACCACCACCATCACCAACATCGCCCACACAGCTACTAAATTTGCGGCAAAGCAAAAGACAGCGGCGCGGGAAAAGTGAAGGGAATTAGTGACAAAATAACACACACACCAAAAACAAAAAATTATGTGAGTGGGAACCGATGCTAAACGCATTTTAAGTCTGTGAATATTTAAAAAAAAAATATATATAATAATAAAAGAATTATTAATCCAACAGATACGCTAAAACATGGTCTCGCATCAATGTGAACAAAAACAAAAATCGTATAATTCTCTTTTATAACAGCGCATACGTTCGCTTTTCATTTATTGTTGTTGTTTTGTGTCTCCATTCGGTTCAAGCGCGACATTCGACGCTGCAGCCTTTGTCTTTAGTTGTTGTTTGTTTGGCTTTGGTCAACTGCTGCCCACACAGGCAGCTTTTGCATACCTAAGCGAATTGGACTGCTCATGCAGCCCAGTTTCTCACAGTATAGGACTAGTACACCATACTCCACGGACTCAGAGTCCGATTGTGAAAATCAACCTTCCCCTCTAAGACGTGCAACCGCGAATTCCCCTGCAATGGCGATAGACCCAGAACAACTCAAAGCTGTAATACAGGCAGTGGTAGCCAATACTTTAGTGGACGAGGCTGCCAGAAACGAGCTCGCACAAAATGAAATGCGTCAGAAAATTCAGGAGCTGGCCAGCCAGTTGGCAGCAACACAGGTCGCGCCCACCTCAGCAGTGGCCCCCGCAATTAGAGCTTACGAACCCATAGACATAACTAGTAGTGTATCATGTAACATGACTTTAGACGCCGTTAAATATTTGCCTGAATTCTCGGGGTCACAGGAATCATATGTTTCGTGGCGACAAGCGGCGGTTGCTGCGTATCGCATATTTAAAGATTACAACGGCACCATTACAAGGCGGTGACAATTATTAGGAACAAAATTAGGGGCGCGGCCAATAACGTTTTATCCTCGTTTGTCACCGTACTGAATTTCGATGCCATTATAAATCGGCTCGATTTCACTTACAGCGACAAACGTCCAATGCATGTCATTGAGCAGGACATGAGCACTTTAAGACAGGCAAACAACATGATGAGGTCGAGAAAAAACTCACCTTACTCACAAATAAAGCCCATATGTCTCACGAGCCATCGGCGGAAAATATATTGTGCGAAAAATTCCGAGAGGACGCCTTGCGTATTTTCATCTCGGGACTTAAACGTAACCTCACTGACGTGCTTTTCGTGGCAAAGCCGAAAGACATGCCGTCAGCCTTGGCCTTAGCGCAAGAAGTGGAATCTAACCACGAGAGCTACGTTTTCGCAAGCTAGTTTCGCAAGAAGTCAAGAAGACAAAGATCGCAAACCTACTGCAAAAGCGCAGGGTCGTCAACTTGACAAGTACGACCGCCATGACCCACAACCTAGTAATACCAAAAACCCGTATTTTAATAGGCAGCATAGGGCACAGGTCCACGCCGACCCGCAAGGTACCAAAAATTACAAAGACGACGGCCCACCAGAGCCTATGGAGGTCGATCCCTCACTTTCTACTAGAGCTCGCCAGGTGCCTAAAAATTGACAAGGGCATGATCGATACCGTGGAGATAATCTTGTTAGCCACGACCAAATATAACAAATCAATCCATTCGGTCATCGATAAGAGGTCAGTCGACGCAATACAAGAATGCACGGACGACACACAAGAACGGATTGCTGACAAAATTAAGAGTGCCCAAGACGCGCTAAGGTCTAGAGAGAATGCTTCTCGGCAAAATAGAGTCTTCGAAGTGGGCGAAAAAGTTTTGGTCAAAACTAATAGAAGGCTTGGCAATAAACTCACTCCCTTGTGTGAGGAAAAAGCCATACAAGCAGACCTGGGGACCACGGTCCTCATTGAAGGGAGGGTGGTCCACAAAGACAATTTAAAATGACTCTCTCCCTTAATTTTTAATTTTTTATTATCACTACCTATTATCAGCCGTTTGGCAAACTTCCATTTAATAGACATTAATTCCGTTGCCAAAGGCGCGACGTTTTAGTTTTAATTGGTATTAATTTAGTATTAATTGGTGATGGGATAAACCTCAGCGAACAAGAAAAAGCGACTAAAAAATACATTTCAACAGGTGCAGAATTTTCATCCTCCTCTCACTGGCATTGGTGTCAGCGCACGTCACTAACTATTCGCAAACAAGGTATATCCCCATCATAGATGGAGAGATCCTGGTATGGGAGGAGCTCGCATATGTGACCCACTCGGCAAATCTCTCGGAATACATGCGCGTAATAGAAGAAACAAGCAGCATGAACGAGATGTTTCCGCAGTCCCATATGAGGAAATTGCTAGAAGTGGATACCTCGCACCTTCGAGACACGCTGGATTCGTTAAAAGTCCACCACAGAAAAGCAATGAGTTTAGATTTTCTATGCTCAATGCTAAAGGTAGTAGCAGGGACGCCGGATGCCGGCGATCTAGAAAGAATTAGGTTCACAGAGTGGCAGTTGACACAATCAAACAATAGGCAAATCAAAATTAATACTAGGATGCAAAGTCTAATCAACCAATTAACAACAACAGTAAATCAAATCCTGCAAACACATAAAAATACCCAAATTGACACCGGCCATTTATACGAGACACTGCTGGCTAGGAATAGAATACTAATGATGGAGTTACAGAATTTAATGTTGGCTGTAACACTGGCAAAAAACAATATTGTCAGTCCTAGATCATGCAGACTTAAAATCAGTTTGGCTGAAAGAACCCACCGATACCCCCATAGGGGATCTGATGTCCGCATCGTCTGTAAAAATACTGCAATCCTCTAACATGATGCACTTTATTATCAAATTTCCCAAAATAAAATTATCTTGTAAGAAGGTCACTATTTTCCCAGTCACTTGCAAAGGAGTTATGCTGCGGATAACCGACAACATGGTAGCAAAGTGTCTTGAAGTAGTCCACACAATCAAAAATTGCATCCCAACACCGGGGGCTACCTTTTGCCAACTATCAACGGAAAGCTCATGCGTCAGGGAACTACATGCAGGCGTCCTAGCACATTGCGAGTCGCAACCAAGCGACCTACACTCGCTCACCCGCGTGGATGAGGGTATCATCATCATCAATGATCGGCCAGCCAGGGTCACGGTAGACAACGAAACAGAAGTCTACCTACGCGGCACACATCTCATCACCTTCAACGATCGCGTCGTGATAAATGACACCACCTTTGTAAATCACGACAAGGCCCAAACAAGAGCTCCAGGGGTAGCGAGTTCCCCATCATTGAATATCACCGCCAACAGAGATATTCTGAGCCTCCCCTACCTTCACCAGCTAAGTGAACGTAACTTGGAGTTCATCAAAGAGTTCGGGAGAGAAATTGATACCAATCATCATCATCGCATAATATTTATCGCAGCAGCGATTTGTTGTGCATTGGTTTGCATCGGCATCACCTGTCTACGGTACATCGGAGCGCGGAGATCTGCAATCCAGTTAAACGGGATGATCGCCGAATTAGGACCAACCGAGGACGGCCGCAATCTTGAAGGGGGGATAGTTAACACGGGCCAACGAGCTAGACCAGTTGGCTCAGTGCACGAAATATAATACCATTACGTTAAAGTGCTGACCCCAGCATCGGGCCGGAAACCCGTGCGCAGCCGGCAAACACAGCATATTTGCGTGGCCGCTGCGAGTCTTTTGTTAGCTGTAAGATTCATTTTTATATTCAGTTTATGCTTGACTTTAATAAAGAGCGGCTGCTCGTCAACATTATTACTCCGACTGAACGTCGCAAAATATATTTGTATTAATTACCCTACCAGACCACAAGGCTGGTAGTTAAAAGAGGAAAGTTCCTCTCAACCTAATAACTTGGTCCAGCAGCGAGGGATCCCCCCTGCCACCCCCAATTTAAATAACTTGTATGTTCAGGTATTACTAGGTTTTACGCCTATGCCGTACTTACGCACTTTCCAACGATGTCAGCAGGCCTGATGACTGTTGATGAGTAGCTGTGGGTATTAATTTAAGTTGGGAAAATCACATATATATTTCTCAGATCTTCCACAAAGCACGCTAAATTAGGATCGTAAAGATTTATAAGTACCTAAAAATTCTTAAGAAAAATTAACAAATAAATGCGAAACTATTCTAAAGATACTCAAGTTTGGACACGATTATTCGTGTTGGACTGCTTCAAGTGCGCAGCGGATGCGGCGTCACGACCAGTAGCTTCTCAAATGGGTCGTGCACACTTAAGAAGAAGAAGACGGCACACGGATCTTATCCGTGAGATGAAAAACGCACACCACACCAATGTTGTCGCAGAAACGCCACATAAATCTATGTGTGTGTGTGTGGCAGAAGCGGCACATAAATATATGAATATGTGCGCCGAACTGAAGAAAAGGGTGCACGGCGATCCGCTCCTCGCTTGTAGCGGCGAAGGGGTTGAACAAGACAGCAAAGCGAGGTGACCCGAGGTCTAAACCTGTTAAGCACCAGGAAGGGGCAAGCGCCGCTTTCCGCTGCACGCGGTGGGTGCTCCACGGAGATGTGGATCTTACTGCAGTCGAAGAAGCACGGAAAAATTCCACTACACGTGATCAAAGCCGGGGCAAACCACTTAAGCGATGCGGCCAATAGGAATTTTCTCCAAAAAACGTGGGACGGCCGCAGACGCTATACTGGGAATCAATTTTTTTAGCCACTGGCGATCGAACGCACTAGAAAGCTTACCACTTATATTTAAAGCACAGTTTAAGCTATGAATTGGCAATATTTGCCTTGAAAAACACTCTTCCGATCGACACGATGCACGTGGATTAATATTTGGGACGAGGCAAAAAGTTGAACTGCACTCGATCACGCCTTCCAGAAAAGAGAACGGAAGTATGAAGATCCAATGTGACCGTAGCTTGCCCAAAATCCTAAACAGGGATTTTTTGCGATACTTTATCGAAAATACACAATTTGCCAGGATCTGGACTTCGCTATAATGGTTCGTTGCCAAATAATTGCGATAGCATATATTGGGGTTGCCATCCTGACTCGACTCCCACAACCACAGATTTGATTTTTAGTCTCTGTGACTAACAATAAAAACTGAAAAAGGAGTCAAAAGCAATTACCAAATGTCCTTGGCATGAAATCTACCAAGTTCTTTACCATTCATATCCTCTAAGAGATAAATTGACTGACCAATCTTTTCTTTGACTCGGGCCTTGATACCGACAGGAGCGAGTTTCGCGTTAAAATTATTCGCGGCTGTTGGAATATCCCTATTCCCTTACAAAAATAGCATTGGCCTTTATATTTAAGTATTTAGTTATTTTTGGTCACACTAATGTTATCGCCTTCCGGAAGTAGTCTTCTGTCTCTCTCTTCCGTTTTTGATCTCGATGTGTTCAGTTCGTAATGATTGGTGTTGCAATAAGAAAATAATAAAATATAAAAGAATACAAATCATAAACTTAAAAATACAATTAAATACTAGTCTTATTGTTGAGGGTGCTTAACTAGATCTGGTTTTCAATAGGTTATGGGCCCAGATTACGCCTATCCGCAAAGATTAGTGCATTGTGACTTAGATTGTGAAATTGTTTTTTGGTTTATTTAAGTTGTGAAATTCTACCCCATATATAGATCTGAGTGTGTTTTTATACAAAATATGGAAAAGGCGAAACGCAACATAAAGGCTTTTGACGGGGAAAAGTATTCCGTATGGAAATTCAGAATCAGAGCATTATTCGCGGAATTGGATGTTTTAAAAGTAATTGATGAAGATGTTCCGCATGAAGTTGACGATTCTTGGAAAAAGGCAGAGCGCTGTGCTAAAAATACTCTAATAGAATATCTTAGTGATTCCTTCCTTAATTTCGCACGAGCGACAACTCGGCGCGACAGATTCTTCGAAATTTAGATGGCATATACGAGCGAAAAAGTCTCGCGTCGCAGTTAGCAGTTCGAAAAAGGTTATTGTCTCTGAAGCTGCCGAGTGAGATGGCACTACTTTCTCATTTTAATACGTTCGATGAGTTGATGAGTGAGTTGCTAGCGTCGGGAGCGAAAATCGAAGAGATGGACAAGGTGTCTCACTTACTTTTGACCTTGCCATCGTCATACAATGGGGTTATAACCGCGATTGAAACCCTAGCGGAGGAAAATCTTACTTTAGCTTTTGTAAAGAAAAGATTGCTCGATCACGAGATAAAAATTAAAAACGATAGCAGGGACACAAGTAGAAAAGTGATGAATGTAGTGGCATATAATAACAACAAAAGTACAAATAAGTACAAATCTTTTAAAAACCATTTAAGGGAAAAGGGAAATTTAATATCAAGTGTCATCACTGTGGAAAGGAAGGTCATATTAAAAAGGATTGTTATGCGTTCAAACGAATTATAAATGATAAAAACAAAGAAAATAACAAGCAAGCAAACACTGCAACAACCAACCACGGTTTCGCGTTTATGTTAAATCGTTTTGATAACAATAAATCCAAAACTGGAGACGGAAAAGTTAAATTTATTTTGGATTCTGGTGCTTCCGACCATATCATAAATGACGAGAAGCTTTTCTTGGAGTGCATTAACCTGGAGGCGCCCATAAAAATTGCAGTTGCCAAACATGGCGAATTTATTTTTGCAACGAAGCGTGGAATTGTTGGACTCAACAATGGAAATCAAATCACGCTTGAAGATGTGCTTTATTGCCACGATGTTGCAGAAAATTTAATGTCTGTAAAGCGACTTCAAGAGGCTGGCATGACCGTTATGTTTGGCAATAACGGTGTGAAGATATTCAAAAATGGCTCTGTTGTTACTGAAAACTCAGGTACGTTCAATACACCGATTCTTGAATTTAAAGCCTATACATTAAATGTGAAAAATAAAAACAGTGAAAATTAAAAACGATTATGGCATGAGAGATTAGGTCACATTAGTAAAGGCAAATTGCTAGATATTAAAAAAAATAATTTGTTTAGTGACAACAATCTTCTTGATAACGTTAATGTAGTTGATGAGATTTGTGAGGCATGTTTAAATGGTAAACAAGCAAGATTGCGTCTTGAAAAATATAAAAATAAACAATACATAAGTAGACCCCTATTTGTAATACATTCTGATGTATGTGGCCCTATAACACCTGTTTCGATTGACGACAAAAACTATTACGTTATTTTCGTTGATCAATACACACATTATTGTGTGACATATTTAATGAAACACAAATCTGATGTTTTTACAATGTTTAAGGATTTTGTAGCAAAAAGTGAGGCGCATTTCAACCTTAAAATTGTAAATTTGTATATAGATAATGGTAGGGAATACCTTTCTAGCGACATGCGTCAATATTGTATAGAGAAAGGGATAAGTTATCACTTGACTATGCCGTATACACCGCAATTGAATGGTGTTTCAGAAAGAATGATCAGGACGATAACTGAAAAAGCTCGTAGCATGGTAAATGGTGCTAAGTTAGATAAACGTTTCTGGGGTGAGGCTGTTCTGACAGCCACCTATTTAATTAATAGGATTCCAACAAGAGCACTTGATAATAGTTTAAAAACCCCGTATGAGGCATGGCACAATAGAAAACCTCTGCTAAAATATTTAAAAATATTTGGCTCAACAGTGTATGTACATATTAAAAATAGAAAAAGAAAATTTGATGAAAAGCATACAAAACTATTTTAGTTGGCTATGAACCAAATGGTTTAAAACTATGGGACGTAAATAATTCAAAATTCATTGTCGCAAGAGATGTAATCGTAGACGAAATAAATATGGTGAATTCTAGAGTTGGAAAAAGTGAAATTAATATCCTGAATGAGAGTAAGGAGACTAATAAGAAAAGATTCCTGAATGAGAGTAAGGAATGTGATGAAGTTAATATCTTGAATGAGAGTAAGGAATGTGATAAAGAAAGTATCCTGAATGAGAGTAAGGAATGTGATAAAGTTAATATCCTGAATGAGAGTAAGGAATGTGATAAAGAAAGTATCCTGAATGAGAGTAAGGAAGGTGATAAAGTTAGTATCCTGAATGAGAGTAAGGAATATGATAAAGAAAGTATCCTGAATGAGAGTACGGATAATGATGTAGCTTGTAAACTGTATGAAAGTAAAGAAAACAATGAAATAGTTATCCAGAATGACAGTATGGAGAAAAGTTTGAAACAACCTAGTGAAATGGGTGAATGTGTGTCCAGAAGGAGTGATAGGCTAAAGAACAAGCCACAAATTTCATATATGGAAGATGAAATGGATTTTTACAATTATATTTTAAATGCTCATACTATTTTTAACGACATTCCAAGTTCGTTTGAAGAAATACAAAGAAGAAGTGACAAATCTTTATGGGAAGCTGCTATTAAAACTGAATTGGATGCCCATGATTTAAATAATACCTGGACAATTACAGAAAGACCTAAAAATAAAAATATTGTTGATAGTAGATGGGTATTTTCCGTTAAATATAACGAACTAGGAATTCCAATTAGGTATAAAGCTAGGTTAGTCGCACGGGGATTTACTCAAAAATACCAAGTAGATTACGAAGAGACTTTTGCTCCTGTAGCTAGAATTTCAAGTTTCCGATGTATGTTGTCATTAGCGGTCCAATATAACTTGAAAGTACATCAAATGGATGTAAAAACCGCTTTCCTTAATGGCACATTAAATGAGGAAATATATATGAGACTTCCTCAGGGTATTCCATTTAAAGGTGACAGTGTATGCAAATTGAATAAGGCAATATATGGACTCAAACAAGCCGCTAGGTGCAGGTTTGAAGTATTTGAGCAAGCATTAAAAGACTGTGGGTTCGTAAACTCCTCTGTAGACCGATGTATGTATATTCTAAATAAAGGTGGCATCAGAGAAAACATTTTTGTGCTTTTATATGTTGATGACGTTGTGATAGCTACAGGAAATATGGTAACAATGAATAATTTCAAAAAGTATTTAATGGAAAAGTTTAGGATGACTGACCTAAAAGAAATACGGCATTTTATTGGCATTATATCTTATAGGGTGTTTAATGTGTGTAACGACAGCCGTAAACATATTAAGTCGATACAGCAGCAAAAACAACTCAGAGCTATGGCAAAGTCTTAAAAGGGTTCTAAGATATTTAAGAGGAACAATTGAAATGAAACTAGTTTTTAGAAAAAATGCAGCATTTGAAAATACATTAATTGGATATGTAGATTCTGATTGGGGAGGTAACGAGATTGATAGGAAGAGTACAACAGGGTATCAGTTTAAAATGTTTGATTGTAATCTAATATGTTGGAACACAAAGAGGCAGAACTCAGTTGCGGCTTCATCAACTGAAGCTGAGTATATGGCGTTATTTGAGGCTGTAAGAGAAGCCTTGTGGTTAAAATCTCTTCTTAAAAGTATAAGTATCGATCTTAAAATCCCAATCAAAATTTACGAAGACAACCAGGGATGCATTAGTATAGCTATGAATCCCTCATGTCATAAACGTGCTAAACATATAGACATAAAATATCATTTTGCGAGAGAGCAAATTGAGACTAATGTTATCTGTCTTGAGTATATTCCCACAGAGAATCAACTGGCCGATATGTTCACGAAGCCGCTGCCTGCAGTAAAATTCAAGGAGCTGCGAAATCAATTGGGACTTGTGCAAGATGACTGAGATGCAGTGGTTGCACGTCCAAGTGCTGATGCTGATTGAAGCTGAATTAGTTTATTTAATTACTTATTTGCTATAATTTGAAATATTTTTGTTAACATTAATTTAAACAGCGATCTGATCGGGTTTTTCTGGGTTTTCCCCGAATCCTTTGCAGCAAATGCTGGATCGCTTTACTACTCCCAGAATGCACACCACCCACATAAGAATAAGTAAATAATAGTTACAAATGAATTGTTGATGTTAAGTTTATAAATTTATAAATGCTATTTTTGAGGGGGCGTGTTGGAATATCCCTATTCCCTTACAAAAATAGCATTGGCCTTTATATTTTTGGTCACACTAATGTTATCGCCTTCCGGAAGTAGTCTTCTGTCTCTCTCTTGCGTTTTTGATCTCGATGTGTTCAGTTCGTGGTGATTGGTGTTGCAATAAGAAAATAATAAAATATAAAAGAATACAAATCATAAACTTAAAAATACAATTATATACTAGTCTTATTGTTGAGGGTGCTTAACTAGATCTGGTTTTCAATAGCGGCGTTACTTAATACGAAATTCCTTTTAACAACTTCCTGGCCAACCTCAAAAGAACGGGGTCTTGCTCGCAGGTTGTAAGACTTCTGGTTTGCCGCATAAGCCTTGTTTAAATGTTTGGCAATGTTGGAGCGAATTCTTTGAAATTCGTCAGTCCTTGACAATTTTACATCGCCTTCTGCGAGTAAATTCAGTTTGCGCAACAATTTGTAATCATTACCATGAGATATCATGTGTTGACCGAAAACAACATGATAGGGCGATATACCGATGGATTGGTGAATCGAGTTACGAAGAGAGCAGTTGATGCTACTGAGGAATACGTCCCATTCGCGTTGGTCGGACCGAATGTAAGCTCTTAAAGCAGCATTGATAGAACGGTTAACTCTCTCAGCTCCGTTGGATTGTGGAGCGTATGCACCAGTAAACATATGACAAACGCCATATTTCGAAAGTAAGTCAGAGAGATCACGGCTTTTAAATTGAGTTCCGTTGTCACTCACGACTGTTTCGGGTACACCAAAGCATGCAAATATTTCATCCCGCAATATGTCGATGATCACTTTAGTGTTGAACTTTTTAACAGCCTTTAAAAAGGTAAGGTAAATTTAGATCTAGGGAATGGGCCGATAAAATCAAGATAAAGTCTTTGGAAAATTCTATCGCTTTGCACTTGTGCTCCCATTGGGATATTTAGTTGTCTGGCATGTTTCGCAACTTCGAATGTAATCACGAACGTTGATAACCATGTTTGGCCAATAGAAACGACGTCTAATACGCTTTAAACATTTAGCTACCCCACAATGAGCAGATGTTGGTTGGTCATGAGCCGAACTCATTACGCTTTGTCGCAACGACTCAGTTACAAGCAATTTCCTGCAATCGTCCGGTGAAATGTCAGTAGAATTGGGGAAAGTTGCACGATGATAAATAAACCCATCTATGACTTGAAAATCAGGTAACTTTAGAGACACGAATTTATCTCTGAGAGCAGAGTACTCTTCCGATTGAAATGCACTGGAAGATAGATCAGTTTCGGTGCGGATTTCAAGGTCTATTGAAGAAATATCGATATCTTCGAACGATCGAGATAGAGCGTCCGCAACCACATTTTCGGTTCCTTTCCGATGTTCCATTTCGAAAGAATAACCCTGAAGTTTGATAGCCCATCTTGCCAATCTACCGCTTAGATCTGATTTGTTCATTAGCTTTGACCATCAATATACATTCTGAACTTTTTAATTGCCAGAACTATTGCCATGCATTCCAGTTCGGTAACTGTATAGTTACGTTGGGCTTTATTCAGCTTTTTAGACATGTATGCTATTTTCTTGATTCTTATGACATTACAGTTTTTTTGGGAATTATTTCATTTTTTTTGGGGACTTATTTCATAATTTGGTAAAAAATGAAATAAGTCCCCAAAAAATCGTTGTTGTATTCCATACAAATTTTTGGGGACTTATTTCATTTTTCCATGTGTCATTTTTTTAAGATTGCGGAATTTTTTTTTTTTTAAATTTGGGGACTTATTTCATTATGAAATAACTCCCCAAAGTTTAGGGAATTATTTCATTTTTCGTTTGGGGACTTATTTCATAGAGCCGTAGCATCGAATTAAATTTATTAAATGGCTTGGCTGATATTATTTGTTTTGCTAGCTCACCACCTATAACGCTTTTGTTGGGGCCACTGTCCAGGAGAGCTAACTGCGATTGAGCAAATATGTCAATGTTTGTGAAAGGTCGGATATCTTTTTTGTTGTAAACGATTGATGAGATCGTAAAACGATTGAATGAACGCTTACGAATCCAAAATTTTCGAATTCGCCGTGATGATCGACGTTTACAAAAATGAATAGAATTAGAATTAAACATTTGGAATTTACGATTTGCATACTCCGACAATCGTAAATGATATGGGTTGAAAGTTTGGGTTAATGATACGTCAGGTTGAGTTGAAGGCAAAATGGAATGAACATCATTTGCCACAGAATCTGGTTCTGTTTGTATTTTCGAGGGTAACGGCGGACATTCGTTTTCTTTGCATAACGAATGTCCTCTTGGGAGTTTTCCGATGCCGAATTACATTTTCGCAGTTGGGCTTATACACCTCCGGTGTTCCGCAACCATAACAAAAAATACGGCGGGTTTTAAGGAAATTCTGGTAACCGTGGACTGATTCTTCACAGTTCCAGCACTTAATTTTCTCGGAAGACTTAACAACAGAAATTTCGTTATCGACATCAAATTCTTCTTCAGATGGATCTTCGGAATCTTTTTCGTGAAGAATTGCGTTAACAAAACGCTTGCTGGTGTTCGGACGTTGGATTGGCTTTGTCCGAGTGTTACGAAAGAATTCTTCGTGACGATGGCATTCCCTACGCAATGATGCTAAGTTCGGAGTATCTATGTGCAATAGTTCATGTTTGATCTCCGGCCTGAGATTATGACGAACTTGTTATCGGACGATCTATGAACACGCCAATAAAATGCCAGGGCCGGTCCTGCAAACAATAAATTAGCGAACTGGGAAAGTAATTCGAAGTTTCCGTTAAGGCATTGCAAAATGAGACAATTTACGCGATAAATAAAATCCTCAATAGCAATGTCGTTGGCTGACCCGCTGAATTTAATACGCCAATTAGATATTATATTGGAAATCCTTTCAGGTCTATCCAAGGAAAGATCACTTCGATCGCTTCGAAAGTCTGGAGAAGTCCTAACATGTTGATTGTTATTTCGTTCTGAGTTTATCTCGGGACCGTTTCGATCGAAATTAGTTAGTATATCTTGCTGCACTCACTCTGTCCATTACTTGCAAATGTGGATCTATTCAATAGAGTGAGTAATTTGTTCTGTCACTGATTGTAGCATGCTTGCCTGAAAGGACTGCATTGAACTCTGAACTATTTGTTCAACACGGTCTTCTGTAATGACTCTGGAACCTGAGTTATCCCCGCTACGTATTTCCTTTTGGGAATTTTGATCAGACTTTCCGTTCTGTGGCCGTCAGCCGATTGGGTACACAGGGGGATCAACGGATGACTGTGTCATCTGCCGTAACTGTGTGCACCATCGGTAGTGCGACTATACTCTCCAAGTGAGGGCGGCCGGAAGCAGGTCCTCGGTCGAGTTCGATCGGGGATGCTGACCAATTGTAGTCGGGCGGACCTGGGCAGGTCTTTAACAGGCCCCCCCTCAAGTCAGGAGTGTGAAGCGACCCGTGCCCCCTGACTTTCGGTTCGCAGCTGAGGGGCTAATCCAGCTGTGTTTGAACGGAGCCTTCCCAGGGCCGGGCAATCCTGGGTCGTAAGATGCCTTGCCGCGGCTTTGGGGCGAAGCCGCGGTCGACCAACTTCAAAGCCCCAAACCCCCTCCGGCCCGCTGCGCTTGCCAGGACGAGCAAAGCGGGCGTTCATGAATAAGAAATGAAACCAACGCACCGAGCTTCGGAACTCCCGGGAGAGGATAAATCCCAAAAACTGTCGGAAGAGGACGAGGAGGAGCTGCTGAGGCCTAGTTGGGCCTTGGCGACTCACAAACTTACGGAGACCGACGTAGATGAGCTGCCGATGTCTAGTTGTGACATCCCGGCTCCGTCGAGACCCGAGGGAGAGCTAGTAGCACTCCCCAATCCGACCACAAAGGTGGGGCTCAGCTGGGCACCACCGAAGAAAAAACTCAAGAGCAGCTAACACACCAGCAACGACGAGCGAGGGTCAAGAGAGCCCGCTTCATTCTCGGTAAGATTGCCAAGAACGAGGCTGAGGGCAAAAGTGACCCTCGAGATGCTGAAAGTAAGGCCCGATTCCTTGCGGAGATCGCGGAATTCGAGGCGCACAGCAAGGCAAACCCGGCGGCGCTCCAGCCCCCTAAGGCGAAGAGCAACCGCTCACAAGAGGTGAGCGTGAGCGCGCCTAAAAGGGCGAAGGACCCACAGGGCAAGCCGAGAGCCACAAACTTCGTCAGTAAGGCGAAGAAGTTCAGCGAGGTGGCCAGAGACAGTCTGGCTATGGCTCTGGTGGACGAGCTCCACGACGACGGTCGGCTGCTGTCGGAGAAGTGGGAGGAGATAGAGGCCAAGTTGGCCGACATGGTAACTGACAGGTTGGTTGCCGTGCCGACCGGCCCTATCCCCTCCTTCGACTCCTCAGACGTGGTCAGGGGGCACCGGGTCATCAGGTGCGACAATGGGTTTTCAAGGACCTTCCTGGCGGAGTGTGTGGCTTCGATTAGCGACACCTGGGCTGGCCTTAAGATTAGGCTAGTCCACGCCAGGGAGATTCCGAGGAGACCCAGAGCCCGCATCTGGTTGCCGAAGGGGCAAACTGATCATGCTAGGGTGATCGCCTGTCTGAAGGCCCAGAATCCGGATGTCCACACAGAAGACTGGACCATCCTCAAGGCGGAAAAGGAGATGAAGTCGAGCCAGCCGTTCCTTCTTCTCATAAATCAACACTACCTGTCGCAGCTTGAAGCCAACGACCACAAGGTCCGGTACGGCATACGGAAGGCCAAGATTAAGGTCTTCCTTGCCGAACCGGACGAGATATTAGAGGAGGTCGATGACACCAACAGGTTGTTGGACGATATGGTCATCGACGACAAATCCCCGGACACAACCCCAACCAATCCCGATGTCGAAACTCGTGCAGATTAACCTGAAGCGCAGTACCCATGCTTCAGCAAATCTCACGATCCTTCTCAGTGAGAAGGATATCGACATCGGACTGATACAGGAGCCTTAGACCAGGGACGAGAAAGTTGCTGGCCTAAGGATCCCAGGATACACAGTACTGTGCACCAACTCGGTGGGTAGGTCGAGAGCATGCATAGTAATTAAGAATCACTTTAACGCTTTTCTCTGTTCCAATCTCAGCACACCAGATCTGGCAGTAGCTAGATTCGTGGCAGCGGATGGGAGCGGAGTTATCATCGCCTCTGCGTACATGGCCCACGACGATCCGGCCCCGCCTGAACCGGTCGTCAAGCTTCTGCAATGGGCCGAAGACACTAAGACGACCCTGGTGCTGGGATGCGACGCGAACGCGAGGCACTCGCTCTGGGGAAGCTCGGAAACGAATGAAAGAGGTGAGTCTCTTTTTGACAATATTATTAGTCGTAAGGTTACGATTTGTAACAAGGGCAATACACCAACCTTCATATTCCCCAGTACGGAGGGTTTTCAGGGTTGGGAAGAGGTGTTAGATCTCACCCTTCAAATAGAATATGGCAAATATAAAGTCGAGAACTGGAGAGTGTCGACCCAACTCTCCTTTTCGGACCACAGATACATCTTCTTTGACTTATCGGCATCGGTAAATAAGCCGATACCGAGTCGTAACCCCCGCAGGACAAACTGGGACAAATTCGGCGAAATTGTCCACTCAAAGGTCAGCAACAGGAGGGTAAAGGTACAATCCTCCTCAAAGGCCCTCGACAAGGAAGCAGAGGACCTTACAAACATCCTTAACAACGCATTCAAAGAGACATGTAAAGTTTCATTCTCCAAGAAGCAGTATCCACCATGGTGGACCAAGGAACTGAGCGACCTCAGGAAGAGAGCGCGCAAAACCTTTAACACATGCTATGGAACCAAGAAATGGGAACCATATAAGGAAGCACAGAAAGCATACAAAAAGCAGTATATGAAGCCGAGAACGAATCTTGGAAGAGTTACTGTGAATCACTAGAAGGCATAAAAGATACGGCAAGATTAAGCAAAATCCTTGCCAAGGGGCACACAAGCCCCACTCTTATCAACAGACCAGACGGCTCGGCCACAATGACAATAGAGGAGTCGCTAGAGCTACTAGTCGACACTCACTTCCCGGGAACCGTCGAGAGAACTCGGCACCCGAGGAAGGCACAAATACACAGACAGACACACAAACGAAAGATATCATCACCACGGAGCGAATCCAGTGGGCAATAGAGTCTTTTGATAAATACAAAAGCCCGGGCCCGGACGGCATAATACCGGCAATGCTACAAACTGCCAAAGGAAGCCTCTGTAGATGGCTTAAAGCCATATACAAGTCTTGTATAAGACTAAGGCACATCCCGCTAAGGTGGAGGGAAGCCAAAGTCATATTTATACCAAAGCCAGGCAGAAGGGGGCACATTCTAGCGAAGGACTATAGGCCGATAAGCCTAACATCCTTCGTCCTGAAGACCCTGGAAAGACTACTAGATGTTCACATCCGAGAAAGAATCGAGAGACACCACCTATCGGACGCTCAGCATGCGTACCGAAAAGGACGGTCAACAGAAAAAGCACTACACGAAGTTGTAGGTCACGTCGAGAAGACACTACAATATAAGCAATACACGATGGCCGCCTTCCTAGACATCGAAGGTGCGTTCAATAACGTGAACACCGACTCCATCCTGAGCTCCCTCACCTCGATGGGCATTGAGAGAGGCATCAGAGAATGGATCGGAGTTATGCTAACGAGTAGGACGATCACTGCCGAACTGAGTGGCACTCACCTCACACGGTCAGTGAAGAGAGGCACACCTCAGGGCGGTGTCCTATCGCCTCTACTTTGGCTCATAAACATGAACAACATATTGGAAGAGCTCAATATGGGTGGCGTCAAAGCAGTAGCCTACGCAGAGGACATGGTGTTGCTAGTATCCGGACCCTACCCTGACGTTATTAGTGAGATAATGACAGGGGCGCTGGGTCGTTTAAACATATGGGCAAAGACCTGCGGACTAGGTGTCAACCCAAATAAAACAGAACTTATGCTCTTCACTAGAAGGACTAAGATACCAGCATATAATATGCCCAGAATAGATGGCATAGAGCTAAAACTATCAGAGCAGGCTAAGTATCTCGGTGTGATACTAGACCAGAAGCTCTCGTGGAAAGGAAACATTACTGAAAGAGTGAGAAAGGCAAGTATTGCTTTCTACTCTTGCAGGAAAATGTTCGGAGATAAATGGGGATTACACCCAAAGGTAATAATATGGCTTTACACAGCGGTTGTTCGGCCAATTTTAACATACGGAGCCCTAGTATGGTGGCCAGCGCTAACTAGGGCTTACAACATCACAAAATTAACGAGGATACAGAGAGCAGCGTGTGCTGGCGTGACGGGAGCCATGCCCCGCAGCAGCACTGAATGCTATCCTGGACATAATGCCGATAGAACTGTTCGTAAAGGACATGGCCGCACAGAGCGCAGTAAGACTGAAAGCAAGTAACTGCTGGAGGGATTACGGCGCAGGCCACGGCAAGATACTGGAAGGAATCAAGCTAGAAGCAAACGCACTAATGGACTACTTGACTACGGAGATGAACTTCGGAAATGCCTACACGACAACATTCCCAACAAGGGAAGATTGGAGAAGGGAGAGAGTAACCGGGGCAGAGGAGGTATCCCTCTACACCGATGGCTCTAAAATGAGCTGCGGCGTGGGGGCTGGGATCTTCGCTGAGCAATGGGGGATCGAGGAGTCCTTCACTCTCTCAAACTCAGCGACGGTTTTTCAGGCTGAGGTACTCGCCATAACGGAAGCAGCCAAGCTTTCGATACGGCGAGGACTTAGCGACACCAAAGTACGGTTTTACTCTGATAGCCAAGCGGCTATAAAATCCCTAGCGGCCGTGAGAACAAACTCACGAATGGTGGCAGAATGCAAGAAGGCCCTTAATAAAGAGAAACGAGGTACAAGTCACCTGGGTACCGGGTCACTGCGACATCCCAGGGAACGAGAAAGCGGACGAATTAGCCCGAGCAGGTTCGCAAGGGCAAGATACCAACGTACGGACACCGATCTCGTTGAACTCGGTCCAGACAAGGATCCATGACCATTTCAAACAGACAGCCAACAAGGAGTGGTCAAGTAAGAGCGAACATAAGAGATCAAAGAAATGTTGGCCGACATACGACAAGAATCGTACTAGAGAGCTGCTATCCAACAGCAAGCGGGATATCAGAAGATTCGCAGCAGTCGCAACAGGTCATTGGGCGATCGGAACGCACGCAATGAAGATGGGGCTACCTTACAACGATAGCTGTAGAAGCTGCAGAGAAATTACGGAACCAGAGACACCAGAGCACCTGCTCTGCTTTTGTCAGGCCCTAAATCACATCAGACTACGCCACTTCGGTACCTACCAGCTGGAGTCATTATAAGGCATAGGAGAGCTGAAGGTCTCAGCGATCCTAGGCTTTCTCAGCGACTCAGGATGGTATTAAAGGGCAACTATGACCACAACATGAAAACAGAGGGAGTGGACCAAAAAGGAGCCCAGCTCTACTTGGAGGCTCCAGAAGGGAGCCTCACCACTACAACCTACCTACCTTCCGTTCTGTTTTGCTGTAGTTCGAGAAGCTGAACGAGTTACCATCTTGTTACCGTGAGATTTAGTGGAAAGAGCCAAATGAGATCCTAACTCGGATTGAGAACATGACTGAACACGGATGGGGCATTCGTCATGGTTCTTAAGGTAATTGTCAAGGCAAAGCTTATGAAAAGAATGTTTACAACGGGTTTCGACCAAATCCAGATTGCATACTGGCCCGTTGCAGATGGTGCAAATCACCGATACATCAGTATCTAAGTCAACTAAATTTTCATTACTACGCATCATCATTTTTAGTGTTTAAAAATACACTCGCTAGTGTGTATTATATAAAGACAATCGTTCGTCTTTAGAACAAGAAAGATAAGCGATAAGATCAAACGACCAACGGTAGGCAAGAAACGGTGAGATCCAACGACCAAAGGTAAGAGAAACGGTGAGATCCAACGATCAAAGGTAAGCGACAAAAAGGTAAATACGGGTCTTACCCAGGGTAGTAAATCAGTAGGTTGTATAGTTCAATAGGTACGGTACATATACGGTAAGTGAATACAGAGTTGTAAAATAAATGTCATCCATTTATTTATGAAGTCTTACCAATTAGAAGAGTAACTAGCCGAACCTATCCAGCTAGAGAAATCTCAATTCTAAATGATAAGAAGGTAATGTTTGAATACTGAAATCCTGGTATAGAACCGACTTTAAATCAGAAATATAAGTGCTAAGAATCAATTACTCAAATTGGAATGTTTTTTAACTATAATGTTCGATTATTACCGAACTGATAGAAAAAAAAGCATATATAGGTTAGGTTAGGTTAAGGCGGTGATGGCCGACTCAGGAGAGCCGGTCCATCCACTTGAGCCTGAGGTGGCTCCTTGTGATGCCGCGTAGGCTTAGATCCCCCGTCCAGTGCAGGTTCTCATGGGCCGATAACGAATCCTTACGTGAGAGAGGCCCAACCCGATCCTTGGATGAATCGGGTTAACTGCCTCGGTGATGTCTCGCTTAGCTCTGCGAGATCCACACGGGTGGGGAAGCCCAGATACTGCAGTCTACGTCTGCTTAGGGCCGGACAGTGGCAGAGGAGGTGAAGGGCGGTCTCCTCCTCCTCCTCATCCCTACAGCTTCTACAGAAGTCGTTATGGTGCACTGACAGCCTGGACGCATGTGTTCCAAGTAGCCAGTGACCAGTAAGAGCCCTGACGGCAAGGGCGCAGCTTTCCCTGCTTAATGAAAATAGCTCCAATGAGCGTTTCGCTGATCGGCGTGGCCAGATCATTCCCATTTCCTGTTCCTTACAGAGAAGTCTGCGAGTGGCCAAGGGCATGTCAACTGACTCCCTCTCCGGGAGAAGAGGGGAGGTTGTACCCTGCCGGGCCAGCTCATCGGCAGCGCAGTTGCCCTCGATGTCCCTATGTCCTGGGACCCATTTGAGGTGGAGGTCGTACTGCTCCGCCATCTCGTGAAGAGATCTGCGGCAGGCGTTAATGGTCTTCGAGTTTGAAGAGATGGCTTCAAGTGACTTCAGGGCGGCCTGACTGTCAGAGAATATACAAATGGGAGCTCTGACCCTGGTGGGGGGGAGCCGATCAATAGCTTCTTTGATGGCGTAAACCTCCGCCTGAAAGACGCTGCAGTGGTCGGGTAGCCTAAAAGAGACGCTAACTCCCAGGTGCTCGGAGTATATACCTCCTCCCACCCGGCCGTCCAATTTTGAGCCATCCGTGTAAATGTGAAGGGACCGTAGAGGTCCAGGAGGTCCAAGGTTCCATTCCTCTCTGTCGGGGATGTAAACCTGGAAGGGTGTGGTAGGGTGTTCAGCGGGGACACAGTAGTCTGTGTTTCCCTCAGTAAGGTGTGGGGCAGTGTCGAGATTCGTGTGCCCGAAACTCGAACGCCTCCACAGACCCGCGCCCTTCAGCCTTAGTGCCGAGAGTGACGCGGTCATCTCCCCCATTATTTCTATTGGGAGGATATCCAGGAGAACGTCCAGAGCGTCTCCCGGGGTCGTGCGCAGGCCGCCTGTCATGCAGATCTCGGCCATGCGTTGGATTTTTCTAAAAGTGCCCAGGCAGGTGGACCGCTTTAGAGCTGGCCACCAAATAGCCACCCCGTAGAGGAGTATTGGGCGAATAATAGCCGTGTACAGCCAACGGACAATTTTTGGGGTCATACCCCATTTTAACCCGATAGCCTTGCGGCAGGTATAGAGCGCGATTGTAGCCTTTTCGGCCCTTTCATCCGTGTTAAGGGACCAATTGAGCTTCCTGTCCAGGATAAGACCTAGATACTTGGCCTCATTTTTGATGGTGAGGGGTACCCCGCAGAGTCTAGGGGTTATCATTTTGGGGATTTTGTATTTCCTGGTAAAAAGGACTAGTTCAGTCTTCGCTGGGTTTACTCCCAGACCAGACTTTGCAGTCCAGTCCGTCAGAAACCGAAGGCTTTCGCTCATCCTGTCACAGAGTGTCTGCGGGAATTTTCCCGAGAACGCCAAGGCGACATCATCCGCGTAGGCCACGACACGACAGCCGCCCTCTTCTATGCCACGGAGCAGTTCATTGACCGCCACATTCCACAGGAGAGTGGAGAGGACTCCGCCCTGAGGTGTGCCTCTGTTGACTTGTCTGGAGATGGTTGACCCCCCCAGTGTTGCCTCCACCGTTCTGCTGCGCAAGATCCGGTCAATGAGACCCACCAGCTTAGTCAGTGCTGATGTGATTGAACCTGGAAGGATGTTGTTGAAAGCGCCCTCTATATCCAAGAAGGCGACGAGTGTGAACTCCTTTTCGTGGAGCGATTTTTCTATGATGGTGGTAAGCGAATGGAGTGCTGTCTCTGTCGATCTGCCCCTCCTATACGCGTGTTGTGATCCTGATAAGGATGATTGGGGAATATTGGTCCTAAGATGCAGACTGATGAGTCTCTCCAGCGTCTTGAGTAGAAACGAGGAGAGGCTTATCGGCCTATAATCCTTAGGCGTGCAATGCGATGGCTTGCCTGCCTTGGGGATGAAAACAACTTTTGAGCGGAGCCATCCGTTCGGAATGACCCCTGTATCGAGGATGATCGAGAAGATCAGACGAAGCCAGGGAGTGGATAGCTCGGCTGCGTAGCTGAGCTGTGCAGGTATGATGCCGTCCACCCCAGGGGATTTGTATGGGCTGAAGCTGTTAATTGCCCATTTAATGTTCCTATCAGTAAGGAGGTATGCCATTTCGGACGGACCCCGCCGTGTCGGGGGTTAGGGTGGGCTGCTCTGGGAAGAGCTAGCGGGGAAGTGGGCATCCAGGAGAACCCCGAGTGTTTCTTCACTGGATGTCGTCCAGCTGTCGTCAGGACACTTGACGAAGCCCGGGTTGGAGGGCGTCGACGAGAGGACCTTCCTCAGCCTAGACGCCTCAGAGTAGTCCTGGATTCCTGAGCAAAAGTCGGACCAGGCCCTTCTTTTGGCCTTTCTTAATTCCCTGTTGTACAGGGACAAGTTCGCTTTATAGAGACACCAAGATGCGTCCGTGTTGGCGCTCTTGGCTGTATTGAAGGACTGCCTCGTGGTCTTCTTGAGGCAGCTTAATTCCTTACACCACCATTGTGGCTTCTTCCCAGTCTTCCCCCCATTCTTGCTACGGGAGCAGGACTTATCTAGAGCCGTGCTACAAGCATCGGTGAAAGTTTCAACGAGACGCTCCAGCCCCTCTGGACAGAAGTCCGAGAGGGTTGGGGCTGGAGGGGGCTTTAGGATCTTGCTCAGCTGGGATCTGTATTTCCCCCAGTCAGTCCTCCGGTGGTTCCGGAAAGTGACTGGGTTGAACCTATCGAACCCTAGCGTGAATTGGATATATCTATGGTCAGAGAATGAGTGCTTCTCCAGCACTCTCCAAGACTTAAGGGAGTCCTTCAGGGACTCAGAGAGAAGGGTGATATCAAGTACCTCCCTTCGATTTTTGATAAAAAAAAAACATATATAAAAGCATAACAAATCCTCCGGTATGGCTCCGAACCTCTCCTCCGGTATGGCTCCGAACCTCTCCAGAGACCATAATTCCATGGATGTAATGGGAAGCTCGGCTGTCAAACGACAGATGCCTAATCAGGCATCGGGCTGGCCTTAAAGTTGGGCGCCAATTGTAACTGTAACGAACACACTCAATGAGCGTTGTCCACCTCAACACACTCTGTCTACTTTTTTGACCGACATGCTCAGGGAAAATGGGCGTGGGTTTTGTGCTAAGATGAACAAGAGTGTCACAGATACAATACTGTAGACAGAGAAACGATAGCTGCAATACGATAACCAAACGGTTAAGAATCAGACAAGGAAGTGTACCTATTAAAGATGAGGACCAGATGTTGTTGGCCTCTTTCTATACCCACCCTACCTGTGAAATCCATTCGGACTCCACCCTTTTACAACCGCTACTTTACATCCCCTTTGGTGCCCAAAAAGACATCAGATTAATTCATATTTGACACCATATAATCAAAGATAAAGATAATATTTCGATACATTTTATAATCTATCCTTAAGCCTAAAGATTTAGATCTTTACGTTAGAAAACATCTTATTGAGTAATTTTGACCTTTTTACCGCAAACGAAAATAAAGATACTTAAGTAGGAATGAAGATATTGATATTTGTTTTACATTACTATTCGTTTTACTTTATGTTTTACTTTACATTACGATTTACTTTACGTTACGATTTAACACACTATTTAGGAATCTCTGACTTTATATTATATATGTGTATGTTCAGGTATTACTAGGTGGAAAATCTGGAGAATTTTCCCGAAGAAAATATTTTTAAAATGAGACTGGCGGCTATCAGCCTAGCTGGGGAATTTCCACTGCGAAGGTGAAGAAGAAGACGAGCTCGATGTTCGGTTCCAATTATTTAGTGCGCGGGCGCAGCCAGCAGCTTCGACATCAGTTTTTCGACTCTTTTTATGAGCAGCATCCGAACATTGTGATGCTGCGACGGGCGAAAGCTTATCAGTTTGATCTTAACCACTCGACTCTGCTTGAGTGCACTGATAAGCTTTTTACATTTCATTGTTTACATTTGGTTTGTTTACATTTCATACCGAATTCATATTTAACAATACTAAGCTTATATATAACTTATTTAACAATGAAAACTTAAACTACTGCTCCAACATTCCGGCCCCGTTAAAGGCCTCCGGCTCTTTGATCTCCTCGACAGGAGCAGTGTGCACTGGCAACAATGCCAGCTTGTGGATGGCGCGCTTGATGACGCCTCCTGACGTCCGTACTTCGGCCACACGCACTCTACCGTCCTCGCCTGCTGTTGTTGCCACCACGCAGACTGTTAGCCAACGCTGCGGGGGTACGTTGTCCTCGTGGACGATTACTAGGCAACCGACCTCCAATTCGCGGCATCTGACGCTCCACTTGTTGCGCTGCTGCAGGCTGGCGATGTAGTCCTTGGACCAGCCGTCCCAAAACTGCTGCTTGAGAGCGGACAGCATTCGCCACCGCTTCAAATACGCGCAACTGGCCTTGCTGCAGACTTCTCCTATGACGGATTCTTGCGGCAGCCTGATCAGAGGCTGCCCAATAGGGCAGCAGGTGTCCTGGTGTTAGGGCCTCTCCATCGTTGGGACGGCCTCTACCTCGACCAGGTGGGTGCTCAACTCGTCCGCTGTGAGCTTGGCGTTGCCGACTCCTCGCAGCAACCGGTGTTTAGCGGACTTGACGGCTGCCTCCCAAAGTCCTCCGAAGTGTGGTGACCACGGCGGTATGAAAAACCACTCGACGCCTCTCTGAGCCGCGTATCCTCTCAGCTCGTCCCGACTGCGGTGAAACGCTTCGCTCAGCTCCTTCAATACGTTGCACGCTCCTACGAAGTTCGTGGAAGTTGTCGCTGTACATCTTCTCCGGCAGCCCTCTCCTCCCGACGAACCTTTTAAAGACGGACAAGAAGCTGTCAGTGGATAAGTCGACAACAAGTTCAAGGTGAACAGCCTTTGACGAAAAGCACACAAAAACGGCCACATAAGTTTTGATTGGAGGTCTACCTCCAATCTTTAAGGACACATAAAATGGACCACAAAAATCTACTCCGCAAACTAGAAAAGGGCGCTCCATTCGGACCCTATCGGCTGGCAAATTCCCCATTATCTGGCTCATCAGCACTGGTTTATACCGGAAACAGTGAACGCAGCTTCGGACAATTTTGGTACATGCATCTCGCGCATCAGCCATATCTGTTGCCTTAAAAGTGAAACCATCACCTTGACACCGGCATGGTAATGAGTCCGATGCAGGTTGCGAAGAAATACCGAAACAAATTCGGACTTTAAGGATAGTAATAGAGGAAATTTGGCATTATACGGAATTGGTGCATTTAGCAATCTCCCCCCAACTCGGATTAAGTTGAACTTCACACCTTCTAAATCGCTGGTGTGTATAAAGAGATTTAAACGTTGTAGATGTGGGCTTAAAATTTCAGACTATTTGGACCATCCTCAGAAACGACAACTTCAGTTCGTTAGCCGAAATGACGACCTCGCGTTGACGCTTCTTCCCTTGAATAAATCGATTTACGTAGGCCATGACACGTAGGAGCTTACTAAATGATGAACATCTTCCAACAAGCTCAATTGAGAAATTCGGTGTGTTTGTTGTGACGGAACATACTGCCACGCTTTTTTTGTTCTCAGACAACTCCGTTGAAACTTCAATCTGATGGGATCAAGGCCACTCGCTTGGACTTCGGAGTAAGAAATCCGGTTCATTTTCCCATAGAGTACACCTCAAACCCTCTATGTCTGTTCCACGTGAGACTAAATCAGCCGGATTCTCTTCCGTGGGCACATGACGCCAAACTACATTCTCTGCGAGTTCTTGGATTTCAAAAACTCAATTTGCGACAAATGTAGCTAGAGTGGATGGATCCCTCTTTAACCAGTATAAAGTGACTTGTGAGTCCGACCAGAAGTTAATGCTTTCAAATTCCAATTTGTTAAGCAAAGGAGATACTTGAGACCATAGTTTGGCCAGCAGATGCGCTGCACACAGTTCGAGCCTTGGAATTGACTTTGTTTTAAGTGGGGACACTCTAGACTTTGCAGTTAGTGTTGAAATAATCGATACATTATCGAATCATTCAAAAGTCACAATGATCGAGTTAATAGCTGATCTGATAATGAATCAGTTCGGCTTCACTTTTTGTTCTAATTCAATGTGTTTAGACCGGCGAGTGCGTGTAGACGAAAATATAAAGCAACAAAGAAAATTAAAGATATTATTATTTGAAACATTAAATAATTGAGTGTTTTTATTATTGAATGGTGGCTTCCATAACTGCGGCATTACTTGTTTATTTCAACAGTTAGCAATCTTGATAAACTATTTGTCCCAGCCACGGTACGAATATAAATCCAACAGCCGTAGGCTTGGCTTGATGCATCAGCAAATCCGTGGATTTGAACAGTGTCATAGCCAGACAGACAGATATATTGAGGAATGGAGATCTTGTCAATTGCTAGTAAATTCTGCTTAAATTCGTTCCAACTGGTGTGCAAGTTCATGGAAACCGATTCGTCCCAATCTAATTTCTGTCGCCACAGTTCCTGAAGCAAGATTTTTGCTCGTGTAATCAATGGACATAATAATCCCAAAGGGTCAAACAAACGAGCTGTGACGGACAAAATGTTGCGTTTAGTTGGTGGTAAGGACTGAAACGAATCCTCCAAGCTATAATGAAACACATCATTCTGAGGATTCCATCTCATCCCAAGCGTTTTAACGGACTCAGAAGTGTTAAATATAAGAGATTTTTCTGATCCCTGGTTGCTCATCAAACTTGGGTGATTTGTTGCCCATTTGGCTAGATGAAAACCCCCTAACTCCAAAACCTTCGTCACTTCTTTGCGAATTAACTCCAACTCTTTGATACTGTTCGCTCCTGTGAGCATATCGTCGACATAGAAGTCGCTTGAAATCACCTCTGATGCCACAGGATGTGACTCAGCGTAAATTTTTGATAGCTCAAAGAGGCAGCGGATGGCCAGAAACGGAGCAGACGCTGTCCCATAAGTGACAATGTTGAGGCGATAGGTTTGGAGAACTTGCGGCGAATTTTCCCTCCAAACGATAAGTTGGAAATCTCTATCTTCATTTGCAATGTTAACTTGCCTATACATCTTTGAGATATCAGCCGTCAAGGCATATTTGTGCAAAAGAAATCTTGCCAGAATTGCGTAAAGCTCCCTCTGAATATTTTCACCCACCATTAACGTCTCATTTAATGAGATCGAGGTTGACGTTTTACTTGAAGCGTCAAAAACAACTCGCAACTTTGTGGTGCTACTATAAGGTCTCAGGACACATTGATGTGGAATGTAATAGTATTTCTCTGGAGGAGGTGTTGGAAGCAGTGACATGTGCCCAAGGTTAAGATACTCTCTCATAAACTCCTGATACATGTCATGTAACTCGCGATTATTTGCAAGCTTGCGTTCCAATGCAAGAAATCTGCACTTTGTCGTTTCGAAAGATAAGCCTAAGACACTTGGATCTTTTTTAAATTGCAACTTCACCTCAAAACGACCAGACGAAAGCCTGTGTTCTGTTTGCTCAAAGTGCTGTTCGCAAGCAATTTGTTCAGCTGTATAAACAGCCTTCGATCTCTCAGGAATGTGTTCCAATTCCCAAAAACGTTCCACCAAAGAGTCGAGAGAACTTACATTTTCATTGCCAAAGACGCTGCATACCTGAGCGTTCTTCGATGCGCGTTGAGTGAACTTTCCCGAAACAATCCATCTTAGTAAAGTTTTCTGAAGTGAAGGATGTTCAGAACCCAATTTTATTTGGCCTACGCTCAAAAGATCGAAAAAGGATTCTGCGCCAATCAGTAAATCCACTTTTGCGGACTTGTGAAAACGAGGGTCTGCCAGTTCGATGTTAGCCGGAATTTTCCATTCGGCACAATTGACTTCGTGATCGGGTTGATACCATGAAATTGATCTTAACACCCAAAAATCGGGAGCGAAACTATGAGCATTGACGCGAGAATGGACTGACGTGTGGACTTTGTACCGTAAAATCGAGTCGTTCTTCCCTACAGTAGTGATATTCAGATATGATTCTTGCCTGTGTAACCGCAAACGCTGTGCTAAGTCCTCTGCCATAAAATTGATTTGAGATCCTGAATCTAACAGCGCTCATGCTAATTGAAACTGTCCAAATCAATCACGTACTTTAACGACAGCAGTAGCAAGAATAACTTTGTCAGTACTAGCAACATGACAAGAATGGGCTTGATTATTATGATCAACTGCTACTGAAGGTGCCTGGACATGCGCTTGAGGAACTGATCCAGACGAAAATGGTTGCTGCTCTACTAGAGGTGCCGAAACATCGATGCTAACATCGATGTATCGATGTTTTTGAAAATTTCCGAAACATCGATGTTTTCAATCGACTATCGATGTTTTTGGTTCGTCACAATTTCAAGAACAAGAAGAAGAGGTACAACGCTAAAGGTATGCAAATTAGAAGAATTTGTTTTAAATATTTTATTTAACACGCGTTCGGACTTCATTTTTTTTTGCTCCGGCAGCATCTTGAGATGGCGAACGAGCCAGAAAAGTGCGAACCACTCATTTTTTGGAAGGTAAATTTTTTAATTTCGTATTATGAGCTATTTAAATTAATATTTTTAATTTTAGGAGAGTTCAAACAATATGGCACCTTTCAAGGAACTGGCGTTGAAACACTTTTGTGTGCCTGCAACATCGGTTGAATCGGAATGGGCTTTTAGCAAAGCGGGAGAAATCATTTCCGATCGCCGAACTCGTCTCAAATCCGATTTAGTGGACAAATTAATGTTTATAAACAAAAATTTGAACATATCGACAACAAAGTGATTAACATATACAATATGTACTCATTATAGATAGACTATTGAAACAGATCTCTTATAAGTTTAATTTCTTATTACATTGTAAAAAGAATTCGCATTGTTTTTAAGTTTCCAATTATCAGTTATTATGATGCGTGTCAAAAAGAATTTGCATTGTTTTTAATTTTTTTGATTTGTTATTAAATTTAAAATTGTGAGGAAGCGATTCGTTCTAAGGCTGGGATATCCTCAGCGGCTTAGGAGTCCTCCCATTATTTATATTGAGACAGGCAGGGGAAACGGGGATGCGCTGGTGAGAGCGCAGATTTATATTAGGAGGATAGTCTGGGGAAAAGGGCCACCCGTGTAGGGCTGCGTGTGGATCCAAGATCCAGGTTTTCTTGGGGACAGACAATCCCGTCCACGTCGGCCAAGTGACGGGGCCGCAGTGGCGGGATGGGCGGCCCGAGCGGCCGGCCGATGCCGGGAACCGCGTCGGGGCCCTCGGGGGCGTGGCCAGGTACCCGGCCCTGTTTACCATGGTGCCGAGCCGCTGGCCTCGCCAGGAGAATATGTATGTCCGGGTCGGGTGCCGGCGCTTCAATCCCGAGCGAGACCGCGGAACTGGGAAATCGGCCCCGTTTACCGTGGTGCCGATGCCCTAGCCGAAGATGGAGGAGGATCTCGGGGTCTGAGAGCCGGCCCTGTTTACCATGGTGCCGACACCCCGATCCACGAGGTTCTCCGAAACATGAGTGCCGACCCTGTTTACCATGGTGCCGGCTTCCAAGTCTCGGCCTCCGCTGCTACGGAAGAGGATGCGGAACTTGAGACCCGGCCCTGTTTACCATGGTGACGAGCCCAAGTCCGCCCAGAGGGGAGTTTAGGGAAAAAGAGGAGGAGGAGCTGCCCAGGATAGATGCCAAATGCCGTCGGGTTTTATTATTAAGTTTATTTTGTCCGTCTAGTTTTCCCTATCTATTTCCTTACCTCGTGTCTATACCGCCGGCTCCCATGCCGCGGGAGGCCGCTTGGCCGCCTCACCCTCCTTACACCTGGGCGCTGGACTCCATGTCCATGTGGCCTCAGATTTAAAACACCGTCGGTACTTTTCCACCACGTGTTCCTGCGGGTTATATCGTCGCACGTCTGTTCGCCGAGAGAAGAGAACGATCGGCGGCGGCGGCGTTGCTCGGGCCCTTCCTCTGCCGATGTTCTGGCGCAGAAGCTTCGGCCCCTGCCGCGGCGTATGTTCTCGCCGTCCCGCTCTGGCATGCGCGCTTCCCGATCGGTGGCTCTCTCTTTCGGGTTGCCGTTTCTTTGTCCCCTTTCTGTGTGGTAGTGGGTTCTTCGGCAATGTTGCGGGCTCTCTCTCTCTGAGAGTCGATGTTGCTGGTGGTCGCGGTGTTGCTTGCGTTTAGCTTGCTGGCCGATGTTGTTGGCCGATGTTGCGGGCGTGTGTTGCTCGCGATGTCTCGGGCTGGTGTTGCTCGCGATGTCTCGGGCTGGTGTTGCTCGCGATGTTGCGGGCTCGTGTTGCTCGCGATGTTGCGGGCGTGTGCTCACGATGTTGCTGGCCGACGCCAGTGATGATGACGCGGCGGGTCGGTGCCAGTGATGCTTGGCTGGCTATGTCGATGTTGCTGGCGGGTGTTGGGTTTGCCCTATCTCCTAGCTATTTACAGGTGCCCTTCGTGGGTCTTCTTATGTCTCTTAACCTTAACTTATTACTAACTTAACAAAATATATATACAGTATGTACATAGGGTGAGGTACTCCTCGCAAAATAGATTTATTTTAATAATGAATAATGTGTTTTCTTTTTCAAGTGTTAATTCAAATATAAATTTAGTTAGAAAACATCGGAAAACATCGATGTTACATCGATGTTTTTTGTGAAAAACATCGAAACATCGATGCTTCCAAACATCGATGTTTCGGCACCTCTATGCTCTACCCCATATCTGTGAAGAAGTGTGTTATGAGGTTTAGCGCAAACACGACACTTTTTTGCTTTGCACTTCTTCACTGGATGACCTGGACTTAAACAGTTTATGCACAACCGATTGTATTTGGTAAAATCGAACCGCTGAATCACCGATAAAGCCATGAAAGGTTGACAACTGCCTAAACTGTGATTTGTGGCAGAGCAATATCGACACTTTGATTCCGGTTTGCGGTCTGTCTGTGTGCATGAAAAGGAGGATTTGGAATATCCCTTATTGGAAGCTTGGCTAGGCTTCCCTTTACTTTTGGTTGACTCCTCAGCTGCTAAATGCTGGTATCTTCGATTCAACTGAATCGCACAATCGAACCATGTCGGTAGCGTGTTATAATCTAGCTGTTCCTCAAATCTGGATTTTGTAGTGTGATTTACCTTGGACATTGCAATGTGAATAAAAATTGCGTTATTTATGTCCTTTTCACTACCCAATGACTGTAACGACGCATACAGAGCCGATATTTCATCAATAAGAGACCTCAAGCCTGATGCAGATGGTTTCGATACTTGAGGGAGGTCAAACAATTGAGAATTTGTGTCGAAAAAAATCAAGCATTTATTGTCGTAAACATTTTTTAGACTAGCCAATGCCTTCTCATAACTTAAATCCGAAATTTTAAACGCCTTGACAGTTCCTAATGCATCGTCGGTTAAGCATGTTAGCAAATGGTGGTTGAATTTTTCGATATTTGTTAAAGACGGGTTGTTATGTTTTTTAAAGTCGGAATGCTTTCCACTGAATTTGGGCAAATTCATTTTTGGTAAATAGGACGAATGACGAAAACCACTGTTATCCCCTTGACTATGTCTCGGAGCCTCGACTCGACTCAATGCGGACCGATATAAAGCTGTTTTGATTATGCACATATCCTCGACAGACGCTCTTAAATCATTTCCTGGGTTTAGCACATCGATGTCTGACTGAATATCCATTAATTTTTCACAATGTGTTTCGAGAAGCTGCATTCGGTATTCCAGTTGAAAATTATCGAAAGAAATAGTTTTTTCCTCAAATGCAGTTTTCATACCTCCAATATCGCTCATAACCCTATCGTGTTTTTGCATAGCCACTATTAATTTAGAATTAAGCTTTGCCGATACTTCCTTTTCTTTTTCCATTTTGAAATTAATTGGACTAAAGAAAAGTAATCCAAATACCAGTAAATTTCCGAAACAAGGGTTAAATCTCCCTCGTAAATGCGCACGTAATTATATGGGCACTTAACCAATTTTTAATCGATGATACAATATTCTAAGTACGAATATCTCCATATAAATCGAATTAATGTCCACGCAAATGCATCAATGTACATACAAATGTGCATGTGCAATAATGCAGATGAAAAATGAACTCCCAAAGCCATGCTTCGGACCTCGTGGGGGAGGCTAAACCCCGCACAATGTCAGAGATGGACGAGGAGGAGTTGCTAATGCCTAGACAGGGCTTAGCATCTCAAAAAACATCGGATATTGACGAAGACGAGCTGTTGAGGCCAAGCCCGGTAGTTAACATGCCCACACTGGAGACAGGACCGACCCAGAGTTAACATGCCTCCTCTCTCCGGTCACACTGGAAATAATACCGAGAGTCAACATGCCCCCTATCTCTTTGGGCACACTTGGAGACGGACCCAGGAACAAGGAGGCGGTGCCAATACGAACTCTGACGAAGATATTGAAAAAATAAAGATTTATCATTCTGCTGAATTCTTTGAAAGCCTTTCTCCCTCGGCCACAGGATTGTAACTGGCGCAGCCGGACTACGGACAAGGGATTAACAATGCCCACTACGCTTTTCGTTGAAATTCTAAAAGAGGTAATGAACATGTGACGGCAGTGGTTGTGAGTGGTAAAACAGTAAATTAAGTAAAAAGTTATTGAAACATAATGACGTGCAAGTGCAAATAAAACAAAAGAAACAAACAAAATCAAGGTAAAATTGCTTCACAAGCGACCGTATATGTGTACATCAACCGCTGATAAGGCACCGGGATCGCTTGTGCGGGTTAATTTACAACAATATAACAACAACAAAAAATGCTGTGTGTGATGACCGTATATGTGTACATCACTCGCTGATAAGGCACCGGGATCATCCATACACCCTAAATCATAAAATATTACCAATTAAAAGTGGAAAATGAATCAAAAATAAATTTTTTTTTTTTTTTGACATAAAACTGCTGTGTGGTGACCGTTTGTGTGTGTCGGAGAGCACTTGGTGTGCGTATTTGGGAGAGTATTGGTATACACTTGATTGTATTGGTACACTTGATTCTGACATCCGGCAACACACATATTTTTATGAAATATTACAAGTCATGATTTATCGATTTATAAGTTATGTACAACTATCGAGTCTCTATAGCGTCCTTTTTTTTTTTTTTTTTACCATCGCTACTTTTTCTTAGTCTTGACTTCACTTTCTGCGACGCTAGTTTTCCAATTGTGAAATTCAAATTAAATCTAAACAAAAACGCTAATCATCAAAGAAAACAAATAAATAATTGTGGGACTTGGTCACTGGATGTCCTAAGTGCAAGGAACGCATGTTATTAGCTGCGTGAACACCACCATAGGTATGCTTTTTGGTCATTTCAAAAAATAGCAATTTCATCACTATGGTAATATTGCAGCCTATATTTGTTGTAGTTCTGTAGTTTTGCCGTGACGATAGACTGGCGCTGAGTTGTAATCAGAACTCGCTGCGCAAGAAGCGAATGTACATCAATCGCCGCCAAGACAACGGGATATCCGCACAGTGGTTTATAAAAATAAATGTGAGTTGTGTGATTAACGACCGAATATGTGTACAACAATCGCTGTTAAGGCACCGGGATCGTTTTCATTTATCAATTTACATGAACGCAAATTTATTTAAAAAAAAAATTAATAAACAGTGATACGGCAAAAACAAGTAAGCATGAATGTGTTTGTGTTACGCCGCTTGTAAAACCCTTGCGACGCTTGACGCTGAGTTCGCTTTTAACTGTTGAATTCTATTGAATTCTTTTTGCACACCACGCACTGCGAGAATAGAACCACTTAAAACAAAAAAAAAAGCAATAAAATCAATTCTAGAAATATATTAAACATATGTATATAAAAAGAAATAAGAAAAATAAGAGAAAACGACGAAACAATCCACAAACAACTTAACGTCTACTGGTGTCACATGTTCACTAACCTCTAAAATACGCTCTATTGAATACTAATTTAATTTATGCATTACAGTCAAAGCCAAAAACAGTAGAAAACTACAAAGGTGGAAGGAAGCACAGCAGCACTGCACGAAAAACATACAACTAACAATAAACAACGCGAAACAAGGAAAAGAGAAAACTGCGTAACGGACACACACATACAGGTTTTCTTTTATTTTGGAAATAATACACACTAAAAAATAGATGCATAAACATAGTATCATAAAATATAATACAATAGTTTACTACATTAATATACAAACGAAAACTAAACAAACCAAACAAACACCCAAAATTTTCCATATACAAATACCATAACCATACCCCAATATATAATTAATCGCGATTATTTGCAAACAAAAAATACAGATTTATTCCTAACAAACGTAAATGTTAAAGAATACTACTAACACAGTTAGGGGCAGATCAGGGCTAAGAAGCGGATCTAGACTATCTGAGATAAGGGAAGCGACAGGAACAGAAGAGGAAGACCAGTCAGTTCAATCGCAAAACAATAATCCTAATCTCACCAACGCTATGGATTCCGGTAACGACACAGGGCCACTAAATTCCACCACCAACCTAAATCTACAACAACTACTAACCCTTGTACATCAACTACCAACCTACGAAGGCCCACCTGACAATCTTGATAGATTTATAGACAGAGTAGATCAGCTTCTTTTGTTAGCCTCATCGGTGGACCAAGCAACATGCGGACAGTACTTACTTGGAACTATCCGTGACAAAATTAAAGGCAGAGCAGACGAAGCGCTGAATGTCTGCGATGCACTCCTTAGTTGGGATGATATCAAAGCAAACCTCAAGCGACTATACTCTAGCAAGAAAACAGAAGAAATGCTTGTTAGAGAGCTACATAATCTTCCGGACGGACTCAGTATGGGAAAATTGTATTACTCAGCCGCAAAAATAAGAAGCGAATTAATGTCACTCGCCAGAGAAGCAGACTCTAGTGGACACTCTCTTGCGGCCAAACGTGACCAATACGACAGATTCTGCCTAAATACATTCTTAGCTGGATTAAAGGACCCACTTAGGACAGCCATTAGGAATCAAAGACCAGAGACAATCGAGAAAGCATACGAGTACGGACAGATTGAATTAAACTTCTCTAGAAGCCTGAACAAACAACAAGAAAACCGACGACGCGACAGCACAATATACAGGAATCACCCATACGTGAGAGGACAACCAACAAATAGTGACTACAACAGTCGCTACATACCACGACAACAGAACTATAATAATGGCAACAACGCTCGTCATGTACCACGATACGATAACACCAACAATGACAATAATGGCCGCTTTATACAGAGACAATAAAATTTTAACAACAATAATAATAGACGCTTCACACGTCAGCATAATTCCCACAACAATAGTAATGGTCGACAAGATAAAGAAACTCTGGACAGAAACCCCTTCCACAATAACGACCAACCAAATCAATCCCTAAGTCACCAAAACAGAAACAACCGTAATTCAAGAGCTCCCCTATGTAACATCAACGATGATGCAAATTTTCAAATAGAAGCCTCGGGAAGCCAGTCGGCTACATAAGCAAGAAGACTCACGGATCTTCCTTGCCATTTGTTTTATTATCACCAAACTCCATGGTGTCAAATCCTCTAAAATTCCTAATAGACACTGGATCTACTTACTCTTTCATAAACCCGGCACTTATTAATGAAGATCACATCAAAAAACTAACCTCAGATATCAATATCCACACTGTTCTCAGTTCATTCAAAATTCGGGAATATACAGATAAAATAAATTTCAAACAATTCAAAAAAATTCCCAATTTTAAGTTCTTATTATTTAATTTCCACCCCCACTTCAATGGTCTCCTAGGCATGGATATCCTATCTAGCCTAAATGCAAGAATAAACTTTGCCGAGTCCATACTAGAAACACCAGAAACCGCCATCCCAATCGTCAAAAGGGCAAACCCTGTAGACACATTACATAACCTGCCACAAAATACCAAAATGCTACTTCCGCTCCCAGTAAACTTCATGCAGGGAGACTTTATATTTGAAACTATGAATTTGGATAATCAAATATCCATAACAGGCGGTTTATACACCGCAAACGCAGGATCCGCCTATTTCGAAGTCTGCAATAACTCAGACCAGATCCAAACACTTTACCTCGAGGAACCGTTACAAGCAGAAGAGTTCTCTCCACAAACCCACCAATACTTAAACTGTATGTCCGCGGGAACAGATACAGAACGACCGGATGACCAACAATTAAAAATTCAAACGGAACACCTTAACAGCGAGGAAAAACAACAAATACTCAAACTATGCAAGTCATTCAAAAGACTTTTCCACAACGAAAACAACCAACTAACGTTCTCTAACGCCGTCAAACACTCTATACCAACTACAGATAATATACCGATACACACAAAATCTTACCGTTACCCATTTGTACATAAAGACGAAGTAAAAAAGCAAATTTCAAAAATGCTCGAGCAAAACATCATAAAAAACAGCCATTCCCCCTGGAGTGCACCCGTCTGGGTCGTACCTAAGAAAAGTGACGTCATAGGCGAAAAAAGTGGCGCTTGGTAATCGATTTTCGGAAATTAAATGAAAAGACTGTCTCTGATAGATACCCTATCCCGAACATTGCGGATATACTAGATAGTCTAGGGAGGACCATGTATTTCACAACGATAGACTTAGCAAGTAGCTTTCACCAAATTCAAATGAACCCACGCGATGCGAGCAAGACGGCGTTCACCGTCGAAAATGGGCATTATGAATTCACGAGAATGCCCTTCGGTCTCAAAAACGCCCCTGCCACGTTCCAACGCGTTATGGACAACGTTTTAGGTGACTTAGTCGGTAACGTCTGTCTCGTCTATCTCGACGATATAATAGTATTCTCACCCTCACTCCAAAAACATATAGCAGATATTAAATCTGTTTTCACAAAACTCCAAAACGCAAATCTAAAAATCCAACCAAGCAAATGTAGCTTTTTAACGAAGGAAATCGACTTCCTGGGACATATCGTAACCCAGGAAGGAGTCAAACCAAACCCACTTAAAATTCAAACCATCAAGGACTTCCCCTGCCCAAAGACAACCAGGGAAATTAAATCATTTTTAGGACTATTAGGGTATTACAGGAAATTCATAAAGGACTTTGCGAAAATAACTAAACCCATAACGAGACAGTTAAAAGGGAAGAAATCTATAATAATAGACGATGAATTTAAACAAGCATTCGAAACGTCGAAAGATCTTCTTTGTAATGATCCCATACTCATATACCCTGATTTCAATAAACCGTTCACGCTGACCACAGACGCAACAGGACACTCTCGGACACGGAAATCCGCTATTCGACGATAGAGAAAGAAATGCTATCTAACATTTGGTCTGTAGGTCATTTCAGACCATACCTTTTCGGGCGTAGATTCAAAATAGTCACAGACCATAAGCCATTAATCTGGCTAGAAAATTTGAAAGGTCAGAATCCAAAACTACTTCGATGGAAAACAATCCTGGCCGCTTACGACTACGAAATCGTATACAAAAAAGGGTCGCAAAACGTAGTTGCTGACGCACTCAGCAGAATTGAGCCAAACTTGAACATAAACGAGGACCCACAAATTATACCAATCGCTTCGCAACCACTAAATCACTTCAATTGCCAAATAATATTCCGTATCGGATCAACAACTTTAAGACAAGTAGAAACACCATTTATCCATAAAGTAAGACATATTATCACGGAACCCGTACATACTTTCGACTCTGTTACAAACACCCTTCAAACAATCCTGAAACCGAATAAAACATTCGCAATATTTGCACCAAACGATATTTTCAAAATAATAGAAGAGTCTTATAATAACTATTTCTTTGAAAATGACTTATACAAAATTTTCCGCTGCAATATATGGTTAACCGAAATTACGAATCCTCATGATCAGGAAAACGAAATTCGTGCATACCACTTTAATACCAATCATAGAGGCATAGATGAAACATATAACCATTTAAAAAGGGACATTTATTTTCCGCATTTAAAAGACATTATCACAAAAATTATAAAAATTGCGATACCTGCCTAACCCTAAAATACGATAGACACCCCCATAAACCATTGATGCAAACCCCAACCGCCCCAGATGGACCATTGGCAGTCGTACATATAGACATATATTTCATTAACAATACTTGTAACCTCACAATTATCGATAAATTCACCAAACTAGCACAAGCCTACCCCCTTAGCAATAGGAATTCAATAAAAGTCGTCGATGCCCTATTACAATTTATAAGTCACTATGGCGCACCAAAGAAAATAATTTTCGACCAGGGCGCGGAATTTTCGGGCAATCTATTCAACGACTTCTTAAATCAATTCCAAATAACGGCTCATACAACTTCATTTCAACAATCAACGGGCAACGCTTCTGTCGAGAGACTGCACTCCACCTTAACCGAACTATACAGGATAATCTTGAACAAAAGAAAGGAAGCACGCATAGAACGCGATCATGCCCAAATACTCGCAGAAGCAGTAGCAACATATAACAATGCAATACACTCCAGCACTTCCTATACCCCTTTCGAGCTCTTCCACGGAAGAACACACATATTTAACAAAACAATAACATTCGACAATCACCATGATTACCTTAAGAAATTAAACGAATTTAGAAAAGACATATACCCAAAAGTACAGGAACATTTAAGCGCGACCACAGAAAAAAAATTGGCTAAATTAAACAAGGACAGGGAGACACCAGTCCAAGTCGATCCTAATGATAAAATATTTAGAAAAGAAAACCGTAGAAACAAGATAACACCGAGATTTTCAATACACAAAGTAGATAGAGACAAAGCAGTCACTCTCCTAACAACTAAAGGTCAAAAGTTACACAAACAAAAAATTAGAAAAATAGTTAAGAAATCAATGGAAGAAACATAAGATAGACAAGCATGATTCAATAAATATATCAAACCAAGTAACTTAAAAACCCACATTAACAAGAAACAATCTACGATACAAAAATACATAATAATTAAACAAAATGTAACTTTAGCTTTAGATGTAACGTTTATAAACACAACACTCATGTTTAATATTAAGATATCCATAAAAAAAAATGTTAAATTCAAAATGTCGTCGGAGTTCGTGGCATACACCAACAACACGTCGCCTAATCACCCTTCTCCGATCCGGCCATTTCCCCTTATGGCCTTCTCTTCGGACTGGGGGGGGAGGAGTTAACATGCCCACACTGGAGACAGGACCGACCCAGAGTTAACATGCCTCCTCTCTCCGGTCACACTGGAACCAATACCGAGAGTCAACATGCCCCCTATCTCTTTGGGCACACTTGGAGACGGACCCAGGAACAAGGAGGCGGTGCCAATACGAACTCTGACGAAGATATTGAAAAAATAAAGATTTGTCTAGTACTAGTAGTAGTACTTAGTACTAGCACTCCCCAAGCCAATACACACATAGGTGTGGCTCAGTTGAGCCCCACCGAAGCCAACCCACAGCTCACACATCAGAAGAGGCGTGCTAGGGCACACAGGGCCCGCTTTATTCTTAGCAAGATTGCGAAGAATGAGGCTGAGGGCAAGGTGGACCCGAGAGACGCCGCTGATAAAGCGAAATTCCTGGCAGAAATTGCGGAATTCGAAGCCTACCAAAAGGCTAACCCCGAGGCGTTCCAGCCCCCGAAGGCGAAGCGTGAGCGATCACAGGATGTGAGCGTTAGCGCACCTAAGAGGGCCAAGGATGCTCAGGGGAAAGCAAGACCGACATCCTTCGTCAAGCAGATGAAGAAGTTCAGCGAGGTGGCCAGAGACGGTCTGGCTATGGCGCAGGTTGATGAGCTCAATGACGACGGGCACCTGCTGGCAGAGAAGTGGGGGAAGATAGAGGCCAAGTTGTCTGACTTGGTGACTGACAGGTTGGTTACCACGCCAGGCGGTCCTATCCCCTCCTTCGACTCTTCGGACGTGGTGAGAGGGCACCGGGTAATCAGGTTCGCACCCGACGACGGGTTCTCGAGGAGCTTCCTGGAAGGATGTGTGGCCAAGATCGGCGACACGTGGAACGGCCTTAGGATTAGGTTGGTCCACGCCAGGGAGATTCCGAGAAGACCCAGAGCTCGCATCTGGTTACCACTGGGGCAGTCTGACCATGCCAGGGTGCTCCAATGTCTGAGAGCACAAAACCCAGGTGTCCATACAGAGGACTGGGCCATCCTGAAGGCGGAGAAAGAAATGAAGACGAGCCAGCCATTTCTGCTATTGATAAACCAGCGTTGCCTGCAGCAGCTGGAAAAAGACGACTACAAAATCCGGTACGGCATCAGAAAGGCCAAGATCAAGGTCTTTCTTGCCGAACCGGACGAACTACTGGAGGAGGTGGACGACACGAACAAGTTGTTAGATGACCTGATCATCGACGACAAGTCGCCCAACTCCACACCGACCACCGCCAATGCCGAAAGTAGCGCAAATTAACTTGAAGCGCAGCTCGCACGCTTCAGCTAATTTGTCTATCCTTCTAAGGGAGAAGGATATCGACATTGCGCTACTTCAAGAACCATGGACCAGGAACGAGCAAGTTTCTGGTCTGACACTACCTGGATACACCCTACTGTACACAAACTCGACAGGTAGACCGAGAGCATGTATAGTAATAAAGAATCATTTAAACGCTTTTCTCTGTTCCAATCTCAGTACATCGGATCTAGCAGTTGCCAGATTCGTGGCAACTGGAGTGCTTATCTCCTCGGCATACATGGCCCATGACGATCCGGCTCCGCCAGAACCGGTGGTCAAGCTGTTGCAACGGGCTGAAGACACGAAGACGACCCTGGTGATCGGGTGCAACGCGAACGCGAGACACGCTCTGGGGAAGTTCCGAAACAAATGATAGAGGTGAGTCACTTTTTGATCATATTATATGCCGTAACGTTACAATATGTAACAAAGGCAATACACCAACCTTTATATTTCCGAGCACGGAGGTCTTTCAAGGGTGGAAGGAGGTGCTAGATCTCACTTTACTCGTAGAACATAGCCAGTATACAGTAGAGAACTGGAATGTGTCGCTTCAACATTCCTTTTCCGATCACAGGTACATATTCTCTGAGTTATCGGTGCCGACCAACAAAGCGACACCCAGACGCAATCCACGTAAGACAAACTGGGGCAAGTTCAGAGATATTGTCCACGCAAAGGTTAGCAACAGGAGGATTAAAGTACAATCCGAGTTTTGCAGGAACTTTCCACTATGTAAGGTTTGAAAGCCACTGCCACAGTATGTACTGCTGAAAATAACCAATGTGCGAGGTATATATGGTTGGCCACTGTATATAGCAGACAAATAACTGCTCTGTAACTGCACAAAAGGGAAACGACGTTGGCGGCAAACTGGCGTTATGTATATGTCTGTGTCGCAGCGTTGTCATTTTATTGCGCCTGATCTCCCTTGTTGACACATAAACTTTTCGAGTGAAGCGAATTCCAACCGGCGTGCGCAATCGTCTGAATGCAACTGCTCGCATTTTCTACGCATCGATCTATGCTTTACACACGCTAGCTGGACTACACTGGGCGACAGCGCGACAGCGCCGTCGCCTCACTCGTTTCGGTACTTTGGAGCCAGTCATATTATGCGTCGTAGTCAAATTATAGAATGATTTCACAATATACCAAACTCATTGCGCAGCAGCGTCGTGCAAGCGCAGTGGTCAAACTATGGTAATAATGTGACAGACACATACTGTGGTCAAAATACCTTCATAATGCGACACATAATACACGTCCTCGTGTGTTGTCTTAAATCTACCACATAAGTGACAATACTTTAGGATTTAAAGACTCTCTGGATATTTCAAAGAATTATTTCCATTCAATTTATTACTGATTCAAATTAGTTTCAACTTCATTCTTATCATAACATGACTAAATTATTTACATTTTCGTAACATAATTTAAATTTAATAATTCATACCATTCGTGTAATTCCTTTAACACATTTTTCTCTTAATCTTTTAAACCAAACAAATTTTGTAGTTCCTTTTACAAATAATTAACTTATCTTTTGTGTAGTTCCTTTTACACATAATTTTCTTATCATCTGTGTAGTTCCTTTAACACATAATTTACTTATCATCTGTGTAGTTCCTTTAACACATACGACCCCCGCCATAACAAGTCTCTTCTGCTATGGTGCGGTCTTCAGTTTCTCTATTGGGCAACAGACCCAACTTCTATTGTGCTGTCCCTATCTTTACATAACTCATCGTGTATCTGATTATTTGGTATTGCACTTAAACATTCGTGAGAATACTTATATGTTCGTTTACATGTTCAAGATTTTAGCGTATATCTATCTCCATCCAATACTTCAATTATCTCAAATGGCCCTTTAAATTTAGGATCAAGTTTAATTTGATGACGTTTTTCGTTTTTGAGCAAAACGTGATCACCCACTTTAAAATGTACTACTTAGCCTTATTTTTATCAAACCTATCTTTATCATATTCTGCTTGAGTTTTCATGTTCTTTTTAGCCTCCTTTCTCAAATTTTCTTTGTTTACCTATCATCGTTATTTTCGTTTAGCGGCAACAAGCCAAAAGGTCAAGCTTCTTTACCAATCAATAATTCCAAAGAGCTAAACTTAGTCACAATTAGTCGTGCAATTCATTGCTAGCTGCACTTCAGCCAACGCATCCTGCCATGATCTCTGACTAGACTCGACAGCCGTTAGCATACCTTTCAGGGTACTCATGACACGTTCTACCTGACCGTTTGCTCTACTTGCACCAGCAGCAAGTAAATGTAGATTAATTTTTTGAGAGGAGCAAAAGTCGCGAAAGCTTTTACTTGCGAAACTACGTCCTTGATCTGCCATAATTCGAGTGGGTAAACCAAACAAGGATACGGCTGATTTTACAGCCTTAATGCAGCTATCAGAATCTATATTTAGTGTGTGATAAAAATAAACAAACTTGGTGAAGGCATCTATAAGGACGATGACATATTCCTTTAAATCATTTTTGCCACTCAATTTGCCTGTGATGTCAATATGTATCGTATGCCACGGTATTTCTATTTTAGGAATAGGATGCAGCTCAGCCTGCACTTTTCCCACTAGTGGCTTAGAAACTTTACATGTAATGCAATTTTCTACAAATCTACGCACATATTTAGACATATTTTCGAACCAGTAATAACAATAGACTTTGTCCAGCGTCTTTTCCCATCGAAGATGCATAATGGATTCATGGACGTGATTTATTCATATGTTTTATCCAGATTTTATCCTGGTAACTCATTATTCTTTAACTTTACTTTTTTTTCTTGTATCTCAGTATCTCGCTGTTGTTCTGAAACCAACCAGTTATCAGATACCTCGGTCAAATTGATTCGTAACTCTGAAATCTTATTCATACTTTTGTGTTGTTCTAGCACTGGATTTCGAGAGAGAAAATCCACATTCGCCATTCGCTCGTCTTTTCTATACTCAATTTCGAAATCAAATGCCTGTAAAAACGCCCACCATCTATGCACCCTCGGTGTTAAATCTAGTTTTGTGCGGCTGGCCTTTAAAGAATTACAGTCAGTATAAACTACAAATTTACGTCCCTGCAAATAATGTCGGAAGTGTTTTATAGCATTTACCACTGCTAACGTCTCCAGTTTGTATGAATGGTATTTAGATTCGGCCGGAGACGTACACTTACTGTAATACTCTACAACATGAGGTTCATTGTCAATTTTTTGTAACAGGATCGCTCCATACCCAATACAACTTGCGTCAGTATGCAGCTCTATTGATTTTTGCGGATCGAATATGATTAAAACTGGCGTCTGGGTTAATATAGTTATTATTTTTATTCGCACCTGTTCATGCACTGGTAACCAATCAAAGTCTGTGTTTTTCTTAGATGTGAGAAGATACAGGGGTTTAAGTGTTTGGGAAAAATATTACACAAATTGCCGAAAATATGTGGCTAAACCAATGAATTGTCTTAGCTGTGAGACATTTTGCGGTGATGGTAATGCTTTTAAAGCTTGAATTTTTCGTGAATTTGGCCTGACTTCTCCGTTGCTTATTTCAAATCCGAGATACTCTATTTTTGTGGTGAGAAAGGAACACTTAGTGACATTAAATGAAAATCCAGCCTTACTTAATGTCTCCAATACTCTCTGCAATCTAACTAGCGCATCTTCTTTACTTTCTGCTATTATGAGAACATCATCAATATACACAATTGCATAAGTGTAAGGTAAAGCTCCTAGGGCCTTCATTATAGCCCGCTGAAACACAGATGGTGCGTTTTCAAACCAAACGGCATTGTCAAGAACTCGTATTGAACCCTCTGGCGTTACAAATGCTGTTCGTTCAATTGAGTCCTCATGGACTGGAATTTGGTAAAACCCGCTTGCCATATCTATGCACGAAAAATATTTAGCACCCCGAAGCCTAGCAATTTGGTCTGAGATGAGGGGCAATGGATACTTGTCAGCCACTGTGTTTTCATTTAGCATGCGATAGTCCACACACAGTCGATCGGTGCCATTCTTTTTTTTGACTAGCATCATGGGGCTAGCGAAAGGTGAACAGCTTGGCCGAATAATCTTAGCTTTTAGTAATCCATCAACTTTACCCCGCACTTTGATTTTCTCTTCTTCACTAAGCCTATATGGCCGCCGTTGTACTGTCTTTTGCTGATCTATTAATCTAATTTCCAACTGCCCTGTGGTGACCCTAGTTTTGGTATTCCATCAATAAACCAATACAAAGCTTATATATAACTTATTTAACAATGAAAACTTAAACTACTGCTCCAACACTAGGTTTTACGGCTATGCCGAACTTACGCACTTTCCAACGATGTCAGCAGGCCTGATCACTGTTGATGAGTAGCTGTGGGTATTAATTTAAGTTGGGAAAATCACATATATATTTCTCAGATCTTCCACAAAGCACGCTAAATTAGGATCGTAAAGATTTATAAGTACATATTCTTAAGCAAAATTAACACATAAATGCGAAACTATTCTAAAGATACTCAAGTTTGGACACGATTATTCGTGTTGGACTGCTTCAAGTGCGCAGCGGATGCGGCGTCACGACCAGTAGCTTCTCAAATGGGTCGTGCACACTTATTCCCGCTAAGCGCACTTAAGAAGAAGAAGACGGCACACGGATCCTATCCGTGAGATGAAAAACGCACACCAATCCAATGTTGTCGAAGAAAAGGGTGCACGGCGATCCGCTCCTCGCTTGTAGCGGCGAAGGGGTGGGCAGGGGGGCAGGAAGGGGCAAGCGCCTCTTTCCGCTGCACGCGGTGGGAGCTCCAGTTGCACGCAGATATGGATCTTACTGCAGTCGAAGAAGCACGGAAAAATTCCACTACACGTGATCAAAGCCGGGGCAAACCACTTAAGCGATGCGGCCAATAGGAATTTTCTCCAAAAAACGTGGGACGGCCGCAGACGCTATACTGGGAATCAATTTTTTTAGCCACTGGCGATCGAACGCACTAGAAAGCTTACCACTTATATTTAAAGCACAGTTTAAGCTATGAATTGGCAATATTTGCCTTGAAAAACACTCTTCCGATCGACACGATGCACGTGGATTAATATTTGGGGACGATGCAAAAAGTTGAACTGCACTTGATCACGCCTTCCAGAAAAGAGAACGGAAGTATGAAGATCCAATGTGACCGTAGCTTGCCCAAAATCCTAAACAAGGATTCTTTGAGATATTTTATCGAAAATACACAATTTGCCAGGATCTGGACTACGCTATGATGGTTCGTTGCCAAATAATTGCGATAGCATATATTGGGGTTGCCATCCTGACTCGACTCCCACATATTACTGGAAAAATATGACCCGATACATATCAAATTATGTAAAAAATGCCCTAAGTGCCAAAGGTCAAAAACGACAAGGCATACAAAGACCCCATTGACAATAACAGAAACGCCACAAATGGCTTTTGACAGGGTAATTGTGGATACGATCGGTCCACTACCCAAATCTGAAAGAGGAAATGAATACGCAGTAACATTAATCTGCGATTTAACAAAATACCTCGTAACAATACCCATCAAAAACAAAAGTGCAAAAACAGTAGCAAAAGCTATATTTGAAGATTTTATTCTGAAGTACGGTCCAATGAAGACGTTCATTACGGACATGGGAACAGAATATAAAAATTCAATAATTGAAGATTTATGTAAAAATTTGAATTTGAAAAAACATAACATCTACTGCACATCATCATCAGATTTTAGGAACCGTAGAAAGAAGTCATAGAACACTAAATAAATTCATCCGGTCCTATATCTCACTGGACAAAACCGATTGGGACAATTGGATCCCATATTTCACGTATTGTTTTAACACTACGCCCTCAATGGCACATGACTATTGTCCATATGAGCTAGTATTCGGTAAAGCATCGAACTTGCCGATACATTTTAATAGCATAGATAGAATAGAACCACTATACAATGTGGATGATTACGCTAAAGAATCTAAGTATAGGTTAGAAGTAGCCTAAAAAGAGCTAGATTAATGATAGAAGACACCAAACTTAAAAATAAGGAATTATATAATAGGAAAGTTAAAGATATCCAACTAAAAATAGGAGACCAGGTTTTGTTAAAAAACGAAACCGGACATAAGTTAGATTTTAAATATACTGGACCATATAAGGTAGAAAGTATAGAGGAAAACGAAAATATTATAATTTCAAATAATAAAAACAAAAATAAAAAGAAACAAAAAGTACATAAAGATAGATTAAAAATTTGTATTTCCAAATCAACATATGTGTTCGGAGCAGACCGCCAGCATCCAGGCATTCCGCTGCACCTGCAGCGCTCTCCTCTTATCTCTTCGCCTTCCTCTTCTTTCGTTAAATCTGTCGCGCTTTATTTTCTTAAACTACATATTGTAAACTGCTGCTCTTTTTGATATATATTTGGAAGCCGAGCTTCACTCTCTGTTCTTCGCAACTCCGCATCGGTCGATCATAACTCCGCATCGATCGGTCAAATAAACAGAGCACTTATATATTAATAGAACCTATCGTGCGTTTTTATTAATTATATTGCTAAGGGTGGCATATTCGTTGTCTTCCCCATAAACATTTTGGTGACCCCGACGTGATTGTTTAATATCGTTTAAACAAAGCCAACTATTGTCGCTATCGTTTGCTGGCATTCATACATAAATAAGTGCGCAGCCGCAACCGCTTCATGTTTCGTACATTTCGCGCTGTGAAAGCCAAAAGCTGTGTTGTGCACAAAAATATGAACAAAAGTGAACAGCATTTAATTTTTGTTAATTTGCGCATATTACATATATATTTATATGTACACATAGCCACTGGCTTACACACATACATATATACATACATTTCGGTACCGCTGTTGCTAGGCAGAGAATTTGCCGGCAAGAACAACAACAACAAAGTAAAGGTTCCGTTGCATTTCGGCGACGCTTGTTACCTTACATTTCGCGGTAAAAGTACAGGGTGTATCGTACCTCTGACTCGGTCGGATATTTTATTTAATTTATTTTTTCTTGTCATCGGGAAAAATGTATGGCCGGAAAACTCGGTTCGGGCTCAGAATAAGACCCCAAGTGACGTGGATTTCTACCGAGCTAAAGCCCAGTCTATTTTGCGGCAAATAAGCTTGGTGAACATTTATTTAAACTCTGAGTTGGTTAATCAGTTCGACGAAGAGGATTTCCTGGTGCGAGTGGAATGGATAAATTCCCTAAATCTGGCATTTGATTCTGCGCAGACATCGCTGGAAAAATTGGATTTCGCGGAGATCTCCAGTGACACTCGGATGGAATTTTCCGAAGTTTTCTTCGATGTGAAGGCGAAGCTCAGCCGTGCTCTTCGCAAGTCGCAATTGCAGGCTTCGGCCGCTGCAAATTCAACATCCATTGACATTACTAACCACCTTTTTGATCTAGGGGGCATCGATTGCCGAACGTTGAAATTGCTCGATTTAATGGTTCCTACGCCGACTGTCCGGATTTTCTCGCTACCTTCACCACGGTCATGGCAAATGAGGAGGAATCATTTCCAGTTGGAGCAAAAATTGTTCGTACGGATTTCTATGTGGATGATTTAATCTCTGGAGGGGACTCAGTTGAGGAGGTTATAGAACTTCGTCATCAGGGGAAGGAGCTACTGTCGCGAGGCCACCTTCCAATCTGTAAATAATGTTCCAATGAGCCAGCAGCCCTGGAAGGAGAATCAGACTGCGACAAGGAGCAGTTAAGCAAATTTCACGATGGATCGGATATCGCCAAGGCATTGGGATTAGCCAAGGGTTCCAGCTACACCAAGTTTCCTGGGCCTGACATCGCTCATCTTCGCGAAGGTCGCCTCAGCAAATGGCAGAGGGTGACCCAGATGCAGCAACACTTCTGGAAGAGATGGAGCAGCGAGTATTTGTCCCTACTTCAAGAAAGGAGCAAGTGGCGCGTCGAATCGTCTAACATCACAGTTGGAAGCCTGGTGTTACTGAAGGAGGACAACATTCCACCGTTGAGATGGCAGCTTGGGTGCATCCAGGAAGTCATACCCGGCGGTGACGGCGTCATCAGAGTAGCCATGGTCCGTACAGCTACGGGTATAAGCAAGAGAGCCGTCGCAAAATTAGCCGTTCTGCCCATCGATTCGGAAATTGTTGGAACCGTGCCTCTTCCAACGGGGGGAGTATGTTCGGAGCCAGCACCTAGGCATGCGCGCATGGGGGTTCCGCTGCACCTGCAGCTCTCTTATCTTTTTTCGCTTCTCTTCTTTCGTTAAATGTGTCGCGTTTTGTTTACCTAAGCTACAATTGTCAACCGCTGCTCTATGCATATATATTTGGAAGCCGAGCTTCACTGCGCACCTCTCTATACTTCGCAAACACACATCGATCGATCGCAAATAAAGAGCATACATTATTATTAATATAACCTATCGTGCGTTTTTATTAATATAAATAAAGGGTGGCATATTGGTTGTCTTCCCCATAAACAATTATGATTTATCTTATTATTTATTTACTTTATTTATAATTTATTTTATTATTATATTAGTTATTTATTATATTATTTATAGCTATTTATTATATTATTATTTATATATTATTTATTTGGGAGGCTCGTCCTCACATTATTCATCAATGACCTTCCTCTAGTGCTACCCAACTCTAGGGTACTTATGTACGCAGACGATGTCAAACTGTGCGTGAAGTATAAGGACAGCTCATGCCAGTCAGACTTACAATCCGATCTTGACAACTTCCAGGCATGGTCTAGTGTTAAACTTAAAACAGCTCAAAATGCAAACTGATGACATTTTCACGTGTCATTCCCCAGTATGCAACATTTACGCTTAATGAATGTGCATTGTAAAGAATAACTCTTGTTGAAGATCTTGGTGTCCGTCTAGATCCTAAGCTTTCGTTTTCAGAACATATTTCTTGCATGGTTAACAAGGCCAACGGCATGCTTGGATTTATTAAAAGGTGGTCGAAAGAATTCGATTCCCCTTACGTAACTATGACTCTTTTCACTTCATTAGTTCGTCCTATTTTGGAATATGGTTCTTGCGTTTGGGATCCTCAATTTGGAATTCATATTACCCGCATTGAATCTGTTAAAAAAAATGTTCTGCTGTTCGCCCTACGTGGCTTACGCTGGGATGCCGACCTAAGATTACCGTCTTATTCTAGTAGACTTCTATTAATTAACCTACCTTCCCTAGCTAACCGTAGAACTATGCTTGGTGTCGTCTTTCTACACAAGCTAATTCACGGTGACGTAGAGAGCCCCTACCTGCTAGGACAGCTTAACTTTCACGTTCCTCGACTAACATCTAGAACCTTTATCCCCTTAGCAATAAATCACTGTAGGAGGGAGTTTGAGGCACATGAACCTTTTAGGGTCTTATGTGCCGATTTATAGAGGGACCTGAGAGCCTCCCTCGCCTTAAAACTGTATTGCTAGTAGAATTAGCTCGTAATGTTGCATGAACCTAAACCTAACTTTTCTCGTTCTTTCCTATATTTTCCTTCTTACGCTTCTATCTAGAATGCGATCGTGTCACTGATTGAATGGTGTGAGGACACATGAGAAACGTGTCTGGAATCGGTACCGCCACGAAGACGCACTCGATACGACTACGAAAGCGAATGCGATCGAGCGATATCGAAACGCGTTTGATCCGCGTTTTCCCACGATCGAATCAGACCCAAAAAGGGATGAAGGGTAGCACCTGTGCACGCATCTCTATTCACGTGCGATCAGGTCAACAAAGCCTGTGCACACACTTGTGTGTGCTCGAAAGGACGGGCTCATGCAATGAAGAGGAAGGGATGAAAAGGTCACTTGTGTGTGCTCGAAAGGACGGGCTCACCAGCTATCCCAAAACTACTTGTGTGTGCCCGAAAAAAACGCTTACCTGCATTTCCTGAACTCTAAAATGAAGGGACAGTCTCATAGACTGCATGCTTGCATTCGAAAGAAAGCGAAAACACTTGCATTTTCCTTTAAAGGTTACAGGTTAGACTTCTGCATGAATGTACCCAAATGAATCATTCATTCTAGAAGTAGAAGAGTATGAATGAATACTGTCACATTTCTATACCTGTACAGTTGCTTATGAGTACACTGTTCAGTTTTTCCCTGTACAGTTTTTCACTGACAAAAATTTCATGACTGGTATGATGGAATACAATAAAAAACATTTCTTTATTTTTTTTCAAAATGTGTTTATTTTAACAAGTATTTTATATGTGTTTATGTTTTAAATGATTCGAAGTTTAAATTGTTTATATTAGAGTGGAGGAACATTATTTTGTTTACAGTGTCTTTTGTGGTGGCAATTTTTGATCGTTTGTAACTTATTAAATTTTTTGCAATAGAAAAAGCCCTTTCAGATGCTGCACTGCTCGCTGGAGCTGATAATATTTTGTTACTTATTTGGTAGAGCATAGGAACCCGATCTTTGTTCATTGACCACCACTGCAGAACATCAAAGTCTTTACTGTAAGCTTTGTTTACGTTTTTGTAAGATTGGATTTCTTCTTGAATGTTTGATAAAAAATTATTAGTCTGAGTTGGTTGAGAATAATCTGTAAAAATGTTTTCCGTGTCTTGTGAGGGATTACTTAATTTTTCTAAGTCTGTGTTTTGGCTATTTATGTCTATCATCATTTCTTCTATGTGTAACTGTTTGTTCCTTTTCAATTTCTGTAAATTTTGTTAATTTGTTTGTTGGAGGAAATAAAAAAAGGGCTATGTTATGGTATTTGTTTAAGTTGTCTTGAATAATAGTGTCTAAATATTTTAAAAGTGAATGTGTTCTTGAATTTCCGTTTTAATCTCAGTGTGGTGAAAATCGTATAAAGCACAGATGTTTCTCAATATAGTTGTGGGATGTGGAATTAATGATTCAATGTTAACGTTTTCTCCTAGCTTCGCACCAATAGAAATCCAGAGTCCTCAATCAGTGTCCGAGTTAACATCAACGGTTGGATGACTTCGTTTTCGGTTATTGGCCATTATGTAGCACTTGTGTTAAAGTAAATTAGATGTGCTTTTCTCGAATTTGTACACATTTTTGCACGAGTTGCTTTACCGTTATCATCGACAATGCGAGAAAAGGTCTCCCACACTTTGCTTCGACCATGACCATATGAACCGGAAGGCTTCATTTCACCAGCTAATAATTTTGATTTTATTACAGCGGCGTACTCCTTAAAAGGCGGCTCAATTGATCCGTCCAATGGTGGAGTCTATATTCAAACAATTTAGATTCAATGTATACACAAACACATTCTAATTTAATGGAAAAAAACTCACATATTTTTTTTCATATATTTCACGAGCGACGTTTTCATTCGGATCCATTTTTATAAATGTGTCGAAATACTGAACTCATTTGAAAAGTACTGTAAAACTTAATTTCAAAGCACACCTGATGTTCGATTAGTGTACAGTACGTTAGGAAATGTCACTCACTACATTCATATATTGAACTCATTCTGAATGTGAACACTAACAATGTTGTGCTATCGTTTTCTGACATATGGGTATACTGTACAGTATTGAATGGGTTCAGTATTTTTTGGAACACTAGACTACTGTAGACATCTGTCAAGCTCGAAATGAATACATTCATGCATAAGTCTATTACAGGTGTTCAGGAACTTATGAATGAGGCGCCGCTCACAAAATTGTCCCTTCTACTTCATCCCGAAAACACATCAACAATTTCGAATCACTGCGGTCTTAGCCTTCTTTAGAGAAATTTTAAGTAAAAGTTGAAAAGTGTGTGAGGAGCCGTTTGGCCCTCCCAAATTAATGATATATAAATAAACACTAAAATAAATATGAAAATAAATAAATAATAATAAATAATAATAACCTAAACAATACACACATAAATAATAATCACCATATGTACATAAATAATAATAAGTATATGTAAGCAGTCGGAATAAGTTAGATTTAATTTCCAATAATTTAAGTAGGGCACCCACACCCGATACTATAGTTACAAAACTATCATCCCTAACCCGAGCTCGCTTCGTTAGCCTGGAAGGCTAGCACACACCGACACACACACACCAGCGCACACAGCAAAAACTCACCGCGATCACGCCACCCTAAAATAGGCAAGCGCTCATGAGAGCGAGAGAGAGGGAGCAACCGATCGTACGGTAAACTCCTGGAAGAAGGCAAAAAGAACTCCGCAAGAAATTTCGCGAAGCGAAACGGAGTGGAGTTGGATTTAAGTGGCGAAGGCAAACGGACGTGCGCAAAGTCAGTGACGGGAAAAAACAAAACCGCGTGTGCGAACAAACTTGGACAAAACATAAAACAATTTAAAAAGGAGAACTACGGGCCGGCGATTGCCACCGTAAGGAGAGTGCAAGTGAATATTTGGAGGAGCAGTAAGGAGAAGGATGGACAAGGCGAAGTCTGGCCCAGGACCAGCGGCGGGACGGAGCCGGTCTCAAAGTGTGTGCCGGAGCGAGACGGGTGAGTGTTAGTGTGAGACCGCAACGAGTTGGCTAGCAGGTGTGTGTGTAGGAAAATCTTTGCGAGCCCTCGATGCGGTGGTCACTAGAGAGTGCGGTCAGACCGACTCAAGAAAAATGCACGTGCTTGACCTAACCTATAGAACACTGCAAAAAATTATATGAAATATGAAAACATAAAAAATCTGTAAATAAAATAGTATACGGAAAATATGATCTTAGAAATGATAGAATAAATGTCAACGGGCGAAAACACAGAGATAAAAAAATGTGGAAGTTTGTAAATATTGAAAGCTTAAAAATTATACATTAGGAAATTATGAAAAAAAGGAAATAATAAAAGAAAGCGAGTGCACTAAGCGAAAATATCGGAAGAACAAAATTTAAAAAAATAAATAATGATATTAAATTTAACCAAATTGTGGTTGATAAATAAAAGGCCGGGAAGGCGGGAAACCACGAGAATAAGAAAATAGATGAGAAATCGAACAAAGTTAATTAAATTAATTGGAAATAATTAAATGGTCAAATTGAAATACCCCGAGTTCGGGAAAACTACACTGGAAGAAATTATTTTGCGAAAAAAATCAAACAAATTAAATTAAATAATTTAGAACCAAATTAAATTGAAATACCACGAGGTCGGGAAAACTACACTGGAAGAAATTATTTTGCGAAAAATCAAACAAAGTTTAATTAAATTAAATTAAATAATTTAGAACCAAATTAAATTTAATCCCACGAGGTGGAGACAGCTACACTGGGAGAAAATATTTTAAGAACCCGAACAAAATATATGAAAATTTAAATTAAATAAATTGTTTGAATAGAAATAAAATTTATCGGAGAAAACCGGTCGTAAGGATAAACGATGGATAATAAGGATAATAGGAAAAAAACAAATAGTAAATTATAGGCGCACTGGAAAAAATAATAAATTTAAATTATATTTATTATTTATCAATTATATTTTGGCGAAATTTATACTTCGAAGAAATTCCCAAGGAAAAAACTGAAAAACTACTATTTTTTTTTCCCCCTCGGTCCTTCGGCCTTAAACATGCATGAAGGCTAATTCGGTCCTTCCCTCTGTCACACCCTATCAACATATTTTTTTAGTGTAACTCGGTGGCTGACAAACTCCACCCCGCGTCAGCCCACCGTCTCATATTAGTCACATTGTCCCAGATCTTTATAAATTTTCTGTAGAGAGACCCTGGCGAGACTGAGTCTCTATCCCAGCCCAGATAACTACATCACAGACGGCGCCCGAACAGGGACATGGGGCTTTCGAATTTTAGATGAGATTTATGGCCTAAAGACCCATGAGTTACACTGAAAAAAACAAAAATTTTTTTTTTGTCTGTTGTGGGTACGGCAGAGGGAAAGTTTGCGAGTGCAATTAGGAAGAGTACAAAATATAACAAAATATATATTTGGATAATAAGATTTCCCCAGAAAATCCCGAGAAAAATGATATAATATTTATATACATATATTTATATATTAAGGAAAATATCAGGAAATATATATATATTTTTGCGAAAGGTATGAAACATAACCTGGAACGAGAGGTTATGCAGGCACGTGGACAGTAGAACACGTGAGTCCCAGGAAAATAAGAACAGGTCAAAAGAGAAACGAAAAAAAAGAGGGCCCTCTCTCGGTCAGCCCATCAGGTCGCAAGATTTTTTCTAAAACACGAGGTAGGGAGAAGCTAACATATTCCCCACAGCACGGCCATCTTGTTTCACTCTCATCGTCGTCTCCATCTCACACACTTGCAGTGGAGTCAATCTACTTCCACTTTATGCAACGGAACCTTTGGAGAGTTTGCATACAACCGTCGCCGAGTAAAGTCGCTAATAAGCCGAGTTTAGTAAATCGTCGTCGCAGAATTTTGAAATCGTTTTGCCTCATCGTTGCTACCTTCGGTCCGCCTGAGAATTTATACGCCGTTTTTATAAATAAATTCGTGAATTCCGTGAGCTTCGTTTGACCCCCGCAATAAATTTTCGCTGTGTAGGAAAATATTTCTTTCGTGTCTGGAAGATTTTTTTAAAATTTTTGCAAACATGGGTGCACGCTGGATTTCGTATCTCCGCAAGCGAGAATTGGAACCGATTTTAAAGGAGTTCGGGTTAGACGCAACGGGAAGCGTCGAGGAAATGAGGAGCCGGTTGGCCGCATTTAATAATAAGGAGGACAACGTCTTGGAAGTCGTCGAGCGGCTCCAGGAATGCGAGGGCGAGATTTTAGCCGCGATCAACGAACAAAAACAGCGACCTCCGAGTCCTCACATCTTGAGCCATAATCAGCTGCATATTCCAGTACCTGGAATTACCGTGGACGTTGCCGGAGGCACAGAGTCCAGGAGGGATGTTTCACCAAGAAAACCCGAGATGACAGCAGCCACCCTGGCGGAGAAGCGGATGCGATCGCCTTCATCCAGCATCTCGAGGAGCGAGCCACCGCATACGAGGTCAACGTAGAGCCATTCCCGGGCTGCTGACGGATACGGCGGAAAACTGGTTTAGGACCAGCCAACTGTTAGGAGAATCGTGGGCTAATTTCAAGAAGGCTTTTCTGGATTTCTTTTTGCCGCCGAGGTATTTTCAGCGACTTGAAGACGACATTCGTAACAGGCATCAGCGACAATGGGAAACATTTAAGCAATATTTGGTAAATATCCGACTGTTAATGCACAGAGCGGGATACAGCCCGGAGCAGGAGTTGGACAGGATTTATGAGAATCTTCGGCAGGATTACCAACTTTTCACTAGGCGACACGAGTTCACGACGCTGGAGCAGTTGACTCTCTTAGCGGTCAATTATGAGGTCACTCGGGATCAGGATGCAGGAAACCATGCCAGGAGGCTGGCCGAGCTGCAGCCAAGGAGGAGAACTGACCACGGATCGTATCCTGGAATGCCACAAAGGAACCGCCCAAATGTCGCGCCACCACCTGTACGAGGACCTATACCCGCTGCTGGTATTTCAGGACAAGTTCCCCGGGTGGGAAACTTGTCAGTGGTGCAGGTATTTAGCGCGACGTTAGATACAGGAGCTAGTAGGAGTGTCGTGAGCGAAAGAGTTGTTCTACGCGTAGGCACGCACGATAACGTACGGACGGTACGCACACAAGTCAACCTGGCCGAGGGCTCACGCAAGGATATCACCCAGTCACTAGTAGCCACAGTCCAATTGGACCAACGTTGGGTAAAGATTCCACTCCTGGTTTTACCTTCACTTATGGAAGACGTGTTGTTAGGCATGGATTTTCTCTGCGGTGTGTCCGCAAATTTGCAATGTGGTCGCGTGTCCCTGCAGCTGAACCCCTCTCTTCTAGGCGATCTTAGAAATACCCTAGTTTTGTCTTCGCTCTCGGAAAATGAAAATGAAAATGAATTCGAAAGACAAAATCCCGTGTGGTCAGAAATAAACTGCAATAAACTGCGGTCGGAAAAAATTTGAATTCAAAGTTTTAATTCCGGAAGTTTATAAAAACTAATAACATTTTCAAACACCGTGTATTGAATAAAAGTCACAAAGACAAAACTAATGGCAATGGCAAACCCTCCAATATCCGAAGGCCACATGAACCAACTGTTGGCTCAAATAAAAGAAATAAACTATTACGGTGGACAAATCGGCAAACTATCCGAATTTATCAGTCAAGTTGAGCAACTGCTTAACTTGTACCCGACCCAAGAACCCCGGCAGGCTCATATCATCTATGGAGCCATAAGACGTGTACTGGTGGATTCAGCATTGAAAGCCGTAATGCGTGCTAAAGCAACAACATGGCTGGAGATGAAGACAACATTATCCGCAAGATTCAAGGACCATAGGCCGTATTCGAAATTGGTGAAGAACCTGGAAGAGACGCAGTATCCTGGTAATTTAAGTAAATTTATCGATAATCTTGAAGCACAATTTAACAATTTTTCTGATAAGTTAGAACTTGAAGCTAATCCTGCACAAAAAGCTACCTATACAGAAATGTTATACACAACTATTAAATCAGTAATTGATGATAAATTGCCGGATAGACTATACATATCGTTATCAAAAAAGAACATTGATACTGTTGAGAATTTAAAACAAGCCACAATGGAGCTTGGTCTTTACCAGGGTAATTCGGAAGAACAACATTATGGTAGATCAGAAAGACAGAATAGAAGGAACAGGGGTAATAATAATAACAATAGCCAAAGAAATAATCAGAGATATTATAATAATAGACATCATAATTATGGTACTTATTATGCTCCAATGAACCAAAATCCTAATATACCACCTCACAATTCGAACCAAACTAATAACAAACAGAATCAAAATTCGTATCGGGAATAGAAGAAACAGGGGTAATAATAATAACAATAGCCAAAGAAATAATCAGAGATATTATAATAATAGACATCATAATTATGGTACTTATTATGCTCCAATGAACCAAAATCCTAATATACCACCTCACAATTCGAACCAAACTAATAACAAACAGAATCAAAATTCGTATCGGGTTCCCGGTAGCCAGAGGGGAACGTATTATCCATTTCAACAAAATCCGAACCAAGGTAGATGGAATAATTCCACCAATCATCAAACCTCATTTCAACAAAATCTAAACCAAGGCACTATGGTTCAGACGACCAGTTTTGTTGGCCAAAACCCATTTTGTAAAGGTTAACCAAATAATGTGATTTTGGCCGTAATCGATAGAGAATAGAGTGACCATCAACGTACCATACTCAAAATCTTTATAGGTGGCGCCACTCTTGCGCTAGAAGCTTTCAAAGTCAAATGTTTCTACTCGAGCAATCGGACAGAGAAAATATTCGGAATTTATACCAATTCTAAAATTTAAAAAACGCAATAAATACAAAAGAACTGGTCAAAATTTGCAATGAGTTCGAATCAGAGGGGTTTGTACTATGTGTTTTGTGTTGCGAAATGTCCGTACTCCTTGTGATGTCTTTGTAGTTTAATTTTAAAGTGAGTCGTAAAAAAAAATTTTTTTTTTCTGAAATGCAATTTTTAAAAAGGTATAAGTAGTGAGTCCAGCCTAGTCCAACCTTGATAACTATTGTGTCTTGTAGAGCAATTAATTCTTGTTCGATTGCATATAGTGAGTAATGCCACATTTGACAGCATTTCGCGATAATTGAATTAAAGAATCACAACATTTTGTATGAAAATACCTACTGAAAAGCTTTAATAATGTCTGTATACTCATGCTAACTGATAAATATGAAATAAAATTAATTAAATATAGTAATTTGGGTAAGATACAATCTCAACATAAAATTTAGAACCGTGTAGAGTTCTTATAATCAAATTTTTGTACAATTAAAGGCAAAATAATACTATTTTCCGATTCTTCTTATGAAAATTTTATAATTCTTCATCCGATTTCGATGAAATTTTTAAAGTTGAGTTAAAATGACATAATCTTCAAGTAACCAAAGTTTCGTGAATTTATCTCAAAGTTTATTCAGTCGTTCCTATGAAAGCTATAGGATATAGTTTTCTGATCCGGATAATTTTTATTCAGTATCATCCTATAATTACAAAAATACGATTGGTAAAGTTTCAAGTTGATATCTTTAATATTAACGGAGTTATTAATTTTGGCCAACAAAACTGGTCGTCTGAACCATAGTGCAAGGTAGGCAGTTCCAACACGATTTAAATCAAGGTAGATGGAATAATCCCCTCAATCATCAACCCTCAACATCAAATAACACAAATAACAACAAACCTATAAAAGAACAGCGAGAAAGTCAGAGTGGACAAAGTAGAATGGATGTAAATTTTTATCAAGTTGCCTCGGACACTCAAGTGACACTAGAGGACGAATGAATTACTACAACAAATTTTACAAAGGAATGATCGACACAGGCTCATCCATCAATATCATACGGGAAAAAAATTTTGAAGGTTTAGAAGAAGAAGAAGAGAACTTGACAGTATACACTATAAACGGGACAATAAAGCTAAAGAGAAGTATAATTATGAAGCCCACGTCAGTATGCCCATCAGTTCAAAAATTCTATATCCATAAATTTTCCGAGAACTATGATTTCCTATTAGGTCGAGGGTATCTAGAAGATACGAAGGCTAAGATCGACTATGACAAAGAGACCGTTACTCTAAGTTCAAGGATCTTTAAGCTTATATACGAAGAAAATAAGGGCGAGACCGCACCAGAATGCCTCGACCCAAAAGCGAAAATTGATTCTGCTCCAGTGGAGGAACTCAATTCAAATAAGCAGAAGGTTAAGACCGCACCTGAGTGCCTTAAACCAAAGCTTAAAACGAAACCAAAACAGTTAAAGAAGGATGCCTCGCTTCAAAAATGCCTCGCTTCAAAACCTGTTATTGACACAGTGGACAATGTAGTAACACATCTGGATACCATGTCCGTTGACAACGACATAGTCAGTTTTGCAATTAACAATGAGTTACATGAATGTAATGAGTACAGACTTGAGCATCTAAATGCAGAGGAAGTTGAATGTTTGAAGAAAGTCTTACATGATTATAGAGATATTCAATATAAAGAGGGCGAAAATTTGACCTTCACGAGTACCATCAAACATGTCATCCAGACTCAACATGAAGACCCAGTCTACCGTAAACCCTACAAGTACCCCCAAAGTGTCGACCAGGAGGTTAATAAACAAATTAAGGAAATGATAGAACAGGGGATTATACGGGAATCAAAGTCCCCTTATTGTTCTCCTATCTGGGTGGTCCCCAAGAAGGCAGACGCCTCTGGGAAGAAAAAGTTTAGGTTGGTAGTTGACTATAAAAATCTCAACGAAGTAACCGTTAACGACAAATTCCCCATTCCAAGAATGGATGAAATACTGGATAAATTGGGTAGATGCCAATATTTTACGACCATTGACCTAGCTAAAGGCTTTCACCAAATCCAAATGGACGAAAACTCGATAGCGAAAACTGCTTTCTCAACTAAGCATGGGCATTACGAATATACACGTATGCCTTTTTGACTAAAAAACGCTCCAGCAACTTTTCAGAGATGCATGAACAATCTGTTGTGTGAGGAGCCGTTTGGCCCTCCCAAATTAATGATATAAAAATAAACACTAAACTAAATATGAAAATAAAAAAAATAATACTAACCTATACTGAATATGCAAATAAATATATAACCAATACCTAAATACAATAAATAAATAATAATAACTAAATATGTAAATAATTAATAATAACCTAAACAATACACACATAGATAATAATCACTATATGTACATAAATAATAATAAGTATCATATATGTAAGCAGTCGGAATAAGTTAGATTTAATTTCCAATAATTTAAGGGCACCCACACCCGATACGATAGTTACAAAACTATCATCCCAGGCTCGCCCCGTTAGCCTGGAAGGCTAGCACACACCGACACACACACACCAGCGCACACAGCAAAACTCACCACGATCACGCCACCCGAAAATAGGCAAGCGCCCACGAGAGCGAGAGAGAGGGAGCAACCGATCGTACGGTAAACTCCTGGAAGAAGGCAAAAAGAACTCCGCAAGAAATTTCGCGAAGCGAAACGGAGGGGAGTTGAATTAAAGTGACGAACAGAAGCGGACGTGCGTTTGCAAAGTCAGTGACGGGAAAAACAAAAACCGCGTGCGCGAACAAACTTGGACAAAACATAAAACAATTTAAAAAGGAGAACTACGGGCCGGCGATTGCCACCGTAAGGAGAGTGCAAGTGAATATTTGGAGGAGCAGCAAGGAGAAGGATGGACAAGGCGAAGTCTGGCCCAGGACCAGCGGCGGGACGGAGCTGGTCTAATAGTGTGTGCCGGAGCGAGACGGGTGAGTGTTAGTGTGAGACCGCAACGAGTTGGCTAGCTGGTGTATGTGTAGGAAAATCTTTGCGAGCCCTCGATGTGGTGGTCACTAGAGAGTGCGGTCAGACCGACTCTAGAAAAATGCATGTGCTTGACCTAACCTATAGAACACTGCGAGAAAGTGTGCGAGACTTAGAAATTGTTTAAAATATGAAAACATTTAAAATACGGAAATAAAAATAGTAAACGGAAAGCAAGATCTTAGAAATTATAAAATAATATCAACGGGCGAAAACACAGAGAGAAAAATGTGGAAGTTTGAAAACTATGAAAAATCCAAAAAAAATTATTAAATTACGAAATTATGCAAAGTAGGAAATTATAAAAAGAAACAAATGTAAAAGCGAGTGCACCGCGAGGAAATATTATGAGAACAAAAATTAATAATAATAATGATTTAAAACTTAACCAATTGCGTTTATTAAATCGAAGACGGGAAACCATGGGAACAGAAATATACGGGAAATAAAATTGCCGGAGAAAAATATGAAATTTTCCAAAACCACGAGGTCGGGAGAACTACACTGGGAGAAAATCTTTTGCGAACAATCAAACAAGTTAAATTAAATACCACGAGATAGAGACGGCTACACTGGGAGAAAATATTTTAAGAGCCAGGACAAAATATAAGAAAAGAAATAAAATTAAATAAATTGTTTCGAATGGAAATAAAACTTTGCGGAGAAAAATGGTCGTAAGAATAAACGATGAGAAAAGGAGAAATAATAAGAAAAATAGTAAACTATAGGCGCACTGAAAAAAAATATAATAAATTTAAATTATATCCATTATTTATTAATTATATTTTGGCGAAATTTATACTTTTGGAAGTTCCCAAGTAGAACTGAATATATTTTGGACGGGCCAGGCACAGCCGGCCGAAGCAAATTCGCTGATATTTCGTTTCTTCCCTTTCGGTCCTTCGGCCGCAAACATGCTTGAAGGCTAATTCGATCCTTTCCTCTGTCACACCCTATCAACATATTTTTTTAGTGTAACTCGGTGGCTGACAAACTCCACCCCGCGTCAGCCCACCGCCTCATATTTGTCACATTGTCCCAGATCTTTATAAATTTTCTGTAGAGAGACCCTGGCGAGACTGAGTCTCTATCCCAGCCCAGATAACTACCTCACAGATGGCGCCCGAACAGGGACATGGGGCTTACGAATTTTAGATGAGATTTATGGCCTAAACCACCATTGAGTTACACCGAAAAAAAAAAAAATTTTTTTTTTTGTCTGTTGTGGGTACGGCAGAGGGAAAGTTTGCGAGTGCAAATATTTGGATAAAATGGTTTCCCAAGAAAATCCCGAGAAAAATGATATAAAATTTTATATATATACTAGCGGCCCAGGCGAACTTTGTATCGCCCCTTATTGTTGTTTTATATAGTTATAGAGTGATAATAATACGCAGATAATTCAATTCAATTAAATTCTAGCTTCAATATCAGGTAGTTGCACCTTCCCAGACGCGCAACACATCCCGGCTGGTTCATTTGTGAATTTGAGAGCATGACAATGCGGTCATTCCTTGTCCATAGCACCAATTATAACTTTTGAATGAAAACAATATTCAATATCGGGCTCGTAGTGGATGAAATTTTGAGGGGATATTCTGTAGGCCTAAGAATCGGCTAACATCTATTTTTCGTACACCTAACCGATAAGGGTAGTCCGCAATACAGCTTTAGTCGCTGCCTGCTGACTGTAAGATTAGAAATTTTGAATCTATGGATGTGGTAGCCATGAAATTTACGTCAAGTTTTGTATTTTGAAATACCCAAATAATATTTATGTGGCAGTGCTGTGGCAATTCGGTATTACTTTTTCGGTTTTTGGAAAGGAAGAGGTTTCTGTGGCCGACCTGTGAGTTTCTTTTAAAAAAGTAGATTCATGATTTAAAGTGATTCAATTAGTTATATTTATATGTGTTTTTTAAAGAAAAAATGCCAACAAAACGCAAAGGGGCTGATTTGAGCCGGAGTTCAAGCAAATGTCGGAACCAGCGATAGAGAAGAGACCAAAGAACAGAAGAAGAGATCCAGCAAGAAAACATTAATGCCCGTGAGACCATGGCACGAGTGCGTCAAGAAGAAACAGAAGATATACGAGTGGAACGCAATGAAGAAAGAAGATCAGAACAACGACAAATATGCCGTTTCAGAAGCAATATAAGCAGAACAAATGACCAACAACGCACACAGGCACATCGAGCATTTGTCTCAAATTGATTCCTGCGTCTGGCATTCCACTACGAGCCCGATATTGAATATTCTGCTCATTCAAAAGTTGCCATTGGTGCTATGGACAAGGAATGCCAACATTGTCATGCCCTCAAATTCAACAAGGAGCCAGCCGGGATGTGTTGCGCGTCTGGAAAGGTACAACTACCTCCTATTGAAACACCACCTGAACCATTGAACGGTTTACTTACAGGCACAGATCCAAATTCTAACCTTTTCCTAAAGTCCATTCGAACAATTAATTCATGTTTTTAAATGACTTCGTTCGGAGCAACAGAAATCATTAGAAATACTAATTCAAATGGTCAACAATTCAATTCTACATTTAAATTCAGATGAAACTGGATGCGTTAAATTACCGACAGATTTCTGCACAATCATTGTGCAGAATGCAGAACGGTAATGATTCAATCATTAAACGAATCCAGTTTCCAATTCGATTGGCATTTGCCATGACAATTAATAAGTCCCAAGGTCAAACGATGTCCGTTTGTGGCTTAGATTTGAGCAAACCATGTCAATTATACGTTGCATGCTCGCGAGTGGGTAAACCATCCAGTTTGTTTGTCCTAGCGAAAAATGGGCTAACCAAGAATATTGTGCACGCCATAGCATTGAGAGAATAAATTTAAATGAATTTAACAAATTATTGTTCAGTGTTATGTTATTTGCACATTTCATTTTCGTGAACAGCGCTCCACGCCTCTCACTCATATACCACATCCTTACATACTTGCAATAATAGTTGTTTTCATCCTATACAGAGATAAAAATGGTTTTTGTTTATACAGCATGAATTGAATCAGGGATAGGTGGGACGAAGTTCACCGGGTCAGCTAGTAACAATTTAATTTTGATTGTTGTTAATAAATAATATTAAAAGTAAGTGAGAAAATATTCATTTTAGTAATCGTTTTTCACTTGAAAAGTCCACTCCACTCTTGTCACATAATACAGAATATATTTCTAAGGAAGAATGATGGTAACGCGCAGCCAACATCTCCCACCACATATATATTTCTCTAGAAGAGTCGCATACAATTGCTTTATTTCATTTTGTACATCTCATATTTCTCGAGCTGCAGTTGCAGCCTGCAGCAGCTGCTTCCTCTCGGAATAGTTTGAATGGCCAACACAACTCCTTCCTGCGGCGGCATCATCTGGCCACATTTCATATTCGACATTCCCAGAGACGACGGCTCGTTTCCTGTCTCGTCCTGCGGATTCCTAAGTAGTTTTTCCCTCGGTCTCATTTCCCATTGGCATTTCCCCCTTTGAAGCAGGCCAAAGGACTATTGATAGCTGAAGGTGCCAGCTACTTTGGCAGCTGGCTTACCCTCACAACTTCTTTAGCTCCTCTTCTCGCTCTCTCATTCCTCACTTGAAAAGTATTTACGTTAAATTGAACTTTTGTGTTTGAATTTTTGGTGCGGACTAACTTCACATTGCGGCTTGTCCTGTCCGAGTTGACTGCACATTATATCCCAACCCGTCCAGAGTGTCGACGCAAAGCTATTTTTATTAGAATTCCCCAAGATAGAAAAAAATAAAAATAAAAGAAGAAATAGCGGCAGGATTGTTGCCTGTCTGTCGTGGCTCTTTCCGTTTGCCTTTGGCCGGCCAGGAATTTCATTGGAATAATTAAAAATTATAAATGTGCATGCAGCAGCTGAAGCTCCGGGCTGACCGCGTTCCAAGCCAAATTAAAAGCCAAAAATTGCACCCGAAAAGCTTCAAAGATGCCGGGAATGTTTTTCGTTTCCATTTCCTTCCTATTTTCTATTTTTGTTTTGGTTTTAATTTGCCAAAAATGCTTAGAAAATGGCACAGAAATTGAATGAACATAGAGGCAGTTTCACACGTTACCTTCTCTGTCTTTATTTTAAGAATTTTTTAAGAATTGAATTAAGGTTGTGGGATGCAACATTTTAATTGTTCTTGTTCTTATTTTGTTTTTGTCACATTAAATGTAATATATTAAATATATAATATTAAATATATTTAAATTTTACAGAATTTGTGACCCTATAAAAGCATTATATAGCATTATATCACTCTATAACTATATAAAACAACAATAAGGGGCGAGACAAAGTTCGCCTGGGCCGCTCAAATTAGCCCCTTTGCGTTTTGTTGGCTTTTTTTTTCTTAAAAAAACACATAAATATATCTAATTGAATCACTTTAAATCATGAATCTACTTTTTAAAAGAAACTCACAGGTCGGCCACAGAAACCTCTTCCTTTCCAAAAACCAAAAAAGTAATACCGAATTGCCACAGCACTGCCACATAAATATTATTTGGGTATTTCAAAATACAAAACTTGACGTAAATTTCATGGCTACCACATCCATAGATTCAAAATTTCTAATCTTACAGTCAGCAGGCAGCGACTAAAGCTGTATTGCGGACTACCCTTATCGGTTAGGTGTACGAATAGATGTTAGCCGATTCTTAGGCCTACAGAATATCCCCTCAAAATTTCATCCAAATCGGTCAAGTAGTTTCGGAGGAGTTTTGTTACAAAAAGTGTGACATCAGAATTTTATATATAAGATATTTATTTCCTTGTATACGAGAGCCCCAAGAAAAGGTATCCGAAAATATATATTCCTAAGCAAGGTACGAAACATAACCTGGAACGAGAGGTTATGTAGGCACGTGGGCAGCAGAACACGTGAGCCCCAGAAAGATAAGAACAGGTCAAAAGAGAAACGAGAAAAGAGCGGGAACACGAGGTAGGGAGAAGCTAACATATTCCCCACAGCACGGCCATCTTGTTTCACTCTCATCGTCGTCTCTCTCTCACACCCGCAGTGGAGTCTATCTACCCCCACGATAGTCAACGGAATTTTTGGAGAGTTCGCATACAACCGTCGTCGAGTACAGTCACTACTCCCATTGAACTGCATAGATAATATAAGATCTATAATGAACCAAAGCCTGAGACTTGGTCACTTTCCATCCCAGTGGAAGTGCGCAGAGGTCATCGTTATTTTAAAACCAGGAAAACCAGAGACTGACCTGACGTCCTACAGGCCAATTAGCCTCTTAACAATCCTGTCTAAAATTCTAGAGAAGCTATTCGCAAGGAGGTTGATGCTTATAATAGAGGAGAAAAACATTATCCCAGACCATCAGTTTGGCTTCAGGAGAGGTCACGGCGCCATCCAGCAATGCCACAGAGTCGTTAGCAAGATTCTGGACTCCTTCGAAAACAAAAAATTCTGTGCTGCAACTTTTTTGGATGTTAGGCAAGCCTTCGATAGGGTGTGGCATCAGGGACTCCTCTATAAAATCAAACAATGAGGTATAATCACGCGAAGTCTCCTATTCAGGATGTGAATGCTGGAGTACCACAAGGTAGTGTCCTAGGACCGATTCTGTATTCAATTTATACAGCTAATATGCCGATTCCAATGGGTACCCATATTATATGTACATATGCTGATGACACAGCATTCCTGGTCTCAGCTGATACAATTGCTTTGGCAGCTCATAGACTCCAACAAACTCTGGACAACTTGCAGACGTGGCTACACAGGTGGAACATCGTCATAAACGCTGAGAAATCTACACACGTTACATTCACACTAAGACCAGGCATCTCCCCGGCGGTTTTTATTAATGGAGCAGTCATCCCACAGAAGCCAGCAGCAAAATACTTGGGGTTGACACTTGATGCTAAGCTGTTATGGAGAGAACATATCTCCAGTAAAGTCAAGCTTCTGCGGCAGAAAAGTGGGCAATTGTACTGGTTACTAGGAAGGAGAAGTAAACTATCAATTAATAATAAGCTTCTTATTTACAAGGCCATTATCAAACCAGCATGGACTTATGGCATTGAGATGTGGGGTTCTGCCGCTAAAACAAATGTTAAGAAATTGGAAGTTGCAGAAAACAAAATACTCAGACAAATTGTTAATGCGCCTTTTTATGTACGCAACACCACCATTAAGCGTGATTTAAATATGCCTTCGGTCCTAGAAGAAATTGCGAAATCCAGCAGAAGACACCTGGACAAAATGCAGGAACATGTAAACCCACTAGCCACAAGCCTTTTTGAAAACACAGATCAACGAAGACGACTACATAGATGTCACCCACAGGACCTGCCGTTCAGATTCCCATAGACCCATACCTCCCATACATCAACCATTTCCCCAACATCAAACCCGCCCCAATAACACACCTTAATTAACATAATTTGTTAATCAAAGAGTCAATTTTTATCAAACAATTTAATTTATTGCTCCCAGAGGGCAGATGTAAATAAAGGTATATTAAACTAAAAAAAAAAAAAAAAAAACTACTAAGCTGAGTTTATTAAATCGTCGTCGCAGAATTTTGAAATCGTTTTGCCTCATCGTTGCTACCTTCGGTCCGCCTGAGAATTTATACGCCGTTTTTATAAATAAATTCGTGAATTCCGTGAGCTTCGTTTGACCCCGCAATAAATTTTCGCTGTGTAGGAAAATATTTCTTTGGTGTCTGCAATTAGCTTCGAGGTAAATTGTTTTAAATTTTTGCAAATATGGGTGCACGCTGGATTTCGTATCTCCGCAAGCGAGAATTGGAAGCGATTTTAAAGGAGTTCGGGTTAGACGCAACGGGAAGCGTCGAGGAAATGAGGAGCCGGTTGGCCGCATTTAATAATAAGGAGGACAACGTCTTGGAAGTCGTCGAGCGGCTCCAGGAATGCGAGGGCGAGATTTTAGCCGCGATCAACGAACAAAAACAGCGACCTCCGAGTCCCCACATCTTGAGCCATAATCAGCTGCATATTCCAGTACCTGGAATTACCGTGGACGTTGCCGGAGTCACAGAGTCCAGGAGGGATGTTTCACCAAGAAAACCCGAGATGACAGCAGCCACCCTGGCGGAGAAGCTTCGTAATTGGGGGATAACGTTCGACGGGAACTCGGATGCGATCGCGTTCATCCAGCATCTCGAGGAGCGAGCCACCGCATGTGAGGTCAACGTAGAGAAGATGCCGCAAGCCATTCCCGGACTGCTGACAGATACGGCGGAAAACTGGTTTAGGACCAGCCAACTGTTAGGAGAATCGCGGGCTAATTTCAAGAAGGCTTTTCTGGATTTCTTTTTGCCGCCGAGGTATTTTCAGCGACTCGAAGACGACATTCGCAACAGGTATCAGCGACAGGGGGAAACATTTAAGCAGTATTTGGTAAATATCCGACTGTTGATGAACAGAGCGGGATACAGCCCAGAGCAGGAGTTGGATAGGATTTATGAAAATCTTCAACAGGATTACCAACTTTTTACTAGGCGACACGAGTTCACGACGCTGGAACAGTTGACGGTCTTAGCGGTCAATTATGAGGTCACTCGGGATCGGGATACAGGAAACCATGCCAGGAGGCTGGCCGAGCTGCAGCCACCGAGGAGAACTGACCACGGATCGTATCCTGGAATGCCACAAAGGAACCGCCCAAATGTCGCGCCACCACCTGCACTAGGACCTATACCCGCCGCGGGACATTGAAGGACAGGTATTTAGCGCGACGTTAGATACAGGAGCGAGTAGGAGTGTCGTGAGCGAAAGAGTTGTTCAACGCGTAGGCACGCACGATAACGTACGGACGGTACGCAAACAAGTCAGCCTGGCCGAGGGCTCACGCAAGGATATCACCCAGTCACTAGTAGCCACAGTCCAATTGGACCAACGTTGGGTAAAGATTCCACTCCTGGTTTTACCTTCACTTATGGAAGAAGTGTTGTTAGCCATGGATTTTCTCTGCGGTGTGTCCGCAAATTTGCAGTGTGGTCGCGTGTCCCTGCAGCTGAACCCCTCTCTTCTAGGCGATATTAGAAATACCCTAGTTTTGTCCTCGCTCTCGGAAAATGAAACTGTTCCACAGCCGAATTCCAGCCTTGAACCCCCAGCACCAGAACTCTCAGTCATCGAAGCAGAACAGAATAGAGAAGCAGCCCCGACTGATAGATCACTAGGACCCCGAGATGAGATAGCAGTAAGGAACAACCCGTTTCGACGAACCCAGGAAATAAGGGAAGAGCCAGCTCGAGAGGTAACACAGGCCAACCACGCGAGTCAAGGTGACTCGCCAGGAACTCACTCCCCAGCCAGACCGGAGAACTTACCCGACGCTGGAGGAGCCATAGCAGTTATCAAGGAGACGGAAGAACCGGAAGACTTAGGGCCGCGGGTGAGGGAATTTCTAGAGGAGGAGCTAGCATGACAAGCCCATTAAGCAGAGATATTTTCCCAAAAATCCGGCGATGCAGCGGATTATCGATGAACAGATCGATGAGTTGATACGGAAAGATTGCATAGAGGCTTCGTACAGCCCACACAGTGCCCCAATCATCTCCAGCACCAGCTCCAGCATCAGCTCTAGCACAAGCACCAGCGCCATCAGCTCCATCAACATCACCAACTCCGCCATCTCAACATCCACCTCAACCTTCAGAAACAACATGAACAGCATGAACTTCACCGCATCCACCTCCTCATCAACCACCAACAACATTAACAATGGCAACATTTTTTGCCAAACCTGCCAAAAATGTCACCCTGCAGGGAAGAAATGGCATTCCCGTGCAGGGGCATGTAATTTGTTAATAATACCCCGTCTACTCATTATTAGATGAATAAGAATCAGATTTTACAATATTAAAAGCGAATTAATTTGAAGGAGTATCAAATTATTTGGAATATCCCATTTTTTTAATAATACTTGAGATAACTATCTCAAGTCTGCCTAATCGATCTTCAATATCAGCAGTTTTGATATCGGGTATACTAACAATTAATTCTTGTTTATGAGAAATAATTGACTCCCTCAACCCTTCAATGCTCTTGTCAACATAGGCCTTGGTAAATTCCCATCGGTATCGCTACCGATCGCCCCGAGAAAACTTTCTCCAAATTCTGTTTGATGTTTTACAATCAATGATGTGATGGATTCTCTCAGCTGATTTATAGTACTGTCAACGTATGCTTTGATGACGAAATCTTCATTTTCAAATCTCCATTCTCCTAAGGGCTGTTGCGAGTTTCCCTGATCTTGGGTTACTCGTACATTGGCATTATTTCCGTTATTGTTGTTTTGATTGTTATTACGGCCTCTGTTTCCATTATTGCGGCCTCTATTTTTGCCATTATAGCGGTTATTATTTCCATTATTGGGGTTTTGATAACCGTTATTCTGGTAACCGTTATTTTGATAACCGTTATTATAGTTGCCTCTATAACCATTGTTATTGAAGCCTCTACCTCGGTTACCACCTCTATTGGCATTGCCGTGTCCTCAGTAGTATATTTACCCCATTTTCGGGACCTTTGATGTCGGCAAGGGTAATAAAATGCATTTAATGGGTTTGCTGTCAAAATTAAGTAATAAAAAATGCAATTAATGAGGGTTAGATGTCAACCTGTCAACCGAGGGGGTAATAAAGATGGAATAAATTAGGGTCACAGCATGTAAAAGGACACTTGAGAAACAAGTGTTCAAGGGTTCCCACGATCGCGAATGATCCTGTCCCGCACGTGTATGTTTATCAGGCGCATGTACTCGTTCACCCACGACCCTCCACTTAAAAAATGGAGGGAGTGTAATGGAGAAGGGTGCACCGCAGCGATCCCGCACCGCACACGAGCGATCCCGCGCCGCAGCGATCCTGCCTCGCACGTGTACGTTCACGAGCAATCCTGAGTCAAAGGGAGGGTGTGTAATTGAAGAAGCGATCTAAATTCCTAGGAAGGACGATCATCCAAGACCCTTGAAAGGGTCAGTGTGTGATTTTCCCAACTCTCCCTCCACATACAACTGATCGAATGCTTGAAACATCATGTTGAATTAGTCAACGCAACTAGGAGTTTTTGGGGTTGGGTAAATGGATACACTTGTAACGGCTTCCCAGTGTGTGGGAGTTGGGTAAACGGATACACTTGTAACGGTTTCCCAACGATTACGATCATCCAAGACCCTTGAAAAGGATAGTCTGTGATTTTCCCACACTCCCTCCACTTACAACCGATCGAATACTTGGAACAACATCATGAATTACTCAACACAAATAGGAGTGCGTGGGAGTTGGGTAAATGGATACACTTGTAACGGTTTCTCAACGAACTCAGAACACGCTTCAAAAGGGATAAAAAAGGGTGGGAAAAATGTGAAGTGATTCCCAAATGTTTGTGTTTTCAGGATTTTTATGCCTCTCCGTATAGACTAACTGAGTCTTAAGAATCACTTCTAGTTTGCTATTCAAACAATTCGGAGTATTCGTCAGTTTCAGTGAAATTTAAAATCCTAAAAAACACAAGTGCAAATTAAGTTTTTAAAATCAAATAATTAAAAAATTTCAAAAGTTCACAAGCCCGAGCTCTAGTGTAAAACAAAAACCGAAATTTAAAACAAATTTGGTTTAGTGAAAAACAAAAACTCAAATTTAAAACAAATTTACATAAACTAAAAACCAAAACAAATAAAAACCAAAATGTACGCCAACAACATGAACATCAACATCATCAAGAACGCGAATGGAATTTTCTGCGACTTCTGTCAGGAACAACTTCCTGCCAATACCAAATGGCATCACCATGTTCGGACGGATAAACATAAATATGCTGCGGTCAAACCTGTAAATGGCCAAATTAAGCAAATTACCGACGCACTGTGGTCGATCCCATAGGCCAAAAATAAAAAAAAAAATTTTTTATTTTAGCTTAAAATGTGCCAACACTGTCTCGTAATACCTCAAACTTTTGTACCCTGCCTTTCTTTTTGTTTTGCTCCCGCTATCCTCTTCAAGAATAACTCTTAAACATAGAGCAACAAACTGCTATTGGTTTTGCAGTGCGTTACAGTGTGGGCGGCATTCAAACGAAAAATTGAAAAACAAAGTTTTAAAAGATTAACCGAACAATGGAAGTCGTTAATATTTTAAAGAAAGGTATTAGCTACTATTTTTAATTATATTCATGTACTCAGCATGTTTTGTTTATTTTTAAGAATTAATGCAAAGTGTGTCCAATTTACGTAAAAATGTATATGTAAAAAAAAAGTTCACTTAGACTTTTAGTTGTTTAGTTAATCAAAGTTAATGATCAAACTTACATCAAAATAATAAACGATATTTACAGATTATTTGGTGTAAATTTCAGCTGCAAGTTTTTGCAAGTCTCTGCGCAACAATAAAAAGAACAACGGCGTTTCGCAGTTTTTCGAGCATTTTTTGGTCACCCGCTCCATACAAGATGATATAATATAGTAGTCCAATCTTGATAAAATTAAAACCGAAATTCTAAAATAATACAAAAAGGCCACATCTCAAATTTTATGAAAATATGTGGAAAATTAGCAAAGTTAAAATTTGTTCTTCATTATTTGCCGATTGTTTCTATGGCAGCTATATGATATAGTTGTCCGATCTTGATCAAATTAAGACCGAAATTCAGTAATAAAACAAAATGGCTATATCTAAAATTATATGAAAATATGTTAAAAACTGGTTAAGTTATAATTTTTTTCTTCAAAAAATTTCGATCGTTCCTATGGCAGCTATATTATATAGTCGTCAGATTTGTGTACTTTTTACACAATATATTCAATATATTTTTCTAGATTTACTGTAAAAATTTCATAGTGATATCTCCACTAGAAGTATTTTTGGCCGCCCGCTCCATACAAGACCGACCACTGTGCGACGGCTTCAAGGGACGTATTCTTCAATATATGTACATGAACGAGGGAGCAGCTCTTAGGATTCTGCGTGAATTCCTAAATGAAGCGGGTCAAGCGCTGCTCCCTCATATTGAAAGAGGGAGCTCATATCTCATGAAAAATAAATTTCGAGCTATTTTCGGAATACATTTTGATGAAGGATGAGGAAATTCATGTCGAAGTAAAATCGTTCCAGAGCAAGATGTCTCTGGCTACGATATCGACTGATTTAATGGAATTATATGATGCTCACACAACGGAATAACAACAAAAATGGAAAAATTCCAAGAAGCAGGAAGTGGGTGGACACTAACTGAAATACTTAGAGTTGAATTGAACATGTTACAATGTGTTCCTCTAAAAGGATCAGAGTATTTCGAGCTACCCACACCCCTGAAAAACCGGAAAGCATGCATCAATGTTCAAAACAATGATGCTTACTGCTTCAAGTGAGCGATTATCTCAGCACTTTACCCAAAGAAAAGGGAGAACGCTGCAATGCATATGGAGTGGATATTAAATCTCCAATCATCCAAACCAGCAACGGGATCACAGTGGACTTCTCAGGAATATCGTTTCCAATCCAGCTGAAACAAATAAATCGTTTCATAGAGAGAAATCAACATATCAGTGTAAATGTACATCTATATGAAGAGGAAAAGGACAATGTTACCGGGCCTCTTTTCTTAACTGGAGCGAAGAGGAAACACCATATAAATTTGTTGTACCTCAACCCCCCATACACCAATCTACATGGACATTATGTCTGGATTAAAAATATGTCCCGGTAAGAATCTATAAAATCAAATAAAATAAAATAAAAAAAATAATATATAAAATTAAATTTATTGTCTTTTTATTGCAGCCTTTTATTCTGTGTTTGTTCTTTGACGTATGCCTCGGTTATTCAACAAGTTTGGCAAGAGGCAAACGTCATGAAGAAAGATGTGGCAAGATCGTGATTCAACAGCAATGTATGCGTACACAGTGGCGTGTGCAGGTAGTCAGCCGGAGATGTCCGTAATAAGGAATAAAGGCGTGAAACGGAGTGCCTTACAAAAAATTACGTTCAACAATTACAAAAATGGTTTGTTTGCAGGAGAGCAAGAAAGTGATAGTATGTACATGTTTAGGTCTAGAGGACATGAAATTAATACATATAAAATATCCAAAATAACATTAGACAATAGGGATGATAAAAGAATTATTTGTCAAGACGGGATTTCAACTCTTGCGATAGGGCATTACAATACAATAGAACCCGAAGTAATAGGTTGTATATCAGCTCTACAAGCAAGCGCAATAGATTCGGGGCAGATAGATGAATCTTCCCTAAGTGAAGATATTAAAATTAAACTCAAAAGAAAACGAGATGAAAATCAAAGTGCGCTCGACAAATATGAACGACCCTTAGTCTGGCATTATATTAAAAAATGTTAAATTATAAGATTTACAAATAAATTAAATCTAATGTACATATATATATAATAAGTTAAAATTAAAATTTTCTTAAATATTTGAAATAAATAAAAGAAAAGAAAACATAAAATTGTGTGTGTACTTATTTCATTAGACAATTTCAGATGTGTTTATCCAGCTGTCATCGGATTTCGGAAAACCGAGCCAGCGAAATGGCTATATCTAAAATTATATGAAAATATGTTAAAAACTGGTTAAACTATAATTTTTTTCTTCAAAAAAATTCGATCGTTCCTATGGCAGCTATATTATATAGTCGTCAGATTTGTCTACTTTTTACACAATATATTCAATATATTTTTCTAGATTTACTGTAAAAATTTCATAGTGATATCTCCACTAGAAGTATTTTTGGACGCCCGCTCCATACAAGACCGACCACTGTGCGACGGCTTCAAGGGACGTATTCTTCAATATATGTACATGAATGATGGAGCAGCTCTTAGGATTCCGCGTGAATTCCTAAATGAAGCGGGTCAAGCGCTGCTCCCTCATATTGAAAGAGGGAGCTCATATCTCATGAAAAATACACCATACACCAATCTACATGGACATTATGTCTGGATTAAAAATATGTCCCGGTAAGAATCTATAAAATCAAATAAAATAAAATAAAAAAAATAAAATAAAAATAATAATATATAAAATTAAATTTATTGTCTTTTTATTGCAGCCTTTTATTCTGTGTTTGTTCTGTGACGTATACCTCGGTTATTCAACAAGTTTGGCAAGAGCCAAACGTCATGAAGAAAGATGTGGCAAGATCGTGATTCTACAGCAATGTATGCGTACACAGTGGCGGGTGCAGGTAGTCAGCCGGAGATGTGCGTAATAAGGAATAAAGGCGTGAAACGGAGTGCCTTACAAAAAATTACGTTCAACAATTACAAAAATTGTTTGTTTGCAGGAGAGCAAGAAAGTGATAGTATGTACATGTTTAGGTCTAGAGGACATGAAATTAATACATATAAAATATCCAAAATAACATTAGACAATAGTGATGATAAAAGAATTATTTGTCAAGACGGGATTTCAACTCTTGCGATAGGGCATTACAATACAATAGAACCCGAAGTAATAGGTTGTATATCAGCTCTACAAGCAAGCGCAATAGATTCGGGGCAGATAGATGAATCTTCCCTAAGTGAAGATATTAAAATTAAACTTAAAAGAAAACGAGATGAAAATCAAAGTGCGCTCGACAAATATGAACGAGACTTAGTCTGGCATTATATTAAAATGGCTAAATTAGAGAATCCCGACTTTGTAATTTAAATTTAAAATAAAACAAATGTAAATAATAATAATAATAATTTATTAAAAAATGTTAAATTATAAGATTTACAAATAAATTAAATCTAATGTACATATATATATAATAAGTTAAAATTAAAATTTTCTTAAATATTTGAAATAAATAAAAGAAAAGAAAACATAAAATTGTTTGTGTACTTATTTCATTAGACAATTTCAGATGTGTTTATCCAGCTGTCATTGGATTTCGGAAAACCGAGCCAGCGAACAAGGGATCTTTTCTCTTTTCTTCTAAGTACTTTCTCAACCAGATAGCTATCTTGAAATCGAGTTTTCTTCAAGTCTGGCTCATAAAAACCACCTTTAACTGGGTTCCCATTTAAATCATGCAATAAAAAGGTCACCGGATTTGTATTCTGATCTTTATATATCCTAAAAATTTCAACATTCCAATTAGGTGTATACGATTTCTCAAAAACCCCCTTATATTTCGAAGTGCGAACATTATCCCCAATTTTCAGTTTGCTACCTGCAAACATTTTAATATTATTGTATACCGTTTTCAAGATATGTTTTTCATTGCTAGTGTTCACTTCGATAGGAGCCATTTTTATAGTCCTATGTATTTTGTTATTGTAAAATTCAATTAACCTTCTATACATATCAATCCATTTATAGGTCCCATTGTAGGAAAACTCCTTCCACATGAGTTCTTTTAAAGTCCTGTTGAATCTTTCAACAATTGAAGCCTTTAAACTACTAAACGTTGAATAGTGATTTATTTCATACCGATTCATTAAAGACTTAAATTGAGCATTAAAAAACTCCTTCCCATCGTCTGTTTGCAGACTTCTCCATTTTCATTTTCTCCATTGCATCAGAAACAGTCTTAGATTTAAGTGCTTCACCCCACGCAAATTTGGAAAATGTATCAATAACTGTTAACAGATAACGATAATTATTATTCGATGTAGAGTATTTCCCCATTTCCACCAAGTCAGCCTGCCATAAACAATTTATCCCCTTTGTTATAACCCGCCGACGTTGAAAATTTTTCCGTGCAGGGGCATGTAATTTGTTAATAATACCCCGTCTACTCATATTAGATGAATAAGAATCAGATTTTACAATATTAAAAGCGAATTAATTTGAAGGAGTATCAAATTATTTGGAATATCCCATTTTTTCAATAATACTTGAGATAACTATCTCAAGTCTGCCTAATCGATCTGCAATATCAGCAGTTTTGATATCGGGTATACTAACAATTAATTCTTGTTTATGAGAAATAATTGACTCCCTCAACCCTTCAATGCTCTTGTCAACATAGGCCTTGGTAAATTCCCATCGGTATCGCTACCGATCGCCCCGAGAAAACTTTCTCCAAATTCTGTTTGATGTTTTACAATCAATGATGTGATGGATTCTCTCAGCTGATTTATAGTACTGTCAACGTATGCTTTGATGACGAAATCTCCATTTTCAATCGGAAAACCTCCATTTTTTATACGCCTTTGTTGAATGCTGAAATTCCCGTCCTGTCACGGTTTTCTCATATCGCTTTAAATGATTGGTGTTCTGCTTTTCTCTTAAATAACGTCCAAACTTGTCAACGGACATGAGGATTATAATCTCATTTGAATATTGAGTCATAAATATATACTAAATTAGAATATAATTTTAAATAATAATCTCAATTCTTCAATTATCGAGGTAATTTCATTCCCGTGATTTGAGTGCCCCACGCCCTGTGATGCTAACAGGAGTTGGAGGCGTTCACAAAGCTCGTTCGGGTCGTTCCAATAAATAAAGCACGGCTTTTTCCTCTCAAGTGTCATGAACCCAGACCCGGTTACAACATCAGTTTTATGTTTGAGGGTAGACTCGGCAAAGTCTAATTTAGCTAAAAGTGGTTTAATAATTCGAGAATATTTTAATGCTCTCGTCCCCTTCACTTGTCCATTTGCTTGAAAATTTCTTCGGTATACATTAGTTTTTATTAAAATATCCCTGTATATATTCAAATCATCTGTATTGTATTTCTTGGGGAGATGGTGGAATATTAAAGAATATAATCCACTTGTGAGCTGAAAGTTTTCTCCATCATCAAATTCAATTGTATTATTTGATACCTTTATTTGATTGTTTCCCAACATTAATTGACCAGATTCATTTTTGTATGGTCCATATGTCTTATCTAAAATGTGTTCCCGTGCTAGTTCGCTAACATTCAAATTTTTAGAACTCTCTTCAAGCGACGGTGGTTGGGTTGCTTCTAATGGATATGTGGGTGGAGAGGGATGAGTTGATAATACACTCGATGTGTGAGCAGCGGGTTGGTTTGATACTACAGGTGATGATTGATGAGAGTGATGCTGATGCGGTGAGAATGAAGAATCATCCGATTGTGAATAAAATTCATCTTTTTCGATATTATTGATATCATCAAACGATTTATATTCATCATATTTAGGGGTGGAATTTTTGTCATTTGCAGTATAAAATGTAAGTTTCCTCTTCTTCGAATATAGGGCGTTTTATCATCAGTTTTCAGTTTTCGGTTTTGTTTTGTTTCTCTTTCCCTTCAGCGTTGTAAGGAAGCGTCTCTGGCCGGGGTGATCCTCATAGGCCGGGGTGATCCTCATAGGCGCTGATTGGCGGCGCTGGCTTCGGGACGCGGGTCCGACTTTGGGGTGCCGGAGCGTTGGCGTCGGGCGACAGTGAGGAGGCGGAGATCCTCGGCGTCGGTGGCGTGGATCCGGGCAGTGGTGCCGGATGCGTTGGTGTCGTCGTAGGCGCTGGTTGCCGGCGCTGGCTTCGGGACGCGGGTCCGGCTTTGGGGTGCCGGAGCGTTGGCGTCGGGCGACAGTGGCGAGGGCGAAGATCCTCGGCGTCGGTGGCGTGGATCCGGGCAGTGGTGCCGGATGCGTTGGTGTCGTCGTAGGCGCTGGTTGCCGGCGCTGGCTTCGGGACGCGGGTCCGGCTTTGGAGTGCCTGAGCGTTGGCGTCGGGCGACAGTGGCGAGGGCGGAGATCCTCGGCGTCGGTGGCGTGGGTCCGGGCAGTGGTGCCGGATGTATTGGCGTCGAGATCTGTGGAGGGAAAGAAAAGAGAAAGACCATGTTAGGGGGTTCGTTATACTGGACCCTACCTAACAGAGTGGGACTCTATTGGTCTCGCTCATGTGGGGGCGCTGTCCAAGAGGACCAATGTTCCTCCCCTTTCGGGGTCGAGGCGTTGGACAGGCGCGCCTGTCAGCAAGTGGCCCCTGCGAAAACATGGTCTCCTTCCCCTTGGACGCGGCTTTTGGCTTTAGCGGCGGCGTGGGGTCTCCGGGGCCCTAGCGGGCGGCGGTGGCTCCCCTTGGCTTTCTTCCTCCTCTGGCGGTTAAGTGTCCTTGGTCGCGACGTTTGACGTGTTGTTGTTCTCCTCCCGCTGGTCGTTTTCCTCGTCGGTTTCCCCCTCGTGATAGGGCTTCAGTTGGCCCAGGCTGGCCGTCCTCCGCCGGCGGCTGCCGGGGATGATGAGCTGCACGATATTGGGCGACGGAAACTTTGCGACTCGGAAGGGTCCCTCGTACTTCGCGGCCAGCTTGGCGGCGAATCCCTCGGCTGCATTGGACAGGGAGTGGCGTTTTACGAGCACTAAAGATCCTACTGGTGGACGCCATGTCCTCCTACGTAGGTTATAGTGTCGCCCTTGGTCGGCTGCGGCGCGATCGGCGTTGCTCCTTGCGACGTCGAATATGGTTCGGAGTTGCTTGCTCCGCTCGGTCGGGACCACCTCCGTGGTGCCTCGACCAGGTGTGACCTCGTCGTACAGGTTCCTCGGTAGCCTCTGTTCGCGTCCTTGTGTCAGGAACGCAGGGCTGAACCCTGTGGTGTGGGAAATACTGCTGTTGATGGCCAAAGATATTTCCGGCAGTAGCTGATCCCACTCGTTCTGCTGGCCTCCATCCAGATATTGGGCGATCATCGTCTTGATCGTCCGGTTGGCTCTCTCGGTTGGGTTTTGTCTCGGCGTGTACGGGGCCGTATGCTGCAGTTCCATGCCCAAATTTTTGCAGAAATTCCTGAACGAGCGACCCGTAAACTGGGTGCCATTGTCGCACACGAAGGTCCTGGGGACGCCAAATCTGCTCAAGATTCTTTCCCGAAAGGCACGCTCGAGGTGGGTTCCGGTGGCCTTCCTCAGTGGGACGAGTTCCACCCACTTGCTAAAGGCATCCAGAAACACCAACAGCATCGTGTTACCCTGTTTGGAGCGGGGAAGCGGGCCCACGAAGTCCGCGCAGAGGACGTGGAACGTCTCTTCGACTACTCGTGTGAACATCTGGCCTGCGGGCTTCTCCTGGCTCACCTTGTACTTCTGGCAGCTTGTGACGTTCAGTCAAGCCTCGGGTAGGCCAGGGCTGGCCAGGATCATCCAGGACATTTATTTGATTCAGGAAAGTGGTGCTAGAAAGGGAAATTCCGACCCGAGCCCCAGTAATAACGCTGGTTTGAACCTGAACTAGGCTTACAATAGATATATATATATAGTTTATTGATATCAGTGACAGAGTAATTATTTCCGGAGCCGGGGTTCCAACCAACAAGCGTCCGTGTCCCGCGGAAGGGGTCTCGTGTCCGGGGTCCGTGGAGGTGCTTCCTGCCGTCCGGGTGGGATGATTGGGGATCCAGCGACGCGCCCCTTGTCCTCGGAAATACGTAGTATTGGTTAATTGAGACGAGGCCGTCAATAAGGATACGTAGTATTAATGACCTAGGACGGAACCGTCAGCGAGATACTTAGTGTTGAGAAAAATTAGGACGGAACCGTCAGCGAGTTGTGAGAAATAGGACGAAACCGTCAGCAGGACGAAACCGTCAGCGATGTATGAGAAATAGGACGAAACCGTCTGCAAGTTGTGAGAAATAGGACGAGACCGTCTGCAGGACGAAACCGTCAGCGAGTTGTGAGAAATAGGACGAAACCGTCTGCAGGACGAAACCGTCAGCGATATATGAGAAATAGGACGAAACCGTCTGCAGGACGAAACCGTCAGCGAGTTGTGAGAAATAGGACGAAACCGTCAGCAGGACGAAACCGTCAGCGATGTATGAGAAATAGGACGAAACCGTCTGCAGGACGAAACCGTCAGCGAGTTGTGAGAAATAGGACGAAACCGTCAGCAGGACGAAACCGTCAGCGAGTTGTGAGAAATAGGACGAAACCGTCAGCGATATATGAGAAATAGGACGAAACCGTCTGCAGGACGAAACCGTCAGCGAGTTGTGAGAAATAGGACGAAACCGTCTGCACAAGACTTAATATGGCAATTATATATAGACTTAGTATGGACTTAGTATGGTACTGAAGAACTAGTGAGATGGTTCTGAGGTGGGCTAGCTGAAGCCACCGGACGGGTCGCAGGTTGCGGATAGCGCAAGGCCTCCTGTGGAGGTTAGCTGCGAATAGCGACTTGTCGTGAATAAGCAGTCCCGGACAACAGCGGGTACCACACCGTTGTAGTACCGACAAGGCGCTTGTCTGACCGTCTTTAACACATAGTCTTACACACTCCATACATCCTACAAGTGTTCCTACCCACATCCTATCCCCAACATCTCACAAGGGCAGTGGTGACGTCCTGAGGCAATGGTGCCACTTCACCCCCGTAAGCCAGGGTGTCATGCGTTTCCGTGCCCATTGGCTGGTTTGCAGTCAGGGGTAACCGACTGTATTCGGACGGAGCCTCACCGATACCTGGCCGCCTCGGTGAGTAGACCTGGCCCCAGCGTGTTAATGGGGGCTATGACACGCTGGTGATACCTTCCCCTACACTCGTGGGACCAATTTATGGAATCTAAAAAATATAAACATTTTAACACGCGGGACTTAACCGCAACTCAGGTGGCAGAGCGGATAGAGGAGGCGGCTCTGGACGACGGTGGTAAGCTGTCGCTGCGTAGGGGCTTGGCCCCTCACCCTAAGAGTGCTGCAAAGCCGAAGGGCCTGGCCCTGACGCAGAGCGCCTCAAAGAGTGCTGCAAAGCCGAAGGGCTCGACCCCGACGCAGAGCGCCTCGAAGGGTGTAGAGACCTTCAAGTCTCGAGTGGCCGGCAGTGAGGCCACCAAACGTACTGACAGCAGGGGGGGGTTGCAGTGCCCGGCACTGCCCCAGCGGCTGTCCAGCAGGCGGGCGACGCCAGCAGGAGAGACGCTGCAACACCCTCTTCCGTAAGGTCGAGGCAGCAACTGGCGAAGCAACCTGTCCCAGCGGCAGGGCAGCCTGGAGGAGCCGCTGATCCCCTGAGGCAAGGACTCAGCGGAGCCGGCCGTAAATGGTACCTCCGGTACCTCGAGCGTGGCTTGAAGCCGGAGGAGGCCCGGAAAAAAGCACTGGAGCACCGTGCACCGAACGGCCAGGCCGTTGCGGGGACGAACGTGTCTCCAGTGGAGAGAGTCGGCGGCCAGGCCGTTGCGGGGAGGAAGCGGCTACTGCAACACACGTCGCCGCTTGACCTCCCCAAGACCGAGTCCAAACGGACCAAGAACGTCGCAGCGCTGGAGGGATCGAGGACCTCGCTAGTCGGGAAGCGTCCGAAGGTGGCCTCGTTCGCAAGTGTAGCCAAGGGCACGAACCTTGCTATACTGGCGGAGGACTACCCGAGGAGGCTCCTGACGAAGGTTGAGCTGTCGGCGGTGGATCAGGCCCTCGTCGAAGAGATGAGGAAGGGCTGGACCGCGGCTCTAAACTTTAACGGCATCCAGTTCCGTGATGGTCTACTACTGGTGGACTGCATGGACTGTGATGCCAAGAAGTGGCTGGAGCTGACGGTCCCCAGCATCAGCACCAAGGTGGGTGTGCAGCTCCGCACCTGCCTGCAGGATGACGTGCCGGCGATGAACATCGTCACGGTTTACCTGCCACGCACCGCAGGGGAGACGATGGAGAGGTCCCTTGGGCTGCTCAATGAGCAGAACAGGGGCCTTCTCACCGAGACCTGGCGGGTCATCCGGCACCTGGAGTCCAAGGGTGGCAAGGTGCTGATGCTCGGCCTGGATGAGGAGGCGCTGACACTCCTTAAGAAGCGCGAAATGCTGGTGAGCTACAGGTTCGGCCAGCTTAAATGCCGCCTGCACAAGAAGCAGGAACCTGTGGGGGCGGAGGTGCCCACGAAGGCGAACACCAATGATGTGCCTGGCACGTCAACGGCGACAGCCAAGGAGGCACCCTCCTGCCCCTCGGGCGAAGTAGCTGAGGCCATGGACTTAGCAGCAGTGGACGCCGAGTTGGACTCGGCTTCGCTACAGGGGCTGGACCTGGCGCGCCTGCACGTGGGCGGCGAGGAGGAGCTAACCAGCATTGAGGAGCCATCCGATGATGAGCGGACACCCACCGGGATGCTGTCAGAGGCCTATCTGACGCTCTCGGAGGGTGAAGAAGAGCTCTAAGGATGGGGGTCACCAGCGTGGCACAGATCAACCTGCATCACGCGAAGGCAGCTTCGGCTGTCATCGGCAGGTTGGTCTCCAGGTCGGACCTGGGGCTGGTGCTCATCCAGGAGCCTTGGGTCGTCAGAGGCAGGATCTGCGGCCTAAGTAAAGTGAGTATGCAAACCATTGCAGACGGAAGGGAGGCATCACCGAGAGCTTGTATCTTGGTGCGAAAGGATATTAACTTTCTTTGTCTCTCTCAATTTCTCAACAGAGATCTAGTAGCGGTGATGATCACTAGCGAGCATGGGAGTATTGTGGTGGCGTCGGCATACTTCCCAGGAGACGTGACAGATGCCCCCCCACCAGAGGTCCAGGATCTGGTGCAGCATTGCAGCAGCAAAAGGCTACCCCTACTGCTAGGGTGTGATGCCAATGCGCACAATGTTGCATGGGGCAGCACGGATAACAACGGTAGAGGTGAGTGCTTACTAGATTATCTTTTATCTAGGGACCTTACAGTTCTCAATGTGGGGGCTGAACCCACTTTCATTACTAAAACCAGGGCTGAAGTACTGGATATCACTTTCGGGAATGAGGGGGGCTCCCGGTTGATTCGCAACTGGAAGGTCTCCTCAGAACCGTCAATGTCGGATCACAGGATCATCCTGTTCGACATTCATAGTAACCTTAGATTCAGCAGGGTTATCAGGAATCCACGACGGACTGACTGGCCAGCCTATCAGTCCTGTTTGGGATTAAATCTGAGCAGACTGAATCATAGTAGGAGAGTATCGTCTCCAGAAGATCTTGAGCAACTCTCAAGAGAAGTAGGAGACACAATCTTGGATGCATATCATGCAAGTTGTCCCGAAAAATCCATAGAGTCCAGTAGGGACAATCCCTGGTGGAATAGGAAACTAGGACTACTTCGCGCAGAAGTCAGGAAGCTGTTCAACACAGCTAAAAAGAACAGCGCCACTTGGGAACTTTACACCAAAAAGCTGACAGAATATAACAAAGAAATCCGGTTTAGTAAGCGTGCTCACTTTCGGAAATTCTGTTCTACCATAGAGCAAGCCGCACCTGCGGCTAGAGTGTTTAAGGCAATCTCAAAAGGCAAAGTACTTTCTGAACTCTGTCTGAAAAGGGCGGATGGGTCATTCACCGAGGACGAGGAGGAGAAAGCAGAACTTCTCCTGCAAACTCACTTCCCCATGTGTAGAACCATCTCCGATATAGACAACAGTTACGAAAGGGTCCCCAACGGGAGACCCAACTGGAGCCTGGCTGCAGCGATCGTAACTGAACAAAAGATTAGGTGGGCTTTGAGTACACTCAGCCCCTACAAGGCTCCGGGGGTGGATGGAATCATACCCATCCATCTTCAGAAGGGTGTCGAACAGCTAATGCTGTTCCTCATAAGTATTTTCAGGGGGAGCCTAGCAATGGGTTACATTCCTAGGGCATGGAGAATGGCTAGGGTGATCTTTATCCCGAAGGTTGGGAAGAAAGACCCCTTTCATCCCAAATCCTTCAGGCCGATCAGCCTAACCTCCTTCCTGCTGAAAACCCTTGAGAAGATTGTGGACAACCACATTAGAAACTCGCACCTGGTGCGAAGGCCTCTGCATGCGAATCAGCATGCCTATAGAGAAGGTAAGTCTACTGAATCGGCTCTCTTGAGCCTGGTGGACAGTATGCAGCGCTCTGTAAAAGCCAAAGGGGTAGCACTTTGTGCCTTTATGGACATAGAGGGTGCTTTTGATAACACAGCTCATGACGTTGTGGTAAGAGCACTCTGTAGAAGGGGAGTTGAAACGGGTCTCACGACCTGGTTGGGCAAACTCCTTGATAGCAGAATAGCAGAAGTCACTGTCAACAGTGTGTCTGTTAGAGCTCAAACCACTAGAGGCTGTCCGCAGGGGGTGTCCTATCACCACTACTCTGGAGCCTCGTGGTGGACGAGCTGCTAGTTAAACTTACAGCAAATGGGTTTGAATGTCAAGGCTATGCCGATGATATCACTCTAGTATGTAAAGGAAATTTTGAGAGCACATTGTGCGACAGGATCACACTGGGCCTAAGACTTAGCTTAGACTGGTGCAGAGACGTGGGGCTGAATATCAATCCAGCGAAAACCACAGTGGTCGCCTTCACCAATCGCTACAAGCTGAAATCCATTCGGCCCATAGCCATTGGGGGCGCAGAGATTCCGATCTCCACAGAGGTCAAATACCTGGGAGTCATCCTAGACAAGAGACTAATGTGGAGACAACATGTGGAACATGCCGTTCGCAAGGCCACTATGGCCTTAATGAGCTGTAGATCTCTTGCAGGGAAAAATTGGGGAATATCTCCAAAGATCCTACTGTGGATGTATGTTGCTATGGTGAGGCCCATAGTCAGCTACGGGGCTGCGGTTTGGGCGAATCGCGCTGACCTTGATGTCACAAGAAGGCAACTGGGCAAACTCCAGAGACTTGCCTGCACGTGCATCTCGGGAGCTATGCGCACCTGCCCGTCCACTGCTCTGGATGTGCTGCTCGGGCTTCCACCACTGCACTTGCATATCAAGCACAGTGCGCGAAGATCTACCATGAGGATAACAGGGGCAGGACCAGCTGACTCGGCCGCGACTGCAACTGACCTGTTACTGGAATATCCGCAGGATGTTCAATTAGCCAAGTTTAGCTTTGATAAGCTCTTTAAAACAGAGCTTAGCAACAAGTCGGAGTGGACCAGCATGTCTACCACCTATGATGTGAAACCACATGCTATTAGGTGGTACACTGACGGCTCACTAACAGAGGATGGTGCGGGTGCGGGTGTCTGTGGACCCCGACTCAAATATCACGAACCTCTAGGGAAATTCGCCAGTATCTTTCAAGCAGAGGTACACGCGATAGAGAGATGTGCCTCGTTCAATATTGAGCGGGGGGTACAATCGAAGAGACATAGCCATTTTCTCAGATAGTCAGGCAGCAATCAGAGCACTCAGTGCACATAAGATTGTTTCCAGACTAGTTTGGCAATGTATAGGAACACTCAATGAGTTGGGTGTGAACAATAAAGTAACCATATACTGGGTACCAGGGCATGCGGGGATCCCCGGCAATGAAGTGGCCGACATAATGGCTAGAAAGGGGGCGAGCACCCCCTTCTATGGTCCAGAGCCCTTCTGTGGACTAGGGCCAGGAGTCATCAGCCAGAGCAGTCGTGTGGATCTCATGACTGCCTGCGATGACTTCTGGCGGCTGTCGAAAGGGGCCAGGCAGAGTAAACGTCTGCTAGGCAGCTACAACAGTAAGAGGACCAAGGAATGTTTGGAGTTGAGCAAAGGATCTCTCCGAATAGTCACGGGTTTCCTGACCGGGCACTGCAGACTGCGCAAGCATCTGCATAATCTCAAAATAGGGGAGGACAGTCTTTGCAGACTTTGTCTGGAAGGAGAAGAGACTCCGGAGCACCTACTTGAGGAGTGCCCGGCTATCAGCCGGATGAGGTTGGCCCACTTTGGGGGCCTTACACTCACCACAAAGGAAATGAGGGCCCTTCGACCAGGCGACATCATCGCATTCCTGCGATCGATTGAACTGTTCGAGGAGCTATAGCTCATTCACTAGGACGAGGGCACAATAGACCCTAGTGGTCGCAGTGCAGTAACCTCTAGAAAACTATTATTATTATTATTAGTATGGAGGAATAGGACGAAGCCGTCAGCCAATACCTAGGTTAGTTAAGTCTTACTCCTTTGTTACCGCTGTTCCAGTTCCTTGGTTGCTGCTTGCTGCTTGCTGCTGCGCGCTAGGTGACTTCCACCTTGGTCGACTCCGACCACCGAATGATAGCTCTGAGGCCAGCGGCCGGCTTTATATAGCGCTTGGCCGGTTTTAGTGTGCCCGCTCGGGCTGTGGGTTTGCCCGAATTAGTGTGGCCGGATGTTCGGTATTTGCCCGAATCAGTGTGGCCGGAGTTCGGGTTTGGGCGCGCGCGCGGGTTTTGTTCGAATTTGAACTTCTTTAAAACTGGTTATTATTTATTTAGCTTATTATGATTTAGTATTTAGTTATTTGTGCGCGCCCCGCGTCACACTCCCCCTCCCTTGGGAAGTGACGCTTTATCGTCACATAGTTTCCCCCTATTGGAGGAGATGCGCCACCATGTGTTGCCGTCTTTTTCTATCCAGCGTAGTTGGGTCTTTTTCTTTTTCTGTGCCAGTGTTGCCCGTATCTTTCTCATTGTCTCGTCTGAGATTCGGGCTCCTTCCGGCATTGTCCATCCTGATACGCTTCCCCTGTTGTCCGTATGGAGTTCCAGGATGTCCCGATCTGGTGAGCTTTCTCGCAGTGTTATGTCCCTTGACGCTGAGCCCATTGTTCCGGCTGTTCGGAAGTTGATGAGCCTTGTTGATGTTTCCATTGGTCGGTTTTCATAGCGTTGTCCGGTTGTTTGTGCGGTTGTCGTCGTTGGTTTGTTTGTTGTCTGTATCTCCCCGCTGCTCTGCTGGCGTCCATTGCCGTTCCTTGGAAGATGCGCGATTCTGGTCCGGTCCCTTTGGACGATCTCCGTCACCGGTCGGGCCCTTCCTTCGTCGCTCATCTCCCTTGGGTTTGTTCTGCCAGTATTCCCGTGTTGGGTTCCGACTTCCCCGTCCCGGCCCTGTTGGACGATTTCCGTCATCGGTCTGACCGTGGCGGGGTAGCCTGATCCCCTCTGGCATTGTAGGTGGGTCGTTCCGGATCGGACCCTTCGGACGAGCTCCGTCTGCTGGGCCATTCCGTCGCGGCTCGCCTCTCTTGTGTTTCGTGTCCCCTTCCTCCTTTCGTTTTCGTTTCCTCGTCTTTCCAACTCCAGTCCGCCGCATCTCAGCACGCTCTCTGCTCCTGCCAGAAAGTCCATTCCCAAGATGATTCCCCCTTCTACGTTCGGTAGGATCATGAATGTTATTTCAAATCTCCGTCCTCCGAACTCTACGTTTGTTTGGAATCCTCCCATCGCCTTCTGTCGAGATCCATCCGCGAGTGATATCTCCGCCTGCATCCTGTTCCACCTTCCTTCCTCTCTTAGATCTTGGAACATGTTTCTGCTTATCGCGCTTTTGTTGCTCCGGTGTCTATTATGCCCTTGGCACTCCTACACCCTACTCCAAATTGCGCTACTATCTGGTAGCCGTCGCATCTCCTATCACCCGCTGCTGGACCTATTCTTCGTGCCTGAGCTGCCAGCTCTATCCGCTCAGGCCTCCGGCGTTTCCCGACTTGGCCCGGCAACATTCTGTTGTTCTGACTCCGTTTCTCCCGCACACCCAGCAGAACAGCCTTGGTGGGTTGCCGCATATGCGTGCCGTATGACCGGTTCCGCCGCATTGCATGCATATTTCTGGCCTCACTGGTTGTGGTTGTGGTACTGTCTGCCCGGTTTGTGTTTCCATCTGCTCGATTTCCTCCACCTCCTCGGCGAGCTTGAGGAATTCCGTCAGTGTTGTGAATCCGGTCCTCCTTGTGTATAGCTTTAGCTTGCTCCTACAGTTCTTGTACACCCAGTCTAGCTTTTCCGTTTCCGACAGTTTCGTGAACCTCATTAGCTTCCTCAGGTTCATCGCGTATTCCCTTACTGGCTCGTTCTCTCTCTGTCTTAACTGCGCTATCTGGGTTTCCAGCTGTTCTCCGTATCGTGGTGGTAGAAAGTACTCCAATAGTTCCGTTCGTAACTGTATCCACGAGGTGATCCTTGTTGGTGTCGTGTTCCACCAGTCTATGGCGCTTCCTTCCAGTATGAATGGCATTGTCTGGACCAGCTGATCGAGATGGAGTCCGTTCCATTTGCCCATTGCTCCATTTTTTTCTAGAAATTCTAGCGGATTGGACGTTCCTTGGTACCTGATATCCCAATTTCGTACCCTGTCAATTATCCCTGTCTCCTTTTTTCCCTCCATTTTTGTTTCTATTTCGTTGTCCATCCTTGTTTTTTCCTCCGTTATTATGATCTCTGGTATTCTCGCAGGACTTTTCTCCCTCCTGTATTTTTCTGCCAGCAGTGTCAGTTTCTTCCTTACTGTTTCTGCGTGGTCCGTTCTTTTTGAGAAAGCAGCCAATGTTTTCCGTAAATCCTCGTTCTTTCCTGATGAATCTAATCCGAATTCACTCGCGTATTCTATCAGTTCGGGTTTTGTTGCAATATATACCCAACTGGACATTACTTCCTCGGCGTCGGCTCCTTCTAAACACCACTTAATCTGTTCGGGCGCCACCTGTGACGTTCAGTCAAGCCTCGGGTAGGCCAGGGCTGGCCAGGATCATCCAGGACATTTATTTGATTCAGGAAAGTGGTGCTAGAAAGGGAAATTCCGACCCGAGCCCCAGTAATAACGCTGGTTTGAACCTGAACTAGGCTTACAATAGATATATATATATAGTTTATTGATATCAGTGACAGAGTAATTATTTCCGGAGCCGGGGTTCCAACCAACAAGCGTCCGTGTCCCGCGGAAGGGGTCTCGTGTCCGGGGTCCGTGGAGGTGCTTCCTGCCGTCCGGGTGGGATGATTGGGGATCCAGCGACGCGCCCCTTGTCCTCGGAAATACGTAGTATTGGTTAATTGAGACGAGGCCGTCAATAAGGATACGTAGTATTAATGACGTAGGACGGAACCGTCAGCGAGATACTTAGTGTTGAGAAAAATTAGGACGGAACCGTCAGCGAGTTGTGAGAAATAGGACGAAACCGTCAGCAGGACGAAACCGTCAGCGATGTATGAGAAATAGGACGAAACCGTCTGCAAGTTGTGAGAAATAGGACGAGACCGTCTGCAGGACGAAACCGTCAGCGAGTTGTGAGAAATAGGACGAAACCGTCTGCAGGACGAAACCGTCAGCGATATATGAGAAATAGGACGAAACCGTCTGCAGGACGGAACCGTCAGCGAGTTGTGAGAAATAGGACGAAACCGTCAGCAGGACGAAACCGTCAGCGATGTATGAGAAATAGGACGAAACCGTCTGCAAGTTGTGAGAAATAGGACGAGACCGTCTGCAGGACGAAACCGTCAGCGAGTTGTGAGAAATAGGACGAAACCGTCTGCAGGACGAAACCGTCAGCGATATATGAGAAATAGGACGAAACCGTCTGCAGGACGAAACCGTCAGCGAGTTGTGAGAAATAGGACGAAACCGTCAGCAGGACGAAACCGTCAGCGATGTATGAGAAATAGGACGAAACCGTCTGCAGGACGAAACCGTCAGCGAGTTGTGAGAAATAGGACGAAACCGTCAGCAGGACGAAACCGTCAGCGAGTTGTGAGAAATAGGACGAAACCGTCAGCGATATATGAGAAATAGGACGAAACCGTCTGCAGGACGAAACCGTCAGCGAGTTGTGAGAAATAGGACGAAACCGTCTGCACAAGACTTAATATGGCAATTATATATAGACTTAGTATGGAGGAATAGGACGAAGCCGTCAGCCAATACCTAGGTTAGTTAAGTCTTACTCCTTTGTTACCGCTGTTCCAGTTCCTTGGTTGCTGCTTGCTGCTTGCTGCTGCGCGCTAGGTGACTTCCACCTTGGTCGACTCCGACCACCGAATGATAGCTCTGAGGCCAGCGGCCGGCTTTATATAGCGCTTGGCCGGTTTTAGTGTGCCCGCTCGGGCTGTGGGTTTGCCCGAATTAGTGTGGCCGGATGTTCGGTATTTGCCCGAATCAGTGTGGCCGGAGTTCGGGTTTGGGCGCGCGCGCGGGTTTTGTTCGAATTTGAACTTCTTTAAAACTGGTTATTATTTATTTAGCTTATTATGATTTAGTATTTAGTTATTTGTGCGCGCCCCGCGTCACAAGCTCTGGCAACGGCGGACGTAGCGGGCGACTTCGCGAAATAGGCCCGGCCAGTAGTAGCGCTGGGCCACGCGGTTGCTGGTCTTCCGGATTCCCAAGTGTCCGGCGGTAGGATGGTCGTGGCACTCCTCGAGGACTCGCTGCCGGTAGTCGCTTCCTACGCAGAGCTTCCATGGTGTGTACTCCTCCTCTTCTGGTCGTAGCCCGATGCGGCGATACAACTGGCCATTTTCCTCTCTAAAGTCCGGGAAATTTGCGGGTTCGGTCCGAACATTCCGGAGCATCCTCGCGAGCCACTTACAGTTGGTCTCCTGTACTTGAGCTTGCAGTGCCGTGGGCAGTGGATGGCGAGAAAGGGCGTCAGCCACCATGTTTTGGGATCCTTTCCGGTAGTGGACATCATACTGGAATTGCTGCAGCTCAAGAGCCCAGCGCGCGATCCTGCCAGTCGGGTTGTCTATCGAGTTCAGCCACTTCAGGGACTGATGTTCGGTGAGAACGTCGAATCGGTAGCCCTCGAGGTAGCAACGCATCTTTCTGATGGCCCACACGATGGCGAGGCACTCCTTTTCGGTCACCGAGTAGTTCCTCTCAGCTGTGTTGAGTCGGCGGCTCGCGTTGGCGACGACTCTTTCCTGTCCGTCCAGGTTCTGTGTGAGCACGGCTCCGATGCCGTACTCGCTGGCGTCCGTTTGGAGGACGAACTTCTGGCCGAAGTCCGGACACGCCAGGACTGGAGCCTCGGTTAACAAGGTCTTCAGCTCTTGGAAGGCGAGATCCTGCCTCGGCGCCCACTCCCACTTTTGGCCCTTCTTCAGCAGCGATGTCATGGGCTCCACAACATCGGCGAAGTTGGGAACAAAGCGGCGGTACCAGGATGCGACTCCCAGGCATCTCCGGAGTTCCCTTAGGCAGGTCGGGGGCTTCAGCTCGCGGATCGCGGCCACCTTTTCCGGGTCCGTGTGGATTCCGGCTTCGCTGATGACGTGCCCTAAGTATACGATCCGGCGTTGGAAGAAGTGGCACTTCCCTCGATTCAGTCGTAGGTTCGCGCGGCGCAGGCGCCGGAAGACCTCTTGGAGATTGCCGACATGCTCCTCCAGGGTGGCTCCGACGACGATGATGTCGTCCAGATATGCGAACGCGTGCGGTTCCATATCCGGCCCGATGACCGTGTCCAAGGCGCGCTGAAAAGTGGCGGGGGCCGAATGGAGGCCAAACGGCATTACCCGCCAGTGGAAGAGGCCTCTGCCAGGGACGGTGAAGGTCGTGCACTCCCTACTCTCGGGGGCGACCGGGATTTTCCAATATCCGTTCTTGAGGTCCAGCGTCGATATGAACTTGGCATTCCGCAGGCGCTCCAAGATTTGGTGGATCCTCGGGAGAGGGTAGGCATCCGGCACAGAGTTTTCGTTCAGCTGGCGATAATCCACGCACATGCGGATGTCGCCATTCTTCTTGGCTGCTATCACGATGGGTGCGCTGTGTGGGCTTTTTGAAGGCTCGATTCGCCCGTCCCGGAGGAGTTCGTCGATCTGCTTGTCGATGACTGTCGATGTCCGTCGTTGCTTCTGGCGGCCTGTGGTCGTGCCGTTCCGGCGGTGGGTCGTGTGGCGTCGGTTCCCTGTTCAGGATGGGGCGTTCCGGGTCCTGGCCCAGGGGAAATCATGGCGATCGTCCGGTAGCAGGCTGAGGCTCTGTCCTCCGCATTGTAAGGTGGCCCCAATCCCGCCGAGAAAATCCATTCCCAGGTGTATAGTTGTGTCCCCTTGTATAGTTATCAAGAGGTCATTCTAAGAGGGTTTCCCCGGCAAGAGTAAAAACAACAAATTAATAATATATACAGGCGTGTGCGCAAATATGTGTAACAAAATAGATGGTTAGACCGACGGCGGGTGTTCAGCGACGTGTGCAAATTCAGACTGACTCGCTCTCGCCTCTCCTCCATTCTCCTTCTTCCTGCAGCTGCACTGGCCAGACCGAGCGAGCGATCAGCTGGTCGCCGCTCTCCCGCACTTTGGGCAGCAAACTGAACATGCCGCCCGCCAATGCTAGACGTAGCATGAAAATCTCGCTTGTCCTGTCCATCCTGGTAGGTGAGGTAGAATCTAGCTTGGAGAAATGATACAAGAAGTGTGCACAAGAAATAATTCGTTATGATTGAGGTATCTAAGTGAGAGCGCTTAAGCACGGATTGGAAGCGGACACAGTTTCGACACTGACCGTTTTAATTGACCCTGTTTGGTTTTAAGCGTTACTACTCGGACTAACGCGTCCGTCCCTGGGTGCAACTCGACGACCCGCCCCAGCAACCACTGTGACGGCGGACATCGGTCATCCTTGATGATGACAAGGTCGTTGAGATGCAAACCTTCAGCCTACTGGCACCACTTGGGTCTCTGCTGCAGATGAGCTAGCCAGTCTCGACTCCATGCTTTCCAAAAATGTCGTATCATGGTTTGCTGAAGGAGGAACTGCTCCACGAAGGACTTGGATTGTGGTCGATATTCCGGAGGCGCCAGCATAGAATCCGCAATCAAAAAATGAGCCGGCGTGAGCACCTCCAGGTCGTCTGCATCAGCCGTGAGAGGGCACAGCGGCCGCGAGTTGAGGCAGGCTTCTATGCTCACGAGCACCGTTGTCAACTCCTCATAGGTGAGACGCCGATCTGCAATGACCCTCTTAAGGTGATGTTTCACAGATCTCACATTGGCCTCCCATAGACCGCCAAAATTGGGCGACTGAGGGGGATTGAAGTGCCATACGGTCCGTTGTGACGCCAGTTTGGGAGCTATGAGCTTCTCGTAATCGACCTTGAGCTTGCCGTAGAACGCCTTCATTAAATTATCCGCGCCACAAAGTTGGTTCCGTTGTCACTGTAGAGACGCTGAACCATCCCTCGCCGACCGGTAAATCTGTCCAGAGCTAGCAGGAAATGCTCCGTGGTGAGGCCAGTTACCGCTTCTAAGTGCACTGCCTTTGTTGCAAGACAAATGAAAACGGCAATGTATCCCTTGTAAAAGCTGGTCCCTCGCAAGCGTGCTGACTTCAGCTCCATAGCGCCTGTGTAGTCAACCCCAGTCGCCAAGAACGGTCTGCTAGGGGGGTTCACCCGATGAAGCGGCAAATCTCCCATGAGCTGTGTCGAAGTGATTGGCCGGGTCCGAAAACACCTCACACACTTTCGTACAACTGTTTGAACGGCTCGTCTCCCTGTAGTTATCCAGAACCGCTGGCGAGTGTGCGCAAAAGACAGCTGCGCACCTCCGTGCAGAGTTAAGACGTGCGAGTACCGTATTACTAGCTGCGTAAAATGATGAGAACTTGGGAGGATCATGGGATGACGACGCTCGTGTGACAAACCTGAATGGCGCAGTCGTCTTCTACTAGTATCGGTGACAGGCTCAAGAGCTTACTTCTGGGAGGCAGCCTTTTATTGTTCCTTACAGCGGTCAGCTCGGACGCGAAAGACTCCCTTTGAACGATGCGTACGATAGCGAATAGAGAATAGTCCATCTCCTGAATGCTTAGAGGACCACTGCACCTCCCTCTCTTCCCGATAGTATTGGTCTTAAACCGAAATATATATGCTATGACTCGTACCGCCTGGCTAAAACTAGAAAATCGCTCCAGAAGCGATGACATCGGGACTGCGTGGTGAACGCGAACTTTGTCCGCCTTTGCCTCTAGAGCGGCATCCTTCATGTCGACCTGTCCAATCTCTGTCGAAGGCCAGTCATTTTGACTGCGTGTAAGCCACTCCGGGCCTCGCCACCACAAGTCGAAGTCCTTCAGCTCACTCGGAGGCATCCCTCTTGTCGCACAGTCCGCTGGATTCTCGCTCGTCCCAACATGCCTCCACTGAGATGGTGAGGAGTGGTCCAGAATGAAGGCGACCCTGTTTGCGATGAAGGTCTTCCATCTGTTGACGTCTCCGTGCAGCCAATGCAGCAGAATTGTAGCATCCGTCCAATAAAAGGTTTGGATGGGAAGGTCCTTTAGCCACTTAGCCGTGGTCAGCCATTTGACCAATTTGACCGCCAGTACGGCACCACTCAGCTCCGTTCGAGGTATGGTTAAAGGTTTAGTTGGAGTAACCTTTGATTTTGCGGTCAACAGCGAGGTGCTGCACGTTCCGCCCTCATGCTCGAGCCTTAGATAGGTCGTAGCTGCATAGGATGTGGAGGACCCGTCACAGAACGCGTGAAGCTGAGCTGAAACTATGGATCCCGGTGAATAATGAATCCACCGCTGTATACTTATATCGTCAATCCTTAGCATGCTGTCCCGAAATGCTTTCCAACGCTCCGCAAGAGCATTAGGAACCTCGTCGTCCCAATCCAGGGCCGTCAGAGTGCCGTCGATATGCGTTTTCTTGGCCATGGTTACCTCCTTAAAAATTATGATGACTGGCGCGAGATGATGACTGGCGCGATGAGACCCAGCGGGTCGAACAGCCTCGCTATGCTCGACAGGATCGTTCTTTTGGTGAAATTAGCTGGCATCTCAAAATCGACCTGAAATTTGAAGCAGTCCTTATTTGGGAGCCAATACATTCCTAGCGCCTTGATAGGATCCTTAGTGTCCCAGTTTAAAGGTGTCCGACTGCACTGATGCTCTATCGGAATCGAGCGGACAATACTCGCTTCGTTGCTGGACCATTTTCGCACCTCCATGCAAGCGGATTTTATAGCACCCTCTACCTGTGCTCGTTTATCCTGCGTCTCTTCCATCGAATGCCCTCCGGACAGAATGTCGTCAACATATATCTCGTCCATCAACACCTCTTCCGCCTTAGGAAATGAACGCCGCTCATCCTTCGCTAACTGCTGAATGACCCTGATGGCAGTGAAGGGTGCCGAAGCCGTTCCGAAGGTTAGTGTTGACAAGGCATAGACATTGACCGATCCATCCGCCGCCCGCCATAAAATCCGCTGATATTGGGCGTCTTCCGGGTGCACATCGATACATCGATACATTTTCTGAATATCCGCCGTGAAAACGAAACGATATTTCCGCCAATTGAGTATGACTGCCGACATGTTTAAAGACCGTCGTTTAAAGACCGTCCGTTGCTAGTCCTTGAGGAGGCATCGAAGACGATTCGCTGTTTGGTCGATTGAGGATCCTTCTTGAAGACAGCGTGATGCGGGAGCACACAGGAAGCCACGTGCCTATTCGTGGAAGTATCCCTTACCGAACTGCTCTCACTGCCCACCGCCGGCGCTATTTGCTCGAGCGTGAAGTATTCTTCGATCTCCTCGACGTATCTGCTCCACCGTTCTGGGCTGCTAGACAGACGTCTTTCCAACTGCAGGAACCGATTAAGTGCCATTTGATGAGATCTTCCCAGGACCATGGCTGGGTCTCGATAGGTTTTAAAAGGCAACCGCACTACGTAGCGGCCATCCGATCGGCGCACGAGAGTCTTCTGGAAAAAGGACTCGCACCAGAGTTCCTCGTCTGTTGCTGTGGGGCGATCTGGAACCGATTCGACCTCGAAGAAGCGCTTCAGCAATGCCTCAGTGTCCAAAAGCACTCGATGACAGCGCAACTCGGTTGATTCCCTCACTCCTTCAGCTCGTCCAGAGAGGATCCATCCGAAGTGTGTATTCTGAGCTATGGGCTCACCTGGCAAACCGATCCTGGTGTCGGGCAACATAATTTGCGCCAACATGTCTACTCCCAAAATTAGATCGACTCGCTTCGACCGCGCGTAATGGGGATCCGCCAATGAGAGTCCTCGAATATGATCCCAATGTTGTTGCGCGAAGCTCACACTTGGCAGGCAGGACGTAACCGAATTGTGAACATATGCTGAATCAACCCCTAAGGAGAAATTTGGGTTAATAATACTTAAGATTTCGAAATTTACTGTGTACTTGCAACGACGACCGCCCCCGGGGCCCACCCCAAAAATGGACGCTCGGGTGGCTGACCGCTTCAGGTGCAGAGACTGAACGACGTGTTCGGAAACTATGGTTGCCTCAGATCCTTGATCGATGAGAGCATTTATGACTGCTTGTAGGCCGTTGACCTAATTCCGTACGGTGATACGAGCAGTGGCGAGAAGCACATTCCTCGAAAGGACATTCGATGAAGTTGCTGAATGACATCTGTAAGATGCATGCGGATGTGGCTCCTCCGTCTCCTGCAGGCTGTTCTGAGATTCGTTCTCCCTGGCTGCAGGTGCACCAAATGGCGGCGCTGAAGGCCGGTTTGAATGCGGCTGTGCGCGGCTCGACGATGGATTATGAGCTCTTATTGCTGGTGCATCGTGACAGCGCATGCGATTTACTCAAGCAATTAATACATAATTTCGCACTGCTCACTATATCCTTTCTCCTGTAACAGTCCAAGGCCAGAAAGGTTGCGCAACGACGCAGGATATGGTCGCCGCCGCAGTGGTAACAGGCGGTATCCGGGCGTCTTGAGCGCTCCTGTGCGTTATGCACTCGCACTCGTTTGCTCGGGTCGGTAGATCCTGGGACATGATTGGAGTCGTACGACGAACTTCGGTTTTCGATCGCATCCATTATGACCAGCCGATCATTCAAAAATTATTCTAGATCCTTATAAGTAGGAACGGTGGCACCGCTTCCTTGATGGTGTTGCCAGGCGTTGTGAGTCTCCTTGGGCAACCTCGATGCTATGTAATGCGCCAGCCAGTACTGCGATTCCCCGTCCAAGGCTTGAACGCGGCGGAATGCAGCCAGGCAAACATTGACCGTGCTTAACATCTACCGTATTGACTCCGTATTTTCCTTTAACAGCCTGGGCAACGCGTAAATAGCGTTCATGTGGTGTGAATACACGAGACGTGGATTATTGTACCTTTTAATCATCAGTCCCCAAGCCACGGCGTAATTTGCCTCCGTGAGTTGCATTTGCCGGATGTCATTATCGCGCTCTATTGGCAGCGACTCCTTGAGGAAGTGCAACCGTTGTACATTGCTCAGATTCACGTTGTTGTGTATAAGGCTTGTGAAGGCGTCATAGTAGCTTGGCCAGTCCACGCATTCACCCGAGAATTTGGGCACTGACATCTGTGGCATGTTCAGCCGCACTTCGGGATCCGCACCCCCGCCCGCTTGTGGCGGCGGCGGAGGATTCTCGGATGGAAGTTTATCCAAATATTCTGCGATGGCGCAATAGGCGTCCATATAGCGCTCCTCGAACTCCGACTGGAAATTCTTCGCGACATAGTTCGATCCAGCGAACCCTTCTAGATTAACGATCACGGCATCCGTTTCGCGAAACGCGTTCCGCAGCTCTTCCACTTGCTCTAGACGTTTCTTTAAATAAATCCTCGTTTTCCTTGACTGCGAATCCTTCTTGAAATTCTGCAACGTCGATTTGAGCGACTGGTACCGATTTGCTTTCAAATTCACTAGTTGCTCCAAAGTCGGAGCCTCTGAATCTGATTTCATGATGGCGAGTGTAATAAACAACAAAAAGGGGCAACCAAAGGGCAACAAAAGCGCAACTCACCACCCCAAAACAATCATGTAATGAGAAAAATTCGTTAAAATTCTTGTCTCGCATACACCTTGGTCACTTACTCCGTTTGTTTACCAGTTTCCACTCACCAGAAGCCGCCCAAACAACAGAAAAAAGCGTCGCAAAGTCCAGCGAAATGCGTCTTCCTTTTCCGCGTTCCGCCAAGCCGAGAATAGGTGAAGAAAAGCAGCCGCCAAAATCGAAGCGAGCGTCACAAAGTCCACGACCTGCAGCTGCGGCGCCTATGTATCGCCGTCTTCCTTTTCGGTCTTTCGCTAGGCCGAGAATAGATGAAGAAGAAGAGCCGCCAAATTCCAAACAACCGTTGCTGCGTTTATATATCGCAGTTTTAATTTCAGGCAATTTGCCGAGCCGAATTGCACTTAACGCGGCCGCGATCTAACGCAATCTATGTACACACATAACCATTTGAATTTAAATTTTACAATTGCAGGTTCCCCTCATGGGCCACCATGAATAGTTGTGTCCCCTTGTATAGTTATCAAGAGGTCATTGTAAGAGGGTTTCCCCGGCAAGAGTAAAAACAACAAATTAATAATATATACAGGCGTGTGCGCAAATATGTGTAACAAAATAGATGGTTAGACCGACGGCGGGCGTTCAGCGACGTGTGCAAATTCAGACTGACTCGCTCTCGCCTCTCCCCCATTCTCCTTCTTCCTGCAGCTGCACTGGCCAGACCGAGCGAGCGATCAGCTGGTCGCCGCTCTCCCGCACTTTGGGACAAGCAGCAAACTGAACACCAGGAGTACGTCGTCGAGGGCGTCGGCCATTACCAAATAAATGTCCTGGATGACCCTGGCCAGCCCTGACTACCCGAGGCTCGACTGAACGTCACAAGTGGCGCCCGAACAGCTTTAAGTGGTGATTAGAGGAAACCGACGCCGAGAAGTGATTACGAAGTGGGTTTATGTAACGACAAAGAGGATGAAGGAAGACAGGAAGTAGGAAAACGTCGACTGAAGGAAACGGTCAGAGGAAAATCGTTTGAAGAGAGACTGGATTCGAAACGACGATGGAGCGGAAGATAAACATCCAAGATCTCGATCGGATACGAAACTGGGGAATGCGGTATGATGGGACAACCAATCCTCTGGAGTTCATACAGAATATGGAGAATTGGGCGACCGGATTCGGCATTCAGCACGACGAATTGGTGCGAACGATGCCATTCGTGTTAGTAGACGCCGCGATTGATTGGTGGACCTGCACACCAAGCCAAATAAACAATTGGGCGATGCTGACAGAAGAGATGATGGAGTACTTCTGGCCAAGGAAGTTCCAGGAGCAACTCAAGGAGCAAATTGTGCAGCGTAGACAAGGAGAAGCGGAATCTACGAGAGCATAAGCAATGAATCTCATGAACTTGATGAGGTTTGCAGGGTATACGGACAAGGAAAAACTGGACCGGATATACTATAACTGCAAGAGTGAAATAAAGCTATTTACACGAAGAACGGGGTTTAAAACACTGCCGGAGTTCTGTAACGACCCTCTTTCGGGCTGCGTGGCTTCGCTCGCCGGGGTCGTGAGTTACACAAAATTTGTGCGTGCCGCTTCCTTGAATCCCACAAATACCCAATAAGAAGAGAGGTGGAAGTTCGGTTTTGTATACCCTGTAATGTAGGGTGTGCGACTTCGCGACTGGCGCGGTCGACTTGTGGTTATCCTGGAATGTAAGGTGTGTTGGGCGAGGCGCGTTCCCAAGCGGGTTGGCCGCGGTTCGGGACGCGACGGTCGAGTCCGGGTGACGGTCGGTCGTACTGACGATCCTATGCCTATGCTCGCACCGTTACTCCTATCCTCCTGATCAAGGTCTGCTAGCAAGAGCTAAACCTTGGCCCATGTTCGTCCTGTTACGCTCGGGTTCGGTTCCGGAACCTTACTCCGCTACCCTGTCCCCGTCAAGATCTGCTAGCAAGAGCTAAACCTTGGCCCCTTCCTGATCTATGGCATGGGTTCGGTTGCAAGAACCTTACCCCGCTACCCTGGTCCACCTCAAGATCCGCTAGCAGGAGCTGAATCTTGGCCCCACGTCTAAGCCAATGTGCATGAGTTCGGCTACAAGAACCTCACTCCGCTCCCCGTTTACATCAAGATCCGCTAGCAGGAGCTGAACCTTGGCCCGTATCTACCTCGGCAACTAAGTGAGCTCGGCTTCAAGAACCTTGCTCCACTACCATTACTACTTGTTCAAACTACTATGAGACTTACCCAGGTGTTGTCAGCTCGGCTGCTCGCCAAAAGTGAACTTGCCCTGAGTTGTGTCTCGCCTTTTATAGGCCGCGATCAGCTGTGTTTCCCCGATCGATATTCGATTCTTATCGATAGGCGCCAGGGTTGCCATATCGTTGGGCACGGCCGATAACTATCAGCTGTTCAGGGCTGGTGGCCCTATCGGTGCTGGGGTTGCCAGATGTTGCCCTTGTTGTGGTTGGCGTTGCCAGATGGCGGACTATCGCCCTTTTATTTATTATTAATACTTTCAACTAATACTTCAATAATATTCTCAATAATAATAATTCCTAATACTAATGGTAATTAATAATAACAATTCATAATAATCTCGGTAACTAATAAAAATTCATAATGATAACAATTAATAATAATTAATAATAATAACAATTAATAATAATTAATAATAATAATAAGGAATGCGGCCCGGGGCGTCGCATCTCCCCCTCCGTTGCCAGATCAAGCCTTCATGACGCTGGTGAAAACTTCGCCGGCTGCGTTGATCTTCACGGCGTACAGGATCCCGCCTACTGTCATTTTGAAATTGACCCTTTTTTTTGCGGTCGCTTCTCCAGTTTGCGGTCCACCTCCTTCTGCACCTCTTCTGGAATCCGCTTGTCGTCCTGCGCCGGTGCCGTTGCCAATGTCTCGTCCTCGTCCGTGTTCAGTTCCAGGATGTCCTCTCGTTCTCTTTCCCAGTCGGCTATTTTCTGTGGCATTCTCCATGGTGTCTGTTCAGTTTGTTCGTCCCATAACTTTTCCCGTTTTGTTTCGTCTTTGTTTGATCGGTTGTTGTTGCTCGGGGTCCTTGGCCGTTCGGTTGTCGTATCTTGGGTTGCTTGTTTCGTCTCTTTCCGTATCGGCGGTGGTCTCGGTGTCCTGGGATCTCTCGGGGTTGTTTCCTGTGTTTGTGCCGGTTTGGGTGTTGTAGTCCTTTTCTCTGCTGGGGTCGTCACCTTTGTTGTTGTCTTCTCGTTGTCCTTTGTCGATGCCGTGGTTGTTTCCTTCGTTGATGTCTTGCTCGTGCTGATCGTTGCTAGTACCGTTCTGTTCCGTGTTGTCGGGGTGTGCGCTATCCTCTTCTTTGTCCTGGGGCCTTGTCCTGAGTCTTCGTGTGGTTGTTGAGGTGGCGCGATCGGTCTCTGGCTTTCCTCCGTTCGTCGTTTCGGCGCCTGTCTCGACACTGGAGTCGCCACCGCGAAGCCGCGCCTTCGCTGCATCGGTCTTGCAGTGGTTTCCATCGCCCTCCTCTTCTGGCCTGTGAGCTCCATCGTTCGCCTCCGAAAGGCTTCTCTGGTCTTCTCGAACTTCTGTTCCATCTGTTCTCTGTGGAGTTGTTATGGTGTTGTTAGGACACTGCGTGATAGGCTGTTCTACCCCCCCTGTATACTCCTTCATCTGATTTACGTACGCTCTCTGTACCTTACCGGTCCCTACGTTCTTGACCCTTGCTATGACTGGTGATATCATATCTATGACTTTGAATGGTCCCTCGAACTTCGGTGCGAGCTTGGCGGCGAACTGATCGCAAGCTTTTGACAGTGGGTGTTGCCGTACCCAGACTCTGTACGCGTTTACGAAGGTTGTACGTTCGCGCTTGGTCTTGTGCTGCCTTTTCCATACTCTGTCGCGCCAGCTCCCATGTTTCCTTGATTCGTGTTATTCTTTCCGTCGGGGTTTCTTCTTTCATGGCTGATCCTGTAGTTATTTCGTCGAATAGGTTCCCCGTTGTTCTTGGCTCCCTACCATAAGTTAGGTACGCCGGGCTGTACCCTGTTGACTCTGACCTGCTGCTGTTGAAGGCTAACGTTAACTCTGGCAGTACTTCATCCCAACGCTCGTGTCGTTCTCCGGTGAACTGTGCGATCATCGTCTTTATGGTCCTATTTGCTCGTTCAGCCGGGTTCTCTTGTGGTGTATATGGCGCTGTGAATTGTTGGAGTATTCCCCACTTCGCCATCTGCGCTTTGAACTTGTGGCTTGTAAATTGTACCCCGTTGTCCGATATTAATACCTTTGGTGCGCCGGTGCGTGAGTGGATTTTCTCCCTGAATGTTTTCAGTACTGCCTCCGTCGTTGCTTTACGTATTGCTGTTAGCTCTACCCATTTGGAGAACTTGTCGATGAATACCAGCAACATGTTGTTGCCGTGGCATGACCTTGGCAAGGGTCCCACAAAGTCTACGCAGATAGTCTCTCCTGGTGCCTCCGCCACTCTTGTCAGCATTTTCCCGGCCGCCTGCCGTTGCGACACCTTGTATTGCTGACATGTTCTGCAGTTGCCGATGTATTGTTTGATCTCTCTATGCTTCACCGGCCAGTAGTACCGATTTGCTATTCGGTGTTTCGTCCTTCGGATTCCTAAGTGACCTGCCGTGGCCGTAGCGTGGTCCTCTTCTAGAACTCGTTTTCTCTGTTCTTTGTTTACGCAGAGCTTCCACGGTTGCGTGTCCTCGTCGGCCGCCCAAGACGGTAGGTGTCTATACAGCTTGCCTCCTTCGACGCAATAATCTGGTAAACTGGCTGGATCCTTTTGGACCGTCAGTATCTTCCCTCGTATCCATTTGTCTTCCTCTATGTCCGCCCTCTGTGCCTCTTCGGTGGGTTGCCTTGATAGGGCGTCCGCCACCACGTTTAGCTTTCCCTTTCGGTATCGCACCTCAAAGGAGTAGGGTTGTAGCGCCAGTGCTCATCTTGCTACCCGCCCAGACGGGCTTTCGATGGAGTTTAGCCACTTGAGGGCTAGGTGGTCCGTGACTACTATGAAGTGATAGCCTTCCAGGTACAACCTCATCTTGTGAATACCCCAGTGTATTGCCAGGCATTCCTTCTCGGTTGCTGAGTAATTACGTTCCTCCTTCCGAAGCTTTCTGCTCGCGTATGAGATCACGTGTTCCCCTTCCTCGTCCTCCTGGGTCAGTACTGCTCCTAGTCCGCAATCGCTTGCGTCTGTTTGTAGGATGAAGGTCTTTGTAAAGTCCGGGCAGGCGAGCACCGGTGCTTCCGTTAGCGCTTTCTTCAGCTCCTCGGCCGCTCTTTCGTGCTCGTCTGTCCAATGGAACTTAGTGTCCTTCCTGATCAGTTCGAACAGCGGCTTTGCGATCTCAGTGAAACCCGGCACGAATTTTCGGTACCACGATGCTACCCCCAGGAATCTGTGCACCTGTTTTGTTGTTATAGGTCTCGGTAGGTCCCTGATGGCTGTTATCTTTTCCGGGTTCGTGTGTATTCCCCGTGCGCTCACTACATGGCCCAAGTATTTTATTTTCTCCTCGAAAAAGTGACATTTCTCGGGGTTAATCTTTAGGTTTGCTCTTCTCAGGCGTGCCAGTACTTCCCTCAGCTTCTCCAGGTGTTCCTGTTTGGTCCTGCCGATGACTACTATATCGTCCAGGTAGGCAAATGCGAATGGTTCCATCTCGGGACCTATCACCGAGTCCAACGCCCTTTGGAACGTCGCCGGGGCCGTATGGAGTCCGAACGGCATGACCTTCCACTGAAATAGCCCTCGCCCAGGCACCGTGAATGCCGTGTATTGCTTGCTTCGGTCTTCCATTGGTATTTGCCAGTAGCCGTTCTTCAGGTCTAGCGTGCTAATGTATTTTGCCTCTCTCAGCTGGTTCAGGATGTGATCCATTCGTGGGACCGGGTATGCGTCCCTTTCTGAGTGTGTGTTCAGCTGTCTGTAGTCTATACATAGCCTCCATTGATTATTCTTTTTCCTTACGAGTACCACTGGCGAGCTGTACGCCGAGTGCGAAGGTTCGATCAGGTCCTGTTCGATCAGTTGGTCGACCCGTTCGTGTATTATTTTCTGCATGGCTGGGTTCTTCGGGTAGTATCGTTGTTTCAGGGGTCGGTCATGTTTCATGTAAATCGTGTGCTTCGCTATGTGGCTTGTCCCTTTTACCCTCTCCATTGCGGCTAGCTCTCTATCTAGAATTGCCTTGATTTCGGTGTCCGTTGGTTCGCTTGCTGCTGCGCTTCCCAATTTCTGTGGCTTTTTCCCATCCTTTGTGTTTGGGTCGAGCTGCGCTATCAGGCCTCCACACCGTAGTGTGGTGTTGCACTATGCCAGAAAGTCTATCCCTAACAGCAAGTCCCCGATGTATTCTTGTATTCTTCCTTACGTGTTTCCTCGTTTCTCAGTTCCAGTTCAGCTTTTCCGCTTACTTGTTCCTGTTCTTGTATCGTTGGGTATTTGACCTCCAAATTTACCCCTGCTCCTGGGTTTGGTGAGACGCTCCGCGCGTGACGCTGGCTTAACTCTCTTAGTCTCCTGCTCTTTTCGCTGTCATGGCCTCCGTTTTTTATGAAATCGGATAGCTGGCGTCGGAGGTCTTCCACCAGTTGTTCTGGTTCCATCCCGAATTCCCTGACGTAGCCTTCTAATTGGGCTTTGTTCAGGTTGGACACCCATCCTCGGGTTAACTTCTCCGTCGTTGCCATGGTTTGTATGGTATTTTATCGGATTCAGGAACTATACACGTTGGGCGCCAGTGTAACAACCCTCTTTCGGGCTGCGTGGCTTCGCTCGCCGGGGTCGTGAGTTACACAAAATTTGTGCGTGCCGCTTCCTTGAATCCCACAAATACCCAATAAGAAAAGAGGTGGAAGTTCGGTTTTGTATTGATTTATTTATTACGATCGGTCTTTTCCTGGAATAGTAGCGACTTCGCGGCTGGCGCGGTCGGCTCGTGGATACCCTGTAATGTAGGGTGTGCGACTTCGCGACTGGCGCGGTCGGCTTGTGGATACCCTGTAATGTAGGGTGTGCGACTTCGCGACTGGCGCGGTCGGCTTGTGGATACCCTGTAATGTAGGGTGTGCGACTTTGCGACTGGCGCGGTCGACTTGTGGTTACCCTGGAATGTCGGGTGTGTTGGGCGAGGCGCGGTCCCAAGCGGGTTGGTCGCGGTTCGGGACGCGACGGTTGAGTCCGGGTGACGGTCGGTCGTACTGACGATCCTATGCCTATACTCGCACCGTTACTCCTATCCTCCTGATCAAGGTCTGCTAGCAAGAGCTAAACCTTGGCCCATGTTCGTCCTGTTACGCTCGGGTTCGGTTCCGGAACCTTACTCCGCTACCCTGGTCCCGTCAAGATCTGCTAGCAAGAGCTAAACCTTGGCCCCTTCCTGATCTATTTCATGGGTTCGGTTGCAAGAACCTTACCCCGCTACCCTGGTCCACCTCAAGATCCGCTAGCAGGAGCTGAATCTTGGCCCCACGTCTAAGCCAATGTGCATGAGTTCGGTTACAAGAACCTTACTCCGCTCCCCGTCCACATCAAGATCCGCTAGCAGGAGCTGAACCTTGGCCTGTATCTACTTCGGCAACTAAGTGAGCTCGGCTTCAAGAACCTTGCTCCACTACCATTACTACTTGTTCAAACTACTATGAGACTTACCCAGGTGTTGTCAGCTCGGCTGCTCGCCAAAAGTGAACTTGCCCTGAGTTGTGTCTCGCCTTTTATAGGCCGCGATCAGCTGTGTTTCCCCGATCGATATTCGATTCTTATCGATAGGCGCCAGGGTTGCCATATCGTTGGGCACGGCCGATAACTATCAGCTGTTCAGGGCTGGTGGCCCTATCGGTGCTGGGGTTGCCAGATGTTGCCCTTGTTGTGGTTGGCGTTGCCAGATGGCGGACTATCGCCCTTTTATTTATTATTAATACTTTCAACTAATACTTCAATAATATTCTCAATAATAATAATTCCTAATACTAATTAATAATAAAAATTCATAATAATCTCGGTAACTAATAACAATTCATAATGATAACCATTAATAATAATTAATAATAATAACAATTAATAATAATTAATAATAATAATAAGGAATAATAATAATAAGGAATGCGGCGCGGGGCGTCGCAATATTTAAAAAAAAAAGGGTCGAACTAAGCGGGGAAAACGAGAGAGAGAATGGGAGGGAAAGCCTCGGAACCGCCTGGAAGGCTTTCCGAACGGCGGTCCCTGCGGACCCGGAAGGTTTTCCGGCCGGCCCGCCTATGCCCTGGACCCGGAGGGATTTCCGGACGGTCCACCCTGCGCCACGCCTGGAAGACTTTCCGAGCAGCGTGCGCCCCTGGACCCGGAGGAATTTCCGGACGGTCCACCTATGCCCCGGACCCGGAAGAATTTCCGGACGGTCCGCCTATGCGCCCCGCCTGGAAGAATTTCCGAACGGAGGGTGCCCCTGGACCCGGAGGAATTTCCGGACGGTCCACCTACGCCCTACGCCTGGAAGAATTTCTGAACGGCGTGATTCCCCCACGACACGAGGAATGGGTGTAGAAACCCGGAGCGGAATACGGGACAAATGAGAGGCGAAGGTTCTCCACGATACAGATTTATTTTTCACGATATAATTATCCAGCCGGCGGCGGCAAGACCGTGGGATTTAATCGGTATACAAATGTGTGTGGCCTGCGGCCCAAAGAAGCAGCGCGGGAAAAGGGTTCTAATTCGCAGGATCTGGGCGCGCTACAGGCGTGGCACTCGCGGCGGCGACCTTACGTTTTGGGTTTCAACCGCGTGGTGCGGGATCGCGGACTTAGGCGGGTTTTCTGGGCACTTAGAACTTTGCTGCTGCTCGCGTTCCTGGTCCGGAACTGACTGTCAAGTTCGGTTTTTCACGACTTTGCCCTGGCCTAGTTCTGGCGCTTGAGTGTCGGCGGCGTCTCTCTCCCTCTCGCTCACTCCTCCAGGCGATCTTGTTGGTAGCACAATTCTGCCGCTCTCTGGATGCTTCAGCGCATGTGCCGTCGCTCCGGTGTCGGTCTTGTGCTCATGGCGTGATCGGCTCTGGCCAATCGGGAGGGCGGCTTGGCACGCGCCCTTTTTCCCACGCCTGCGCTGTGGGGATAGCGGCGATCGGCCGCTGCTCCCTCTCTCGTCGAGCTTGAGTGGGTCTCTATGCGTTAGTGCACTTTTGAGTGAGTGTGGGAGTGCGCTCGAGTGGAAGCCGCTGATGAGTGGTTTGTGCGCGGGGTAGGGCTGGCGCTTTAGCTATAATTATGTCTAGCTTATTTTTACCTTATACCTAAATATTTACATAATGTACAAAGGTTGTGACTTCGTCACAGCGTTATATAACTTTTTATTTGCATTGCAAGTTCGTTTAACGGTTCAGTGATCGGTTTAAATTTTTCTTCCAAGTCCATAATATTCTGACTTTTAAAATCTTTTAACTCGGAAAATTTCTTTTTTTAAGCATTTCTAGTTTTGTTCAATTGATGCAACATTTGCTCATTCATTGTAATTAAATTTATTATAATTCAAAGTCGATTATGATTATTTCACTCTCGGGGTTGGAGGTGCACTGAAAAGGAATTCCTTTATCACGATCATATAGGGTAAGGTGGGGCAAACCCGACCTAGTAAATGGTTTTGGCTATAAAATGTGTATTTTACATTGGATTAAGTTGTTATATATACCAAATTAAAGGTTAGACTCCTGCGCAACTTTCTATGTATAGCTTTTATTCATACCTTCGGAAAATTTTGAGATACAAGCATTTTACGAAAAAGTTCATTTTTACATTTGTCAAAAATGGTGGGGTAAACCCGACCGCCTATATTTTTGCTTGATGCAGTACAGATATAACCTAAATATAATGGTTTTACAATGATTTATCAATGAATATTATGTTATGTAACGGTAATGAATGATAATGGAAAAAAATGGAAATGGCAAAATTATTAATCTAAGTCACTCGATTCACTGCTCAAATAGCTTGCTGTAAGTCATTGACTCAGAATCGTGGACTTTGGAAGCTAAAAATCGACCGCGAATGGTCTATTTTCACGCCTATTCTAGAAAATAATAATAATAATTCTTTTTATTTGATAAATAAACAATTTCATAGCAAAAACAACATTAAAAAAAGCGGTCGGGTTTGCCCCACCACGTCTTTTTTTCATAACAATGCAATTAAAAATAAAAATATGTAAAAAATTGAACCAAACTAATATGCACTTTGTAGGACCTTAATCATAGAATCTAAATCCACTAACCTTTCTTATGTGATCACTTTAGCAATATGAAATATCCTGTAGTCAACTGGGCACAAAAATGAAACTCGAAATTGTAAAAACAAACTTGCCGTCGTTTTAGCAACTCATTGCTGACTGATGAAAAAGTTACATACCACCATATTGGTTATTTTCGATGCTCTACACGATACCACTAATATTAGTTTGCGTAGTGCTTCCGATTGTCGATAACAGAGGGAGGTCGGGTTTACCCACACTGTCGGGTTTGCCCCACCTTACCCTATACCTAATCTGATAATCTGACCTGGTATCAGGTCTTAACAGGTCTGATAATCACACCTGATTTGATAAACAGACCTAATATCAGCCCTTAACAGGTCTGATAATCAGACCTGATCTGATAAACAGACCTAATATCAGCTCGTAACAGGTCTGATAATTAGACCTGATCTGATAATTAGACCTGTTATTCCCCAAGTCCCATTTCCCAATAAAAATTTATGATATTTAATTTTTTATTTTATTTTTTATTTATTTATTATTACTTTTAACTGAAAAATAAACCTGAAAAAGAATTTTCCCCAAGTCCCATTTCCCAATAAAAATTCATGATATTTAATTTTTTATTTTATTTTTTATTTATTTATTATTATTATTACTTTTATTTTGTATTACACATTAGATTTTAAGCTAACATTGACATTTCCATCATCAAATTTGATATTGGTATAATTTTGCGTTCTAAAAAGCGGCAAAAGGTTATCATCTATGTTGAACCTTTCAGGAAGGTAAACAACACGAGTGGCAAGTTCAAGCATAATATTGCTACCGATCTTACCACTCACCCGCTTCGCTGAAAATATATCAAATACCATATTAGATGGTAATTGATTAAATGGTAGTTTGCCTTTAACTCTGCAAGAGTTAAAGGCTGCCATCAGCGGATCCTCTTCAATGTCCCTCAAAAGGGCGTCAAGATCCTCCTGGGTGACACCAGAAGGAAGGTTGGAGGCGGTTGAGTTGGAGCTGGTGGGGTTGGAGATGCTTCCATTGATTGAGTTGGAGTTGGTGGTGGTGGTGTTGTACTGCTGCATGATGTTGTTGTTGATGGTGGGGATGCTGAGGATTCTTCAAGAGTATGGTGGTGCTGTTGCGTTAGATGATGTCGGTGGTGTTGCCGCTGGTAGCTGGTGACGTTGAATGATATTTTTCCTAGACGACGTGCCTGATTTTATACCCAACAAGGGCACATTTCTCCCCCACTACTAGAGACTTTAGTCATGTGCACAGATGACAAGGATAGAACAAGTGCAATTCAAAAGATCAAATTGCCACTTCATGTTAAGTTGAGGTTCGTATGAGAATCCATCGAAATGGGGTCTAGTACAAATTTAAGGCACAAATGTACACAGTTGAACGAACCAAATTTTTGGAAACGTTGGTAATTATATTTAATATTTTTCCCTAATTATCTAATTACTTCTAATGGTGGCTGTAAATTCCCAAAACTATCAAAGTAATAGGAGTCTGATCCGTCCTTGTAATACGCTACCCAATGTGTTCCGTCTGATGTCGAGTCTGCTAAATTTACTATTCCACACTCAGAATGAAGTGGAAATTTAGGTAACTCATCCTTCATGTAAACTCCACGGAAATTTTTTATATTTTTAAAACCAAACGATAATATATCAAAGTTGGTTAATGCTCTTTTGGGTAGTTCATTTAGAAGTTTTTTTGGTTGCGTTTTTGATTTTTATTATTTTTTGTGATTGAAATTCCATAGCCTTTTCGGTAAGGATGCAAATACAAACCACCCCCCAACGCTACCGATTCCAGTTTTCTATGGTGTCTCTTGTTTTCCTCAAGTTCAGCTTTTGCGTTTTTAGCTGAATTAATAGACTTTACAATGGCTGCACTACCTGATGCTAAACTACCAACAGCTCTAAGGGCTGTTAAAATAGGCACCAATGGTAAAAAACCAAAAACTTTTGTTCTTGGCACGATTATATTTTTTTTTACATCCAACAGAGTTAGATACTCACTCCGAGCGACATTTACTGTATTCAATAAGTCAAGGAACTTATGCTTTTGTAATTCAATGGTTGCCTTTTTGATGATTGAGATTTCTCTTGCTTAGTTCCCATACCAAATTTTTTCTTTAGTTTCATCATGTTTGTGACGAAATATGCTGCAGCCTTCTCGCTAATACTACTATTTGGTGCTTTAACACGTTCCCAAGCCCGATCAATTAAAACTGAGTCCGCTTTATGTCGTTCACCCAAGTCCTTGTTATTTGAATAAGCCAAATCGTGGATGCGACAAGCTTCATTATATACCCCGGTCATCGCGAGCTAATCGTTTTTCTAGCCTTGTATCAGGTCCACAGTAATTGTATCCTGGTATATGAGCCTCAAAGGGTAGAGTATTTATTAAATTATTTATGAGACCAGTTCCCTGCTTGACTTTTGTATTATGACTGATTACATTATAAAGTCGTTTGCCCATTTTATATAAACCTCAATTAACGAGTGATTGTCCATGAATGAAGTAGCTTTCTTTAAAACATGCGTTTATTAACACAAAATAAAACCATTACAGTAAGAAACGTTGAAGGCGCTGGACATGAGAAGAGTACACAACATCGTCACAGCTCCTTGTTACCAAACACAATTAGAGCTTTAATTGTTGGACCATCCAATTGTGGGAAAACTAATGTTATGATAAGCCTTATCGAAAGTCCAAATGGATTAAAATTTGAAAATATTTATATATTTTCAAAGAGTTTATTTCAACAAAAATATCAGTATTTGGAAAAACTTGTCAAGCCAATACGGGGTATGGGTTATTACACATTTTCAACGAATGACAGTGTTTTATCCCCACAAGAAGCTAAAAGGAATTCTATTATGATCTTCGATGATGTAATCAATGAACGCCAGGACAATATCCGAAGCTTTTTCTCTTTCGGTAGACATATGAATGTATATATATTCTACTTATCTCAAACGTATACGCGGGTGCCAAAACAAATTATTCGCGAAACCACAAACTTTTTGATTTTATTCAATCAAGATCAGCTCAAAATGCGTGGAATATATCGTGATCATGTGAGCAGTGATATGACGTTTGAAACATTTATGAATATATCAAGGAAGTGCTGGGAGGACAGATTTGGGTTTTTAGTAATCTCAAAGGACGATAATATGAAAACTGGGCGATATCGCAAAGGATTTGATCGATTCATTGTACTCGAATAAATACTGTTATAAGTATAATGAGATTAATAAAAAATAAACAGTTCAGAATCCAACTTCACAATGACTACATCACTAACAATATCTTTAAATGGGAATACATCGATACTAAGTGAAAATTTTTTTCCACAAATTGATCTAAAACGTAACTATGAATGTGCTTTAATCGATTTTTATACATTCAACTCTATACCGAATGTGGACAAGGGGAATAATATATTTCAAATTGGGAATAAAGTAATAGAAATTCCTGTAGGGTCATATGAGTTTGATGAAATTGTAAAATATATTATTACTAAACTGAAACAACACAATCTTCATGACACAATAAAAATTGAATGTAACACAAACACTTTACAAGTTGAAGTTGTCACCAAAAATGAGACGGTATATTTCAATCATGAACGATCAATTGGTCAGTTATTTGGATTCAATAAACGAAAATTAAGACCACATGATAATGAAGTTTACATCTCGGATAATCCCGTAAATATTTTAAAAATAAATTCTATTAGATTGGAATGTAATATTATTAGCGGGTCATATGTGGGAAATAGAGCAAACCATGTGCTTCATGAGTTAGGAATAAATATACCTCCAAGGTATAAATTAAATGAAAATCCGAGGGATCTTGTTTATTTACCTGTCAACACCCGACAAATCAGGACGCTTGAAGTTCGCATAGTTGATCAGGACGGAGACTTGATTATTTTGCGTGAAGAAACTGTATCAATTCCACTTCACTTACGACCAGCAGAATGATTATTTATAATAAAAACTCATCACATCGCTCCTTTGATAGCATTATCAAATCTAAAGTTGAAGTGAAAACATATTCATCGTCATCATCATCATCATCATCTCGAAGGACTAAAACTCATCGTCCTGCGGAGCTGGGACTGCTATATCAATCCAACCTTAGTTCAAGGTACACAGTTTATTTGGAACGTTAAGTTGTCTTCAAGTACAGAACGTCCACGTTTTGCCGTCATTGCATTTACATTAAATGGGGAACTAATTACAAATAATTTGAGAAATGCTAAAGTTTATTTAAATTCCGAAGTTTTTCCTTATGAAGATTTGAATGTGAAATATAATGAGGATCGGTTTGCTGTCTTGTATGATATGTATACAACATTTCAAGAGAGCTATTACAATCGAGAGCCACGGGCTCTTTTATCACCCATGGAGTTCAAGTCAAAAGCCCCCATTGTTGTTGTTGATCTCTCTTATCAGAATGAGTCAGTCAAATCAGGACCGAATGATGTTAAAATATCCACTGAGCTAACCGATGCGAGTCAAATGAATACAAAGGTATATTGCCTTCTCATTCATGATCGACTAGTTGAATATACGCGACTGACTGGCTTAGTTCAACGAGTCGTTTAAAAAATTTAGAAAGGATTCGATTATTCAAATTTTGGAATTCATTGCGTGTAGACGTTCACTAAGCGCTCAAAAATGTTATCACTCAAAAACAAAGTCAACAACACAACTCCCAAAACAATGCAACAGCTTGTGACAAAAATAAACAATTTCATGAAAATGTTTAAAGAACAAATTTTCCCTGAACATGTGGAATATCTGGAGGATTCATTAAATTATTTTAATAAGAGGATGCCTGATACACCGATGGTTTCTAATATACATTGACAACATTTCACATCTTGTTGCTGGGCTTATGATGAAGTTAGTGAAGGAGTTGATACCTGCGCATGTCATTTCTTTACTGTACGCTCACAAAAATCTCTAAAAATTATGAAAATGTATGTAAATTTAGAACATCGTTTCTGATTATTGTACTTGAAAAATAAAAAATATATTGTATACACAAAAATAAAATTTTATAAATTTGTATTGGAAAATGGGACTTGGGGAAATTTATTTTTCAGATTTTGGTGTCTTGAATTTGAGATGATGGGGTGGGATGCTTCTCGAGTTTGTTGAGAAACCGAAACATGAGGATCCAGCGGGAAAATCACTGACTGTCCTTATCAAGGGTCTTGGGTGACCATCCTCGTTGAGAAACCGTTACAAGTGTATCCATTTACCCAACTCCCACACACTGGGAAACCGTTACAAGTGTATCCATTTACCCAACTCCACACACTCCTAGTTGCGTTGACTAATTCAACGTATGTGGAGAAGGAGTTGGGAAAATCACACACTGACCCTTTCAAGGGTCTTGGATGATCGTCCTTCCTAGGAATTTAGATCGCTTCTTCAATTACACACCCTCCCTTTGACTCAGGATTGCTCGTGAACGTACACGTGCGAGGCAGGATCGCTGCGGCGCGGGATCGCTCGTGTGCGGTGCGGGATCGCTGCGGTGCACCCTTCTCCATTACACTCCCTCCATTTTTTAAGTGGAGGGTCGTGGGTGAACGAGTACATGCGCCTGATAAACATACACGTGCGGGACAGGATCATTCGCGATCGTGGGAACCCTTGAACACTTGTTTCTCAAGTGTCCTTTTACATGCTGTGACCCTAATTTATTCCATCTTTATTACCCCCTCGGTTGACAGGTTGACATCTAACCCTCATTAATTGCATTTTTTATTACTTAATTTTGACAGCAAACCCATTAAATGCATTTTATTACCCTTGCCGACATCAAAGGTCCCGAAAATTGGGTAAATATACTACTGTCCTCTATTAGATCTGTTACCTCTAAAGTACATTACTTTATTGATGTCACCGGTAACTCTTGAACTCGTTCTTATATATGCGCTTATCGCTGCATCCATAGTGGTGCAAGTCCCTGCTTCCAGTACTGTTTTGATACTTTCGTGCTCGGCACGATTTATCATGGTGTCAATTGCCTCTTTAGTACTTGACTAGTGGCATGTTTTAGAGGTATACCCTCATCGATAAAGGAATCTTCTAATAGCTTTCTTAGTCTATCAATTATATTATATGTATATTACAAGTGGGAGGGGTAGCGTTTGGCTAAAAATAGGGACGTAACCTTCGCGGTACGGCCGCAAAGCATTGCTGCGGCGCTTCTCCCACGCCGTTCCTCCGCCCGAGGCCTGGACATCACCGACGCTGCATAATTGCTTACCGCCTGCCAATTATCATCGCTGGCAAGCATCAAGCCGATCAGATTGTCGGCCTCTAACTGGGCGCCTAGGTTCTCCTCCAGCTGGCTCCTCTCGTTCTCAAAACGTCCACAGAAGAACAGTACGTGCTCCGCGGTCTCCTCGGAGCCGTCGGTGCACCAAACGCAGGCAGCGCTGTCCTCATGTCCTCCGAACTCCGTCGCGAGCGGGGCAAGCCGGCCCGAGCAGTTAATGCGCTTAACTACCGTTTTGTAGGCGCTCCCCCACGGGTCGTGGTCCGCCGAAGGCGGGTGGCCAAGATCGTAAAGATGGCGGCATGGTCGCTGTCTGTATAGACCTCGCTGAGTTCCCATAGGCACTGCGAGGCTTTTGAGCCGCTCACGAATGTGAGGTCGACCACTGAGCCGGCACCGGCCCGGGAGAACGTGTGATGCCCCCCGTGTTTAAAAGCGCAATGTCGAGCATCGCTATGGCTTCCAGCAGAGATCTGCCTCTGGCGTTGGTGTATGCGCTGCCCCAGTCCACAGCCCAGGCATTAAAGTCGCCCGCAATCAGAACGGGAAACCTGTCCCTTGCATCGGTTGCCAAGCGATCCACGCTGTCGCAAAAAGCTTCCAGCGAGAGGCTCGGAGCAAGGTAGACACTATATATCCACCAGCTGCCTACCTTCGGCCGAATAAACCCGTTTGAAGCGTACACCTCGGACAGTCGGGTGGCACCTACGCCGCTCGTCCAGAGGGCGGCTTTCCCCGTGCTGTCGGCTACCCAGTTGGGGTTGTTCCCGATCTTGTATGGCTCGCTGAGCACTGCCAGGTCCACACCACACTCCCTCGTTGTCTGCAACAGCAGGTCTTGTGCCGCCGCGCAGTGGTTCAAGTTTAGTTGAACCCACCTAAAGCAACTCGCAGGGTTAGTGCACGTTGCAATTTTGTGCCCGGCTTGTCCGCACTTAAAGCAGGACTTGCTTCTGTCTACTGAGCTCGTGCACCTGCTGGCGATATGGCCCATCTCCAAGCATTTAAAGCACTTCGGGCGCGAATCCACTTCCTTGATCGGGCACTTGCACCACCCGATCTTCACCTTGCCCAGCGATGTGAGCAGGTTCGCCTTGCTGGTCGGCACCGAGATCGTCGCAGTCTGCGTCTTGGAGCGACCGACTCTGAAGCTCCTGACTACCACCAAGTTGATTGGGAGTCCTGATTGCTCGGAGAGTGCTTCCGCGAGCTCCTCTCAGGAGGCTAGCTCGTCCAAGTCGCGCACCACAAATAGCGACTGGGGTGTGGCTGCACGGATGGAGATTCTGTCCCCCAACACACAGCCGATATCTTCCATGAGCTTCTCGGCATCATGGTCTTCGCCTGATAGCTCCAACAGTAGGTCCCCTTTGGCAGTCCTCCTGGTCGAGGTGACCTTCTCTGCTATTGCCTTCATCCTGGCGTCCTGTGAGCGAGTCACCAGGCACAGTATCTCGCCGTAGGAAGATTCCGCCGTAGGGCTGAGAATCAATGAGAAGGTCGTCCAGAATAGCACCCATCTCATCGATTTGGGACGCTATAGATTTCGCCCTTTTTGTTGGGTGCGCACGGCCCGTAGGGCTTGGAGTGTCCCTAGCCCTTTTCCGCCCCGCTTCCTAAGGGGTTTGGGATTGGCATCGGTGCTGGCGCGGGTGGATTTCCACCTCTGTGGTTGCCACCTGGAGTACTAGTGTTGTTACCAGACATTCCTTTTATTAGTGCAGCTATTCACCCTGCTGCCGGGTTGCGTTTTCTACCTCCCGCCAGGTTATATAGACTGCCGACCGATACGGTACAGACGCAGACCAAACCGCCGGCCATTATGGCGCAGACGCGGTGTGGATTTTTATGGGGGTCGTCGCTATATGGATCTGCCGGCCACTGTGGCGCAGACGCAGACCGCTCGGCCGCCCAATGTGGGACCGACGCTGAGCGTAGCGATCGTGGCTTGTGTTGCACAGTGCGGTGCTTCCAACGGAGGCCGAGGGTTTCTCCCCGACTTAACCGATGGGGGTTATACCGCCCCGTCTCGGTTGCCAGAGCCCCGTTTCTAGGTGTGCCGTTTCGCGGAGGGGATGGCAGTTGGTCTGCTCCGTGACCTTTACCACCTCTTAGGCCACCGGCGTGCTGAGAGGGAGTTTCACGTCCGAAACCTGCCTCCTTGCCAAAGGATCGGAGCAGCAGCCCAGAACAGTATGCTACCGTCGATGCTGCCTTTCCGCAAGTACGTGACGTAGCGAGTAGCTTTGGTCAGCCTACACAATTACGTTCACCAGCGCCCCCTGTCGGTCAAGCGCCTACCGGAGCTTAGCGGTGGGAGCTTCAGTGTTACGGAAGATGTAGGGTAAGGTGGGGCAAACCCGACAGTGTGGGTAAACCCGACCTCCCTCTGTTATCGACAATCGGAAGCACTACGCAAACTAATATTAGTGGTATCGTGTAGAGCATCGAAAATAACCAATATGGTGGTATGTAACTTTTTCATCAGTCAGCAATGAGTTGCTAAAACGACGGCAAGTTTGTTTTTACAATTTCGAGTTTCATTTTTGTGCCCAGTTGACTACAGGATATTTCATATTGCTAAAGTGATCACATAAGAAAGGTTAGTGGATTTAGATTCTATGATTAAGGTCCTACAAAGTGCATATTAGTTTGGTTCAATTTTTTACATATTTTTATTTTTAATTGCATTGTTATGAAAAAAGACGTGGTGGGGCAAACCCGACCGCTTTTTTTAATGTTGTTTTTGCTATGAAATTGTTTATTTATCAAATAAAAAGAATTATTATTATTATTTTCTAGAATAGGCGTGAAAATAGACCATTCGCGGTCGATTTTTAGCTTCCAAAGTCCACGATTCTGAGTCAATGACTTACAGCAAGCTATTTGAGCAGTGAATCGAGTGACTTAGATTAATAATTTTGCCATTTCCATTTTTTTCCATTATCATTCATTACCGTTACATAACATAATATTCATTGATAAATCATTGTAAAACCATTATATTTAGGTTATATCTGTACTGCATCAAGCAAAAATATAGGCGGTCGGGTTTACCCCACCATTTTCCGAAGGTATGAATAAAAGCTATACATAGAAAGTTGCGCAGGAGTCTAACCTTTAATTTGGTATATATAACAACTTAATCCAATGTAAAATACACATTTTATAGCCAAAACCATTTACTAGGTCGGGTTTGCCCCACCTTACCCTAATCTTACGTGGTTACTCCACTTCCGAGCACTGGCCCGACAGCTGACCTGGCGATCAGCTGGCATGATATGCCACTTCGAGCGGGTCGCCACCTTGGTAAGAGTAAATTACCAACGCGAAGGAAGAGAAAGTTGGAACAAGCCCCTGGAGAGGGGTGTCCCCCCACTCACCCCTGTCGCCGCCAAGGTGGCCAGCGTCTGTAAGCTCTGGATTCTCCTGAGGGCGGTACCGAAGTCCGAGGTTTCCGAAACGCACAGGTATGTACGGCCTGGCGTTCAGTGAACCTTCACACACACTCACGAATCACTACCGTCCTAGGTTTGGCAGTTTATACGCCTTCCCGGAGGAGCACCCGGGAAACACAACCTCACCGTTCAGCGCGCGCACAAACTCCACTGACTTTATTGTAACTATTTACCAATGTTTGGGCTTTTTTATTTATCGTTGCAGCTTGTATTGGTCTATTTTTCGTTAAGCATTTATAAGATTTTCTGAAATTTTCTTTTGACTCATTTATCTGATCAACACGCTTTTCCTAGTCCATGCTATGGTATTAGTTGCTAGGATACAAAGATTCATAAACCTTATCTATAGTGCGCTATGTTTGAGCTACACTCATTGTTGGCACTTGCTATATATGTATTTCTGGATTCTTATCTATTTAAAGTTAATATTACGTTTATATTTTAATTATTCATTTTTTTTTTATTCATAATTGAGTTCTTTTATACATATATTCCTTAAAATATTATCTAAACCGTTATTAGTGCTACGGTATTGTTTTTTAAGACACTTGTTATGTACTTTGTATAATTTTATCAATGCATTAGATACCATAATTAGAGCAATTACAATTAGTATTATAATTATCCAGAATAAGATTGCATTTTGGACTTCCTTTATTAATGACATTTGCTGTGGAGTCAACAGTTTTAGTTTATATTAAACCCATTTTGGGTATACTAAGTTTATAGTTTTGTAAAAAATTTTCTCTATTTTCATATATGTTTTCAGATTTGCTTATTCTATGTATCTCTATGGACATTTATATTTGGAATTATTTTGTTTCTTAAATTTTGTCAATGTTAGTTATGCTAAACATTATTGCATGCCTGATCTAGCTATGGCTCCACTTTACAATGTGTCTTACAAAATTTTTCTTATATATATTTATTTTTGTGGTAAATTAATTAATTATTTAATATTTTAATTCTGGTGATGTTCATCTGCTGTGTCAGCTGGTCGTCGCCGGGGGTGGCACGCTGACTCTCCCTCTCTGCTGTCTATTTCTTGGCTGCTGCTGTTGTTGATGGCTTCATACAAGTCCCCAGACAGTGAGGACTCCAGATTCCCTCGCAGTCCGGTGGGCAGCTCTTTTTGGGCTTCGGTGCCGGTGCTGTTGCTGGATATGTTGTTGGTTTTGGAACTTCATCAATTTTTTTTATATTTTTAATGTTTTCTGAGTGAGTTTTCTAGAGTTTTTGGGTCTTTAATTCTTGCTGATAATGCAGCAAGTGGTCTAGCTCTCCATGTAGCACACAAGCTTTCGACCAAACCGGTGGCATTTGCTGACCGTATATTAGCCACCTTACGTGGGCTATACGTTTGTTCAACTTGGTCTTTAGACCGCCACGGTGCTTTTCCATTCCTCAATACAACTCTACTCACTCAGATTAAAGTTTCCTTCTCTGATCCGTGGATAATTAGCATTCCAATTCTACGTCCATGCTCGTCAGTTATTTCCACTCATTGTCCGTTAAAGTTGATAATATTTCTTCTAACTCGAAGACCATCAACGACAGCCGCAGATCTCTTCACGAGATGGCGGAGCAGTACGACCTCCACCTCATCTGGGTCCCAGGACATAGGGACATCGAGGGCAACTGCGCTGCCGATGAGCTGGCCCGGCAGGGTACAACCTCCCCTCTTCAGCCGGAGAGGGAGTTAGTTGACATGCCCATGGCCACTCGCAGACTACTTTTTTGGGAACACTTTCATCTCCTCGCGGACAGGAAATGGGAAAACCTAATATCCTGCCGCCACGCTAGAATGATATGGCCACGCCGATCAGCGAAGCGCTCCAAGGAGCGCAAGCAGAGCAAGCTGCGCCCTTGCCGTTAGGGCTCTCACTGGTCACTGGCTACTTGGAACGCATGCGTCCAGGCTGTCGGTGCACCACAACGACTTCTGTAGAAGCTGTAGGGATGAGGAGGAGGAGGAGACAGTACTTCACCTCCTCTGTCACTGTCCAGCCCTAAGCAGACGGAGACTGCAGTTCCTGGGCTCTTTCACCCTTGTGGATCTCGCCGAGCTTAGCGAGACATCACCGAGGCAGATAACCCGATTCATCCAAGGATCGGGTTGGTCCTCTCTAACTTAGGATTGGTCATTGGCCCATGAGAACCTGTAGCGGATGGGGGATCTAAGCCTACGCGGCATTACAAGGAGCCTCCTCAGGCTCAGGTGGACGGCCCGGCTCTCTGAGCCAGCCGTCACCGCCCTAACCTAACCTAACCTAACATACGTATGAACGTGTGATTATATGACGGAGAGCTAGAAGTTGTTCGATGATTGTGTAGCGAGTACCTTGTTAGTTTTCCAATTGTTCTTCCGCTGTTTGTGTGCTTCTTCTTGATTTTTCTCCTTAGCAACACAACCACGCTAAACCAGGGCCACACTCGATCTTTTTGTATATCAAGATCACACAACCAAATACATCCCGTCCTATCGATTAGTATCGTAAGCAAGTTAACCATCGATAAGGCGCTCATTTCAAAATAACATTTCCTTCTCAGACATATATACATGTTGAAATATATTTTTGTGAAAGTAAAGTTGGAAAATATATGAAAATAGCATGTTTAATTTAATTGATTCTTCTCATAATGTATATTTGATTATATACTAACACTAGCGGGCCCTATGAGCTTCGCCGCATGCAGTCTTAAAATTCAATGAAGCGGAATCCTTTCATGTCGATGAAGTGTCCCCTCCAAAGATTGAGATAGATGTCACGAAAAATCGCTCTTCGAGCATCAGTTACTGAGCAGTTGTCGTCAGTGTTCGTGTCAGGCTGTCTCCGTCTGACAGTTTCGTATTTTTTTTCTCCCCAATCAACACAACCAGAAAACACAATAAAAAGAAAAATAAGTGTTCTACTCAGAGCTAGAGCAGGCCTGCTGCTTTTTTTTCAGTTTTTTTAGTGAGCAGACAGAACAAAAAAATTTGGTTGAGCATATTTTGCAAGCTCTGATTTTAACACAAGAAGACATTTTAATTTTTTGATAATGCATTCATTACAGGTCGTGACATACAAAAAAAAGTTAGTGCGATGAACTATTATTCGTACAGATACATTCGCCCTCAAGAAGACAATTTCATTTTGAGATGTGGCAAACTTTTCAATCAATACGCTGTTGACATGTACGCCAAAATAGAAACAGAACGTATAAATTACCTTCGATTCAATCAAGCAAATTTACGATCGGAAGAATATATACTCTGGCGAGATGCCATAGAGAATGGTGGTAATGCAAATGATACCGGTCGTTTAACAATATTACCATCCACATATGTCGGCAGTCCGCGTCACATGCATGAATACACCCAAGATGCAATGTCATACGTCCGCAAATATGGTCGACCAGACTTATTTATAACATTTACATGCAATCCACAGTGGGCGGACGTAAATGATAATTTATTTGTTGGTCAAAAACCAATTGATCGGCACGATATAACTGCGAGTGTTTTTCAACAGAAATTCATTGATAGATTTGATTGTCAAATTTAAAATATTTGGAAACGTGCGTGGCTGGATGTATTCGATAGGCAAAAACGAGGGCTACCGCAAGCACACATATTGATATGGTTGATTCAAAAAGTTACACAAAATGAGATTGATCGCATTATATCAGCCGAAATTCTAGATCAAAACAGCTATCCACAATTATTTCAAATTGTTACGAAAAACATGATTCACGGCCCATGCGGTGAACTAAATTTAAATTCGCCATGCATGATCGATGGAAAATGCTCAAAGCGGTATCCAAGAGCATTGTGTTGTGATATTATTCACCGCTATTATCAAAAATACTTGAAGCTCACATTAACGTTGAATATTGTAATTCAGTGAAGTCGATCAAATATATATGCAAATATATCAACAAGGGAAGCCGACATGACTGTTTTTGGAGTAGCTGATGACAATAAATATGATGAAATTTCACAATATCAAATGGGACGTTAAATTAGCACTAATGAAGCTCTTTGGAGAATTTATTTATTTCCAATGCATGAGCGATATCCTGCTGTGGTTCATTTGGCTGTTCATTCGGAGAATGGACAACGTGTTTATTTTACTAATACAAATGTGGAGCAGAGAGCGGCACAGCCACCAGCAACAACATTAAGCCTATTCTTCCAATTGTGTGAAAGTGATGAATTTTCCAGAACATTGCTGTATTCGGACGTACCACACTATTTCATTTGGACTGAAAAAAAATGGAAACGACTTAAAAGAATTGCCCAAGTTGATGGTCATCCAGGCGTTTTTAATGAAGATACTATGGGAAGGCTGTACACAGTTCATCCTAACAACGCAGAGTGCTTTTATTTGCGATTGTTGTTGGTAAACGTTGTAGGACCACGCTCCTATTAAGACATCGATATTTTTTTTTTTTTTTTTTTTATGCTTTGCGTTTATTTATTGAATCTTCTCATTTTTGAGACTAACAATAAGTGTATCAAATCTTATACTATAACCTAACTAGGAGTCATGTAGACTGAGACAGTGGCCCTGACAAGTTATGGCTGGGTTGGAAGGTCTGTACGTTGCAGGCGGGTTCGGCTGGTGACCCGAGTCAAGACCCTTGCTAGAGGATTTGGGTGGCCAGAGAGTTTTTCATTGTAGGACGCTTTTTGCTTGTCTATTTCATATTTTACTGCGAGAATGCCGAGGTCCCTGTGGATGTTTTGGTTACGAATATACCATGGTGCCCCAGTCATAGTTCGCAGGATCTTTGATTGGGCTCGCTGTATGATGTCTATGTTGGTTCTGCTCGCGTTCCCCCACAGCTGGGAGCCATACGTCCAGATTGGCTTAAGAGTGGAGTTGTAGAGCAGGACCTTGTAGTCCAGACACAAGGGCGATCGTGAGTTTATAATCCAGTGTCTGTTAAGAGTAAACGTTATGTGTTTACACTTTTGATCGTTTATTTTAATACGCCAGTCAGATAGCCACTTCTCGACTACCACGAGGTGGTTGGCGAGTTGGGTTGTTGCACGGACTGGGCATCTGGAGCGGCTAAGGATCGCAGTGTCGTCGGCGAAGGTGGATGTTGTTAGTCGGTAACTCGTGGGAATATCTGCTGTGTAAAGGACGAGTTGGCCCAAGTGCGCTACCTTGTGGGACCCCAGATTCGATAGTGTAGCTGTCGGAAATTGTTGTGTTACATCTTACTGCGAAGGCTCTATTGTAGAGGTAGGATTCAAGAAGTTTATGAGTGTACCCGGGCAAGTGTGTTTTAATTTTAATCATGAGACTTTTGAGCCAGACGCGGTCGAATGCTTGAGATACATCGAGGAATATCGCGCTGCAATATTCCCTATGTTCGAAGGCTGTGCGAATTTCTGATGTTATTCTGTTTACTTGCTCGATAGTTCCGTGTTTTTCTCTGAAGCCAAATTGATGGGCTGGGATAATGTTGTGGGCTCCCATATATGGTATTATGCGCGTTAGAAGGCATTTTTCGAATAATTTGGACAGGCATGATAATAAACTTATTGGTCTGTAAGATGACGGAATCGTGTGATCTTTTCCGGGCTTCGGTATCATTATAATAATTGATTTTTTCCATTTCCTTGGATAGTAGCCGAGACTTATGATTCCATTGAAGAGTTTACAGATGACTTCAATAGCACAGTACGGAAGTTCCATTATCATTTTTGTAGTTATTAGGTCACCTCCTGGAGCCTTTTTTGGTTTTAGCTCCCTGATGACTTTTGTGATCTCGTTCGGCTGAAATGTAGTTGGCGTGGATTCAGTTTCGAGGTGGATTTGCGGAGGAACATAATCATTAGCTGCGGGGTTCGGCTGGAAGACGCCTCTGAGATGTAAGGCAAATGATTCGGCTCTATCTTTGTGGCTGCGGGCCCAGCACCCTGAAGAATTCCTTATAGGGGTGACGGTTTGAATTGGAGAGCTTAGATTTGAGCTTAGATTTTGAGCCCTCCACAAGGGATGCTTTGTACTAGTTGGCGAGAGTTTTCCAATATATTTAAGTTGTTCATTTTCAGCTTCTTGCTTCAGGGCCCGGTTTAGATTGCGGGTGGCTTCAGTAAGACGTTGCTTTGAGCATGGCGATCTTCTGGTTTGCCACGCTCGTCGCAGACGCCTCTTTTCCTGAACCAGCTGTTCGATTTGCCGGTTGGTTTTGAACTTCTTAAATTCCCCATCTTTCCGTATAGGGGTTGAGATCCTGGCTGCTGTGACGAGTACCTCTTCCAGGGCGGCGGTGGAGCAGTCGATGTCCGCTTCAATATTTAGTTGGGGAGTTAGCTCAATGTGGGAACTCACATACTTTCTGTATTTCATCTAGTTAGTGTTGTGCGACGTCAGCCTGTAGGGGTGGTCCGTAATTTCTGGGCTTTGAGAAGGCTTATCAACAAAGGCGAGTGGTCAGATGAGAGATCCTGTAGTGCTATGGCGCTTATTAGATTACGTGGGATGTTTTTTGTCACCGCGAAATCAATTAGATCTGGGATCTTTTTTGGGTCTGCAGGCCAATATGTGGGGCTACCAGGAGAAACGTAGTCCAGTTTATTGCTCACCTTTAAAGGTGCAATATACAGTTGCCTTCCCTTGGGAGTCACGAGGTGTGATTGGCCCCCAGAGAGTTGTAGAAGTCCATGAATTGACCTTCAGAGATAGTAAATCCAGTGGGCGGCAATGCAAAGGTTGCCGTATCCTGAGTGCACTTTTATGGACGTGGCTTGCAGGTAATTTCTTACAAACCTTCGATGAAAATGGTGTTTGATGCGTTCTGTGATTAAGATGCCCGTTCCGCCGTGGGCCTTGCCATCCGGATGATCTCTGCGGTAAAAGGTATAACCTCTTATATGGAAGTTATATCTCCCTGTGAGGTGCGTTTCAACCAGCAGCATGGCGTCGATGTGATTTACGTTTAGGAATTGAGTTATTTCAAGTTTATGCCGTGAAATGCCGTTGGCATTCCACATGGATATACGTAGGTTAGTCATTTATTTTTTGGACTGTTGTGCTACAAGCAACTGAATTACCATATTCTGGTTCTGAACAAGGGTTTGCATGGTTGTTTTATTGAAAGACATAAGTTCCATCATACTTTGTTGCATGGTGAACATCATAGATTCCAATTTGCTTTGCGGCTGCCCTGGAACCTGCTGAGCATTTTCTGAGTGAAGCTGGGGTGGATTTTCCATGCCTGTTTTTAGTGCTGCCCAAATGATGATCTGGCTGCCTTGGCGAAAAATACGTCTGGCGTACTTTTTGATTTGTAATACACATTTTGCGTATGTTGTGGGTGCGTAGCTGTCGCTCGTCGCATGCGACTCTTCAGCTCCTTGTAGACCGCACAGCCTCTGTAGTTTGCCGTATGGTTTCCTCCACAATTGGAATAAATATAAAGATTTAAGGCCGAAGACTTTATAAATCGAATGCGTCATCATACCAGAAATCACGATTTGCTGATCTCATTGGAAATGTATACCGAGGCATAGATATCGATTGAAGATATGTGCCTTGCGATGGCAAATAAAGCATTAGGTCAATTTGGTATGCCTTCACCGAATCGTCCAATGAATGATTTATTTGATCGAGAATTGCAACGTGAATATCAATGAATTGCAAACATTTGTGAATTCGAGTTTACCAAAATTGAACGACAACAAAAACATGTTTACGATACCATTATGCAAAATGATGTTGGTGGATTGCATTTTTTGGATGCGCATGGAGGTACGCGTAAAACATTTGTGGTCACAACAAAAAATTTCAATGGCACTTGCTTCGTCAGGAATTGCTGCTACTTTATTGGATTTACACTCAGTATTAAAATTGCCGTTAAATGTGCAGGTTTCTTTGTATTCATTGATTGATCTATTTAAAATACATTAGTGCTAATTACTATATTATTTTTGAACGTATAGGTGATTGACAATTCCACATGAAACTTATCAAGAAATTCTGCAATGGCAAAAGTTTTGCAGCAAGCATCAATTATTCGATTGGATGAATGTACAATCACCCATACAAAATCTCTGGAAGCATGAACAGAACATTGCAAGATCTACGTCGCAATCAACAAATTTTTGGTGGTGCACTAATGTTTTTGTCAGGAGATTTCCGCCAAACATTGCCCGTCATTCCACGTGCAACGTTAGCGGATCAGGTCAATGCGTGCTTCAAGTCATCTTTCCTGTGGCAATATGTCCAAAAATTGACATTGAACATAAACATGCGTGTTCAATTGCACAATGATTAATCTGCGTCGGCGCCCGGCCCCCTGGCTCCGGTGCACTTCGGGAGGTGGGCTAGGGGAAGTAGGGTTGTACTCGCCGGGAGGTAGCCCCGTCCCACCCGCGGCGGCGTATCCCTCGGGGGGTCGCGAATGGTAGTCTTCAGCGGTGGGGTCCTCCCCGCCGACCTTTGAGTCTGGCCCGGCCTCGTCGTCCGAGATGGGGTCAAAGAGAGCGCCGAGCGGTGCAGGCCATTGTGGCGACAAGTCGTCGAAGAGTTCCGAGAGGGCCGCCTCCACGTCCTCCTCGTAGAGCTGACGGGGCACTTCTTCGTCCTCGTTGTCCGACGTGATCTTCTCTAGCGGTCTGACGGGCGGCGCAGATGCGGCCGCTTTTTGCCCTGGGCCCTGGGCCAGGATCGGATCTCCGCGGGCCGGGATGATCCCAAGTCGGTCGTCTTGGGGATGGGGCCGTCGACGGCCATCGTGGAGTAGGACCTCCAGCAGCTCCTCCAATGCCGCGCCCATCTAAGACGAATCGTCTGGCACGTCCAATGCGACCTGCAGAGGCGGAGCGGCCATGAGCTCCTCTCGGATGGCCTCTCGTGTGATGGGGCGGTCCTCCGGACAGCAGTGACTGGGAATCGACTGGTCGCGTTCCATGGCGGGAGCTGGGAGTGCTGGACTTGGCGAAGTCTCCTGAAGGTGGCGGCAAAGAGCGTGCGGACGCAGTTACACTGCAGCGCGGAGTAGACGGCGTGCGGGCGGGGATGCCTTGTTGGAACTGGAAGCGCTCGTGACGCTGGGCGCGGTGGAATCCTAACAGCGGGGGCGCAAGATCCGGGGTGCTGAAGGCGCGGTGGCGCGGTGCAGCGGCGTGGTGCCTTTGGGTGGCGAAGCGTCGTCTGGTGGGATCTGTGGAGGGAGAAAGAGAGAGACCTTGTTAGGAGGCACTTGGTACGGGTCCCTACCTAACAGAGAATGGCTCAATTGGCCTGCACTCCGGTCACCGACTCCGGCAGGAGGAGCAATGTTACTCCCCTCTCGGGGTGAGGCGTGGTCGCACCGACGAGCGGTGGCGCGTCTCTGTGGCTTTCATCGGCTGGGTTTCCCTGGGTGCCGCGGCTCCTACTGTGGTCCTTGATGTCGTCGCCTTCATCGTTTTCAGCCCCCTCATGGTAGGGTTTCAGCTGGTTGAGGCTCGCGGTTCTCCGCCGGCGGCTGCCGGGCACAAACAGCTGCACTATGTTGGGCAACCGTTTCGTTTCGGGGCTGTGGCGTCTGCCACGGGCAGAACGTGGCTCCAACTGGGCTGCTGGCTTTCCATGGTGGTTGTTTCCGCAGCCGGATTGGCCTTCGACTGCCTGGAGGGCGGGTGGCCTCCGGTTCCGGAATCTCTGTCTCCTGGTTGGGTCCTGGCGCTGGAGTTCGGGGCTGCGATCGCGGCGGAGGGCGGGGCCGGCATCTGGGTGCCGGGTCGGCAGGCTGATCCGGTCGGTTCTGATCCTGGTGGCGAGGTCGAGGGTGGTCCGATGGGCTGGAGTCTCGGGGTGTGGGGCTGGCTGATCTCGAGTGGATCCCAGTCGTCACTTCCTCGTATTCCTTTTCTATACTTTTATTTGTCGCGCCTACTAACACCTAACACGAACAGGCACGTGCTTGGTGTCAGATGGGCCACTTGAATGTACTGATCGTAGTGCATCAACGTCCGATGTCCATATGTCGCATGTTATTGAGATATCCGAGATATCTTTCAGTATTATTGATAATTTTGCAGAAGTGTTTTTGAAATTGTTGACCATTAGCACATCCCTTAAGTGTGTCTTGCTTGGTAATTTGTATCTGGTATCTAATATCTGAGTATAATTAACAAATCCGTCATTTTCTACAATGTTAAATGGTTGTATATCCCTTGCAATCAGTTCAGTTAAAGCATTGTCATTATCGGTTATTCGTTGAGAATTCGACACGTAGAAAGCGGCTTTCTTGAAGTCAGAGTGCGTACAGGACTTAAAGCTGCTGCTTGAAGATGCAGTATTGTCGCTATCAGAGAGTAGAATGGCTGTGCTTGTGTCTGGTTTGTTGCTTCCCAAGCCAGGATGAAACCGCTTAAGATGGTCGTGCAAATTCGAAGTATTTCCGCTTGTTTTATATTCCTTACCGCAGTCAAGACATTTTGCCAGTTTTTTGTCTTCCGATCTTTGGAAATATTCCCATACTCTTGAAATGTTACTTTTTGTAATTCTCTACCTAGCTGGTTCCTTTTCCGTGTCTGAGCTGCTGCAGTCTTGCCTGTCTGCACTAAGTGCAGGGGACATCCAACGTTTACCTTCAATTAAACACACTATTGATCTAATTACTAATGATTAATACAATAAAATACCTTTTTTCACAAAACGCTCCATATCTTTCGGTTGAATTTTTCCTTTAAAATTACTTTACAACACGAAAAGAACACTAGATCACTATCGATGGTACTATCGAAAAAAAATCTATGGTTTTTTGTTCCCATCGATTGTGGCTCGATAGTGTCAAACTAACGATAGTGCCGATAGTGCCATCGATTGTTCTCCACCTGTAGTTTCCACGTTATAGGTTTATTTTCTAGACTCCAGAATTATTTGGCCGGCGGCCCGAAAGAAATGGCGCGCGGGGAAGAGGGGCCCTAATCCGGCGGGCGCCCTTGCCCGATGGCAGCAAAACTTAATTATTTAATCACATATATATATAATATATATATGGCCGGCGACCCAAAGAAAACGGCGGGGAAGGGGGAGAGAAGGGCCTTAGTTTGGCTAGCACCTTCCCCCGGCCTCTAACAAATGTTGGCCTGCGGCCATGGCTCACCCGCACACACACCTCGATTCCCCTTGGGGCAGTCGTGTCCTGGCGACGATCCTGTCGCAGGTCCTGGGCGCGCTGATGGCGTGACACTCGCGGCGGCGGACACACGTTTCAGATTTTCAACCGCGTGGTGGCGGGATCGCGGACTTAATTTTCGGCACTTAGAATTTGGGCTTCTGTTCGCTTTCAGAGTCGGGAACTAACTGCCAATGCCGTTCTCCCACGCATGCGCTGTTGCTCGGCTATGCTTTGGTGGTAGCGGCGAAGCTGCTGCTCTCCCGGCGCTCGGCAGTGGCGTGGTAATTTTCCACTCCCGAGGGTACAGCTTTTGCCTGCTTGTCGCCCTTTTTGGCGCGTGCCGACGCCTTTGCCGGCGATCGGCGGTTGCTCTTTCTCGCTCGTCTTCCCCTTCGTAGCTTATCGGCGTTTGAGTGGGTTTTTACGTGCGAGTGGGTTGTTGCGCACGCCGTTGAGTGAGTGTGCTTGAGTGATAGGTGTGACGGTGTGGTTGAGTGAGTGGCTTGTGTGCGCGGGCAGAACGAGTGAGTGTGCAGGCGTTTTAGTTATACTTAGACTTAGCTTATATTTATCTTATCTATATATATAAAATGCTTTGTCCTGACTGACTGACTGACTGACTGACTGACTGACTGACTGACTGACTGATATATACCAACCATGGCCAAACCACATGTCTTAGAGACTTGAAGTTTTTTTTTTTAAATCAGAAAAAAAATTTCCAGATTCGTATGGGTATTTTAATTTTCTAATTCCACCTGCAACCTATTTTAAAAAATAAAAAACGTAAATTAAAAAAAATAATATTAATGGGATAATATTGATATTTGTCTAAGGCTTAGAGTAGGCCTTGCCTCATTTTAAATTTGTCATTCGACTTCAAAGAATCTTTATTTCTCATTCAGTGCGCTGACTTCAAAGCGAAATTTAATACAAAATTTTAAGTGTGGATCTGCATCCGATTAAAGCGAGGATGCAATAGCGGGCCCCCTAGTCTATATATATAAAATGCTTTGTCCTCACTGACTGACTGACTGAATGACTGATATATCATAACGATGGCCAAACCACATGTCTTAGAGGCTTGAAGTTTTTTTTTTTAAATCAGAAAAAAAATTTCCAGATTCGTATGGGTATTTTAATTTTCTAATTCCACCTATTTTAAAAAATAAAAAACATAAATTTAAATTGCATTAAATGCAAGCTCGCTAAGCAAGCATTGAAAACGTTCTCAAAATTTTCCAATATTTACTGTGTGACGTTCAGCCTTGCCTCGGATAGTCAGTGTGGGGCCAGAGTCATCCAGGACATTTATTTGGTTCAGGATAGTAGTGCTAGAGAGGAGTTCCCGACCCGAGTCCCAGTGATAACGCTCAGAGTTTAACCTTAACTAGGCTTATAGATATACGAAGTTTATTAGTTTTCTTAACAGAGTAATACGATTGGCTGCGATGATGGTGTTGCCGATTATCCACTGCAGTTGCCGGCGAGCGTCCGCGTCCTGGGGAAGCTCCGCGTGTCCGGTCTCCGTGTAAGGGGGTTCCCTGGCTTCTGGCGGGCGAAATATTGATACCGCAGGACGAAGCCGTCAGCAGGATACGTAAGGTTGATACAGTAGGACGAAACCGTCAGGAGAGATACTTAGTGTTGATCAAGCAGGACGAAACCGTCAGCAGGATACGTAAGATTGATAAAGTAGGACGAAACCGTCAGCAGAGATACGTAGTGTTGATCAAGCAGGACGAAACCGTCAGCAGAGATACGTAATATGGTTGAATAGGACGAAGCCGTCAGCAAGGATACGTAGTGTTGATATAGCAGGACGAAACCGTCAGCAGAGATACGTAATATGGTTGAATAGGACGAAGCCGTCAGCAAGGATACGTAGTGTTGATATAGCAGGACGAAACCGTCAGCAGAGATACGTAATATGGTTGAATAGGACGAAGCCGTCAGCAAGGATACGTAGTGTTGATATAGCAGGACGAAACCGTCAGCAGAGATACGTAATATGGTTGAATAGGACGAAGCTGTCAGCAAGGATACGTAGTGTTGATATAGCAGGACGAAACCGTCAGCAGAGATACGTAATATGGTTGAATAGGACGAAGCCGTCAGCAGAGATACGTAATATGGTTAAATAGGACGAAGCCGTCAGCAAGGATACGTAGTGTTGATATAGCAGAGATACTTAGTGTGGTTACAACCTTACTCCTTGTTACCGCTGGCTCCTACTCCTGAGTTGCTGCTCGCTGGTGACTTCCACCTTGGTCGACGCCGACCACTGAATGATCAATCTGAGGCCATCGGCCCGCTTTATATAGCGCTTGGCGGGTTTTGGTGTGCCCGCTCGGGCTGTGGGTTTTGCCCGAATTAGTGTGGCCGGATCTTGGGTTTAGAGTGACCCTTGGTTTGCTTAAGCGCGCGCGCGCGCCTCGTTCGAATTTGAATATTCTTTAATTGTGCGCGGCACGCGTCAAAACTGCTTAAATAACACTGTGTGTAATTTTTGAAGTCATGGAAAAATAACCAATGTTCACGATGTTCCCATGATAGTACACAAAAAAATAAAATATACGTGTCTTTCCGTTTTTCTCCAACACGTCAAACTTTTTTTTTTAACTTATCCAAAGTTTTTGGCCAAAATACAATCAAGATCGATCTTAAACCATAGCCATCGTCTAAGCTCTCGCTTATCGCAGCCGGTTCAAAACTGAAGCAAATCATTAACTGCAAAAATGTATCTAAGCTCTTAATAAACGAATTTCTAGTGCAATACTGTTCAGATAGCCCCAAAAGTAAAAAAATACACGAAAAATGTTGATTTTTTTTTTTGCTTTATTTAATATGTTGATGGCTCAGGACTTGAAACTCGCGCGATCTTTACTCGTGGCTCCAAATCGTCGTCCACATCGTGCGAATTGCACTCTGATCCACAACTTACAGTTCCCATAGGCACGTTGCTTTCAGACTGCCCTACATCATCAGCTTCTCCTCCTTCAGTTGCTTCATTTATGTCATATAGGGTGATCTTGTGACTCCACCAACATACCTGAATGAATTGAAAAACAAATTAAAAAAGGAGTGCAAAGTAATGCATCTCTTGAGCTCACCAGTCAATAAATTCTTTTCCTTTTCCTTGCGTTCTCTTTTTATTCTTGTTTTAATGATTTGATGACCGCAAACGTAGCAGAATAAATCAAGACGAACACACTGCATAATTGCACTATTAGAACTGATAAGAAATAAGCACAAGAAATAAGACGCAACGCGGGCTGCGATAAGCGAGAGCTTAGACGATGGCTATGGTTTAAGATCGATCTTGATTGTCCAAAGCTTTCCAGACGTGCCTAGAATCTTCTAGAAGGAGTTCTAGAGCTTCTATGCACGTTTGTTTGCTTCAGTTTTGAACCGTTTGCTACCTATTGACCTAAACAGGGGAAGAAAGGGACTTTTTTTTGCATTTTTGTGATTTTGACCTTGAAGATAAATTTTTTTTCGATTTTGTGTATATATATTTTGTTGGCCGTGGCAAGAGCTACAACTTTGCTCCAGAGAGAAATTCAAAATTCCCAACGGTTTGCAAAATATGAGCTTGATAAAATGAGAATTTTTCCGAAAAATTCGTATTTTGGCCAAAAACTTTGGATACGTTAAAAAAAAAAGTTTGACGTGTTGGAGAAAAACGGGAAGACACGTATATTTTATTTTGTTGTGTACTATCACGGGAACATCGTGAACATTGGTTATTTTTTTTAGTGTTGCACTGTGTAATTTTTAAGAACAAACATTTTTTAATTACGATATTGTTAATTTAATACGAAATTTTAAGTGTGGATCTGCATCCGATCAAAGCGAGGATGCAATAGCGGGCCCTCTTGTAATTATATATTTACATATATATCGGGTTGTCACTTCGTCACACTATATTACATTTATTTATTATTATACCCTTGCAGGGTATTATAATTTTAGTCAGAAGTTTGCAACGCGGTGAAGGACACATTTCCGATCAGAATCAACAGCCGAGTCGATCTAGCCATGTCCGTCTGCCTGTCTGTCTGCCTGTAAGTCCGTTTCTACGCAAACTAGTTCCTCAGTTTTAAAGCTATCTGAATGAAACTTTGCAGATAGTCTTCTTATCCTCTCACCACTATATATATCGGAGCGGGCCGGATCGGACGACTATATCATATAGCTGCTTAATTACGCTGGAACCTCCGCAAGCGTTCAAAGTATAATTTTTAGCCTTTTTATACTTGGTACAAACTCGTACGTCCGCTCTGTTTTAATCTCAAACTCCAATTCAATTTATTTCATAAGTCACCGATAAAATTAGATCGATACATTTCAAAATTATTCGCTATTCGATATGTAATCTAACTGTGGCGCGAACATACTCCCCGCCTTGGAAGCTCCTTCCAACATAATAGGTTTGCCTTAATCCAATGGTAGAGCGCAGATACGATGAACGATTCGCTTGAGGACTCCAGTTGCCGCCTGAAGGTGGCGGCAAAGAGCGTGCGGACGCAGTAACACTGCAGCGCGGAGTAGACGGCGTGCGGACGGGGATGCCTTGTTGGAACTGGAAGCGCTCGTGACGCTGGGCGCGGTGGAATCCTAACAGCGGGGGCGCAAGATCCGAGGTGCTGAATGCGCGGTGGCGCGGTGCAGCGGCGTGGTGCCTTTGGGTGGCGAAGCGTCGTCTGGTGGGATCTGTGGAGGGAGAAAGAGAGAGACCTTGTTAGGAGGCACTTGGTACGGGTCCCTACCTAACAGAGAATGGCTCAATTGGCCTGCACTCCGGTCACCGACTCCGGCAGGATGAGCAATGTTACTCCCCTCTCGGGGTGAGGCGTGGTCGCACCGACGAGCGGTGGCGCGTCTCTGTGGCTTTCATCGGCTGGGTTTCCCTGGGTGCCGCGGCTCCTACTGTGGTCCTTGATGTCGTCGCCTTCATCGTTTTCAGCCCCCTCATGGTAGGGTTTCAGCTGGTTGAGGCTCGCGGTTCTCCGCCGGCGGCTGCCGGGCACAAACAGCTGCACTATGTTGGGCAACCGTTTCGTTTCAGGGCTGTGGCGTCTGCCACGGGCAGAACGTGGCTCCAACTGGGCTGCTGGCTTTCCATGGTGGTTGTTTCCGCAGCCGGATTGGCCTTCGACTGCCTGGAGGGCGGGTGGCCTCCGGTTCCGGAATCTCTGTCTCCTGGTTGGGTCCTGGCGCTGGAGTTCGGGGCTGCGATCGCGGCGGAGGGCGGGGCCGGCATCTGGGTGCCGGGTCGGCAGGCTGATCCGGTCGGTTCTGATCCTGGTGGCGAGGTCGAGGGTGGTCCGATGGGCTGGAGTCTCGGGGTATGGGGCTGGCTGATCTCGAATGGATCCCAGTCGTCACTTCCTCGTATTCCTTTTCTATACTTTTATTTGTCGCGCCTACTAACACCTAACACGAACAGGCACGTGCTTGGTGTCAGATGGGCCACTTGAATGTACTGATCGTAGTGCATCAACGTCCGATGTCCATATGTCGCATGTTATTGAGATATCCGAGATATCTTTCAGTATTATTGATAATTTTGCAGAAGTGTTTTTGAAATTGTTGACCATTAGCACATCCCTTAAGTGTGTCTTGCTTGGTAATTTGTATCTGGTATCTAATATCTGAGTATAATTAACAAATCCGTCATTTTCTACAATGTTAAATGGTTGTATATCCCTTGCAATCAGTTCAGTTAAAGCATTGTCATTATCGGTTATTCGTTGAGAATTCGACACGTAGAAAGCGGCTTTCTTGAAGTCAGAGTGCGTACAGGACTTAAAGCTGCTGCTTGAAGATGCAGTATTGTCGCTATCAGAGAGTAGAATGGCTGTGCTTGTGTCTGGTTTGTTGCTTCCCAAGCCAGGATGAAACCGCTTAAGATGGTCGTGCAAATTCGAAGTATTTCCGCTTGTTTTATATTCCTTACCGCAGTCAAGACATTTTGCCAGTTTTTTGTCTTCCGATCTTTGGAAATATTCCCATACTCTTGAAATGTTACTTTTTGTAATTCTCTACCTAGCTGGTTCCTTTTCCGTGTCTGAGCTGCTGCAGTCTTGCCTGTCTGCACTAAGTGCAGGGGACATCCAACGTTTACCTTCAATTAAACACACTATTGATCTAATTACTAATGATTAATACAATAAAATACCTTTTTTTCACAAAACGCTCCATATCTTTCGGTTGAATTTTTTCCTTTAAAATTACTTTACAACACGAAAAGAACACTAGATCACTATCGATGGTACTATCGAAAAAAAAATCGATGGTTTTTTGTTCCCATCGATTGTGGCTCGATAGTGTCAAACTAACGATAGTGCCGATAGTGCCATCGATTGTTCTCCACCTGTAGTTTCCACGTTATAGGTTTATTTTCTAGACTCCAGAATTATTTGGCCGGCGGCCCGAAAGAAATGGCGCGCGGGGAAGAGGGGCCCTAATCCGGCGGGCGCCCTTGCCCGATGGCAGCAAAACTTAATTATTTAATCACATATATATATAATATATATATGGCCGGCGACCCAAAGAAAACGGCGGGGAAGGGGGAGAGAAGGGCCTTAGTTTGGCTAGCACCTTCCCCCGGCCTCTAACAAATGTTGGCCTGCGGCCATGGCTCACCCGCACACACACCTCGATTCCCCTTGGGGCAGTCGTGTCCTGGCGACGATCGACGATTCTGTTCGCTTTCAGAGTCGGGAACTAACTGCCAAGCTCGTTTTCGCACGGCTTTGCCATGACCTGATTCTGTCGCCTGAGCGTAGGTGGGGTCTCTTCTCTTCTCACTCGCTCCTACAGGCGATCGTGCCGGCAGCATCAATCTTCCGCTCTCGGTGCTTCACCGCATGCGTCGTCGCTCTTGCTTCGGCTTTTGCACTCATGGCGTGTGCCGATCCGGCCAATAGGGAAGGCGGCTTGGCTCGCGCCGTTCTCCCACGCATGCGCTGTTGCTCGGCTACGCTTTGGTGGTAGCGGCGAAGCTGCTGCTCTCCCGGCGCTCGGCAGTGGCGTGGTAATTTTCCACTCCCGAGGGTACAGCTTTTGCCTGCTTGTCGCCCTTTTTGGCGCGTGCCGACGCCTTTGCCGGCGATCGGCGGTTGCTCTTTCTCGCTCGTCTTCCCCTCCGTAGCTTATCGGCGTTTGAGTGGGTTTTTATGTGCGAGTGGGTTGTTGCGCACGCCGTTGAGTGAGTGTGCTTGAGTGATAGGTGTGACGGTGTGGTTGAGTGAGTGGCTTGTGTGCGCGGGCAGAACGAGTGAGTGTGCAGGCGTTTTAGTTATACTTAGACTTAGCTTATATTTATCTTATCTATATATATAAAATGCTTTGTCCTGACTGACTGACTGACTGACTGACTGACTGAATGACTGATATATCACAGCCATGGCCAAACCACATGTCTTAGAGGCTTGAAGTTTTTTTTTTTTAAATCAGAAAAAAAATTTCCAGATTCGTATGGGTATTTTAATTTTCTAATTCCACCTGCAACCTATTTAAAAAATAAAAAAACATAAATTTAAATTGCATTAAATGCAAGCTCGCTAAGCAAGCATTGAAACGTTCTCAAAATTTTCCAATATTTACTGCTTAAATAATTTGTAAGAACAAACCTTTTTTTAATTACGATATTTTTAATTTAATACGAAATTTTAAGTGTGGATCTGCATACGATCAAAGCGAGGATGCAATAGCGGGCCCTCTAGTAATTATATATTTACGTATATATCGGGTTGTCACTTCGTCACACTATATTACATTTATTTATTATTATACCCTTGCAGGGTATTATAATTTTAGTCAGAAGTTTGCAACGCAGTGAAGGACACATTTCCGATCAGAATCAACAGCCGAGTCGATCTAGCCATGTCCGTCTGTCTGTCTGTCTGCCTGTAAGTCCGTTTCTACGCAAACTAGTCCCTCAGTTTTAAAGCTATCTGAATGAAACTTTGCAGATAGTCTTCTTATGCTCTCACCACTATATATATCGGAGCGGGCCGGATCGGACTACTATATCATATAGCTGCTTAATTACGCTGGAACCTCCGCAAGCGTTCAAAGTATAATTTTTAGCCTTTTTGTACTTGGTACAAACTCGTACGTCCGCTCTGTTTTAATATCAAACTTCAATTCAATTTATTTCATAAGTCACCGATTAAATTAGATCGATACATTTCAAAATTATTTGCTATTCGATATGTAATCTACCTGTGGCGCGAATATACTCCCCGCCTTGGAAGCTCCTTCCAACATAATAGGTTTGCCTTAATCCAATGGTAGAGCGCAGATACGATGAACGTTTCGCTTGAGGACTCCAGTCTTTGTCTTAAGTGTGACTACACGAACTGCGCCATCAGGTCCTGGATGCAGCTCGATCACTCGTCCTAATAACCACTGTCCCGGTGGTGCGTTGTCTTCTGCGATGAGCACTAACGTGCCTATTTGGATGTTACTGACCTCCGTTGTCCACTTAGTGCGCTCCTGCAACAGCGTCAGGTACTCAGCCGACCAGCGGCGCCAGAATGAGTTGTGGACTAACAAAATTCGTTTCCAATGATTGGTAATAGAGAGTTTAACCAAATCTTCATCAACTGGTTCAATTATCGCATTCAATGGACGGCCCACTAAGAAGTGGCCTGGAGTTAAGGCTTCTAAATCATTCGGATCCGATGATAATGGATGCAACGGCCTGGAATTCATCACGGCCTCCACCTGGGTTATAGCAGTCGAAGGATCCTCGTAGTTGACTGCCACGCTATTTGTGCATTTGATCAGCAATTGCTTGGCGATCTTTACAGCACTTTCCCAAAGCCCTCCAAAATGGGGCGACCGTGGGGGTATGAAATGAAATTGTACTCCTCGTTGGCTGCACTCATCTGCAATCAGCCCTTTATCTCCAGCGTTGAAGAGTTGCTTTAGCCCACGACAAGCGCCTACAAAGTTAGTGGCTCCAAGACATGTGGTTTGGCCATGACTGTGATATATAAGTCAGTCAGTGAGTCAGTGAGGACAAAGCATTTTATATATATAGATATCCATTTAGATTGGTTCACTTACCCACATCCCGATCCTCGTTGAAGGCCATCACGATGACAGGGATGAAGAGGGGGGGTTCATTTAATATGAATGATTTGTTTTAGGAGTTTAATTTCTCTAACTTTGTTTTTATCCTCACATTTACTCTGTCTCTCTTCAGCTTCTCCGCAGCCGTTTATGCGATAGGTTTCAATAAAAATAAATGTTTGTCAAAGGGCAAAGGGGTTTTATCCTAATTTTTCAGCATCTGTCGATCCTGGCCAGGCGAGGATTCCTCCCTCGGTGTAGCTGTGGACGTTGCTCCTCCCTTCGCGCTGCTCAGCCGCCTTGAAGAACACGGGTAGAGAAACAACAACAACAAGCGACTTCTCTTATTCTGCTATATGCACTTTTTCGGGACACACGCGGCTTGGGTCGGAAACGATAGTTTTTTCTAATCGATAAATCGATTGAGAGGATCAGCTGGCAACTTTGATCAGCTGATTGTTATCAACTAGGGCTGGAGAGGAAGTTCGAATATCGTATGGCGCGTAAGCCGATATTTTAAATTTTCTTTTGAACTTTAATTAATTTTCTCCAAGGCCAACCATTACAGACACTTGAAATTTTGGAACCAAATAAATGTATGTAGGAAGTGGGAATTACACACATATGTACATGCAGGGTGAGGAACGATGTAAAACCATCTGCCGGCCAAAGGGAAAATTGAAAAACGATATGGCGGTCGGTGCAGTACTTAGCTGTGGAAAACTCTCCCTCGAAGATCCGGCTCGAAGGACCAAAAATTTAGTAACAGCTCCGCTGTTTTGGGTATGTTGGCCGAGAATGTTGTTGTTAACGTTGCCTCCAAATCAATCAAAACGCAAAAACGTAATTTGCGCCAAGTGTTGGTCTCTTCGTGATCGTGTATAAAAAAGTAGTGACAGAAAAAAAGGTGAAAAGGAAAGGGTGTGGCCAGCGGCCCCTAATGGAAAAATACTCCCTTTTTCAAAACAGAGTGGGTGGATTCCCTTCTCCATTTAGGGACGCATGGAACTGGCACACGGGAGCTGGTGTAAACAACTGTCCATATTAACTAGTATTTGGTAACCCAAGCACCTTGCCAATACATTTTAATAGAATAGATAGAAAGACCCTTTATATAATCTAGATGATTATGCTAAGGAGGTTAAATTTAGATTAGAAAACGCGTCTAAGAGGGCCCGTATAATGTTAGAAAATAATAAAATAAGACAAAAACTAGCGTATGACAATAGGGTATAGGGTATCCGATTTTAAAATAGACGTAGGCGATAAATTTTTATTGAAAAATGAAAAAAAAATGGAAAAACACAAAAGTTATTTACTTATCAGTGTGCTATCTATTTGGCAGCTAGCAAGAGGAGCATCCCAAAAAACAACAACAAAACTGATGAGCGCAAGAAACTAACTCCCGTGCGCAAAAAAGAAAGAGGGGTTATCTCTTTCTGTGTCTTGCACACGGAAGTGCATGAGATGGTGGTGGTTTTGCAAAGAGCGAGGGTACAGCTTTTTCCACTCCCAGCTTTTGCCTGCTTGTCGCCCTTTTTGGCGCGTGCCGACGCCTTTGCCGGCGATCGGCGGTTGCTCTTTCTCGCTCGTCTTCCCCTCCGTAGCTTATCGGCGTTTGAGTGGGTTTTTATGTGCGAGTGGGTTGTTGCGCACGCCGTTGAGTGAGTGTGCTTGAGTGATAGGTGTGACGGTGTGGTTGAGTGAGTGGCTTGTGTGCGCGGGCAGAACGAGTGAGTGTGCAGGCGTTTTAGTTATACTTTGACTTAGCTTATATTTATCTTATCTATATATATAAAATGCTTTGTCCTCACTGACTGACTGACTGAATGACTGATATATCACAGCCATGGCCAAACCACATGTCTTAGAGGCTTGAAGTTTTTTTTTTTTAAATCAGAAAAAAAATTTCCAGATTCGTATGGGTATTTTAATTTTCTAATTCCACCTGCAACCTATTTTAAAAAATAAAAAACATAAATTTAAATTGCATTAAATGCAAGCTCGCTAAGCAAGCATTGAAACGTTCTCAAAATTTTCCAATATTTACTGCTTAAATAATTTGTAAGAACAAACATTTTTTAATTACGATATTTTTAATTTAATACGAAATTTTAAGTGTGGATCTGCATACGATCAAAGCGAGGATGCAATAGCGGGCCCTCTAGTAATTATATATTTACATATATATCGGGTTGTCACTTCGTCACACTATATTACATTTATTTATTATTATACCCTTGCAGGGTATTATAATTTTAGTCAGAAGTTTGCAACGCAGTGAAGGACACATTTCCGATCAGAATCAACAGCCGAGTCGATCTAGCCATGTCCGTCTGCCTGTCTGTCTGCCTGTAAGTCCGTTTCTACGCAAACTAGTTCCTCAGTTTTAAAGCTATCTGAATGAAACTTTGCAGATAGTCTTCTTATCCTCTCACCACTATATATATCGGAGCGGGCCGGATCGGACGACTATATCATATAGCTGCTTAATTACGCTGGAACCTCCGCAAGCGTTCAAAGTATAATTTTTAGCCTTTTTATACTTGGTACAAATACGTACGTCCGCTCTGTTTTAATATCAAACTTCAATTCAATTTATTTCATAAGTCACCGATTAAATTAGATCGATACATTTCAAAATTATTTGCTATTCGATATGTAATCTACCTGTGGCGCGAATATACTCCCCGCCTTGGAAGCTCCTTCCAACATAATAGGTTTGCCTTAATCCAATGGTAGAGCGCAGATACGATGAACGTTTCGCTTGAGGACTCCAGTCTTTGTCTTAAGTGTGACTACACGAACTGCGCCATCAGGTCCTGGATGCAGCTCGATCACTCGTCCTAATAACCACTGTCCCGGTGGTGCGTTGTCTTCTGCGATGAGCACTAACGTGCCTATTTGGATGTTACTGACCGCCGTTGTCCACTTAGTGCGCTCCTGCAACAGCGTCAGGTACTCAGCCGACCAGCGGCGCCAGAATGAGTTGTGGACTAACAAAATTCGTTTCCAATGATTGGTAATAGAGAGTTTAACCAAATCTTCATCAACTGGTTCAATTATCGCATTCAATGGACGGCCCACTAAGAAGTGGCCTGGAGTTAAGGCTTCTAAATCATTCGGATCCGATGATAATGGATGCAACGGCCTGGAATTCATCACGGCCTCCACCTGGGTTATAGCAGTCGAAGGATCCTCGTAGTTGACTGCCACGCTATTTGTGCATTTGATCAGCAATTGCTTGGCGATCTTTACAGCACTTTCCCAAAGCCCTCCAAAATGGGGCGACCGTGGGGGTATGAAATGAAATTGTACTCCTCGTTGGCTGCACTCATCTGCAATCAGCCCTTTATCTCCAGCGTTGAAGAGTTGCTTTAGCCCACGACAAGCGCCTACAAAGTTAGTGGCTCCAAGACATGTGGTTTGGCCATGACTGTGATATATAAGTCAGTCAGTGAGTCAGTGAGGACAAAGCATTTTATATATATAGATATCCATTTAGATTGGTTCACTTACCCACATCCCGATCCTCGTTGAAGGCCATCACGATGACAGGGATGAAGAGGGGGGGTTCATTTAATATGAATGATTTGTTTTAGGAGTTTAATTTCTCTAACTTTGTTTTTATCCTCACATTTACTCTGTCTCTCTTCAGCTTCTCCGCAGCCGTTTATGCGATAGGTTTCAATAAAAATAAATGTTTGTCAAAGGGCAAAGGGGTTTTATCCTAATTTTTCAGCATCTGTCGATCCTGGCCAGGCGAGGATTCCTCCCTCGGTGTAGCTGTGGACGTTGCTCCTCCCTTCGCGCTGCTCAGCCGCCTTGAAGAACACGGGTAGAGAAACAACAACAACAAGCAACGATGTTAAAGCTTGGTTTATGCTGCCGCGACCGCGCTAAAAATAGCTGCTGGGTCTAAAGGGTTTTCGCTCGCCCTTTTGTAAGGCACGAACGTGGCCTTTTTATTGAAGTACGACGATGATGAAAATTTCAGGTAGGGCTGATGTAGGCTTGACTAATATAGTTCAAGTTACTCCTTAGGCCTGTATGTAAGCAATGCTGGCGCAAGTACGACGATGATGAAAATTTCAGGTAGGGCTTGACTAATATAGTTCAAGTTACTCCTTAGGCCTGTATGTAAGCAATGCTGGCGCAGCCGGCTGTGATAACACGCGGTATTTCGCTGCCTATACGGGACAAAAGTAAGTTAATTTTCGCGATGCTTTTTGTCTCGAAATATTTACCGTACTTTTAGCTCGGGATTGGCGGGTGTGCGCCTATTAGCTAAATTAGCTGATTAGGTCGCTGATGCCGTTGATTTTTATCAATGGACACGGGCGCGTGGCACTTTTTATGTTCAATATGCACTTCTCTTATTCTGCTATATGCACTTTTTCGGGACACACGCGGCTTGGGTCGGAAACGATAGTTTTTTCTAATCGATAAATCGATTGAGAGGATCAGCTGGCAACTTTGATCAGCTGATTGTTATCAACTAGGGCTGGAGAGGAAGTTCGAATATCGTATGGCGCGTAAGCCGATATTTTAAATATTCTTTTGAACTTTAATTAATTTTCTCCAAGGCCAACCATTACAGACACTTGAAATTTTGGAACCAAATAAATGTATGTAGGAAGTGGGAATTACACACATATGTACATGCAGGGTGAGGAACGATGTAAAACCATCTGCCGGCCAAAGGGAAAATTGAAAAACGATATGGCGGTCGGTGCAGTACTTAGCTGTGGAAAACTCTCCCTCGAAGATCCGGCTCGAAGGACCAAAAATTTAGTAACAGCTCCGCTGTTTTGGGTATGTTGGCCGAGAATGTTGTTGTTAACGTTGCCTCCAAATCAATCAAAACGCAAAAACGTAATTTGCGCCAAGTGTTAGTCTCTTCGTGATCGTGTATAAAAAAGTAGTGACAGAAAAAAAGGTGAAAAGGAAAGGGTGTGGCCAGCGGCCCCTAATGGAAAAATACTCCCTTTTTCAAAACAGAGTGGGTGGATTCCCTTCTCCATTTAGGGACGCATGGAACTGGCACACGGGAGCTGGTGTAAACAACTGTCCATATTAACTAGTATTTGGTAACCCAAGCACCTTGCCAATACATTTTAATAGAATAGATAGAAAGACCCTTTATATAATCTAGATGATTATGCTAAGGAGGTTAAATTTAGATTAGAAAACGCGTCTAAGAGGGCCCGTATAATGTTAGAAAATAATAAAATAAGACAAAAACTAGCGTATGACAATAGGGTATAGGGTATCCGATTTTAAAATAGACGTAGGCGATAAATTTTTATTGAAAAATGAAAAAAAAATGGAAAAACACAAAAATTATTTACTTATCAGTGTGCTATCTATTTGGCAGCTAGCAAGAGGAGCATCCCAAAAAACAACAACAAAACTGATGAGCGCAAGAAACTAACTCCCGTGCGCAAAAAAGAAAGAGGGGTTATCTCTTTCTGTGTCTTGCACACGGAAGTGCATGAGATGGTGGTGGTTTTGCAAAGAGCGAGGGTACAGCTTTTTCCACTCCCAGCTTTTGCCTGCTTGTCGCCCTTTTGGCGCGTGCCGACGCCTTTGCCGGCGATCGGCGGTTGCTCTTTCTCGCTCGTCTTCCCCTCCGTAGCTTATCGGCGTTTGAGTGGGTTTTTATGTGCGAGTGGGTTGTTGCGCACGCCGTTGAGTGAGTGTGCTTGAGTGATAGGTGTGACGGTGTGGTTGAGTGAGTGGCTTGTGTGCGCGGGCAGAACGAGTGAGTGTGCAGGCGTTTTAGTTATACTTTGACTTAGCTTATATTTATCTTATCTATATATATAAAATGCTTTGTCCTCACTGACTGACTGACTGAATGACTGATATATCACAGCCATGGCCAAACCACATGTCTTAGAGGCTTGAAGTTTTTTTTTTTAAATCAGAAAAAAAATTTCCAGATTCGTATGGGTATTTTAATTTTCTAATTCCACCTGCAACCTATTTTAAAAAATAAAAAACATAAATTTAAATTGCATTAAATGCAAGCTCGCTAAGCAAGCATTGAAACGTTCTCAAAATTTTCCAATATTTACTGCTTAAATAATTTGTAAGAACAAACATTTTTTAATTACGATATTTTTAATTTAATACGAAATTTTAAGTGTGGATCTGCATACGATCAAAGCGAGGATGCAATAGCGGGCCCTCTAGTAATTATATATTTACATATATATCGGGTTGTCACTTCGTCACACTATATTACATTTATTTATTATTATACCCTTGCAGGGTATTATAATTTTAGTCAGAAGTTTGCAACGCAGTGAAGGACACATTTCCGATCAGAATCAACAGCCGAGTCGATCTAGCCATGTCCGTCTGCCTGTCTGTCTGCCTGTAAGTCCGTTTCTACGCAAACTAGTTCCTCAGTTTTAAAGCTATCTGAATGAAACTTTGCAGATAGTCTTCTTATCCTCTCACCACTATATATATCGGAGCGGGCCGGATCGGACGACTATATCATATAGCTGCTTAATTACGCTGGAACCTCCGCAAGCGTTCAAAGTATAATTTTTAGCCTTTTTATACTTGGTACAAATACGTACGTCCGCTCTGTTTTAATATCAAACTTCAATTCAATTTATTTCATAAGTCACCGATTAAATTAGATCGATACATTTCAAAATTATTTGCTATTCGATATGTAATCTACCTGTGGCGCGAATATACTCCCCGCCTTGGAAGCTCCTTCCAACATAATAGGTTTGCCTTAATCCAATGGTAGAGCGCAGATACGATGAACGTTTCGATTGAGGACTCCAGTCTTTGTCTTAAGTGTGACTACACGAACTGCGCCATCAGGTCCTGGATGCAGCTCGATCACTCGTCCTAATAACCACTGTCCCGGTGGTGCGTTGTCTTCTGCGATGAGCACTAACGTGCCTATTTGGATGTTACTGACCGCCGTTGTCCACTTAGTGCGCTCCTGCAACAGCGTCAGGTACTCAGCCGACCAGCGGCGCCAGAATGAGTTGTGGACTAACAAAATTCGTTTCCAATGATTGGTAATAGGGAGTTTAACCAAATCTTCATCAACTGGTTCAATTATCGCATTCAATGGACGGCCCACTAAGAAGTGGCCTGGAGTTAAGGCTTCTAAATCATTCGGATCCGATGATAATGGATGCAACGGCCTGGAATTCATCACGGCCTCCACCTGGGTTATAGCAGTCGAAAGATCCTCGTAGTTGACTGCCACGCTATTTGTGCATTTGATCAGCAATGGCTTGGCGATCTTTACAGCACTTTCCCAAAGCCCTCCAAAATGGGGCGACCGTGGGGGTATGAAATTAAATTGTACTCCTTGTTGGCTGCACTCATCTGCAATCAGCCCTTTATCTCCAGCGTTGAAGAGTTGCTTTAGCCCACGACAAGCGCCTACAAAGTTAGTGGCTCTAAGACATGTGGTTTGGCCATGACTGTGATATATAAGTCAGTCAGTGAGTCAGTGAGGACAAAGCATTTTATATATATAGATATCCATTTAGATTGGTTCACTTACCCACATTCCGATCCTCGTTGAAGGCCATCACGATGACAGGGATGAAGAGGGGGGGTTCATTTAATATGAATGATTTGTTTTAGGAGTTTAATTTCTCTAACTTTGTTTTTATCCTCACATTTACTCTGTCTCTCTTCAGCTTCTCCGCAGCCGTTTATGCGATAGGTTTCAATAAAAATAAATGTTTGTCAAAGGGCAAAGGGGTTTTATCCTAATTTTTCAGCATCTGTCGATCCTGGCCAGGCGAGGATTCCTCCCTCGGTGTAGCTGTGGACGTTGCTCCTCCCTTCGCGCTGCTCAGCCGCCTTGAAGAACACGGGTAGAGAAACAACAACAACAAGCGACGACCGCGCTAAAAATAGCTGGTGGGTCTAAAGGGTTTTCGCTCGCCCTTTTGTAAGGCACGAACGTGGCCTTTTTATTGAAGTACGACGATGATGAAAATTTCAGGTAGGGCTGATGTAGGCTTGACTAATATAGTTCAAGTTACTCCTTAGGCCTGTATGTAAGCAATGCTGGCGCAGCCGGCTGTGATAACACGCGGTATTTCGCCGCCTATACGGGACAAAAGTAAGTTAATTTTCGCGATGCTTTTTGTCTCGAAATATTTACCGTACTTTTAGCTCGGGATTGGCGGGTGTGCGCCTATTAGCTAAATTAGCTGATTAGGTCGCTGATGCCGTTGATTTTTATCAATGGACACGGGCGCGTGGCACTTTTTATGTTCCATATGCACTTCTCTTATTCTGCTATATGCACTTTTTCGGGACACACGCGGCTTGGGTCGGAAACGATAGTTTTTTCTAATCGATAAATCGATTGAGAGGATCAGCTGGCAACTTTGATCAGCTGATTGTTATCAACTAGGGCTGGAGAGGGAGTTCGAATATCGTATGGCGCGTAAGCCGATATTTTAAATATTCTTTTGAACTTTAATTAATTTTCTCCAAGGCCAACCATTACAGACACTTGAAATTTTGGAACCAAATAAATGTATGTAGGAAGTGGGAATTACACACATATGTACATGCAGGGTGAGGAACGATGTAAAACCATCTGCCGGCCAAAGGGAAAATTGAAAAACGATATGGCGGTCGGTGCAGTACTTAGCTGTGGAAAACTCTCCCTCGAAGATCCGGCTCGAAGGACCAAAAAATTTAGTAACAGCTCCGCTGTTTTGGGTATGTTGGCCGAGAATGTTGTTGTTAACGTTGCCTCCAAATCAATCAAAACGCAAAAACGTAATTTGCGCCAAGTGTTGGTCTCTTCGTGATCGTGTATAAAAAAGTAGTGACAGAAAAAAAAGGTGAAAAGGAAAGGGTGTGGCCAGCGGCCCCTAATGGAAAAATACTCCCTTTTTCAAAACAGAGTGGGTGGATTCCCTTCTCCATTTAGGGACGCATGGAACTGGCACACGGGAGCTGGTGTAAACAACTGTCCATATTAACTAGTATTTGGTAACCCAAGCACCTTGCCAATACATTTTAATAGAATAGATAGAAAGACCCTTTATATAATCTAGATGATTATGCTAAGGAGGTTAAATTTAGATTAGAAAACGCGTCTAAGAGGGCCCGTATAATGTTAGAAAATAATAAAATAAGACAAAAACTAGCGTATGACAATAGGGTATAGGGTATCCGATTTTAAAATAGACGTAGGCGATAAATTTTTATTGAAAAATGAAAAAAAAATGGAAAAACACAAAAGTTATTTACTTATCAGTGTGCTATCTATTTGGCAGCTAGCAAGAGGAGCATCCCAAAAAACAACAACAAAACTGATGAGCGCAAGAAACTAACTCCCGTGCGCAAAAAAGAAAGAGGGGTTATCTCTTTCTGTGTCTTGCACACGGAAGTGCATGAGATGGTGGTGGTTTTGCAAAGAGCGAGGGTACAGCTTTTTCCACTCCCAGCTTTTGCCTGCTTGTCGCCCTTTTTGGCGCGTGCCGACGCCTTTGCCGGCGATCGGCGGTTGCTCTTTCTCGCTCGTCTTCCCCTCCGTAGCTTATCGGCGTTTGAGTGGGTTTTTATGTGCGAGTGGGTTGTTGCGCACGCCGTTGAGTGAGTGTGCTTGAGTGATAGGTGTGACGGTGTGGTTGAGTGAGTGGCTTGTGTGCGCGGGCAGAACGAGTGAGTGTGCAGGCGTTTTAGTTATACTTTGACTTAGCTTATATTTATCTTATCTATATATATAAAATGCTTTGTCCTCACTGACTGACTGACTGAATGACTGATATATCACAGCCATGGCCAAACCACATGTCTTAGAGGCTTGAAGTTTTTTTTTTTTTAAATCAGAAAAAAAATTTCCAGATTCGTATGGGTATTTTAATTTTCTAATTCCACCTGCAACCTATTTTAAAAAATAAAAAACATAAATTTAAATTGCATTAAATGCAAGCTCGCTAAGCAAGCATTGAAACGTTCTCAAAATTGTCCAATATTTACTGCTTAAATAATTTGTAAGAACAAACATTTTTTAATTACGATATTTTTAATTTAATACGAAATTTTAAGTGTGGATCTGCATACGATCAAAGCGAGGATGCAATAGCGGGCCCTCTAGTAATTATATATTTACATATATATCGGGTTGTCACTTCGTCACACTATATTACATTTATTTATTATTATACCCTTGCAGGGTATTATAATTTTAGTCAGAAGTTTGCAACGCAGTGAAGGACACATTTCCGATCAGAATCAACAGCCGAGTCGATCTAGCCATGTCCGTCTGCCTGTCTGTCTGCCTGTAAGTCCGTTTCTACGCAAACTAGTTCCTCAGTTTTAAAGCTATCTGAATGAAACTTTGCAGATAGTCTTCTTATCCTCTCACCACTATATATATCGGAGCGGGCCGGATCGGACGACTATATCATATAGCTGCTTAATTACGCTGGAACCTCCGCAAGCGTTCAAAGTATAATTTTTAGCCTTTTTATACTTGGTACAAATACGTACGTCCGCTCTGTTTTAATATCAAACTTCAATTCAATTTATTTCATAAGTCACCGATTAAATTAGATCGATACATTTCAAAATTATTTGCTATTCGATATGTAATCTACCTGTGGCGCGAATATACTCCCCGCCTTGGAAGCTCCTTCCAACATAATAGGTTTGCCTTAATCCAATGGTAGAGCGCAGATACGATGAACGTTTCGCTTGAGGACTCCAGTCTTTGTCTTAAGTGTGACTACACGAACTGCGCCATCAGGTCCTGGATGCAGCTCGATCACTCGTCCTAATAACCACTGTCCCGGTGGTGCGTTGTCTTCTGCGATGAGCACTAACGTGCCTATTTGGATGTTACTGACCGCCGTTGTCCACTTAGTGCGCTCCTGCAACAGCGTCAGGTACTCAGCCGACCAGCGGCGCCAGAATGAGTTGTGGACTAACAAAATTCGTTTCCAATGATTGGTAATAGGGAGTTTAACCAAATCTTCATCAACTGGTTCAATTATCGCATTCAATGGACGGCCCACTAAGAAGTGGCCTGGAGTTAAGGCTTCTAAATCATTCGGATCCGATGATAATGGATGCAACGGCCTGGAATTCATCACGGCCTCCACCTGGGTTATAGCAGTCGAAAGATCCTCGTAGTTGACTGCCACGCTATTTGTGCATTTGATCAGCAATTGCTTGGCGATCTTTACAGCACTTTCCCAAAGCCCTCCAAAATGGGGCGACCGTGGGGGTATGAAATGAAATTGTACTCCTTGTTGGCTGCACTCATCTGCAATCAGCCCTTTATCTCCAGCGTTGAAGAGTTGCTTTAGCCCACGACAAGCGCCTACAAAGTTAGTGGCTCTAAGACATGTGGTTTGGCCATGACTGTGATATATAAGTCAGTCAGTGAGTCAGTGAGGACAAAGCATTTTATATATATAGATATCCATTTAGATTGGTTCACTTACCCACATTCCGATCCTCGTTGAAGGCCATCACGATGACAGGGATGAAGAGGGGGGGTTCATTTAATATGAATGATTTGTTTTAGGAGTTTAATTTCTCTAACTTTGTTTTTATCCTCACATTTACTCTGTCTCTCTTCAGCTTCTCCGCAGCCGTTTATGCGATAGGTTACAATAAAAATAAATGTTTGTCAAAGGGCAAAGGGGTTTTATCCTAATTTTTCAGCATCTGTCGATCCTGGCCAGGCGAGGATTCCTCCCTCGGTGTAGCTGTGGACGTTGCTCCTCCCTTCGCGCTGCTCAGCCGCCTTGAAGAACACGGGTAGAGAAACAACAACAAGCGACGACCGCGCTAAAAATAGCTGCTGGGTCTAAAGGGTTTTCGCTCGCCCTTTTGTAAGGCACGAACGTGGCCTTTTTATTGAAGTACGACGATGATGAAAATTTCAGGTAGGGCTGATGTAGGCTTGACTAATATAGTTCAAGTTACTCCTTAGGCCTGTATGTAAGCAATGCTGGCGCAAGTACGACGATGATGAAAATTTCAGGTAGGGCTTGACTAATATAGTTCAAGTTACTCCTTAGGCCTGTATGTAAGCAATGCTGGCGCAGCCGACTGTGATAACACGCGGTATTTCGCCGCCTATACGGGACAAAAGTAAGTTAATTTTCGCGATGCTTTTTGTCTCGAAATATTTACCGTACTTTTAGCTCGGGATTGGCGGGTGTGCGCCTATTAGCTAAATTAGCTGATTAGGTCGCTGATGCCGTTGATTTTTATCAATGGACACGGGCGCGTGGCACTTTTTATGTTCAATATGCACTTCTCTTATTCTGCTATATGCACTTTTTCGGGACACACGCGGCTTGGGTCGGAAACGATAGTTTTTTCTAATCGATAAATCGATTGAGAGGATCAGCTGGCAACTTTGATCAGCTGATTGTTATCAACTAGGGCTGGAGAGGGAGTTCGAATATCGTATGGCGCGTAAGCCGATATTTTAAATATTCTTTTGAACTTTAATTAATTTTCTCCAAGACCAACCATTAATAATAATAATAATAATTTTCTAGAGGTTAGTGCACTGCGACCACTAGGGTCTATTGTGCCCTCGTCCTAGTGTATGAACTATAGCTCCTCGAACAGTTCAATCGAACGCAAGAATGCGATGATGTCGCCTGGTCGAAGAGCCCTCATATCCTTTGTGGTGAGTGTAAGGCCCCCAAAGTGGGCCAACCTCAACCGACTGATGGCCGGGCACTCCTCAAGTAGGTGCTCCGGAGTCTCTTCTCCTTCCAGACAAAGTCTGCAAAGGCTGTCCTCCCCTATTTTGAGATTGTGCAGATGCTTGCGCAGTCTGCAGTGCCCGGTCAGGAAACCCGTGACTATTCGGAGAGATCCTTTGCTCAACTCCAAACAGTCCTTGGTCCTCTTACTGTTGTAACTGCCTAGCAGGCGTTTACTCTGCCTTGCCCCTTTCGACGACTGCCAGAAGTCATCGCAGGCAGTCATGAGATCCACACGACTGCTCTGGCTAATGACTCCTGGCCCTAGTCCACAGAAGGGCTCCGGCCCGTAGAAAGGCGTACTCGCCCCCTTTCTAGCCATTATGTCGGCCACTTCATTGCCGGGGATCCCCGCATGCCCTGGTACCCAGTAAATGGTTACTTTATTGTTCACACCCAACTCATTGAGTGTTTCTATACATTGCCATACTAGTCTGGAAACAATCTTATGGGCACTGAGTGCTCTGATTGCTGCCTGACTATCTGAGAAAATGGCTATGTCCCTTCGATTGTAACCCCGCTCAATATTGAACGAGGCACATCTTTCTATCGCGTGTACCTCCGCTTGGAAGATACTGGCGAACTTCCCTAGAGGTTCGTGATATTTGAGTCGGGGTCCACAGACACCCGCACCCGCACCATCCTCTGTTAGTGAGCCGTCAGTGTACCACCTAATAGCATGTGGTTTCACATCATAGGTGGTAGACATACTGGTCCACTCCGACTTGTTGCTAAGCTCTGTTTTAAAGAGCTTATCAAAGCTAAACTTGGCTAGTTGAACATCCTGCGGATATTCCAGTAACAGGTCAGTTGCAGTCGCGGCCGAGTCAGCTGGTCCTGCCCCTGTTATCCTCATGGTAGATCTTCGCGCACTGTGCTTGATATGCAAGTGCAGTGGTGGAAGCCCGAGCAGCACATCCAGAGCAGTGGACGGGCAGGTGCGCATAGCGCCCGAGATGCACGTGCAGGCAAGTCTCTGGAGTTTGCCCAGTTGCCTTCTTGTGACATCAAGGTCAGCGCGATTCGCCCAAACCGCAGCCCCGTAGCTGACTATGGGCCTCACCATAGCAACATACATCCACAGTAGGATCTTTGGGGATATTCCCCAATTTTTCCCTGCAAGAGATCTACAGCTCATTAAGGCCATAGTGGCCTTGCGAACGGCATGTTCCACATGTTGTCTCCACATTAGTCTCTTGTCTAGGATGACTCCCAGGTATTTGACCTCTGTGGAGATCGGAATCTCTGCGCCCCCAATGGCTATGGGCCGAATGGATTTCAGCTTGTAGCGATTGGTGAAGGCGACCACTGTGGTTTTCGCTGGATTGATATTCAGCCCCACGTCTCTGCACCAGTCTAAGCTAAGTCTTAGGCCCAGTGTGATCCTGTCGCACAATGTGCTCTCAAAATTTCCTTTACATACTAGAGTGATATCATCGGCATAGCCTTGACATTCAAACCCATTTGCTGTAAGTTTAACTAGCAGCTCGTCCACCACGAGGCTCCAGAGTAGTGGTGATAGGACACCCCCTGCGGACAGCCTCTAGTGGTTTGAGCTCTAACAGACACACTGTTGACAGTGACTTCTGCTATTCTGCTATCAAGGAGTTTGCCCAACCAGGTCGTGAGACCCGTTTCAACTCCCCTTCTACAGAGTGCTCTTACCACAACGTCATGAGCTGTGTTATCAAAAGCACCCTCTATGTCCATAAAGGCACAAAGTGCTACCCCTTTGGCTTTTACAGAGCGCTGCATACTGTCCACCAGGCTCAAGAGAGCCGATTCAGTAGACTTACCTTCTCTATAGGCATGCTGATTCGCATGCAGAGGCCTTCGCACCAGGTGCGAGATTCTAATGTGGTTGTCCACAATCTTCTCAAGGGTTTTCAGCAGGAAGGAGGTTAGGCTGATCGGCCTGAAGGATTTGGGATGAAAGGGGTCTTTCTTCCCAACCTTCGGGATAAAGATCACCCTAGCCATTCTCCATGCCCTAGGAATGTAACCCATTGCTAGGCTCCCCGGAAAATACTTATGAGGAACAGCATTAGCTGTTCGACACCCTTCTGAAGATGGATGGGTATGATTCCATCCACCCCGGAGCCTTGTAGGGGCTGAGTGTACTCAAAGCCCACCTAATCTTTTGTTCAGTTACGATCGCTGCAGCCAGGCTCCAGTTGGGTCTCCCGTTGGGGACCCTTTCGTAACTGTTGTCTATATCGGAGATGGTTCTACACATGGGGAAGTGAGTTTGCAGGAGAAGTTCTGCTTTCTCCTCCTCGTCCTCGGTGAATGACCCATCCGCCCTTTTCAGACAAAGTTCAGAAAGTACTTTGCCTTTTGAGATTGCCTTAAACACTCTAGCCGCAGGTGCGGCTTGCTCTATGGTAGAACAGAATTTCCGAAAGTGAGCACGCTTACTAAACCGGATTTCTTTGTTATATTCTGTCAGCTTTTTGGTGTAAAGTTCCCAAGTGGCGCTGTTCTTTTTAGCTGTGTTGAACAGCTTCCTGACTTCTGTACGAAGCAGTCCTAGTTTCCTATTCCACCAGGGATTGTCCCTACTGGACTCTATGGATTTTTCGGGACAGCTTGCATGATATGCATCCAAGATTGTGTCTCCTACTTCTCTTGAGAGTTGCTCAAGATCTTCTGGAGACGATACTCTCCTACTATGATTCAGTCTGCTCAGATTTAATCCCAAACAGGACTGATAGGCTGGCCAGTCAGTCCGTCGTGGATTCCTGATAACCCTGCTGAATCTAAGGTTACTATGAATGTCGAACAGGATGATCCTGTGATCCGACATTGACGGTTCTGAGGAGACCTTCCAGTTGCGAATCAACCGGGAGCCCCCCTCATTCCCGAAAGTGATATCCAGTACTTCAGCCCTGGTTTTAGTAATGAAAGTGGGTTCAGCCCCCACATTGAAAACTGTAAGGTCCCTAGATAAAAGATAATCTAGTAAGCACTCACCTCTACCGTTGTTATCCGTGCTGCCCCATGCAACATTGTGCGCATTGGCATCACACCCTAGCAGTAGGGGTAGCCTTTTGCTGCTGCAATGCTGCACCAGATCCTGAACCTCTGGTGGGGGGGCATCTGTCACGTCTCCTGGGAAGTATGCCGACGCCACCACAATACTCCCATGCTCGCTAGTGATCATCACCGCTACTAGATCTCTGTTGAGAAATTGAGAGAGACAAAGAAAGTTAATATCCTTTCGCACCAAGATACAAGCTCTCGGTGATGCCTCCCTTCCGTCTGCAATAGTTTGCATACTCACTTTACTTAGGCCGCAGATCCTGCCTCTGACGACCCAAGGCTCCTGGATGAGCACCAGCCCCAGGTCAGACCTGGAGACCAACCTGCCGATGACAGCCGAAGCTGCCTTCGCGTGATGCAGGTTGATCTGTGCCACGCTGGTGACCCCCATCCTTAGAGCTCTTCTTCACCCTCCGAGAGCGTCAGATAGGCCTCTGACAGCATCCCGGTGGGTGTCCGCTCATCATCGGATGGCTCCTCAATGCTGGTTAGCTCCTCCTCGCCGCCCACGTGCAGGCGCGCCAGGTCCAGCCCCTGTAGCGAAACCGAGTCCAACTCGGCGTCCACTGCTGCTAAGTCCAGGGCCTCAGCTGCTTCGCCCGAGGGGGAGGAGGGTGCCTCCTTGGCTGTCGCCGTTGACGTGCCAGGCACATCGTCGGTGTTCGCCTTAGTGGGCACCTCCGCCCCCACAGGTTCCTGCTTTTTTTGTGCAGGCGGCACTTCAGCTGGCCGAACCTGTAGCTCACCAGCATTTCGCGCTTCTTAAGGAGTGTCAACGCCTCCTCATCCAGGCCAAGCATCAGCACCTTGCCGCCCTTGGACTCCAGGTGCCGGATGACCCGCCAGTTCTGAGTGAGAAGGCCCCTGTTCTGCTCATTGAGCAGCCCGAGGGACCTCTCCATCGTCTCCCCAGCCGTACGGGGCAGGTAAACCGTGACGATGTTCATCGCCGGCACATCATCCTGCAGGCAGGTGCGGAGCTGCACACCCACCTTGGTGCTGATGCTGGGGACCGTCAGCTCCAGCCACTTCTTGGCATCGCAGTCCATGCAGTCCACTAGTAGTAGACCATCACGGAACTGGATGCCGTTAAAGTTTAGAGCCGCGGTCCAGCCCTTCCTCATCTCTTCGACGAGGGCCTGCTCCACCGACGACAGCTCATCCTTCGTCAGGAGCCTCCTCGGGTAGTCCTCCGCCAGTATCGCAAGGTTCGTGCCCTTGGCTACACTGGCGTACGAGGCCGCCTTCGGACGCTTCCCGACTTGCGAGGTCCTAGGTCCCTCCAGCGCTGCGGCGTTCCTTGTCTTGGTCCTCTTGGACTCGGTCTTGGGGAGGTCAAGCGGCGACGTTTGTTGCAGCAGCCTCTTCCTCCCCGCAACGGCCTGGCCGCCGACTCTCTCAACAGGAGACACGTTCGTCCCCGCAACGGCCTGGCCGTTCGGTGCACGGTGCTCTAGTGCTCTCTTCCGGGCCTCCTCCGGCCTCAAGCCACGCTCGAGGTACCGGAGGTACCATTTACGGCCGGCTCCGCTGAGTCCTTGCCTCAGGGGATCACCGGCTCCTCCGGGCTGCCCTGCCGCTGGGACAGGCTGCTTCGCCCGTTGCTGCCTCGACCTTACGGAAGAGGGTGTTGCAGCGTCTCTCCTGCTGGCGTCGCCCGCCTGCGGGACAGCCGCTGGGGCAGTGCCGGGCACTGCAACCCCCCCCCTGCTGTCAGTTCGTTTGGTGGCCTCACTGCCGGCCACTTGAGACTTGAAGGTCTCTACACCCTTCGAGGCGCTCTGCGTCGGGGTCGAGCCCTTCGGCTTTGCAGCACTCTCCGAGGCGCTCTGCGTCAGGGCCAGGCCCTTCGGCTTTGCAGCACTCTTAGGGTGAGGGGCCAAGCCCCTACGCAGCGACAGCTTACCACCGTCGTCCAGAGCCGCCTCCTCTATCCGCTCTGCCACCTGAGTTGCGGTTAAGTCCCGCGTGTTAAAATGTTTATATTTTTTCGATTCCATAAATTGGTCCCACGAGTGTAGGGGAAGGTATTGCCAGCGTGTCATAGCCCCCATTAACACGCTGGGGCCAGTTCTACTCACCGAGGCGGCCAGGTATCGGTGAGGCTCCGTCCGAATACAGTCGGTTACCCCTGACTGCAAACCAGCCAATGGGCACGGAAACGCATGACACCCTGGCTTAGGGGGGTGAAGTGGCACCATTGCCTCAGGACGTCACCACTGCCCTTGTGAGATGTTGGGGATAGGATGTGGGTAGGAACACGTGTAGGATGTAGGGAGTATGTAAGACTATGTATTAAAGACGGTCAGACAAGCGCCTTGTCGGTACTACAACGGTGTGGTACCCGCTGTTGTCCGGGACTGCTTATTCACGACAAGTCGCTATTCGCAGCTAACCTCCACAGGAGGCCTTGCGCTATCCGCAACCTGCGACCCGTCCGGTGGCTTCAGCTTGCCCACCTCAGAACCATCTCACAAGTTCTTCGGTACCAGACCAACCATTACAGACACTTGAAATTTTGGAACCAAATAAATGTATGTAGGAAGTGGGAATTACACACATATGTACATGCAGGGTGAGGAACGATGTAAAACCATCTGCCGGCCAAAGGGAAAATTGAAAAACGATATGGCGGTCGGTGCAGTACTTAGCTGTGGAAAACTCTCCCTCGAAGATCCGGCTCGAAGGACCAAAAAATGTAGTAACAGCTCCGCTGTTTTGGGTATGTTGGCCGAGAATGTTGTTGTTAACGTTGCCTCCAAATCAATCAAAACGCAAAAACGTAATTTGCGCCAAGTGTTGGTCTCTTCGTGATCGTGTATAAAAAAGTAGTGACAGAAAAAAAAGGTGAAAAGGAAAGGGTGTGGCCAGCGGCCCCTAATGGAAAAATACTCCCTTTTTCAAAACAGAGTGGGTGGATTCCCTTCTCCATTTAGGGACGCATGGAACTGGCACACGGGAGCTGGTGTAGCTCCTATTTGGCAGCTAGCAAGAGGAGCATCCCAAAAAACAACAACAAAACTGATGAACGCAAGAAACTAACTCCCGTGCGCAAAAAAGAAAGAGGGGTTATCTCTTTCTGTGTCTTGCACACGATATTGTTCATTTAATACGAAATTTTAACTGTGGATCTGCATCCGATCAAAGCGAGGATGCAATAGCGGGCCCTCTAGTAATTATATATTTACATATATATCGGGTTGTCACTTCGTCACACTATATTACATTTATTTATTATTATGCCCTTGCAGGGTATTATAATTTTAGTCAGAAGTTTGCAACGCAGTGAAGGACACATTTCCGATCAGAATCAACAGCCGAGTCGATCTAGCCATGTCCGTCTGTCTGTCTGTCTGCCTGTAAGTCCGTTTCTACGCAAACTAGTCCCTCAGTTTTAAAGCTATCTGAATGAAACTTTGCAGATAGTCTTCTTATGCTCTCACCACTATATATATCGGAGCGGGCCGGATCGGACGACTATATCATATAGCTGCTTAATTACGCTGGAACCTCCGCAAGCGTTCAAAATATAATTTTTAGCCTTTTTATACTTGGTACAAACTCGTACGTCCGCTCTGTTTTAATCTCAAACTTCAATTCAATTTATTTCATAAGTCACCGATTAAATTAGATCGATACATTTCAAAATTATTCGCTATTCGATATGTCGTTTCTCTCTTCCAAGTGAACGGACGTGTTTTTTTCTTGCGCTCTCGTTTTGTGTTAATTTTTGCATTAAAACAACCGGGGTTTTATTTAAATCTTCTACTTTGTGATTAATAAAGTTCCCGTTCACTTCGTGTGCATGCAGCTATTCTGTTTTGTGTATTTAATTGATATTATTTTCACAATTTAGTTTGTGCTGCCGGTGTTTGCTTTGCATTTTTTGCATTCCTCTTTGTGCCTTCTCCGTTTAGTTTGCGCCGTCGCGACATCTAAACGTTAAGCTCGCTCCCACGCTCACCCGTTTACCCGCTCTCTCATTCTCCCGCTCTCTCGGTGCAGCTGCACTTTTCTTATCTCTTTCTACGTAAAGGTACAGTGGTAAGTCCCTATAATGTCTGCTATCGTCTGTTTCTCCAAGACCTGTAAAAAGGCAATTAATTCAACCGATCTTACAGTCGGCTGCTGGCTGTGTGACAACATTGTGCATGCAAAGTGCATTGGTGTTGTTGCTCGGACGGTGGACGATGTAAGAAGAAACATCGGTTTGCGTTACTGCTGCGAGGCCTGTCGCGAGGTTGAAAGAGAAATGATGTCTTTTATGCGGCAGACCAAGGGCGGTTTTAAAGACATATTATCGAGTTTTCGTAAAACTCATGATATGCTCTTGGCGCTGGACACTCAATTTAATAGCCTTAAACTATTAAATGAGTCTCCTAGGCGCAAAAAAACCGCAACTGGTCTACAGCATATAGGCGGATCTCACCAACCAGCGGCGGACTCCCAACAGCAGCCTCTCTCAACACAGCCCTCGACCTCAGAATTCAGTCAAAGAGTTCTGAGATCGAGTGGCAAAAAAGATTCGGCATCCGAATGTGTTGCGGGAGGGACCGCTCCCCGAAAATTTCCGTCTTGTCCCCTGGGGGTCTCAAATACTGACCCCTCAAAGCCCCATTAATTCACCTGCTCAGGGTATCAGGCCCGGACTACCGGCCGATATCGGCACTGCAGACAATCAGTCTGCAGCGCCGAAAGCCCTTGTAGTAGTACCACCTACGAAACAGATATTTGTTTCGCGGCTCTCCCCTGGTCAGACATCGGAAGATGTTATTGCCTTTATCCAAGGCAAAACTAGAGCTGAAAAAATACAAATAAAGGTGGAAAAATTCAAATTTTCTTATGCTAGGAATATTTCATCTTTTAAAATAAATGTCCCGAATGAACTCTTTGATACAATATGCTCTACCAATTTCTGGCCAGCGTATATTGTCGTCAAGGAGTTTGAAGCTAAGAAAAAGAAACGGCGGCCCGTAGGAATAAGTCTTCCCAGGCCCGACCAGACCACTGCGCCCTCTACGACACCCGCTCCAAAAAACTAATCAATTCCCTCTCTATCTCCTATCAGAATGCAAGAGGCCTACGTAGTAAGCTTCCCAAATTGTATTCTGATAGTCTCTCGTTTGCATCCCAGGTTATTGTGTTCACAGAAACCTGGTTAAAGTCGGAGATTCTGAGCTCCGAAGTTTTCCCAGCTGTGTTCACAATATATCGGCTGGATCGGCCTATCAGACGTGGGGGTGGTGTCCTCATAGCGGTTGACTCCACTCTCGCTTCGGAATTAATAACTTTCGAGGAGTTTGATGTTGAATTCCTCTGTGTGAAGCTAACCATCAATGGTAGCTCTATTTTCATCACCTGTTCTTACATTCCTCCTTTGTCCGAACTTCCTATTTATTGGAACCATCTTTCCGCCATCCAAACGGTTTTCAACCGACTTTCTAATAAGGATCATTTAGTAGTTCTTGGTGATTTTAATATCCCAGGGGCTATTTGGTCCTCAAATACTTCCTCTAATGTACTTTTCACCTCCACACAGCATGATTTTATTGCTGGCTTGCTCGACATTTTGCTGTCTCAAGTCAACCATGTACGAAATTCCCTAGAGCGCTTGCTTGATCTCTGTTTTGTCTCAGATCCGGCAAGAGTCAGTTTAGCCAGGGTGGCGCCGTTGACGCTTCCCGAAGATCCCTATCATCCGACTTTCGACTTGACTCTCGACATTGGGACTGACTTACAGAACATATCTGACTGTCCAGCCAAGAAAGTCCTTTGTTTTCGCAAAACGGACTTCGAACGGCTGAATAACTTTATTTTAGATTTTAATTGGTCCGATTTATACATGTGCACTGACATGTCAGAAGCCGTGGATATTTTTTACAGTGCCATAAATTCCTTTTTACTGAATGTGTTCCGTTATACTATCCAGCAACATCGAATAAGCCTCCTTGGTTTACTAAAGAGTTGAGTCATCTTAAAAACAAAAAAATCTAGGCTGTATACTAAATATAAACGTACCGGTTCTAACTCTGCCCTATCCCTTTATTTATCTGCTCGGTCAAGATTTACCGTGTTGAACGCGCAGTGTTACAAAAATTATTTGACTCGTTGTAGGGTCCAGATCTCTCAGGACCCAAAACAGTTTTATAATTTTGTTAACACTAAACGTAAGCCAATTACGCATCCTTCCTCGCTTTCGTTTGAAAATACAACCTTAAAAAATGATTGGGCTATTGCCGATCTGTTTGCGCAGTTTTTTCAAACCACTTACTCAACTTCAACTGACTGTAATCAGACTTATTCCTACATCATGCCCAAATCGAGCTTTATTTTCAGTCCTATTTTAGACGAAAGCACTATTCTTTCAGATCTTCATCGCGTTAAGCCCATTTATTCGCCAGGTCCCGACGGTATACCTGGCTGTGTGCTTAGGTATTGTGCCGACGCCCTGTGCAATCCCCTTCTAAAATTGTTTACCTTGTCCCTAGAAACCTCCCACTTTCCCCTTATTTGGAAGGAATCATTTATTATTCCTCTCCACAAAAAAGGTAGCAAATCGGTTGCCAGCAACTATAGAGGAATCTCTAAGTTGTCGGCCATTCCGAAACTTTTCGAGAAAATCATTACTCCACATTTGCAGCACCTGTGTAGATCAATTATTTCTCCATGTCAGCATGGATTTTTAAAGCGTAGATCAACGACAACCAATCTTTTAGAGTTCACTTCCTTCTTAGTTAGGGGCTTCCATAAGGGCCTTCAGACAGACGTAATCTATACTGATTTCAGTAAAGCATTTGATTCTGTCAACCATTCTCTTCTTGTTCGGAAACTCGATCTAATGGGATTTCCGGTTGATCTTCTTAGTTGGATCTCAAGTTATCTGAATGGCAGAACGCAAAAGGTCCTCTTTAAAAATTCTTTATCTAATGTTCTCAGGGTTACTTCTGGCGTCCCGCAAGGGAGCCATTTGGGTCCCCTGTTGTTTACATTATTTATCAACGACCTGCCGAAAGTTCTGACTAACTCCAAAGTACTTATGTACGCGGACGACGTCAAACTTTGTGTGCAATATAAGGACGCTTCCTGCCAGTCTGATTTACAAACAGATCTCAATAACTTCCAAACATGGTGCCGTATAAACTTATTGAACCTAAACGGCTCTAAATGCAAGCTAATGATTTTCTCACGTGTCGCTCCCAAGCTCGCGACTTACACGCTTAACTGCTGCTCTTTGGAAAGAATTAATATAGTCGATGATTTGGGTGTCCGACTGGACCCTAAACTTGTCCCCTGGGGGGTCTCAAATACTGACCCCTCAAAGCCCCATTAATTCACCTGCTCAGGGTATCAGGCCCGGACTACCGGCCGATATCGGCACTGCAGACAATCAGTCTGCAGCGCCGAAAGCCCTTGTAGTAGTACCACCTACGAAACAGATATTTGTTTCGCGGCTCTCCCCTGGTCAGACATCGGAAGATGTTATAGCCTTTATCCAAGGCAAAACTAGAGCTGAAAAAATACAAATAAAGGTGGAAAAATTCAAATTTTCTTATGCTAGGAATATTTCATCTTTTAAAATAAATGTCCCGAATGAACTCTTTGATACAATATGCTCTACCAATTTCTGGCCAGCGTATATTGTCGTCAAGGAGTTTGAAGCTAAGAAAAAACGGCGGCCCGTAGGAATAAGTCTTCCCAGGCCCGACCAGACCACTGCGCCCTCTACGACACCCGCTCCAAAAAACTAATCAATTCCCTCTCTATCTCCTATCAGAATGCAAGAGGCCTACGTAGTAAGCTTCCCAAATTGTATTCTGATAGTCTCTCGTTGCATCCCAGGTTATTGTGTTCACAGAAACCTGGTTAAAGTCGGAGATTCTGAGCTCCGAAGTTTTCCCAGCTGTGTTCACAATATATCGGCTGGATCGGCCTATCAGACGTGGGGGTGGTGTCCTCATAGCGGTTGACTCCACTCTCGCTTCGGAATTAATAACTTTCGAGGAGTTTGATGTTGAATTCCTCTGTGTGAAGCTAACCATCAATGGTAGCTCTATTTTCATCACCTGTTCTTACATTCCTCCTTTGTCCGAACTTCCTATTTATTGGAACCATCTTTCCGCCATCCAAACGGTTTTCAACCGACTTTCTAATAAGGATCATTTAGTAGTTCTTGGTGATTTTAATATCCCAGGGGCTATTTGGTCCTCAAATACTTCCTCTAATGTACTTTTCACCTCCACACAGCATGATTTTATTGCTGGCTTGCTCGACATTTCGCTGTCTCAAGTCAACCATGTACGAAATTCCCTAGAGCGCTTGCTTGATCTCTGTTTTGTCTCAGATCCGGCAAGAGTCAGTTTAGCCAGGGTGGCGCCGTTGACGCTTCCCGAAGATCCCTATCATCCGACTTTCGACTTGACTCTCGACATTGGGACTGACTTACAGAACATATCTGACTGTCCAGCCAAGAAAGTCCTTTGTTTTCGCAAAACGGACTTCGAACGGCTGAATAACTTTATTTTAGATTTTAATTGGTCCGATTTATACATGTGCACTGACATGTCAGAAGCCGTGGATATTTTTTACAGTGCCATAAATTCCTTTTTTACTGAATGTGTTCCGTTATACTATCCAGCAACATCGAATAAGCCTCCTTGGTTTACTAAAGAGTTGAGTCATCTTAAAAACAAAAAAATCTAGGCTGTATACTAAATATAAACGTACCGGTTCTAACTCTGCCCTATCCCTTTATTTATCTGCTCGGTCAAGATTTACCGTGTTGAACGCGCAGTGTTACAAAAATTATTTGACTCGTTGTAGGGTCCAGATCTCTCAGGACCCAAAACAGTTTTATAATTTTGTTAACACTAAACGTAAGCCAATTACGCATCCTTCCTCGCTTTCGTTTGAAAATACAACCTTAAAAAATGATTGGGCTATTGCCGATCTGTTTGCGCAGTTTTTTCAAACCACTTACTCAACTTCAACTGACTGTAATCAGACTTATTCCTACATCATGCCCAAATCGAGCTTTATTTTCAGTCCTATTTTAGACGAAAGCACTATTCTTTCAGATCTTCATCGCGTTAAGCCCATTTATTCGCCAGGTCCCGACGGTATACCTGGCTGTGTGCTAGGTATTGTGCCGACGCCCTGTGCAATCCCCTTCTAAAATTGTTTACCTTGTCCCTAGAAACCTCCCACTTTCCCCTTATTTGGAAGGAATCATTTATTATTCCTCTCCACAAAAAAGGTAGCAAATCGGTTGCCAGCAACTATAGAGGAATCTCTAAGTTGTCGGCCATTCCGAAACTTTTCGAGAAAATCATTACTCCACATTTGCAGCACCTGTGTAGATCAATTATTTCTCCATGTCAGCATGGATTTTTAAAGCGTAGATCAACGACAACCAATCTTTTAGAGTTCACTTCCTTCTTAGTTAGGGGCTTCCATAAGGGCCTTCAGACAGACGTAATCTATACTGATTTCAGTAAAGCATTTGATTCTGTCAACCATTCTCTTCTTGTTCGGAAACTCGATCTAATGGGATTTCCGGTTGATCTTCTTAGTTGGATCTCAAGTTATCTGAATGGCAGAACGCAAAAGGTCCTCTTTAAAAATTCTTTATCTAATGTTCTCAGGGTTACTTCTGGCGTCCCGCAAGGGAGCCATTTGGGTCCCCCTGTTGTTTACATTATTTATCAACGACCTGCCGAAAGTTCTGACTAACTCCAAAGTACTTATGTACGCGGACGACGTCAAACTTTGTGTGCAATATAAGGACGCTTCCTGCCAGTCTGATTTACAAACAGATCTCAATAACTTCCAAACATGGTGCCGTATAAACTTATTGAACCTAAACGGCTCTAAATGCAAGCTAATGATTTTCTCACGTGTCGCTCCCAAGCTCGCGACTTACACGCTTAACTGCTGCTCTTTGGAAAGAATTAATATAGTCGATGATTTGGGTGTCCGACTGGACCCTAAACTTGACTTTATCGATCATATTTCGTGCATGGTGAATAAAGCCAGAGGTGTGCTTGGTTTCATTAAACGGTGGTCGAAAGAATTCAATGACCCCTATGTTACAAAATCCTTATATATTTCGTTAGTTCGTCCTATCCTAGAATATGGATCTTGCGTCTGGAGCCCTCAGTATGGGGTTCACAGTACACGCATTGAGTCAGTTCAGAAGAACTTTCTGCTTTTCGCTTTACGCGGTTTGAACTGGGATCCAAACCAGAGGTTACCCTCTTACTCTAGTAGACTTCTCCTAATTAACTTACCTTCTTTAGCTAACCGTAGAACCATGCTTGGCATTACGTTCATTTTTAACCTTATCCACGGTAACGTGGAAAGTGCTGACTTGCTGGGTCAGCTTAACTTTCACGTACCGAGTAGAAATACTAGATCCTATATTCCTTTAGTTTTGAGCCAATGTAGAACGTCTTTTGAATTGCATGAACCCTTTAGAGTCTTATGTGCAAATTATAACGATTTGTACATGATAACATCAAACGTAGATAGCCTTCCCCAACTAAAAACCTTAATATTAACCCACTTAGTACGCATGCAGGCAAACAGTCTGGCAGCACGCCAGTAGTAACTTCCTCGTATTCCTTTTCTATACTTTCATTTGTCGCGCCTACTAACTGTGGCGCGAACATACTCCCCGCCTTGGAAGCTCCTTCCAACATAATAGGTTTGCCTTAATCCAATGGTAGAGCGCAGATACGATGAACGTTTTGCTTGAGGACTCCAGTCTTTGTCTTAAGTGTGACTACACGAACTGCGCCATCAGGTCCTGGATGCAGCTCGATCACTCGTCCTAATAACCACTGTCCCGGTGGTGCGTTGTCTTCTGCGATGAGCACTAACGTGCCTATTTGGATGTTCCTGCAACAGCGTCAGGTACTCAGCCGACCAGCGGCGCCAGAATGAGTTGTGGACTAACAAAATTCGTTTCCAATGATTGGTAATAGAGAGTTTAACCAAATCTTCATCAACTGGTTCAATTATCGCATTCAATGGACGGCCCACTAAGAAGTGGCCTGGAGTTAAGGCTTCCAAATCATTCGGATCCGATGATAATGGATGCAACGGCCTGGAATTCATCACGGCCTCCACCTGGGTTATAGCAGTCGAAAGATCCTCGTAGTTGACTGCCACTCTATTTGTGCATTTGATCAGCAATTGCTTGGCGATCTTTACAGCACTTTCCCAAAGCCCTCCAAAATGGGGCGACCGTGGGGGTATGAAATGAAATTGTACTCCTCGTTGGCTGCACTCATCTGCAATCAGCCCTTTATCTCCAGCGTTGAAGAGTTGCTTTAGCTCACGACAAGCGCCTACAAAGTTAGTGGCTCTAAGACATGTGGTTTGGCCATGACTGTGATATATCAGTCAGTCAGTGAGTCAGTGAGGACAAAGCATTTTATATATATAGATATCCATTTAGATTGGTTCACTTACCCACATTCCGATCCTCGTTGAAGGCCATCACGATGACAGGGATGAAGAGGGGGGGTTCATTTAATATGAATGATTTGTTTTAGGAGTTTAATTTCTCTAACTTTGTTTTTATCCTCACATTTACTCTGTCTCTCTTCAGCTTCTCCGCAGCCGTTTATGCGATAGGTTTCAATAAAAATAAATGTTTGTCAAAGGGCCTAATTTTTCAGCATCTGTCGATCCTGGCCTGCCGAGGATTCCTCCCTCAGTGTAGCTGTGGGCGTTGCTCCTCCCTTCGCGCTGCTCAGCCGCCTTGAAGAACACGGGTAGAGAAATAACAACAACAAGCGACGATGTTAAAGCTTGGTTTATGCTGCCGCGACCGCGCTAAAAATAGCTGCTGGGTCTAAAGGGTTTTCGCTCGCCCTTTTGTAAGGCACGAACGTGGCCTTTTTATTGAAGTACGACGATGATGAAAATTTCAGGTAGGCTTGACTAATATAGTTCAAGTTACTCCTTAGGCCTGTATGTAAGCAATGCTGGCGCAAGTACGACGATGATGAAAATTTCAGGTAGGGCTTGACTAATATAGTTCAAGTTACTCCTTAGGCCTGTATGTAAGCAATGCTGGCGCAAGTACGACGATGATGAAAATTTCAGGTAGGGCTTGACTAATATAGTTCAAGTTACTCCTTAGGCCTGTATGTAAGCAATGCTGGCGCAGCCGGCCGTTATAACACGCGGTATTTCGCCGCCTATACGGGACAAAAGTAAGTTAATTTTCGCGATGCTTTTTGTCTCGAAATATTTACCGTACTTTTAGCTCGGGATTGGCGGGTGTGCGCCTATTAGCTAAATTAGCTGATTAGGTCGCTGATGCCGTTGATTTTTATCAATGGACACGGGCGCGTGGCACTTTTTATGTTCAATATGCACTTCTCTTATTCTGCTATATACACTTTTTCGGGACACACGCGGCTTGGGTCGGAAACGATAGTTTTTTCTAATCGATAAATCGATTGAGAGGATCAGCTGGCAACTTTGATCAGCTGATTGTTATCAACTAGGGCTGGAGAGGGAGTTCGAATATCGTATGGCGCGTTAGCCGATATTTTAAATATTCTTTTGAACTTTAATTAATTTTCTCCAAGACCAACCATTACAGACACTTGAAATTTTGGAACCAAATAAATGTATGTAGGAAGTGGGAATTACACACATATGTACATGCAGGGTGAGGAACGATGTAAAACCATCTGCCGGCCAAAGGGAAAATTGAAAAACGATATGGCGGTCGGTGCAGTACTTAGCTGTGGAAAACTCTCCCTCGAAGATCCGGCTCGAAGGACCAAAAAATGTAGTAACAGCTCCGCTGTTTTGGGTATGTTGGCCGAGAATGTTGTTGTTAACGTTGCCTCCAAATCAATCAAAACGCAAAAACGTAATTTGCGCCAAGTGTTGGTCTCTTCGTGATCGTGTATAAGAGGGCCCGTATAATGTTAGAAAATAATAAAATAAGACAAAAACTAGCGTATGACAATAGGGTATCCGATTTAAAAATAGACGTAGGCGATAAATTTTTATTGAAAAATGAAAAAAAAATGGAAAAACACAAAAGTTATTTACTTATCAGTGTGCTATCTATTTGGCAGCTAGCAAGAGGAGCATCCCAAAAAACAACAACAAAACTGATGAACGCAAGAAACTAACTCCCGTGCGCAAAAAAGAAAGAGGGGTTATCTCTTTCTGTGTCTTGCACATGATATTGTTAATTTAATACGAAATTTTAACTGTGGATCTGCATCCGATCAAAGCGAGGATGCAATAGCGGGCCCTCTAGTAATTATATATTTACATATATATCGGGTTGTCACTTCGTCACACTATATTACATTTATTTATTATTATACCCTTGCAGGGTATTATAATTTTAGTCAAAGTTTGCAACGCAGTGAAGGACACATTTCCGATCAGAATCAACAGCCGAGTCGATCTAGCCATGTCCGTCTGTCTGTCTGTCTGCCTGTAAGTCCGTTTCTACGCAAACTAGTCCCTCAGTTTTAAAGCTATCTGAATGAAACTTTGCAGATAGTCTTCTTATGCTCTCACCACTATATATATCGCAGCGGGCCGGATCGGACGACTATATCATATAGCTGCTTAATTACGCTGGAACCTCCGCAAGCGTTCAAAATATAATTTTTAGCCTTTTTATAATTGGTGCAAACTCGTACGTCCGCTCTGTTTTAATCTCAAACTTCAATTCAATTTATTTCATAAGTCACCGATTAAATTAGATCGATACATTTCAAAATTATTCGATATTCGATATGTAATCTAACTGTGGCGCGAACATACTCCCCGCCTTGGAAGCTCCTTCCAACATAATAGGTTTGCCTTAATCTAATGGTAGAGCGCAGATACGATGAACGTTTTGCTTGAGGACTCCAGTCTTTGTCTTAAGTGTGACTACACGAACTGCGCCATCAGGTCCTGGATGCAGCTCGATCACTCGTCCTAATAACCACTGTCCCGGTGGTGCGTTGTCTTCTGCGATGAGCACTAACGTGCCTATTTGGATGTTACTGACCGCCGTTGTCCACTTAGTGCGCTCCTGCAACAGCGTCAGGTACTCAGCCGACCAGCGGCGCCAGAATGAGTTGTGGACTAACAAAATTCGTTTCCAATGATTGGTAATAGAGAGTTTAACCAAATCTTCATCAACTGGTTCAATTAGCGCATTCAATGGACGGCCAACTAAGAAGTGGCCTGGAGTTAAGGCTTCCAAATCATTCGGATCCGATGATAATGGATGCAACGGCCTGGAATTCATCACGGCCTCCACCTGGGTTATAGGAGTCGAAAGATCCTCGTAGTTGACTGCCACTCTATTTGTGCATTTGATCAGCAATTGCTTGGCGATCTTTACAGCACTTTCCCAAAGCCCTCCAAAATGGGGCGACCGTGGGGGTATGAAATGAAATTGTACTCCTCGTTGGCTGCACTCATCTGCAATCAGCCCTTTATCTCCAGCGTTGAAGAGTTGCTTTAGCTCACGACAAGCGCCTACAAAGTTAGTGGCTCTAAGACATGTGGTTTGGCCATGACTGTGATATATCAGTCAGTCAGTGAGTCAGTGAGGACAAAGCATTTTATATATATAGATATCCATTTAGATTGGTTCACTTACCCACATTCCGATCCTCGTTGAAGGCCATCACGATGACAGGGATGAAGAGGGGGGGGGTTCATTTAATATGAATGATTTGTTTTAGGAGTTTAATTTCTCTAACTTTGTTTTTATCCTCACATTTACTCTGTCTCTCTTCAGCTTCTCCGCAGCCGTTTATGCGATAGGTTTCAATAAAAATAAATGTTTGTCAAAGGGCAAAGGGGTTTTATCCTAATTTTTCAGCATCTGTCGATCCTGGCCTGGCGAGGATTCCTCCCTCGGTGTAGCTGTGGGCGTTGCTCCTCCCTTCGCGCTGCTCAGCCGCCTTGAAGAACACGGGTAGAGAAACAACAACAACAAGCGACGATGTTAAAGCTTGGTTTATGCTGCCGCGACCGCGCTAAAAATAGCTGCTGGGTCTAAAGGGTTTTCGCTCGCCCTTTTGTAAGGCACGAACGTGGCCTTTTTATTGAAGTACGACGATGATGAAAATTTCAGGTAGGCTTGACTAATATAGTTCAAGTTACTCCTTAGGCCTGTATGTAAGCAATGCTGGCGCAAGTACGACGATGATGAAAATTTCAGGTAGGGCTTGACTAATATAGTTCAAGTTACTCCTTAGGCCTGTATGTAAGCAATGCTGGCGCAAGTACGACGATGATGAAAATTTCAGGTAGGGCTTGACTAATATAGTTCAAGTTACTCCATAGGCCTGTATGTAAGCAATGCTGGCGCAGCCGGCCGTTATAACACGCGGTATTTCGCCGCCTATACGGGACAAAAGTAAGTTAATTTTCGCGATGCTTTTTGTCTCGAAATATTTACCGTACTTTTAGCTCGGGATGGGCGGGTGTGCGCCTATTAGCTAAATTAGCTGATTAGGTCGCTGATGCCGTTGATTTTTATCAATGGACACGGGCGCGTGGCACTTTTTATGTTCAATATGCACTTCTTTTATTCTGCTATATACACTTTTTCGGGACACACGCGGCTTGGGTCGGAAACGATAGTTTTTTCTAATCGATAAATCGATTGAGAGGATCAGCTGGCAACTTTGATCAGCTGATTGTTATCAACTAGGGCTGGAGAGGGAGTTCGAATATCGTATGGCGCGTAAGCCGATATTTTAAATATTCTTTTGAACTTTAATTAATTTTCTCCAAGACCAACCATTACAGACACTTGAAATTTTGGAACCAAATAAATGTATGTAGGAAGTGGGAATTACACACATATGTACATGCAGGGTGAGGAACGATGTAAAACCATCTGCCGGCCAAAGGGAAAATTGAAAAACGATATGGCGGTCGGTGCAGTACTTAGCTGTGGAAAACTCTCCCTCGAAGGACCAAAAAATGTAGTAACAGCTCCGCTGTTTTGGGTATGTTGGCCGAGAATGTTGTTGTTAACGTTGCCTCCAAATCAATCAAAACGCAAAAACGTAATTTGCGCCAAGTGTTGGTCTCTTCGTGATCGTGTATAAAAAAGTAGTGACAGAAAAAAAAGGTGAAAAGGAAAGGGTGTGGCCAGCGGCCCCTAATGGAAAAATACTCCCTTTTTCAAAACAGAGTGGGTGGATTCCCTTCTCCATTTAGGGACGCGTGGAACTGGCACACGGGAGCTGGTGTAAACAACTGTCCATATTAACTAGTATTTGGTAACCCAAGCACCTTGCCAATACATTTTAATAGAATAGATAGAAAGACCCGTTATATAATCTAGATGATTATGCTAAGGAGGTTAAATTTAGATTAGAAAACGCGTCTAAGAGGGCCCGTATAATGTTAGAAAATAATAAAGGCGATGAATTTTTATTGAAAAATGAAAAAAAAATGGAAAAACACAAAAGAGATTTACTTATCAGTGTGCTATCTATTTGGCAGCTAGCAAGAGGAGCATCCCAAAAAACAACAACAAAACTGATGAACGCAAGAAACTAACTCCCGTGCGCAAAAAAGAAAGAGGGGTTATCTCTTTCTGTGTCTTGCACACGATATTGTTCATTTAATACGAAATTTTAACTGTGGATCTGCATCCGATCAAAGCGAGGATGCAATAGCGGGCCCTCTAGTAATTATATATTTACATATATATCGGGTTGTCACTTCGTCACACTATATTACATTTATTTATTATTATACCCTTGCAGGGTATTATAATTTTAGTCAGAAGTTTGCAACGCAGTGAAGGACACATTTCCGATCAGAATCAACAGCCGAGTCGATCTAGCCATGTCCGTCTGTCTGTCTGTCTGTCTGTCTGCCTGTAAGTCCGTTTCTACGCAAACTAGTCCCTCAGTTTTAAAGCTATCTGAATGAAACTTTGCAGATAGTCTTCTTATGCTCTCACCACTATATATATCGGAGCGGGCCGGATCGGACGACTATATCATATAGCTGCTTAATTACGCTGGAACCTCCGCAAGCGTTCAAAATATAATTTTTAGCCTTTTTATACTTGGTACAAACTCGTACGTTCGCTCTGTTTTAATCTCAAACTTCAATTCAATTTATTTCATAAGTCACCGATTAAATTAGATCGATACATTTCAAAATTATTCGCTATTCGATTCCCCGCCTTGGAAGCTCCTTCCAACATAATAGGTTTGCCTTAATCCAATGGTATAGCGCAGATACGATGAACGTTTTGCTTGAGGACTCCAGTCTTTGTCTTAAGTGTGACTACACGAACTGCGCCATCAGGTCCTGGATGCAGCTCGATCACTCGTCCTAATAACCACTGTCCCGGTGGTGCGTTGTCTTCTGCGATGAGCACTAACGTGCCTATTTGGATGTTCCTGCAACAGCGTCAGGTACTCAGCCGACCAGCAGCGCCAGAATGAGTTGTGGACTAACAAAATTCGTTTCCAATGATTGGTAATAGAGAGTTTAACCAAATCTTCATCAACTGGTTCAATTATCGCATTCAATGGACGGCCCACTAAGAAGTGGCCTGGAGTTAAGGCTTCCAAATCATTCGGATCCGATGATAATGGATGCAACGGCCTGGAATTCATCACGGCCTCCACCTGGGTTATAGCAGTCGAAAGATCCTCGTAGTTGACTGCCACTCTATTTGTGCATTTGATCAGCAATTGCTTGGCGATCTTTACAGCACTTTCCCAAAGCCCTCCAAAATGGGGCGACCGTGGGGGTATGAAATGAAATTGTACTCCTCGTTGGCTGCACTCATCTGCAATCAGCCCTTTATCTCCAGCGTTGAAGAGTTGCTTTAGCCCACGACAAGCGCCTACAAAGTTAGTGGCTCTAAGACATGTGGTTTGGCCATGACTGTGATATATAAGTCAGTCAGTGAGTCAGTGAGGACAAAGCATTTTATATATATAGATATCCATTTAGATTGGTTCACTTACCCACATCCCGATCCTCGTTGAAGGCCATCACGATGACAGGGATGAAGAGGGGGGGTTCATTTAATATGAATGATTTGTTTTAGGAGTTTAATTTCTCTAACTTTGTTTTTATCCTCACATTTACTCTGTCTCTCTTCAGCTTCTCCGCAGCCGTTTATGCGATAGGTTTCAATAAAAATAAATGTTTGTCAAAGGGCAAAGGGGTTTTATCCTAATTTTTCAGCATCTGTCGATCCTGGCCAGGCGAGGATTCCTCCCTCGGTGTAGCTGTGGACGTTGCTCCTCCCTTCGCGCTGCTCAGCCGCCTTGAAGAACACGGGTAGAGAAACAACAACAACAAGCGACGATGTTAAAGCTTGGTTTATGCTGCCGCGACCGCGCTAAAAATAGCTGCTGGGTCTAAAGGGTTTTCGCTCGCCCTTTTGTAAGGCACGAACGTGGCCTTTTTATTGAAGTACGACGATGATGAAAATTTCAGGTAGGCTTGACTAATATAGTTCAAGTTACTCCTTAGGCCTGTATGTAAGCAATGCTGGCGCAAGTACGACGATGATGAAAATTTCAGGTAGGGCTTGACTAATATAGTTCAAGTTACTCCTTAGGCCTGTATGTAAGCAATGCTGGCGCAGCCGGCTGTGATAACACGCGGTATTTCGCCGCCTATACGGGACAAAAGTAAGTTAATTTTCGCGATGCTTTTTGTCTCGAAATATTTACCGTACTTTTAGCTCGGGATTGGCGGGTGTGCGCCTATTAGCTAAATTAGCTGATTAGGTCGCTGATGCCGTTGATTTTTATCAATGGACACGGGCGCGTGGCACTTTTTATGTTCAATATGCACTTCTCTTATTCTGCTATATACACTTTTTCGGGACACACGCGGCTTGGGTCGGAAACGATAGTTTTTTTCTAATCGATAAATCGATTGAGAGGATCAGCTGGCAACTTTGATCAGCTGATTGTTATCAACTAGGGCTGGAGAGGGAGTTCGAATATCGTATGGCGCGTAAGCCGATATTTTAAATATTCTTTTGAACTTTAATTAATTTTCTCCAAGACCAACCATTACAGACACTTGAAATTTTGGAACCAAATAAATGTATGTAGGAAGTGGGAATTACACACATATGTACATGCAGGGTGAGGAACGATGTAAAACCATCTGCCGGCCAAAGGGAAAATTGAAAAACGATATGGCGGTCGGTGCAGTACTTAGCTGTGGAAAACTCTCCCTCGAAGATCCGGCTCGAAGGACCAAAAAATGTAGTAACAGCTCCGCTGCTTTGGGTATGTTGGCCGAGAATGTTGTTGTTAACGTTGCCTCCAAATCAATCAAAACGCAAAAACGTAATTTGCGCCAAGTGTTGGTCTCTTCGTGATCGTGTATAAAAAAGTAGTGACAGAAAAAAAAGGTGAAAAGGAAAGGGTGTGGCCAGCGGCCCCTAATGGAAAAATACTCCCTTTTTCAAAACAGAGTGGGTGGATTCCCTTCTCCATTTAGGGACGCATGGAACTGGCACACGGGAGCTGGTGTAAACAACTGTCCATATTAACTAGTATTTGGTAACCCAAGCACCTTGCCAATACATTTTAATAGAATAGATAGAAAGACCCGTTATATAATCTAGATGATTATGCTAAGGAGGTTAAATTTAGATTAGAAAACGCGTCTAAGAGGGCCCGTATAATGTTAGAAAATAATAAAATAAGACAAAAACTAGCGTATGACAATAGGGTATCCGATTTTAAAATAGACGTAGGCGATAAATTTTTATTGAAAAATGAAAAAAAAATGGAAAAACACAAAAGTTATTTACTTATCAGTGTGCTATCTATTTGGCAGCTAGCAAGAGGAGCATCCCAAAAAACAACAACAAAACTGATGAGCGCAAGAAACTAACTCCCGTGCGCAAAAAAGAAAGAGGGGTTATCTCTTTCTGTGTCTTGCACACGGAAGTGCATGAGATGGTGGTGGTTTTGCAAAGAGCGAGTTTGTTTAGATTTCTCTAATAGACAAAAGTTCCCTGGTTACCGATTTTATTTATAATCAGGAGCTAATTCGAGCGGCGATATATTTTGGTACAGGGTATATAACAGTCGTTCACGAACGACTGTATCTAGAGGATCAGCTGGCAACTTTGATCAGCTGATTGTTATCAACTAGGGCTGGAGATGGAGTTCGAATATCGTAAGCCGATATTTTAAATATTCTGTTGAACTTTAATTAATTTTCTCCAAGGCCAACCATTACAGACACTTGGAATTTTGGAACCAAATAAATGTATGTAGGAAGTGGGAATTACACACATATGTATATGCAGGGTAAGGAACGATGTAAAACCATCTGCCGGCCAAAGGGAAAATTGAAAAACGATATGGCGGTCGGTGCAGTACTTAGCTGTGGAAAACTCTCCCTCGAAGATCCGGCTCGAAGAACCAAAAAATGTAGTAACAGCTCCGCTGTTTTGGGTATGTTGGCCGAGAATGTTGTTGTTAACGTTGCCTTCAAATCAATCAAAACGCAAAAACGTAATTTGCGCCAAGTGTTGGTCTCTTCGTGATCGTGTATAAAAAAGTAGTGACAGAAAAAAAAGGTGAAAAGGAAGGGGTGTGCAGCTATGAAGGCGTTGGTACTCAAATCCGAGACGATCTCCAGATGACATGCCTTTGTCAGAAAGCATACGAACACGCAGAGATACACTTTAACTGGGCGCTTCCCTCGAATGTTAAAATGCATCCAGATCTGTCCAGCGAAGTCCAGTCCAGCACGCTCGAACGGCTAGATCCGGCCTCTCACACGACTTTCTGGCAGTGCTCCCAATTAGCTGACTGCCCAATATTGGTCGTAGCCGGAAACATACGATGCAGCTTCGCACCGTCTTGCGTGCCAGTTTTCTGCAATTAATGATCCAATATTTCTGCCGCAAAAAGGCACATAAAGACTGTGCCCCGGCATGTAAATTTTTCGACGTGTGTATTCAATTAGTGCATTAACCACTACATGGTTACTTGGCATCAAAATGGGATGCTTAGTATCAAATGACAGTGCAGCGTTTACTAACCGCCCACCTACTCTTATACTACACACACCTTCTTCTTCGTGAATAAAATGATTCAAGCACTATATTTTTGAAGATTTTATTCGCTTGCCGGATCGCAACATAATGAATTCTTCATGCAACTTAAGGTTCTGCAAGTTAAAAACTATATAACGTAGTCTGCCTGCCAGTTCTGTAGCAGACAGGCTGCAAATCTTATCTGTAGAATTTTTCCGTATAGCATTACGCTAACGATAGACGTAGCTGAACACTCGCTGCAGTTTCAAAAATTCATTTGCAAATTTACATTGTCCTATAATATCTTGCGCTTCATTCGTTACTGGCCAACTAACAGTGAGCGAAAATGTACCTGCTCTTTGCTCTGGGATTAACTTATCCCCTGGCTGCCAACGCTCCTGTTCATATTTTGAGCTCAACAAGAAGTCTGGGCCGTGCCACCACAACGCTGATTTATTTAAGTCAGTTGGATACAGTCCCCGAGATACAATATCTGCTGGGTTCATTTTTGACTCGACTTTAAACCAATCCTGAATGTTTGACAATTCCTGTATTTGAGCCACGCGGTTGGCCATGAACGTTGTCCATTGACTCGCATAGCCAGTGGAGCACAATCGTAGAGTCAGTAAAATAACTAGTTCGATTGACATTAACGTGAACGCAAGCGCGAACTCTGGTCATCAGTTTTGTCATAAGTAGTGCTCCTTATAGCTCCAATCGGGGCAAGGACGTCACCCTGACTGGTGACACCTTGGACTTGGCTGTCACCAAATAACCGTAAAGGCTCCACTTTTATTTCTTACACGAGCATAGATTGCTCCGCCATAGGCACGTGTAGATGCATCAGAAAAGCCAAAAAGCTCTACCGTATCTACATCTGCGCCAATAGCAATAACAGATCGCGGTAGTGAACACTGATCAATTAATTTCAACTCATTGCGATACTTTTTCCATTGAATGGCATAGCTTTGCGGCAAGTCTTCGTCCCAATCCTGCTTAAGCAGCCATAATTCTTGTACGAAAATCTTGCCCAGAATCGTAATATTTGGTCAATACTTCACGTTATAAGCAAATTGGAATTTGTCTTCTCGACTTGTCCAATATATACTCAATGTCTTGGCAGCGTCTTCCGTTTTTAGCATCAGCGGTTCCGAGCTTAAATCACTACCCAGAACGTTCAAACAATTACTACGCCATTTATGTAACTGAAACCTGCCAATTTCTAAAAACTCAGACACCTCATTTCTTAATCTTAAGAGCTCCGATTCCGAATTCGCTCCATACAGCATGTCGTCCATATAAAAACTTCTGTTAATTGCGCCTACCGCTAACGAATACTGCTCACCATATTTACTTGCCAAATGAAATAAACAACGAACCGCTAGAAAGAGAGCAGAATTGGTTCCATATGTTACGGTTTTAAGGCGCAGCGCTTGCATGGGATCAGCCGGGTTAGATCGCCACAAAATGCATTGGTAATTCCGGTGCGGTTCGTTCACCAACACCTGTCTGTACATTTTAGCTATGTCAGCTGTTAAAGCGTATTTATAAAAACGGAAACGAACCAGTGTCTCAAATAGATCTGGTTGTAGTGTTGGACCAACCAACATTGTATCGTTGAGTGAGATGCCGTTGCTGGACTTGCAAGAGTCATCGAAAACGACTCTCAATTTAGTCGTCGAGCTCTCAGGTCTTAGCACTGGATGATGGGTCATGAAATATTTAACATCCCGAATCTTTGAATTCTCAACAATTTCTAAATGTCCTAAGTTTTTGTATTCCTCAATGAATTCTATATATTGCTCCTTCAGAGCCTGGTTGCGACTCAAGCGTTTCTCTATATTTAAAAATCTGTTGAGCGCAATTTTATGCGTGTCTCCTAGTTTTGGTTGGTTCTCCGTGAAAGGCAATGCTACCACGAAATGTCCGGACTCTGCCTGGCTGACATTCGAATCAAAATTCTCTTCACATTTTTTCTCGTCTTCTGTCAGATTCTGATCTGGCTGAACTTCTTCATATTTCCAAAATCTTTGCACTAGCTCTTGCAATGCGTCCGAATCGGATCGAGGCTTCGGCTCTCTTTCTGTAGATAGCAGTGATACACCGGTAGTCGGGGTATATTCGCCTACAACTACCCAGCCTAAAAGTGATTTTTGCAAGATTGGCAATTGAGGCCCCAATTCAATTTGACCCGCTATAATTAATTTGAAGAACAGCCCTACTCCTAATAACATGTCAATTTTTTGATTAGAATCAAAAGTTGGATCAGCTAATGTTACCCCGGTGGGTTCCTGCCACTTCGATCCTACTGAGGAGTTCGACGGATTGTATTGGGTAATTTCGGGTAGCATACAAAAGGTTTCTGTAACCGAGAACCTTGTCACTCTGGACTTAAGTGTGGTTTGCACTTCACCAATAATTTTCGAAACTGCATTGCCTATTCCAGTTAGGCGCATATTTACAGATTGCATCTCAAGCTTAAGCATGGACTGCAACCTTGATGTCACAAACTTGAGTTGACTTCCAGAGTCCAAAACACATCTGCATTCATGATAGCTGCCATCGCTACCCTTAACTAAGATAATCGCTGTTGCTAGAAAGCTAGTTGTCGACCTTGATAATAGCGAACTCTGTAAAGCACTATTCTCTGGTTGCGCTTTTTTTTTTTTTTTATGCTTTGCTTTTATTTATTGAATCTTCTCATTTACGATACTAAGAATAAGTGTATCAAATCTTATACGATAACCTAACTAGGAGTCATGTAGACTGAGACAGTGGCCCTGACAAGTTATGGCTATGTTGGAAGGTCTGTACGTTGCAGGCGGGTTCGGCTGGTGACCCGAGTCAAGACCCTTGCTAGAGGATTTAGGTGGCCAGAGAGTTTTTCATTGTAGGACGCTTTTTGCTTGTCTATTTCATCTTTTACTGCGAGAATGCCGAGGTCCCTGTGGATGTTTTGGTTACGAATATACCATGGTGCCCCAGTCATAGTTCGGAGGATCTTTGATTGGGCTCGCTGTATGATGTCTAGGTTGGTTCTGCTCGCGTTCCCCCACAGCTGGGAGCCATACGTCCAGATTGGCTTAAGAGTAGAGTTGTAGAGCAGGACCTTGTAGTCCAGACACAAATGCGATCGTGAGTTTATAATCCAGTGGAGGCTGCTGGCTTTCAGTTTTAGGTGCAGTTTCTTGCATTCGATATGTCTACGCCATGTTAGACGTCTGTCGAGGTGGATGCCGAGATACGTTACTTCATTAACTTGGGGGATCTGCGTGCTATTCATACAGAGCGGAGGGCAAGTTTGTCTGTTAAAGGTAAACGTTATGTGTTTACATTTTTGTTCCTTTATTTTAATACGCCACTCAGATAGCCAGTTCTCGACTACCACGAGGTGGTTGGCGAGTTGGGTTGTTGCACGGCTAAGGATCGCGGTGTCGTCGTCGAAGATGGATGTTGTTAGTCGGTCACTCGTGGGAATATCTGCTGTGTAAAGGACGAATAAAGTTGGCCCAAGTGCGCTACCTTGTGGGACCCCAGCTTCGATAGTGTAGCTGTCGGAAATTATTGTGTTACATCTTACTGCGAAGTCTCTATTGTAGAGGTAGGATTCAAGAAGTTTATGAGTGTACCCGCGCAAGTGTGTTTTAATTTTATGCTTGAGACCTTTGAGCCAGACGCGGTCGAATGCTTGAGATACGTCGAGGAATATCGCGGTGCAATATTCCCTATGTTCGAAGGCTGTGCGAATTTCTGATGTTGTTCTGTTTACTTGCTTTATAGTTCCGTGTTTTTCTCTGAAGCCAAATTGATGGGCTGGGATAATGTTGTGGGCTCCCATATATGGTATTATGCGCGTTAGATGGCATTTTCGAATAATTTGGACAAGCATGATAATAAACTTATTGGTCTGTAAGATGACGGAATCGTGTGATCTTTTCCGGGCTTCGGTATCATTATAATAATTGATTTTTTCCATTTCCTTGGATAGTAGCCGAGACTTATGATTCCATTGAAGAGTTTACAGATGACCTCAATAGCACAGTACGGAAGTTCCATTATCATTTTTGTAGTTATTAGGTCACCGCCTGGAGCCTTTTTTGGTTTTAGCTCCCTGATGACTTTTGTGATCTCGTTCGGCTGAAATGTAGTTGACGTGGATTCAGTTTCGAGGTGGAGACGCCTCTGAGATGTAAGGCAAATGATTCGGCTCTATCTTTGTCGCTGCGGGCCCAGCACCCTGAAGAATTCCTTATAGGGGTGACGGTTTGAATTGGAGAGCTTAGATTTGAGCTTAGATTTTGAGCCCTCCACAAGGGATGCTTTGTACTAGTTGGCGAGAGTTTTCCAATATATTTAAGTTGTTCATTTTCAGCTTCTTGCTTCAGGGCCCGGTTTAGATTGCGGGTGGCTTCAGTAAGACGTTGCTTTGAGCATGGCGATCTTCTGCTTTGCCACGCTCGTCGCAGACGCCTCTTTTCCTGAACCAGCTGTTCGATTTGCCGGTTGGTTTTGAACTTCTTAAATTCCCCATCTTTCCGTATAGGGGTTGAGATCCTGGCTGCTGTGACGAGTACCTCTTCCAGGGAGGAGGTGGAGCAGTCGATGTCCGCTTCGATATTTAGTTGGGGAGTTAGCTCAATGTGGGAACTCACATACTTTCTGTATTTCATCCAGTTAGTGTTGTGCGACGTCAGCCTGTAGGGGTGGTCCGCAATTTCTGGGCTTTGAAGAAGGCTTATCAACAAAGGCGAGTGGTCAGATGAGAGATCCGGTAGTGCTATGGCGCTTATTAGATTGCGTGGGATGTTTTTGTCACCGCGAAATCAAGTAGATCTGGGATCTTTTTTGGGTCTGCAGGCCAATATGTGGAGCTACCAGGAGAAACGTAGTCCAGTTTATTGCTCACCTTTATAAGTGCATTATACAGTTGCGTGTGTTTGGCGATCCCCCAGAGTGTTGTAGAAGTCCATGAATTGACCTTCAGAGATATTAAATCGAGGTGGGCAGTAGACAGCGGCAATGCAAAGGTTGCCGTTTCCTGAGTTCACTTTTATGGACGTGGCTTGCAGGTAATTTGTTGAAAACCTTTGATGAAAGTGGTGTTTGATGCGTTCTCTGATTAAGATGCCCGTTCCGCCGTGGGCCTTGCCATCCGGATGATCTGTGCGGTAAAAGGTATAACCTCTTATATGGAAGTTATATCTCCCTGTGAGGTGCGTTTCAACCAGCAGCATGGCGTCGATGTGATTTACGTTTAGGACTTGACTTATTTCAAGTTTATGCCGTGAAATGCCGTTGGCATTCCACATGGATATACGTAGGTTAGTCATTTATTATTTGGACTGTTGTGCTACAAGCAACTGAATTACCATGTTCTGGTTCTGAACAAGGGTTTGCATGGTTGTTTTTATGAATGACATAAGTTCCATCATACTTTGTTGCATGGTGAACATCATAGATTCCAATTTGCTTTGCGGCTGCCCTGGAACCTGCAGAGCATTTTCTGAGTGAGGCTGGGGTGGATTTTCCATGCCTGTTCTTAGTGCTTCGGGGTAGGAGATTCCCTTGGTTGTATTTAGCTGCCCAAATGATCATCTGGCTGCCTTGGCGAAAAATACGTCTGGCGTACTTTTTGAGTTGTAATACACATTTTGCGTAGGTTGTTGGTGCGTAGCTGTCGCTCGTCGCATGCGACTCTTCAGCTCCTTGTAGACCGCACAGCCTCTGTAGTTTGCCGTATGGTTTCCTCCACAGTTGCCACATTTTTTCATTTGGGGGTCTTCTTTGTTTGCGGGGCAGTTTACGGAGTTAGGGAAGTCTCCGCAGACTACGCAGACCATCCGAAGTGTGCAGTATGTCTTGGTGTGTCCATACTCTTGGCAGTTTGTGCAGATTCTTCGATGCAGTAAGAGCTGCAGCTTGTAGATCGGGTGCACTTCGTTTTTCTTTAAGGCTTTGCTATCTGGTTCGAGCTCGACCTTGAAAAGTGGTTGCGGTTTTTTGTTTCTGTTAACAATATTACTAACATTTTTGGCACAGAAGCCCCTGGCCTTAAGGGCTTCTTGAATTTCAGAGGGGGTGACGTCAGGTTCTATACCTTTTAGCACAACTTGCAGTCCCTTGCTGCTTTTTAGTTGACAGGTGTAAAAGTTCTTTTTTGTGTCTTCCAGGTACTTAGACACAGCTCGGAAGTGTTCTTCGGACTTCGTTTGAACCTTTGTTTCGTGTATGTTCCCTTTTATAAGCGGAACAACATGGAAATTCTCGTCCCCGACCAGCGCAACAATTTTGTTGACCAGGGCGCTTGAACTTTTTTCCCTTATGTAAATAGGTGGGGGCTTAGGTTTCCTTTGGGTCTCCTGCCCCAACTCTGGTTGGTTGTTGTCCGCCTCTGCTAAGATGGAGAAACGGTTTTCATTGGAGCTCCTCGTTTGGTCGGTGCTTTTGTTGGTTCGGTTGATCTTTGGTTTATTACCAACCGTGTTGAGTGGACTAAGCTTGCGCTTAATCTGGATGTAGCGGTCCATACCGGTCTGTATAGCCTGGACCGCTTGTTGCTTATCGAAGCTAACTGTTTTTGTTGCCATTTTATTTTGTTGTGCAGCTGTTGGGACCGAACTCGCAATATTGGTAGTTGGTTAAATTATTGGTGGTGATTTTGCTGCGACTGCAGAAATTGTTGCACTGCTTGTTGTTGGAGCTTCATTCAGCGAAGCCGGCGGTGGTGGGGTTTGGCATTGATAACTCCAAGATGCGGGAGTTGGGGTGAGCACAGAGGGTGAGGAAGAGCTGGCTCTCTTGCTGTCGACGGTCAGTAGAGTCGTGTTGCTCTTTGTCGACTTCTGATTTTGATCTATATCGCTAGTTGAGAAATAAGAGTATCTAGCATTTCTTGGGTTGACGGAGCTTCTACGCTCATTCTTTTAATCGCTGCTCGTTTTTCCAGCTTGTTATGCGTGGCACTTATTTGTTTAAATAACAACTGTATTAATCATAACACTAGTTATGATTATATTTTCTTTGTTTTTTAATTGTTAACGTCTTTTCGCACTGTTTGGACAGCTCCAGTATAATATTCTTTAAGTTTTCACTATTTCATCCACTCGGAGCTCGCGCGAGACCACGTCCGCTCTATGAGGGAGTAGAACGTTAATCTAAATAAATCGATCTGGGAGCTCTCGAAGAACTTGGGGTCCGCAAGGGGGACGTCAGGGAGGTCCTTAAGAAGATCCCGTGGGATCGGATACGACGGCAGATTCCCGGCCAGCTGCGGAAGAACATAAGCTTTAGTGTCTACTTGGATCTCAGGTCTGCAAGGCAACCGAATGGAGAAATTACACAGTTTAGTCGACTGGGCGGCAACGGTCTGGTTCAGGCCGGTCACTTGGGCCTGGATAGTCTTGAAAGGAAGTCTGACTAGGTTGAACAGCCGTTCCGTAATGAAGGTCGCTTCCGACCCAGAATCAATCAACGCTCGCGCTTGGAAGTTGCATCCCAGATGGCACACGTTAATAAGGGCCGTGCCCAGTAGGACGGCTCTTGAACCGGTAGAGAAGCATACTTGCACATCTGCGGAGTCGTCTGGGGCACCCGAGCCTCTTGGAGTAGGCGCGGGCCGAGGCCTGGCTGTCGTCGACGGACTTGGAGCGGTTGCAAAAGGATTACCGCGGTGCATGAGGGTGTGATGCCGGCTGTGGCATGTGAAACAGCTGTAGGCACTGGTGCAGTCCCGTTGCTGGTGCCCTCGGTCAAAACAGTTAAGGCAAAGTTGCCTTCTCTTGATATAGTCCGAGCGACCATCCACGTCCATTTCGAGGAACCGTGGACATATGCGAATAGGATGGTTCTCCCTGGAACAGAGATCACATCCCCTGGGCGCTGGAGCAACCCTGGCCTCCTACGAGTTGAGCCTGCGCGGTGGAGCGCTCGCAGTTGACGGTCTTGGCGGAATTTGCCCCGAAACGCCAGGTCTGATGTCGTCGATTGCCTCCAGCGTCCGATAGCGCTCTGTCAGGAATGCGTCCATCTCACCCCAGGTTGGAATTTCGGCCTTGTTGTGGACTGATTGCTCCCACATGGAAATCGTGATCTTGGGAAGCTTCAACGAAACCATATATACCAGGAGACAATCCCAAGCCTCGACATTAATGGAAGACATGCGTAAGGCAGTGAGGCAACTCTGAATGGTGCCTTGTAGCTTTTTTAGAGCGGCTCCGGACTATTGGGGAACAGTCTGGATGTTGAAGAGGATCTTCAACTGACTGTTGACCATAGACCGCCGATTTTCGAAACGATCGGTCAGGCCTTGCCACGCTGAGACGAAACCTTCATTGGTTAGCGGGGCCTTACAGACAATGGCGTGCGCGTCGCCACTTGTCTTCGACAACAGGTGGAACAACTTTTCCACCGGTGTGAGCCCCGAGTTGCGGATATATATGGCGGTGAACAAATCTCTGAAGGTGGGCCACCGAAGGTAATCACCAGCGAAAACTTCGGTGTCCACTGGCGGTAACCAGCAACTAGTAGAAGTGGGCAGTTGGCTGGGAACGGAAGCCTGAGCTGACTGGACGGCGGCACTTTCTATTATTTCCTGAAGCTTGGCTACGCACCTCGAATATACGGAATAACAGTAGCTGTATTTGTATTCCAGCACTGTTGAGGTGACTGGGTCCTCGGCGGACCCGGAAAGAAGATCGGAGCAGCTCTCATAGCCCTTTTTCACACTTTCCCATAAGCCCCGGATTTCGTCCAGACGGACTCGGCACATAAGCGGAGAAAATCTGTCAGTTTCTGGGGCGCCCGGAGTATGTAGGTCAGCTTCGAATTTGCTAACTCGGTCTGTTGTGGCAGCGAACTTCCTTAAGGCAACGTCTACCGTACTTTGCGCCATTTTTGCGACCGATCGAGTAAGTCTTGGTGAGGGCTCGTGGATAGTATCGACTGACTCGTCGCTCTTTGCCTTTGGAATGGCAGGGGCAGCCTTTGGCTTTAATTGGGACGACCGCGGAGATGCGGATTGGGACCTGTCTAGGCGGATGGATGGGACCAGACGTGGCTTTTTGTCGCCTCCCGTGGGCATTCTCCGAATTTATCTCAGCTGATCAGCGGGCGTCGCCGACAAAAATGGCAAAATACGCAAAAATCAAAGTTGCATACGGCCGCTTACGCGGGTTGAAATATTGCAGTATTTTTAGTACAGCGGACAAAATCCAAAACGATCCAGAAATCACTTGCCAGGGAATAATTTGAATCCAAAAAATCAACGGAGTAACTGGCGAAAGTGGTGCGGGGCTCGAGGAGGCACAGACGAAAATTCGGTCAGCAAACACTCTTGACGGCCGACTGCTGCTGCGGGCGGATATTGCCCTATGCGGATCAGCAGAAAAAAATAGCAAAATTGGCAGGAAAATTGCGGTCGGGAACGAAAAAATGTAAATATAAATATTTCGGTATAAATATATATACTGCGTGGCTCAGACGTGAATCTCAAATATTTTTGCCGTTGACACAGGAGAAAAAATTGCGTAATCCCAAAATCAATTAATTAATAATTTCTTTAATAATTAGTAACCGGAATAATTATTTACTCTTCAATAATACTGCGAAGCCGGAAAGGTGGACTTAAAAAACCTTGGCTTGGTTTGACAAAGCCTCACTGCTTGCCGTCGGCAATGCAGTGCGTTTGTAAAGAAGGAACAACAAAAAAACCAGAAACAGCAATAACTCGGCTGCTGCGGAAAGACCAACAAATTTGGAAAAAAAACAATCGCGGTCCCGCCCGTGTGGATTTGCAACAATTGGTCTTTTCCTTTTTAATATTTAATAATTAATTATTCTTAAACGTAATAAGAATCGAGAAGCCGGAAAGGTGGACTTAACAAACCCTTGGCTTGGTTCGGCAACGGCCTCCCTGCTTGCCGTCGGCAAAGCAGTGCGTGTGCAAAAGACGGAACAACAACGGAAAAAAACAACAATTGGTCTTTTCCTTTTTAATATTTAATAATTAATTATTCTTAAACGTAATAAGAATCGAGAAGCCGGAAAGGTGGACTTAACAAACCCTTGGCTTGGTTCGGCAACGGCCTCCCTGCTTGCCGTCGGCAAAGCAGTGCGTGTGCAAAAGACGGAACAACAACGGAAAAATACATCAACAGCAATAACTCGGCTGCTGCGGAATATCAAAAAAATTGAAAAAAGCAATCGCGGTCCCGCCCGTGTGGATTTGCAGTAATAATTATTTTTAATAATTGTTGGATGTCTCTTTTTTTAATTTTGTATTTTAACTTTTTATTTGATTTAATTTGAAGTTTCGTTGCGGGGGTTATTTTTCCTGAAATCGGGTGCAGAAAATATATGTACATATAAGGGCATGCATGCATATGTAAGGACACAGTAGAGCATCGATGAAGTGGACTGTATTATGTAGGTTTGATTGTCTGGAAACGGACAGTAAAATTACGTGGCGAAAAAAAGAAACACACCGCGACGCGAAACAGAAAAACGAACGGAGCTTAAGTGCTCATTATCGAATTGACTAAATAATTGGTTTTGTTTTGTTTTGTTTTTATGGATTCATTTTTTATATTATATATCCATTTACCCACATTCCGATCCTCATTAATGACAGGGATGAAGAGCTGATTTCATGTTTAAAGGGGGTTAATTTAATATGAATGATTTGTTTTAGGAGTTTAATTTCTCTAACTTATGGCTGCATTTTTTCTTGTTTTGTTTTTATCCTCACATTTACTCTGTCTCTCTTCAGCTTCTCCGCAGCCGTTTATGCGTTCTCCGACTACATATATATATTTGTTTACATTTTCGTGGCAGAGGAGAAAAGAATATGCTCAGAAAAACTTTAACTTTTACATTTACAACAAAAGCAACAACACTAGCCGATAGGTTTTAATAAAAATAAATGTTTGTCAAAGGGCAAAGGGGTTTTATCGATCCTGGCATGGCGAGGATTCCTCCCTCAGTGTAGCAGTGGGCGTTGCCCCTCCCTTCGCGCTGCTTAGCCGCCTTGAAGAGAACTGGTAGGGAAACAACAATAACAAGCGACGATGTTAAAGCTTGGTTTATGCTGCCGCGACCGCGCTAAAAATAGCTGATGGGTCTAAAGGGTTTTCGCTAGCCCTTTTGTAAGGCACGAACGGGGCCTTTTTATTGAGGAACGACGATGATGAAAATGGCAGGTAGTGCTGATGTAGGCTTGACTAATATAGTTCAAGTTACTCCTTAGGCCTGTATGTAAGCAATACTGGCGCCGCCGGCCATGATAACACGCGGTATTTCGCCGCCTATACGGGAAAAAAGTAAGTTAATTTTCGCGATGATTTTTTCTCGAAATATTTACCGTACTTTTAGCTCGGTATTGGCGGGTGTGCGCCTATTAGCTAAATTAGCTGATTAGGTCGCTGATGCTGTTGATTTTTACCAATTGACACTTCTCTTATTCTGCTATATGCACTTCTGTTCTAGAGAATCGGCGGAAAAGAAAATAACTTTTTTGGGACACACGCGGCTTGGGTCGGAAACGATAGTTTTTTCTAATCGATAAATCGATTGAGAGGATCAGCTGGCAACTTTGATCAGCTGATTGTTATCAACTAGGGCTGGAGAGGGAGTTCGAATATCGTATGGCGCGTAAGCCGATATTTTAAATATTCTTTTGAACTTTAATTAATTTTCTCCAAGGCCAACCATTAAAACCACAGATAATCTGACGAGTAATCACAGACAGATTAGCTGGAATTAGCTTGGTATATTTTTTGCGTGATATGTTCCGATTTCTTTTCCTGTTAACGTTTCTAATAGATAAAACGCGTTACCTAATTTCTTTTTAATTCTACACTATGAAAATTGATGGCCTAACTTCTTATTGTAATTCTGACTAAAATTACTTAAGGAAAAGTTTCGCTTAAAAACTTCTTGTCCTTCTCTACAACTGGGTTTCTTATGAGTTCGAACGATTTTCCCTGTATCCTGCAGAAAACGCTCTCTCTTTTGAACCAAATTTCTAAGGTGTTCTATGGAGAATATGTCTTCAAACAGTAACCTCTCTTTCATATCAGAAAGCAAATTTCCCTGTACTAATTCAATTAACTCTTGTTCTTCAAAATGTACTTACAGTTTATCCATAAGTTTACAAATGGATTCGTAAAAGGTATCAAACGATTCGCAATGTCTTGCTCTGTCATTGATCGACTTTCTTTGTATTGGGAGCGCAACGCACTAGCAAACTGTTGCCAATTAAGGTTCTCTGTTTGTTTATGCATTCGCCAAAGCCAAGAAATAGCTTTTCCAACTAACAGCTGACGTACATTTCGGACAAGTGCATCAAAATCATTATTAAGATGCTCTCGAGTCAACACTTGTACTCGGTATAAAAATTCTTCAACAGACAAACCTTCTGATGTTCCTTCAAAGCGCACTCCCCACTTCTGAATAATATCTGCGACCTTCTTGGTTGCGAGAATGGATGAAGTATGAGAAATAGGACTTTGGTTACCCAAGGACTGTCTTCCTTGCTGTCGATTTTCTTGACTATTTCTGATCGATAAAGATTGCATAATCTGTCTAACAGTTTCTCTAACTAAACTTTCAATGTCCGGTTGCGACCAATTATATTCATTAAGATTGTCGTCACTCCGATTGAATCTTCTAGGAGGTCTGCCTCGATGTACATTTCTTCGAGTAGCAGCACCTCTGTCCATATTGTTGTAGTTACCCCTGGCTCTTTTGGCAGCCGCTGTTCCTGGGCCTATGTTAGGTATCAAGTTTTGTTGCTGCAGAAGACTCCTGCTACTGGGGGTACTTCTCCTAGCTGTCTAGCAACTGATCGACTATGAAGACGGGTATTCTGTTTTTCCTGTGAGCCGTTTCTCGACTCCGGAGAGAAATTTCCAATAACTACTTTAACCTCCTTTAACAGAACTTTAGTAAAGCACACCGGGCACTCATTTTCTTTGTCCGGGTGGAATCTATTATCAACTCAAGTTTTATGATATTAATGGTTACAAAGGGTGATCGCACAAGGCTGTGAATTGGCCAGTGGATCTCCACAAAGCAAACACAACTCCTGAGTATCCATTGGGGCTAAACCTCTATCGGGACTATGATGAATAGACATATTGTTTCTGTTAAGTTCTTTGTCTTTGTTTGTAATACGTTCTCAAATTTTTATTTCTTTTTGTATGTTATGGTTTTTATAAATATTTATTTTATATTCTTTGCTTAGACCTGTTCTTTGGGGAAATGATAATTTGATATGTGGTTACCACATATCTCATTTTAAAATTTTTGTTTATTTCTTTATTTATATGTTTAAATATGTTTGGGCTATTTATTTGGACCTTTACCTAGAATGATACTTCTTGTAGACCTTTACGTTAAGCCAGTTGCTGATCAGAATTAACGGACATAGGTACGTTTACGCAAACTCTATGTATTCCAGTCAATAAGACTTTGCAAGCAGCCAACTGATAAACAGTTTCCTCACTCCGTTGATGATACTTAATGAAGTTTCCCTGCAGTTTAGTACACTATACCCCACTTCGGTCGTAAATGTTCACTTTCGCAAGCCTACGATGTCCAGAAAGTACCGAATATAGTTATCCTAGTTCGTACAGTTCACTACCAATAATTTATCATTCGAAAAACAAAAACGAGCTATCAATCGAGTGAGTTTGAGTTGTCTTTTTCTATAACCAGTTAATTGAGCCATTGAATATTTGACGATTTTTCTCTTACATTAACTTAACGATGATTTTTGTTGCTTAGAAAATCCAAATGTACACAATGTTCCTATTATTTAATTGGTCGATATTACTCCACTCCCGTAAATAATTCGAAGTCCGAAAAAAATAAAGTAACTGTGCCATTTCTCAAACTTACAAGACCACTGGGCTTAATAAATGAATCTATAAGTAGGTTGAATTCAAATATCGTATCCCCACGTTGTTGGGCGCCAAAACTGTAATGTAACGTTCATAAACACTGAAAACAAACGGCATGAACACTAGTCATCAGTGTATACAACTATGAGAGCGCCACAAAAACTTTATGTGATGGTTGCCTACACTGAACAGAAATGATTACCACTATACCTCAGTGTAGACAACGAAAAGATGGCTTTCGCTCTCTCAGGCTAGCTGAGTGTACAGCGGAGCGGGACCCCTTGTTATTTCTAGCTCTTCCAGGATGGGGGGGTTTTTGCTGTATCTGATCCTGACATTACATTAAGAATATTTTATAGAGTCCCTGCCAGAAACTAATAAGCCATCCGATCATGGCTAAAATACCAAAAGCTATTTGCCCTAGAAACAAATCCGAGCAAATACTCAAACCAAAAGACTAAAATCAACGCGAGAGGGAAATATGTTAAACATCAGGATTAATGTTGTGGCGTCTTAGATGATGTTTGACGCACACAGAGTCGCTACCCACCCTACCAATGCCTTTGACCTTTAATTGTACACAAAGACCCCAAATTGTAGCCGATCAAATCATTCAAATCCCCAGGTCGCGAAAGGATGTCATCTACTCACTCATAATTGTGCGGATCAAGATATGAAATACATAATGATTTATTCAAAATCTTTTAGCAAGCCACACGTAAACAACATTTCAGAAGTAATGGCCTGATTACGTTTGCGTTATTTGATTATTAATTACTAATTCAGAATTAATTAAGAATAATAAAAATTAATATTTAAGTAAGAAGTGAATTTTTTTTTTTTTCTCTCGAGTCCCACGCATACCTCCCGCCCAACCGACCGAGGGGCGCAGCCATGTGACGTACGGCTCGATCGCGTTCTAGATAGGCGCGTGAGAAGGAAAGTATAGGAAAGAACGAGGAAAGTTAGGTTTAGGTTCATGGAACATTACGAGCTAATTCTACTAGCAATACAGTTTTAAGGCGAGGGAGGCTCTCAAGTCCCTCTATAAAGTTAAAAAGTCCGTTGTAATCGGCACATAAAACCCTAAAAGGTTCATGTGCCTCAAACTCCCTCCTACAGTGATTTATTGCTAAGGGGATAAAGGTTCTAGATGTTAGTCGAGGAACGTGAAAGTTAAGCTGTCCTAGCAGGTAGGGGCTCTCTACATCACCGTGAATTACCTTGTGTAGGAAGACGACACCAAGCATAGTTCTACGGTTAGCTAGGGAAGGTAGGTAGGTAGGTAGGTAGATTAATTAATAGAAGTCTACTAGAATAAGACGGTAATCTTAGGTCGGCATCCCAGGGTAAGCCACGTAGGGCGAAAAGCAGAAAATTTTTTTGAACAGATTCAATGCGGGCAATATGAATTCCAAATTGAGGACTCCAAACGCAAGAACCATATTCCAAAATAGGACGAACTAATGAAGTGAAAAGAGTCTTAGTTACGTAGGCGGAATCGAATTCTTTCGACCACCTTTTAATAAATCCAAGCATGCCTTTGGCCTTGTTAACCATGCAAGATATATGTTCTGAAAATGAAAGCTTAGGATCTAGACGGACACCTAGATCGTCAACGAGAGTTATTCTTTCCAATGCACATTCATTAAGCGTATATGTTGCATACTGGGGAGTGACACGTGAAAATGTCATCAGTTTGCATTTTGAGCTGTTGAGATTTAATAAGTTAACACTACACCATGCCTGGAAGTTGTCAAGATCGGATTGTAAGTCTGACTGGCATGAGCACAGATTGACATCGTCTGCGTACATAAGTATCCTAGAGTTGGGTTGCACTAGAGGAAGGTCAATGATGAATAAGGTAAATAGCAGCGGGCCAAGATGGCTGCCTTGTGGGATGCCAGAAGTGACATTGAGGGAGTTGGAAAGAGAATTCTTGAATAGAACCTTTTGAGTCCGGTGACTCAAATAACTCTGAAGCCAATTAAGGAGATCGGTAGGAAACCCTATTAAGTCGAGCTTCCTTATAAGAAGAAAATGATTAACCGAGTCAAAGGCTTTACTAAAGTCCGTATAAATCACATCGGTCTGAGATTTACGTTGGAAGCCCCTAATCACAAATGAGGTAAGTTCCAAAAGATTTTTAGTGGTCGATCTTCGTCTCATAAATCCATGCTGACATGGAGAAATTACGGATCTGCACAAGTGCTGCCGGTGAGGAGTAATTATATTTTCAAATAGTTTTGGAATTGCCGACAACAGAGATTCCTCTGTAGTTACCAGCATCCGACTTGCTACCTTTTTTATGGAGAGGAATAATAAACGATTCCTTCCAAATAAGGGGAAATTCTGATGTTTCCAAAGATATGGTAAATAGTTTGAGAAGGGGGTTACACAGAGGCTCCGCGCAATACCTGAGAACACAGCCCGGTATTCCATCGGGACCCGGTACATAAACTGGCTTTACATGTTGAAGATTCAGCCGAAGAGAGCTTTCGTCTAAGATAGGACTGAAAATTAAGTTCGATTTGGGCATAGAGACGAAGATCGACCACTAAAAATCTTTTGGAACTTACCTCATTCCAACGTAAATCTCAGACCGACGTGATCTATTCGGACTTTAGTAAAGCCTTTGACTCGGTTAATCATTTTCTTCTTATAAGGAAGCTCGATTTAATAGGGTTTCCTACCGATCTGCTTAATTGGCTTCAGAGTTATTTGAGTCACCGGACTCAAAAGGTTCTGTTTAAGAATTCTCTTTCCAACTCCCTCAATGTCACTTCTGGCGTCCCACAAGGCAACCATCTTGGCCCGCTGCTATTTACCTTATTCATATTATGTACGCAGACGATGTCAAACTGAGCGTGCAGTATAACGACAGCTCATGCCAGTCAGACTTACAATCCGATCTTGACAACTTCCAGGCATGGTGTAGTGTTAACTTATTAAATCTCAACAGCTCAAAATGCAAACTGATGACAATTTCACGTGTCACTCCCCAGTATGCAACATATACGCTTAATGAATGTGCATTGGAAAGAATAACTCTCGTTGACGATCTAGGTGTCCGTCTAGATCCTAAGCTTTCATTTTCAGAACATATATCTTGCATGGTTAACAAGGCCAAAGGCATGCTTGGATTTATTAAAAGGTGGTCGAAAGAATTCGATTCCCCTTACGTAACTAAGACTCTTTTCACTTCATTAGTTCGTCCTATTTTGGAATATGGTTCTTGCGTTTGGAGTCCTCAATTTGGAATTCATATTGCCCGCATTGAATCTGTTCAAAAAAAATTTTCTGTTTTCGCCCTACGTGGCTTACCCTGGGATGCCGACCTAAGATTACCGTCTTATTCTAGTAGACTTCTATTAATTAACCTACCTTCCCTAGCTAACCGTAGAACTATGCTTGGTGTCGTCTTCCTACACAAGCTAATTCACGGTGATGTGGAGTGCCACTACCTGCTAGGACAGCTTAACTTTCACGTTCCTCGACTAACATCTAGAACCTTTATCCCCTTAGCAATAAATCACTGTAGGAGGGAGTTTGAGGCACATGAATCTTTTAGGGTTTTATGTGCCGATTACAACCGACTTTTTAACTTTATAGAGGGACTTAAGAGCCTCCCTCGCCTTAAAACTGTATTGCTAGTAGAATTAGCTCGTAATGTTGCATGAACTTAAACCTAACTTTCCTCGTTCTTTCCTATATTTTCCTTCTCACGCGTTGACGACAGACGATAGCAGACATTATAGGGACTTACCACTGTACCTTTTCGTAGGAAGAGATAAGAAAAGTGCAGCTGCACCGAGAGAGCGGGAGAATGAGAGAGCGGGAGAACGGGTGAGCGTGGGAGCGAGCTTAACGTTTAGCTGTCGCGACGGCGCAAACTAAACGGAGAAGGCACAAAGAGGAATGCAAAAAATACAAAGCAAACACCGGCAGCACAAACTAAATTGTGGAAATAAGAACAATTAAATACACAAAACAGAATAGCTGCATGCACACGAAGTGAACAAGAACTTTATTAATCACAAAGTAGAAGATTTAAATAAAACCCCGGTTGTTTTAATGCAAAAATTAACACAAAACGAGAGCGCAAGAAAAAAACACGTCCGTTCACTTGGAAGAGAGAAACGAATATAATTTGCACATAAGACTTTAAAGGGTTCATGCAATTCAAAAGACGTTCTACATTGGCTCAAAACTAAAGGGGTATAGGATCTAGTATTTCTACTCGGTACGTGAAAGTTAAGCTGACCCAGCAAGTCGGCACTTTCCACGTCACCGTGGATAAGGTTAAAAATGAACGTAATGCCAAGCATGGTTATACGGTTAGCTAAAGAAGGTAAGTTAATTAGGAGAAGTCTACTAGAGTACGAGGGTAACCTCTGGTTTGGATCCCAGTTCAAACCGCGTAAAGCGAAAAGCAGAAAGTTCCTCTGAACTGACTCAATGCGTGTACTGTGAACCCCATACTGAGGGCTCCAGACGCAAGATCCATATTCTAAGATAGGACGAACTAACGAAATATATAAGGATTTTGTAACATAGGGGTCATTGAATTCTTTCGACCACCGTTTAATGAAACCAAGCACACCTCTGGCTTTATTCACCATGCACGAAATATGATCGATAAAGTATAGTTTAGGGTCCAGTCGGACACCCAAATCATCGACTATATTAATTCTTTCCAAAGAGCAGCAGTTAAGCGTGTAAGTCGCGAGCTTGGGAGCGACACGAGAGAAAATCATTAGCTTGCATTTAGAGCCGTTTAGGTTCAATAAGTTTATACGGCACCATGTTTGGAAGTTATTGAGATCTGTTTGTAAATCAGACTGGCAGGAAGCGTCCTTATATTGCAAGCAAAGTTTGACGTCGTCCGCGTACATAAGTACTTTGGAGTTAGTCAGAACTTTCGGCAGGTCGTTGATAAATAATGTAAACAGCAGGGGACCCAAATGGCTCCCTTGCGGGACGCCAGAAGTAACCCTGAGAACATTAGATAAAGAATTTTTAAAGAGGACCTTTTGCGTTCTGCCATTCAGATAACTTGAGATCCAACTAAGAAGATCAGCGGGCAATCCCATTAGATCGAGTTTCCATACAAGAAGAGAATGGTTGACAGAATCAAATGCTTTACTGAAATCAGTATAGATTACGTCTGTCTGAAAGCCCTTATGGAAGCCCCTAACTAAGAAGGAAGTGAACTCTAAGAGATTGGTTGTCGTTGATCTACGCTTTAAAAATCCATGCTGACATGGAGAAATAATTGATCTACACAGGTGCTGCAAATGTGGAGTAATGATTTTCTCGAAAAGTTTTGGAATGGCCGACAACTTAGAGATTCCTCTATAGTTGCTGGCAACCGATTTGCTACCTTTTTTGTGGAGAGGTATAACAAATGATTCCCTCCAAATAAGGGGAAAGTGGGAGGTTTCTAGGGATAAGGTTAACAATTTTAGAAGGGGATTGCACAGGGCGTCGGCATGTAACTGTAACGAACACACTCAATGAGCGTTGTCCACCTCAACACACTCTGTCTACTTTTTTGACCGGCATGCTCAGGAAAAATGGGCGTGGGTTTTGTGCTAAGATGAACAAGAGTGTCACAGATACAATACTGTAGACAGAGATACGATAGCTGCAATACGATAACCAAACGGTTAAGAATCAGACAAGGAAGTGTACCTATTAAAGATGAGGACCAGATGTTGTTGGCCTCTTTCTATACCCACCCTACCTGTGAAATCCATTCGGACTCCACCCTTTTACAACCGCTACTTTACATCCCCTTTGGTGCCCAAAAAGACATCAGATTAATTCATATTTGACACCATATAATCAAAGATAAAGATAATATTTCGATACATTTTCTAACCTATCCTTAAACCTAAAGATTTAGAGCTTTACGTTAGAAAACTTCTTATTGGGTAATTTTAAATTTTTTACCGCAAACGCAAATAAAGATAATTAAGATAGGAACGAAGATATTGATATTTGTTTTACATTACTATTCTTTTTACTTTACATTAACACACTATTTAGGAATCTCTGATGTAGGAATAAGTCTGATTACAGTCAGTTGAAATTGAGTAAGAGGTTTGAAAAAACTGCGCAAACAGATCGGCAATAGCCCAATCATTTTTTAAGGTTGTATTTTCAAACGAAAGCGAGGAAGGATGCGTAATTGGCTTACGTTTAGTGTTAACAAAATTATAAAACTGTTTTTGGGTCCTGAGAGATCTGGACCCTACAACGAGTCAAATAATTTTTGTAACACTGCGCGTTCAACACGGTAAATCTTGACCGAGCAGATAAATAAAGGGATAGGGCAGAGTTAGAACCGGTACATTTATATTTAGTATACAGCCTAGATTTTTTGTTTTTAAGATGACTCAACTCTTTAGTAAACCAAGGAGGCTTATTCGATGTTGATGGATAGTATAACGGAACACATTCAGTAAAAAAGGAATTTATGGCACTGTAAAAAATATCCACGGCTACTGACATGTCAGTGCACATGTATAAATCGGACCAATTAAAATCTAAAATAAAGTTATTCAGCCGTTCGAAGTCCGTTTTGCGAAAACAAAGGACTTTCTTGGCTGGACAGTCAGATATGTTCTGTAAGTCAGTCCCAATGTCGAGAGTCACGTCGAAAGTCGGATGATAGGGATCTTCGGGAAGCGTCAACGGCGCCACCCTGGCTAGACTGACTCTTGCCGGATCTGAGACAAAACAGAGATCAAGCAAGCGCTCTAGGGAATTTCGTACATGGTTGACTTGAGACAGCAAAATGTCGAGCAAGCCAGCAATAAAATCATGCTGTGTGGAGGTGAAAAGTACATTAGAGGAAGTATTTGAGGACCAAATAGCCCCTGGGATATTAAAATCACCAAGAACTACTAAATGATCCTTATTAGAAAGTCGGTTGAAAACCGGTTGGATGGCGGAAAGATGGTTCCAATAAATAGGAAGTTCGGACAAAGGAGGAATGTAAGAACAGGTGATGAAAATAGAGCTACCATTGATGGTTAGCTTCACACAGAGGAATTCAACATCAAACTCCTCGAAAGTTATTAATTCCGACGCGAGAGTGGAGTCAACCGCTATGAGGACACCACCCCCACGTCTGATAGGCCGATCCAGCCGATATATTGTGAACACAGCTGGGAAAACTTCGGAGCTCAGAATCTCCGGCTTTAACCAGGTTTCTGTGAACACAATAACATGCAACATATGGACATCACTTTTTTGACTGTGACGGGTCACTTTATTTATAATTATGAATTGAAAACAGCATCTTTGGCTACAACAAAACTACAACAAACAAAACTACGAACAACTAATCATTGTTCACAAAATATTGCAGATACTTTGAGAAAAGTATTAACTGATTGGAATATTCTTGAAAAAACGGTGTGTATTGTGACGGATAATGCAAGTTCCATGCTTAAAGCATGCGAAATTTTAAAGATTGTCAATCTGCCATGCTTTGCCCATACTCTAAATCTGGCGGTACAAGATGCGTTAAAATTCAATGACGGGGCACTAAAAGGCTTATTTTCCAAGTGCAAATCAATAGTCCGCTTCTTTAAGCATAGCAGCGTAGCGACCGAAAAATTAAAATTGGCTCAAAAAGATTCGGAATATAGTTTATTACAAGAAAAGCCAACAAGATGGAATAATTATTTAATGATTGAGCGCATTTTAAAAATCAAAGATGCCATTGCCAAGGTGTTATTGGAAACAACGAATGCACCACTACCACTTATTGCTGAGGAAATACTAATACTAAAGGATATTGAAAAAATATTGGCTTTCTTCAAGCAGGCAAGCGAAAAAATTTCTGGCGGAAAGTATGTAACCATACCACTAATTATACCTATGGCTTATGGTCTGTCCAGAAAAATAGCTAGTGTTTCACTAGAAACGTTGCAAGGAAAAAATATGCAAAAAATCGTAATTAAGTCAATAAAAGAACGGCTTTCCTTGTATGAGCAAAGGACCGTATGTAGGATGGCAACTTTCCGCTATCCGCTATTTAAACAAATTGGATTTCAAAACCAGTCAAATGCTAAAGAAGCAGCAACATTTTTTGAAAACGAACTGGCAAAATTCACCATGGAAGAGCAATTAGTTGATCAGCCCGTCACACAGGAGACAAGTTCACAGGACACATTATTTGATTTTTTGGGTGAGCGATCCGGCAACAAAATTGGAAACGCACGAGCGGATGCGATTTTGATTAAAAGACATTATCTTGAAAGAACGATAGCCTCACAGGATTTGGATCCTTTGCTGTGGATAAAGGTATGCCTAAATAGCAAGGCTATTATTATTTATTAATAAATGTTACTTTTTATTCCAGGTTAATCAATTAGATTTTCCCAGTATAAAAAACATGTTTTTTAAATACATGTGCATTCCAGCAACTTCCGTGGAATCGGAAAGAGTCTTCAGCAAGGCTGGTCAAATTGTCTCAGAGAGGCGAAGCTGTCTTAAAGAAGAAAACGTAAACATTTTATTATTTTTAAACAAAAACTCTTGGATCAAATAAACAATTATTCTGCGATGCGAAACCGTCCCAAAAGGGGAAAACGTAAACATTCTCTGATTTTTAATCCAAACCTTTATATTTTTTTTATTTAAGGAAATAACAATTTATTTGGGTCGATACTATTGACGAATATCGAAGTACTATCGACGACAATCGATTGTTAAAAATGTACTATCGTCAAATATCGATGGTACCAACTATCGATTGTTCTCCACCTCTAGTGGAAACCCCCGCCTCTTATTTTGTCCCGTGTTCCGGTCCGGATTTCTGTGCCCCCTTTCTCGCGTCGCTGGGGACCCCGCTGCTCGGAAATTCTTCCAGGCGGGGCATAGGTGGACCGTCCGTAAAATCCTCCGGGTCCAGGGGCATAGGCGGACCGCCCGGAAATCCATCCGGGTTCGCAGGGACCGCCGATCGGAAATCCTTCCAGGCGGTTCCGAGGCGTTTCTCCCGCTTAGCTCGACCCCCCTTTTTTAAATATATAAATATATATGTCCTGGCTGCCGCAGCAATAAATAAATTTCTGTGGGGACCTCTGCAGCCGCTGAGGTTTACCCCGGCCAGAGACGCTTCCTTACAATAGTAAAACTCCAAATGTAATATGTTTATTTATTTGTTTTATTTAATGGTCCAGGGAAGGTCCCGCTCCATTTGATAGTCAACATGTTGTATTGGGTAATTTCGGGTAGCATACAAAAGGTTTCTGTAACCGAGAACCTTGTCACTCTGGACTTAAGTGTGGTTTGCACTTCACCAATAATTTTCGAAACTGCATTGCCTATTCCAGTTAGGCGCATATTTACAGATTGCATCTCAAGCTTAAGCATGGACTGCAACCTTGATGTCACAAAATTGAGTTGACTTCCAGAGTCCAAAACACATCTGCATTCATGATAGCTGCCATCGCTACCCTTAACTAAGATAATCGCTGTTGCTAGAAAGCTAGTTGTCGACCTTGATAATAGCGAACTCTGTAAAGCACTATTCTCTGGTTGCGCTTTTTTTTTTTTTTATGCTTTGCTTTTATTTATTGAATCTTCTCATTTACGATACTAAGAATAAGTGTATCAAATCTTATACGATAACCTAACTAGGAGTCATGTAGACTGAGACAGTGGCCCTGACAAGTTATGGCTATGTTGGAAGGTCTGTACGTTGCAGGCGGGTTCGGCTGGTGACCCGAGTCAAGACCCTTGCTAGAGGATTTAGGTGGCCAGAGAGTTTTTCATTGTAGGACGCTTTTTGCTTGTCTATTTCATCTTTTACTGCGAGAATGCCGAGGTCCCTGTGGATGTTTTGGTTACGAATATACCATGGTGCCCCAGTCATAGTTCGGAGGATCTTTGATTGGGCTCGCTGTATGATGTCTAGGTTGGTTCTGCTCGCGTTCCCCACAGCTGGGAGCCATACGTCCAGATTGGCTTAAGAGTAGAGTTGTAGAGCAGGACCTTGTAGTCCAGACACAAATGCGATCGTGAGTTTATAATCCAGTGGAGGCTGCTGGCTTTCAGTTTTAGGTGCAGTTTCTTGCATTCGATATGTCTACGCCATGTTAGACGTCTGTCGAGGTGGATGCCGAGATACGTTACTTCATTAACTTGGGGATCTGCGTGCTATTCATACAGAGCGGAGGGCAAGTTTGTCTGTTAAAGGTAAACGTTATGTGTTTACATTTTTGTTCCTTTATTTTAATACGCCACTCAGATAGCCAGTTCTCGACTACCACGAGGTGGTTGGCGAGTTGGGTTGTTGCACGGCTAAGGATCGCGGTGTCGTCGTCGAAGATGGATGTTGTTAGTCGGTCACTCGTGGGAATATCTGCTGTGTAAAGGACGAATAAAGTTGGCCCAAGTGCGCTACCTTGTGGGACCCCAGCTTCGATAGTGTAGCTGTCGGAAATTATTGTGTTACATCTTACTGCGAAGTCTCTATTGTAGAGGTAGGATTCAAGAAGTTTATGAGTGTACCCGCGCAAGTGTGTTTTAATTTTATGCTTGAGACCTTTGAGCCAGACGCGGTCGAATGCTTGAGATACGTCGAGGAATATCGCGGTGCAATATTCCCTATGTTCGAAGGCTGTGCGAATTTCTGATGTTGTTCTGTTTACTTGCTTTATAGTTCCGTGTTTTTCTCTGAAGCCAAATTGATGGGCTGGGATAATGTTGTGGGCTCCCATATATGGTATTATGCGCGTTAGATGGCATTTTTCGAATAATTTGGACAAGCATGATAATAAACTTATTGGTCTGTAAGATGACGGAATCGTGTGATCTTTTCCGGGCTTCGGTATCATTATAATAATTGATTTTTTCCATTTCCTTGGATAGTAGCCGAGACTTATGATTCCATTGAAGAGTTTACAGATGACCTCAATAGCACAGTACGGAAGTTCCATTATCATTTTTGTAGTTATTAGGTCACCGCCTGGAGCCTTTTTGGTTTTAGCTCCCTGATGACTTTTGTGATCTCGTTCGGCTGAAATGTAGTTGACGTGGATTCAGTTTCGAGGTGGAGACGCCTCTGAGATGTAAGGCAAATGATTCGGCTCTATCTTTGTCGCTGCGGGCCCAGCACCCTGAAGAATTCCTTATAGGGGTGACGGTTTGAATTGGAGAGCTTAGATTTGAGCTTAGATTTTGAGCCCTCCACAAGGGATGCTTTGTACTAGTTGGCGAGAGTTTTCCAATATATTTAAGTTGTTCATTTTCAGCTTCTTGCTTCAGGGCCCGGTTTAGATTGCGGGTGGCTTCAGTAAGACGTTGCTTTGAGCATGGCGATCTTCTGCTTTGCCACGCTCGTCGCAGACGCCTCTTTTCCTGAACCAGCTGTTCGATTTGCCGGTTGGTTTTGAACTTCTTAAATTCCCCATCTTTCCGTATAGGGGTTGAGATCCTGGCTGCTGTGACGAGTACCTCTTCCAGGGAGGAGGTGGAGCAGTCGATGTCCGCTTCGATATTTAGTTGGGGAGTTAGCTCAATGTGGGAACTCACATACTTTCTGTATTTCATCCAGTTAGTGTTGTGCGACGTCAGCCTGTAGGGGTGGTCCGCAATTTCTGGGCTTTGAAGAAGGCTTATCAACAAAGGCGAGTGGTCAGATGAGAGATCCGGTAGTGCTATGGCGCTTATTAGATTGCGTGGGATGTTTTTTGTCACCGCGAAATCAAGTAGATCTGGGATCTTTTTTGGGTCTGCAGGCCAATATGTGGAGCTACCAGGAGAAACGTAGTCCAGTTTATTGCTCACCTTTATAAGTGCATTATACAGTTGCGTGTGTTTGGCGATCCCCCAGAGTGTTGTAGAAGTCCATGAATTGACCTTCAGAGATATTAAATCGAGGTGGGCAGTAGACAGCGGCAATGCAAAGGTTGCCGTTTCCTGAGTTCACTTTTATGGACGTGGCTTGCAGGTAATTTGTTGAAAACCTTTGATGAAAGTGGTGTTTGATGCGTTCTCTGATTAAGATGCCCGTTCCGCCGTGGGCCTTGCCATCCGGATGATCTGTGCGGTAAAAGGTATAACCTCTTATATGGAAGTTATATCTCCCTGTGAGGTGCGTTTCAACCAGCAGCATGGCGTCGATGTGATTTACGTTTAGGACTTGACTTATTTCAAGTTTATGCCGTGAAATGCCGTTGGCATTCCACATGGATATACGTAGGTTAGTCATTTATTATTTGGACTGTTGTGCTACAAGCAACTGAATTACCATGTTCTGGTTCTGAACAAGGGTTTGCATGGTTGTTTTTATGAATGACATAAGTTCCATCATACTTTGTTGCATGGTGAACATCATAGATTCCAATTTGCTTTGCGGCTGCCCTGGAACCTGCAGAGCATTTTCTGAGTGAGGCTGGGGTGGATTTTCCATGCCTGTTCTTAGTGCTTCGGGGTAGGAGATTCCCTTGGTTGTATTTAGCTGCCCAAATGATCATCTGGCTGCCTTGGCGAAAAATACGTCTGGCGTACTTTTTGAGTTGTAATACACATTTTGCGTAGGTTGTTGGTGCGTAGCTGTCGCTCGTCGCATGCGACTCTTCAGCTCCTTGTAGACCGCACAGCCTCTGTAGTTTGCCGTATGGTTTCCTCCACAGTTGCCACATTTTTTTCATTTGGGGGTCTTCTTTGTTTGCGGGGCAGTTTACGGAGTTAGGGAAGTCTCCGCAGACTACGCAGACCATCCGAAGTGTGCAGTATGTCTTGGTGTGTCCATACTCTTGGCAGTTTGTGCAGATTCTTCGTTGCAGTAAGAGCTGCAGCTTGTAGATCGGGTGCACTTCGTTTTCTTTAAGGCTTTGCTATCTGGTTCGAGCTCGACCTTGAAAAGTGGTTGCGGTTTTTTGTTTCTGTTAACAATATTACTAACATTTTTGGCACAGAAGCCCCTGGCCTTAAGGGCTTCTTGAATTTCAGAGGGGGTGACGTCAGGTTCTATACCTTTTAGCACAACTTGCAGTCCCTTGCTGCTTTTTAGTTGACAGGTGTAAAAGTTCTTTTTTGTGTCTTCCAGGTACTTAGACACAGCTCGGAAGTGTTCTTCGGACTTCGTTTGAACCTTTGTTTCGTGTATGTTCCCTTTTATAAGCGGAACAACATGGAAATTCTCGTCCCCGACCAGCGCAACAATTTTGTTGACCAGGGCGCTTGAACTTTTTTCCCTTATGTAAATAGGTGGGGGCTTAGGTTTCCTTTGGGTCTCCTGCCCCAACTCTGGTTGGTTGTTGTCCGCCTCTGCTAAGATGGAGAAACGGTTTTCATTGGAGCTCCTCGTTTGGTCGGTGCTTTTGTTGGTTCGGTTGATCTTTGGTTTATTACCAACCGTGTTGAGTGGACTAAGCTTGCGCTTAATCTGGATGTAGCGGTCCATACCGGTCTGTATAGCCTGGACCGCTTGTTGCTTATCGAAGCTAACTGTTTTTGTTGCCATTTTATTTTGTTGTGCAGCTGTTGGGACCGAACTCGCAATATTGGTAGTTGGTTAAATTATTGGTGGTGATTTTGCTGCGACTGCAGAAATTGTTGCACTGCTTGTTGTTGGAGCTTCATTCAGCGAAGCCGGCGGTGGTGGGGTTTGGCATTGATAACTCCAAGATGCGGGAGTTGGGGTGAGCACAGAGGGTGAGGAAGAGCTGGCTCTCTTGCTGTCGACGGTCAGTAGAGTCGTGTTGCTCTTTGTCGACTTCTGATTTTGATCTATATCGCTAGTTGAGAAATAAGAGTATCTAGCATTTCTTGGGTTGACGGAGCTTCTACGCTCATTCTTTTAATCGCTGCTCATTTTTCCAGCTTGTTATGCGTGGCACTTATTTGTTTAAATAACAACTGTATTAATCATAACACTAGTTATGATTATATTTTTCTTTGTTTTTTAATTGTTAACGTCTTTTCGCACTGTTTGGACAGCTCCAGTATAATATTCTTTAAGTTTTCACTATTTCATCCACTCGGAGCTCGCGCGAGACCACGTCCGCTCTATGAGGGAGTAGAACGTTAATCTAAATAAATCGATCTGGGAGCTCTCGAAGAACTTGGGGTCCGCAAGGGGGACGTCAGGGAGGTCCTTAAGAAGATCCCGTGGGATCGGATACGACGGCAGATTCCCGGCCAGCTGCGGAAGAACATAAGCTTTAGTGTCTACTTGGATCTCAGGTCTGCAAGGCAACCGAATGGAGAAATTACACAGTTTAGTCGACTGGGCGGCAACGGTCTGGTTCAGGCCGGTCACTTGGGCCTGGATAGTCTTGAAAGGAAGTCTGACTAGGTTGAACAGCCGTTCCGTAATGAAGGTCGCTTCCGACCCAGAATCAATCAACGCTCGCGCTTGGAAGTTGCATCCCAGATGGCACACGTTAATAAGGGCCGTGCCCAGTAGGACGGCTCTTGAACCGGTAGAGAAGCATACTTGCACATCTGCGGAGTCGTCTGGGGCACCCGAGCCTCTTGGAGTAGGCGCGGGCCGAGGCCTGGCTGTCGTCGACGGACTTGGAGCGGTTGCAAAAGGATTACCGCGGTGCATGAGGGTGTGATGCCGGCTGTGGCATGTGAAACAGCTGTAGGCACTGGTGCAGTCCCGTTGCTGGTGCCCTCGGTCAAAACAGTTAAGGCAAAGTTGCCTTCTCTTGATATAGTCCGAGCGACCATCCACGTCCATTTCGAGGAACCGTGGACATATGCGAATAGGATGGTTCTCCCTGGAACAGAGATCACATCCCCTGGGCGCTGGAGCAACCCTGGCCTCCTACGAGTTGAGCCTGCGCGGTGGAGCGCTCGCAGTTGACGGTCTTGGCGGAATTTGCCCCGAAACGCCAGGTCTGATGTCGTCGATTGCCTCCAGCGTCCGATAGCGCTCTGTCAGGAATGCGTCCATCTCACCCCAGGTTGGAATTTCGGCCTTATTGTGGACTGATTGCTCCCACATGGAAATCGTGATCTTGGGAAGCTTCAACGAAACCATATATACCAGGAGACAATCCCAAGCCTCGACATTAATGGAAGACATGCGTAAGGCAGTGAGGCAACTCTGAATGGTGCCTTGTAGCTTTTTTAGAGCGGCTCCGGACTATTGGGGAACAGTCTGGATGTTGAAGAGGATCTTCAACTGACTGTTGACCATAGACCGCCGATTTTCGAAACGATCGGTCAGGCCTTGCCACGCTGAGACGAAACCTTCATTGGTTAGCGGGGCCTTACAGACAATGGCGTGCGCGTCGCCACTTGTCTTCGACAACAGGTGGAACAACTTTTCCACCGGTGTGAGCCCCGAGTTGCGGATATATGGGCGGTGAACAAATCTCTGAAGGTGGGCCACCGAAGGTAATCACCAGCGAAAACTTCGGTGTCCACTGGCGGTAACCAGCAACTAGTAGAAGTGGGCAGTTGGCTGGGAACGGAAGCCTGAGCTGACTGGACGGCGGCACTTTCTATTATTTCCTGAAGCTTGGCTACGCACCTCGAATATACGGAATAACAGTAGCTGTATTTGTATTCCAGCACTGTTGAGGTGACTGGGTCCTCGGCGGACCCGGAAAGAAGATCGGAGCAGCTCTCATAGCCCTTTTTCACACTTTCCCATAAGCCCCGGATTTCGTCCAGACGGACTCGGCACATAAGCGGAGAAAATCTGTCAGTTTCTGGGGCGCCCGGAGTATGTAGGTCAGCTTCGAATTTGCTAACTCGGTCTGTTGTGGCAGCGAACTTCCTTAAGGCAACGTCTACCGTACTTTGCGCCATTTTTGCGACCGATCGAGTAAGTCTTGGTGAGGGCTCGTGGATAGTATCGACTGACTCGTCGCTCTTTGCCTTTGGAATGGCAGGGGCAGCCTTTGGCTTTAATTGGGACGACCGCGGAGATGCGGATTGGGACCTGTCTAGGCGGATGGATGGGACCAGACGTGGCTTTTTGTCGCCTCCCGTGGGCATTCTCGAATTTATCTCAGCTGATCAGCGGGCGTCGCCGACAAAAATGGCAAAATACGCAAAAATCAAAGTTGCATACGGCCGCTTACGCGGGTTGAAATATTGCAGTATTTTTAGTACAGCGGACAAAATCCAAAACGATCCAGAAATCACTTGCCAGGGAATAATTTGAATCCAAAAAATCAACGGAGTAACTGGCGAAAGTGGTGCGGGGCTCGAGGAGGCACAGACGAAAATTCGGTCAGCAAACACTCTTGACGGCCGACTGCTGCTGCGGGCGGATATTGCCCTATGCGGATCAGCAGAAAAAAATAGCAAAATTGGCAGGAAAATTGCGGTCGGGAACGAAAAAATGTAAATATAAATATTTCGGTATAAATATATATACTGCGTGGCTCAGACGTGAATCTCAAATATTTTTGCCGTTGACACAGGAGAAAAAATTGCGTAATCCCAAAATCAATTAATTAATAATTTCTTTAATAATTAGTAACCGGAATAATTATTTACTCTTCAATAATACTGCGAAGCCGGAAAGGTGGACTTAAAAAACCTTGGCTTGGTTTGACAAAGCCTCACTGCTTGCCGTCGGCAATGCAGTGCGTTTGTAAAGAAGGAACAACAAAAAACCAGAAACAGCAATAACTCGGCTGCTGCGGAAAGACCAACAAATTTGGAAAAAAAACAATCGCGGTCCCGCCCGTGTGGATTTGCAACAATTGGTCTTTTCCTTTTTAATATTTAATAATTAATTATTCTTAAACGTAATAAGAATCGAGAAGCCGGAAAGGTGGACTTAACAAACCCTTGGCTTGGTTCGGCAACGGCCTCCCTGCTTGCCGTCGGCAAAGCAGTGCGTGTGCAAAAGACGGAACAACAACGGAAAAAAACAACAATTGGTCTTTTCCTTTTTAATATTTAATAATTAATTATTCTTAAACGTAATAAGAATCGAGAAGCCGGAAAGGTGGACTTAACAAACCCTTGGCTTGGTTCGGCAACGGCCTCCCTGCTTGCCGTCGGCAAAGCAGTGCGTGTGCAAAAGACGGAACAACAACGGAAAAATACATCAACAGCAATAACTCGGCTGCTGCGGAATATCAAAAAAATTGAAAAAAGCAATCGCGGTCCCGCCCGTGTGGATTTGCAGTAATAATTATTTTTAATAATTGTTGGATGTCTCTTTTTTTAATTTTGTATTTTAACTTTTTATTTGATTTAATTTGAAGTTTCGTTGCGGGGGTTATTTTTCCTGAAATCGGGTGCAGAAAATATATGTACATATAAGGGCATGCATGCATATGTAAGGACACAGTAGAGCATCGATGAAGTGGACTGTATTATGTAGGTTTGATTGTCTGGAAACGGACAGTAAAATTACGTGGCGAAAAAAAAACACACCGCGACGCGAAACAGAAAAACGAACGGAGCTTAAGTGCTCATTATCGAATTGACTAAATAATTGGTTTTGTTTTGTTTTGTTTTTATGGATTCATTTTTTATATTATATATCCATTTACCCACATTCCGATCCTCATTAATGACAGGGATGAAGAGCTGATTTCATGTTTAAAGGGGGTTAATTTAATATGAATGATTTGTTTTAGGAGTTTAATTTCTCTAACTTATGGCTGCATTTTTTCTTGTTTTGTTTTTATCCTCACATTTACTCTGTCTCTCTTCAGCTTCTCCGCAGCCGTTTATGCGTTCTCCGACTACATATATATATTTGTTTACATTTTCGTGGCAGAGGAGAAAAGAATATGCTCAGAAAAACTTTAACTTTTACATTTACAACAAAAGCAACAACACTAGCCGATAGGTTTTAATAAAAATAAATGTTTGTCAAAGGGCAAAGGGGTTTTATCCTAATTTTTCAGCATCTGTCGATCCTGGCATGGCGAGGATTCCTCCCTCAGTGTAGAAGTGGGCGTTGCCCCTCCCTTCGCGCTGCTTAGCCGCCTTGAAGAGAACTGGTAGGGAAACAACAATAACAAGCGACGATGTTAAAGCTTGGTTTATGCTGCCGCGACCGCGCTAAAAATAGCTGATGGGTCTAAAGGGTTTTCGCTAGCCCTTTTGTAAGGCACGAACGGGGCCTTTTTATTGAGGTACGACGATGATGAAAATGGCGGGTAGTGCTGATGTAGGCTTGACTAATATAGTTCAAGTTACTCCTTAGGCCTGTATGTAAGCAATGCTGGCGCCGCCGGCCGTGATAACACGCGGTATTTCGCCGCCTATACGGGAAAAAAGTAAGTTAATTTTCGCGATGATTTTTTCTCGAAATATTTACCGTACTTTTAGCTCGGTATTGGCGGGTGTGCGCCTATTAGCTAAATTAGCTGATTAGGTCGCTGATGCTGTTGATTTTTACCAATTGACACTTCTCTTATTCTGCTATATGCACTTCTGTTCTAGAGAATCGGCGGAAAAGAAAATAACTTTTTCGGGACACACGCGGCTTGGGTCGGAAACGATAGTTTTTTCTAATCGATAAATCGATTGAGAGGATCAGCTGGCAACTTTGATCAGCTGATTGTTATCAACTAGGGCTGGAGAGGGAGTTCGAATATCGTATGGCGCGTAAGCCGATATTTTAAATATTCTTTTGAACTTTAATTAATTTTCTCCAAGGCCAACCATTAAAACCACAGATAATCTGACGAGTAATCGCAGACAGATTAGCTGAAATTAGCTTGGTATATCTTTTGCGTGATATGTTCCGATTTCTTTTCCTGTTAACGTTTCTAATAGATAAAACGCGTTACCTAATTTCTTTTTAATTCTACACTATGAAAATTGATGGCCTAACTTCTTATTGTAATTCTGACTAAAATTACTTAAGGAAAAGTTTCGCTTAAAAACTTCTTGTCCTTCTCTACAACTGGGTTTCATATGAGTTCGAACGATTTTCCCTGTATCCTGCAGAAAACGCTCTCTCTTTTGAACCAAATTTCTAAGGTGTTCCATGGAGAATATGTCTTCAAACAGTAACCTCTCTTTCATATCAGAAAGCAAATTTCCCTGTACTAATTCAATTAACTCTTGTTCTTCAAAATCCATAAGTTTACAAATGGATTCGTAAAAGGTATCAAACGATTCGCCATTTCTTTGTTTACGAGCGCGAATTTGTTCGCGTAGCTCTGTCATTGATCGACTTTCTTTGTATTGGGAGCGCAACGCACTAGCAAACTGTTGCCAATTAAGGTTTGTAGTGTACAGAACAGGACGGCTTAGCCTTGGTAGCCTGAAACGGCCAGAAACTATGACCGTTGCCCAAAGATGTTTCTTTTATAAGAAGCTAGGTTCGACGGTGCGCATTCTTGCTGTGCTCGGGTCCAGCTCGTCGGATTGGTCGGGGTCCTTTCTCCCCTAGCTATCTTTCCTTCTAACACAAGTCAATTAATGCGCGAGGTAAACCAAAAATTAATCAGTCTCTACAAGGGAAATGGCATATAAAAAGAAAAGGAATTGATTCCGCGCCGCCACGCGTACTATAACCAAATAAATGTAAAGCTAGATTATGGGATCACAGATGTTAAGTGTCCCGTTTCTCTACCCACCCAACCTTGACAACTACTAGAATTTGATAGCTGTCCCAAGTCAAAAGAATCTTCACATTCTTAATTCACTTTAGTATAACTTAGCATGAGTACTCGACGGACGAAAATAAATAAGTTTAAGCCAACATGTTTATGATCATAAATGTACAAATAAGTTTCATTTTAATTCCATAGGTAATTCACAGAAAGCAAAACTAACAAAAATATTTACATTCAACAATAATTTAATTATCGGTTATTCATTTTTGACATCAGCAAAATATTTACTGGGGCTCATACTGATATATTCTCTCATATCATTATTTATATATATTCTTATAATTTAGGCATGCATTTCGCTTATAAATACTCACAGTAATTCAACTCTCACCGATGTATCATTGGGCCCAAGATGACTCCGATGTAATTGCTGTATAATTTAGGAAGTAGTTATATATATATATAGATAAAGAGAGATTGATTCCCATCTTCATATTGCTCAGTCTTACACTAGTTTTCTTTAATTAATTTATGCGTTAGTTCATAGTTTACAAAAAAAAATTGAAATGCAAAAAAAACAAGAAGAAGATTTTAAATTACTCTTTAGCTTAACCGATTATTTATATGACTTTTACATTACTTTTTACAAGAACAAGAAGATTTTTATATCATATTTTCGGCGCAATGATAAAGAGCGGCCGCATCAGGTGCAATTGTAATTATTTATAGCTCAAAGGCTAGATTAGCACGATGGCGAGAATCAAAACAAAACGAAAACTCTTTTACAGCTTCTAGACTGGTGCAATGAATTGGGTTCGGTTTAGTTACGTCACAGGTGCTCGACGATCACAGAGGAGGTTATGGAAATGGACCGCTATCTCTTTCAGAGGGGTCCAACCAATCCTAAATTTTCCGTTAATTTCCAGACTTTATCCAAAACGTAGGTCCAGAGCTGCTGTCTCGGTCTCCGAGTGCAGTCTTGGTAATGGAATCCAAAGGTCCAAGGGTCGGCACCGCCTTCGCTCAGTTGGCGAGGTGCTCGCGGCTACAGCCAAGTTGGAAACGCTTACAGATAAAGCGTATAAGCCCTTTGGCTCAAACCAAGGCTGAATGCCTGCATAAAGTAAAATTATAACTCAGAACATTCGTTCGATCAGGAAACATACCTCCTGTGCTGACACTAACACTTATTCACTTTATTCACTCCACTTTCTTGATGGTTTTGATGTTTATTTTTATGAAATTGTATATAGCTGATTAGCTAATATAAATTTGAAAATTAAGACCACGTGTGTACAGTTGAGCTGCTTATGCCACGACCATATATAGACTATAGGTCTTTATCGCTCGCTGAATAAAAATCGAATGATTTGCACGTGAAGAGTTCGTATGCTCAAAACTCCCAAATTTGGTCTTCGCTTAAAGCTTTGCCATAGCGGTGAAATCGGGTGATCTTCCTGAGTTCTTTCATTACACCAATTATAGCAAGTGCATCAGCGAGGGCGGTTACAAAATTTGTCGTACTAATTGTACCTAACAATAAATGCCTTTAAATTAATCCAAAAAGTTGGACACTACAACCACAGATAATGGAACTAGACCTGTTCGAAGGGGCATTATCTGAAATTTGAGGACTCTATTTATTTGTTTTCCCGATCTGAATGTCTTTAAGGTGGTAAACGCCTAAATTTTTCCCTTCTAAGTTAACTAACTCATAATAAAACGGAGATCTCTTCTTTTTAACTTTGGCTGGTATGAAAACTGGAGCTAATTTTGAGCTAAACTTCTTGCTGGCACTGCTTTGCGTGAAATTTCGTGCAAAGACGTCATCACCTATTTTAAATTGTATATTTCTGCTTCGGAGATTATACCGCCTCGCGTTTAGTTCGTGTGATTTGGTCATGTTATTCTGGGCTTCCTGTCTCACCAGCTTTAACGTATCTGGGTGTTCTAATCTAATATCATCGCTAAGCAGATTCAAGTTACGCAGCAGGGCATAATCTTTTCCATTGAGGATCATATTCTGGCCAAACGCTAGAAAATAGGGAGAATTACCAGTGCTTCGATGCAACGCAGCTCGCAGTGCACCACTTATAGCGTTTAAATTTACATCCCAGCTAGAATGATCATTACCGATATAAGCGCGAATTGCGGCCAAAACGGATCGGTTTACTCTTTCACTAGCATTTGCTTGTGGCGAATATATTGCTGTGCATCTATGGGTTATGCCAAAACTAGTTAAGAAGGCCTCAAAGAAACTGGACTTAAATTGAGAACCGATCTGTTAAGACAACTTCTGGTACCCCAAAAGTGTAAAATACAGAACTCTGTAGGTAGTCACATATTTTAGGGGAGGTGAATCTCTTGAGTGGGCAGAGAAAGTGAAATTTTGTGCTATGATCTACAATTATTAGCAATCCAATGTATCCGTTCTTGGTGCGCGGATACGGACCTAGTAGATCCATATATAAACATTGAAAGGGGCGATCGGATTGGTCGGCCCATAGGTGGTTTTAGAATCTTATTCGGATTTTTAGTAGATCGACAAATAAGGCAGTCGGAAATATATTCTCGGATTTGGCTAACCATTCGTGGCCAAAACAAATAGCGCTTAATCTTTTCGACTGTTTTACTCATTCCACAATGTGCAGAACTTTGCGCATCATGTGCTTCATGTAAAACTTCTGGAATTATGCTAGATGGAACCCAAAGTTTCCAGGCCTCGTGTTGTTCATCACTGTGACTACTAAACTCGGTTCTCTTATACACATATCCGTCTACAACCTTTAAATCACTAAGTCTTTGCTTGTTTTCTTTTATTCGCTCAATCAAGTTTAGGTATTCTAATGTTTTAAAATGACTCGACTTTAAATCAATAATTGGACCACTCGCGACAAAAGCATCTATCCCAGACTGTTCTTGACGCGACAAAGCATCCGCAACTACATTTTCTGATGCTCTCCGATGTGTAAAAGAAAAGTCGAAAGACTGTAATTTCATTGACCATCTTGCAAGTCTTCCCGAGAGATCTTTTTGTCTCATTAGCCACTGCAAGGCTGCATGACCGGTCACAACTAAAAAGTTTTGTCCTTCTATGTACGGACGAAATTTTTTAATACCCTTAATAACAGCAAGACATTCTAACTCACTAACTGTGTAATTTCGCTGAGCTTTTGATAACTTTTCCGACATGTATGCGATGGGTAGTTCTACACCATCTCGATCTTGTGCCAAGACGCAACCAATACCATAGGTGCTTGCATCGCATAGTAAAATAAATTGTTTCGTAAAATCCGGAGTTATCAAAATTGGCGCTGCGGTTAGGCAGGCTTTCAAGACGTTAAAGGCTTTTTCAGCATCGTCAGTCCAAACTAATGCTTTCTTAGATTTCAACAATTCCGTCAGGGGAAAGCTAATAGTTGCATAATTTTCGACAAATCGCCGATACCAACCTGACAAACCTAAAAACCTACGGAGCTGCTTTATAGAGATAGGAACAGGGAATTCATTAATCGCATTTATTTTCCCAGGATCCGTAAGAATTTGGCCCTCTCGAATTATAAATCCCAAATATTTTATTTCACGCATACAAAACTTTGATTTTTCGACATTAATGGTAAGATTAGCTTTTTTCAGATAAAGAGCGATTTCTTGGAGAGTGATCAAATGCGACTCAAAATCTTCTGAAAGAACGAGAAGATCATCTAAGTACACAAAAACTCGAGTTCGTAAGTGTGCAGGAATGACTTGATCCATTAGTCGACAAAGTGTTTGAGGAGCATTGCAAAGGCCGAAAGGCATGGTTTTGTATTGATAAAGAGGTCTGTTCGGAACCGTAAAAGCCGTATTTTTCGTCTAGGGGTATCTGCCAAAACGCATGCTTCATATCTAATCCAGTGATGTATTTAGCCGGAGGCAGTCGACTTAAAATCCCATCAATATGAGGTAACGGATATGCATCCTTCGTGGTAACCTTATTGACTTCTCTCGAATCTAAACAAAGCCTGTTCTTTTCCCCTTTTCTCACTAATACGCAATTGCTGCTCCATGGACTTGTAGACTCTTCGATAACGTCCAGCGACAACATATGATCAACTTCAGCAAACATTAGTTTCTCTATAGCGGGAGAGACTGGCCAATGTCTCTGCTTGATCGGACTAGCAGTTCCTATATCAATTTTGTGCTGAATCAAGTTTGTTCTGCCTAATCCTTCTTTAGCAAAGGAAGGAAATACTTTCACTATTGAGTCTAAACGACATTGTTGGTCTTTGGACAAAATATGCCACTTGGGCGATTCCTTTTCACTGCTTTCTCCACCAACATCCAGTTCGGAAATATGATCGTTTATATGAATGTTTTTGTCTAATCCAAATTTACGCCAAAAGTCTATTCCAAGGTATATTTCTTGTTGAAGACCTGGAATAATAAAGAGTTCAAATACTTCAGTTTTCTGTTTATACTCTACTTCAGTTAATAATTTTCCTACCACTTTACTTTGGGCTCCATTTGCAGTTCGAATGCTTCCCGCACATTTCTTTGTTTTGCCTAATGCCAAGAGCTCAAGTGCTGCCTTACCTCCTGCACAACTTAAAGTTGCCCCGGAATCTAGAAGGGCTGTATATTTGTGTCCTTCTATACAAACTTCAGTGTAAAGTCTATCATCAGACTTTGACAAAATTGCTGATATAAATTTACCTCGGTCGGATCTTATAGCTTTCCAGTGATTTCTCAATCGTTTGGTGGATCTTTTAGGACTCGGGCTGATGTTGGATATCATGGTTTCGCCGAACAATTTATCCCTAAGCTTATGATAGTTTTCTAGCCTAATATGAAAGGGAATAGTAGAATAGTGTGGTTTTGAACATTCTAAAGACTCTCCTTTTGTACTCTCTTCATTAAGTTTCTCCTGAAAACGTACTGATACTATGTACTCGTTTAATTTTTCGGACATGTCTGCTTTCTGTCGGGGGACATGCCCGCTTGTCGGTTTCCCAACGGGTTACATCTCGGACACCGAGGCTTGCGAACCTCCTTAGCGCCACACCCAAAACAAAAGATAGCAAGTGGTTCTAAGCAATCTTCGAATCTATGCCCCGTTTTCTCGCAGTTCCAACAAACAAGATTAAATGGTTTGTGCTGAATGGTAAGACTTCTTGATCAGATGGATTCGGATCTGCTTGGTTTTGACATTCGTAGGAATCTGTTAGCTCATTTATATAAGAACGTAGAGTTCTAGGCTTATAGCTTTTTATCTCGTTGTAAAATTGTTCATGTTTACGGACTTCAACGCGTAATTGTGATCTATTCTGAATTCGTAAATGAAGTAATTCATGATGCAAACTTGGTTTACCGTTCCTTATCAATAACTCCACTAATTGACTTTCGGACATACCTTGATGAAGCCTATCAGCTAGATCTTCGATCGCACATTGATAATCATCAAACGCTTCATTTTCACCTTGTCGTCTTTTCCTTATCATTTCCCAAATATCGAGATCAGTCTCCGCTTCCTCAAAACGTTTACGAAATTCCACACAAAATATTTCCCAAGTAAAATTGTTATAGTTACGATGGAATTTCCAAAACCAATCACTTGCTTTATTAGCGAATAATAGGTACAGGTGATCACAGAGAAGCTTATTCAAGTTCTGTTCCGTCAAAGATCGAATTCTATAAATAAAATCTTCCATTCGCATACAATTCTTGGATCCATCAAACTTTATTCTCCAATTTTGAATAATACTTGCAGCCTTTTCTGGGGATAGTTGAGCATTTGTTCTAATTCGAGGACTACTGGTACTAGAGTGGTTACCTGAGACGGAAACTGGCATACTGTTTCTAGAATCGCGATTTCCTAACGGAATTGTCGCAGGTATGTCTAACATCGGGTTTCTGTCTCGGTTCCTTAGCGATGAATTACTACTGTGTAGATTCAGAGCCGATAGCTGTTTACTAATAGCTTCCTCTATGTTGGTGTGCAAGATCTCAAGCATATCATCCATCATGTTAGCTTGCTGTACGCTTAAAGCTTGTTGTATGTACCTCACTATTTCAACCTGTGCTTTTGAAGGATTTAACTCAACTTCTTCAGTTCCCAACTCTTCTAGCTGTCGTGTTTTAGAACGAGTGGACACCCCTAATCTTGAACTGAGAGGTCTTCCCCTCCCTCGACTTTTAGTATTAATTTTAGCTCTAAGAGGATTACTTCCTTCTTGATTTCCAACTGCTGCCTCCTCGATCGCTGAAGCACCGTTTCCAATTTCCTCTTGCATTTCTGCTGCTAATGTGTTGTTCTCGTAACTTAATTGCGAGATAATGCAACCTGTAGCACATGTTGGACACGCTGGTGTTACTTTGATGACTTCAACTATACAGTTTTTATGGAACCTATGCTGGCACGGAGCGCTAGCAGTTAATTCATTACGCAAAATTACTTCGTTGCAAATACCGCAAAAGGGATCAACTTGTTGAAGAATAGCCTCGATGTTTTCGTTACTACGGTCAACAACCATTTTGATATATTTTTTTATATTTATCCTAACGTTATGCAAAACCACGAATTAATTTGATAATCTTATAATGTCCGTCTTTCCTCATGTAAGGCTTCAATAAATCTAGCAAATTCTCCTTTTCTATCCGGTTATTCTATTACAATTCACTACGAGTTTGAAATTTGTTTGCGAAACTACTCACATTACTGGACAATGTCTAAAGCTTCTCTAGAACATTGTATTTCTTAAGCACTTAGAGATGGTTTCTCGAAAGACTTCCACTGCAGAATTCTCTATTATGTATTGAATTTTGGCCAGCCTAAATCTATTAGGGTCGATCAATCCGAGCTCCGAATTGCAATCGCTAAATCCACTACTTGAAGTAGCCAGTCCGCCGTCAACAATATTTTGAATTCTTTAGGGAATTTGATTATGGCCAGCTAAGATGTATTTGTTTTATAAGAGCTTAAATGGGACGAAAGATATCCTTTCAGGCCCCACGTTGGGCGCCAGATTGTGTAGTGTACAGAACAGGACGGCTTAGCCTTGGTAGCCTGAAACGGCCAGAAACTATGACCGTTGCCCAAAGATGTTTCTTTTATAAGAAGCTAGGTTCGACGGTGCGCATTCTTGCTGTGCTCGGGTCCAGCTCGTCGGATTGGTCGGGGTCCTTTCTCCCCTCGCTATCTTTCCTTCTAACACAAGTCAATTAATGCGCGAGATAAACCAAAAATTAATCAGTCTCTACAAGGGAAATGACATATAAAAAGAAAAGGAATTGATTCCGCGCCGCCACGCGTACCATAACCAAATAAATGTAAGGCTTCAATAAATCTAGCAAATTCTCCTTTTCTATCCGGTTATTCTATTACAATTCACTACGAGTTTGAAATTTGTTTGCGAAACTACTCACATTACTGGACAATGTCTAAAGCTTCTCTAGAACATTGTATTTCTTAAGCACTTAGAGATGGTTTCTCGAAAGACTTCCACTGCAGAATTCTCTATTATGTATTGAATTTTGGCCAGCCTAAATCTATTAGGGTCGATCAATCCGAGCTCCGAATTGCAATCGCTAAATCCACTACTTGAAGTAGCCAGTCCGCCGTCAACAATATTTTGAATTCTTTCGGGAATTTGATTATGGCCAGCTAAGATGTATTTGTTTTATAAGAGCTTAAATGGGACGAAAGATATCCTTTCAGGCCCCACGTTGGGCGCCAGATTGTGTAGTGTACAGAACAGGACGGCTTAGCCTTGGTAGCCTGAAACGGCCAGAAACTATGACCGTTGCCCAAAGATGTTTCTTTTATAAGAAGCTAGGTTCGACGGTGCGCATTCTTGCTGTGCTCGGGTCCAGCTCGTCGGATTGGTCGGGGTCCTTTCTCCCCTCGCTATCTTTCCTTCTAACACAAGTCAATTAATGCGCGAGATAAACCAAAAATTAATCAGTCTCTACAAGGGAAATGGCATATAAAAAGAAAAGGAATTGATTCCGCGGCGCCACGCGTACTATAACCAAATAAATGTAAAGCTAGATTATGGGATCACAGATGTTAAGTGTCCCGTTTCTCTACCCACCCAACCTTGACAACTACTAGAATTTGATAGCTGTCCCAAGTCAAAAGAATCTTCACATTCTTAATTCACTTTAGTATAACTTAGCATGAGTACTCGACGGACGAAAATAAATAAGTTTAAGCCAACATGTTTATGATCATAAATGTACAAATAAGTTTCATTTTAATTCCATAGGTAATTCACAGAAAGCAAAACTAACAAAAATATTTACATTCAACAATAATTTAATTATCGGTTATTCATTTTTGACATCAGCAAAATATTTACTGGGGCTCATACTGATATATTCTCTCATATCATTATTTATATATATTCTTATAATTTAGGCATGCATTTCGCTTATAAATACTCACAGTAATTCAACTCTCACCGATGTATCATTGGGCCCAAGATGACTCCGATGTAATTGCTGTATAATTTAGGAAGTAGTTATATATATATATAGATAAAGAGAGATTGATTCCCATCTTCATATTGCTCAGTCTTACACTAGTTTTCTTTAATTAATTTATGCGTTAGTTCATAGTTTACAAAAAAAAAATTGAAATGCAAAAAAAACAAGAAGAAGATTTTAAATTACTCTTTAGCTTAACCGATTATTTATATGACTTTTACATTACTTTTTACAAGAACAAGAAGATTTTTATATCATATTTTCGGCGCAATGATAAAGAGCGGCCGCATCAGGTGCAATTGTAATTATTTATAGCTCAAAGGCTAGATTAGCACGATGGCGAGAATCAAAACAAAACGAAAACTCTTTTACAGCTTCTAGACTGGTGCAATGAATTGGGTTCGGTTTAGTTACATCACAGGTGCTCGACGATCACAGAGGAGGTTATGGAAATGGACCGCTATCTCTTTCAGAGGGGTCCAACCAATCCTAAATATTCCGTTAATTTCCAGACTTTATCCAAAACGTAGGTCCAGAGCTGCTGTCTCGGTCTCCGAGTGCAGTCTTGGTAATGGAATTCAAAGGTCCAAGGGTCGGCACCGCCTTCGCTCAGTTGGCGAGGTGCTCGCGGCTACAGCCAAGTTGGAAACGCTTACAGATAAAGCGTATAAGCCCTTTGGCTCAAACCAAGGCTGAATGCCTGCATAAAGTAAAATTATAACTCAGAACATTCGTTCGATCAGGAAACATACCTCCTGTGCTGACACTAACACTTATTCACTTTATTCACTCCACTTTCTTGATGGTTTTGATGTTTATTTTTATGAAATTGTATATAGCTGATTAGCTAATATAAATTTGAAAATTAAGACCACGTGTGTACAGTTGAGCTGCTTATGCCACGACCATATATAGACTATAGGTCTTTATCGCTCGCTGAATAAAAATCGAATGATTTGCACGTGAAGAGTTCGTATGCTCAAAACTCCCAAATTTGGTCTTCGCTTAAAGCTTTGCCATAGCGGTGAAATCGGGTGATCTTCCTGAGTTCTTTCATTACACCAATTATAGCAAGTGCATCAGCGAGGGCGGTTACAAAATTTGTCGTACTAATTGTACCTAACAATAAATGCCTTTAAATTAATCCAAAAAGTTGGACACTAGAGGTTCTCTGTTTGTTTATGCATTCGCCAAAGCCAAGAATTAGCTTTTCCAACTAACAGCTGACGTACATTTCGGACAAGTGCATCAAAATCATTATTAAGATGCTGTCGAGTCAACACTTGTACTCGGTATAAAAATTCTTCAACAGACAAACCTTCTGATGTTCCTTCAAAGCGCACTCCCCACTTCTGAATAATATCTGCGACCTTATTGGTTGAAGTATGAGAAATAGGACTTTGGTTACCCAAGGACTGTCTTCCTTGCTGTCGGTTTTCTTGACTATTCCTGATCGATAAGATTGCATAATCTGTCTAACAGTTTCTCTAACTAAACTTTCAATGTCCGGTTGCGACCAATTGTATTCATTAAGATTGTCGTCACTCCGATTGAATCTTCTAGGAGGTCTGCCTCGACGAACATTTCTTCGAGTAGCAGCACCTCTGACCATATTGTTGTGGTTGCCCCTGGCACCTCGATTTCTTTCGGCAGCCGCTGTTCCTGGGCCTATGTTAGGTATCAAGTCCTGTTGCTGCAGAAGACTCCTGCTACTGGGGGTACTTCTGTTTTTATTCTGTATTCTGTTTTTCCTGTGAGCCGTTTCTCGACTCCGGATAGAAATTTCCAATAACTACTTTAACCTCTTTTAACAGAACTTTGGTAAAGCACACCGGGCATTAATTTTCTTTGTCCGGGTGGAATCTATTATCAACTCAAGTTTTATGAAATTAATGGTTACAAAGGGTGATCGCACAAGGCTGTGCATTGGCCAGTGGATCTCCACAAAGCAAACACAACTCCTGAGTATCCATTGGGGCTAAACCTCTATCGGGACTATGATGAATAGGCATATTGTTTCTGTTAAGTTCTTTGTCTTTGTTTGTAATACGTTCTCAAATTTTTATTTCTTTTTGTATGTTATGGTTTTTATAAATATTTATTTTGTATTCTTCGCTTAGACCTGTTCTTTGGGGAAATGTTAATTTGCTCTTATTCTATCCTGTTTACCACATATTTTATTTTTAAATTTGTGTTTATTTCTTTATTTATCAGGGGTGCCACAGAAACCACTTCCGCTGCAAAAACCCTGAAAAATGATTCCTCGGTGCCACAGCACTTCCACTCAAATATTTTTTCGGGTTTTTGAAAACACAAAACGTGACGTCATTTTCGATGCTACCACATCGGTAGATTCTACATTTCGAACTCGGGTTCAGTGATGCCACATTTTGCTGTCAGAATTCGATATTGGGAACTTTTATTATTTTCGCGCCAATATTTTAAACTTTTTTTTTTAATAAAAGTAAAAACAAACTAATAAATTATCAAAACAGGTTAATAACATTATTTAAAGAATAATATAACCCAAAACCTACCATTTTACAATAATTTAAATAAAATATTTGCTAATCAAATATATGCGTGATTTCATCTGGCAACATGGCTGACCTGCCAGCCAATATCAAATGGTTTGTGAAAAAACTAAAAACACAAAACTTATTCGATGTTGTATGGCACCGAGAAATTGGTTTAGCGGAAATGCCTTTTTGTGGAAATGAAAACCACAGTGTTTTGCATGGCACCCCTGTATATGTTTAAATATGTTTGGGCTATTTCCTTTACCTAGAATGATACTTCTTGTAGACCTTTACGTTAAGCCAGTTGCTGAACAGAATTAACGGACATAGGTACGCTTACGCAAACTCTATGTATTCCAGTCAATAAGACTTTGCAAGCAGCCAACTGATAAACAGTTTCCTCACTCCGTTGATGATACTTAATGAAGTTACCCTGCAGTTTAGTACACTATACCCCACTTCGGTCGTAAATGTTCACTTTCGCAAGCCTACGATGTCCAGAAAGTACCGAATATAGTTATCCTAGTTCGTACAGTTCACTACCAATAATTTATCATTCGAAAAACAGAAAACGAGCTATCAATCGAGTGAGTTTGAGTTGTCTTTTTCTATAACCAGTTAATTGAGCCATTGAATGTTTGACGATTTTTCTCTTACATTAACTTAACGATGATTTTTGTTGCTTAGAAAATCCAAATGTACACAATGTTCCTATTATTTAATTGGTCGATATTACTCCACTCCCGTAAATAATTCGAAGTCCGAAAAAAATAAAGTAACTGTGCCATTTCTCAAACTTACAAGACCACAGGGCTTAATAAATGAATCTATAAGTAGGTAGAATTCAAAACTGTAATGTAACGTTCATAAACACTGAAAACAAACGGCATGAACACTAGTCATCAGTGTATACAACTATGAGAGCGCCACAAAAACTTTATGTGATGGTTGCCTACACAGAACAGAAATGATTACCACTATACCTCAGTGTAGACAACGAAAAGATGGCTTTCGCTCTCTCAGGCTAGCTGAGTGTACAGCGGAGCGGGAGCCCTTGTTATTTCTAGCTCTTCCAGGATGGGGGGGTTTTTGCTGTATCTGATCCTGACATTACATTAAGAATATTTTATAGAGTCCCTGCCAGAAACTAATAAGCCATCCGATCATGGCTTAAATACCAAAAGCTATTTGCCCTAGAAACAAATCCGAGCAAATACTCAAACCAAAAGACTAAAATCAACGCGAGAGGGAAATATGTTGTGAGGAGCCGACTGGCCCTCACAAATCCAAATAATAATATAAATACCTAAAAATAAATAATATAATTCATAATATAAATACCCATAAATAAATAATATAAATAATAATATAAATACCTATAATTAAATAATATAAACTGTTCACGCCAGAAGGGCGCGAACTATTGAGCGGCAGTGTGAGCGGCCAGCGCTCGCGCTAAAGCTTTCGCTGCGGCTCTTCTCTTGCTCTCCCTCCTTTCCACCAACGGCAAGTTCACCACTCCGCGGTCCCGCGGCTTTTCTATTGTTAGGTATAAGTTAATCTTAAGCAACCATTGTCCGGTGCAAGAAGTGTGAATAAAGTGGAATTAAATCGAAGCCTCTCCCGAGGCCTACTTACTTCTGGCCCCCTACAACAGCAACACTTCATCACATCCACCCATCGACCACGACCCATTCCAGCGGCCATACGGACCTTTGGTTATTCCGCCCACTCCAGTTCATAAACAATAATAATACCAATAACTAAATAATATATATAATAATATAATATAAATATATAATTAAATAATAATATTATAGAAATGTAGTAAAGAACTTCTTCAAAATATTTGTTTTAATTAGAGAAGAACGATCCGTTCATTCTCGGTTCCATTTATTGAATGAATTGTATGAGCTGATTTTGGGTTCAGCTAACCCGCATATAAAAATGCTTATATCTATCTCTTTGCAATTACATTTATACATATACATGTGTATGCGGAAGGCATGCATATGTTATGTATGGCTTGACCACTTGAGCTGCAAAGTGAATGCTCAGCATTCTCACGCTGCACTATCGGCTTATGTATAAGCGGTAGATCGTATTGCTATAGCGCTGGAATGCTTATGTTGTTGTTGGTGGTCTTTTGTGTATTTGTATATTTATATTTATTCTGACAAAATGTCACAATGTATAAACGCTAAGTTATAATGAATTGGTAGGGTAGATATCCTACACCTCCCTTTTTAAAGAAATGACGTAATACATGTTGTTCACGCCAGAAGGGCGTTTATTTTCCGGAGGCAGTGTGATCCCGTACACTCGCTCTCTCTCTCCCTCTTCCACTGCACTTTCGTGCATAGAGCTGCTAATCCGCTCTCCCCAAGCTAGATTTAAGCCTTCTTCTTTGTTAGTACTAATTTACCATTACACAAATAAAGACGCACGTCGCGTAATACCCCGAAAGTTATTATTCCGTGTTTTCTTATCGAGTGCATTTCAGATTGAAGCCACCCCCCTTCGAACATTTGGTCCATCAGAGCCGGATAATTCCATTCCAGCAGCTCCGGAACACCCCACAAGATAAGTGAACATTCTATTAATGCTGCCGGTCATTTCCATGATTTTGTCTAAATCCGAGTCCGATTGATCCGACACCACGGCAGCTTCCGATTCCAATTCCGATTATTATAATCAAATTGTGCAATTAATTTATGCCAGTTCCTAAATTAAAAAAGTGTGTATTTAAATAAATGCCATAAGCCACAGTGGAACTTCCAATTCGAATTGTCTCTTCGTTCACTGTGTTCCGCTTGCATTTATTTACACTCTCCTACATACATACAATACAGTCCACTCTTCTGCTCGACGATCGCTTCTAGCAATTTACATAAAATTAAATAAATATATACCTACACTTACAAATATTCCGGCACGGGAATTTTAATAATTTAAATAATTTACTCCACAACATAAAATAAATATATTTATTATAAATCCCCAACAATTAAGAAAAGGTATTTATTCCTATCCTGGATAATAATAATAAAATACAGTCCACTGCTTCTACAAATATATACTCGTATATAAAATATATCCAAGAACCCACGGCACAGCAACGCCGACTTTATTTGTGCATTTATTTATTTACTCTCCCGTGCTCTATCCTGAGCTGAGCTAAAGTCAAATAAACATATACACATTGCAATTACATACGTAATCGTCTGCAAGTCGACGCTCCGATTTTTGGCAATTTTTCCGCCTCTCGTGGTCTCCGCTATTCTGCATTGGCAACGGCGAATGCACAAACATATTCACACGCACGCATTATCTCCGAAAACAGTACCGCGACAAATACAGCAGCGGTCAACTAAATAAGTCCATATACATAAAAATAATTTTTAAATTATTTTTCAAAACAATTCCAACTAACTAATTCAGTTAGAAATTTATTTGCGCTTCCATATCCGCATAAGGTTGACCGTATCTGTTTTCTGCTGAGTGAATATTATTCTATTAAAGTCCGCATTCGAAAAAAATAAAATTCATAAATTAAATTCCAAATATTTTTCGATTGGTTCCTAAATTCCAATTCAGCTTCGACACGTAAATATTTCGAAATATACACAGAATGACTTCCTGCATTTTAAATAAATTTACGATGACCTGTGACCGTCTGAGTCACTTCGAGTCCAGAGTCTGCAATCCAGCAGCACCAAGTCCATCCAAGTACACGTGCCAAATCCATCTCGACCAAGTCCGAGCGTTATGGGATAAGGTCGAGAAAGAGTACGAAGCTTGTTCAGAGCTAATTTCAGTTGGCTTAGAGGGCGCGGCGGACACCATGCCTACTGTTAAGGCAAAGTACGAGTATTCCTATTTCATCTACGAACGGTGTGCCGCCCAGCTCATGGAACAGATCGATACGATCTCTTCTACCGCAGCTCCAGTCCAATCTTCTGCGCCCCAAAATTCCTATCCGTCTGGCTGTCAGCTTCCTCCGTGCGATACGGAAGTTTTCTCGGGCGATTATATTCGCTGGCCGACTTTCCGAGACCTTTTCACAGCGGTCTATATAGACAATCCTGCGCTGACCCCTGTTGAAAAGTTGTTCTATCTAAATGCCAAGACTAGTGGTGAAGCTCATTCCGTAGTTTCCAATTCGCCACTCACCAACGATGGTTTCCGCTCAGCCTGGAAAAACCTATCTGAGCGTTTCGAAAACAAGCGAGCGCTGGTGAACAGCCAACTAAAGAAGTTATTAAACATGCAGTTCGTCGCACAAGAATCTTCGGCAGCCTTGAAAGAGCTGCAAAATACAATTCAAAATTGCCTCACATCCCTAAATTTGTCCGGCCTTCCTACGGATAATTGGGATTGTCTCCTGGTTTATTTGTGTTCCACGAAGCTTCCAAAGCTGACGCTCTCATTATGGGAGCAGTCCTTAACAAATAAAACCGAAATTCCAACGTGGCAAGAACTTGATTCATTCCTGACTGAGCGCCATAGAACTTTAGAAACTATAGATTCTATTCAACCTCCTAAGTTGCGCCTCCATCCGTCAGAAACGACACCCTCCGACGTGTCGCCACGAACACTGAAATCCTTCAGTACGAGGATCGTTCCGATACCCAAAGGATGCGATTTATGTTCCAAAGAGAACCATCCAGTACGTTTATGCCCGCGCTTTCTCCAAATGTCAGTTGACGCGCGTTCCGGCTACATCAAAAAGAAGCAGCTATGCCTAAATTGTTTCGCAAGAGGCCATCAACTGCGAGACTGCACAAGCACACACAAATGTTTCACGTGTCACGGTCGGCATCACACTTTGTTGCATTCAAGCAACTGTTCCTCCAGTGTACCGATTCCTCCTGATACTGTATCCGATCCGATCCAAAGAGTTTCCTCGTTCTCCACACGAGTGACTACTGCTCCAGATTCTTCCAATTACTGGGTTCCATACGCCGATATGAAATGCAGACGTTCCCGAGGTATTTTATCCTACCCATGCCGAGTCTGCCAAGGGAACCATCCTCTTCGGAAATGCCACCGTTTCCTTCGGCTTAGCGCTGAGAAACGGCTCCAGGCCGTCATACAAAAGAAGTACTGCGTCAATTGCCTGGCCCATCACCATTCCACTGGATCTTGCCGCAGTGACGACCGATGCCAGTCGTGTGGCCAGGATCACCACACACTTCTACATGTCCACGAGCGCTCAGCGTATCCAACGCTTTCCCGAGCAAAGGCCTCCTATATTCCTACAGCGTATCCTCGCTAGGGGGCCTCGAAGGCCATCTTATATTTTTTGCTGCGTATCCTCGCAAGGGGGGGGAGAATGTTCACGCCAGAAGGGCGTTTATTTTCCGGAGGCAGTGTGATCCCGTACACTCGCTCTCTCTCTCCCTCTTCCACTGCACTTTCGTGCATAGAGCTGCTAATCCGCTCTCCCCAAGCTAGATTTAAGCCTTCTTCTTTGTTAGTACTAATTTACCATTACACAAATAAAGACGCACGTCGCGTAATACCCCGAAAGTTATTATTCCGTGTTTTCTTATCGAGTGCATTTCAGATTGAAGCCACCCCCCTTCGAACACATGTAGTCATTTAGTTTTAGTGTGAATATATTGTGTTGCTAAAATATATATTTTTGAAATGATATTGATTTGTTTCTTATTATTATATATACTTAATTATTAGCAATGCTGTGTCTCAAAGCATTTGTGTGTAATGACAAAATTTTTTTTTGTATATTGAATTATGTTATGTTTTTTTTATGTTTAATTTTCTTAGAAGAATATATATTTAAAAAAAAATTTTTTTTTTATTTTTATTTTTTTTTTGGGTTGATCAGACCTTTTCTTAAATGAAACGTTTCATTGATTATATATTTTTAACCTATCCTTATGTACTTTTTGTTTCTCTTGCTTTTTATCTCTAATTATAATGTTATCTCTATCTTCTATGGTTTCTACCGTATAAGGACCTAAATATACTGGATCTAACTAATGACCCGTTTCGTTTTTTAGTGAAACTTTATCTCCTATTTTTAATTCAAAATCTGAAGTTTTCTTATCGTAATTTTGTTTCCTATAAGACTTAGCTTTTTCTAACATAAGTCTAGCTCTGTTATACGCTATTTCCAATCTAAATTTTATTTCCTTAGAGTAATTTTCTACATTATATAGTGGTTCTACTCTATTTATTTTATTAAAATCTGCGAACTGTCTTGGTAATCTACCAAAGACTAGATCATATGGACAGTATTCATGCATGACTGATGGTGTTGTGTTGAAACAATAGGTAAAATATTGTATCCAAACGTCCCAATCAGTTTTGTCTGCAGAAATGTACGAACGAATGTATTCATTGAATGTTCTATGACTTCGTTCTATTGTCCCTAAAGTCTGGTAATGATATGCGGTGGATGTAAGATTTTTAATCTTCGTATACTTACACATATCTAAAATTACTTTGTTTTTATACTCAGTACCCATGTACGAAATGAACGTCTTTATTGGACCGTACTTTAGTATAACATTTTCGAATAGAGCTTTCGCGACTGTATTTGCGCTCTTGATCGCGACAGGTATGGCTACCAGATATTTTGTTAAATCACATATTAGTGAGACGATGTATTCATTGCCATATTCTGATTTCGGTAGTGGACCTACGGTGTCCACTATCACTATATCGAAAGCATTTGTTGGTGTTTCTGTCTTAGTCATTGGGGTCTTTGTATGTGTCGTTGTTTTCGACATTTGGCATTTATGACATATACGTATGTACTCTTTTATATGACGAGTCATATTTTTCCAGTAGTAGTGTCTTTTTATTTTCGCTAGCGTTCTTGTAATGCCAGTATGACCTCCTTGAATTGGATCGTCATGGAATGTAGACAGTATTGATTGTATCTCTTTTTCAGTTTGTATAATGGTCACCGGCTGGAGTAGCGCTACTCTTAATGATTTTAATTTCTTGTTGCCCATATGTTTGAAAGTATCTATTGAAATGGATTCAAAGATTTTTTCACTCGGTGCCAATTTGAGTTGGCTGATCTTTAGTATACCCGCTTGCATTTCAAGCCTTTGGAAGAACTGATCTAAATCTAGAATTCCATTGGTAGGTATATAAATCGTCAACATAAATTCTTGCAATAACTTTATTTCCTCGTTTTAGTAAACAAATAGATTCAGTTATTCGCAAGGTCAATACTTTTCGTACTTCATCATTTGTTATGACTTCATGTACGTTGGGCTTAGATACATTTTGGATACTTTGCCTAGGCAATAGTTCCTTGTTTGTTACTCTACAGTTTTTATCATGTCTAATTTGTTGCCTGGTAGTGACTTCCAGGACTTTATGTTGCATGTCTTTGAGTTCTTTTATATTTATACGCGAAAGTGCGTCTGCTACGAAATTATCTTTTCTCTTTAGGTATTCTACAGTGAAGTCGTATTCTTCAAGCTCTAGCCGCATGCGAGTTAATTTAGAACTGGGATTAGTCATAGAAAATATATACGTTAATGGTCTATGGTCCGTTTTAATAGTGAAATGTTTGCCATAAATGTATGGTCTAAAATGGGTAATTGCCCAATGAATTGCCGCGAGTTCTTGTTCCGTTGTACTCTTGTTGCTTTCCCCTTTTGTAAATGAACGAGATGCATAAGCTATTGGGATCTGAATCCCGTCACGGTTCTGAGTTAGAACCGCTCCGCAAGCTTGTTTACTAGCATCCGTTATAATGCAAAATTCTTTTCGAAAATCAGGATATTGTAATAAAGCTTTTCTTTAAGGTATTCGAATGCGTTTTGGCATTCGCTTGACCATTCAAAAGGGACATTCTTTTTACATAATCTGGTTATGTGCCGTGAATAATCGGCGAAGTTTCTTATAAATTGACGATAATAGTTGCAGAATGCTACAAATCGTCTTGCGCTGTCCGCATTATGAGGGACAGGATAATTTCTGATGACATCAAATTTCTTGTCATCTGGCAATACTCCTTTGTCGGTGCATTTATGACCCAGAAATATCACTTCATGCATGAAAAATGAACATTTTTCTGGATGAAACTTTATGTTATATTTCCTACATACATTAAAAACATCAGTTAGGTTTTTAATCATGTGTTTTTCGGAACATCCTATCACCATTAAGTCATCCATATAAAGGAATGCCTGAGAAGGTTCTAAACCAAAGAATGATATAGTATCATTCTCTGAAATGCTATTTTAAGTCCAAATGGTAATCGCGTGAAGCGATAAGAGCAATTGCTTGTTGAAAAAGATGTTATATTTCTTGAGTTTTCTTCGAGTTCTATTTGATGAAAACCTGACATCAAGTCAAGGCATGAAAAGTATTTAGCTCGACCAAGTTGATCTAAAATGTCATCAATTCTTGGGAGTGGAAATTTATCAGAAAGTAGTTTTTTCTTGATCTGACGATAGTCAATTACTAATCGCCATTTCTTTTCTTCTGAATTAGGTAATGATTTTTTCAGAACTAACAAGAGTGGGCTGTTGTACTCAGATACAGACGGTTCTACGATTTTGTCGTTAATTAATTTTCCTACTTGTTTTCGAATTTCTTCAATATGGCTATGCGGACTTCTGTAGTTTTTTATATAAATGGGTTTATCATCTTTAAGTCTTCATGTTTGTTTATAAAAATTGTTTGTTGATATTGGTTCGGTTTCCAGTCCGAACACATCACTATACTTTGTTCATAATTCAGTTAATTGGCTTTTAAATTGCTCTGGAAAATTTTTCTTTAGTTTTGAAAGTACTTGTTCGATTCTATTTTATCGGTGTTATGAATGTCATAATCTTTTAGGTTTTCATATTGGATTTTGTTTACTTTGACCAATTGATCGAAAGTTAGTTGTATTTAGAAGTCGAATGTATACATATTTGGATGCTGCTATTGTATTTGCAATATAAATTCCATTACGTATTTCCTGATTAGGAACAAATATGTAATCATTTACGGTATTATTGTCAATTTTCCGAATAACTTGTGATCTGGCTGGCAGAAGAACTGTATTGTTGCCAGCGCTATATGTTATCGGAACGTATATTGGATAATTTAAATTTTGGGGTCTAATTATAAACCAGTCTTCACTTGGTTTAAAATCTAGCTGACAATTGAATCTTTTTATAAAATCAATGCCTATTATTCCAACACATGGTATTGAAAAATTTGAGTCTACCAAATGAAATTCATGTGGAATAATATATTTTGTTGATCGAAGTTCTATTGAGGTTGTTCCTTGAGACTTTATTACACCTTGGCCTATGCCTTCGATGTTTATTATTTTTTCATCGTGAATTTTGAAGTTATCAGAATTTACTTTTAAAAATGAGATATCTGCACCAGTATCTATGAGGAATGTTAGTTTATTTTCAGTTGAGTGATTATAGAAAGTTACGAATATATTAAGACTATAATTGATGGAATGAACTTGTGGCCACTCCGTGTGGCAAATGGAAAACAACACCAAATAGAATCGTCTCAACTCGCTATGTTTCACTCTGTTAGTAATACATTTATTTATTTAATATAAACAAAATTCGCAAGAATTAGCAAGATGATATCAAAAATGAACGATTTATTAAATTGTGTTGTCGTGCCGCCATTCTTTTCCAAACTGCTCTTGTGGTGATGGGCGACGCAGCATTTCTTACATCTGTGTCCGTTGGAAGTATCGATAGGAGGCTAGTGATATTCTTGGTGGGATTGTGGTAACACTTTAAAGTTTTTAAATTTAAAATTTGAATTTGCAACGGAAACTAACTATTCATATGAACCAGCAACATCCCGCCCACCGTAAAACTAGTCCGGAGTTTTACCTAGAACGTCTAAAGTGGCCAATTTTGATACAGGACGCTTAAGAATTCCCGTGGATGTTTCAACTTCTGCTATTCTTATATGGCCATCTTTAGCTGGAATCGTGTTGACTATGACTCCTTTTTTCCAACTTCCTCTCGGTTGATTATCCTCACAAATTATGACTACGTCTCCATTGGCGATTGGCTTAGTCCTTGTATGCCATTTGGTTCGTCTAGTTAAAGTCGGCAAGTACTCTTTGATCCATCGACTCCAAAAGTGATCTTTTAATTGCTGTGCAATGCGGTATTTTTTACGATGGCAAAAATTGTTAACATCTCCTGGCGTTTGAGTAGAATTGGTCGTCCCCAGCAAGAAATGATTAGGCGTTAAAGGCTCCGGGTCATCAATGTTAACTGGAAGGTGAGTGAGAGGTCGACTATTTATTATATTTTCAGCTTCAATAAGTAAGCTTCTTAGCGTTTCAACACGTGGTGATTTCTCCTTGAGTGTTACGCTCAGAACTCGTTTGGTTGACCTTACCAAGCGTTCCCAGCATCCACCTGAACTGGGATTAGAAGGGCAATTAAACTGCCAGTCGATTCCTTTATTGGACATTTCTGATTTAATGTAATTCCAGTCAAAAAGATCTTTAACATGCTTTAATTCGTTGTCTGCTCCTACGAAATTCGTTCCCATATCTGATCGTATTGTCACGGGAATACCTCTTCTGTTCACGAAATTTCTTATGCATAGAATACAAGCATCTGTTGACAAATCGGCAGCTAGTTCCAAGTGCATGGCTCTGATTGTTAGGCACGTGAAAAGTGCAACCCACCTTTTTCCTGCCGTCTTCCGATGGTAACCAAAACTGGACCAAAGTAATCTAGTCCTGTATAGGTAAAAGGTCGTTGATACGGTGTTACCCTCTCCTTGGGTAATTGACCCATTAAAGGAACGATTGGCTTGGCATTGTGATTTTTGCAATATTGACAAATTGATTTTGCTCGAACAACAGCTTTTCGTAGATTTATGATCCAAAACTTGCGTCTTATTTCATTTACAATGGTTTCGTCGTTTTGATGATGATAGATTTCATGAAACCATTTCACAATAAGTTCAGTGAAGCTATGTCGGGCTGGTAATATTATTGGTTGACGTTGTGTTTCAGGTATAGCGATTGCATAGTCAATTCTTCCCGCCACAACTAATACTCCACATTCATTTAGTTTTGGAGAAAGCTTGTAAATTGAACTGCTCTTAGAAACTGATTCTAATCTTTGTAAGTCTGCCACCTCATCCGCGTATACTTGTTTTTGAACCATTCTACACAATTTTGATTCAGCCAGAATTAACTCATGCGTAGATAATTCTCCTTTACCTCTTTGTAGAGTCTCCTTCCGACAGTTGTAAGCAAATCTCAAGACCCATCCCATCACACGTTTCAACCTTAGATAGCTCGAGAATCTACTGATATCTACAAATTGGTTAGTGCTTACAGTCATTGTGATTTTACGCCTCTCAATACTGTCATCTGCCATTGAACTGTACTCCATTGTCGGCCAAGTATCTTTTTCAGCAAGTAAAAATTCGGGACCGCTGATCCATTTGTTTTCGAAAGAATACTTTGGTCGGGGGCTTGACTTTGTTGCTTTGTCTGCTGTGTTTAAATGAGTGGGCACCCATCGCCAATTATTTTCAGCAGTCGATTCCAATATTTCGCTGACTTAAACTGTCGATGATCTGATTGTATCCAAGAAATGACAGTTCGCGAGTCCGACCATAGTGTAGTTTCATACACAGTCACGTCATGGTTTTCCAAAATGGTATTTTTCATGCGTGTTCCTAAGACCGCTGCTTGTAACTCGAGTCTGGGAATCGATAACATCTTCAATGGTGCACATCTGGTCTTGCCTGCAATAAAGACTAATTTAGTATCTTCTCCACAAGTTACTCGCCAATAAGCTACGGTTGCGAAAGCCTGTTCGCTTGCATCAACGAAAATGTTCAACTCGATTTTATCCTTTGTTGACAAAAATCCTGGCATATAGCATCTATTCAATCGAAAATGTTTTGCTTGCTCCAACAAAATTACCCAATTTTTAAATTTTAAAAATAAATTTTCTGGTAATAGATCATTCCAATGGATTCCAGTTCTCCAAACATCTTGGATCAAGATTTTTCCATGAATCATTAAGTCCGATAACATTCCAAAGGGGTCAAATACGGACATGACAAGGCTTAGTAGTTGGCGCTTAGTGGGGCATTTCTCTCCTTTTACAATTTCTTTGTCTACACGGTTCAATTTGAGATCGAAAACAAAATTGTCAGACTTACTATCCCAATACATCCCCAAAATTTTGTCTGTGGAATCGCAACTCATGTGAACTGTTTGTTCCACCGCGCTGTTTTCTTTTGTATCATTTAACAATTCTTGAATTTGCTTGGAATTAGATACAAAACCTCTGAGGTCAAATTTTCCCATCCTGTGTACTCTCTTGACTTCCTGACTGATCTCCAATGCTTCTTCCTCGGACTCAAAACTAGCAACGTAGTCATCTACATAATGCTTCGTCTGAATGGCATTGATAACTTCTTCCTTGAAACATTCAGCATTTTGTGCGTTGATATTCTTTACGTATTGAGCACAACAGGGAGAGCATGCTGCTCCAAATATAAGGAAAGTCATCTTATATGTTTCAACCTGAGCATTACGGTCGCCATGTCTCCAAAGGAATCTTAAAGAATCCTGATCTTCTTCTTGAACTTGTACCTGCAAAAACATTTCCTTTATATCAGCACATACGGCAAATTTCCCTTGGCGGAATTTAAAAAGAATCGAAGTCAATGACGGGTTTTCATCCGGTCCTTTTAATAGCATGGTATTTAGGGAAACACTATCGATCGTTGCAGCTGCATCGAAAACCAATCGCATTTTCTTGGGTTTATTAACATTAATGACGCCAAAGTGGGGTAAATACCAGGTCCTTAGTCCAATGATACTTGCTTCTTTTTCTGACATTGTAACAGCGTACCCTTTTTTGACGAAGTCCATAATGGCATTGTCATATTCGTCCATCTTTCCTATTGTTTTCATTTTGTTTTCTACTCCGAGCATCTTTTGAAGAGCAGATCCTTAACGATTTTCCATTTTTCTTTCTCATCACCCTTTAAATAGTGCTTACATCTATATAAATAATGTTCACCGTGACATTTAAGGCATTCCACTTTATTCTGACCTTCTTCTCTTTTAGTGGAATGAAGCACAGACTTTTGCGGACCTTTATATTCACCCTTTGGAGTTTTATTATTTATTGGACCTGTAACTGTGGCCCTTGCTATACTTCTAGCCATATTACTTAACCAACGGCTGAAGTCGTCCAAATTGGGATATGACAGTATCTGTGAAGAATATTCAATCCATTGAATACGTTTACTAAGTGGCATCTTTCCTACTAAGCTTTCTATCAACGACGGATTCTGTAAATGTTGGGAAGCATTAGCCGATTTCAAAAAAATTACTAGATTATCTACTTTCGAAGCGAATAAAACTAGCTTTTCTAAATTATTCTCTGTTACGGGTGCTAGTTGATGGACCATGTTCATCTGACTACTAATTAACATCTCTGGTCTTCCATATGTAAACTTTAGTCGCTCCATAATAAATCCCACATTTACAGGATTAATTAATAGGCCCTTAACTTCTTCCCTTGCGCCCCCTTTTAGACTCTTTTGCAACCTCATAAGGTTCTCCAATTGTGAATACCTATATGCATTTGATGATTCCCAAAACATTGTTGAGAACACAGGCCATGTTTCTGGATTGCCATCAAATTCTGGCAAATCAATCAATTTTCGTGGGTTTATATTTTGAGAGTGCTGATTCTCATACATATTTCCATTAAAGTTACCATTCAAATTATCACCACCAATATCATGCCTGTACATACCGATACTTCTAAAGGGTTGATTTCCAGATACTTCTCCAGCAGATCCGAAACCATGTCTTCCTTCAGTAGCGCCAAGACAATCTCCGCCTCTTGTAGCGCCATAATTGGATGCGCCACCAGCAACGCCATTACCATATGCGCCAGTAGCGCTGTTACCATGTGCGTTTTCTGTAGCGCCTGGATTAACTCCGCCTAAAGCGCCTCCAATAGCACCGAGTCCATGCGTGCCTCCAATAGCAGCAGGGATGTATGTGCCTCCACTGGCACCAGCGTGATCTGCGCCTCCAGTAGCGCGAAGATCTTGAGTGCCTCCAAGGGCACCAGGGATGTGTGTGCCTTCAATAGCACCATGTTTGTGGGCGCCAAAGGTCGCGCCGAGTCCATGCGTGCCTTCAATAGCAGCAGGGATGTATGTGCCTCCATTTGCACCAGGGTGATCTGCGCCTCCAGTAGCGCGAAGATCTTGAGTGCCTCCAAAAGCACCAGGGATATGTGTGCTTTCGATAGCACCATGTTTGTGGGCGCCAAAGGTCGCGCCGAGTCCATGCGTGCCTCCAATAGCAGCAGGGATGTATGTGCCTCCACTGGCACCAGCGTGATCTGCGCCTCCAGTAGCGCGAAGATCTTGAGTGCCTCCAAAAGCACCAGGGATGTGTGTGCTTTCGATAGCACCATGTTTGTGGGCGCAAAAGGTCGCGCCGAGTCCATGCGTGCCTCCAATGGCAGCAGGGTTGTATGTGCCTCCATTTGCACCAGGGTGATCTGCGCCTCCAGTAGCGCGAAGATCTTGAGTGCCTCCAAAAGCACCAGGGATGTGTGTGCTTTCGATAGCACCATGTTTGTGGGCGCCAAAGGTCGCGCCGAGTCCATGCGTGCCTCCAATAGCAGCAGGGATGTATGTGCCTCCACTGGCACCAGCGTGATCTGCGCCTCCAGTAGCGCGAAGATCTTGAGTGCCTCCAAAAGCACCAGGGATGTGTGTGCTTTCGATAGCACCATGTTTGTGGGCGCCAAAGGTCGCGCCGAGTCCATGCGTGCCTCCAATGGCAGCAGGGTTGTTTGCGCCCGCAGTAGCGCTGCATTCTTGTAATGTAGTCAACCTTTTATCTTGTTCGTGCATGTTTGGTTGCACAGAATGTACATTCTTACGCCGAACTTCTTCTTCTAATGTTTCAGATGCAGATCTTATTTCACTTTGGCACATGTTCACCAATCGCTCCTCCAATTCGGCAATTTGGTTCGCCTGTTCAACTTTCATACTTTTCATCATATCCATTAGGTCCCGGTAAATGTCGCTCTGCGAATCATTTTGCTTTGCGCTCATTATTGTACATTCTTTGTCGGACTCCATGTCGTCCTCCGAAGTTGACCCACCATTGGATTCATATGTAGATTCACCTATTGGTCTTGGTGTCGAATTGGCAGCCATGTCTCTGCCGTCAAACTTTAACTTTTTCTTACTGCGCAGTTCCATCTGTCTGCATGTATCTGCATGAAAATCAACGCTTTTTCCCCTGCCGATCAGTATTCTTTTCACTGTCTGTGTATATGTGAATTTCAGCACTTTAAGTAATTGTTCTTCGACGGCCAAAGTCACAAATTTAATAAAGATGTGGCCACTCCGTGTGGCAAATGGAAAACAACACCAAATAGAATCGTCTCAACTCGCTATGTTTCACTCTGTTAGTAATACATTTATTTATTTAATATAAACAAAATTCGCAAGAATTAGCAAGATGATATCAAAAATGATCGATTTATTAAATTGTGTTGTCGTGCCGCCATTCTTTTCCAAACTGCTCTTGTGGTGATGGGCGACGCAGCATTTCTTACATCTGTGTCCGTTGGAAGTATCGATAGGAGGCTAGTGATATTCTTGGTGGGATTGTGGTAACACTTTAAAGTTTTTAAATTTAAAATTTGAGTTTGCAACGGAAACTAACTATTCATATGAACCAGCAACAGAACTTTTGTATTTATTGATTGCTTCCTAAAGGGTTCTGTGAGTTTTCCGACGTATTTTGAACATTCTCACATTGTTGTTATTGTTGCCCTGTTTGGAGTTACCTTGGCCTCTTCCTTGGTTTTGACCTCGTCTTCCTCCACCGTAATTATAGTTATTATAATTGTTGTAACTGCTGCCTGGATTGTAATTGTTGTTGTTGATATTTCTGCCACGATTATAACCTCGACCTCCTCTATTACACAGGCCGACAAAAAAAAACCCCAGGGGGTCCGTGGTTCCATCAAACGAGAGGCCCCACTTGGTCATCCTTTCGACCAGAGTGGCACCCATATGGGGATCACCTTGAAAGCACCTTGGTGTCCCCGCTGGGCATGTTCCCGAGGTGCCGCTCCAACTCGGCAAGGCGTAGCTGCACGGGCTCGGCGTGGTCGGTCTGCCGAACGAATGCCGTGAGGCGGGAGCGTAACTCGTCGACGGTTCCAGTGGCCTCGAGACCGAACTCGTTGAGGATTGTCTCGAACTCGTGTTTCTTACGGTAGCTAATCCAGGTGACCCTTATGGTTAGCCTGCTGTACAACGAGGGCTCGGGGGAAATTATTTAGAAAATTTTTTATAAAAAATTAGGAATGTCCTTCCCGGTGCGAAAGGATGTCGACGATGAACTAAGGTTCACGGCGAGCGCTGGTGCTTGAAATCCTTCCCGATGTGCAAGGATATTGTCGGAGAACTAAGGTTTACGATGAGAGCCGGTGTTGGAAATCCTTCCCGATGTGCAAGGATATTGTCGAAGAACTAAGGTTTACCATGAGAGCCGGTGTTGGAAATCCTTCCCGATGTGCAAGGATATTGTCGAAGAACTAAGGTTTACGATGAGAGCCGATGAGAGCAAGGATATTGTCGACGCCGAAGGATGTAGGTTGCGGCGAAAGGGCTAGGAATTTTTATTCGAGATATCCTGTTGTAAGGATCACGGCGAGGGATTTTTTGTGTTTAAGTTGTGCGAGATATCCATTGTAAGGATCAGGGCGAGAGGAAATTTTTTTCAAGTTGTCACTACCGAAGCTCTTTACTGAGTGTCCAGGTATCCTTCGCAAGGATCAAGGCGAGAGGAACAATTTTTTTTTTCCAAGTTGTCACTACCGAAGCTCTTTTCTGAGTGTCCCTCCTGGTGAAGGCCTAGCCTAGAGGCAGCGCAGTCGGCCAGAAATGGGCGGCTCTGCCGGCGGCTGCCGCAAAAATATTAGCAAAATATATATGCAAAAATATTAAGTTCTGCCGGCAGCGGCAGCGCTGCCGGTGTGGCGGGCAACATATGCCGCTCTGCCAGCGGCAGCAGCGGGATCGCAGGCCGGGAATAAGTCGCTTTGCCAGCGGCAGCAGCGCCGTCGAGATCGCGGAGGAAAAATTAGCAAGCTCTGCCAGCGGCAGCAGCGGCGGGATTGCACGCCAAAATAGGTCGCTCTGCCAGCGGTAGCAGCGCAGTCGAGAACGTATGCAAGAAACTCGCTCTGCCAGCGGCAGCACTCAGCCGGCGCCCGAAGGCGAAAACGACGATGCAAAACGATGCGAAAACGGCGGCAAAACTCCGCGTGGAGTTTTCCTCCTTCTATTCGCTGCGCCGATCGGCCGCTACGCGTGCGAAAAAAAGAACCCCTTGCGAAAAATGGCCCGTATCGATTCCCTTGGGAAAAATGTTAGTCATGACCAAAAGAATAATATATTAATTTAATTAATAAAATAAAAGCTAACTTTTGGCCAGCGGGGTTTTAATTCGCCTGGGTGACAAAATCCTTTATGTCCTGGCCAGTCCGCTGTTCGGGCGCCATGTAAGGAAGCGTCTCTGGCCGGGGTAATCCTCAGCGGCTCCAGAGGTCCCCACAGAATTTATTTATTTCCGCGGCAGCCAGGACATAACGGCGGCCGCAGTTGAGCTATATATTTTAAAAGGGGTCGAACTAAGCGGGGAAAACGAGAGAGAGAAGCCTCGGAATCGCCTGGGAGGCTTTCCGGTCGGCGGTCCCTGCGAAGCCGGAAGATTTTCCGGTCGGTTCGCCTATGCCCGGGACCCGGAGGGGTTTTCGGACGGCCCACCTTGCGCCACGCCTGGAAGACTTTCCGAGCGGCATGCGCCCCTGGACCCGGAAGATTTTCCGGACGGTCCACCTATGCCCCGGACCCGGAAGACTTTCCGGACGGTCCACCTATGCCCCGGACCCGCAAGACTTTCCGGACGGTCCGCCTATGCGCCCCGCCTGGAAGAATTTCCGAACGGCGGGCGCCCCTGGACCGGAGGATTTTCCGGACGGTCCACCTACGCCCTACGCCTGGAAGAATTTCCGAACGGCGTGATTCCCCCGCGACACGAAGAATGGGCGCAGAAAACCCGGAGCGGAATACGGGACAAATGAGAGCCGATGAGAGCAAGGATATTGTCGACGCCGAAGGATGTAGGTTGCGGCGAAAGGGCTAGGAATTTTTATTCGAGATATCCTGTTGTAAGGATCACGGCGAGGGATTTTTGTGTTTAAGTTGTGCGAGATATCCTTTGTAAGGATCAGGGCGAGAGGAAATTTTTTTCAAGTTGTTACTACCGAAGCTCTTTACTGAGTGTCCAGGTATCCTTCGCAAGGATCAAGGCGAGAGGAACAATTTTTTTTTTCCAAGTTGTCACTACCGAAGCTCTTTTCTGAGTGTCCCTCCTGGTGAAGGCCTAGCCTAGAGGCAGCGCAGTCGGCCAGAAATGGGCGGCTCTACCGGCGGCGGCCGCAAAAATATTAGCAAAATATATATGCAAAAATATTAAGTTAAGTTAAAAGTTAAGTGTGGCGGGCAACATATGCCGCTCTGCCAGCGGCAGCAGCGTCGTCGAGATCGCGGAGGAAAAATTAGCAAGCTCTGCCAGCGGCAGCAGCGGCGGGATTGCACGCCAAAATAGGTCGCTCTGCCAGCGGTAGCAGCGCAGTCGAGAACGTATGCAAGAAACTCGCTCTGCCAGCGGCAGCACCTAGCCGGGGTTTCCACAATATAGGTTTATTTTACACGATATAATTATCTAGCCGGCGGCGGCAAGACTGTGGGATTTACTCTGTATGTAAATGTATATGGCCGGCGGCCCGAAGAAGCGGCGCGGAAAAAGGGCCCTAATTCGGCGGGCGCCTTTGCCCGGCGGCGAGATTAAATTATTAATTTAATATATATAAATGGCCTGTGGCCCAAAGGAAAACTGCGCGGAAAGGGGGGAGAGAAGGGCCTTAGTAGGGCTGGCAGCTTCCCCGGCCCCTGACAAAGTTTGACCTGCGGCCATGTCTCACCCGCACACACGCCTCCTTGTCCTTGGGCGGTCGTATCCTGCGACGATCCTGTCACAGGTCCTGGGCGCGCTGAAGGCGTGGCACTCGCGGCGGCGACTTTACGTTTTTGGGTTTCAACCGCGTGATGCGGGATCACGGACTTGGTCGGGTTTCAGGCACTTAGAACTTTTGCTGCTGCTCGCATTCCTGGTCAGGAATTAACTGCCAAGTTCGTTTCTCCACGGCTTGGCCCTGGCCTAGTTTCTCTCTCCCTCTCGCTCACTCCTCCAGGCGATCGTGTTGGCAGCACAATTCTGCCGCTCTCTGGATGCTTCAGCGCATGTGCCGTCGCTCTGGTGTCGGTCTTGTGCTCATGGCGTGATCGGATCTGGCCAATCGGGAGGGCGGCTTGGCACGCGCCCTTTTTCCCACCCCTGCGCTTTAGTGATAGCGGCGACGTCGCTGCTCACCCGGCGATCGGCCGCTGCTCCCTCTCTCGTCGGGGCTTGAGTGGGTCTCATGTGTGAGTGCACCTTTTAGTGAGTGTGGGAGTGTGCTTGAGTGGAACTCGCCTGAGTGCGTGAGTGAGTGCAGGCGTTTTGGCTATGATTATGTCTATCTTATATTTATCTTATACCTAGATATTTACATATGTACAAAGATTGTGACTTCGTCACACTCCCCTCTTACTTCATGGGGGGTGAAGGGTCGATCGTACGTCCTGGTGCGTCGGATCCGCGACGCAGGTCATGATGGCGGTTTGAGCCGGTGCGCGGCTCCGGGCGGCGTGGCGCCCCCGGGGCATGGGCGCTGGTCCAGTTGCGCTGATCCGGGCGGCTGGGCGCCCCGGATACGGTGGGCGCAAGTCCTGGTGGAGGCCCCCTGCGGCGGGTGCGCGGATCCGGGCGGCGTGGCGCCCCGGATGTGATGGCGCTAGTTGGCAGTTGTGCGCAGTTGTGTGCAGCTCCGAGCGGCTGTGCGTCTCGGAGACCTGGGTGCCGCTGCAGGTGTGCCGATCCGGGCGGCTGGGCGCCCCGGATGCGATGGCTCTAGTGGGCAGCGACGGGTTGTGCGCGATTGTGCGCAGTTCGGAGCGGCTGTGCGTCTCGGAGGCCTGGGTGCCGCTGCAGGTGTGCCGATCCGGGTGGCTGGGATGCGATGGCGCTAGTGGGCAGCGACGGGTTTTTTTTTTTTTTTGTATTCGTAATTTATAATTTATTTCCAACTAACAATAAGTACATAAATAACACTAAAAACTTGGACTAACGACAAAAGACTACTAAGGGCTACGCGCCGTGCGGTACCGCCGCCTGGCATTGCTTCGCATGCGCGGGGGCCCCTAATCCGTCTGCTCCTTACGCCTCCTCTCCAGAGCTCTGAGCGTCTTCAAGACGTGCGCGGCGAAGGTGGCTGCCGCATCCCACAGTCTCTGCTCCCTCAGCATCGTCGGCACCAGAGTCTCCTTGCTGATAGAGCATCCCGCTTCTGCCTCCAGCTCCTGCCTCTCAAAGCCGAACCTGCGGCACTCAAAGAGGACGTGTTGCGCGTCCTCCACGATGCCAGAGCCGCACTCCGGGCACCAGTCTTCCGTCTCGTGACCGAAGCGCTTCAGGTAGCTGCGGAAGCAGCCGTGTCCACTAAGTGCCTGGGTGAGGTAGAAGTCCACCTGCCCGTGCGGCCTCTCCATCCATTGCACCAAGTCTGGGATGAGGGTGTGCGTCCATCGGCCCTTGAGTGAGGAGTCCCACCTGGACTGCCAGCTCTCCAAGCTTCTGCTCCTGGCTGCTGCCTTGAGCTCGGATGTGGTCGGTTGCACCGCCTCCCTGGATCTCGAGGCTGTGAACAGCTCCTCCCGTTCCCTGGCTAGCTCGTTGAGCGGAACCAGCCCGGCGATGACCAGCGCCGCGTCCTCAGAGATGGTCCGGAACGCGCACGCTGTCCTGATGGCGCACAGCCTATAGGTTGCCTCCACACCACGCATATAGGATTTAACCTTAGTGGCTTTCGACCACACCGGCGCTGCATAAAGAATTTGTGAAGTCACCACCGAGGTTAGCAGCCTCCTTGTTGCCTGCTTTGGCCCTCTCGTGTTCGGCAACATCCTCGACAGCGCTGCTGCAGTCCCACTGGCTTTCTTGTGGACATACTCCTGATGCTCCTTGAACACCAGGCGTGTGTCGATGAGGACGCCAAGGTACTTGATAGCCCGCTGCGACTGGATTGTAGTCCCTCCGACCGACACACTGGCAGTCTCTACTACCTTACGGCTCGATATCAGGACAGTCTCCGTTTTGTGAGCCGCCAGCTCCAGCCCAGCGACGCCAAGCCACGACTCCACGGCTTGGATGGCCGCGTTGGCGCGGGCCTCCACTGTCGCGATCTCCTTCGCAACCACCACTATGGCGACGTCGTCGTCAAATCCTACCAAGCTAGTGTTAGCTGGCATTGGCAACCGTAGGACTCCATTGTACATGGCGTTCCAGAGCAGGGGTCCCAATACGGAGCCCTGCGGGACTCCGGCTGAGACTTCGTATGCTCTGGAACCCAGACTCGTGTCCGCCGTGAGTACCCTGTTGCTGAAATAGCTGTGGGCTATCTTCAGCAGGTACCCCGGTATGTTGAAGCCCCTCAAGGACTCCAGCGTCCGGCCCCAATCTGCCGAGTTGAAGGCGTTTCTGATGTCCAGAGTGACTATCAGGCAGTAGGACTTGGTCCCACCTTTCCACCTAGTTCCTGCGATCGCGTCTTCGGCCACCTTGACGACCCTCGTGATGGCGTCCAGCGTTGACTTCCCCTTCGTGAAGCCATATTGCTCCGGGGAGAGCCCACCAGCTGAATCGATCGCCCCGCTCAGCCTGGTCGCGATCACCTTCTCGAAGACATTCCCGATCGTGTCCAGGAGGCATATCGGCCTGTAGGAGGACGCCTCTCCTGGTGGCTTGCCGGGCTTGGACAGCAGCAGCAGCTTTTGCCTTTTCCATCTGTCGGGGAACATCCCCTCCAGAAGGCACTGGTTGAAGATGGCAGCTACTTCAGTCGCCTGCAACGCCAGGGTCAATTTGGTCGCCCTGTTCGGGATCGCGTCCGGTCCCGGCGCCTTCTTGGGCTTTAAGTTCCTACCGGCCTGGAGAACCTCCGCTTCCGTGACCCAGTGGATGTCTCCTGGCTCCGTGATGGGAAAATGCACGACCTGACCTCCGCGCGGAAACAGGGCGCTGACTATCTTCTCCACGGATTCCGGGTCAGAAGGAGCTTTGCCACCCGCGTTGAGTCTCCTCACCACCAATTTATAGGCTCCTCCCCATGGGTCATCCTCGGCAGCATCGCACAGCTTGAGAAAGCATTCCCGCTTGCTGTCCCTGATGGCGGTTTTTAGGACCGGAGGCGTGGGCGCAGATGCTACCGGCGTAGGAGGCGCAGATCCGGGCGGCTGGGCGCCTCGGATGCGATGGCGCGGTCCTCACGGCGGTGCCTGCTGCGTTGGTGCGCAGATCCGGGCGGCTGGGCGTCCCGGAGGCGTGGGCGCAGATGCTGCTGGCGTAGGAGGCGCATATCCGGGCGGCTGGGCGCCTCGGATGTGATGGCGCGGTCCTCACGGCGGTGCCTGCGGCGTTGGTGCGCAGATCCGGGCGGCTGGGCGCCCCGGAGGCGTGGCGCAGGTCGGCGGCGACGGTGGCGGCGGAGGGACGGCGGTGGTGATGCGGTGGTTTGGTCCTACTGGCGCCGTAGAGCGTCACTTAGGTGGGCCATGTGGATGGTCAGGGAGCCTAGCGCTTGGTCCATGGCGATGGCGTGCCAATTCGGTCGCTGTTGGGGGTCCAATGGGTACAGCATCGGAAGTAATTGGGCCCGGATGTGGCCGAGTTGGTGCTGGAATGTGCCCATTTGTCGGAGCATCTCGTACCGACAGCCAAGGTTATCGCGAGCTGCGGGCATTGCGTGGCGCACCCGGTCGAGGTTACGGTGTATCCGGAGCAGTGCGGGCATTAGTGGGAGCGTGATGCGCTCTTCCTCCTGCGGTTCCTGGTCCGCGGCGCGCTGCGCCGTGTTCGGCCGAATATGTGCTGCTGGTGCCGGGGCGGGACGGGGTCCCGGCGGTGGTGTCTGCTGGCGGCGCCGAGCTGCTGGTGGCGAGACGGGACGGGGTCCCGGCGGTGGTGTCTGCTTCCGGCGCCGAGCTGCTGGTGGCGAGACGGGACGGGGTCCCGGCGGTGGTGTCCGCTGGCGGCGCCGAGCTGCTGGTGGCGAGACGGGACGGGGTCCCGGCGGTGGTGTCCGCTGGCGGCGCCGAGCTGCTGGTGGCGAGACGGGACGGGGTCCCGGCGGTGGTGTCTGCTGGCGGCGCCGAGCTGCTGGTGGCGAGACGGGACGGGGTCCCGGCGGTGGTGCCCGTCGGCGGAGCCGTGCTGCTGGGGGCGAGGCGGGACGCAGTCCCGGTGGTGGTACCCGTTGGCGGCGAGGTGGCATCTTTTCTGCACGTGTGTTTTGCGAAGTCTCGGTTTGCTTTTTGGTTGTAGTTCCGACGATCGATTTTCCTTGGCTATTGATAGTGATCGCCGGGGTTCTCGTCGGTCTGGCAACCTTGCGTGGGTCTGGCAACTTTGGCGTGGCGGTTTATTGATAGCCGATCGCCGTGGGTTTTCGTCGGTCTGGTAACCTTTGCCGTGACGGTTTGGTTTGAATTTTGTGACGTGGCGTGGCGTTGGCGCCGTGAGACCCTGGCAGCGGCGGCTCAGGGTCTGGGTTTTGCAGGCGCGATAGCGCGGGACGGCGGAGTCGAGTCTTGGGCGGTGAGGTGACGTGGTGACGAGGCGAGGGTATGGCGGCAAGGACGGGGCGGAGATGCGGCGGCGGGGTCGGCTGTCTACCTCCGAGAGGGGAGCACGTAGACCCCTACCCGGTGATTGGTGCTGATGTGCACCCTAAAGCGCTGGTCTTGCTCCTCCTCCCGGTACCGGAGGGCCCTTCGTCGGATCCCCGGGACACGTAGCTGGATCCTCCGGATGAGTCGGGCTGGAAGGGATCCGTTGGGAGTTGTCCACTCCTCCGGCGCCGGCACCCATGGCTGATGGCGAGGGCGGTGAGGCGGAGACCATGTCTCCTCCGAGTCCTCGCTTTCGGAGTCTGCCCATGGAACGGGGCGTCGGGGCCTCCTATTGTTGCGGGAAGGCGGTGGCTCCTGCCGAGGGGCCGGTCGGTCGTCCTCGAGCTCTGCATGCAGTAGCTCTGCGCGGTGGCGGGCAGCGCCGGCTTCGTACTCCTGGATGGAGGGGAAGTGAGGCTGCGTCCGGATGGCCTGGCACCGTACCGCAGGGAGGCGGACTCCTGGGTCGGCGTTGTAGGGGCCCGTCCCGAAGAGGCTCTCATAGGATGGCGGTGGTCCTTGTGCTGCTGTACCTCCTATGTCCTGCGACCGTGTCCTCGGGTCCCGGATGGGTTGTGGTTTGTAGTTCTCGGCGAGGGGGTCGTAGACTTCGATAACGTCGTCGTCCTCCTCGGGGAATCCAGGGCTCTCGTATGGGGGTGGTGATCCTCGAGCCGCCCAGTCCCGCGGCTGAGCCCTTGGGTCCCGGATGGGTTGTGGCTCGTAGTTCTCGGCGAGGGGGTTGTAGACTTCGATAACGTCGTCGTCCTTCTCGGGGAATCCAGGGCTCCTGTAGGAGGGTGGTGATCCTCGAGCCGCCCAGTCCCGCGGCTGTGCCCTTGGGTCCCGGATGGGTTGTGGCTCGTAGTCCTCGGCGGGGGGGTAGATCTCGTAGATCTCGACCACGTCGTCGTCCTCCTCGGGGAATCCGTGGGCGGGTGCGTCCTCCTCGTCGGATATCGCCTCGTAGGTGGCCCCGAGGGGCCCGGGTCTTGCCTCACGGGGCATCTCGCCGAATAATTCCGGGGGCAAGTCCCCGAAGCATTCGCGGAGGGCGGTCTCCACGTCGTACCCATCGCTGGCAGGAGATGTCCCTTCGTCGAAGGCCCGAGGAGAAACTTCCTGCGGCGGCAGCACGATGACTGCCTCGTCGTCGGGGTGGGGACGCCGGTTTCCCTCCTGCTGTAGGACTTCGAGGAGCTCATCCACCGCGGCGGCCATCCACGCGAACTCGCCGTCCTCGTCTGGCCCTGGGAGTGGGACCAGGCCTGGCGTCTCGAGAAGCTCGGCCCGGATTTCCTCCCGGTTTAATGGCCGATCCTCGGGCCACAGGTACCTGGAGGCTGGCGGCTCTCCGTCCATTGCGTCGGGCGATGGCGCTGGCTTCGGCAGCGACGGCTCGAAGGACGTGGGTCCTGGCAGTAGGTGCCGGCTGCGTTGGCGTCTGGTGACGGCGGCGGGGCGCAGATCGGTGGCGCCAATCCGTGCAGGGGTGCCGAATATATTAGCGTTGGTGGCGTCTGGACGCGGATCCGGGCAGTGGTGCCGGATGCGTTGGCGTCGGCGTGGGCGCTGAGTGCCGGAGCGTTGGCGTCGGGCGACAGTGGCGAGGGCGAAAATCCTCGGCGTCGGTGGCGTGGATCCGGGCAGGAGCACCGGAAGTATTGGCGTCGGGATCTGTGGAGGGAAAGAAAGGAGAAAGACCATGTTGTACTGGACACTACCTAACAGAGTGGGACTCGATTGGTCTCGCTCATGTGGGGGCGCTGTTCAAGAGGACCAATGTTCCTCCCCTTTCGGGGTCGAGGCGTTGGACAGGCGCGCCTGTCAGCAAGTGGCCCCTGCGAAAACATGATCTCGCTCATGTGGGGGCGCTGTTCAAGAGGACCAATGTTCCTCCCCTTTCGGGGTCGAGGCGTTGGACAGGCGCGCCTGTCAGCAAGTGGCCCCTGCGAAAACATGATCTCCTCCCCCTTGGACGCGGCTTTTGGCTTTAGCGGCGGCGTGGGGTCTCCGGGGGCCTAGCGGGCGGCGGTGGCTCCCCTTAGCTTTCTTCCTCCTCTGGCGGTTGAGTGTCCTTGGTCGCGACGTTCGACGTGTTGTTGTCCTCCTGCCGTTGGTCGTTTTCCTCGTCGGTTTCCCTTTCGTGATAGGGCTTCAGTTGGCCCAGGCTGGGATGATGAGCTGCACGATGTTGGGCGACGGAAACTTTGCGACTCGGAAGGGTCCCTCGTACTTCGCGGCCAGCTTGGCGGCGAACCCCTCGGCTGCATTGGACAGGGAGTGGCGTTTTACGAGCACTAAAGATCCTACTGGTGGACGCCAAGTCCTCCGGCGTAGGTTGTAGTGTCGTCCTTGGTCAGCTGCGGCGCGATCGGCGTTGTTCCGAGCGACGTCGAAGATGGTTTGGAGTTGCTCGCTCCGCTCGGTCGGGACCACCTCCGTGGTGCCTCGACCAGGTGTGACCTCGTCGTACAGGTTCCTCGGTAGCCGCGGTTCGCGTCCTTGCGTCAGGAGCGCTGGGCTGAACCCTGTGGTGTCGGAAATACTGCTGTTGAAGGCCAAAGATATTTCCGGCAGTAGCTGATCCCACTCGTTCTGCTGGCCTCCATCAAGATATTGGGCGATCATCGTCTTGATCGTCCGGTTGGCCCTATCGGTTGGGTTTTGCCTCGGCGTGTACGGTGCCGTATGCTGCAGTTCCATGCCCAAAGTTTTGCAGAAATTTCTGAACCAGCGGCCCGTAACTGGGTGCCGAGGTGGGTTCCGGTTGCTTTCCTCAGTGGGACTAGCTCCACCCACTTGCTGAAAGCGTCCAGGAACACCAATAGCATTGTGTTGCCTTGTTTGGAACGAGGAAGCGGGCCCACGAAGTCCGCACAGAGGACGTGGAACGGCTCCTCGACTACTCGTGTGAACATCTTGCCTGCGGGCTTCTCCTGGCTCACCTTGTACTTCTGGCAGCTCTGGCAACGGCGGACGTAGCGGGCGACTTCGCGAAATAGGCCCGGCCAGTAGTAGCGCTGGGCCACGCGGTTGCTGGTCTTCCGGATTCCCAAGTGTCCGGCGGTAGGATGGTCGTAGCACTCCTCGAGGACTCGCTGCCGGTAGTCGCTTCCTACGCAGAGCTTCCATGGTGTGTACTCCTCCTCTTCTGGTCGTAACCCGATGCGGCGATACAACTGGACATTCTCCTCTCTAAAGTCCGGGAAGCTTGCGGGTTCGGTCCGAACATTCCGGAGCATCCTCGCGAGCCACTTACAGTTGGTCTCCTGTACTTGAGCTTGCAGTGCCGTGGGCAGCGGATGGCGAGAAAGGGCGTCAGCTACTATGTATTGGGATCCTTTCCGGTAGTGGACATCATACTGGAATTGCTGCAGCTCAAGAGCCCAGCGCGCAATCCTGCCAGTCGGGTTGTCTATCGAGTTCAGCCACTTCAGGGACTGATGATCGGTGAGAACGTCGAATAGGTAGCCCTCGAGGTAGCAACGCATCTTTCTGATGGCCCACACGATGGCGAGGCACTCCTTTTCGGTCACCGAGTAGTTCCTCTCAGCTGTGTTGAGTCGGTAGGCGACGACTCTTTCCTGTCCGTCGAGGTTCTGAGTGATCACGGCTCCGATGCCGTACTCGCTGGCGTCCGTCTGGAGGACGAACTTCTGGCCGAAGTCCGGACACGCCAGGACTGGAGCCTCGGTTAACAAGGTCTTCAGCTCTTGGAAGGCGAGATCTTGCCTCGGCGCCCACTCCCACTTTTGGCCCTTTAGCAGCGATGTCATGGGCTCCACAACATCGGCGAAGTTGGGAACGAAGCGGCGATACCAGGATGCGACTCCCAGGCATCTCCGGAGTTCCCTTAGGCAGGTCGGGGGCTTCAGCTCGCGGATCGCGGCCACCTTTTCCGGATCCGTGTGGATTCCGGGCTTCGCTGATGACGTGATCTAGGTATACGATACGGCGTTGGAAGAAGTGACACTTCCCTCGATTCAGCCGTAGGTTCGCGCGGCGCAGGCGCCGGAAGACCTCTTGGAGATTGCCGACATGCTCCTCCACGGTGGCTCCGACGACGATGATGTCGTCCAGATATGCGAACGCGTGCGGTTCCATATCCGGTCCGATGACCGTGTCCAAGGCGCGCTGAAAAGTGGCGGGGGCCGAATGCAGGCCAAACGGCATTACTCGCCAGTAGAAGAGACCTCTGCCGGGAACGGTGAAGGTCGTGCACTCCCTACTCTCGGGGGCGACCGGGATTTGCCAATATCCGTTCTTGAGGTCCAGCGTCGATATGACTTGGCATTCCGCAGGCGCTCCAAGATTTGGTGGATCCTCGGGAGAGGGTAGGCATCCGGCACAGAGTTTTCGTTCAGCTGGCGATAATCCACGCACATGCGGACGTCGCCATTCTTCTTGGCTGCTATCACGATGGGTGCGCTGTGTGGGCTTTTTGATGGCTCGATTCGCCCGTCCCGGAGGAGTTCGTCGATCTGCTTGTCGATGACTGCTCTCATGGCCGGGTTCCGGGGAAAATACCGCTGCTTTAGCGGCCGGTCGTTGCGCATGGTAATATGGTGTTCCGCTATGTGGGATACCCCCGCGAGGGTGTCGAAGAGGGCCAGCTCCCGCTCCAGGAACTCCTCTACCCAGGGCTCTGGGTAGCTGTGGGTCAAGGGCTCCTCGGGCTCGGCTGAATCGCGACGCTCGGGGTCGTGACTCACCGAACATACTGCTCCGCACGGGGGGGGGAATCTGCTCCGGCGTTTCCTCGACGCGGTCACGGAAGTGGACGCGTTTCTTGGAGGTACGGAAAGGGTTCCGTTGCGCGGCTGTGGCGTCTGCCACGGGCAGGATATGGCTCCAGCTGTGTGGTTGCTCTCCCGGCGGGGCCGGGTCGGAGGCGGGATTGCGAGGGTGCACGTCGCTTCCAGAGACTGTGTCCTCGTGGGTCCCGGGCATCGTGGTGCGAGGTAGGGCTCGCGGCGCCTGGCTTGGGCGGCACCTGGAGGCCGGTTTCGGCGTGATTGCTCGGGGCTCGGGGCCGGGTTCTTCCCGGTGAACTGTGGGTGGCGGCTCTAAGCGGGCGGAGGAGGGCTCCGTAGTTGCTTCTGGCGGCGTGTGGTCGTGCCGTTCCGGCGGTGGGTCGGTGCTCGTGTGGCGTTGGTTCCCTGTCCAGGATGGGGTGCTCCGGGTCCTGGCCCAGGGGAAATCATGGCGATCGTCCGGTTGCAGTCTGAGGCTCTGTCCTCCGCATGGTAAGGTGGCTCCAATCCCGCCGAGAAAATCCATCCCCAGGAGTACGTCGTCGAGGGCGTCGGCCATTACCATGAGGATGGTAGGCGTACGGCGGTTCCCTAGGTGGATATCGGCGGCCAAAGCTCGGGTCAGCTCCCGACTGGTCCCGTCCGCCAGGGTGACCAGGGTCCGGAAGTCCCTCATGTTGCGTTTGTTGTCCAGTTCCTCGGCCAAGCCATTGCTGATCAAGCTATGCGTAGCTCCGGTGTCCAGGGTGGCTACGAATCCTCGCCCCTCCATGGTGATGGCGGCTCGGATGCTTCCCTGGTGTTGGTGGAGGGCACCTCCTATTGCGTTGCTGGGATGGGCGGGTTCCCCGTTTGATTCCCGATCACGCGGGGCCCGTTCCCGGTTCCCTGGGGTTGTCGACGGCAGCAGTCCACTGTCCGAATTGCCCGGCGGCCGCAGTCCCAACAAAAGAGGAGGCGGGGATTCCGGCACTCGCCTTGGAAATGCCCCGATTGGCCGCAGTTGCGGCAGGCGTCGCGCACGTTGATCGGGTCCGTGACTACTGATGCGGTTGCGTTCCGGCCTGCATTCTCGTTCTGGTTCCGGGATCCGATGGGTGGGTTCCCCTGCGGGGCTATAGCCGGTGTCCGGCGGGTCGTCCTGTCTGCTTCCATGGTAGTCCGGCTGAGGGCCGGTCGGGTCGGCTGGGGCCGATAATCCGGGGCTCGTCCTCCTCGGCAGCGCTTGACTTCGTAGTCCACTACCAGGTGGGTCAGTTCCGCCAGGGTGCGGAAATCCTGTCTCCGGCTGAACAGCTGGTACTCCGGGAGCATATTGTCGTAAATCCGCTCCAGCTCTCTCTCCGTAGAGAATCCTGCCTGCAATCGGATGTCGATCAAATACTCCTTGAAGGGCTCGTTGGGCTTCTGGTAGTGGTTCCGGATCTCGTCATCCAGTCGCTGGTAATAGCGCGGTGGCATGAAAAAATCCAAGAACTCGCGGCGGACCTCGGCCCAGCTGGCTCCTTGGAGGCCATTGGTCCGAAACCATCCTTCCGCTCTACCAGACAAGAGCACCACCAAAGCTTGGGCCAAATATTTCCGGTCGATCCGGCAGGTGTCGGCGCGCTCCTCGATGCGTTCGATGAACCCCAGGGGGTCCGTGGTTCCATCAAACGAGAGGCCCCACTTGGTCATCCTTTCGACCAGAGTGGCACCCATATGGGGATCGGCCGGACGGATCACGGCTTGGGGAGGCGCCTCTGCCCTTGCGGTCGACTGCCGGGCTCCTACGGGGGAGATACTGCGCGGTATATTCAGCGTAAGCGCTGCTGGTGGGGCGGATGTCGCTAATCCTGGCGAGCAGAGATCCTTATCCATATGTATCGGGGACAGCACCTTGGTGTCCCCGCTGGGCATGTTCCCGAGGTGCCGCTCCAACTCGGCAAGGCGTAGCTGCACGGGCTCGGCGTGGTCGGTCTGCCGAACGAATGCCGTGAGGCGGGAGCGTAACTCGTCGACGGTTCCAGTGGCCTCGAGACCGAACTCGTTGAGGATTGTCTCCAACTCGTGTTTCTTACGGTAGCTAATCCAGGTGACCCCCATGGTTAGCCTGCTGTACGACGAGGGCTCGGGGAAATTATTTAGAAAATTTTTTATAAAAAATTAGGAATGTCCTTCCCGGTGCGAAAGGATGTCGACGATGAACTAAGGTTCACGGCGAGCGCTGGTGCTTGAAATCCTTCCCGATGTGCAAGGATATTGTCGGAGAACTAAGGTTTACGATGAGAGCCGGTGTTGGAAATCCTTCCCGATGTGCAAGGATATTGTCGAAGAACTAAGGTTTACCATGAGAGCCGGTGTTGGAAATCCTTCCCGATGTGCAAGGATATTGTCGAAGAACTAAGGTTTACGATGAGAGCCGATGAGAGCAAGGATATTGTCTAGGCTAGGAATTTTTATTCGAGATATCCTGTTGTAAGGATCACGGCGAGGGATTTTTTGTGTTTAAGTTGTGCGAGATATCCATTGTAAGGATCAGGGCGAGAGGAAATTTTTTTCAAGTTGTCACTACCGAAGCTCTTTACTGAGTGTCCAGGTATCCTTCGCAAGGATCAAGGCGAGAGGAACAATTTTTTTTTTCCAAGTTGTCACTACCGAAGCTCTTTTCTGAGTGTCCCTCCTGGTGAAGGCCTAGCCTAGAGGCAGCGCAGTCGGCCAGAAATGGGCGGCTCTACCGGCGGCGGCCGCAAAAATATTAGCAAAATATATATGCAAAAATATTAAGTTCTGCCGGCAGCGGCAGCGCTGCCGGTGTGGCGGGCAACATATGCCGCTCTGCCAGCGGCAGCAGCGGGATCGCAGGCCGGGAATAAGTCGCTTTGCCAGCGGCAGCAGCGCCGTCGAGATCGCGGAGGAAAAATTAGCAAGCTCTGCCAGCGGCAGCAGCCGCGGGATTGCACGCCAAAATAGGTCGCTCTGCCAGCGGTAGCAGCGCAGTCGAGAACGTATGCAAGAAACTCGCTCTGCCAGCGGCAGCACCTAGCCGGCGCCCGAAGGCGAAAACGACGATGCAAAACGATGCGAAAACGGCGGCAAAACTCCGCGTGGAGTTTTCCTCCTTCTATTCGCTGCGCCGATCGGCCGCTACGCGTGCGAAAAAAAAGAACCCCTTGCGAAAAATGGCCCGTATCGATTCCCCTTGGGAAAAATGTTAGTCATGACCAAAAGAATAATATATTAATTTAATTAATAAAATAAAAGCTAACTTTTGGCCAGCGGGGTTTTAATTCGCCTGGGTGACAAAATCCTTTATGTCCTGGCCAGTCCGCTGTTCGGGCGCCATGTAAGGAAGCGTCTCTGGCCGGGGTAATCCTCAGCGGCTCCAGAGGTCCCCACAGAATTTATTTATTTCCGCGGCAGCCAGGACATAACGGCGGCCGCAGTTGAGCTATATATTTTTAAAAGGGGTCGAACTAAGCGGGGAAAACGAGAGAGAGAGAACGAGAGGGAAAGCCTCGGAATCGCCTGGGAGGCTTTCCGGTCGGCGGTCCCTGCGAACCCGGAAGATTTTCCGGTCGGTTCGCCTATGCCCGGGACCCGGAGGGGTTTTCGGACGGCCCACCTTGCGCCACGCCTGGAAGACTTTCCGAGCGGCATGCGCCCCTGGACCCGGAAGATTTTCCGGACGGTCCACCTATGCCCAGGACCCGGAAGACTTTCCGGACGGTCCACCTATGCCCCGGACCCGGAAGACTTTCCGGACGGTCCGCCTATGCGCCCCGCCTGGAAGAATTTCCGAACGGCGGGCGCCCCTGGACCCGGAGGATTTTCCGGACGGTCCACCTACGCCCTACGCCTGGAAGAATTTCCGAACGGCGTGATTCCCCCGCGACACGAAGAATGGGCGCAGAAAACCCGGAGCGGAATACGGGACAAATGAGAGGCGAGGGTTTCCACAATATAGGTTTATTTTACACGATATAATTATCTAGCCGGCGGCGGCAAGACTGTGGGATTTACTCTGTATGTAAATGTATATGGCCGGCGGCCCGAAGAAGCGGCGCGGAAAAAGGGCCCTAATTCGGCGGGCGCCTTTGCCCGGCGGCGGCGAGATTAAATTATTAATTTAATATATATAAATGGCCTGTGGCCCAAAGGAAAACTGCGCGGAAAGGGGGGAGAGAAGGGCCTTAGTAGGGCTGGCAGCTTCCCCGGCCCCTGACAAAGTTTGACCTGCGGCCATGTCTCACCCGCACACACGCCTCCTTGTCCTTGGGCGGTCGTATCCTGCGACGATCCTGTCACAGGTCCTGGGCGCGCTGAAGGCGTGGCACTCGCGGCGGCGACTTTACGTTTTTGGGTTTCAACCGCGTGATGCGGGATCACGGACTTGGTCGGGTTTCAGGCACTTAGAACTTTTGCTGCTGCTCGAATTCCTGGTCGGGAATTAACTGCCAAGTTCGTTTCTCCACGGCTTGGCCCTGGCCTAGTTTTGTCGCTTGAGTGTCGGCGGAGTCTCTCTCCCTCTCGCTCACTCCTCCAGGCGATCGTGTTGGCAGCACAATTCTGCCGCTCTCTGGATGCTTCAGCGCATGTGCCGTCGCTCTGGTGTCGGTCTTGTGCTCATGGCGTGATCGGATCTGGCCAATCGGGAGGGCGGCTTGGCACGCGCCCTTTTTCCCACCCCTGCGCTTTAGTGATAGCGGCGACGTCGCTGCTCACCCGGCGATCGGCCGCTGCTCCCTCTCTCGTCGGGGCTTGAGTGGGTCTCATGTGTGAGTGCACCTTTTAGTGAGTGTGGGAGTGTGCTTGAGTGGAACTCGCCTGAGTGCGTGAGTGAGTGCAGGCGTTTTGGCTATGATTATGTCTAGCTTATATTTATCTTATACCTAGATATTTACATATGTACAAAGGTTGTGAATTCGTCACACCATTAATATTATTTTTTTTAATTTATGTTTTTTATTTTTTAAAATAGGTTGCAGGTGGAATTAGAAAATAAAAATACCCATACGAATCTGGAAATTTTTTTTCTGATTTTCAAAAAAAAAAAACTTCAAGTCTCTAAGACATGTGGTTTGGCCATGGCTGTGATATATCAGTCAGTCAGTCAGTGAGGACAAAGCATTTTATATATATAGATATATACCAGGATGTGACTTCGTCACACTCCCCTCTGACTTCATGGGGGGGGGGGAGAAAACAGTTGGGATTCCTGGGCGGTATCCGGCTCCGTTCCTGGTGACGGTCGGGCGGGTCCTGGCGCCCCGGATGCGAAGGCGCAGGTCCTGGCGGTTGCTGCTACTCGGTGCGCAGATCCGGGCGGCTTGGAGCCCCGGATGTAGTGGCGCGAGTCCTGGCGACGGTGGCTGCGGCGCGAGTCCTGGCGACGGTGGCTGCGGCGCAGGTGCGCTGCTCCGGGCGGCTGGGCGCCCGGGAGTCGTTGGCGCAGGTTCTGGCGGGGACAGGAGGGGCGGATCCGGGCGGCTGGGCGCCCCGGAGGCGTGGGGGCTGGTCCTGGCAACGGCGGCTGGATGCCCCGAATGCAAGGGCGCGGGTCTGGGCGGCTGGGCGGTGGCGCAGGAGCGCTGATCCGGGCGGCTGGGCGCCTCGGATGTGGTGGCGCAGGCCTAGCAACGATGGCGCAGGAGGGATGGCGCAAGGCGTGCGTTCTGGCGGCGGTGGCGTCCTGGCATGAGCCATGCAGCGTGGCGTGTGAAGCCGTGAGACCCTGGCAGCGGCGGCGCAGGGTCTGGAGGTTGCGGGCGCAGTGAGATCCGGGATCCGCGGATCCGGGCCGTTGGCGCCGGATGTGTTGGCGTCGGACGGTGGCACGGGGACGCAGATCCGGGCAATGGGCGCCGGATGCGTTGGCGTCGGTGGCAGCGGCGAGGGCACAGATCCTGGCGGCGGTGGCACGGGGACGCGAATCCGAGCAGTGGGTGCCGGATGTGTTGGCGTCGGGCGGTGAGGGCGCAGATCCTTGGCGTCGGTGACGCGGATCCGGGCAGGGGCGCCGGATGCGTTGGCGTCGGGCGACAGTGGCGAGATCTGTGGGGGGAGAGAACAGAAAGACCATGTTAGGGGGTTCGTGGTACCGGACCCTACCTAACAGAGTGTGACTCGATTGGTCTCGCTCATGTTGAGGGTGTCGTCCAGGAGGACCAATGTTCCTCCCCTTTCGGGGTCGAGGCGTTGGATAGGCGCGCCTGTCAGCAAGTGGCCCCTACGAAAACATGGTCCACTCCTCCTGGACGCGACGTCGGGCGTTAGTGGCGGCGTGAGTGCGGATCCTGGCGGCGGTGGCACGGGGACGGATCCGGGCAGTGGGTGCCGGATGTCTTGGCGTCGGGCGGCGGCGGTGGCGTAGCTCTCGGTAGTGGCGGCTCAGGGACGCAGACACTCCCGTGAGGATGGTCAACAGAGGCAGCTCTCGCTCCGGGTACTTTTCTGGGTAACTATGCTTTCCAGGCTCCTCGGGCTCGGCTGAGTCGCGACGCTCGGGGTCGTGCTCCGGCGTTTCCTCGGCGCGGTCACGAAGGTGGGTGCGTTTATTGGAGGTACGGAAAGGATTCCGTTGCGTTATGGCTCCAGCTGTGTGGTTGCTCTCTCGGCTTGGCCGGGTCGGAGGCGGGATTGTGCGCGGATGCCCTCGGGTGCACGCTGCACCCGGAGGCTGTCTTCGCTGGTCCCTGTCGTCGTGGTTCGAGGCAGGGCTCGCGGCGCCGGGATTGGGCGGCATCTGGGGGCCGGTCTCGGCGTGGTTGCTTGGGGGTCGGAGTGGGCTCTTCCCGGCGAGCTGCGGGTGGCCGCTCTTGGCGGGCGGACGAGGGCTCCGTGGTTACTGCTCTCGGCGGGCGTGCGTTCCGTTCTGGCGGTGGGCCTGGGGTCGTGGCGGGCCTCGAGATGGTTCCCTGTCCAGGATGGGGTGCTCCGTGTCCCGGCCCAGGGTGAATCGTGGTGGTCGTCCGATAACAGGCTCTGCCGGCGGCGGCAGCGCCGTCGGAGTGGCGGGCAAAAATAGGCCGCTCGGTCAGCGGCAGCAGCGCAGTCGGGGTGCGGGCAAAAATAGGCCGCTCTGCCAGAGGCAGCAGCGGACTCGCAGGCAACAAAATAGGCCGCTCGGTCAGCGGGGGCAGCGCAGTCGGGGTGCGGGCAAAATAGGCCGCTCTGCCAAAGGCAGCAGCGCGTCGGGATCGTTGGCAAAATAGCCAGCTCTGCTATCGGCGGCAGCGGCGGAATTGCACGCAAAAATAGGTTGCTCTGCCGGCGGCGGCAGCGCAGTCGGGATGCGCGTAAAATAGGCTGCTCTGCCAGCGGCGGCAGCGCGGTCCGCGCAGGTGGCGACTGGCAAAACTCCGCGTGGTCGACGGAAATTTTTCCCCGTCTCTCTTTCCTCCTTGGATTCGCTGTGGTATTTTATTGTTTTTGTTGGCGGCGTAGCTCGACCGCGACACTTGCAAAATAACCCATTGCGAAAAATGGCCGGTCTGACCCACGGAAAAATTTTAGTTTTTGCCCTAAAAATAAGCGGATTTTTGCCGGCGGGGTTTTAATTCGCCAGGATAAAATAGTCCTTCGTGTCCTGGCCAGTCCCTGCTCGGGCGCCATGTAAAGAAGCGTCTCTGGCCGGGGTAAACCTCAGAGGCTCCAGAGGTCCTCACAAAAATTTATAAATTGCTGAGACAGCCAGGACAAAAGGGTGCCGAAGTTTTAGCTATTTTTAACGGGGGTCGAGCTAAGCGGGAGACGGTCGAACTATGCGCCACACCTGGAAGATTTTCCGAACGGCATGCGCCCCTGGACCCGGAGGATTTCCCGGACGGTCCACACCTACGCCCCGCCTGGAAGATTTTCCGAGCGGCGGGGGGGCCCAGTGACGAGAGAGGGGAACATGGGGAACCCGGAGCGGAAGGGGCAAGATACGAGGCGAAAGATCTCCACTTTGTATATAATATTTATTTACCTATTTAATTATGTGGCCCGCGGCCCGAAGGATCGTCCTTTCGACATTCCTGTCGAGGTCCTGGGCGACGGTGGTGGCGCAACACTCGCGACGGCAGACACTATTTGCTCAACCGCGTGGTGGCGGGACCGCGGGACTTAAGTTTTCGGGACTTAGTATTTGGCTTCTGGTCGGTTTCGCAGCTCGAGACTAATTAATTCAAGCTCTTCTTATGTAACTTGACCATGGCCTCATTCTGCCGGGAGCTCTGTCGGCTTTGTCGCCGAGCGTAGGTGGCGTCACCTTGCCTCCCTTTCGCTCCCGCAGGCGATCGTGCCGGCAGCACTGTTCTCCCGCTCGGGGTATTTCGGCGCATGCGTCGTCGCTCTGGTCTCGGTTTTCGCTCTTCTGGCGCGTGCCGATCTGACAAATAGGGAAGCTGCTTGGCTCGTGACGTAGCGGTGAAGCTGCTGTTCTCCCGGCGCTCGGCAGTGGCGTGGTAATTTTCAAATTAATAATTAATCGGCGTCTGAGTGTGATTTTGTGTTCGAGTGACGTCTGGCGACGTCGACGGCTGGGTGCGCTGATCCGGGCGGCTTGGCGCCCCGGATGCAATGGCGCGAGTCGGCGGCGATGGTGGCTGCGGCGTGGGCGCGCTGCTCCGGGCGGCTGGGCGTCCCGGGGGCGTGTGCGCAAAACCTGGTGGCGTCGGCAGCTGGGTGCGCAGATCCGGGCGGCTTGGCGCCCCGGATGTAGTGGCGCGAGTCCTGGCGACAGTGGCTAGGTGCGCAGATCCGGGCGGCTGGCGCCCTGGATGCGATGGCGCAAGTCCCGGCGACGATGGTTGCGGCGCAGGTGCGCTGCTCCGGGCGGCTATGCGCCTCGGATGCGGTGGCGCAGGCCTGGCAACGATGGCGCAGGAGGGATGGCGCAAGGCGCGGGTTCTGGCGGCGGTGGCGTCCTGGCATGAGCCAAGCGGCGTGGCGTGTGACGCCGTGAGACCCTGGCAGCGGCGGCGCAGGGTCTGGAGGTTGCGGGCGCAGTGAGGCGCCGGACGCCGGCTACAGGCCCGCAGGGGAACTCACCCAACGGATCCCGGAACCAGAACGAGAGTGCGGGCCGGAACGCAGCCGCATAAGCAGTCACGGACCCGATCAACGTGCGCGACGCCTGCCGCAACTGCGGCCAATCGGGGCATTTCCAAGGCGAGTGTCGGAATCCCCGACTCCTCTTTTGTTGGGACTGCGGCCGCCGGGCAATTCGGACAGTGGACTGCTGCCGTCGACAAGCCCAGGGAAACGGGAACGGGCCCCGCGTGATCGGGAATCACCCGGGGAACCCGCCCATCCCAGCGACACACTAGGAGGTGCCCTCCATCAACACCAGGGACGCATCCGCGCCGCCATCACCATGGAGGGGCGAGAATTCGTAGCCACCCTGGACACCGGAGCTACGCATGGCTTCATCAATAAGGACCTGGCCAAAGAACTGGACAACAAACGCAACATGAGGGACAACCGGACCCAGGTCACCCTAGCGGACGGGACCAGCCGGGAGCTGACCCGCGCCTTGGCCGCCGATATCCACCTAGGGAACCGACGTACGCCCACCATGGAATGGATTTTATCGGCGGGATTGGAGCCACCTTGCAATGCGGAGGACAGAGCCTCAGCCTGCTACCGGACGATCACCATGATTCCCCCTGGGCCAGGGCATGGATCACCCCATCCTGGACAGGGCACCAACGCCACACGACCGCCGACACACCGCCGGAACGGCACGACCACAGGCCGCCAGAAGCAACGATGGAGCCCTCCCCCGCTTAGAGCCGCCACCCACAGTTCACCGAGAAGAACCCGGCCCCGAACCCCGAGCGATCACGCCGAAACCGGCCCCCAGATGCCGCCCAAGCCCGGCGCCGCGAGCCCTACCTCGAGCCACGATGCCCGAGACCCACGAGGACACAGCCTCCGGAAACGACATGCACCCACGCAATCCCGCCTCCGACCCGGCCCCGCCAGGAGAGCAACCACACAACTGGATCCATATTCTGCCCGTGGCAGACGCCACAGCCGCGCAACGTAATCCTTTCCGTACCTCCAAGAAACGCGTCCACTTCCGTGACCCCGTCGAGAAAACGCCGGAGCAGAATCCTCCCCTGTGCGGAGCAGTATGTTCGGTGAGTCACGACCCCGAGCGTCGCGATTCAGCCGAGCCCGAGGAGCCCTTGACCCACAGCTACCCAGAGCTCTGGGTAGAGGAGTTCCTGGAGCGGGAGCTGGCCCTCTTCGACACCCTCGCAGGGGTATCCCACATAGCGGAACACCATATTACCATGCGCAACGACCGGCCGCTAAAGCAGCGGTATTTTCCCCGGAACCCGGCCATGAGAGCAGTCATCGACAAGCAGATCGACGAACTCCTCCGGGACGGGCGAATCGAGCCATCAAAAAGCCCACACAGCGCACCCATCGTGATAGCAGCCAAGAAGAATGGCGACGTCCGCATGTGCGTGGATTATCGCCAGCTGAACGAAAACTCTGTGCCGGATGCCTACCCTCTCCCGAGGATCCACCAAATCTTGGAGCGCCTGCGGAATACCAAGTTCATATCGATGCTGGACCTCAAGAACGGGTATTGGCAAATCCCGGTCGCCCCCGAGAGTACGGCCTTCACCGTCCCCGGCAGAGGCTTCTTCCACTGGCGGGTAATGCCGTTTGGCCTCCATTCGGCCCCCGCCACTTTTCAGCGCGCCTTGGACACGGTCATCGGGCCGGATATGGAACCGCACGCATTCGCATATCTGGATGACATCATCGTCGTCGGAGCCACCCTGGAGGAGCATGTCGGCAATCTCCAAGAAGTTTTCAGGCGCCTGCGCCGCGCGAACCTACGGCTCAATCGAGGGAAGTGTCACTTCTTCCAACGCCGTATCGTCTACCTAGGTCACGTCATCAGCGAAGCCGGAATCCACACGGATCCGGACAAGGTGGCCGCGATCCGCGAGCTGAAGCCCCCGACCTCCCTAAAGGAACTCCGGAGATGCCTGGGAGTCGCCTCCTGGTATCGCCGCTTTGTTCCCAACTTCGCCGATGTTGTGGAGCCCATGACATTGCTGCTGAAGAAGGGCCAAAAGTGGGAGTGGGCGCCGAGGCAGGATCTCGTCTTCCTAGAGCTGAAGACCTTGCTAACAGAGGCTCCAGTCCTGGCGTGCCCGGACTTCGGCCAGAAGTTCGTCCTCCAAACGGACGCCAGCGAGTACGGCATTGCTCCAATGCTCCGTGATCACACAGAACCTCGACGGACAGGAAAGAGTCGTCGCCTACGCGAGCCGCCGACTCAACACAGCCGAGAGGAACTACTCGGTGACCGAAAAGGAGTGCCTCGCCATCGTGTGGGCCATCAGAAAGATGCGCTGCTACCTCGAGGGCTACCTATTCGACGTTCTCACCGATCATCAGTCCATGAAGTGGCTGAACTCGATAGACAACCCGACTGGCAGAATCGCGCGCTGGGCTCTTGAGCTCCAGCAATTCCAGTATGATGTCCACTACCGGAAAGGAGCCGAAAACATGGTGGCTGACGCCCTTTCTCGCCATCCGCTGCCCACGGCACTACAAGCTCAAGTAAAGGAGACCACCTGTAAGTTGTGACGCGGGGCGCGAACAAATAACTAAATAATAAATGATAATAAACTTAAATAATAAATAATAATAAACTAAATAACTAATAAATAATAATAAACTGTAAATAATAAACAATAATAAACTGTAAAAAAATAATAAGACACCAGAATAATAATAAATAAATTAATTGTTTATGGGGAAGACAACCAAAATGCCACCCTTTATTTATATTAATAAAAACGCACGATAGGTTATATTAATAATGTTTGCTCTTTATTTGCTTTATTTAAGAAAATAAAGCGCGACAGATTTAACGAAAGAAAAGGAAGGCGAAAAGAGAGAAAAGGAGAGCGCTGCAATGCAGCGGAACACCCATGCGCGCATGGCTAGGTGCTGGCGGTCTGCTCCGAACATACTCCCCCCGTTGGAAGAGGTACGGTTCCAACTATTTCAGAATCGACGGGCAGAACGGCTAATTTAGCGACGGCTCTCGTGCCTATACCCGTAGCTGTACGGACCATAGCTACTCTGATGACGCCGCCCCCGCCGGGTATGACTTCCTGGATGCACCCAAGCTGCCATCTCTTCCAGAAGTGTTGCTGCATCTGGGTCACCCTCTGCCATTCGCTGAGGCGACCTTCGCGAAGATGAGCGATGTCAGGCCCAGGAAACTTGGTGTAGCTGGAACCCTTGGCTAATCCCAATGCCTTGGCGATATCCGATCCATCGTGAAATTTGCTCAACTGCTCCTTGTCGCAGTCTGATTCTCCTTCCAGGGCTGCTGGCTCATTGGAACACCATTTACAGATTGGAAGGTGGCCTCGCGACTTTCTATAACCTCCTCAACTGCCATGACCGTGGTGAAGGTAGCGAGAAAATCCGGACAGTTGGCGTAGGAACCATTAACTCGAGCGATTTCAACGTTCGGCAATCGATGCCCCCTAGATCGAAAAGAAAGATCCGGATTGTTAGTACTGTCAATGGATGTTGAATTTGCAGCTGCTGAAGCCGGCGACTTGCGAAGAGCAGCTAATCCACGGCTGAGCTTCGCCTTCACATCGATGAAAACTTCGGCAAATTCCATCCAAGTGTCACTGGAAAACTCCGCGAAATCCAATCTTTCCAGCGATGTCTGCGCAGAATCAAATGCTAGATTTTGGGAATTTTTCCAATCAACTCGCACCAGGAAATCTTCTTCGTCGAACTGCTTAACCGACTCAGAGTTTAAATAAATGTTCACCGAGCTTATTTGCCGCAAAATAGCTCGGTAGAAATCCACGTCACTTGAGGCCTCATTCTGAGCCCGAACCAAGTTTTCCGTGCCAGACATTTTTCCCGATGACAAGAAAAAATAAATTAAATAAAATGTCCGACCGAGTCAGAGGTACGACACACCCTATAATGTAAGGTAACAAGCGTCGCCGAAATGCAACGGAACCTTTACTTTGTTGTTGTTGTTCTTGCCGGCAAATTTGATTTGTTTAAACGATATTAAACAATCACGTCGGGGTCACCAAAATGTTTATGGGGAAGACAACGAATATGCCACCCTTAGCAATATAATTAATTAAGTTTGTCAAAAAGGTATGATGGTTCCTTACTATATATTATTTTATGCAGATAGATTAAGATGCGAATTTTTATCCATTTTGTCAGCTCAATATCAAATATTTGATTGGCGAATCCAGATACATGCTCTGCCCTGTGTAGGTCGAATATATATCTCGCAATATTGTTAAAAACAACTTTGATTTTGTTTTGGCTATTGGTAACGCAGAATGCAAAGACTTCCAGGCCATAGAAAAGAGCAGGAATGATGCCTGTTTTTGCTATTAATAGACGTATGTTGGTTGGCAGAAAACGTTTGCTTATCGAGAGTGACCTTAATAATCCATACGTTTTACCAACTACCCTTGTGATGTGATTATTCCACGTCATAGTTCTATTAAAAGTAAATCCTAGATTTAACGCATTCTCTACGTAGTCCAAAGGAGTGTCGTCAATCTTGAGTGGGCGGAGATTATTCAGGATACATTTTTTCTTACTGATCACAAGACATTTTGATTTCACTGGGTATAAACCAAGGCCGTTGATTTTAGCCCATACACTTATACGTTCAAGTTCACTGTTACACACGCGTATACATTCATCTATTCTACTTAACGGACGGTTCACATATAGTTGGACATCATCCGCATATAAGTGAATGTTACACTCACATAGAACACTGGGAAGGTCGTTAACATACAACGAGAACAGATTGGCTGTTGTTTAGCATTTCATGTCAGATATAAAGCGGGTTATTTGCATTGCCATAAAATTTTCGAACACCTTTGATAAATAAGGCAGAATCGAAATGGGTCTGTATTTGTTAACACCGCACAAGATAAGTAAACATTTTACTTTGCTGCCCTGCCGTTCATTTTTATTTATTATTTATTTTATTTTATTTATTTATTTTATTTATTATTTTATTTATTATTTATTTTATTTTATTTATTTATTTTATTTATTATTTTATGATTTGTGTCTAAATCCTAGTCCGATTGATCCGACACAACGGCAGCTTGTAGAATCCTAGTGTCGCAATTAATTTATATTAATTTTCCGCGAATTCAACATTCTAAAAGTGTGTGTTTAAATATATGCCATAAGCCACAGTGAAACTTTCAATTTCGAATTTCTCTTCGATCACTGTGATCCGCTTGCATTTATTTCCACTTCTACACCTACATACATATGTCCACTTATCTACAATCGGCACCAACAATTTACGCTATAAATATTCCTATCCTGGATAATAATAGTAAATAAACATTCCAAAATCCAAAAGTGTAAATTAAATATATGTACGTCTATAAGCCACAGTGAAACTTTTAGTTCCGAAATTCTCTTCGTTCACTGTGTTCCGCTTGCATTTACATATTTACACTCTCCGATATGCAATACAGTCCACTCCACTGATCTACGATCGCCACCAGCAATTTACACAAAATTAAATTAAATATATAAACTTACAAATATTCCGACACGGGTATTTTAATAATTTAAATAATTTACCCCACAAATTATAAAATAAATATATTTATAATAATTCATCAAAACTACAAAATTCTACAAATACAGTCCACCGCTCCTATAAATAAATAAATATATCCCCAAAATCACGGCACAGAATCGCCGAACTTAATTATTTATTGTCTCTCCCTAGCTCTATCCTGAGCTGAGCTACATTTAAATAAACATATACATATATTATATATTTATTGTCATTCCTTCGCTCTATCCTGAGCGGCGTTACATGCAGGCATAGGCAACCAAAAACAAATTGCAATTACATACATATTCGACTGCAAGTCGAAGCTCCGATTTTTTGGCAATTTTTTCCGCCTCTCGTTGTTTCCTCTATTCTGCATTGGCAAACGGCGAATGCATAAACATATTCACACGCACGCCTTATCTCCAAGAACAGTACCGCGGAAAATACAGCAGCGGTCAACTGGATAAGTCCAGGCACAAAAATAATTTTAAAATTATTTTTTATAAAAATTCCAACTAACTGAATCAGTTAGGAATTCAAGTGCGCTTCCATATCCGCATTAGTGTGACCGTATCCGTTTTGCAGCAGAGAGAATATTATGCAATTAATTCGTTATTAAATTAAATTAAATTTAATTTTATATATTCCGATTGGTTCCTAAATTCCAATCCTGCTTCTACAAATAAATTAAATTCCTAATACATTCCGATTGGTTCCTAAATTCCAATTCCAGCGTCGACACGTATAACTAAATCGTCCCAAAAAAAAAAAAGTTGATTTTCGATTTCTTAACTGGTTGTATGCTTTATCCAGCGTCCCGAATATATACGTTTTCGATCCAATTGGTTGCACGCTTTATCCAGCGTCCCGAATAGAAGTTGTTTTCGATCATTCAACTGGTTGAACGCTTTATCCAGCGTCCCAAATATAAGTTGTTTTTCGATCTTTCAACTTTATCCAGCGTCCCGAAAATATAAGTTAATTCGATCCAAAATATAACCATAAAGAAACAATCCAGTTTGTTCTTTAAATATCCAAAATGACTGCTTCCATTTTAAATAAATTTATTTCGATCTGTGACCGTCTAAGTCACTTCGATTCCAAAATCTGCAATCCAGCAGCAACTAGTCCATCCAAATATACGTGTCAAATTCATCTCGACCAAGTAAGAGCGCTATGGGATAAGGTCGAGAAAGAATATGAAACTTGTTCAGAGCAAATTTCAGTAGGCTTAGAGGGCACAGCGGACACCTTACCTACTCTAAAGGCAAAATACGAGTATGCCTAGGTGTGCCGCAAAGCTCATGGAACAGATCGAAACGATCGCTTCTACAACAGCTCAAGTCCAACCCGTTCCGCCCCAAAATTCCTATCCGTCTGGCTGTCAGCTTCCTCCGTGCGAAACAGAAGTTTTCTCGGGCGATTACATTCGCTGGCCGACTTTCCGAGACCTTTTCACAGCGGTCTATATAGACAATCCTGCGCTGACCCCTGCTGAAAAGTTGTTCTATCTAAATGCCAAGACTAGTGGTGAAGCTCATTCCGTAGTTTCCAATTCGCCACTCACCAACGATGGTTTCCGCTCAGCCTGGAAAAACCTATCTGAGCGTTTCGAAAATAAACGAGCGCTGGTGAACAGCCAACTGAAAAAGTTATTAAACATGCAGTCCGTCGCACAAGAATCTTCGGCAGCCTTGAAGGAGCTTCAAAATACAATCCAGAACTGCCTCACATCCCTAAATTTGTCCGGCTTTCCTACGGATAATTGGGATTGTCTCCTGGTTTATTTGTGTTCCACGAAACTTCCAAAACTGACGCTCTCACTATGGGAGCAGTCCGTAACAAATAAAACCGAAATTCCTACGTGGCAAGAACTTGATTCATTCCTGACTGAGCGCCATAGAACTCTAGAAACTATAGATTCTATTCAACCTCCTAAGTTGCGCCTCCATCCGTCAGAAACGACACCCTCCGACGTGTCGCCACGAATACTGAAATCCTTCAGTACGAGGATCGTTCCGATACCCAAAAGTTGCGATGTATGTTCCAAAGAGAACCATCCAGTGCGTTTATGTCCACGCTTCCTTCAGATGACGACAGAGGATCGTACATCTTATATCCAGAAGAAGCGGTTGTGCTTAAATTGCTTTGCAAGCAATCATCAAATTCGTAGTTGCACAAGCGCCCACAAGTGCTTCACGTGTCACGGTCGGCATCCCACTTTGTTGCATCCAATCAACTGCTCCTCCAGTGAACCGACTGCTCCTGATACTGCTTCTGATCCGAGCCAAAGAATTTCTTCGTTCTCCACACGGGTGACAACTGCTCCAGATTCGTCCAATTACTGGGTTCCATACGCCGATATGAAATGCTGACGTTCCCGAGGTATTCTATCCTACCCATTCCGAGTCTGCCAAGGGAACCATCCTCTTCGGAAATGCCACCGTTTCCTTCGGCTTAGCGCTGAGAAACGGCTCCAGGCAGTCATACAAAAGAAGTACTGCGTCTATTGCCTGGCCCACCATCATTCCACGGGATCTTGCCGCAGTGACGACCGATGCCAGTCGTGCGGCCAGGATCACCACACACTTCTTCATGTCCACGAGCGCTCAGCGTATCCAACGCTTTCCCGAGCAAAGGCCTTCAATACTCCTACAGCGTATCCTCGCTAGGGGGGCCTCGAAGGCTTCTTATATTTTGCTGCGTATCCTCGCAAGGGGGGGGGAGAATGTTCACGCCGGAAGGGCGTTTATTTTCCGGAGGCTGTGTGATCCCGTACACTCGCTCTCTTTCTCCCTCTCCCACTGCACTTTTGTGCATCGAGCTCCTAGTCCGCTCTCCCCAAGTTAGTTTTAAGGCTTCTTCTTGCATTTAGTACTAATTTACCATTACACAAATAAAGACGCACGTCGCGTAATACCCCGAAAAGTTATCTTCCGTGTTTTACTTATCGAGTGTGCAGGTTTAAGCCATCCCCCTCCGAACAGTATTCCTTATTTGCTTTGGGAATTGGTATAATTTTTGCAACTTTCCAGCAGTCCGGAAATGCAGAAGTTGTAAAAGCACTATTAAAAATGTAGGTGATATGTGGGAGTATGTATGGTAGTATAAGTTTTACAAATTTTGGATTAATGTCGTCAAGTCCAGTAGAGTCACTCTTAATTTTATCTATTATCTATTATCACAGAACTCCTCAGGTACAGATTGTAAGTTTAAATTTTGGTATGGATGATCAATGATCTCAGGTAATGCGCATGTCAGAAATTTATTGTTTAACGCGTTGATGTCTATGTCCGGGTCGTGACTAGCTTCGACTTTACGTACTCCCAAGCTTTTAATGGCTTTCCATCTTTGGCTAGTGGAAACCGCGCCGTCAAATTTACGAGAGTTGCGAGGCCCCGCGCCGCATTTCTTATTACTATTATTACTGAATACTATTATACTATTACTATACTATTAATTTTATTGGTCGCTTATTATGAGTATTATTATTTACGGCCACCGTTATTATTATGAATTGTGATTATTATGAATTGTTATTAGTAGTAGTATTAAATAAAGGGGCGCGAGTACACCATCTGGCAACACCTCACCGATAGGGGCACCAGCCCTGAACAGCTGATAGATATCGGCCATGTTCAACGATATGGTGCCCTGGTGCCTATCGATAAGAATCGAGTATCGAACGGGAAACACAGCTGATCGCGGCCTATAAAAGGCAATGCACAACTCAGGGCAAAGGCACTTCTTGCGAGCAGCCGAGCTGACAACACCTGGGTAAGTTAACAAGTAGATAATAGTAGTGAAGCAAGGCTCTTGTAGCCGAACTCCCAACAGTAACATAGACGTGGGGCCAAGGTTCAGCTCCTGCTAGCGGATCTTGAAGTGGACCAGAGTAGCGGAGCAAGTTTCCTGTAACCGAACTCATGCCGGAGAATAGGAAGGGGCCAAGGTTTAGCTCTTGCTAGCAGATCTTGATGAGAACAGGGTAGCGGAGTAAGGTTCCTGCAACCGAACTCGAGCAGATTAGCACAGACATGGGGCCAAGGTCTAGCTCTTGCTAGCAGATCTTGAGGAGGGAGGAAATCGTGGGCATTAGGAGGATAGAACAAACGGTGCGAGCATAGGCCCGACGATCGTCATTACGACATAGCGTCACCCGGACTCGACCGTCGTGACCCTAACCGCGGCCAGCCCGCTTGGATCACGCGCCTCACCCCGAAGACAACTCATTATCCACAAGCCGACTACATCGCGCCAGCATCGCGAAGTCGCACGCCATACATTACAGGGTATTCACAAGCCGACTACATCGCGCCAGCATCGCGAAGTCGCACGATCCTACATTCCAGGGTATTCTCAAGCCGACTCCATCGCGCCAGCATCGCGAAGTCGCACGACCCTACCGTACAGGGTGTCTACACGCCGACTACATCGCGCTAGCATCGCGAAGTCGCAACGACCCTACCGTACAGGGTGTCAACAAGCCGACTACACCGCGCCAGCATCGCGGAGTCGCAGCTTTTTCCCAAGCAAATCACGATCTCAATAAATAACCAAATTAAACCGAACTTCCAATCTATCTTTTTACTGGGTATTTGTGGGACTCAAGGAAAACGGCACGCACAACTTTTTGTGTAACTCACGACCCCGGCGAGCTAAGTAGTGCAGCCCGAAAGAGGGTCGTTACAGAGTAAAAATAGATTTTTAGTTACTCGATTAAGTTAGTTACTGATTGCCTTAAAAGCTTAAACCGAGAATATTCTTGTGGGGTTTTGTACCTTTTCCACGTGCTGTATGCTTTATCGCGCTGTGTAATAGCCCTGCGTATATTATTAGAGAACCAAGGTTTTTGAGTCGGGCGAATCGTCTTCCTTCGTTTCGGTACAAAGTAGTTATACCGGGAGCAATCCCGTAATATACAATATTGGTCAACTTGGTCTTCAACTCTTGGTAGGGAGTAAATTCTATCCCAATTGTAGTTCCTTAGTGCTGCACTTAAGTGATTAAGGTTTATGTTTTTAAAGTCCCTAAAAGCTATTGAGTAGTTATGATAATGAAGGTCAAGTGTATATGTCAAGAAAATAAGGTCGTGTTTCGAAAAGGACGGCACAATTAATTGGTCTACTTTGTCTTTGTTAGTCACAAAAAATACATCTAACAGAGTGTTGCGTGATATGGTAAAGTGTGTAGGAGTGTTGCAATTAACCAAATACATGCCTAGCGTACTCATATTGTCAGTCAGATGTGATTCTCTTAATATATCGCTATTTAGATCTCCTGTTAGGATAATGTCTGCATACGTCCAGCAAATTTGAGATATATAATTCACAACGTCTTCATAATTAGTGCGACAGTTGGGACGGTAAATGCACTCAATCAGTAGCTTTTTGTTATGCTTCTGCTTAATTTCGATTAAAATATATTCTGTAGCACTGTTAATGGGATGTTTACACACAAGGTTGGACTGTAACTTTTTACTAACACAAATTGCTACCCCACCACCATGACTTTCACGATCGGAACGAAATAAATTATATCCCTCACATTCAACAATAACATCAACTAAATTAGGGACAAACCAAGTTTCAGAGATACATACAACATCCACACATGAGTTAACGAACAAGTATCTGAATTCTTCCATTTTACGTACTAAGCTTTGAGCATTAATGTGGCAAATTTTAAGCCCAACTCTCTGTTTTGCAAGAACATGCAGTAGGATGTGTGTATTCGATCCGTTTATGTTCATAATATTTGGATTAACCATGTCGAATATAGACATATATGTATTAGCTGTGCGAGCAGTTTACATTTTCCAATCAGATTTACTAACACAAATCGAACACATATCATACGAATAATAAAACAATATAAGCAATATAAGCGACGGGCCCTAAAACTAAACAATATATAATGAAAAAATTTTTTAAGTATAATAAATTGGTGTGGCACATTTTACTGTTACCCTCGAAACGAGCTATTTGTTGTCCCTCCAGTTACAGAGCCATCTGAGACGGATCTCTCGTTTCCATTCTCCAGTTCACGTAAAACATCTGCGCTCATCACGCAAATTGCCTCCTCCTTTCCTTGCTGTTTTACAAAGATTTCTCCGCGACGTGTAAAAACAGCTGAAAGCGCTTCATACGTTTGAGATGCTTTGCTTTCTTGAACATCTCATATTTATTTTTAGTCAGCTATTCGTTGATGTAAATAAATGCAGAAGAGTCCAGACCAACAAGCTTTAAGCTCAGTTGGATTTTGTTCTCCCGCCGGTAAACTCCGATCGCACGCAGCAGCGCTGCTTTATCTCGTGCACGTGCTCCATTTTTATTTTGATAATTGGGTCAACAATTAATTCAGTTGACCGCCTCAGTTGAACGCGAAAAATGGCTCGTACTTTCGGCGGGGGCATTAACTGTAGGGAATAACAAAGGGGGTGGAATAAAATCCGCAAGTTTTCCCCCTCAGTCATAGGAACCCCATGCCAGCGCATTACAGCTTGCTGCCAGCTTTTCCTCCAGCTCGTGGACCCGATGGTCACTGGAGTTGACGTTCGAGGCCAGCAGTGCCTGCAGCTTCTCCATCCGCTGCCTTAAAGAGCCTATCTCCTCCTTCAGATGATTTAGACGCTGGGAAAATTTCGCCTCCATTTCTTGGAGTATCTAATGTGCTCCGCCTGCTCGTCAAACCTTTTGTTGATAAGTTCAACTAGGGCTGGTGAAAGGTGTTTATGTTTATTTTTATTTTTCTTAAATTAGCAAATATGCACTCGACGGTATTTATCACGACAATTTGGTGAGAAGTAGTTATGTCAAAAACAATCGCGTTGACTGAGAGCTCGATCAAGACACGTCCGTTCGGTTCAAAGGTTTTGCCGAAATTCTTAGTATTTCTTAGTATTTGAATTTGCTCGTCTCTCTGTTCCTTCGTTCCGAGGAACCATTGGAGCAAGGCAACGATGGCGCGTCGCCCACACTACACAGTGGAGCAAGAATTTCCACAAATGCGGCGCGACATCGTCGTCGAGTGCGGTTTAAGGAATCTTATAAAAAGAGGCAGTAGTTAGAGGACGATCAGTTAGACTTGGTCGATCGTCATTGCTGTGAAGAACGAAACGCGCTGTGCTCTAATGGAACCCGATTAATGCAACATCAGACGTGGGATCTGGTCCTCTACCTTCATCAGTAGATGGACCATGGCGTACCATATTGGAACAAAATAAAAACTTAATCGAACTAGTGCGGGCCATACAAACAACGACCCCTGATTCAGTGCAAATTAAATCGGTTTAACTTCCCAAAATATAACCCAGACAAGACTGGCGCCATCGCTTCATCATGGTGTACTACAGTCAAAATTATTTTGAAAGAAAATCAATTAAAAGGCAGTGCGTTGGCAGTGGCCTTAAGTTCTGCATTGGAGGGTAGTGCTTCGCAATGGCTATCCCAAGTGTGTTACGCCGATATAACCTGGCTCGAATTCAAGGAATTATTTATACAACGCTTTACACAAAAGAAACACCAGCCGCAATGTTTGGATTTTTAAATTAGTTTATTAAAAACAACCGAAAACTTTTGGTGGCAAGAATTAATAATTTTAATATGGCGAACTACGAGAGGCGAAAGAAAGAGGTGCGTTCGACTCGATTTTAAATTCCAACATAAATTCTATTTCCATCTGACATACTTAAAGCCTAGCTTAACAGAGGTTGGCGAAGGCGGGGCGAATTCGCAAAGAGCGAGAGAGAGCTTTATTATGCTCCCGCCTTCGCCCTAAACTAACTTACACTAGACTTCAAAATATATCTTTTTCATAAATTGCCAAAAATAAACAAAAAACAATAAACGATCAAATAAAACAGATAAAAATCTGCCTTCAGCCAACACCGGCCCCGTTGAATGCCTCCAGGGCTTCAACCAACTGGCAGCGGCGCCACCTTATGAATCGGCCTCCGAAAAACTGATCCGTCGCTCCTTCTAATGTCGACGATCCTGACCATGCCGTCCTCTCCTGCGTGCATCTCGACGATCCGTCCCAGGAGCCACTGTTGAGGCGGCAGGTTGTCCTCTGCCACGACGACGAGCTGCCTCTCCTCGACGTTGTCCTGCTGCTGGTGCCACTTGCCCCGCACCTGAAGGCCCAGGACATATTCCCGGGACCATCGCCGCCAGAACATTTGCCTGACTGACGAGACAAGCCGCCATCGCCGCAAGCAACTGAGACCCGCCTGGTCCGGGGTCCGGAGTGCTGGTGCTGCGATAAGGGGCCCGCCTGTCACCAGGTGTCCGGGAGTTAGCGCCTCTCCGTCGCTTGGGTCCTGGCTGAGAGCTCCGAGTGGCCGCGAGTTCATCACCGCCTCGATCCCGACGAGGACTGTTCCCAGCTCTTCGGCGTTGAGGAGTGCGCTGCCCACCGCTCTTAGGAGTAGGTGCTTGGCAGTTTTGACACCTGCCTCCCATAGTCCGCCCATGTGCGGAGCCCGAGGGGGTATGAACGCAAATTCGCATCCGCTTCTTGATGCGAATTCTCGAATTGCGTCCGCCTGCTCCTCGAGCCGCTCGCGAAGGGCCTGGAAGTGGCGACTCGCTCCGACGAAGTTCGTCGCGTTGTCGCAATGCACCGTCTGCGGACATCCTCGTCGACCAATGAACCTTTGGAAAGCCAATAAAAAGGAGTCAGTACTTAGATCGGAGACTATCTCTAAGTGAACCGCCTTGGACGCAAAACAAACAAATAAGGCAACGTAGGACTTGTAAGGAGGCCTTCCTCGAATTTTCAATGTCGTATAGACAGGGCCACAAAAATCAACGCCACATATCGCAAATGGGCGGAGAGCATGGAGTCTATCTGCGGGTAAATTTCCCATTATTTGTGTCATCAGTCGAGGCTTGCATTTAAAGCAGCGTATACATGATCGAACTGTCTGACTGCAGAGTTCCTGAGCGTTTACGGTCCAAATACGCTGTCGTAGGATGCTCACAAGTGCTCGAGGGCCGACATGAAAGTTTGAATGGTGCAGATGCCGGACGTAGCTCTGTACAAATTGTTGGGGGCGTTTCGTCAACAGCAATGGAAACTTGGCACCGTATGATATAGGAGCGTTAGCTAGTCGCCCCCCAACTCGCAACAACGAAAAATTGCACCAAGTGCCTGTGTCCTCATGGATGAATGGGTTCAGTCTCTGAAGACTTGGGCCGACCTTGGAACCTTTGCGAACTTTTTCAATTTCTATTTGATACTCGTGCTTTTGTACTATTTCGATAATCTTATTAAACGCTTCATAATATTCAGTCGGTGACAGAGTTTCTTCGAAAACTATACTCTTGTCTTTGCATTTTCTTATAAAGCGGAACATGTAAGCGAACACTCTAAGCAGTTTGAGGTGTGACGAGAATCCTTCGATGACATCCAGTAAATCGGAAGTTTGCGCAGCAGCGGTCAGTCCGACCACATTCTTCCTAGATTCCTGGCGCAAGACTTCCTCATCCGGTTCGAAATGTGCATTTTTGGGCCAGTTTTCTTCTTCGTCCTTCAGAAATGATGGGCCAGTGAACCAGATCGACTGCCCTATTTCTTCGACGTCACAACCACTCGAAACTATATCTGCTGGGTTCTGCTTTGTGGGGACATGCCGCCATGTAGCTTCTTCTGACCACTCTTGAATCTCCGCTACCCTGTTCGAAACGAATGTCGACAACGACGATGGATGAGATCGGATCCAGTGAAGAGTAACTTCAGAATCCGACCAGTACACAATTCGTTCGATAGGGACTTTTAATAAGGGTCTGATTCGGTGGCAGAGATCAGCAAGAAGGTGAGCGGCATATAACTCAAGCCTTGGGAGCGTTTTGGTCTTGAGCGGCGCTACTTTCGACTTTGAAGTCAACAACAATAATTTAAAACCTTCAGCAGTTTCGCTACGAATATAGACGCAAGCTCCATAAGCTCTCATGGATGCGTCGGCAAAGGCATGTAACTGTACTGGTGACATCGGGTCGGTATGCACGAACCGAGGAATAGATATCTCATCCAGTTGAGACAGAGTGCTTTTTAGCATATCCCAAGCTGTTTCCAAATGCATCGGAATCGACTCATCCCAGTCTAACTTATTAAGCCAGAGTTCCTGCAATAGGATCTTTCCTTTAATTACAATGGGACTTAATAAACCGAGGGGGTCAAACAGCTTCGATGTCACCGACAGTATGTTCCGTTTTGTCGCTCGGAGACCCATGACAGAAGTGTCAACTTTGAACTTGAAGGCATCTTCGCTAGGCAACCACGATATTCCTAGCGCCTTAGTTGACTCTGAATCCGAGATAGGTATCGACTTAACTGTGCTCTCAGATGCAGTGACCTCAGGTGAGTTTGAAAACCACTTTGTCAATTAAAAAACCTGCTGTTTGAAGAACCTGAGACACTTCAGACTTAATTGTCTTTAGCTCCTCTACGCATGCAGCACCAGTTAACATGTCATCGACGTAAAAATCGGATCCAATTACGTCGGCAGCTCTAGGGAATGATAATTTCGCAGATTCACTCAACCTTTTTAAACACCGAATAGCCAGAAATGGGGCTGGTCCAGTACCATATGTGACGGTGTTGAGCTGGTATAATCTCAAGGATTCAGAGGGGTCTCTCCTCCACACTATGAGTTGAAACTTCCTATCCGCTTCATTAACCATTACTTGGCGATACATCTTTTTTACATCGGCAGTCAGGGCATACCTGTGCAGCCGGAAGCGGAGTAGAGTGGAGTACAACTCTTCTTGAATTGTCGGCCCCACCATCAGGATGTCGTTTAAGGCCACCTGAGGCGATGTTTTGCACGACGCATCGAACACGACGCGCAGCTTTGTTGACGTACTCTGGGGCCTTAACACGCATTGATGGGGAATGACATAATGTGGAGTGGAAGGGATTTTGTTGTCTGTAGGCGACATATGACCTAGGGCGAGATATTCTTCCATGAATTCCAAATACATGGTCTTCGTGTTAGGATCTTGAGACAACCTTCGCTCAAGCGACAAAAACCGCCGCTTTGCAACCTGGAAGGAGTTGCCTAATCCATTTGGATCAGATTTAAACGGCAGCCTTACTTCAAACCGACCTGATGGCAATACCTGAGTAGTCTTCCTGTAATGGTCTTCACATAACTTGTGCTCAGGCGACAGAATTTTCTTTGGATTTGGCATTTCCTCCAGGGACCAAAATTTCTGTAGTGTGCTGTCAATCGATACTAACGGTTCTTCACTACAACTGAAACTATTCACAACTTGTTTCGGGACTGCAGACTTGTATCTGCCCGAAACAACCCAACCAAGAAGGGTCTTTTGTAGAGTTGGATAGTCAGGACCTTGTCTAATTTGACCAACAGCCAGCAATTCGAAAAATGATTCGGCTCCTATCAACATATCAATCTTTTATGACTTGTAGAAATAAGGGTCTGCTAATGGTAGTTTCTTCGGGATCTTCCAATCACTGACGTTCACCGACTGATCAGGATGGTATCCGGAGATCGATTTTAAGATCCAGAAATCGAACGAGAACTCACTACCATTTATTCGCGACTTCACCACTGTGTGTACCTTTTTCTTGACTTGAGAATTGGACTCGCCAATACCAAGTAAGTTGATACACGACTCCTCTCTACGAATCTGTAAGCGGTTCGCCAGTTCTTCCGTAATAAAATTAGTTTGAGACCCAGAGTCTAGTAGAGCTCGGGCTAAAACGAATTCTCCGTTTTTTGTACGGACGCTTACGATTGACGTAGCCAAAATCACCCTGTCCAATGACGTGGCATGCATAACATGAGACGTGGAAGGCTGATCTTGGTTAAAAGGAGGAGAAATATTCTCTTGGGGGTGGGCAACGCTAAACTGTTCTCAGGCACTGTATATCTATGAAGAAGAATATGGTGTGAGCGGTCACAAGCTCGACACTTTTTGCCTTTGCATTTGGAAACAGTATGGCCTTTTCGCAGACAATTGATACATAAGGAGGCAGACTTCACAAACTCGAACCTTTGCATTACAGAGAGATGCCCAAACGGGCTACAATTCTGTAGCAAATGATCTGCTGCATTGCAATAGCTACAAGTTTGCTGAGGCTTGCTGTTGGAGGAGGAACACGAAAATGAGCTACGATTATGTGGCTTGCTCGACACTAATTTATCTTGCTTCGGCTTTGTCGATTCTTCAGCTGATAAATGCTGATATCGGTGATTTAACATTTTTTCGAAATCGGACCAAAGCGGCAAGGTTTCATAATCGAGCTGTTCCTCCCATTTTTGTTTGGTCACTGGGTCGACTCTATTCAATACCAAATATATCAACATTGCATTCGAAATTTTGGTATCATCTCCTATCGATAACAAAGAACCATAAATCGACGAAACAGTATCGATAAGGTTTCTCAAGGAGGAAGCGGACTGATGCGATATTTTTGGAAGACTAAACAATGTTGATATATTATTCAAAAAGATTAGGCATTCGTTATCGTAAACCTTTTTTAAACTGGCTAGTGCCTTTTCGTAATTGCTCTCGGTGACTTGGTAAGCTTTAATGGTTCCTAAAGCTTCACCAGAGAGACATGAAATTAAGTGGTTACATTTTTCGATAACTGGAATGCTGGCGTCTTTATGAACCAAAGTTTCGAAAAGGCTGATGAAATTTTTAAACTCCGAATAATCTCCACTGAATTTTGGCAATGCCAAATTCGGCAGCCGCGCACGAGTTGGAGCTACAGTAGCTAATCCCGGAGTTTCGTTTACGCTTGCTACCTTCAAGGCAGACAACAGGGACATTATTTTTGCTTTGGTTACTATACAAAGTTCTTCCAACTCGTCGCCAAATTCATCGCCACAATCTATTTCTTCTATCTGTTCTTGTAATTGACTTGCCTTATTAATTGAAGCATTTAAGTTTTCTAGTCGACATTTTAATTCTTCCTCTAATATCGGAATCGATCCCGATTCTAATCGCTCATTTAATCGGCGAATTGTTTTGACCCGACTTTGGAGCTTGCTTTTCAGGTCTTCCAGGACCGATTTATTTTTGGTTTCTAGGCTCATTTTAAATTAAGTATTTAAATAATTAAAATATTATTTCAAGAAGTGGCCGAAACAAATTATCTCAAATCAGACCGATAATAATAATTTAATCACTTTCGAATTAATAATTATAAATTTATTAAATCAAAAAAATAAATTATTTTAAATTTAATAAATTATTTATTTAATGTTCGAATAGTATTAAATATTTTTTCTGATGAGAACAACGAAAATTATTTAAATTCAAATCAAGTCACGCAGTATCAATTAATAGTGGGTGCGAAATGACGCCGAAAAGGGTATACCCGCAGAATATAGGGTAGCGCGTCACTTGGCGGTCCGCTAATCTAAGCGCGCCAACGAAAAGGGCCAAACAACAACAACGCAGGTAGCGGTACAAAGCGAAAGCGAAAACGAAAAATTCACCGCTGCAGCTGCTAGTATATAAGGCTGTATGTATGTATGTATGCGCAAGCTTGGATTAACTTCCCAACTATTAATGCGAGTTTTAACGAACGAGAGGGGAAAGGGGGCGACAGTGATTGCAGTACAATACAAAAAACAATAAATAAATGTTGCGTCCAAGAGCGGTTCAATGTTTCTGTATGTTATAAACAATATAAATTGAATATTTTTCATGCAATCTAGCTCTACTATTGATACGTATGTGCCAAGAATTGAAAGCGAGGTGCAATATTTCAGCACAAGACAATAAACAATTAAATTTGTCTCCAACTCTAGCTTTCAATTTTTTGCACAAATACCTCTGATTTCCTTTGGGTACTTTGAGCAGCCACTTTCTTTTACGGTGAAAATCCCTCGGTGGTGGCAGCAATTTTCAGGAACCAGGAATCAGGTATTACGCGACCGGAACGAATATGTTTAAAATAAATTTATTTAAACACAAACTAAGCGCGTCGCGGGCAACAATTATTTTTGATTGGCACTAAAGCACACAAAAAAAATAATTTTAATTGCACTTTTGATTTTGCATATATATGCAATATATGTATATATGTTTACGTGTCACTGTCACTTCAATTGTTGCCGTTTTTTAAATTTAACTAATCTTGTCCACCCGGGGGCGCCATGGATTTTTTAATTAGTTTATTAAAAACAACCGAAAACTTTTGGTGGCAAGAATTAATAATTTTAATATGGCGAACTACGAGAGGCGAAAGAAAGAGGTGCGTTCGACTCGATTTTAAATTCCAACATAAATTCTATTTCCATCTAACATACTTAAAGCCTAGCTTAACAGAGGTTGGCGAAGGCGGGGCGAATTCGCAAAGAGCGAGAGAGAGCTTTATTATGCTCCCGCCTTCGCCCTAAACTAACTTACACTAGACTTCAAAATATATCTTTTTCATAAATTGCCAAAAATAAACAAAAAACAATAAACGATCAAATAAAACAGATAAAAATCTGCCTTCAGCCAACAATGTTTTTAAATATGCTGACAAAGGGACCGACTGATGAAAGAAAAGCTAAGTGCTACATTTTCTGGTAAAAGATTGAATAATATTGTTATGTTAAAAGGCATAGGGAGTAATGGGATATGCAGTACGGTACAAATTCTAAGTAACGTTAAAATTGATGAAAACTGTATCCAGATTTTGTTTTATGTAATTGGGGATGATCACATGCAAAACGATATTGTCAATGGTGTGAGGTAGTTTTCTAGGCTGGGACTGAGTCTCTGAGTCCCGGCCGTCAGCCGATTGGGTACACAGGGGGAGCAACGGATGATTGTGTCATCTGCCGTAACTGTGTGCACCATCGGTAGTGCGACTATACTCTCCAAGTGAGGGCGGCCGGAAGCAGGTCCTCGGTCGAGTTCGATCGGGGATGCTGACCAATTGTAGTCGGGCGGACCTGGGCAGGTCTTTAACAGGCCCCCCCTCAAGTCAGGAGTGTGAAGCGACCCGTACCCCCTGACTTTCGGTTCGCAGCTGAGGGGCTAATCCAGCTGTGTTTGAACGGAGCCTTCCCAGGGCCGGGCAACCCTGGGTCGTAAGATGCCTTGCCGCGGCTTTGGGGCGAAGCCGCGGTCGACCTTCTTCAAAGCCCCAAACCCCTCTGGCCCGCCGCGCTTGCCAGGTCGAGCAACGCGGGCGATCATGCAATGAAATGGATCTAAAATACCGTGCTTCGGAACTCCCGGGAGAGGATAAATCCCAAAAACTGTCGGAAGAGGACGAGGAGGAGCTGCTGAGGCCTAGTTGGGCCTTGGCGACTCACAAACTTACGGAGACCGACGTAGATGAGCTGCCGATGTCTAGTTGTGACATCCCGGCTTCGTCGAGACCCGAGGGGAGAGCTAGTAGCACTCCCCAATCCGACCACAAAGGTGGGGCTCAGCTGGGCACCACCGAAGAAAAAACTCAAGAGCAGCTAACACATCAGCAACGACGAGCGAGGGTCAAGAGAGCCCGCTTCATTCTCGGTAAGATTGCCAAGAACGAGGCTGAGGGCAAAAGTGACCCCCGAGATGCTGAGAGTAAGGCCCGATTCCTTGCGGAGATCGCGGAATTCGAGGCACACAGCAAGGCAAACCCGGCGGCGCTCCAGCCCCCTAAGGCGAAGCGCAACCGCTCGCAAGAGGTGAGCGTGAGCGCGCCTAAAAGGGCGAAGGACCCACAGGGCAAGCCGAGAGCCACAAACTTCGTCAGTAAGGCGAAGAAGTTCAGCGAGGTGGCCAGAGACAGTCTGGCTATGGCTCTGGTGGACGACCTCCACGACGACGGTCGTCTGCTGTCGGAGAAGTGGGAGGGAGATAGAGGCCAAGTTGGCCGACATGGTAACTGACAGGTTGGTTGCCGTGCCGACCGGCCCTATCCCCTCCTTCGACTCCTCAGACGTGGTCAGGGGGCACCGGGTCATCAGGTGCGACGATGGGTTTTCAAGGACCTTCCTGGCGGAGTGTGTGGCTTCGATTAGCGACACCTGGGCTGGCCTTAAGATTAGGCTAGTCCACGCCAGGGAGATTCCGAGGAGACCCAGAGCCCGCATCTGGTTGCCGAAGGGGCAAACTGATCATGCTAGGGTGATCGCCTGTCTGAAGGCCCAGAATCCGGATGTCCACACAGAAGACTGGACCATCCTCAAGGCGGAAAAGGAGATGAAGTCGAGCCAGCCGTTCCTTCTTCTCATAAATCAACGCTGCCTGTCGCAGCTTGAAGCCAGCGACCACAAGGTCCGGTACGGTATACGGAAGGCCAAGATTAAGGTCTTCCTTGCCGAACCGGACGAGATATTAGAGGAGGTCGATGACACCAACAGGTTGTTGGACGATATGGTCATCGACGACAAATCCCCGGACACAACCCCAACCAATCCCGATGTCGAAACTCGTGCAGATTAACCTGAAGCGCAGTACCCATGCTTCAGCAAATCTCACGATCCCAGGATACACAGTACTGTGCACCAACTCGGTGGGTAGGTCGAGAGCATGCATAGTAATTAAGAATCACTTTAACGCTTTTCTCTGTTCCAATCTCAGCACACCAGATCTGGCAGTAGCTAGATTCGTGGCAGCGGATGGGAGCGGAGTTGTCATCGCCTCTGCGTACATGGCCCACGACGATCCGGCCCCGCCTGAACCGGTCGTCAAGCTGCTGCAATGGGCCGAAGACACTAAGACGACCCTGGTGCTGGGATGCGACGCGAACGCGAGGCACTCGCTCTGGGGAAGCTCGGAAACGAATGAAAGAGGTGAGTCTCTTTTTGACAATATTATTAGTCGTAAGGTTACGATTTGTAACAAGGGCAATACACCAACCTTCATATTCCCCAGTACGGAGGGTTTTCAGGGTTGGGAAGAGTTGTTAGATCTCACCCTTCAAATAGAATATGGCAAATATAAAGTCGAGAACTGGAGAGTGTCGACCCAACTCTCCTTTTCGGACCACAGATACATCTTCTTTGACTTATCGGCATCGGTAAATAAGCCGATACCGAGTCGTAACCCCCGCAGGACAAACTGGGACAAATTCGGCGAAATTGTCCACTCAAAGGTCAGCAACAGGAGGGTAAAGGTACAATCCTCCTCAAAGGCCCTCGACAAGGAAGTAGAGGACCTTACAAACATCCTTAACAACGCATTCAAGGAGACATGTAAAGTTTCATTCTCCAAGAAGCAGTATCCACCATGGTGGACCAAGGAACTGAGCGACCTCAGGAAGAGAGGGCGCAAAACCTTTAACACATGCTATGGAACCAAAAAATGGGAACCATATAAGGAAGCACAGAAAGCATACAAAAAAGCAGTATATGAAGCCGAGAACGAATCTTGGAAGAGTTACTGTGAATCACTAGAAGGCATAAAAGATACGGCAAGATTAAGCAAAATCCTTGCCAAGGGGCACACAAGCCCCACTCTTATCAACAGACCAGACGGCTCGGCCACAATGACAATAGAGGAGTCGCTAGAGCTACTAGTCGACACTCACTTCCCGGGGAACCGTCGAGAGAACTCGGCACCCGAGGAAGGCACAAATACACAGACAGACACACAAACGAAAGATATCATCACCACGGAGCGAATCCAGTGGGCAATAGAGTCTTTTGATAAATACAAAAGCCCGGGCCCGGACGGCATAATACCGGCAATGCTACAAACTGCTAAAGGAAGCCTCTGTAGATGGCTTAAAGCCATATACAAGTCTTGTATAAGACTAAGGCACATCCCGCTAAGGTGGAGGGAAGCCAAAGTCATATTTATACCAAAGCCAGGCAGAAGGGGGCACATTCTAGCGAAGGACTATAGGCCGATAAGCCTAACATCCTTCGTCCTGAAGACCCTGGAAAGACTACTAGATGTTCACATCCGAGAAAGAATCGAGAGACACCACCTATCGGACGCTCAGCATGCGTACCGAAAAGGACGGTCAACAGAAACAGCACTACACGAAGTTGTAGGTCACGTCGAGAAGACACTACATTATAAGCAATACACGATGGCCGCCTTCCTAGACATCGAAGGTGCGTTCAATAACGTGAACGCCGACTCCATCCTGAGCTCCCTCACCTCGATGGGCATTGAGAGAGGCATCAGAGAATGGATCGGAGTTATGCTAACGAGTAGGACGATCACTGCCGAACTGAGTGGCACTCACCTCACACGGTCAGTGAAGAGAGGCACACCTCAGGGCGGTGTCCTATCGCCTCTACTTTGGCTCATAAACATGAACAACATATTGGAAGAGCTCAATATGGGTGGCGTCAAAGCAGTAGCCTACGCAGATGACGTGGTGCTGCTAGTATCCGGACCCTACCCTGACGTTATTAGTGAGATAATGACAGGGGCGCTGGGTCGTTTAAACATATGGGCAAAGACCTGCGGACTAGGTGTCAACCCAAATAAAACGGAACTTATGCTCTTCACTAGAAGGACTAAGATACCAGCATATAATATGCCCAGAATAGATGGCATAGAGCTAAAACTATCAGAGCAGGCTAAGTATCTCGGTGTGATACTAGACCCGAAGCTCTCGTGGAAAGGAAACATTACTGAAAGAGTGAGAAAGGCAAGTATTGCTTTCTACTCTTGCAGGAAAATGTTCGGAGATAAATGGGGATTACACCCAAAGGTAATAATATGGCTTTACACAGCGGTTGTTCGGCCAATTTTAACATACGGAGCCCTGGTATGGTGGCCAGCGCTAACTAGGGCTTACAACATCACAAAATTAACGAGGATACAGAGAGCAGCGTGTGCTGGCGTGACGGGAGCCATGCGATCATGCCCCGCAGCAGCACTGAATGCTATCCTGGACATAATGCCGATAGAACTGTTCGTAAAGGACATGGCCGCACAGAGCGCAGTAAGACTGAAAGCAAGTAACTGCTGGAGGGATTACGGCGCAGGCCACGGCAAGATACTGGAAGGAATCAAGCTAGAAGCAAACGCACTAATAGACTACTTGACTACGGAGATGAACTTCGGAAATGCCTACACGACAACATTCCCAACAAGGGAAGATTGGAGAAGGGAGAGAGTAACCGGGGCAGAGGAGGTATCCCTCTACACCGATGGCTCTAAAATGAGCTGCGGCGTGGGGGCTGGGATCTTCGCTGAGCAATGGGGGATCGAGGAGTCCTTCACTCTCTCAAACTCAGCGACGGTTTTTCAGGCTGAGGTACTCGCCATAACGGAAGCAGCCAAGCTTTCGATACGGCGAGAACTTAGCGACACCAAAGTACGGTTTTACTCTGATAGCCAAGCGGCTATAAAATCCCTAGCGGCCGTGAGAACAAACTCACGAATGGTGGCAGAATGCAAGAAGGCCCTTAATAGACTTGCAGAGAGAAACGAGGTACAAGTCACCTGGGTACCGGGTCACTGTGACATCCCAGGGAACGAGAAAGCGGACGAATTAGCCCGAGAAGGTTCGCAAGGGCAAGATACCAACGTACGGACACCGATCTCGCTGAACTCGGTCCAGACAAGGATCCATGACCATTTCAAACAGACAGCCAACAAGGAGTGGTCAAGTACGAGCGAACATAAGAGGTCAAAGAAATGTTGGCCGACATACGACAAGAATCGTACTATAGAGCTGCTATCCAACAGCAAGCGGGATATCAGAAGATTCACAGCAGTCGCAACAGGTCATTGGGCGATCGGAACGCACGCAATGAAGATGGGGCTACCTTACAACGCTAGCTGTAGAAGCTGCAGAGAAATTACGGAACCAGAGACACCAGAGCACCTGCTCTACTTTTGTCCGGCCCTAAATCACATCAGACTACGCCACTTCGGTACCTACCAGCTGGAGTCATTAGACGGCATAGGAGAGCTGAAGGTCTCAGCGATCCTAGGCTTTCTCAGCGACTCAGGATGGTATTAAAGGACAACTATGACCACAACATGAAAACAGAGGGAGTGGACCAAAAAGGAGCCCAGCTCTACTTGGAGGCTCCAGAAGGGAGCCTCACCACTACAACCTACCTACCTCTGAGTCCCGCCAGGGTCTCTCTACAGAAAATTTATAAAGATATGGGACAATGTGGCTAAGATGAGACGGTGGGATGACGTGAGGTGGAGTTTGTCAGCCACCTGGTTACACGAAAAAAAATAAGTTGCTAGGGCGCAACAGAGGAAAGCACCGAGTTAGCCGTCATGCATGTTTGGGGCCGGAGGGCCGAGAGGGAAGGGAAGAAATATTAGAGAATTCGCTCTCCAGTCGGTGTCAAACGACCTTCGACCCGACCTACTAATCCCACACGGCCGACTGTGTTTGTCCCGGCCAAGTTAAATTCGTGTTCATCTGAAAATTTCCCAAAGGTCCGGAGGGCCGTCAAACCGGCTGGCACGACTGTAGCTCTTCGCAATAATTTAATTTAAATTATCATATGTTTCGATATTTTTTCCATTTTTTTGCATATGTTTCACTATTTTTTATTATTTTCCGCTATTTATTGCCATACTTTTCCATTTTCCCCAGTTTTTTAGTAACAAAAACAACAAACGACCTTCGACCCGACCTACTAATCCCACACGGCCGACTGTGTTTGTCCCGGCCAAGTTAAATTCGTGTTCATCTGAAAATTTCCCAAAGGTCCGGAGGGCCGTCAAACCGGCTGGCACGACTGTAGCTCTTCGCAATAATTTAATTTAAATTATCATATGTTTCGATATTTTTTCCATTTTTTTGCATATGTTTCACTATTTTTTATTATTTTCCGCTATTTATTGCCATACTTTTCCATTTTCCCCAGTTTTATAGTAACAAAAACAACTTATTAAATTTCATTTCATTATTATTATATTTTGTTCTTTTTCTCAAAATATTTTTATAATTTCATGATTTTAGATTTGCACATTTCGATATTTCTTTATTTCTAGTATATTCCCGTTATTTTATAATTCTATATTTTCTTTGCTAGTTTTATTTCGCATTTTGGGTTATTTTTATTTCTAGTATATTCTCGTTATTTTATAATTCCATAATTTCCATCATTTCATAATTTCATATATTTTCCGAGTTTTCAAAGTTTCGTATAATTTCTCTCAGTGTTAGTTAGTTTTAATCAAAACCTTTTGCTTATTTTAGAGTCGGTCTGACCGCACTCTTCGGTGACAACCGCATCGAGGGCTCGCAAAGATTTTTTACACTACACACACATCGTTACGGTTTCACTACCACTCACCCGTCTCGCTCCCGCGCACACACGCGAAATGGCTTTGACCCACCGCTGGTCCTGGGCCAGACATCGCCAAAACTCCTTGCAGTTCCCAATCCTTCGCAAATGTTCACTCCACTTACGGTGGCACTCGCCGGCCCGTATCTCCTTTCAAATCCAAAGTTTTTCAAGTTTTGCACGCACACACGGTTGTTCGATCGCCGATCTACGTTTTCGCGTCCGTCTCGGTTCGCCGCTTCACTAAAACTACTCCGCTTCGCTTCGCGAAACTTCTTGCAGAGTTCTTTTCAACTTCTTCCAGAAGTTTACCGTGCGATCGATCGTTCCTCTTTGTCGCGCTCATTGGCGCGTGTCGATTTTCGGGGTGGGTTTCGGTGACGTGATCTCGCGCTCTCTCGCTCTCTCCTCCACTTTGCGCGTCTTGTCGTAGGTCATGTGACCTACTTTTTCGTGGTAGGTTTCGCTGCGTGTGCTTGTGTGTGTGTGTTCATGTGCGTTAGCCTTCCAGGCTAACGGATCGAGCTTGGGTTAGTGGTGACAGTTTTATAAATATCGTGTGTGGCTGCATTAATCTAATTAATATACTACAGAACTAATGCGGGGGAATAACTAGATATTCCGGCTACTATTAATTATTGTTATATCTATTTGTTCACGCCAGAAGGACGTTTTTTTCCGGAGGCAGTGTGATCCCGTACACTCGCTCTCTCTCTCCTCTTCCACTGCACTTTCGTGCATAGAGCTGCTAATCCGCTCTCCCCAAGCTAGTATTAAGCCTTCTTCTTTGTTAGCACTAATTTACGATTACCCAAATTACAAAAATAAACGCACGTCGCGTAATACCCCCGAAAGTTCTACCGTGTTTTACTTATCGAGTGTTCCAGGTTAAAGCCATCCCCCTCCGAACACTATTATTTAGCGATATTATTTACATTAATTATATTATTATTCGTATTATCATTCATGTTATTATTTGCATTAGTTTATATTATTACTACAGGGCCCGCTATGATCGGATGCAGATCCACACTTAAAATTTCGTATTAAATTAACAATATCGTAATTAAAAAATGTTTGTTCTTACAAATTATTTAAGCAGTAAATATTGGAAAATTTTGAGATCGTTTTCAATGCTTGCTTAGCTAGCTTGCATTTAATGCAATTTAAATTTATGTTTTTTATTTTTTAAAATAGGTTGCAGGTGGAATTAGAAAATTAAAATACCCATACGAATGGGGAAATTTTTTTTCTGATTTAAAAAAAAAAAACTTCAAGTCTCAAAGACATGTGGTTTGGCCATGGCTGTGATATATCAGTCAGTCAGTCAGTCAGTCAGTGAGGACAAAGCATTTTATATATATAGATTTATATTATTTATTTATAAGTATTTATATTATTATTTATATTATTTATTTATAGGTATATATATTATTACTAGCTGACCCGGTGAACTTCGTCCCACCTATCCGTGATTCACTGTAAAAAAACCAGAGCTTGCAACATTTTCTCTTTTTTTTCGAGCTGTCAGAAAATGAGCAGTCAGTCTCAGGCTGACACGATTGAAAACTGTTTTGAAAAGACAATTCAGCTGTGTTTTTTTTTTCGGCTCGCTCTTTGCTCAACCAGTGGACAACCCTTATCGGTTAGGGGTACGAAAAATAGATGTTAGCCGATTCTCAGGCCTACAGAATATCCCCTCAAAATTTCATCCAAATCGGTCAAGTAGTTTCGGAGGAGTTTGGATACAAACACCGTGACAGCAGAATTTTATATTATATTATTTATTTATAGGTGTTTACGTGAGGGGCCCATTGCACCCCCTCTGGCACCGAGCTTCCGAAAGCTCGGCCGCTCTTGCGCTCCCGTCTTTCGGGCTTCCGCACATAGTTCGTCGAGCGTGCCGACGCTCGCCCGCTCTCCGCTCCGCTGCAATCTCCGGCCGCTTCGCTGCACTATTCCGCCTCTCCTCGGCACCTTTCTTGGCAGCGATCGCCCTCTATGCTCCTCTCTACATCTTCGGCCACTGCACTCATCCGCCGCTCCCTGGCCAAGCGCATCCGCTCTCGCCTCTGATGCTCCCGCGCCCCGAGCTCGGGATAAATCCGAACGCAGTCGGCCGCTGTCGACCCCCCCTCTCCCCCTAAATCCTACGGGCGCTCCATGCCAGTGTCGACTCTCGACCCCCGAATATTTTCTAAGTCTTCTCCTTCGCGGGATATATACATATAATACTTTTCTGCTGAAATCCTTTAGCGGAGGATCCTCGCCACCCCCCTACATAAACATGGTCCTTCGAGCCGGATAAGGAAATCGTCCTCCTCAACTGCCATGACCGTGGTGAAGGTAGCGAGAAAATCCGGACAGTTGGCGTAGGAACCATTAACTCGAGCGATTTCAACGTTCGGCAATCGATGCCCCCTAGATCGAAAAGAAAGATCCGGATTGTTAGTACTGTCAATGGATGTTGAATTTGCAGCGGCTGAAGCCGGCGACTTGCGAAGAGCAGCTAATCCACGGTAGAGTTTCGCCGTGACATCGATGAAAACTTCGGATAATTCCATCCGAGTGTCACTGGAGATCTCCGCGAAATCCAATTTTTCCAGCGATGTCTGCGCAGAATCAAATGCCAGATTTTGAGAATTTATCCATTCCACTCGGACCAGGAAATCCTCATTCTGAGCCCGAACCGAGTTTTCCGTGCAAGACATTTTTCCCGAGTGTCAAGAAAAATAAATTAAATAAAATGTCCGACCGAGTCAGAGGTACGACACACCCTGTACTTTACCGCGAAATGTAAGCGTCGCCGAAATGCAACGGAATTTGTTGTTTTAATTTGTTGTTATTGTTCTTGACGGCAAATTATTTGCCTAGAAACAGCGAAACCGAACTGTATATATGTATGTAACGGTGGCTATATGTACATATAAATATATATGTAATATGCGCTAATTAACAAAAATTAAATGCGATTCACTTTTGTTAATCTTGTTGTGCACAACACAGTTTTTGACTTTCACAGCGCGAAATGCACGAAAAATGAAGCGGCTGCGGCTGCGCAACTATTTATATATGTTCGTGTGTTTGTGACCGAATGCCAGCAAACGACAGCTGGGTTATTTTTATTTCTAGTATATTCTCGTTATTTTATAATTCCATAATTTCCATCATTTCATAATTTCATATATTTTCCGAGTTTTCAAAGTTTCGTATAATTTCTCTCAGTGTTAGTTAGTTTTAATCAAAACCTTTTGCTTATTTTAGAGTCGGTCTGACCGCACTCTTCGGTGACAACCGCATCGAGGGCTCGCAAAGATTTTTTACACTACACACACATCGTTACGGTTTCACTACCACTCACCCGTCTCGCTCCCGCGCACACACGCGAAATGGCTTTGACCCACCGCTGGTCCTGGGCCAGACATCGCCAAAACTCCTTGCAGTTCCCAATCCTTCGCAAATGTTCACTCCACTTACGGTGGCACTCGCCGGCCCGTATCTCCTTTCAAATCCAAAGTTTTTCAAGTTTTGCACGCACACACGGTTGTTCGATCGCCGATCTACGTTTTCGCGTCCGTCTCGGTTCGCCGCTTCACTAAAACTACTCCGCTTCGCTTCGCGAAACTTCTTGCAGAGTTCTTTTCAACTTCTTCCAGAAGTTTACCGTGCGATCGATCGTTCCTCTTTGTCGCGCTCATTGGCGCGTGTCGATTTTCGGGGTGGGTTTCGGTGACGTGATCTCGCGCTCTCTCGCTCTCTCCTCCACTTTGCGCGTCTTGTCGTAGGTCATGTGACCTACTTTTTCGTGGTAGGTTTCGCTGCGTGTGCTTGTGTGTGTGTGTTCATGTGCGTTAGCCTTCCAGGCTAACGGATCGAGCTTGGGTTAGTGGTGACAGTTTTATAAATATCGTGTGTGGCTGCATTAATCTAATTAATATACTACAGAACTAATGCGGGGGAATAACTAGATATTCCGGCTACTATTAATTATTGTTATATCTATTTGTTCACGCCAGAAGGACGTTTTTTTCCGGAGGCAGTGTGATCCCGTACACTCGCTCTCTCTCCCTCTTCCACTGCACTTTCGTGCATAGAGCTGCTAATCCGCTCTCCCCAAGCTAGTATTAAGCCTTCTTCTTTGTTAGCACTAATTTACGATTACCCAAATTACAAAAATAAACGCACGTCGCGTAATACCCCGAAAGTTCTACCGTGTTTTACTTATCGAGTGTTCCAGGTTAAAGCCATCCCCCTCCGAACACTATTATTTAGCGATATTATTTACATTAATTATATTATTATTCGTATTATCATTCATGTTATTATTTGCATTAGTTTATATTATTACTACAGGGCCCGCTATGATCGGATGCAGATCCACACTTAAAATTTCGTATTAAATTAACAATATCGTAATTAAAAAATGTTTGTTCTTACAAATTATTTAAGCAGTAAATATTGGAAAATTTTGAGATCGTTTTCAATGCTTGCTTAGCTAGCTTGCATTTAATACAATTTAAATTTATGTTTTTTAATTTTTAAAAAAGGTTGCAGGTGGAATTAGAAAATTAAAATACCCATACGAATGGGGAAATTTTTTTTCTGATTTAAAAAAAAAAACTTCAAGTCTCAAAGACATGTGGTTTGGCCATGGCTGTGATATATCAGTCAGTCAGTCAGTCAGTCAGTGAGGACAAAGCATTTTATATATATAGATTTATATTATTTATTTATAAGTATTTATATTATTATTTATATTATTTATTTATAGGTATATATATTATTACTAGCTGACCCGGTGAACTTCGTCCCACCTATCCGTGATTCACTGTAAAAAACCAGAGCTTGCAACATTTGCTCTTTTTTTTCAAGCTGTCAGAAAATGAGCAGTCAGTCTCAGGCTGACACGATTGAAAACTGTTTTGAAAAGACACTTCAGCTGTGTTTTTTTTCGGCTCGCTCTTTGCTCAACCAGTGGACAACCCTTATCGGTTAGGGGTACGAAAAATAGATGTTAGCCGATTCTCAGGCCTACAGAATATCCCCTTAAAATTTCATCCAAATCGGTCAAGTAGTTTCGGAGGGGTTTGGATACAAACACCGTGACAGCAGAATTTTATATTATATTATTTATTTATAGGTGTTTACGTGAGGGGCCCATTGCACCCCCTCTGGCACCGAGCTTCCGAAAGCTCGGCCGCTCTTGCGCTCCCGTCTTTCGGGCTTCCGCACATAGTTCGTCGAGCGTGCCGACGCTCGCCCGCTCTCCGCTCCGCTGCAATCTCCGGCCGCTTCGCTGCACTATTCCGCCTCCCTCGGCACCTTTCTTGGCAGCGATCGCCCTCTATGCTCCTCTCTACATCTTCGGCCACTGCACTCATCCGCCGCTCCCTGGCCAAGCGCATCCGCTCGCCTCTGATGCTCCCGCGCCCCGAGCTCGGGATAAATCCGAACGCAGTCGGCCGCTGTCGACCCCCCTCTCCCCCCTAAATCCTACGGGCGCTCCATGCCAGTGTCGACTCTCGACCCCCGAATATTTTCTAAGTCTTCTCCTTCGCGGGATATATACATATAATACTTTTCTGCTGAAATCCTTTAGCGGAGGATCCTCGCCACCCCTACATAAACATGGTCCTTCGAGCCGGATAAGGAAATCGTCCTCCTCAACTGCCATGACCGTGGTGAAGGTAGCGAGAAAATCCGGACAGTTGGCGTAGGAACCATTAACTCGAGCGATTTCAACGTTCGGCAATCGATGCCCCCTAGATCGAAAAGAAAGATCCGGATTGTTAGTACTGTCAATGGATGTTGAATTTGCAGCGGCTGAAGCCGGCGACTTGCGAAGAGCAGCTAATCCACGGTAGAGTTTCGCCGTGACATCGATGAAAACTTCGGATAATTCCATCCGAGTGTCACTGGAGATCTCCGCGAAATCCAATTTTTCCAGCGATGTCTGCGCAGAATCAAATGCCAGATTTTGAGAATTTATCCATTCCACTCGGACCAGGAAATCCTCATTCTGAGCCCGAACCGAGTTTTCCGTGCAAGACATTTTTCCCGAGTGTCAAGAAAAATAAATTAAATAAAATGTCCGACCGAGTCAGAGGTACGACACACCCTGTACTTTACCGCGAAATGTAAGCGTCGCCGAAATGCAACGGAATTTGTTGTTTTAATTTGTTGTTATTGTTCTTGACGGCAAATTATTTGCCTAGAAACAGCGAAACCGAACTGTATATATGTATGTAACGGTGGCTATATGTACATATAAATATATATGTAATATGCGCTAATTAACAAAAATTAAATGCGATTCACTTTTGTTAATCTTGTTGTGCACAACACAGTTTTTGACTTTCACAGCGCGAAATGCACGAAAAATGAAGCGGCTGCGGCTGCGCAACTATTTATATATGTTCGTGTGTTTGTGACCGAATGCCAGCAAACGACAGCTGGGTTATTTTTATTTCTAGTATATTCTCGTTATTTTATAATTCCATAATTTCCATCATTTCATAATTTCATATATTTTCCGAGTTTTCAAAGTTTCGTATAATTTCTCTCAGTGTTAGTTAGTTTTAATCAAAACCTTTTGCTTATTTTAGAGTCGGTCTGACCGCACTCTTCGGTGACAACCGCATCGAGGGCTCGCAAAGATTTTTTACACTACACACATCGTTACGGTTTCACTACCACTCACCCGTCTCGCTCCCGCGCACACACGCGAAATGGCTTTGACCCACCGCTGGTCCTGGGCCAGACATCGCCAAAACTCCTTGCAGTTCCCAATCCTTCGCAAATGTTCACTCCACTTACGGTGGCACTCGCCGGCCCGTATCTCCTTTCAAATCCAAAGTTTTTCAAGTTTTGCACGCACACATGGTTGTTCGATCGCCGATCTACGTTTTCGCGTCCGTCTCGGTTCGCCGCTTCACTAAAACTACTCCGCTTCGCTTCGCGAAACTTCTTGCAGAGTTCTTTTCAACTTCTTCCAGAAGTTTACCGTGCGATCGATCGTTCCTCTTTGTCGCGCTCATTGGCGCGTGTCGATTTTCGGGGTGGGTTTCGGTGACGTGATCTCGCGCTCTCTCGCTCTCTCCTCCACTTTGCGCGTCTTGTCGTAGGTCATGTGACCTACTTTTTCGTGGTAGGTTTCGCTGCGTGTGCTTGTGTGTGTGTTCATGTGCGTTAGCCTTCCAGGCTAACGGATCGAGCTTGGGTTAGTGGTGACAGTTTTATAAATATCGTGTGTGGCTGCATTAATCTAATTAATATACTACAGAACTAATGCGGGGGAATAACTAGATATTCCGGCTACTATTAATTATTGTTATATCTATTTGTTCACGCCAGAAGGACGTTTTTTTCCGGAGGCAGTGTGATCCCGTACACTCGCTCTCTCTCTCCCTCTTCCACTGCACTTTCGTGCATATAGCTGCTAATCCGCTCTCCCCAAGCTAGTATTAAGCCTTCTTCTTTGTTAGCACTAATTTACGATTACCCAAATTACAAAAATAAACGCACGTCGCGTAATACCCCGAAAGTTCTACCGTGTTTTACTTATCGAGTGTTCCAGATTAAAGCCATCCCCCTCCGAACACTATTATTTAGCGATATTATTTACATTAATTATATTATTATTCGTATTATCATTCATGTTATTATTTGCATTAGTTTATATTATTACTACAGGGCCCGCTATGATCGGATGCAGATCCACACTTAAAATTTCGTATTAAATTAACAATATCGTAATTAAAAAATGTTTGTTCTTACAAATTATTTAAGCAGTAAATATTGGAAAATTTTGAGATCGTTTTCAATGCTTGCTTAGCTAGCTTGCATTTAATGCAATTTAAATTTATGTTTTTTATTTTTTAAAATAGGTTGCAGGTGGAATTAGAAAATTAAAATACCCATACGAATGGGGAAATTTTTTTTCTGATTTAAAAAAAAAAAACTTCAAGTCTCAAAGACATGTGGTTTGGCCATGGCTGTGATATATCAGTCAGTCAGTCAGTCAGTCAGTGAGGACAAAGCATTTTATATATATAGATTTATATTATTTATTTATAAGTATTTATATTATTATTTATATTATTTATTTATAGGTATATATATTATTACTAGCTGACCCGGTGAACTTCGTCCCACCTATCCGTGATTCACTGTAAAAACCAGAGCTTGCAACATTTTCTCTTTTTTTCGAGCTGTCAGAAAATGAGCAGTCAGTCTCAGGCTGACACGATTGAAAACTGTTTTGAAAAGACAATTCAGCTGTGTTTTTTTTCGGCTCGCTCTTTGCTCAACCAGTGGACAACCCTTATCGGTTAGGGGGTACGAAAAATAGATGTTAGCCGATTCTCAGGCCTACAGAATATCCCCTCAAAATTTCATCCAAATCGGTCAAGTAGTTTCGGAGGAGTTTGGATACAAACACCGTGACAGCAGAATTTTATATTATATTATTTATTTATAGGTGTTTACGTGAGGGGCCCATTGCTCTGGCACCGAGCTTCCGAAAGCTCGGCCGCTCTTGCGCTCCCGTCTTTCGGGCTTCCGCACATAGTTCGTCGAGCGTGCCGACGCTCGCCCGCTCTCCGCTCCGCTGCAATCTCCGGCCGCTTCGCTGCACTATTCCGCCTCTCCTCGGCACCTTTCTTGGCAGCGATCGCCCTCTATGCTCCTCTCTACATCTTCGGCCACTGCACTCATCCGCCGCTCCCTGGCCAAGCGCATCCGCTCTCGCCTCTGATGCTCCCGCGCCCCGAGCTCGGGATAAATCCGAACGCAGTCGGCCGCTGTCGATCTCCCGCTCTCGCTTTAGCGGAGTAAAGCGGGCGGGAGCACGGCTCTATGTTTAAGTTTAGTCACCAAATGAATGCGAAATAAATCCTACGGGCGCTCCATGCCAGTGTCGACTCTCGACCCCCGAATATTTTCTAAGTCTTCTCCTTCGCGGGATATATACATATAATACTTTTCTGCTGAAATCCTTTAGCGGAGGATCCTCGCCACCCCCCTACATAAACATGGTCCTTCGAGCCGGATAAGGAAATCGTCCTCCTCAACTGCCATGACCGTGGTGAAGGTAGCGAGAAAATCCGGACAGTTGGCGTAGGAACCATTAACTCGAGCGATTTCAACGTTCGGCAATCGATGCCCCCTAGATCGAAAAGAAAGATCCGGATTGTTAGTACTGTCAATGGATGTTGAATTTGCAGCGGCTGAAGCCGGCGACTTGCGAAGAGCAGCTAATCCACGGTAGAGTTTCGCCGTGACATCGATGAAAACTTCGGATAATTCCATCCGAGTGTCACTGGAGATCTCCGCGAAATCCAATTTTTCCAGCGATGTCTGCGCAGAATCAAATGCCAGATTTTGAGAATTTATCCATTCCACTCGGACCAGGAAATCCTCATTCTGAGCCCGAACCGAGTTTTCCGTGCAAGACATTTTTCCCGAGTGTCAAGAAAAAATAAATTAAATAAAATGTCCGACCGAGTCAGAGGTACGACACACCCTGTACTTTACCGCGAAATGTAAGCGTCGCCGAAATGCAACGGAATTTGTTGTTTTAATTTGTTGTTATTGTTCTTGACGGCAAATTATTTGCCTAGAAACAGCGAAACCGAACTGTATATATGTATGTAACGGTGGCTATATGTACATATAAATATATATGTAATATGCGCTAATTAACAAAAATTAAATGCGATTCACTTTTGTTAATCTTGTTGTGCACAACACAGTTTTTGACTTTCACAGCGCGAAATGCACGAAAAATGAAGCGGCTGCGGCTGCGCAACTATTTATATATGTTCGTGTGTTTGTGACCGAATGCCAGCAAACGACAGCGACAAAAGTTGACTTTGTTTAAACGATATTAAACAATCACGTCGGGGTCACCAAAATGTTTATGGGGAAAACAACCAATATGCCACCCTTTATTTATATTAATAAAAACGCACGATAGGTTATATTAATAATGTTTGCTCTTTATTTTCGATCGATCGATGCGTGTTTGCGAAGTATAGCGAGGGTAGAGTGAAGCTCGGCTTCCAAAAATATATCAAAAAAGCAGCAGTTTACAATATGTAGTTTAAGAAAATAAAGCGCGACAGATTTAACGAAAGAAGAGGAAGGCGAAAAGAGAGAAAAGGGGAGCGCTGCAGGTGCAGCGGAACACCCATGCGCTCATGGCTAGGTGCTGGCGGTCTGCTCCGAACAATAATAATAATCCATATTAATAAATAATAATAATAATCCATAATAATAAACTGTAAATAAATAATAATAACATAATAACCAAGACCCATAAACAACAACCCAGTGATAAATATGTTCAAATTCGAACAAAACTCGCGCGCGCGCCTAAACAAGCGAAGGGGCACTCTAAACCCGAGCGCCGGCCACACTAATTCGGGCAAACCCACAGCCCGAGTGGGCACACCAAAACCAGCCAAGAGCTATATAAAGCGGGCCGCTGGCCTCAGATTAATCATTCAGTGGTCGGCGTCGACCAAGGTGGAAGTCACCAGCGAGCAGCAACCAGGCCGCAACTCAGGATTAGGAGCCAGCGGTAACAAGGACCAGACGCAAGGGACCCACAAGGGACAGACACCGGACACGAGGAGCTTTACCCGGACCAGGACGCTCGTCGCCACTCGCCGTGAACACCGCTATATAATAAACTATATAATAAACTATAATAAACTTCGTATCGATATATATATGTGCCTAGTTAAGGTTAAACTCTGCGCGTTCTCACTGGGACTCGGGTCGGGGATTCCTTTTCTAGCACCACTTTCCTGAACCAAATAAATGTCCTGGATGACCCTGGCCAGCCCTGATTACCCGAGGCTCGACTGAACGTCACAGGTGGCGCCCGAAAAGGTTTAAGTGGTGTTTAGAGGAAACCGACGCCGAGAGAGTGATGTCCAGTTGGGTATATATGGCAACAAAACCCGAACTGATAGAATACGCAAGTGAATTCGGATTGGACTCATCAGGAAAGAACGAGGATTTACGGAGAACATTGGCCGCTTTTTCGAAAAGGACGGACCACGCAGAAACAGTAAGGAAGAAGCTGACACTGCTGGCAGAAAAATACAGGAAAGAGAAAAGCCCCACCAGTAAAAACAAGGATGGACAACGAGAAGGAACCGAAAATGGAAGGAAAGAAGGAGACAGGGATAATTAACAGGGTGCGAAATTGGGATATCAGATACCAAGGGACGTCCAACCCGCTAGAATTCCTAGAAAAAATGGAGCAATGGGCAACCGGATATGGACTCCATCTGGATCAGTTGATCCAAATAATGCCATTCATACTGGAAGGGATCGCAATAGACTGGTGGAACACGACACCAACAAGGATCACCTCATGGGCGCTAGTGCGAACGGAACTGCTGGAGTACTTTTTACCGCCTCGGTACGGAGAGCAGCAGGAAACCCAGACAGAGAGAGAACGAGCCAGTAAGGGAATACGCAATGAACCTGAGGAAGCTGATGAGGTTCACGAAACTGTCGGAAACAGAAAAGCTAGACTGGGTGTACAAGAACTGCAGGAGCAAGCTGAAACTGTACGCAAGGAGGACCGGATTCACAACACTGACGGAATTCCTCAAGCTCGCCGAGGAGGTGGAGGAAATCGAGCAGATGGAAGCACAAACCGGGCAAACAGTACCACAACCGGTGAGGCAAGAAATATGCATGAGATGCGGCGGAACCGGTCATACGGCACGCACATGCGGCAACCCACCAAGGCTGTTCTGCTGGGTGTGCGGGAGAAACGGAGTCAGAACAACAGAATGTTGCCGGGCCAGGTCGGGAAACGCCGGAGGCCTGAGCGGGTAGAGCTGGCAGCTCAGGCGCGAAGAATAGGTCCAGCAGCGGGTGATATGAGGTGCGACGGCTACCAGATAGTAGCGCAATTTGGAGTAGGGTGTAGGAGTGCCAAGGGCATAATAGCCACCGGAGCGAAAAAAAGCGCGATAAGCAGAAATATGTTCCAAGATCTGAGAGAGGAAGGAAGGTGGAACAGGATGCATGCGGAGATATCACTGGCGGACGGATCTCGACAGAAGGCGATAGGAGGATTCAAGACAAACGTAGAGTTCGGAGGACAGAGATTTGAAATAACATTCATGATCCTTCCGAACGTAGAAAGAGGAATCCTCTTGGGGATGGACTTTCTGGCAGGAGCAGAGAGCGTGCTCAGATGCGGCGGATTGGAGCTGAAAATCCGGGGAGCCGAAAACGAATGGAGAAAGGAGAGACGAGACACAAGAGAGACAACGTCGCCAAGGGAGCTGTCCGAGGAGGAGTTCAATGCATTCTTGGAAGAAAATAAACGGATATTCGAGAACATGGAAGGAGTCAGTAACGCAGCCATTCACAAAATATACCTCAAGGACGACAAACCCATCAAACAGAGGTATTATCCGCGAAACCCAAAACAACAGGCAATAATCAACGAACAGGTTGATGAGTTGCTAAGCCTGGGCCTGATAGAGCGGTCACGGAGTCCATACAGCGCACCTGTAGTGCTTGTAAGGAAAAAGAATAATGAATGGATAATGTGCATCGACTACAGGTTGCTGAACGACAGTACAGAGAAGGATGCATACCCGGTACCATGTATGAACTTCATCCTCGACCAACTACGGGAAGCCAGATTCATAAGCACCATAAGCATAAGCATTGAAATCAGGCTACTGGCAAATCCCAATGGAGGAGAAGAGCAGACAATATACGGCATTTACGGTACCAGGGCGAGGGCTTTTCCAATGGACTGTAATGCCATTCGGGCTGACCACAGCGCCGGCAACGTTCCAAAGACCACTGGATAACGTCATCGGACCAGAAATGGAGCCATTTGCCTTCGCATACTTGGACGACATAATCGTGATAGGACGAACCAAAGAAGAACACCTGGAAAAACTGAAAGAGGTATTCAAGAGATTGCAACAAGCAAACCTACGGATCAACCCGGACAAATGCAAATTTTTCCAAAAGGAGTTAAAATACCTGGGATACGTAGTAAGCGACCAGGGCATCCGAACGGACCCCGAAAAGGTAGCAGCAATCAAAGACTTACCAGCCCCGAAGACCACTAAAGAGGTGCACAGCTTTCTCGGAATGGCCTCATGGTATAGGAGGTTCATACCAAAGTTTACCGAACAAGCGGTAGCACTACAGGAGTTAATCCGGAAGGGAAAAAGGTTCGAATGGAGCGATCGTCACCAAGAATCCTTTGACAGCCTAAAGGAAAGCCTCACAAGAGCACCAATACTGGTATGCCCGGACTTTACCAAACAGTTCAAACTGCAGACGGACGCCAGCGACGTGGGCATCGGAGCCGTACTGACCCAAGAACCAGAGGACGGGGAACATGTCATATCTTTTGCCAGCCGGAAGTTCAGTAAGCCGGAGCAAAACTACAGCGCAACGGAAAAGGAATGTCTAGCAATCCATTGGGGCATCGGAAAATTTAAGATGTACCTGGAAGGATACCAATTCATAGTGGTGACAGACCATATGGCGCTTAGGTGGCTGAATTCAATCAAGAGCCCGGCAGGAAGGATAGCACGATGGGCATTGGGACTTCAGCCATACTGCAGGGGGACCCACAAAACACGGAGTTCCAAAGAGAAGGAAAACGTCTATACAAACTGAGCCAAGTCAGAAGGGACTAACACCCATTAGAAACTGTGCGTGCCAGAAGAGGAAGTACAACAGATTCTAACGGAAAATAACTGCAGGGAGAAACAGGACACATGGGGATGTTCAAGACGGCGAGAAGGATAAGAACTAAGTACTTCTGGCCGCGACTATTATTATTATTATTACAAAGGCCTTGCTGCACTGCGACCAGATTTTAGTTTTTTTGCCGGCCTGTAGGATTAGGGAAGAGGCCCTATACCTAGGCTTTTAATGAAAGAGAGCACTTTGGTAAGGTCTATTTGTTCCCAAATCCTGTAGGGGGGAATAAGTTCACCTCCTAGATGTTGAAGTCGACGTCTGATTAGCGATGGGCACTCACATAGAATATGTTCTGATGTTTCTTGCTCCATCTCGCAGAATCTGCAGGTGTCGATTTCTGAAAGTTTTAATTTCTTAAGGTGATACCTAAGGTTGCAGTGACCCGTTAGGTAGCCCGTTAGAGTGCGAATTTCGCTCTTTGGTAGGTTGATGATGCGTTTTGATCGCGTCATCTGGGGGACGAGAAATTGTTTGGCTTGTCTCAGCCCTGCACTGTCGGTCCAGTGACGATTTATCTCTGTTTCCTCCCATTTCCTGAGCAGTTCTCTATTGTGTCCTTTCGATAGTCCACAGAACGGCTCAGGGCCGATGAAAGGTGTCATCGCCCCGCGTTTAGCTAGGGAGTCTGCCTGGCACCCAGCCCACCGTTAGGGTGTTTTTGGAGGCAAGGGCGTTCAGTTGCTGGAAACACTTCTCTACAAGTCCGGATGAGATCGTAAAGGAACTCAGCGCTATGAGCGCTGCCTGACTGTCAGAGAAGATGTAAATCCGTGCGCCTTGCATTTTCCTGCGAAGGCATTCACGAGCACAGATTTCTATGGCGTGTATCTCTGCTTGGAAAATGGTTGGAGACTTTCCCATGGCTATGGATTTTTTTGAACCTTGGTCCGAAAATGCCAGCCCCGGTGTCACCGTTTTCCAGTTTCGACCCGTCAGTGTACCACGTTTGTGATCCACTGGGCAGAGATATTGATTTTGTTTTCCATTCATTCCTAGTGTACAAGACTACTGAGAAATTTCTGTGGAAAACGAGTTTTGGTTTCTGCTCGTCAGTTACGCGCAGAATGGGCTCATTTATTAGGGGCTCAAGGACCCTAAGATGCCCGGTAAGATCACCACTTTTTATATTGGTGATGTTTTGAAGGCGAAGTGCCCCCAGGCAGGCCTCCTTTTCAATGTAATTGGTAAAGGGGGTATGCCAGTTATGACTCCTAGTGCTGCAGTGGGACATGTCCGGATGGCTCCGGTGATGCCTATGCAGACCAGTCGTTGTAATTTAGTAAGTGCAGCCGCAGCTGTCCTCTGGTAAGATTCCGTCCACCAAGCAAGAGATGCATAGGTTAAGATCGGTTTTACCACAGTGTTAAAAGACCAGTAGATCATTTTGGGACTTAGGCCCCATGTTCTACCGTAAAGCCTGTTGCAAGCAAAGTGTGCTCGAGTGGCTTTGTTTATTGTCTTTTCCAGGTGTGCATTCCAGTTGAGTTTGGAGTCAAGTGTGACTCCTAGGTAGTTGGCCTCAACCGAAAAGTCGATGATGGACCCATTTAGGGATGGTCTTTTTAAGGAGAGAGACCTTTTCCTGGTAAATGGGACTGAAACTGTTTTTGATGGGTTTATGGACAGTCCTTTGTCCTGACACCATCCGTTGGCTATATTAAGGGCTTGCTGCATGCGGTCCGAGATGGTTTGCTCATGCCAGCCCACTATATAGATGACTAGATCATCAGCGTAGCCTTGAGTGGGAAACCCTAAGTTGTTGAGCTCGTATAGTAGCTCGTCAATGACCAGAGTCCACAGGAGAGGAGAGAGTACTCCCCCTTGAGGGCACCCCCTTGTGGCTGTGATTGAGGTCATAGTTCCTCCAAGGTCTACAGTTATGATTCTGGATTTAAGCATTTCCAGATGATAGTGATAGGTGTAGAGACATTCTTTCGTACAAGAGAGGCACGTATAGCCTCATATGACGTGTTGTCGAAAGCTCCTGAGATGTCTAAGAAGGCACCTAGTGCTATCTGTTGAGCGCCAATGGCCTTTTCAATGGTTGTTGTAAGGCAGTGTATGGCGGTCTCAGTTGATTTACCAGCTTGATACGCATATTGGTATTTGTGTAGGGGTAGTTCCTTGAGATTCACCTCCCTTATATGCTGGTCAATTATCTTCTCCATCGTTTTAAGGAAGAAGGAGCTAAGGCTAATCGGTCTATATGATTTGGGCAATTGGGAATCTTTCTTCCCTGCCTTTGGGATAAACACGACTTTTACTTTAGCCCAGTTGCTTGGTATGTGTCCAAGCAGGAGACTGGCTCGAAATAGACGGACCAGGGGGAGTGCGATCAGGTGCAGTCCCCGCTGCAACAGGCATGGATATATACCATCCGGTCCGGGTGATTTGTATGGGCTGAAACTTTGTAATGCCCATTGTACGCTATTTTGATGAAACATCCTATAGGGCATGTTTCCAACACGTTCTGAGCGATGGGGGGTTCCCCTCTCAGCCCCATTGGAGTCTGCCACCATAGTCATATGCAGGTGTGGGCACTCTCCAGTCTCAGAGAGGTAGGTTGGTGCCTCTCTCTGTGAGATGGGTTGCTCCACAGCCACACCCCCAGGAAAGTGAGTGGCCAGGAGTAGGCTACTCGTCTCCTTTGGGTTGTTTGTGTATGTTCCATCCGGCTTTTTCAGCGTGCAGATGCCGTTTGAGTGGTCATTGGAGAGGGCAGCCTAACAGCTTCCGGGAGAGATGAGATCTGCCCGCAGTGTTGACGCCAAGTAGCCCGTTTTGACTTTCTCAGCTCTTTATTATAGAGCGTTAAAGCAGATGTGTAGGAGTCCCATGAGGCCCTCCCACTCCTCGCCTTATTGAAGAGCCTGCGCGCAGCTTTTTTGAGATCGTCAAGGCTTTTGTTCCACCAGGGAACAGCCCTTCCGGTCTTGCGTACCTTTTGGTCGCAGCTGGCGTGATATGCTGATTCAACATTTGTATGAAGCACAGTAGCTTCACGCTCTAACTCGTCTATAGATATTATCGGACGGGTTGAGCAGTCTCTGGATTGCTCAAGTTCAAAACAGAAGAGATCCCAGTTGGTTTTCCTGGGATTTCTGGTGACTAGGCTACATTGCAAGGCGCATCCTATGTCAAATCTAATGTGTTGGTGATCTGACATAGTGATCTCACTTGCAACGTGCCAGTTTGAGACAACGGACAACATATTTTTACTACAGAGAGTCAGGTCAAGAACCTCCTCTCTAATGGCATTAATAAATGTGGGTTCGCTACCCTGGTTTAGTAATCCTATGTTATTACTAATAATATATTCAAGAAGGTACTCACCCCTCTTGTTGATGTCACTGCTCCCCCAGACCGTGTGATGTGCATTGGCATCACAGGCGATTATCGATCTGAGCCGGTTTCTCTGGCAGTGCTCTATCAGGGCACAAGTAGCCGTGTTCTGCGTTGTTTCGCGGTGGAAGACGCGCCAGTCTCCCACGCTTAGGCCACTGTTTTGGCCTTCAATAAGGTCCAGAACCTCCGACGTCTTCATGTCCGCATTAGGCGGACACTAAGTTGTTGAGCTCATATAGTAGCTCGTCGATGACCAGAGTCCACAGGAGAGGAGAGAGTACTCCCCCTTGAGGGCATCCCCTTGTGGCTGTGATTGAGGTCATAGTTCCTCCAAGGTCTACAGTTATGATTCTGGATTTAAGCATTTCCAGAATCCACCTAGTGATAGGTGTAGAGACATTCTTTCGTACAAGAGAGGCACGTATAGCCTCATATGACGTGTTGTCGAAAGCTCCTGAGATGTCTAAGAAGGCACCTAGTGCTATCTGTTGAGCGCCAATGGCCTTTTCAATGGTTGTTGTAAGGCAGTGTATGGCGGTCTCAGTTGATTTACCAGCTTGATACGCATATTGGTATTTGTGTAGGGGTAGTTCCTTGAGATTCACCTCCCATATATGCTGGTCAATTATCTTCTCCATCGTTTTAAGGAAGAAGGAGCTAAGGCTAATCGGTCTATATGATTTAGGCAATTGGGAATCTTACTTCCTGCCTTTGGGATAAACACGACTTTTACTTTAGCCCAGTTGCTTGGTATGTGTCCAAGCAGGAGACTGGCTCGAAATAGACGGACCAGGGGGAGTGCGATTAGGTGCAGACCCCGCTGCAACAGGCATGGATATATACCATCCGGTCCGGGTGATTTGTATGGGCTGAAACTTTGTAGTGCCCATTGTACGCTATTTTGATGAAACATCCTATAGGGCATGTTTCCAACACGTTCTGAGCGATGGGGGGTTCCCCCTCTCAGCCCCATTGGAGTCTGCCACCATAGACACTTGCAGGTGTGAGCACTCTCCAGTCTCAGAGAGGTAGGTTGGTGCCTCTCTCTGTGAGATGGGTTGCTCCACAGCCACACACCCAGGAAAGTGGGTAGCCAGGAGTAGGCTACTCGTCTCCTTTGGGTTGTTTGTGTATGTTCCATCCGGCTTTTTCAGCGTGCAGATGCCGTTTGAGTGGTCTTTGGAGAGGGCTTTTTGCAGCCTAACAGCTTCCGGGAGAGATGAGATCTGCCCGCAGTGTTGACGCCAAGTAGCCCGTTTTGACTTTCTCAGCTCTTTATTATAGAGCGTTAAAGCAGATGTGTAGGAGTCCCATGAGGCCCTCCCACTCCTCGCCTTATTGAAGAGCCTGCGCGCAGCTTTTTTGAGATCGTCAAGGCTTTTGTTCCACCAGGGAACAGCCCTTCCGGTCTTGCGTACCTTTTGGTCGCAGCTGGCGTGATATGCTGATTCAACATTCCTATGAAGCACAGTAGCTTCACGCTCTAACTCGTCTGTGGATGTTATCGGACGGGTCGAGCAGTCTCTGGATTGCTCAAGTTCAAAACAGAAGAGATCCCAGTTGGTTTTCCTGGGATTTCTGGTGACTAGGCTACATTGCAAGGCGCATCCTATGTCAAATCTAATGTGTTGGTGATCTGACATGGTGATCTCACTTGCAACGTGCCAGTTTGAGACAACGGACAACATATTTGTACTACAGAGAGTCAGGTCAAGAACCTCCTCTCTAATGGCATTAATAAATGTGGGTTCGCTGCCCTGGTTTAGTAATCCTATGTTATTACTAATAATATATTCACCCCTCTTGTTGATGTCACTGCTCCCCAGACCGTGTGATGTGCATTGGCATCACAGGCGATTATCGATCTGAGCCGGTTTCTCTGGCAGTGCTCTATCAGGGCACAAGTAGCCGCCGTAGGCACCTCCTCCGAGTCACCGGGTTGATAGGCGGAGGCCAACACTGCCTTCTGCTCGCCGTGGGCGGTGGATATTTTAGCCCAAACCGCCACCAGGTCCTCAGTTATTAACTGTGAAAGGGGAACAAATGTTAGATTTTTTGTTAATTAACAACGCCGTTCTAGGGCGAGGTTGGTCATTTGCAAACAGCAACTTACCGGATGGGGTGCTAAGCCCCCGGACACGTCCTGCATTTATCCAGGGCTCCTGGATGAACGCTATGTCCATTGTAGCGAACCTCTCGCAAAGTACGTCGGATGCGGCCTTTGCGTGGTGGAGGTTCGCTTGGAGACGTCGGAGGTGTCTCCTGGTTTTAGGGGGAGTGGGGAGAGGGGGAGAGGACATTAGTCCGCCCTCTTGCGGCCCCTGGCCGCCATCTTCCGGCTGCGGTTGGTGCCTAGAAGGGCCTCCTCCTCTTGTATGCGCCTCGCACCCTTGGGTACGCGCCCGGTGCCTCGAGTGGGGCGCCCGGTTCCGCGCGTAATGCGCCCATGGAGTGGAGGGCGCAGGATTTTCCGCGGTGCTGCGGGCTCTTGAGCGACTGCAGTGCCCTGTGGTGTCGATGCAGCCATAACAGGAGCACTGGCATTTGAGCAGGTGGGCTTCTCCGTTGCGGGAACGGGAGCCGCTGCCTGTCTCTTCGCCTGCATATCGGCCTTTGGCTTTAGAGAAGCCGTGCCAAAAGCAAAGTTGAGCCGATGCCCCAGCGCTTTTAATCGGTTGGCGGAAACCGGGTCTAGCGCGATCGTCAAGACAGCCGTGTTTTGCCTCATCTCACGGTGGAAGACCCGCCAGTCTCCCACTCGCAGGCCAGTGTTCTGGCCTTCAATGAGGTTTAAAACCTCTGCTGTCTTCAATTCCGCATTTGGAAGCGGGAAGTAGCCGACATAGACGGCGGCACGTGGTGCCTCTGCCTCGGGGACTACTTTGAGGTGGGCGTCTTTCCACAGCCGGAGCTTTGGCACCTCTGTGCTCAGCCACTCAGCCGTCTCTGCGTTCCCACACGTGATTGCCATCCACCCTGGTCGAAACGTGCAGCCAGAGAACAGCGGCTTCACAGAGCCGTGTCTCATGGCCATCACTCTCGCTAGGATGGCAGACTGGATGCTGTTCAGCTGATCCGTCGTAAAGAGCTGTTGAGGGTAGTCGGCAGGGAGTATCGCCATCTTCGATGAGCTGGCAACGTCCCTGTAGGAGGGCATGACACCGACTTGGGGTGATTGCTCCTGTATCTGCTGCCCAGCCTCAGCTACAGCTGCGGATGTGGAGGCTACTGGAGCCTCCGTGGCAGGCGGTGCAGTCGCAAGGCCACCCCTCGTCAAGGCACTGGGTGCCGCGGTTTTTATCATGGCCCTCTTGGTCGACACCTCCTCTGGGGTCGCGTTAGCCGATCTTACCCATTTCTTAGTCGCGCCACTCTTGCTGGGCTCTACCCTTGGAGGGTCCATAACCTTCTGAGCGAGCCTTTTGGCCTCCTCCATGGGAATGCCGTTTGCAAGGTGTCTGCGCAACCTTTTCCTAGCGGCGCCCGATAGGGCGATCCGCTTGGGCTTGTTCACCTTGGGAGAGGCGAGAAGGGCTTCTTCCTCTTCTTTGGTGATTGTGTCGGTGCCAGAGCCTTGTGAACATACGTCCATGGCTACTTCGGGCTCCCGGATTTGTTCGATATCGATCGATTTGGGGCTGCTAGAGCACCCTGTTACTGTGTTTATACTTTCAATGGTTTCCATAGATTGGTCCCACGAGTAATGAGGAAGGAAGTATCCCCCGGGGCAGAGCCTCATACCCCGGATCGGGCGCTTGTACGACCGGAGGTGCCAGGTATCCGGAAGCCACCGTTAAAAGACACACTGACGTAGTGCCATTCATCACAGGGGCACGGTACGGTAACACCGGTGATTACGGGTTTTTTCGAGTTGTGCTCTCTAGATCCGCCATATTTAGTCTAGAGCAGGGGCACCTCGAGCAGGATGTGGTTCTTCACCACGTATGGTCGGTCTTTAGTAGTCGGCATGTGACTGCCAACCACCACTAGCTGAGTAGGATCGACGAGGCGACAAGCGCACACGCTTCACCCACCCAGCCCTAGCCCCCTTGGCCGCGACTAACAAAAGACGTAAGGAACTTCGTACGGGGTTTTAAAAGCTGCCAGCGATATAAAGTGGCGCAGCAAATAGCAGCAGGAAAAATGTTGACCAAGGTCGCGGAAGCCCCCTGGTAAACAGAACTAATGCTGGCTTTCAACAGCAGCACGTTGGAGTCCACCAAATATAGCCCAGCGCAGATAGTGCTAGGCATAGAATTACGAATACCCAACACGGTATTCGATACGGAGACGGAAGGCTCAGGGATGAAAGAAGAAAGCGTAGAGGAACGATGGAAACGGATAGAAAGCCTACGGAAAGAGGCTGCAGGGCACATGGGAAAAGCAGCGGAACAGCAAAAACGCCAGTACGATTTGCGGAAGAGAGAGTGGAAACCAGCAAGAGGGGAACTCGTGTGGTGCAAGACACACCACTTATCCAACGCAGCGGAAAAATTAAACGCAAAACTAGCCCCAAAATACGGCGGCCCTTGGAAAGTGACAGGGTTCGTGTCTCCGGTGATCCTGACAGTTCGGAACCAAACAACACGAAAAACAAAACGAATATATATAGGGGACACAAAACCGCACATAAGCGAAGACACAAACCATCACGAACACGATCAATCGACTATCGGAACAAGGAATATCGATATATCGACACCAGGACCAATACAGGGGCAAAATGACGGATTCGAGCCACCAACGCCAACGGGCACACTAAGGAGGGAAAGCCAAAGAGAAGACAAGCACACTAAAAGGCGGAGAAGGCCTATATAAGCAGAGCCAGAAGCAGTCAGAGCCACAGAAGGCGAGCGGCAGCAAACATGAACAAGTTCAAGTTGAGCGTCGAACGGTTCAGGAAGAGCCACACCAAGGCGAAGGAGGGCTAGCCCGGTCAAAGCTGATCGAGCCGCCGGCGCAGGGCACAACCCGAAAGAGGACGGCGCCACCAAAAATGGCACCGCCACGACGACCGGCGGGTCAAGGAGGAGGGAGTGACGCAGCGTCCTCACGGCTGACGGAGACCGTCCAGGGAGGCCGAAGCAGCACGACTGGTTATCCGGAGACCGGGAGACCACCGGCGGCGAGGGAGGCGACCCGTGACGGAAGGGCCCAGCAGACGGAGCTCGTCCGAAGGATCCAATCCGGTACGACCCACCCACAAGGCCAGAGGGGTACAGACTATCCCGCAACGGTCCCGATGCAGACGGGGATCGTCAAACAGGGCCGGAACGGGAATGCCAGAACCCCAACGGGAAACACTGGCAGAGCGAGAGAGGTGAACAACGAAGGAAAGGCCCAACCGATGACGGAGACCGTCCAAAGGGGTCGGACCAGAAAAGCGCATCTTCCGAGGAGTAACGGTGGACACCCACGGAGCAGCCAAGGAACAAGAACAACGAAACAACCGATGACAACAACAGGACCGACAACAGGACAAAGCCATGGAAAACGAGCAGCGGAGACACCAACCACTCCAATAAACTTCCGAACAGCCGCAATCATGGGCACGGCAACGATGGACACAACGCCGCGGGATAATTCACCGGATAGAGACGTTCTGGAGCACCACAGCGACAACACAGTAAACGAACTGGGATGGACGATGCCAGCGGGAGCCCGAATCTCGGATGAGATGATGAAAAAAATAAGGGCGAACCTAGCACAGAAGAAGAAAAGGACCCAACAGCGCTGGTTGGAGAAAGACGGAAACGCATTTTGGCGCATTACGTCCAACAGGGGAATTTTTGTGACGATAAATCTTCACTTCCCAAAGGAGGGGGGAGTGTGACCCGAGGCGCGCACAAATAACTAAATAATAAATAATAATAAACTAAATAAATAATAAATAATAATAAACTAAATAAATAATAAATAATAATAAACTAAATAAATAATAAATAATAATAAACTGTAAATAATAATCAATAATAAACTGTAAATAAATGATAAGACACCATAATAATAATAAATAAAATAATAATAATCCATAATAATAAATAAAAATAATAATCCATAATAATAAACTGTAAATAAATAATAATAACAAATCCATAATAGCCAAGACCCATAAACAACAACCCAGTGATAAATAAGTTCAAATTCGAACAAAACTCGCGCGCGCGCCTAAACAAGCGAAGGGGCACTCTAAACCCTAGCGCCGGCCACACTAAGTCGGGCAAATCCCGAGCATCGGCCACACTAATTCGTGCAAACCCACAGCCCGAGCGGGCACACCAAAAGCAGCCAAGCGCTATATAAAGCGGGCCGCTGGCCTCAGATTAATCATTCATTGGTCGGCGTCGACCAAGGTGGAAGTCACCAGCGAGCAGCAACCAGGCCGCAACTCAGGATTAGGAGCCAGCGGTAACAAGGACCAGACGCAAGGGACCCACAAGGGACGGACACCGGACACGAGGAGCTTTACCCGGACCAGGACGCTCGTCGCCACTCGCCGCGGACACCGCCCGTCTTCGTATCCTGTTGCATTATACACTGTCAAGAAACTAATAAACTTCGTATCGATATATATATAAGCCTAGTTAAGGTTAAACTCAGCGCGTTCTCACTGGGACTCGGGTCGGGGATTCCTTTTCTAGCACCACTTTCCTGAACCAAATAAATGTCCTGGATGACCCTGGCCAGCCCTGACTACCCGAGGCTCGACTGAACGTCACAAAGTGGCTCGCGAGGATGCTCCGAAATGTTCGGAACGAACCCGCGAACCTCCCGGACTTCAGAGAGAAGAATGGCCAGTTGTATCGCCGCATCGGGTTGCGACCAGAAGAGGAGGAGTACACACCATGGAAGCTCTGCGTAGGAAGCGACTACCGGCAGCGAGTCATCAAGGAGTGTCACGACCACCCTACCGCCGGACACTTGGGAATCCGGAAGACCAGCAACCGCGTGGCCCAGCGCTACTACTGGCCGGGCCAGTCGCCCGCTACGTCCGCCGATGCCAGAGCTGCCAGAAGTATAAGGTGAGCCAGGAGAAGCCCGCAGGCAAGATGTTCACACGAGTAGTCGAGGAGGATCCATTCCACGTCCTCTGTGCGGACTTCGTGGCCCGCTTCCTCGTTCCAAACACAATGCTATTGGTGTTCCTGGACGCTTTCAGCAAGTGGTTGGAGCTAGTCCCACTGAGGAAAGCAACCGGAACCCACCTCGAGCGTGCCTTTCGGGAAAGAATCTTGAGCAGAATTAGCGTCCCCAGGACCTTCGTGTGTGACAGTGGCACCCAGTTTACGGGTCGCTCGTTCAGGAATTTCTGCAAGTCTCTGGGCATGGAGCTGCAGCATACGGACCCGTACACGCCGAGGCAAAACCCAACCGAGAGGGCCAACCGGACGATCAACACGATGATCGCCCAATATCTGGATGGAGGCCAGCAAAACGAGTGGGACCAGCTATTGCCGGAAATATCTTTGGCCATCAACAGCAGTATTTCCGACACCACGGGCTTCAGTCCAGCGTTCCTGACGCAAGGACGCGAACCGCGGCTACCAAGGAACCTATACGACGAGGTCACACCTGGTCGAGGCACCCCGGAGGTGGTCCCGACCGAGCGGAGCGAGCAACTCCGAACAATCTTCGACGTCGTACGGAACAACGCCGCAGCCGACCAAGGGTGACACTACAACCTACGCCGGAGGACATGGCGTCCTTTAGTGCTCGATCTTTAGTGCTCGTAAAACGCCACTCCCTGTCCAATGCAGCCGAGGGATTCGCCGCCAAGCTGGCCGCGAAGTACGAGGGACCCTTCCGAGTCGCAAAGTTCCCGTCGCACAACATCGTGCAGCTCATCGTCCCCGGCAGCCGCCGGCGGAAAACGGCCAGCCTGGGCCAACTGAAGCCCTATCACGAGGGAGAAACTGATGAGGAAAGGGACCTGGGAGAGGAGGACAACAATACGTCGAACGTCGCGACCAAGGACACTCAACCGCCGGAGGAGGAAGAAAGCCAGAGGGAGCCACCGCCGCCCGTTAGGTCCCCGGAGACCCCAGGACGCCGCTAACGCCCGAAGCCGCGTCCAGGGGGAAGGAGACCATGTTTTCGCAGGGGCCACTTGCTGACAGGCGCGCCTGTCCAACGACTCGACCCCGAAAGAGTCCAGCCGCGTTTCCGACGTCAACGCATCCGGCACCCCTGCCCGTTTGTGCGCCACCAATCAGCGCCCACGCCGACGCCAACGCATCCGGCACCACTGCCCGGATCCGCGTCCAGGCGCCACCGACGCCAATAATCGACGCCAATAAATCCGGCCCCTGCACGGATTTGCGCCACCGAGCTGCGCCCCCGCCGCCGTCACCCGACGGCCACGCATGCAGCACCTACTGCCTGGATCCACGTCTTTCGAGCCGTCGCTGACGAAACCAGCGCCACCGCCCGACGCCATGGACGGTGAACCGCCAGCCGCCAGGTACCAGTGGCCCGAGGATCGGCCATTATACCGGGAAGAAATCCGGGCGGAGCTACTCGAACCGCCAGGCCTGGTCCCAGTCCCAATGCCAAACGAGGACGGCGAGTTCGCGTGGATGGCCGCCGCTGTGGAGGAGCTCCTCGAGGGAAACCGACGCCCCTACCCCGACGATGAAAGAGTCATCGAGCTGCCACCGCAGGAAGATTCTCCCCGAGCCCTTGACGAAGGGACACCCCCGGCCAGCGACGACTATGACGTAGAGACCGCTCTCCGCGAATGCTTCGGGGACTTGCCCCCAGAATTATTCGGCGAGATGCCCCGTGCGGCAAGACCCAGGCCCCCCGGAGCCACCTACGAGGTGATATCCGACGAGGAGTGTGACGCGCAGACGCGCACAAATATAGTTATAATAGAGGAATAAGGAATGGAATTGATCTAGATTTGAATTTAAACAAGATCCGCGCGCGCGCGCCAATCACGGGCAAATGGGCACACTGGACCAAGGGAGCTGGTCACACCCGGATCGGGCAAATCTGGGAGCGGTCCCCGACTTAAGTCTCTCTCTCGCTCTGGCCGACCTAGCGGTCCCCAGTTAGGGTTCTCTCGCTCGCTCTTGCGGTCGACCTAGCGGTCCCCGAGGCTTCTCTCTCGCTCTGGCCGACCTAGCGGTCCCAAGTTAGGGTTCTCTCGCTCGCTCTTGCGGTCGACCTAGCGGTCCCCGAGGCTTCTCTCTCGCTCTGGCCGACCTAGCGGTCCCAAGTTAGGGTTCTCTCGCTCACTCTTGCGGTCGACCTAGCGGTCCCCGAGGCTTCTCTCTCTCTCTGGCCGACCTAGCGGTCCCAAGTTAGGGTTCTCTCGCTCGCTCTTGCGGTCGACCTAGCGGTCCCCGCGGCTTCTCTCTCGCTCTGGCCGACCTAGCGGTCCCAAGTTAGGGTTCTCTCGTTCGCTCTTGCGGTCGACCTAGCGGTCCCCGAAGCTCCCGCTCTCTCTCTGGCCGACCTAGCGGTCCCCAAGTAACTCTCGCTCGTGGATGATCGAGCGGCCCCGAGCATAGTCATTCTTCCCGCGGACATCGACGACCCGGACGGGAAGGACATCCCGGCACCCAATCACGGCGTTCCAGAGCGGCGAGATCCGGCAGGACATGAAGTCATTATGAAGTGTAAATTTTAAGATAATAAAGATTACGATGGTGTACGGCATAACCTCCAGCTTTCTACTCTGGGAATGGGTCGGAATCTCTTTCAGCTACCACAACTGAAACAAATAAATGTCTGCGACGACCCTGGGCCACCCCTGAGCTGCCCGAAACATCGACTAACCGTCACAGTGGCGCCCGAACAGTAGTAGTGGTTGCAATGAAAGAACGACATCTGGAAAGAACGATCTGGAAAAGAGAGTATACGGAAGAAGCGGATGAAGAAGGACAGAAAGTGGAAAAGCGAAGACCAAAGGAAACGGTCAGAGAAGCAGACTGAAGAAAGAGTACGGATCACGGAGAAGAATATGGAGCGAAAGATAAACGTGGAGATCCTAGACCGGATACGAACCTGGGGAATACGGTAGATTGTACAACCAATCCACTGGAGTTTATTCGGAAGATGGAGAATTGGGCGACGCCATTCGGCATCCATTACGACGAATTGGTGCAGTCAATGCCATTCGTTTTGGAAGACGCCGCGATTGATTGGTGGATCTGCACGCCAATCAAAATAAACAGTTGGGCGGTGCTGACGGGAGAGATGGTGGAGTACTTCTTGCCTAGAAGATACCAGGAGCAACTTAAGGAACAAGTTACTTAGCGTAGACAAGGAAAGTCGGAACCATCGAGGGCATACGCGCTGGAGTTAATGAAGATGATGAGATTCACGGATTACACGGAAAAGGAAAAAGTGGACCGGGTTTATTATAATTTCAGAAGCGAGATAAAGCTAAATATACGGAGAACGGGGTTTAAAACACTCCCCGAGTTCCTAAAGTTAGCAGGAGTAGTCGAGATTATCGAATCAGAAAGTCTCGAACACTCACAGTACAGACTCAGCCCAGAGATCTGCGTGGGATCCGACGGTACGGTGCAGCGTAATATAGCCACCAAAGCCATCGATTACTGTGAAACGGCGGCGAACCAACCGGAGCAGACAGCCCAGGTAGTTCGAGACCCATGGATCGCGCTGGAAGGTAGAGATACCGCGGTGTGCATGAGGTCAGCCGTTGGGAAAGACTATATAGAACAACTGGAGGAAGTCAACGTGGAGCATGAAGAAGAGGGCATCACAAGGCAGACATACGAGGTGGATAGGGGGCCGGATCAAGGTAAAGAGGTTGGAGCTGAATCTGGAGAGCAAGAGCAGATGAAGACAGGAGGGAAGGAGGACACAGATCAAGCAGAGACGGTCGGAGAAGGTGTGTCGATCGAGAGGATTTTCCGGAAAACGATAGAACCGGAACTGGAAGAGGCCAATGGCACAAAGACACCGCGGCAACCACTAGCCGAACAAGCAGCACCCGACAAGAGGGACACGGCGATGAAGACAACGGCAACAGAAACAGGCGAGTGGGAATGGAAGCAGGGTAGTAATGTAACCTGGAGAAGCGTTTTCGACAGGGGGAAGCAATTACGGTGAGGTATCACACCGTCTCCTAAGCGAGGGGGGAGTGTGACGCGCAGACGCGCACAAATATAGTTATAATAGAGGAATAAGAAATGGAATTGATCTAGATTTGAATTTAAAGAAGATCCGGAGGAGGCAACGGGCACACTAGCCTTGGCCACGGGCTATATAAAGCGGGCGGCTGGCCTCATATCGTCACTCAGCAGCCGCCAGCGATTGTAGGCAGAGCAGCAAAGTCACTTTTGGTAAGCCGGACCAGTAGGTGGTAAATATATTGTAGTTAGAAGTAGTTTCTAGTTAGTAGCTTCTGTAGCTCGGAGCAGACCTAGCGGTACCCGACTTAAGTCTCTCTCTCGCTCTGGCCGACCTAGCGGTCCCAAGTTAGGGTTCTCTCGTTCGCTCTTGCGGTCGACCTAGCGGTCCCCGAAGCTCCCGCTCTCTCTCTGGCCGACCTAGCGGTCCCCAAGTAACTCTCTCGCTCGTGGATGATCGAGCGGCCCCGAGCATAGTCATTCTTCCCGCGGACATCGACGACCCGGACGGGAAGGACATCCCGGCACCCAATCACGGCGTTCCAGAGCGGCGAGATCCGGCAGGACATGAAGTCATTATGAAGTGTACATTTTAAGATAATAAAGATTACGATGGTGTACGGCATAACCTCCAGCTTTCTACTCTGGGAATGGGTCGGAATCTCTTTCAGCAACCACAACTGAACCAAATAAATGTCTGCGACGACCCTGGGCCACCCCTGACCTGCCCGAAACATCGACTAACCGTCACAGGAGGACGCACCCGCCCCCGGATTCCCCGAGGAGGACGACGACGTGTTCGAGATCTTCGACTCCCTCGCCGAGGACTACGAGCCCCAACGAATCCGGGACCCTAGGGCACAGCCGCGGGATGGGGCATCACGAGGACCACCGCCATCCTATGAGAGCCTCTTCGGGACAGGCCCCTACAATGCCGACCCAGAAGTCCGCCTCCCTGCGGTACGGTGCCAGGCCATCCGGACGCAGCCCCACTTCCCCTCCATCCAGGAGTACGAAGACGGCGTCGCCCGCCACCGGTCAGAGCTACTACACGCGGAGCTCGAGGACGAACGACCGGCCCCTCGGCAGGAGCCATCGCCTCCCCGCGACAACAGGAGGCCCCGACGCCCCGTTCCATGGGCAGACTCCGAGAGCGAGGACTCGGAGGGGACAGGGTCTCCGCTTCACCGCCCTCGCCATGAGCCATGGGTGCGGCGCCGGAGGAGTGGACCACCCCGAATGGATCCCTCCCAGCCCGACTCATCCGGAGGATCCAGCTACGTGTCCCGGGGATCCGACGGACGGCCCTCCTGTACCGGGAGGAAAAGCAAGGTCAGCGCTTTAGGGTGCACATTAGCACCAATCACCGAGTAGGGGTCTACGTGCTCCCCTCTCGGAGGTAGGCCGCCGACCCCGCCGCCGCATCTCCGCCCCGTCCTTGCCGCCATACCCTCGCCTCGTCACCACGTCCCGACTCACGGCCCAAGACTCGACTCCGCCGTCCCGCGCTATCGCGCCTGCAAAAACCAGACCCTGAGCCGCCGCTGCCAGGGTCTCACGGCGCCAACGCCACGCCACGTCACAAAATTCAAACCAAACCGTCACGGCAAAGTTTACCAGACCAACGAAAACCCACGGCGATCGGCTATCAATAAACCGCCACGCCAAAGTTGCCAGACCCACGCAAGGTTGCCAGACCGACGAGAACCCCGGCGATCACTATCGATAGCCAAGGAAAATCGATCGTCGGAACTACAACCAAAAAGCAAACCGAGACTTCGCAAAACACACGTGCAGAAAAGATGCCACCTCGCCGCCAACGGGTACCACCACCGGGACTGCGTCCCGCCTCGCCCCCAGCAGCACGGCTCCGCCGACGGGCACCACCGCCGGGACCCCGTCCCGTCTCGCCACCAGCAGCTCGGCGCCGGAAGCAGACACCACCGCCGGGACCCCGTCCCGTCTCGCCACCAGCAGCTCGGCGCCGCCAGCGGACACCACCGCCGGGACCCCGTCCCGTCTCGCCACCAGCAGCTCGGCGCCGGAAGCAGACACCACCGCCGGGACCCCGTCCCGCCCCGGCACCAGCAGCACATATCCGGCCGAACACGGCGCAGCGCGCCGCGGACCAGGAACCGCAAGAGGTAGAGCGCATCACGCTCCCACTAATGCCCGCATTGCACCGGATACACCGTAACCTCGACCGGGTGCGCCACGCCGCCCGGAGCTGCGCACCGGCTCAAACCGCCATCAGGACCTGCGTCGCGGATCCGACGCACCAGGACGTACGATCGACCCTTCACCCCCCCCCCCCCATGAAGTAAGAGGGGAGTGTGACGAAGTCACAACCTTTTGTACATATGTAAATATTTAGGTATAAGATAAATATAAGCTAGACATAATCATAGCCAAAACGCACTCAGGCGAGTCGCACTCAGACACACTCTCACACTCACTCAACGCAGCGCACAAAACCACTCACCCACGAGAACCCACTCAAGCCCTGACGAGAGGGGAGGAATAGTGCTGCCGGCACGATCGCCTGTAGGAGCGAGCGAGAGAAGAAGAGACGCCGCCTACGCTCAGCGACAAAATTAGGTCAGGGCCAAGCCGTCCAGAACGGAGCTTGGCATCTAGTTCCAGACTCTCGAATCGACCAGCAGTGAAATTCTAAGTGACTACAACCCGATTAAGTCCGCGATCCCGCACCACGCGGTTGAAACCCCAAAATAGTCGCCGCCGCGAGTGCCACGCCTTCAGCGCGCCCAGGACCTGCGACAGGACCATCGCAAGGACACGGCTGTCCAAAAGGAAGGGAGGTGTGTGTGAGCGTGTGAGCCATGGCCGCAGGCCAAACTTTGTCAGGGGCCGGGGAAAGGCGCCAGCCCAACTAAGGCCCTTCTCCTCCCCCTTCCCACTGTTTTCTTTGGGCCGGAGCCCATGATATATATTTAATTAAATAATTAGTATCTCCGCCGCCGAGCAAAAGGCGCCCACCGGATTAGGGCCCCCTTTTCCCGCGCCGCTTCTTCGGGCCGCCGGCCTTATATATATATGGGCAAATTAAATCCCGCAGTCTTGCCGCCGCCGGCCAAATGATTCTAAAGTGAAAATAAACCTATATCGTGGAAACCCTCGCCTCTCATTTGTCCCGTATTCCGCTCATTCTGTGCCCATTCCTCGTATCGCTGGGGACCACGCCGTTCGGAAATTCTTCCAGGCGTAGGGCATAGGTGGACTGTCCGGAAAATCCTCCGGGTCCAGGGGCGCGCGCCGCTCGGAAAGTCTTCCAGGCGTGGCGCAAGGTGGACTGTCCGGAAATCCCTCCGGGTCCAGGGGCATAGGCGGACCGACCGGAAAATCCTCCGGGTTCGCAGGGACCGCCGATCGGAAAGCCTTCCAGGCGGTTCCGAGGCTTTTCCTCTCGTTTTCTCTCTCTCGTTTCCCCGCCTAGTTCGACCCCCTTTTAAATTATCTAGCTAAACTTCGGCCGCCGTTTTGTCCTGGCTGCCGCAGAAATAAATAAATTCTGTGGGGACCTCTGGAGCCGCTGAGGATTACCCCGGCCAGAGACGCTTCCTTACAAAGAATAGGAGAGGAGCAAGTAAACGGCGTCCTGGACACAGGAGCAACAAGAACATTTATTAGCGAGAAGCTAGCCAAACTGCTCCGGAAATACGGCGAAGTCCAACCAACGGACGAGGTGATACATTTGGCGGATGGAACATCCACACTAGCCACGGAAGAACTCGTACTCGATATAGAGCTCGGAGAGAGTACAGTAAGGATGGCACTGCTAGTGATGGAAGACGTTATCGGAAACCTGCTACTAGGAATAGACTTTATATCACAATGCATTACGACAATACAGTGCGAAGGGATTGTAACCCAAATAAAACCAAGAGAAGGGCAGCAAGGAAAACAGCAGGATGATGGAAGTGATGGAAGACGTTATCGGAAACCTGCTACTAGGAATAGACTTTATATCACAATGCAACACGACAATACAGTGCGAAGGGATTGTAACCCAAATAAAACCAAGAGAAGGGCAGCAAGGAAAACAGCAGGAGCTAAAGAGTGCGGCAGCAAACGAACCCATGGACGCAGAAATCAAGGAATTTCTGAACAGGGAACTAGCCCTAATGGAAAATATAAAAGGGACAAGTCACATAGCAAAACATAGAATCTACATGAAGCACGACCGACCCATAAAACAACGGTATTACCCAAAAAACCCGGCAATGCAAAAAATAATGCACGAACAGATCGACCAACTGATTGAACAAGACCTAATAGAACTATCACACTCTGCGTACAGCTCACCGATAGTGCTCGTACGGAAGAAGAACAACCAGTGAAGGCTATGTATAGACTACAGACAGCTAAACACACACTCGGAAGGAGACGCGTACCCAGTCCCACGAATGGACCATATCCTAAACCAGCTACGGGAAGCGAAGTACATTAGCACGCTGGACTTGAAAAACGGCTACTGGCAAATACCCATGGAAGACACGAGCAAGCAGTACACAGCATTTACGGTACCCGGACGAGGATTCTTCCAGTGAAAAGTCATGCCATTTGGGCTACATACGGCACCGGCAACGTTCCAAAGGGCATTGGACTCCGTGATAGGAGCCAAAATGGAACCCTTCGCGTTCGCTTACCTCGACGACATAGTGGTCATCGGTAGAACGAAACAGGGACACTTAGAGAAGCTGCAAGAAGTGCTGGCACGACTAAGAAGGGCAAACCTGAGGATAAACCCACAAAAATGCCATTTTTTCGAGAGCAAGATCAAATACTTGGGTCACGTAGTAAGCGCACAGGGCATCCACACGGACCCGGTTAAAGTAACAGCCATCATAGACTTGCCCAGACCAATAACAATGAAACAGGTACACAGTTTTCTCGGGGTAGTATCATGGTACTGTAGTATGCATATATCGAATACCTACTGTACCAAGTTTGTTGCACTGGTTACATAAACAGAGCCCCGGTCTAAGTGGCCGAAATATGAGTCGATCGGCGAACACCCACAAAGAGCATACTTAAGCCTTCCGCTACATGCGCTGACCGTCGGATCGAACTCAAGTGCATGCATATACCACAGCCGAACTCAAGTGCATGCATATACCACAGCTCCCTAGCTTAAGAGAACACATAAATATATACCATATATATAAGATATATACATAACCGTCTCTCTGCTGTCCAACTGTGGGCAGCGCAGCCAGGAGACTTAGGCTTAAATAGAACCTAAGAAAGAATGTTCAAGACAGATCCATTTTGATATGGGAAGCGGCACCATTGCCTGCTCCCAAATAAAACGAAACATTGAATATTAAATCCTCTATTATTTTTATTTGGATGTAACTATTTCAGTACCGGAAATTCATACTAGGGTTCACGGAGATCGCTAAACCGCTATTCGAGTTGATAAAAAAAAACTCGAAGTTCCGCTGGACGGACGAACATAAAAACGCAGTCCAAGAACTAAAGAGGGCTTTAACGGAAGCACCAGTGCTCACCTGCCCGGACTTCACTAAGACATTCATACTCCAGACAGGAAGACGAGGAAGGAGAGCACGTAATCTCATACGCAAGCCGAACGCTTCGGAAAGAGGAACGAAACTACTCCGCTACCGAGAAAGAATGCCTCGCGATCCACTGGGGGATCCACAAGGCGAGGATGTACCTGGAAGGCCATCACTTTGTAGTTATCACAGACCACCTTGCCTTAAAATGGCTTAATTCCATCGAAAGCCCATCAGGGCGGGTGGTAAGATGGGCATTAGCGCTGCAACCCTATTCCTTCGAAGAGGCAAGCTGAACGTAGTAGCGGACGCTCTCTCAAGACAACCTCACGAAGAAGCCCAGAGTACGGACATCGAGAAAGACAAATGGATCCGAGAGAAAGTACTGGACATCCGGAAGGACCCGAGCAGTCTGCCAGACTACTGTTTCGAAGGAGGAAGATTATATCGACACGTACCATCGTGGGCGGCCGACGAAGACGCACAACCATGGAAACTATGCGTAAGCAGAGATCAAAGAGCACGAGTGCTGGAAGAGAACCATGCAACAACCACGGCGGGGCACCTAGGAATCCGACGAACAAAACATCGGATAGCTAACCGATACTATTGGCCAGGGATACACAGAGAAATCAAGCAATACATTAGCAAGTGCACAACCTGCCAACAGTACAAGGTAGCACAAAGACGAGCAGCAGGAAAAATGCTGACGAAAGCAGCGAATGACAATGGAGAAACGATCTGCGTGGACTTTGCTACTGGTATTCATTGACAGGTTCTCAAAATGGGTTGAACTAACCGCAGTACGCAAAGCAACGACGGAGGCTGTGTTAAAATCATTCATAGAGAAAATCCTGGCACGAATCGGAGCCCCGAAGATCTTGATCTCAGACAACGGAGTATAATTCACGAGCCACAAGTTCAAAGCGCAGATGGTAAAGTGGGGGGTACACCAACAATTCACGGCCCCATTCACACCGCAAGAGAACCCAACAGAACGGGCGAACTTGACAATAAAAACAATGATAGCACAATTCGCCGGAGAACGTCATGACCGATGGGACGAAGTACTACCCGAGCTAACCCTGGCATTCAATAGCAGCCGATCGGAGTCGACGGGGTACAGTCCAGTATACCTGACCTACGGTAGGGAGCCAAGGCTGGCGGGAAACCTATTCGACGAGTCAACACCGGGATCAGCCGTAAAAGAAGAGACCCCGGCGGAAAGGATAGCAAGGATCAAAGAGACGTGTGAGTTGGCGCGGCAGAGCATGGAAAGAGCGGCACAGGACCAAGCACGGACATACAACCTACGGAAACGCGAGGGGCGATGTAGTCTGGGTACGACAACACCATCTGTCAAAGGCGTGCGATAAATTTTCGGCTAAGCTCGCACCAAAGTTCGAGGGTCCGTTCAGGGTGGTGGACGTTGACGAACACGCAGGACAAGCCCCCAGGACAAAGAAAAGGATAGCGCACACCCCGACAACACTGAACAGAACGGTTCTGGCAACGATAATCACGAGCAACACATCAACGAAGGAAACGACCACGGCATCGGCAAAGGACAACGAGAAGAAAACAACAAAGGAGACGACCACGGCAGCGACAAGGGACAACGAGAAGACAACAACAAAGGAAACGACCATGGCAGCGACAAGGGACAACGAGAAGACAGCAACGAAGAAGGCGAGCACGGCATCGGCAAAAGACCACGAGAAGACAATAACGGAGGAGACGACCACGGCACCGGTAAAGGACAACGAGAGGACAGCAACGAAGGGGACGACCACAGCAACGGCAAAGGATAAGGAAAAGACACCAATAAAGGAGACGACCACGAACAAGGGAAGAACAGTGATAACGGATAAAACAACACCAAAACGTGACACGACCCCAGCAGATCCTAGAGGATGGAACCCGAAACCGAGACGAAACAAAACAACGGAGGAAACACAAGATGCAAACACGGAACGACCACTGCAAACGAAAAAGGAAGCCCCACCCAACAGCTCAAAACAGAAAACAAAACGAGCAAAAATATGGGACGACCAGACCGAACAAATACCATGGAGAGCACCACAAAAGATCATTGACTGGGAACGCGAGCAGGGGGACATATTGGAGATTGACACGGACAAGGAAGACCATCGATAAGGGCAACATCTGGCAACGCCAGCAACGATAAGGGCACCAGCCCTGAACAGCTGACGGCTATCGGCAAAACCATCGATATGGCAACCCCGGCGCCTATCGAGAATAATCGTATATCGGATTAGGGGGCACAGCTGATCGCGGCCTATATAAGGCGACGCAAAGCGGAGGGCAAGTTCTCTTTTGTCGAGCAGCCGAGCGAACAACATCTGGGTGAGTCTTTGAACAGTAATTAATAACTAATCAGTAGTACTAGAACCGGGCCAAGGTCTTGCTCTTGATAGCGAGGTCTTGATGAGAACAGGGTAGCGGGGCGAGGTTCTTGAAACCGAGCCCCTGCACAGTAGCATAGCCGCGGGGCCAAGGTCAGCTCTTGCTAGCAAGATCTTGCGGAGGGAAGGAATCGAGGGTATCAGAAGGTAGGATTGTCGGTGCGAGCTTAGGTCCCGACGATCGCCGCCATAACCTCATCCGCGACCGATTACTACGAAGCCATAGCCCGGAGAGAAACCCAGTACAGGGTACCGGCAGAACGACTACACTGCTACAGATGCGACTAACATGACACGTACTCACACGGAGTTACGCAGAGTCATACAGAGGTACCCCGGGTAACTCAGAGAGACACAGAGTCACACAGAGATACACAGAGTCACACAGAGAGACACAGAGTCACACTGAGATACACAGAGTCACACAGAGATATACAGAGTCACACAGAGAGACACAGGGTCATACAGAGAGACACGGAGAGAGTTCTCAAGAGAGACCCGAGAGAACACAGATCTACACGGAGTCATCTCCGCATATCTCCTACACAGGGCACCAGTAAGCCGACACACCGCAATTCCCGCCGACACACCGCAATTCTCACACGACTTTCTGGCAGTGCTCCCATTAGCTGACTGCCCAATATTGGTCGTAGCCGGAAACATACGATGCAGCTTCGCACCGTCTTGCGTGCCAGTTTTCTGCAATTAATGATCCAATATTTCTGCCGCAAAAAGGCACATAAGGACTGTGCCCCGGCATGTAAATTTTTTCGACGTGTGTATTCAATTAGTGCATTAACCACTACATGGTTACTTGGCATCAAAATGGGATGCTTAGTATCAAATGACAGTGCAGCGTTTACTAACCGCCCACCTACTCTTATACTACACACACCTTCTTCTTCGTGAATAAAATGATTCAAGCACTATATTTTTGAAGATTTTATTCGCTTGCCGGATCGCAACATAATGAATTCTTCATGCAACTTAAGGTTCTGCAAGTTTAAAACTATATAACGTAGTCTGCCTACCAGTTCTGTAGCAGACAGGCTGCAAATCTTATCTGTAGAATTTTTCCGTATAGCATTACGCTAACGATAGACGTAGCTGAACACTCGCTGCAGTTTCAAAAATTCATTTGCAAATTTACATTCTCCTATAATATATCTTGCGCTTCATTCGTTACTGGCCAACTAACAGTGAGCGAAAATGTACCTGCCACCAAATTAACCGTAAAGGCTCCACTTTTATTTCTTACACGAGCATAGGTTGCTCCGCCATAGGCACGTGTAGATGCATCAGAAAAGCCAAAAAGCTCTACCGTATCTACATCTGCGCCAATAGCAATAACAGATCGCGGTAGTGAACACTGATCAATTAATTTCAACTCATTGCGATACTTTTTGCATTGAATGGCATAGCTTTGCGGCAAGTCTTCGTCCCAATCCTGCTTCAGCAGCCATAATTCCGCTAACGAATACTGCTCACCATATTTACTTGCCAAATGAAATAAACAACGAACCGCTAGAAAGAGAGCAGAATTGGTTCCATATGTTACGGTTTTAAGGCGCAGCGCTTGCATGGGATCAGCCGGGTTAGATCGCCACAAAATGCATTGGTAATTCCGGTGCGGTTCGTTCACCAACACCTGTCTGTACATTTTAGCTATGTCAGCTGTTAAAGCGTATTTATAAAAACGGAAACGAACCAGTGTCTCAAATAGATCTGGTTGTAGTGTTGGACCAACCAACATTGTATCGTTGAGTGAGATGCCGTTGCTGGACTTGCAAGAGTCATCGAAAACGACTCTCAATTTAGTCGTCGAGCTCTCAGGTCTTAGCACTGGATGATGGGGCATGAAATATTTAACATCCCGAATCTTTAAATTCTCAACAATTTCTAAATGTACTAAGTTTTTGTATTCCTCAATGAATTCTATATATTGCTCCTTCAGAGTCTGGTTGCGACTCAAGCGTTTCTCTATATTTAAAAATCTGTTGAGCGCAATTTTATGCGTGTCTCCTAGTTTTGGTTGGTTCTCCTTGAAAGGCAATGCTACCACGAAATCTCCGGACTCTGCCTGGCTGACATTCGAAACAAAATTCTCTTCAAATTTTTTCTCGTCTTCTGTCAGATTCTCGTCTGGCTGAACTTCTTCATATTTCCAAAATCTTTGCACTAGCTCTTGCAATGCGTCCGAATCGGATCGAGGCTTCGGCTCTCTTTCTGTAGATAGCAGTGATATACCGGTAGTCGGGGTATATTCGCCTACAACTACCCAGCCTAAAAGTGATTTTTGCAAGATTGGCAATTGAGGCCCCAATTCAATTTGACCCGCTATAATTAATTTGAAGAACAGCCCTACTCCTAATAACATGTCAATTTTTTGATTAGAATCAAAAGTTGGATCAGCTAATGTTACCCCGGTGGGTACCTGCCACTTCGATCCTACTGAGGAGTTCGACGGATTGTATTGGGTAATTTCGGGTAGCACACAAAAGGTTTCTGTAACCGAGAACCTTGTCACTCTGGACTTAAGTGTGGTTTGCACTTCACCAATAATTTTCGAAACTGCATTGCCTATTCCAGTTAGGCGCATATTTACAGATTGCATCTCAAGCTTAAGCATGGACTGCAACCTTGATGTCACAAAATTGAGTTGACTTCCAGAGTCCAAAACACATCTGCATTCATGATAGCTGCCATCGCTACCCTTAACTAAGATAATCGCTGCTGCTAGAAAGCTAGTTGTCGACCTTGATAATAGCGAACTATGTAAAGCACTATTCTCTGGTTGCGCTTGATTATTGTTTGGTATGCCTTCATTCAAGGCTTTCGATCCTTTGTGTAAGTAACTTAAGTACATTAACATGTTGACTATCAAATGGAGCGGGATCTTCCCTGGACCATTAAATAAAACAAATAAATAAACATATTACATTTGGAGTTTTACTATTGTAAGGAAGCGTCTCTGGCCGGGGTAAACCTCAGCGGCTGCAGAGGTCCCCACAGAAATTTATTTATTGCTGCGGCAGCCAGGACATATATATTTATATATTTAAAAAAGGGGGGTCGAGCTAAGCGGGAGAAACGCCTCGGAACCGCCTGGAAGGATTTCCGATCGGCGGTCCCTGCGAACCCGGATGGATTTCCGGGCGGTCCGCCTATGCCCCTGGACCCGGAGGATTTACGGACGGTCCACCTATGCCCCGCCTGGAAGAATTTCCGAGCAGCGGGGTCCCCAGCGACGCGAGAAAGGGGGCACAGAAATCCGGACCGGAACACGGGACAAAATAAGAGGCGGGGGTTTCCACTAGAGGTGGAGAACAATCGATAGTTGGTACCATCGATATTTGACGATAGTACATTTTTAACAATCGATTGTCGTCGATAGTACTTCGATATTCGTCAATAGTATCGACCCAAATAAATTGTTATTTCCTTAAATAAAAAAAATATAAAGGTTTGGATTAAAAATCAGAGAATGTTTACGTTTTCCCCTTTTGGGACGGTTTCGCATCGCAGAATAATTGTTTATTTGATCCAAGAGTTTTTGTTTAAAAATAATAAAATGTTTACGTTTTCTTCTTTAAGACAGCTTCGCCTCTCTGAGACAATTTGACCAGCCTTGCTGAAGACTCTTTCCGATTCCACGGAAGTTGCTGGAATGCACATGTATTTAAAAAACATGTTTTTTATACTGGGAAAATCTAATTGATTAACCTGGAATAAAAAGTAACATTTATTAATAAATAATAATAGCCTTGCTATTTAGGCATACCTTTATCCACAGCAAAGGATCCAAATCCTGTGAGGCTATCGTTCTTTCAAGATAATGTCTTTTAATCAAAATCGCATCCGCTCGTGCGTTTCCAATTTTGTTGCCGGATCGCTCACCCAAAAAATCAAATAATGTGTCCTGTGAACTTGTCTCCTGTGTGACGGGCTGATCAACTAATTGCTCTTCCATGGTGAATTTTGCCAGTTCGTTTTCAAAAAATGTTGCTGCTTCTTTAGCATTTGACTGGTTTTGAAATCCATTTTGTTTAAATAGCGGATAGCGGAAAGTTGCCATCCTACATACGGTCCTTTGCTCATACAAGGAAAGCCGTTCTTTTATTGACTTAATTACGATTTTTTGCATATTTTTTCCTTGCAACGTTTCTAGTGAAACACTAGCTATTTTTCTGGACAGACCATAAGCCATAGGTATAATTAGTGGTATGGTTACATACTTTCCGCCAGAAATTTTTTCGCTTGCCTGCTTGAAGAAAGCCAATATTTTTTCAATATCCTTTAGTATTAGTATTTCCTCAGCAATAAGTGGTAGTGGTGCATTCGTTGTTTCCAATAACACCTTGGCAATGGCATCTTTGATTTTTAAAATGCGCTCAATCATTAAATAATTATTCCATCTTGTTGGCTTTTCTTGTAATAAACTATATTCCGAATCTTTTTGAGCCAATTTTAATTTTTCGGTCGCTACGCTGCTATGCTTAAAGAAGCGGACTATTGATTTGCACTTGGAAAATAAGCCTTTTAGTGCCCCGTCATTGAATTTTAACGCATCTTGTACCGCCAGATTTAGAGTATGGGCAAAGCATGGCAGATTGACAATCTTTAAAATTTCGCATGCTTTAAGCATGGAACTTGCATTATCCGTCACAATACACACCGTTTTTTCAAGAATATTCCAATCAGTTAATACTTTTCTCAAAGTATCTGCAATATTTTGTGAACAATGATTAGTTGTTCGTAGTTTTGTTTGTTGTAGTTTTGTTGTAGCCAAAGATGCTGTTTTCAATTCATAATTATAAATAAAGTGACCCGTCACAGTCAAAAAGTGATGTCCATATGTTGCATGTTATTGTGTTCACAGAAACCTGGTTAAAGCCGGAGATTCTGAGCTCCGAAGTTTTCCCAGCTGTGTTCACAATATATCGGCTGGATCGGCCTATCAGACGTGGGGGTGGTGTCCTCATAGCGGTTGACTCCACTCTCGCGTCGGAATTAATAACTTTCGAGGAGTTTGATGTTGAATTCCTCTGTGTGAAGCTAACCATCAATGGTAGCTCTATTTTCATTACCTGTTCTTACATTCCTCCTTTGTCCGAACTTCCTATTTATTGGAACCATCTTTCCGCTATCCAAACGGTTTTCAACCGACTTTCTAATAAGGATCATTGGTGATTTTAATATCCCAGGGGCTATTTGGTCCTCAAATACTTCCTCTAATGTACTTTTCACCTCCACACAGCATGATTTTATTGCTGGCTTGCTCGACATTTTGCTGTCTCAAGTCAACCATGTACGAAATTCCCTAGAGCGCTTGCTTGATCTCTGTTTTGTCTCAGATCCGGCAAGAGTCAGTTTAGCCAGGGTGGCGCCGTTGACGCTTCCCGAAGATCCCTATCATCCGACTTTCGACGTGACTCTCGACATTGGGACTGACTTACAGAACATATCTGACTGTCCAGCCAAGAAAGTCCTTTGTTTTCGCAAAATGGACTTCGAACGGCTGAATAACTTTATTTTAGATTTTAATTGGTCCGATTTATACATGTGCACTGACATGTCAGTAGCCGTGGATATTTTTTACAGTGCCATAAATTCCTTTTTTACTGAATGTGTTCCGTTATACTATCCATCAACATCGAATAAGCCTCCTTGGTTTACTAAAGAGTTGAGTCATCTTAAAAACAAAAAATCTAGGCTGTATACTAAATATAAATGTACCGGTTCTAACTCTGCCCTATCCCTTTATTTATCTGCTCGGTCAAGATTTACCGTGTTGAACGCGCAGTGTTACAAAAATTATTTGACTCGTTGTAGGGTCCAGATCTCTCAGGACCCAAAACAGTTTTATAATTTTGTTAACACTAAACGTAAGCCAATTACGCATCCTTCCTCGCTTTCGTTTGAAAATATAACCGTAAAAAATGATTGGGCTATTGCCGATCTGTTTGCGCAGTTTTTTTAAACATCTTACTCAACTTCCACTGACTGTAATCAGACTTATTCCTACATCATGCCCAAATCGAGCTTTATTTTCAGTCCTACTTTAGACGAAAGCACTATTCTTTCAGATCTTCATCGCGTTAAGCCCATTTATTCGCCAGGTCCCGACGGTATACCTGGCTGTGTGCTTAGGTATTGTGCCTACGCCTCCTCTCCACAAAAAAGGTAGCAAATCGGTTGCCAGCAACTATAAAGGAATCTCTAAGTTGTCGGCCATTCCAAAACTTTTCGAGAAAATCATTACTTCACATTTTCAGCACCTGTTTAGATCAATTATTTCTCCATGTCAGCATGGATTTTTAAAGCGTAGATCAACGACAACCAATCTTTTAGAGTTCACTTCCTTCTTAGTTAGGGGCTTCCATAAGGGCTTTCAGACTGACGTAATCTATACTGATTTCAGTAAAGCATTTGATTCTGTCAACCATTCTCTTCTTGTATGGAAACTCGATCTAATGGGATTGCCCGCTGATCTTCTTAGTTGGATCTCAAGTTATCTGAATGGCAGAACGCAAAAGGTCCTCTTTAAAAATTCTTTATCTAATGTTCTCAGGGTTACTTCTGGCGTCCCGCAAGGGAGCCATTTGGGTCCCCTGCTGTTTACATTATTTATCAACGACCTGCCGAAAGTTCTGACTAACTCCAAAGTACTTATGTACGCGGACGACGTCAAACTTTGCTTGCAATATAAGGACGCTTCCTGCCAGTCTGATTTACAAACAGATCTCAATAACTTCCAAACATGGTGCCGTATAAACTTATTGAACCTAAACGGCTCTAAATGCAAGCTAATGATTTTCTCTCGTGTCGCTCCCAAGCTCGCGACTTACACGCTTAACTGCTGCTCTTTGGAAAGAATTAATATAGTCGATGATTTGGGTGTCCGACTGGACCCTAAACTATACTTTATCGATCATATTTCGTGCATGGTGAATAAAGCCAGAGGTGTGCTTGGTTTCATTAAACGGTGGTCGAAAGAATTCAATGACCCCTATGTTACAAAATCCTTATATATTTCGTTAGTTCGTCCTATCTTAGAATATGGATCTTGCGTCTGGAGCCCTCAGTATGGGGTTCACAGTACACGCATTGAGTCAGTTCAGAAGAACTTTCTGCTTTTCGCTTTACGCGGTTTGAACTGGGATCCAAACCAGAGGTTACCCTCGTACTCTAGTAGACTTCTCCTAATTAACTTACCTTCTTTAGCTAACCGTAGAACCATGCTTGCCATTACGTTCATTTTTAACCTAATCCACGGTGACGTGGAAAGTGCCGACTTGCTGGGTCAGCTTAACTTTCACGTACCGAGTAGAAATACTAGATCCTATATGCCTTTAGTTTTGAGCCAATGTAGAACGTCCTTTGAATTGCATGAACCCTTTAGAGTCTTATGTGCAAATTATAACGATTTGTACATGATAACATCAAACGTAGATAGCCTTCCCCAACTAAAAACCTTAATATTAACCCACTTAGTTCGCATGCAGGCAAACAGTCTGGCAGCACGCCAGTAGTCACTTCCTCGTATTCCTTTTCTATACTTTCATTTGTCGCGCCTACTAACACCTAACTCGAACAGGCACGTGCTTGGTGTCAGATGGGCCACTTGAATGTACTGATCGTAGTGCATCAACGTCCAAATATATATGGATATCTAGTATCCGTTCCATTGTTTTCATGAGGAATGAGGTCAGGCTGATCGGCCTGTAATCCTTGGCTTGGATGTGTCCTCTTCTTCCTGGTTTTGGTATAAAGACTACTCTTGCTTCCTTCCACGGAAGTGGTATGTGTGCTGTTTTAATGCATGCTTGGAAGATTGCTTGCAGCCATCTGCCAATGCAAGCTTTTGTTGTCAGCAACATTGCTGGTATGATTCCGTCCGGTCCCGGACTTTTTTACTTATCGGAATTGATCAAGCTACTGAAATGTATTTTGGTTTTGCTTTATTCTAACTATTCTCTTTAAGAATGAGTGCGAAACATAGAGCACAAAATTGATTGGGCTTGGGAGCGTGCGCAACTTGCAAGTGACGGTTGCAATTAAAATATTATTACCCGTGAAAAAGAAAGTGTTTTTCAAATGGAATCATTTAATATTACAAATAAAGGTATTTACTATAACTTTTTGCAGTTTGAGAGTTTCTGACGTGTTGTTTTTAGTTTGTTAAGTGATTGTGAAACCTGTGCCTTTTTAAGCCTTAAATGTTAAGTGAACTCATTTTTCACTAAGAGTTTCAAAAGTGATGACCACCTGATACCACGAAGAAATTAATTTTAAAATATTGGTCAATGTTTATAGATAATGTTTAAACAAATTTCAGCTGCAGAACGTTGCAGATGGCTGAATTACAATGAAAAGAACAACGGCGTCTCGCGGTTTTTCGAACATTTTTTGGTCGCCCGCTCCATACAAGATAATATAATATAGTTGTCCGATCTTGATCAAATTTAGCCCGAAATTCTAGAATAATACAAAATGGCCATATCTAAAATTATATGAAAATATGTTAAAAACTGGTTAAGTTATAATTTTTTTCTTCAAAAACTTTCGATTGTTCCTATGGCAGCTATATGATATAGTCGTCCGATATGTCTACTTTTTACACAATATATTTAATATATTTTTCTAAATCTACTGTAAAAATTACATAGTGATATCTCCACTAGAAGTATTTTTGGCCGCCCGCTCCATACAAGACCGACCACTGTGCAGCGGCGAGGGAAGATCCTTGGCGTCGGCGGCGCCTGGACGCGGGTCCGGGCAGGGGCGCCGGATGCGTTGGCGTGGGCGGCGGCAGTGGCGCTGGGCTCGGCGGCGGCGGCTTCGGGACGCGGATCCGGGCAATGGGATGCCAAATGCGTTCTCGTCGGTGGCGGCAGTGGCGCTTGTTTCGGCGGCAACGGCACAGGGACGCAGATCCGGGCAATGGGCGCCGGATGCGTTGGCGTCGGTGACGCGGATCCGCGTAGGGGCGCCGGATGCGTTGGCGTCGGACGACGGCGGCGAGGGCACATATTCTCTGCCGGATGTGTTGGCGTCGGTCAGCACGGGGACGCAGATCATGGCGGCGACGGCACCTGGACGCAGATCCGGGCAGTGGGCGCCGGATGTGTTGGCGTCGGACGGTGGCGAGGGCGCAGATCCTCGGCATCGGTGAAGCGGATCCGGGCAGGGGCGCCGGATGCGTGGGCATCGGGCGACGGCGGCGAGATCTGTGGAGGGAGAGACCCTACCCTAGTGGACCCTACCTAACAGAGTGGGACTCGATTGGTCTCGCTCATGTTGAGGGTGCCGTCCAGGAGGACCAATGTTCCTCCCCTTTCGGGGTCGAGGCGTTGGACAGGCGCGCCTGTCAGCAAGTGGCCCCTGCGAAAACATGGTCCCCTCCTCCTGGACGCGACGTCGTTAGCGGCGCCGTGAGTGCGGATCCAGGCGGCGGCGGTACGGGGACGCGGATCTGGGCAGTGGGCGCTGGATGTGTTGGCGTCGGGCGGCGGCGGCGAGAGTGCAGATCCTGGCGCGGCGGCACGGGGACGCGGATCCGGGCAGTGGGTGCCGGATGTGCTGGCTTCGGGCGGCGGCTGTGGAGTAGCTCTCGGCAGTGGCGGCTCAGGGACGCAGACAATCCCGTGAGGATAGTCAACAGAGCCTGTTCTCGCTCCGGGTACTCCTTTACCCAGGACTCTGGCTTCTCGGGCTCGGCTGAGTCGCGACGCTCGGGGTCGTGGCTCACCGAGCATACTGCTCCGCACAGGGGAGGATTCTGCTCCGGCGATTCCTCGGCGCGGTCACGGAGGTGGGCGAGTTTATTGGAGGTACGGAAAGGATTCCGTTGCGCGGCTGTGGCGTCTGCCACGGGCAGACTATGGTTCCAAAAGTGTGGTTGCTCTCCCGGCGTGGCCGGGTCGGCGGTGGGATTGCGCGCGGATGCCCTCGGGTGCACGCTGCTCTCGGGGGCTGTGTCTTCGCTGGTCCCTGGCGTCGTGGTTCGAGGCAGGGCTCGCGGCGCCGGGATTGGGCGGTATCTGGGGACCGGTCTCGGCGTGGTCGCTTGGGGGTCGGAGCGGGGCTCTTCCCGGCGAGCTGCGGGTGGCCGCTCTTGGCGGGCGGAGAAGGGCTCCGTGGGCCTCGAGATGGTTCCCTGTCCAGGATGGGGTGCTCCGTGTCCCGGCCCAGGGTAAATCGTGTTGGTCGTCCGGTAGCAAGCTCTGCCGGCGGCGGCAGCGCCGTCGGAGTGGCGGGCAAAATAGGCCGCTCTGCCGGGGCGGCAGCGGCGGGATCGCAGGCAAAGAATAGGCTGCTCGGTCAGCGGCGGCAGCGCAGTCGCAGGCAAAGAATAGGCCGCTCGGTCAGCGGCGGCAGCGCATAGGCCGCTCCGCCAGCGCGGTCCGCGCACGTGGCGACTGGCAAAACTCCGAGTGGTCGACGGAAAGTTTTCTCCCCGTCTCTCTTTCCTCCTTGTATTCGTTGTGGTATTTTATTGTTGTTGTTGGCGGCGTAGATCGGCCGCGACAAGTGCAAAATAACCCATTGCGAAAAATGGCCCGTCTGACCCACGGAAAAATGTTAGTTTTGCTCCAAAAATAAGCGGATTTTCGCTCGGTGCCACTTTGAGTTGGCGGATATTGAGTATACCGACTTCTTTTTCAAGCCTGTGAAAGAACTGACCTAAGTCGAGAATTTCATTGGTGTACATATCGCTAACATCAATTCTTGCTATAACTTTTTTTCCATGTTTTAGTAAACATAGTGAATTCGTTATTCGCAAGGTCACTACTTTTCGTACCTCGTCATTTACTATGACTTCGTATACGTTGGGCTGAGAAGCTTTGTTTCGAGTTTGCCTAGGCAAATCTACTTGTTCTTTTCCTGCGCAGGAATTTTTCTGTTTACTTTGGTTTCTGGTAGTGACTTTCAGAATGGAATTTTTATTTTGCATTTCCTTCAAATCTGATATTGTTATTCTGGATAATGCATCGGCTACGTAATTGTCCTTGCCCTTCAGATACTCTACTGTAAAGTTATATTCCTCAAGTTCAAGCCTCATTCGCGTCAGCTTTGAGCTTGGATTTATCATGGAGATCAGGTATGTGAGTGGTCTGTGATCAATTTTGACAGTGAAATGTCTACCATAAACGTATGGTCTGAAGTAAGTTATTGCCCAATGAATTGCTGCCAATTCTTGTTCTGTGGTGCTTTTATTACTTTCGCCCTTAGTAAACGATCTTGATGCGTACGCAACTGGAAGCTGGAGTCCGTTTTTGTTTTGAGTTAAAACTGCTCCACATGCTTGCTTACTAGCATCCGTTATTATGCAAAATTCTTTGCTAATATCTGGGTATTGTAATAAATTTGGATTCATTAGTGCAGATTTAAGATGTTCGAAGGAATTCTGGCAATCAGTTGACCATTCGAATTTAACATCTTTCTTACATAATCTTGTTATGTGACGGGAATATTCGGCGAAATTTTGGATAAACGTCTATAATAATTACAAAAAGCTATAAATCTTCTAGCGCTGTCCGCATCATGTGCGACTGGATAATTCTTGATGTCGTTGTATTTTTTGTCGTCAGGCAAGATTCCTTTATCTGTGCATTTGAGTCCCAAAAAATGTGACCTCGTGCATGAAAAATGCAAATTTTTCAGGATGTAATTTTAGATTGTATGTCCTACATTTCTCAAAAATATCAGTTGTGACGAAGTCACAACCCGGTATATATATAAATACATAAACATAGTGTTTACACCAGCTCCCGTGTGCCAGTTCCACGCGTCCCTAAATGGAGAAGGGAATCCACCCACTCTCTTTTGAAAAAGGGAGTATTCTTCCATTAGGGACCGCTGGCCACACTTTTTTTCTCACTCACGATTTTGGAGCACCCCCCTTTTTATACACATATATATACGCTGAATAAAGATTATCTTTTTGGAGAAACCACTACCCTCGTCTCTGCGTTTTGAATTGGAGTCAGAACAATCCAGTTCTCGCCGCATCAACCCCCAGCAGAACCATTACTACATTTTTTGGTCCTTCGTCAGCCGAATTATTCGAGGGATAGTCCACAGCTAAGTACTGCACGCCATTTTGTCCAATTGTAAGCCTTTTGCCGACCGCCATATCGCCTTTTCAATTTTCCCTTTGGCCGGCAGAAGTGTTTACATCGTTCCCTGCATGTATGTACATATGTGTGATAGTTCTAATTCTACAGTTGGTTCCAAAACTCCAAGTGTCATCAATTTCCTACATTCTTTTATTCTTTGCAAGTGATCGGTTTTTTTGCATTAACCTACATACATACATTCTACATTTGGTTCCAAAATTCCAAGTGTCATCGTTTTTCAACATTCATTTATTTTTTTTGCAACTGATCGATTTGCAATTAATAGTTCCCAATTGTCCATATGAACATATAAACATACATTTACATACATACATACATTACACATTTGGTTCCGAAATTCCAAGTGTCATCGATTGTCTACATTAATTTATATTGTTCAACGGATCGGTGTTGCATAAACAAATATTAATTTTGTGCAATTAATATTTCCCAATTGTCCATATAAACATACATTTACCTACATACATACATTACACATTTGGTTCCGAAATTCCAAGTGTCATCGATTGTCTACATTAATTTATTTTGTTCAACTGATCGAGTTTGCATAAACAAATATTAATTTTGTGCAATTAATATTTCCCAATTGTCCATATAAACATATAAACATATAAACATATGTCGGAGAATGGAATATTCTTGATCGGAGAACTTCTAATTTCGTAGTATTTGAATTTGCTCGTCTCTTTGTTCCTTCGTTTCGAGAAACCATTGGAGCAAGGCGACGGTGGCGCGTCGCCCGTGTAGCGGTGCAAGAATTACCACAAAAGCGGCGCGACATCGTCGTCGAGTGCGGTTCAAGGAATCATATAAAAAGAGGTAGTAGTTAGAGGACGATGAGTTAGTCTTGGTCGATCGTCACTACCGTGAAGAACGAAACGCGCTGTGCTCTTATGGAACCCGAACGTAATTCGACATCAGAAGTGGGATCTGGCCCTCTACCTTCATCAGTAGATGGACCATGGCGTACCATATTGGAATTACAAAATAAAAACTAAATCGAACTAGTGCGGGCCATAGAAACAACGACCCTTGACTCAGTGCAAAGAAAATCGGTTCAACTTCCCAAATATAACCCAGATGAGACTGGCGCCATCGCTTCATCATGGTGCACTACAGTCGAAATTATTTTAAAAGAAAACCCATTAAAAGGCAGTGCGTTGGTAGTGGCCTTAAGTTCTGCATTGGAGGGTAGTGCTTCCCACAATGGCTATCCCAAGTGTGTTACGCCGGTAACCGGGCTCGAATTCAAGGAATTATTTATACAACGCTTTGACACAAAGGAAACACCAGCCGCAATGTTTTTAAATATGCTGACAAAGCGACCGACTGATGAAATGAAAAGCTAAGTACTACATTTTCTGGTAAAAGATTGAATAATATTATTATGTTAAAAGGCATAGGCAGTAATGAGATATGCAGTACGGTAAAATTCTAAGTAACGTTAAAATTGATGAAAACTGTATCGAGATTTTGATTTATGTAATTGGGGATGATCACATGCAAAACGATATTGTCATTGGCCGCGAAATATTAAATCAGGGTTTTGATATTGCCATTAAAGATAAAGCAATTTAAATTTATAAAAAATAATTAATACTGGTAGCCAGTCAGCCGATATTGATACCGAGCTTGAAGGACAAGATAAAATAAAACTTAATTCATTGTTGTCAAAGTACTCTAATTGTTTTATAAAAGGTATTCCATGCACTAAAGTTAAAGTTGGCGAAATGAAAATTAGATTAGTGGATTCAAGAAAAACTGTTCAAAGAAGGCCCTATAGATTAAGCCCATGCGAGCGAGATTTAGTCCGAGAATAAAATTAATGAGCTGTTGAAATGCAATGTAATAAGGGTGATGAAATGAAGAGTATTAGAAGTATTAAGCGAAAAAGAAAATATTGAGAATGTTGAAGTGGATAAAGAATGTGAAGCACACCAATAAGGGTGGTGAAATTAAGAGTATTAGAAGTAATATAATGCAAGCACAAGTGCAAAACTTACGAGAGTCTGTTTTGATCATGGCGTGTGGGGCATTTTATTGACTTATTCTAATGTTGAATAAAGAATGTTGAATAAAGAATGTTGAATAAAGAATGTTAAAAAAAGAAGGTAAAATAATGAAATAAAAGAAAAAAAAGAAGTAAGAAACGAAAAAAGACCAAAGAGAATGGTAAAGATGGTAAAGATAAAGATGGTATATGGTAAAGAATGAAACGAAATAAGACGAATAAGAGATAAGAGAATGGTAAAGATTATGTTTAAATATGAAGGTTTGTCACTGTAATGTTACAGGATGGCTAGTTAAGGAAATGAAATTTACTTTGTTATGAAAGAGAGAAAAAAAATGGCAGATAAATGAATGATGGTAACTTGAATTATGGAAGTTTATACAAGAGGTCGTGTTAGAGTCAGGATGGCCGTGTCGGAGAATGGAATATTCTTGATCGGAGAACTTCTAATATCTTAGTATTAGAATTTGAGCGTCGGACAACTTCTAATTTCGTAGTATTTGAATTTGCTCGTCTCTTTGTTCCTTCGTTTCGAGGAACCATTGGAGCAAGGCGACGGTGGCGCGTCGCCCGTGTAGCGGTGCAAGAATTACCACAAAAGCGGCGCGACATCGTCGTCGAGTGCGGTTCAAGGAATCATATAAAAAGAGGTAGTAGTTAGAGGACGATGAGTTAGTCTTGGTCGATCGTCACTACCGTGAAGAACGAAACGCGCTGTGCTCTTATGGAACCCGAACGTAATTCGACACATACATAAACATACACACATACACATTTACATATTCCTACATTTACTTCGGCCACAGTAACAGTGTCTTCACACTGCGTTACATTTCTACATTTCGCATTTCTGGTGGACGGTACTGCTACATTCTGAATTTTTTCGGACCTTACTAAAATCACCGTATTGTTTCGGTTTTCGGTCAGTTCACATCAGTACCATTCCGCTTTTCTCCATTCCGCATTTCTGGTGGACGGTACTTCTACATTCTGGATTTTTTCGGACGGTACTCAGGTCTGCATATTTGTTCTACGGTTTCCGCAAAGTAAACTTTGCGTCAGATCAAACGACCGTTTCGTATACTTGCATCTCGACGTTATTTAACTATATTTGGATCGGTTTACTGGCTTGAGTACAGAGATTAACACGTCTACTATTCCATTCCTACAGCAAATCCTTGAACCTTGTATAAAAACAATAAATAATAAAATAATTACAAGCATCATTTTCCAGCCAATTTACTCGGAAGAATCAAGTCACCAGTTTACACGGTTGTCCTCTATTTCTTATTTGGTGTTAATTTTGCGCTTTTTCTCAAACAACTATTATGATGTCTGAAGCAGGCCAGAAGCGGGATCCTAGCCCAAGGGACGCAGGGTCCGGACCCGCTGGGAATTTGAGGTCAAAAACTAGAACCCCCTTAGACGCTGCGGTGCTTGATTTTATAGCCACCAGCGACCGGCTTAGCAAATTTGAAAGCCAGATTTGTGCGGCATCCTCGTCCTCTGCCGAGCCTAACTAAAGATCCGCCTAGACCAAATCCAGTCCCTCTGGGACAAGGTTGAGCGGGAATACGAAGCAGTCTCCCGACTAGCCCTTCACGAAGGAAGTGGCGAAAGCGTTCGGCAGCTTCAGAGCAAATATGAGAATTGCTACTTGGTTTATGAGAGGTGTGCTTCCCAATTAAACGAACAGATTGCCCGTCTGTCCGCCCCCAGTTCTCAGGGGAGTTCAAATCCGTCCGTTGAGACGTTCTCGAAGGGTTGCAGGCTTCCGCCATGTGACACAGAAATCTTCACTGGAGATTATCTGCGGTGGCCCACCTTCCGGGACCTATTCACAGCGATCTACATCGATAATTCCAGGCTGACTCCAGTGGAAAAATTATTCCACTTAAACGCCAAAACTAGCGGCGAAGCTCACGCCATTGTTAGCAAGTCCCCCCTTACAAATTCTGGGTTCCAATCCGCATGGTCTGCACTTCAAGAGCGTTTTGAAAACAAGCGACTCTTAGTAAACAGCCAGTTGAAGGTTCTTTTCAATCTCCCGAAAATAGGCACCGAATCAGGAACGGCCTTGAAGGATCTTCAGAGCACGATTCAAGGGTGTTTGATTGCCATGGAACACTCCAATGTCTCCACAGAAAATTGGGATTGCATTCTGATTTTCTTCTGCTCTTCCAAGTTGCCAACAGTCACTCTCGCATTGTGGGAGCAGTCGTTGAACAACAAGTCCGAAATTCCTACCTGGGACGAGATGAATTCGTTTCTCGAAGAGAGATATCGCACGCTAGAAGCGATTGAAGAGGTTCGACTTCATACTTCCAACTCACAACATACTAGGGAGCCCAGGAACCCACAGCCTAAAAGGGTAAACTCCTTTGAAACGGAAGTCGCCCCACGTGTACGCTCCTGTGATCTCTGCTCCAGAGAGTCACATCCAGTTCGGCAGTGTCCTCGTTTCCTCCAGATGACTCAACCACAAAGAGTATCATACATCAAGCAGAAGCGATTATGCCTTAATTGCTTCGCCAAAGGACACAATCTTCGGGAGTGCACAAGTAGACACAATTGTTTTACGTGCAAGGGCCGCCACAACACGCTGCTTCATAAGGAAAGTCCTGCTACTTCCACCAGCGCAGCGCAGGCTCATAATCCAGATCAGCCCATCGCGAACACTTCTGTTCATTTCGCCTCCAATCGGCAGGGCATCCTTTTAGGAACGGCCATTGTCCAAGTCTGTCACCAGGGAGAAAACTTTCCCGCACGGGCTTTGATAGACTCAGGCTCCGAGGGCACTTTCATCTCCGAGAAGCTTGCAACTCGAATCAAGCTTCCTTGTCAGGCCGTGAGAACTAGAATCACGGGGCTGAACCAAACCAGCACAGGTGTCTCACAAAGGATGTGTCATTTCCAGATGGTCACGGCGGCGAAGCCGATGCTCAAGATAGACACGACTGCGTTGGTGTTGCCCAATCTGGCCGGGAATCTGCTGACGAGTTCGATCGATCGCAGCATTCTCGGAAGACTTCCCAATATTCCGTTGGCTGATCCACTATTTTTCCAGCCCTCCCAGATCGACCTTCTAATAGGGGCAGATATTCTTCCGTCTGTCCTCCTTTCAGGCTTGAAGCCAAACTTATGTGGGTCACTGCTAGGGCAAGAGACCATTTTCGGGTGGATTTTAACCGGCCCAGTTTCTACAGCCACTAGTACGGTTTCGTCCTTCACGACAAAGATATCCATAGAATCGGAACCTACCATGGAGACACTTCTCACAAAATTTTGGGAGGTGGAGGATCTTCCATGTAAAGTGGTAAAGGAGTCGGATAACTTGTGCGAAGAAAACTTCGCTCGAACGACTATCAGGTCTCGGGACGGGAAATATGTAGAATCCCTACCCTTCAAGGATGCTGAGCACATCAACTTGGGGCATTCCAGATCATTCGCTCTCGCACAATTCCTAAGGAATGAGACTCGCCTGAAAAGGGATCCTATTCTCAAAGATACCTATGACTCAGTGATCAAAGAGTACATAGATCTTGGCCACATGAAGCCTGTGCCTCCGAATACGGACACGGTGAATTTTTATCTTCCCCACCACGCGGTGTTCAAGCCCGAAAGTACTACCACAATAGTCCGTGTGGTATTCAACGCATCCAGTCCTTCGTCAAATGGGAACAGCCTGAATGACATCCTGCATCCAGGGCCAGTACTTCAGTCCGATCTCACCCTCCAGATCCTAAAGTGGCGAACATTCCAATATGTCTTTAATGCCGATATCACCAAGATGTATAGGCAGATTCTCCTAAACCCTGCACACACCTCTTTTATGTTCGCATCCAATACGACGGAGGCATTTCGTCGAGTCTGTTCACGTCAAAGACTAAAGTCGCCCCTGTCAATACCGTTTCACCCCCGCGCTTAGAGTTGTGTGGTGCAGTTCTTCTTGCTGACCTGTGGGCCGCAATTCTTCCTCACATCCCGTTCGGTCGAATAGAGACGTTTTTCTGGACTGATTCCACCATTGTGTTGGCATGGTTAAACAAGCCACCATTTCAATGGACCACCTTCGTAGCGAATCGAGTGACTAAGATTGCTCTAAATACAGATGCCAGCCAATGGTCACATGTGCGTTCCGAGCACAATCCAGCAGATCTAGCCAGTCGTGGTGTCACGGCGGAAGAGCTGGCAAGTAGTGACCTCTGGTGGCATGGCCCTTCGTGGCTGATTTGTGGATACGATCGGTCCACTACCCAAATCTGAAAGAGGAAATGAATACGCAGTAACATTAATCTGCGATTTAACAAAATACCTCATAACAATACCCATAAAAAACAAAAGTGCAAAAACGGTAGCAAAAGCTATATTTGAAGATTTTATTCTGATGTACGGTCCAATGAAGACGTTCATTACAGACATGGGAACAGAATATAAAAATTCAATAATTGAAGATTTATGTAAAAATTTGAATATAAAAAACATAACATCTACTGCGCACTACCATCAGACTTTAGGAACCGTAGAAAGAAGTTATAAAACACTAAATGAATTCATCCGGACCTATATCTCACTAGACAAAACCGATTGGGACAATTGGATCCCATATTTCACGTATTGTTTTAACACTACGCCCTCAATGGCACATGACTATTTTCCATATGAGCTAGTATTCGGTAAAGCATCTTGCCGATACATTTTAATAGCATAGATAGAATAGAACCATTATACAATGTAGATGATTACGCTAAAGAATCAAAGTATAGGTTAGCAGTAGCCTATAACAGAGCTAGATTAATGATAGAAGATAACAAACTTAAAAATAAGGAATTATATGATAGGAAAGTTAAAGATATCCAACTAAAAATAGGAGACCAGGTTTTGTTAAAAAACGAAACCGGACATAAGTTAGATTTTAAATATACTGGACCATATAAGGTAGAAAGTATAGAGGAAAACGAAAATATTATAATTTCAAATAATAAAAATAAGAAACAAAAAGTACATAAAGATAGATTAAAAATTTTTATTTCCTAATCAACATATTATATGTATATTTTTATTACTAAATCAATTAATTTTCATTTGAAAAAAAAAAAAAAAAAACAAAAATAAGAACAAAAAAAAAATAAATAAAAAATAATAATAATAATATAAATACACAAAAAAAAAAAGGAAAACAAAAAAAAAATAAATATACTCTAGAACCTAAAATGTAACTTAAAATACTATTAAATAATAACAAATAAATACAAAAAATATATAATAATTAGAAAATAACTCCAACACTGGAGCTGCAACTAACTTGTTCTTCAAAAGTGTGGAACAATCTAACTCTTCTTTTCCAAATTCAAAAGCTCTATCCTTTCTCAGTAAATCATATAACGGTTTTGCTAATATTGAAAAATCTTTTATAAACCGGCGGAAGTAAGAACATAGACCTAAGAAGCTTTGTACAGCTTGTAATTTGTTTGGCACCGGAAAATTTTGTATAGCCTCTAATCCTTTTTCATCCGCTTTAATTCCCTCATTTGAAATCAAGAAACCTAAATATTTTACCTTATCCTGCAAAAATTTGCACTTATCCATTCTAAGTTCTAATTTATTCTCTACTAGTCTTCTAAACACTTCTACTAATATTTCTAAATGTTCTTTAATGCCTTGACTTGCAATTAAAATATCATCCATATATATTATAACCTTATTTTCTCGTATCATATCATAAAAAATATCATTCACAAATCTTTGAAATACTTTCGGTGCCGTTTTCAATCCCATCGGCATTCGCAAAAACTCAAACTGCCCTAACGGCGTCGTAAACGATGTATTGTTCACCGAATCTTTGTTTACAAACACATGAAAGTACCCATTCTTCAAATCTAATTTTGTAAAAACCGATTTACCAACTAATTTATCCAAAAGATCATCAATTAAGGGTGTGTAGTGAGGGGTCTGCTGGTGGTTGGTATGGCTGAGAACGGGATTGTTCGGATTAAAAACGCAGAGGCGAGGGGTTAGGTTTCTCCGAAAGATAGTCTTTATTCAATGGTGTATATATATATATGTAAAGAATGTTCCAGAGTTGACTTCAGAGTTGCTCCAAGATCGTGTCGTTTTCGTGGTGTAGAAAAAGAGTAAGTCAGCAAAAGTGTGGCCAGCGGTCCCTAATGGAAGAAATACTCCCTTTTTCAAAAGGGAGTGGGTGGATTCCCTTCTCCATTTAGGGACGCGTGGAACTGGCACACGGGAGCTGGTGTAAACATCCCGCCCGCCTTGCAATGCCACAGATTGCAAAAGAATCCGCGATGCATCAGTGGGTGTATGTTCCGGAGAGCATCCATCCTAGCACCGTGCTCTGTGCTACGATGCGCCCGTTCTGGCTGTGCATGACACCAGGTTGGATTAGCGTGGGATACACATCCGCACCCAGCACGACGGAGGTACCAGCCGGCCTGTGAAAACTGGGGTCCGCCAGGATGAAGTTGGTGAACACTGTTTTGGCGGCGTCAGGCAGCTCTCGGGCAGGAGTCCGCATTCGCAGCTGCTCCTCGACGTGGAACACCGCCTCGATCGTAGATCAGTGGAGTGGACTGTATTGTATTTAAATAGGAGAGTGTATATAAATGCAAGCGGAACACAGTGAACGAAGAGAAATTCGAAATTGGAAGTTTCACTGTGGCTTATGACATTTATTTAAGTACACACTTTTCAATTTAGGAACTCGCAGAAATTAATTGCACAATTGGATTTGGAATCGGAAGCTGCCGTAGTGTCGGATCAATCGGACTCGGATTTAGACAAAATCATGGAAATGACCGGCAGCATTAATAAAATATTCACTTATCTTGTGCGGTATTAAAGCCACCGCTTTAAATCGGTGATTGCCTCCACATAATTGTTTGCATCTGCCCAAAATTTTACAGTGCAATCCGTATGCTATAAGAGGCCAGTTTGATTTTCAACAAGAAAGGAAGCTAACTTCGGCATGCCGAAGTTTAAATACCCTGGCATTAAGTAGAAGAAGAAGAAGAAACATTTTCTGACTTTCCGCTTTCTCAGAATGTTGCTAGCAAAAAATGTTGCTAGCGAAAAATGTTGCTAACGAAATACATATGTTGCGAACAAATTAAATTAATTGATACATATATTCCTATGGCAGCTATATGATATGGTGGTCCGATTTGAATAAAATTAAAATCGAAATTCCGGAATAATACAAAATGGCTATGTATCAAATTATATGAAAATATATTGAAAATTGGCATAGTAAAAATTTTTTTTCTCAAAAATTTCCGATCGTTCCTATGGCAGCTATATGATATAGTCGTCCGATCCAGCCCGTTCCGACATATATAGTAGTGAGAGCATATAGAAGACTATCTGCAAAGTTTCATTCAGATAGCTTCAAAACTGAGGGACTAGTTTGCGTAGAAACGGACAGACGGACAGACGGACATGGCTAGATCGACTCGGCTGTTAATGCTGATCAAGAATATATATACTTTATAGGGTCGGAAATGTCTCCTTCACTGCGTTGCAAACTTCTGACTAAAATTATAATACCCTGCCAGGGTATAAAAATGCTAGATTTCCCGCCAGCAGCTAGATAAGAATTTTTCCTGCATTTGACAGTTTAAAAATGCCAGATCTGGCCGGAAAAAGGCTAAGTTGGCAGCACTGCACCGGAGCTGCTGGAATGGAATTATCCGGCTCTGATGGACCAAATGTTCGGAGGGGGGTGGCTTTATTCTGAAATGCACTCGATAAGTAAAACACGGAATACGGGAATACACGGAACACGGGGTATTACGCGACGTGCGTTGGAGGTCTTTATTGAATCGTATGGAAATTAGTACTAACAAGAAGAAGCCTTAGAACTAACTTGGGGAGAGCGGACTATTAGCTCGATGCACAAAAGTGCAGTGGGAGAGGGAGAGAGAGAGCGAGTGCACTGGATCACACTGCCTCCGGAAAATAAGCGTCCTTTTGGCGTGAACAATTATTAACCTTTTAACATTTTTTAATTACGATATTGTTAATTTAATACGAAATTTTAAATGTGGATCTGCATCCGATCAAAGCGAGGATGCAATAGCGGGCCCTAATAATAATAATAATGTAAATACGAAAAAAAGGAAAAAAAAAATTAATATACTCTAGAACCTATAATTTAACTTAAAATACTATTTAATAATAACAAATAAATACAAAAATATATAATAATTAGAAAACAACTCCATTAGATTACGTTATTTTTCAAAAGGAGGGAGATGTAGTATGTTCACATAGCTGGGGACATCCGGGGACGGCACCTTGGTGTCCCCGCTTTCTTTGTTTTTGTTTTGTTGTTTTTTTTTTTTTTTTTTTGTTTTGTAATAGGTTTATAGCAGTGGCTGTTTTTTACACTAATCTATTAATATCAACAACAATTTGTATATAGTGGTTCTTTACAATTCATTTAAAGTGTCAATTCATACAGCTGCCCGAATTGTTAGCTATTTCGATTGGGAAAAGGAAGATGATTAGGTTTAAAGGATTTTACGGCTCGGCAGTTGACCTAGGGTGACCTTCTTGAGGTGTTCCCGCTGGGCATATTCCCGAGGTGCCGTTCCAACTCGGTAAGGCGCAGCTGCACGGGCTCGGCATGGTCGGCTTGCCGAACGAACGCCGTGAGGCGGGAGCGCAGCTCGTCGACGGTTCCGGTCGTCTCGAGACCGAACTCGTTGAGGATTGCCTCCAGCTCATGCTTCTTACGATAGCTTATTCAGGTGACACCCATGGTTAGCCTGTTACGCGACGAGGGATCGAGAAAATTAATTAAAAATTAAAAAATACTAGGAATATAGGATATAAATAAAAAGGATGTAAATCGCGGCGAAGGATGTATTATTATTCGAGATATCCTTCCCAATTTGTAAGGATCAAGGCGAGAGTTTTAGTACAAGTAGTCACGACCGAAGCTTTCGACTGAGTGTACCTCTTGGTGAAGGGCAGCTCGTTATATTGGCCCTAGCCTAGCGGCAGCGCAGTAGGATGCGGGCATAAAATAGCACTCTCAGCCAGCGGCCGGATGTCAAGCAAAAATAGGCGGCTCTGCCGACGGCGGTACCGCAGTCGCAGGCAACAGTAGGCCGCTCAGCCAGCGGCGGCAGCTGCGGGATCGTGGGGAAAAAGTAGGCCGCTCTGCCAGCGGCGGGATTGCAGGCAAAAAATAGCAAGCTCTGCCAGCGGCGGCAGCGCAGTCGGGATGCGGCAAAATAGGCTGCTTTGCCAGCGGCGGCAGCGCAGTCGAGATCGTATGCAAAAATAAATCACTCTGCTAGCGGCGACGTCTGGCCGGAGCCCGATGGCGAAAATGACTATCAGAAACTGCGGCAAAACTCTGCGTGGCCGGCGGAAAGTTTTCTCCTCGTCTCCCTTTTCTCCTTTTATTCGTTGCTGAATTTTCTTGTTGCTGTTGGCGGTGCCGATCGGCCGCGACACGTGCGAAAACCCATTGCGAAAAATGGCCCGTCTGACCCAAGGAAAAATGTTAGTTTTGCCCAAAAAAATATTAATTAATAAAATAATTGAGCTGATTTTGGCCGGCGGGGTTTTAATTCGCCTGGATAACAAAGTCCTCTATGTCCTGGCCAGTCCCTGCTCGGGAGCCATGTAAGGATGCGTCTCTGGCCGGGGTAAACGTCAGCGGCTCCAGAGGTCCCCACAGTAATTTATTTATTGCTGCGGCAGCCAGGACATAAATGGCCGAAGTTTTAGCTATTTTTAATGGGGGGGTCGAGCTAAGCTTGAGAAAAAGAGAGAAAGCCTCGGAACCGCCTGGATCGGCGGTCCCTGCGGCGGAAGAATTTCCGGACGGTCCACCTGTGCCCCGCCTGGAAAGATTTTCGAGCAGCGGGACACTCCCGTGGGCCCGGAGGAATTTCCGGACGGCCCACACCTTCGCCCCCGCCTGGAGGAATTTCCGAGCGGCGGAGGGGCCCAGCGACGAGCGAGGGGAACACTGGGTCAACCCGGAGCGGAAGGGGGCAAGATCTAAGAGGCGATGGATCTCCACGATGTTAGCTTTATTATTTTATAGAGTTATGGCCGGCGGCCCAAAGGAACGGCGCGCGGGGAAGAGCCCTAATCCGGCGGGCGCCTTCACCCGGCCGTAACAAGTGCTAAGAGTTATATCTATATATAAAATGCTTTGTCCTGACTGACTGACTGACTGACTGACTGATATATCACAGCCATGGCCAAACCACATGTCTTAGAGACTTGAAGTTTTTTTTTTAAAATCAGAAAAAAAATTTTCAGATTCGTATGGGTATTTTACTATTCTAATTCCACCTGCAACCTATTTTAAAAAATAAAAAACATAAATTTAAATTGCATTAAATGCAAGATCGCTAAGCAAGCATTGAAAACGTTCTTAAAATTTTCCAATATTTACTGCTTAAGTAGTAGGCCTTGCCTCATTTTATATTTGTCATTCGACTTCAAAGAATCTTTATTTCTCATTCAGTGCGCTGACTTCAAAGCGAAATTTAATTTAAATAAGTTGCGCGCGCGCGCCAACCACGGGCTAGACCTGAGAGACGAATGCTTTTCTCATGGACAGCTTTATGTAGCATGTTCCAGAGTTGGTTTAGCTAAGAACTTAATAATTTTGGCACCTGATCACAAATGCAAGAATGTTGTGTACAAAAAGATATTACAACAATCGTAATATATAACTATGGACTATACCTATAAAAAAAATGCGCCGAAACCTCTACCTCTTTGGTGGTGTGAAAATGAGGAATAATTAAAATAGTAATATTTAGTATTAATCTTTTAACATTTTTTAATTACGATATTTTTAATTTAATATTTTTAAATCCGAGGATGCAATAGCGGGCCCTCTAGTATATATATATATATGGCCGCGGCCCAAAAAAAACGGCGGGGAGGGGGGGAGAGAAGGGCATTAGTTTGGCGGGCACCTTTCCCCGGCCCCCTAACAAATGCTGGCCCGCGGCCATCGCTCACCCTCTCACACACAGAATCCTCCTCGAGGAACAGCAGCGTCCTGGCGACGGTCCTGTCGGGGTCCTGGATGAGGACGGGGGCAGAACACTCGCGGCGGCGGACACGTGTTACCCTTTCAACCGCGTGGTGGCGGGATCGCGGGAGTTCGACTTGTTAGTTTTCGCGTCAGTTCGGTTTCGCAGCTCAAGACTAATTAATTCAAGCTCTTCTTATCGTAGCTTGACCATGGCCTCATTCTGCCGGGAGCTCTATCGGCTTTGTCGCCGAGCGTAGGTGGCGTCACTTTGCCTCCCTTTCACTACCGCAGGCGATCGTGCCGGCAGCACCGTTTTCCCGCTCTGCGTATTTCGGCGCATGCGTCGTCGGTCTGGTCTCGGTTTTCTCACTTCTGGCGCGTGGCGACCTTTGCTGGCGATCGGCGGTTGCTCTCCAGCAAACGAGTCATGCAAAAGTATTACTGGCCTGGCCTCTTCCTGGTATGTACGACGTTGTCCCTCTTGCCAGAAATACAAAGTGAGCCAACTCAAGCCCGCCGATCGAATGTTTACCCGCCAAGTCAAGGAGCCGTTCAGCGAAGTTTGTGCGGATTTCATGGGTCCATTCCCTCGCTCTCGTCACGGAAATACTATGTTATTGGTATTCTTAGATGCGTTCACTAAGTGGGTGGAGTTGGTCCCGCTTCGAAAGGAAACCACGCCTCATCTCGAGCGATTATTTCAAAAGAGGATTTTAAGCCGCTTCGGTATTCCCCAGATATTTGTACGTGACAAAGGGACACAGTTTACCAGTAGGTCTTTTAAAACGTTCTGTAAGAACCTCGGAATGGGACTGCAATACACAGCCCCCTACACACCACAACAAAACTCAACGGAGGGAGCAAACAGGCCAATAAAGACGATGTTCGCCTTGTACTTGGATGGACACCTGGGAAGATCTACTGCCCGATCTTTCACTGGCCATGGTATGTAGGTTAAAGTGGTGAGGCTATCCTCGAGCCTCCAATTAGAGCTGTGCTTCGTTTTGATCCACACCCTCTGTATTCTGATTGTAGCTGGTCAAGCTCAGCACCAACCCGAATCGTACTTTTCCCAGCGACTACAGCTGGAAGGCACCGAAATTACGCATTCTGCTGTTGTTCAAAGCTGGACAGTGACAGTGCAGCTTGTGTTATAGGGCAGCCCCATCTTCATTGCATGCGATCCTATCGCCCAATGACCAGTGGAGATAGCTGTGATCCTACTGATATCCTTTTTACTATGTAATATCAGTTCTTCAGTGCGTTTGCTGTCGAAGTTCGGCCAACATAGCCTCGATCTTCTGTTTTGACTCGTCCCTGACCATTTTTTGGTGGCCTGACCTTTGAAAAAGTCATGGATCTTAGACTGTAGCGCTTTCAGCGATATTAGTGTATATTTAATGTTGCTACGCTCGGCTGAGCACTTGCGGGCTAGCTCATCTGCCTTTTCATTTCCTGGTATGTCGTTGTGTCCTGGCACCCAGGTTATTCTAATGTCGTTGTGTTAGCAAGCTCGTTTTAAGCTTCCTTACACTCCGACAATAACTGTGAGTTTGTCTTGACCGCTGCTAGGGCTTTGATAGGCGCTTGGCTATCCGAGTAAATCCTCACTTTGGTATTGCTAAGGCCTCGCTGATTGGATAGTCTGGCCGCCTCCAATATAGCGAGTACCTCAGCCAGAAAGACCGTCGCTGATGCTGGGAGACTGAAAGTCGATTCAATCCCTTAAGGGCTTACAGGGGTCTTTTGAGTAAAAAAATGCAACATTTTTGAGATTTTTTTTCTTTGTTCAGTTATGACATACATTTTTCGGATAAAGTACATTTAAGAAAGTGGAGTTTGAACTTTAATTTCTGAAAATTTCAACTAAAAATATTTTAAATTCAGACGATGGCAGCCATTTTACGAAGACGTTGTCGAGAAAAAGCGCCTTGCTGTGTCCCTCGTAACTCTATGTAGAATTATCTGAATGCAAAAATCCAAAGTGATTTCATTTTTGGACATGTTTTTCGTGGCCCCAACGATGCCCGAATATTTTTTTTTTAATTTCTAATTTTTTTATAACGTTTTAAAGCAAAAATTGGGATTTTCAGCAGTAAAAGTCGGCCATTTTGTAGCTGTAAAATCGAAAAAAAAAAATACAAAATTGAAAATAAGATCGTTGGGGCCGGGATAAATATGTGTTGAAAGTTGTGACGCGGGGCGCGCACAAATAAATAAATATTAAACTAAATAAATAATAAATAATGATAAACTAAATAAATAATAACAAACTGTAAATAAATAATAAGACACCATAATAATAATAAACTGTAAATAATACTAATCCCTAACACCCCAGACCCATAAACAACAACCCAGTGAAAAAGAAGTTCAATTTCGAACAAAACCCGCGCGCGCGCCTAAATAAGCAACGGGGCACTCTAAACCCGAGCTCCGGCCACACTAATTCGGGCAAATGCCGAGCATCAGCCACACTAATTCGGGCAAACCCACAGCCCGAGCGGGCACACCAAAACCAGCCAAGCGCTATATAAAGCGGGCCGCTGGCCTCAGATTAATCATTCAGTGGTCGGCGTCGACCAAGGTGGAAGTCACCAGCGAGCAGCAATCAAGCAGCAACTCAGGATTAGGAGCCAGCGGTAACAAGGAGTAAGACTGTAACCACACTAAGTATCTTTGCTGACGGTTTCGTCCTGCTATATCAACACTACGTATCCTTGCTGACGGCTTCGTCCTATTTAACCATATTACGTATCCTGCTGACGGCTTCGTCCTGCTTTATCAACACTACGTATCTCTGCTGACGGTTTCGTCCTGCTATATCAACACTACGTATCCTTGCTGACGGCTTCGTCCTATTTAACCATATTACGTATCCTGCTGACGGCTTCGTCCTGCTTTATCAACACTACGTATCTCTGCTGACGGTTTCGTCCTGCTATATCAACACTACGTATCCTTGCTGACGGCTTCGTCCTATTCAACCATATTACGTATCTCTGCTGACGGTTTCGTCCTGCTATATCAACACTACGTATCCTTGCTGACGGCTTCGTCCTATTCAACCATACTACGTATCTCTGCTGACGGTTTCGTCCTGCCATATCAACACTACGTATCCTTGCTGACGGCTTCGTCCTATTCAACCATATTACGTATCTCTGCTGACGGTTTCGTCCTGCTTTATCAACCTTACGTATCCTGCTGACGGCTTCGTCCTGCTTGATCAACACTACGTATCTCTGCTGACGGTTTCGTCCTACTTTATCAACCTTACGTATCCTGCTGACGGCTTCGTCCTGCGGTATCAATATTTCGCCCGCCAGAAGCCAGGGACCCCCCCTTACACGGAGACCGGACACGGAGCTTCCCCAGGACGCGGACGCTCGCCGGCAACTACAGTGGATAATCGGAAACACCATCATCGCAGTCAATCGTATTACTCTGTTAAGAAAACTAATAAACTTCGTATATGTATAAGCCTAGTTAAGGTTAAACTCTGAGCGTTATCACTGGGACTCGGGTCGGAAACTCCTCTCTAGCACCACTATCCTGAACCAAATAAATGTCCTGGATGACTCTGGCCCCACACTGACTATCTGAGGCAAGGCTGAACGTCACAAAGTGTGTGAAAAATTTCAAATTGATCTGTTGCATATTCGCTGAGTTATGATGGACACCGTCTTTAAAAACAACATTTCGAGAAAAACGTTGTTATTGCAGCTTGTTGCTCGGCTCTATGGACGCGAGACAAAAACTTTAAAAAATCATATCTCCATCAATTCTTCACCAAATTGCTTGCAATTTTAACAGAATACTCATGAGACTTTGTACTATCGAATAAAAATATAAAAATTGTTGACCATTTTTGACCCCTGTAAGCCCTTAACTCTCAGCGAAGATCCCAGCACCCACACCACAGCTAATCTTGGAGCCATCGGTGTAGAGCGATACCTCATCTTGTTCGGTTACTCTGCCTCTAGTCCATTCCTCCCTTTTCGGGTAGGAAGTCGTATAGCCGTTGCCGAATCTAATTTCGGTTGTCATGTAGTCCGTGTTTTTGTCCATTACCGACGTGACCCCGTCAAGAATAGTGCGGTGTCCTATGCCGCGATCCCTCCAGCAATTGCTTGCTTTTAGTCTCACCGCACTCTGCACCGCCGCATCCCTGATAAATAGGTCATTCGGCATGATGTCCAAGATTACGTTCAGGGCGGCCGTCGGGCACGAGCGCATAGCCCCCGTAGCTCCTGCGCATGCCGAACGTTGTATCCTCGTTAGTTTGGTGATGTTATAGGCTCTAGTGAGTGCCGGCCACCATACTAGAGCCCCGTATGTTAATATAGATCTAACTACTACTGTGTAGAGCCATATTATGGTCTTTGGGTCCCCAGTTTTTCCCAAACATCTTTCTACAGGAGGAGAAGGCAATGTTTGCCTTCCTGACTCTCTCTTCGATGTTTCGTTTCCATGATAGCTTAGGGTCCAGTATAACTCCCAAATACTTCGCCTGCTCAGAAAGTTTTAGCTCTATGCCATCTATTTTGGGCATGTTATAAGTTGGGATCTTTGATTTCCTTGTAAATAACATTAATTCTGTCTTATTAGGGATAATCCCAAGTCCGCAGGATTTCGCCCAATTATTTAGTCTGTCCAGAGCAACCGACATAATGTCGCTTATGACGTCGGGGAATGGACCTGATACTAGTAGCACTACGTCATCGGCGTATGCTACTGCCCGTACTCCACCACAATTGAGTTCTTTCAATTGGTGGTTCATGTTGATTAGCCAGAGAAGCGGCGATAATACTCCGCCCTGGTGTGCCTCTCTTCACTACTCGCGTGAGGTAAGTGCCACCCAGTTCGGCCACTATCGTCCTACTCGTAAGCATAGCACCTATCCATTATCTGGTGCATCTCTTAACACCCATCGAGCTGAGGGAGCCCAGGATGGGTTCGGCGTTCACGTTATTGAACGCACCTTCTATATCTAAAGCGGCCATCGTGTACTCTTTATAGTTCAGAGATTTCTCGACGTGACTCACCACTTCATCGACCTTTTCGGTATGCGTGTTGAGCATCCGAGCATCCGATCTCCCTCCGCCTTGTCTCTTATGTGTAGACCTCGGAATTTGCATATTTGCATATTTTTAAGGGATTAAGATATTTAAATTCCGATAACACCAACATTTGTTTCGATGAAAAAAACCGTAAAGAGGATATACATTTTTTTTTGTTATATGCATATTTGCATAAAACGCATATGCATAAGATATGAAAAATATGCTAAATATATGTAAAATATGCAAAATATATGCAAAATATGCCTATGATAAAGTCTAGACTTCCGCATGAATGTACCCAAAAGGGCAAATGAATCATTCATTCTAGAAGTAGGCATACTTTTTTCCTGTACAGTATTATTGAGTATGAATGAATACTGTCACATTTCTATACCTGTACAGTTGCTTATGATTACACTGTTCAGTTTTTCCCTCTACAGTTTTTCACTGACAAAAACTTCATGACTGGTATGATGGAATACAATAAAAAACATCACTTTATTTTTTTTCAAATGTGTTTATTTTAACAAGTGTGACGCGCACAATTAAAGAATATTCGAATTCAAACAAAGGGCGCGCGCGCGCCTAAACAAACCAAGGGTCATTCTAAACCCAAGATCCGGCCACACTAAGTCGGGCAAATCGAAAGCCCAAGCGGGCACACCAAAGCCAGCCAAGCGCTATATAAAGCGGGCCGCTGGCCTCAGATTGATGATTCAGTGGTCGGCGTCGACCAAGGTGGAAGTCACCAGCGAGCAGCAACCAGGCAGCAAACCAGGATTAGGAGCCAGCGGTAACAAGGAGTAAGACTTTAACCACACTAAGTATCTTGCTGACGGCTTCGTCCTATTTAACCATAGTACGTATCCTGCTGACGGTTTCGTCCTGCTCTATCAACACTAAGTATCCTGCTGACGGTTTCGTCCTGCTTTAACCACACTACATATCTTTGCTGACGGTTTTATCCTGCTATATCAATATTACGTATCCTGCTGACGGTTTCGTCCTACTCTAACCATATTACGTATCCTGCTGACGGTTTCGTCCTGCTTTATCAACACTACGTATCCTGCTGACGGTTTCGTCCTGCTTTATCAACACTACATATCTTTGCTGACGGTTTCGTCCTATTTTATCAACACTACGTATCCTTGCTGACGGTTTCGTCCTGCTTTATCAATACTACGTATCTTTACTGACGGCTTCGTCCTACTTAACCATATTACGTATCTTTGCTGACGGTTTCGTCCTGCTCTATCAACACTACGTATCCTTGCTGACGGTTTCGTCCTGCTTTAACCACACTACGTATCTTTGCTGACGGTTTCGTCCTGCTATATCAATATTACGTATCCTGCTGACGGTTTCGTCCTACTCTAACCATATTACGTATCCTGCTGACGGAGTCGTCCTGCGATATCAACATTTATCCCAGCCAGGCGCAAGGGACCCACATACACGGACCCCGGACACGAGGAGCTTTACCCGGACCAGGACGCTCGTCGCCACGGACACCGCCCGTCTTCATATCCCGTAGCATTATAAACTGTCAAGAAACTAATAAACTTCGTATCTATCTATATATATAAGCCTAATAAGGTTAAACTCTGCGCGTTCTTACTGGGACTCGGGTCGGGGATTCCTTTTCTAGCACCACTTTCCTGAACCAAATAAATGTCCTGGATGACCCTGGCCAGCCCTGACTACCCGAGGCTCGACTGAACGTCACTAGTGGCGCCCGAACAGCTTTAAGTGGTGATTAGAGGAAACCGACGCCGAGAAGTGATGACGAAGTGGGTTTATGTAACGACAAAGAGGATGAAGGAGGACAGGAAGTAGGAAAACGTCAGAGGAAAATCGTTTGAAGAGAGACTGGATACGAAACGAGGATGGAGCGGAAGATAAACATCCAAGATCTCGATCGGATACGAAACTGGGGAATGCGGTATGATGGGACAACCAATCCTCTGGAGTTCATTCAGCACGACGAATTGGTGCGAACGATGCCATTCGTGTTAGTAGACGCCGCGATTGATTGGTGGACCTGCACACCAAGCCAAATAAACAATTGGGCGATGCTGACAGAAGAGATGATGGAGTACTTCTGGCCAAGGAAGTACCAGGAGCAACTCAAGGAGCAAATTGTGCAGCGTAGACAAGGAGAAGCGGAATCTACGAGAGCATAAGCAATGAATCTCATGAACTTGATGAGGTTTGCAGGGTATACGGACAAGGAAAAACTGGACTGGATATACTATAACTGCAAGAGTGAAATAAAGCTATTTACACGAAGAACGGGGTTTAAAACACTGCCGGAGTTCTGTAACGACCCTCTTTCGGGCTGCGTGGCTTCGCTCGCCGGGGTCGTGAGTTACACAAAATTTGTGCGTGCCGCTTCCTTGAATCCCACAAATACCCAATAGGAAGAGAGGTGGAAGTTCGGTTTTGTATTGATTTATTTATTACGATCGGTCTTTTCCTGGAATAGTAGCAACTTCGCGGCTGGCGCGGTCGGCTTGTGGATCCCCTGTAATGTAGGGTCGTGCGACTGGCGCGGTCGGCTTGTGGATACCCTGTAATGTGGGGTGTGCGACTTCGCGACTGGCGCGATGTGGTCGGCTTTAGGTTACCCTGGAATGCAGGGTCGTGCGACTTCGCGACTGGCGCGGTCGGCTTGTGGATACCCTGTAATGTAGGGTGTGCGACTTCGCGACTGGCGCGGTCGGCTTGGGTATACCCTGTAATGTAGGGTGTGCGACTTTGCGACTGGCGCGGTCGACTTGTGGTTACCCTGGAATGTCGGGTGTGTTGGGCGAGGCGCGTTCCCAAGCGGGTTGGCCGCGGTTCGGGACGCGACGGTCGAGTCCGGGTGACGGTCGGTCGTACTGACGATCCTATGCCTATGCTCGCACCGTTACTCCTATCCTCCTGATCAAGGTCTGCTAGCAAGAGCTAAACCTTGGCCCATGTTCGTCCTGTTACGCTCGGGTTCGGTTCCGGAACCTTACTCCGCTACCCTGTCCCCGTCAAGATCTGCTAGCAAGAGCTAAACCTTGGCCCCTTCCTGATCTATGGCATGGGTTCGGTTGCAAGAACCTTACCCCGCTACCCTGGTCCACCTCAAGATCCGCTAGCAGGAGCTGAATCTTGGCCCCACGTCTAAGCCAATGTGCATGAGTTCGGCTACAAGAACCTCACTCCGCTCCCCGTCCACATCAAGATCCGCTAGCAGGAGCTGAACCTTGGCCCGTATCTACTTCGGCAACTAAGTGAGCTCGGCTTCAAGAACCTTGCTCCACTACCATTACTACTTGTTCAAACTACTATGAGACTATGTCAGCTCGGCTGCTCGCCAAAAGTGAACTTGCCCTGAGTTGTGTCTCGCCTTTTATAGGCCGCGATCAGCTGTGTTTCCCCGATCGATATTCGATTCTTATCGATAGGCACCAGGGTTGCCATATCGTTGGGCACGGCCGATAACTATCAGCTGTTCAGGGCTGGTGGCCCTATCGGTGCTGGGGTTGCCAGATGTTGCCCTTGTTGTGGTTGGCGTTGCCAGATGGCGGACTGTCGCCCTTTTATTTATTATTAATACTTTCAACTAATACTTCAATAATATTCTCAATAATAATAATTCCTAATACTAATGGTAATTAATAATAACAATTCATGATAATCTCGGTAACTAATAACAATTCAAATTGATAACAATTAATAATAATTAATAATAATAACAATTAATAATAATAATAAGGAATGCGGCGCGGGGCGTCGCAGTTCTTAAAAATAGCAGAAGTGGTCGAGATAATTGAAGCAGGGAGTCTCGCACCCACACAGCATAGACTTAACCCAGAAGTCTGCGTGGGATCCGAAGGTACGGGGCAGAATAGAGCCACCAAAACCGTCGGGTGCTGTGAAACGGCGGCGAACCAACCGGAGCAGTCATGCCAGGTTGTGCCAGATCCATGGAGCACTCTAGAAGGTAGAGACCGAGGAGTACATGAGGTCAGCCGTAGGGACAGAGGCTTTGCAGGAGGCCGACGTAGAGGAGAAGGAAGAGGTTGCCGCAGAACAGGCGTACGAGGTGGAGAGGAGCGCAGAGCAACGTGGAGAAGACGAGGAGCGTGGAATCGAATATGGGGAGCACAGGAGTGAGGAGCGGAGGACGACAGGAAGGAAGAAGGAGAACAAAGAGCGAGCAGGAGGAGGCAAGATGCCGAAGTTCACAGCGAGCGCCAAAAAGTCCCGAGCAAGGCTGATCGAGCCAGGGGCACCGGGGACGGTCAGAAAAAGGACAGCGCCACCGAAGATGGCAAGTCGACGACCGGCAGGACGAGAGGGAGATAGGCACGACGCGATGGCCTCGACGATGACGGATATCGTCCAACAGGGCGGCCAACCCCCCAACGAAAGTCACTGGCGGAGCAAGCCCGAGGGGGGAAAGCCGCGACGGGAAGGCCCAACCGCAGACGGAACACGTCCGAATGGGCCGGACCAGAATGGCTCACCTCCCAAGGGCTGGCGGAGGACAGCAGCCACGGAGCCGGGAGCCGGGAAAACAACGAGTAAGGACACAGTGGCGGCCACCATATGGCGCCACTATCGAAAGGAGGGGGGAGTGTGACGCGTGCCGCGCACAATTAAAGAATATTCAAATTCAAACAAAGCGCGCGCGCGCGCCTAAACAAACCAAGGGTCACTCTAAACCCAAGATCCGGCCACACTAAGTCGGGCAAATCGAAAGCCCAAGCGGGCACACCAAAGCCAGCCAAGCGCTATATAAAGCGGGCCGCTGGCCTCAGATTGATGATTCAGTGGTCGGCGTCGACCAAGGTGGAAGTCACCAGCGAGCAGCAACCAGGCAGCAAACCAGGATTAGGAGCCAGCGGTAACAAGGAGTAAGACTTTAACCACACTAAGTATCTTGCTGACGGCTTCGTCCTATTTAACCATAGTACGTATCCTGCTGACGGTTTCGTCCTGCTCTATCAACACTAAGTATCCTGCTGACGGTTTCGTCCTGCTTTAACCACACTACATATCTTTGCTGACGGTTTTATCCTGCTATATCAATATTACGTATCCTGCTGACGGTTTCGTCCTACTCTAACCATATTACGTATCCTGCTGACGGAGTCGTCCTGCGATATCAACCTTTATCCCAGCCAGGCGCAAGGGACCCACATACACGGACCCCGGACACGAGGAGTTTTACCCGGACCAGGACGCTCGTCGCCACGGACACCGCCCGTCTTCATATCCCGCAGCATTATAAACTGTCAAGAAACTAATAAACTTCGTATCTATCTATATATATAAGCCTAGTAGGGTTAAACTCTGCGCGTTCTCACTGGGACTCGGGTCGGGGATTCCTTTTCTAGCACCACTTTTCTGAACCAAATAAATGTCCTGGATGACCCTGGCCAGCCCTGACTACCCGAGGCTCGACTGAACGTCACACAAGTATTTTATATGTGTTTATGTTTTAAATGAGTCGAAGTTCAAATTTTTTATATTAGAGTGGAGGAACATTATTTTGTTTACAGTGTCTTCTGTGGTAGCAATTTTTGATCGTTTGGCACTTATTAAATTTTTTGCAATAGAAAAAGCCCTTTCAGATTTGTGAAATTTCCATCCAGGACACCTCAACCGTACTTCTGGTACTTCATTAACCACTTTTCCAATTAAATTGTGGATTAAGTGATTAGCACAGTTTAGTGTGCTCATTCCCTTAAATGCTGCTTTCATATTAGCTCCTCGGATCGTCCATCAACAAATCACATCCGAAATCTCGTAAGATTCTACTGACTTTGTTTTTAATTTCATAGCCTAAGAAAGGTTTTAATTAATATAGATTCCAATAACACAAATAACATTTGATAATTACCGGTACAGGAGACCCCACCCATCGATTTCACTGCTAGTAGGCGGTTTTTAAGGGAGCCTTCTTTTATATAATGGATCGTCAGGGAAATATAGGATTCTTTAAAAAAATTATCCGTCCAGATATCCGATGTTATGCTGTATCCAAATGTTGTGTGTTCTTGAATTTACGTTTTAATCTCAGTGTGGTGAAAATCGTATAAAGTCTGTTGTTTCTCGATATAGTTGTGGGATGTGGAATTAATGATTCAATTTTAACGTTTTCTCCTAGCTTCGCACCAATGGAAATAAAAAACTGGGCCATGTTTTTAAATCCAGAGTCCGCAATCATATTAAAGGACCGACCGCTCTTTATTGTCCATTCCGTTGCCAATTTGGTGCATTTTTTTTAGTGTCCGAGCCAACGGTTGGATGACTTCGCTTTCGGTTATTGGCCATTATGTAGCACTTGTGTATAACTAAATTAGATGTGCATTTCTCGAATTTATACACATTTTTGCACGAGTTGCACACTACTGCATTAGTCGTCTCTTTACCGTTATCATCGACAATGCGAGAAAAGGTCTCCCACACTTTGCTTCGACCATATGAACCGGAAGGCTTCAGTTCACCAGCTAATAATTTTGATTTTATTACAGCGGCGTACTCCTTAAAAGGCGGCTCTATTGATCCGTCCAATGGTGGAGTCTATATTCAAACAATTTAGATTCAATATATACACAATTTTTAATTTAATGGAAAAAAACACACATATTTTTTTTCATTTATTTCACGAGCGACGTTTTCATTCGGATCCATTTTTATAAATGTGTCGAAATACTGAACTCATTTGAAAAGTACTGTACAACTTAATTTCAAAGCACACCTGATGTTCGATTAGTGTACAGTACGATAGGAAATGTCACTCACTACATTCATATACTGAACTCATTCTGAATGAGAACACTAAAAATGTTGTGCTATCGTTTTCTGACATATGGGTATACTGTACAGTATTGAATGGGTTCAGTATTTTTTTGAACACTAGACTACTGTAGACATCTGTCAAGCTCGAAATGAATACATTCATGCATAAGTCTAATAAAGTTATCTCAAAATACATAGTAAAAGCGATTTTTGAGATGGTAAACAAATTGAAATTTACTTAAAATAATTTTTATTACAATAAATAATCAGCATTTTCTCCAAATTACAGCTAGTAAGGCATTGTCGCTTATCTCCGAATAGCATTTTATAAGCCGAAAAGCTTCTTTCTACATCACACGATGTAGTGGGAGCGTATTTGAATTTTATAATATTTTGATTTTTTACGTGGCCAAGCTCGGAAACATCGCCATCACAATTTAAAATATTATTAATTTTTGAAATAATGGGAAAGTCTGGATTTCTATTCAAAACCATTTTAAATTTTTGATTTATCTCCTTTCCTAAATCCCCTGTTATGTTTTTCACAATATTTTCGGCTTCCTAACATAAATTCATCGACATTTCCAGTGATTGTCCCCTCGCTTCCAAGGCAGTGATAATTTCGGTAATTTTTTGAAATTTGGATTTTATAAATACAAAATCCCGATGTAACTGAGGATTTTGTAAAAGATCTTTTGTCTGCCTTATAGATTCCGCATCTTCCGGATTTAGTGTTTCAAGAGCCTAGAATGCAAAGTTTAAAATATTTTTGATTATTAAACTGAAGTTACTTATCAACCTAAAAGTTATCTTACCTCTGCTATTCCTTCCATGTTATCTGCATAAAATGAAGCCATCTGGTTAAGATTGGCTCTGGTGGTAATTGAATGTCAAGAATTTATTTGTAGCGTTGAACTCTTGATGGGTCTTTTTTTAAATATTTTCTTCACACATGTTATAAAAGAGTTTGCGTCAGGAAACGATGTTCTCACTTTTTCTGCTATTAAATTTAAACTGTGTGCAAAACATGTTAAGTGTATGAGATTCGGATAGAATATTTTTAAATTTTTGCCAGCTTTGATCATATATGCCGCAGCATCCGTTAAACTTTAGCATCATTTCCGTGTGGCCACAATAAACGAATACTGTCATTTTCGAATCGAGAAATTGTTGCGTTGTTTACCTCATTCAATAAAAAGTTTTTTGGTTATCCGACTGTTCATTTTCGCTCAATATTCCAATAATCAAATTCGCGACATATCGGCCCTGTTTATCAGTTGTTTCGTCCACCGATATCCATACGCTTTCATCCTTAATATTGTCACGTATTTTTTGTATTGATTTCTGGTAGCATTTGTCTAAATATGTTTTCCTTAAGGAGCTTTCATCTGGAATTTGTTGGCCAGTGTATTTTTGTAAAAAATTAGGAAAAGTTTCATTATTAAGTACATTCCATGGAATGTTTTCGGCAACCAACGCGTCACATAAATCCATTTTGAATTCATTACTAGCGGTGCTTCCGCTGCTATCTTGAGTTTCGTCTTTTTTATTGGTTATTGCTTTGGACCTTTTGCATGTAGTCAAACTTTAACAATCAGCCACAGGCCTAACTTTAAGACATACCTTTTTCTCGCAAGTAGTACATATTACCTCATTTCCCTCAACTGTAAATCACTTTTCGGGAATGGCGGCGAACCATTTGTCTACCAGCTTCTTTTTGTATTTTTCCCATTTCGCGAGTTAAATTTATTTTAGGCTCAATAATTATTTTTTTTTTTAACTTTAACTATCCAATAATTTGTTGAAGCACACACGAAACAAACAAATCGCACGAATAACGTTAGAATGGACTTGAATTTTTTACTTTTCGTATGTCGCCGGCGCAAAACTATGCATTATGTTGGTAAAATATGGTGACACTTTAATTAAAGTATGTCTGTTCTATTCAAATTGATTGCATATATTTTGCATATTTTGCATATATTGTGAGGGGCCGATTGGCCCTCACAAATAAATAATACAACTAAATAATATAATTAAAACACATATAAATAATAATATAAATAAATATAAATAGTAATACAAATAAATAGTAAATACGAATTAAATAAATAATAATATAATATTAATATAATATAAACATATAATTAAATAATAATAGGATAAGAAATAATAGCAGATATGTATATACATATTCCCCGGTACTAGTTTTGTAAGCGATAGGTAGTAATTAGATTAAGGCGACGGCGGCCACACGCGATAGTTTTAAAACTGCCACCACCAACCCAAGCTCGACCCGTTAGCCTGGAAGGTTACCGTACACACCGACACACGCACACCAACAACCACAGCAAAACTCACCATGATCACGCCACCCGAAAATAGGTAAGCGCCCATGAGAGCGAGAGAGAGGGAGCGACCGATCGTACGGTAAACTCCTGGAAGAAGGCAAAAAAGAACTCCGCAAGAAATTTCGCGAAGCGAAGCGGAGGGGAGTTCGAGATAAGCAGTGAATCGAGACGGACGTAAAACGTAGATCGGCGATCGAGTGAAAACCCCGTGTGCGGGTAAAACCTGCAAAACTTTGGATTTTCGGAAAGCAGGAGATACGGGCCGGCGACTGCCACCGTAAATGGGATTTGGACAATAGGATTTGGAGCAAGAGGAGGATTTGGCAATGCCTGGCCCAGGACCAGCGGCGGGGCAGAGCCATTCCACACGTGGAACCAACGTGTGTGTGCGAGCGAGCGAGATGGGTGAGTGGCAGACAGTGAACCGCAACGAGGTGGCTAGAAAGTGCGTGTGTTCTTAAAATCTTTGCGAGCCCTCGATGCGGTGGTCACTAGAGAGTGCGGCCAGACCGACTCTAGAAAATGCATGTTCTTGACCTAACCTAGAAAACACTGCGAGAAATTATGCGAGACTCGGAAATTTTTATGAAATATGAAAACATAGAACACATGGTAATAAAATAGTAAACGGAAAATATGATCTTAGAAATTATAAAATAATGTCAACGGGCGAAAACACAGAGAGAAAAATGTGGAAGTTTGTAAATATGAAATATTAAAAATTATAAATTGGGAAATTATGAAAAAGGAAATAATAAAAGAAAGCGAGTGCACTAAGAGAAATATCGGAAGAACAAAAATTTAAAAATAAATAATGATATTAAATTTAACCAATTGTGTTTAATAAATAAAAGGCCGGGAAGGCGGGAAACCACGAAAATAAAAGTAGATGAGAAACCGATCAAAGCTTAATTAAATTAAATTAAATAATTTAAATTAAATACCACGAGCTGGGGAAACAGCTACACTGGGAGAAAATAAACTTGGAGAAAGCTAACAAAATATAATGAAATTAAATTAAATAAATCGTGTTGAATAAAAATAAAACTAGTGGGAAAAATGGTTGAAATAAATAGCGAAAAATACATGATAAAAATAAATGATGAAAATAACAAGGAAAATAATGAAACCTAGGTCAACTGAGGAAAACCCTATCCAACACATGAAATAATTTAAATTACTTCTTACGAAGTTATATCTTTTGGGGAATTCTCAAGTAAAACTGAATATATTTTGGACGGGCCAGGCACAGCCGGCCGGAGCAAATTCGTGAAGGCTAATTCGATCCTTCCCTCTGTCACACCCTATCAACATATTTTTTTAGTGTAACTCGGTGGCTGACAAACTCCACCCCGCGTCAGCCCACCGTCTCATATTAGTCACATTGTCCCAGATCTTTATAAATTTTCTGTAGAGAGACCCTGGCGAGACTGAGTCTCTATCCCAGCCCAGATAACTACCTCACAATATTTTGCATATATTTTGCATATTTTGCATATATATTGTGAGAAAGCGATCTATTCTAAGGCTGGGATATCCTCAGCGGCTCAGAGTCCTCCCATTATTTATATTGAGACAGGCAGGGGAAACGGGGATGGCGCTGGTGAAAGCGCGTTTTTGGTTTTAGGTGGAGAAATCTGGGGCAGGGGTGGTCTGTGTAGGACTGTTTTTACTTGGGACAGACGGATGAGCGGTCCGAGCGGCCGGCCGGAGCCGGAAACCGCGTCGGAGCCATGGGAGGCGTGGCCAGGTACCCATGGTCTCGGGCCGCTGGTCGCGCCGGGGAAGATGACCGGGTCAGGAAGGTCGGCCGCGTGACCGTCGTCCCGGCCTCCTGATTCCGGAGCGGAGCTTCGGAGTTGAGCATCGGCCCCGTTTACCGTGGTACCGACACCCAATCCGGAGATGGGCCACGAACCCGGAACCGGCCCCGTTTACCTTGGTACCGACGCCGTGGTCCGAAGCCGAGGCTGGGAAGGAATCCCGAGATCTCAGTGCCAACCCTGTTGAAAGCTGTTTACCATGGTCTCGGCGCCTTGACCCCGGGCGAAAGCCGCGGACCCGGGACAACCGGCCCCGTTTACCGTGGTCCCGATTGCCCTGATCCGAAGCCGGAGATGGAGGATGGTCTCGGGGATCCGGGAGCCGGCCCTGTTGATCATGGTGCCGACCCTTCGATCCACATTGCTCTCCGAAACCTGGGAGCCGGCCCCGTTTACCGTGGTCCCGGCTTCCAAGTCTCGGCCTCCGCCGCTACAAGGAAAGTTGTGGAACTTGAGATCCGGCCCTGTAGAACATGGTGCCGGGTCCAAGTCCGCCCAGAAGGGAGTTTGGGGAGGAGGAGGAGGAGGAGGTGCTGCCAGGAAAGAGTGTGGAAAGCCGTCGGGATTTTACTATGTGTCTTTTATTGTCAGTCTAATTTCCCTACGCTTGTTTCCCTACCTATTGCCTGCACCACCGGCTCGCATGCCGCGGGAGGCCGCTTGGCCGGCTCACCCTACTTAGCCCTGGGCGCTGGTCTCCATGTCCATGTGGCCCAGAGTTGAAATGCCGTCGGTACTTTGCTTCCACGTGTTTTTCCTGCGGGAATAGCGTCGCACGTCTGCACTGTTCGAAGGCCGCCGAAGTAAGAGACCGATCGTTGGCGGCGACGCAGCTCGGGCCCTTCCTCTGCCAACGTTCTGGCGCAGAAGCTTCGGCCCCTGCCGCGGCGTATGCTCTTGCCGTCTCTCTTCGGCACGCATGTTTCCCCGATCGCGGCTCTCTTGTTCTGAGCTTTCGGGTATCTCGTTCTCTGTCCTCTGTCTGTGTGTTGGTGGGCTTATCGGCCATGTTGCGGGCGGGCTCTCTCTCTCTCTGAGAGGCGATGTTGCTGGTGTCTGCTTGCGATGTCTCGGGTTGATGTTGCGGCCCTGTGTGTTCGCAATGTTGCTGGTCGTCGTCGGCGTGTGTTGCGGGCGTGTGCTTGTGATGTAGATCGCGATGTTGCGGGCGTGTGCTTGCGATGTTGGCTCGCGATGTTGCGAGCGTGTGTTGCTGGCGTATGTGGCCAGTGATGAGGCGTTGTCCTAAAGTTGCCAGTGATGCTCGACTGGCCTTATCGATGTTGTTGGCGGGTGTGGGTTTTTCCCTAACTCCTAGCTATTTACATAGTGCCCTCCGTGGGTCTTTCTAAGTCTCTTAAAATCTAACTTATGACTAACTTAACTATATATATGTACATATTATTTACATAGGGGTGAGGGCTCCTCACATCCCATCCCTACTTCGGGGGTGGGGGAAAACTTTGACGTAATGTCCGCCTCGCGATACTTGTATCCTGTACCTCGTGTCGCCGACCTCATCGAGGTAGCGGAGGCTGCGGTCCCGGCGTTGGCGGATGCGCTCCGTGACCCGGTCGTGGAGTTCTGTCGGGATCCACCCGTCGACAGTAGTCCACCCGGCGGGTGCGCGCATGAAGGCCTCAGGATGCGGCAAGGGATCCTCCTCCGGTATCTCCTCGTTTTCTTCCTCCTCCGTGTCCTCCTCCTCGGGCCACGGGGCAGGGCGGCGCTGGGGTGCGCGGCGCAGGATGCCTGGCCGTGCCCCGGCTCCGAGTGCGATGGCGGCGGGCGCGGAAACGCCAGCGCCAGGCGTCCGTGGCTGGCATAGGCTTTACCCGGTGGGTCGGGCGTGTCCTGGCGATGGCTCGGCCTAAGGTAACAAGACCTTGCTCCAGGCGGGAAGGTGCTGGTGGCACGATGGGTTCCGGTCCTGCGGTGTCGCGTGGTCCTGACTTGCGTGGACTGGTAGATGCCATGGCCAGCAGTTTCTCCGCGGCTGCACCCGCGATCTGACGCCTTTTGGCGTCGGCTGACGTGGTGGGCCCTTCGGGGGAGGCCGTCAGCTGTGCCAGGAGGCGGAGCAGGTTGCTGAGGCTGCTCCGTCTCGGCAGCGGGGCGCAGGGCGTGTGGATGGCAGGCGCAGCGGCGTTGGTCGCCGGCTGCGCAGGTGCGGCGTTGGTCTCGGCGTCTGGTTGTGTTGGCACTAGTGGCGATGACGCCCTGGCAGCGGCGGCGCAGGGCGTGTGGGTGGCAAGCGCAGCGGCGCTGGGCGATGGCTGCGCAGATGTAGGTGTGCCGCAGCTCTCGGCGTCTGGGTGCGAGGTCGCTCTAAACAGCTCCTCGTAAGATGGCGGCGGCGTTTCTGCACGGTGCGGCACCGGTGCGGCCGGTTCGGTCTCCTCCATCTCTTCGTCGGAGATGGGTATGGCCTCCTCGTGGTGCGGCTCGTCCTCCTCCGAGCTCATCTCTACCACCTCCGCATCGGATATGTCACTGTAGTTGGCCCCGAATGGTCCGGCGGCAACCAGTGGCGGTGGTCCGGGAGAGGGTTCGCGCTCGCTGGGAGGTGCGGCCACTGGCGAGTGTCCCTCGGTGGCCTCTGGTACGAGCTCGTCCAACTGCGCAGGGAAACGCAGCTCTGGGTCCTCCGCGAGGATTACCTCCACCATCTCCTCAAGGCTCAGGCCCTCACACCAGGACGGGCTGATGGGCGATGGTGGGCGCACGTCCTGGTTGATGGTCACCAGTAGTGGCGGCGGGTCCAATGTGCCATTAAGGTCTCCGGGCCGCGGGAGTGCCAGCTGCGGATTCCTGACGGGCGTGCCGAGGTTGAGCGCTTCCAGGGCATCTGCGACCCTTGCTGGGGCCGTATCCGGTGGCCGGGATGATGGCGACTGGGAGCGTGATCCGGTGGTTGGCGCGTCGCGGATCGGTTGCGTCGACGCGACTGGCGCGAATGGTGACGCCCGTGGCGTCGGTGGCGGTGTTCGCGCTCACGTCGTGGCATTGTTGCGTTTGCGAAGTGTTTTCTCGGCTGCGTGCTCCTTTACTATTTCGTGTTTCTTATTGCGTGTTTCTCTGCGTCATACTCCTTTGCTATTGCGCATTAATTTTTTCTTATTGCGTCGCAATAAGAGTCCGATCTCGATGTTTGGCGCCGGGTTTATCGATGGTTTGATAACTGGTCGGGGTGGCCTATCGGGGCCGATCCTGCCGATCTGGCAACCCTGTCGTCCTGGATTCGATTGATCTGGTAGCTTTGTCTCGTTGTTTGGCTTTGAATTTTAACGAATCTGGAAATTGGAAAAATGTGGATGAGTTTTCCCTTCACCTTCAGGGCGTGGGTGGCGGCTTGGGTGCGGCATTGGTGTGGCATCGTCCGTCCTAAACTCCTTTTAGGACCTTTTTTTTTTTTTTTTTTAATTCATGCTTAATTTAGTGGGATGGGGGGGTGAGGGTAATGTACAAAGTGGGTGGGGGGTGGGTTTGCGTATGGCTAGAAAATGGAGACGAAGCCCTCGCGGTACGGCCGCAAAGCATTGCTTCGCGAAAGCATAGCTCCCATTAGCCCGGTACGCCTCTCCTGTGCCGTTCCTCCTCCCGGAGTCTGGTCATAACCGTCGCAGCATAATTGCTCACCGCCTGCCAGTTGGCATTGCTGACGAGCATCATATCGACCAGGTTGTCCACGCTGATCTGGTCGCCTAGGAACTCCTCCAGTTGCCTCCTCTCGCGCTCGAATTGCCCGCAGATGAACACTACGTGCTCCGCGGTCTCCTCTGAGCCGTCTGCACACCAGACGCAGGCAGCGCAGTCCTCGTGCCCGCGCGTGTAGAGGTACCCTCTGAAGCACCCATGGCCGCTCAGGATTTGGGTCAGGACCTGCCGGTCAACGGCTCGAGCCTGGGAATAAGCCGGTGGGTCCACCGTCCCTTTGTAGAGGAATCCCATCGGGTTTTCCAGGATTGGAGGGTGTCTGCCTTCAATGCAGAGCGTGCCAGCTTGTTCTCCGCCGGTGGGAGTGCTCTACCGTGCAGCCGCCCGAAGAGGGTGGCCTGTTCCTTGGCCAGGAGATCCAAGGGGGGTGTCCCGGCTAGGACCAGTGCCAGTTCTGAATGCGCTGCATATACGCAGAGCGGCGAGCCGGTGCGTCGCATTCATTCCTCGGCTATACGAGGGCGTCGCCATGGCGTGCGCCCAGACCGGGGCAGCGTACAGCAGGGTTGCTCTCGTCACGCTCGTTAGGAGTAGTCTACTCCCTTGTTTAGGGCCTCTACGGTTCAGCATGATCCGAGACAGCGCCCGGAAGGAAGTAGCCGCCTTAGTGCTGGCATAAGCGAGGTGCTCGCGGAACGAGAGCCTCGTATCCAGCATGACTCCCAGGTATTTTATCGCTCTGGACGATCTGATCGATGCGCCACCCACCTCGATGGTTGCGGTTTCGACCTTTTTTCGGCTGCTTATCAGCACGGCTTCCGTCTTCTGCGGCGCTAGCTGCAGGCCTACGCTCGACAGCCATGAGCTGATGGCCACGATGCACGAGTTGCAGGTCTCTTCGGCACGAGATAGCATCTTATCCACGACGACCACCGCAATGTCGTCGGCGAAGCCCACGAGCTCGGACCGACCGGGCAGTGAAAGGCGCAGTACTCCGTCGTACATCGCGTTCCATAGTAGCGGTGCTAATACGGAACCTTGAGGTACACCGCAGGAAAGCTCCACAGACTCAGCGCCGGCGGAGGTGGAAAACTCCAACGTACGGTCCTTGAAGTAGCTGCTCATCGACTTCATGAGGTATGGGGGGACTCCGAAGCTGGATAGTGCCTCCATGATGCAGTTCCATCTCGCCGTGTTGAAGGCGTTGCGTACATCAAGCGTTACCACCAGGCAGTACTCTTTCGAGCCGCCTTTCCACCTCTTTCCGGCTATTGCCGACCTGGCGATGTCTACCACCTTGGAGATGGCATCGACGGTGGATTTAGCCTTTCGGAAGCCGAACTGCGCGGCCGAGAGGTCGCCAGCTGATCGGATCGCCTCCTCTAGGCGCGTTCCAATTAAGTGCTCGAGCACCTTTCCGGCTTTGTCGATGAGGCAGATTGGTCGGAAAGATGCCGGGTCGTCCGGCGGCTTTCCGGGCTTCGGCAACAGAACCAGCCTCTGCAACTTCCACCTGGGCGGGAACACGCCCTCTGCCAAGCACCTGCTGAACAGCCCCGCAAAGTCGTCAGGCCGACACGTCAGTGCGAGCTTCAGGGCCTTATTGGGTATATTATCGGGGCCAGCGGCCTTCGACGTCTTTACCCTTGCGGCCGCCTCCTGAATCTCCAGTGCCGTGACCGGGGCAAAACATGCCAGGGAGTCGCCGGCGTCGGGGAATGTTGGGACGTCCATCGATGGGAACAGGTGTTCCACGATCCGCTTTAGGCTCTCCGGCGCGAGCGGCGCAAGATTGCCGGGGCAGTTTATACGCTTGACGACCGTTTTGTAAGCGCTGCCCCACGGGTCGCGGTCCGCCGAATCACAAAGTTCAAGGAAACACTTGGATTTGCTCGCCCGAATAGCAGCCTTAAGTGCTCTGCGACGGGTCTGGTACTCCCGCCTTTTGTCCAGAAGGGAGGTGGTACCATACGACCGCTAGTAGCGTCGCCGCGAACGGACGCAGTCTCTCCGCGCGTCGGCTATCGACTGATTCCACCAATACACCGGCTCGCGGTGGCGGCTGTGGGGACTCCTGACTTGCATGCAGTCATTGCAGACCGCCTGGAGCTGCCGCATGGCATCTTCAGCCATCTGCTCAGCGGAGCCAGAGACATCCAGTCTCTCCATGCCCTCCGAGAACAGCCGTACATCTAGTGTGTCGGCCCTGTAGCTCCTCGCCGGTCTCGAGTGTGACCGTGGAGCAGGCGTCCTATGGGGGGCCAGGTTGGTGAGTATGGCGGCATGGTCGCTAGCTGTGTAAATCCCGCTGAGCTCCCATACGCACTGGGTGGCTCTGGAGCCGCTCACAAATGTAAGGTCGACCACTGAGCCAGCACCGATCCGGGAGAACGTGTGTTGCCCCCCCGAATTAAGGAGCGCAACATCAAGCATGGCAAAAGCCTCCAACAGCGACCTACCTCTGGCGTTGGTGTAGGTGCTGCCCCAGTCAACGGCCCAGGCGTTGAAGTCGCCCGCGATCAAAACCGGGTGACGGCCCCTGGCATCGGTGGCCAGTCGGTCCACCCTGACGCAGAACTCCGCCAGCGATAGGCTCGGAGCGAGGTAGACACTGTATACCCACCAGTGGCCTACTTTCGCTCTGACGAACCCGCTCGAAGCGAGTACCTGGGAGAGGCGGGTAGCTCCTGGGCCGCACGTCCAGAGGGCGGCTTTGCCCGAGCTGTCGGCCGCCCAGTTAGGGCTCGTCCCGACCTTGTAAGGCTCGCTGAGCACAGCGAGATCAGCGCCGCACTCCCTCGATGACTGCGACAGCAGGTCTTGGGCTGCCGCACAGTGGTTCAGGTTTAACTGAATCACCTTCATGCCCTTGGTACGATAGCCGCTCCGGCGGACGCCATCAGTGGGCAGCTGCGGCTGCTAGCCTGGTGGTAGACGTCCTTCAGCTTCTTGTTGACGCACCTGAAGCAACGCACTGGGTTAGTGCACGTTGCAATTTTGTGCCCTTCTTGCCCGCACTTGAAGCAGGACTTGCTTCTGTCCACCGGACTCTTGCACCTGCTGGCGATGTGGCCCACCTCCAAGCATTTAAAACACTTCGCGCGGGAATCCACTTCCTTGATCGGGCACTTGCACCACCCGATCTTCACCTTGCCCAACGCGAGTCCTGCCTGTTCGGAGAGCGCTTCAGCGAGTTCCTCGCCGGAGGCTAGCTCATCCAGGTCTCGCACGACGAATAGAGACTGGGGCGTGGCTGCTCGGATGGAGATCCGGTCCCCCAGCACACTGCCGATGTCCTCCATGAGCTTCTTGGCGTCATGTTCTACGCCAGTTAGCTCCAGCAGGAGGTCCCCTTTGGCCGTCCTTCTGGTCGTGGAGACCAATTCGGCAACCGCCTTCATCCTGGCGTCCTGGGAGCGAGTCACCAGGCACAGAATTTCGACGTAAGAAGACTCAGGAGAAGGGCTGAGGATCAGAGCGTCTCGTCTCGTCCGCTGGCGTCGTATTGGGCGATTGCTCCGTTCGGGGCCAGTCTGCTTGACCCCTCTTGGGGTTCTCTCAGGCACGGCGCGCTGAGTCGCGGCTACCAGCCGTTCATTGCGGCCGGCAGCACTCGTCACCGCAGAGTAGCTCGGCTTCTTGGGGTTGGCTCGAAGCGTGGGGGACGTTTGGCAGCCCATCTCCGATGAGGTGCTCTTCGTTGGACTCCTCGGGGTTGCCTCCGTACCTGCTTGTCTGCTGCTGGACTGCCAGCTGGAGCTCCTTCAGTCTGGCGAGTGCGTTCCTCATTGACTGGTTTACTCCACGTGCTTTCTGGTCCTTAACCTTGATGAGAAGGTCGTCAAGGATAACGCCCATCTCCTCCAGTTGGGGCGCGAGAGCTTTGGCCCTTTTGGTCGGGTGCGCAACGCCGGTTGGGCTAGGGGAGTCCCTGCCCCTTTTTCTGGTAGCGGAATCTGCCTCGGTTTTGGTACCTGAGGGATTTCGGGCTGGCTTCGGTGCTAACGCGGGCGTTGGCGGGGCGCCTACAGGAGGCGTTCGTTGGAGCTTAGAGCCTTTTTGAAACGTGTATGCTGGCGCGAGATGTTTGCATGGCTCTGTTGGCATGGCGAAGACCAGTCTGGTGTGGCTTGATCCCCCAAGGGGGGTAGGAACGTTGGACGGGCGCGCCCGTCAGCAAGTGGCCCCTATGACACCCTGGTTCTCTTTGGTCGCGGCCTGAGCGCGGTGGTCCTCGTGGTCATCGATGGCTTGTGTGACCTCGGCTTGGCCGTGGTCGTCGTCGTCGTCGTTCTGGTGGTATGGCTTGAGATGATTTATGCTTGCTGTGCGGCGTCGGCGGCTGTTGCTTTCCTGCAGTCGCACGATGTTTGGCGAGACTAACCTGACCACTCGGAACGGTCCCTCGTATTTGGCCGCTAGCTTGGCAGCGAAGCCCTCGGCGGCGTTGGACAGTACGTGGTTGCGGGCGAGAACCAGTGAGCCGATAGGTGGCTTCCAGTCCCGTCGTCGCAAGTTGTAATGCCGGCTCTGGTCGGCGGCAGCGCGCTCGGCGTTGTCGCGTGCCACCTTGAAGATTGCGTGGAATTGCTCGCTTCTCTCCTCTGGCTTGATCTGAGTTGTCCCTCTTCCTGGGGTGACTTCGTCGTTGAGCGTGTTTGGTAGGCGTGGCTTCTATGCGTCCGACGCGGGGCAGCTCGTCGACCTGGGGATCAATGACGACTCTCATCGCGGGATTCCTTGCATGGTACCGCTGCTTGATCGGGCGGTCATTGCGCATCACGATGGCGTGCTCGGCGATATGCGAGTCGCCGGCGAGTGTATCGAACTTGGCCCGTTCTTGCTCGAGGAAGGCCTTTATCCATGGCTCTGGGTAGACCTCCTGTTCTGGTTCGCCCTCGTCTGTGTAGTCTGCGGCGGCGATTGCGCAGTACGGCGTGTTTTTAGTCTTCGTGGGTGCCGTGTCCTGGAATCGGACTCTCCGTGGCCCTCGGCGAAAAGGATGTCGCTGGATCGCGGAGTCGACAGTGGCGGGCAGCGCTTCAGCCCAACTCGGGGCTGTGTCTGTTTCTCTAGCAGCGGGCTTACGGTGTCTCTGCCTGGGGTGTGTTCGCATGGCAGCTTCTGTTGGAGTCTCGAGGTGCGCCAGGGTGGCGGCTTCTTCGGGGTGTGCCGGCTTCTGCGTGATGTGCCAGGATGGCGGCTTCTGCGTGATGTGCCAGGATGGCGGCTTCTGCTTGATGCGCCAGGATGGCGGCTTCTGCGTGATGCGCCAGGATGGCGGCTTCTTGGTGCGCTCGAGCGGCGGCTTCGTCGTGGTGCGCCGGAGTGGCGGCTTCTGCGTGGTGCGCCGGTGCGGCGGCTTCTTGATGCGCCAGGGTGACGGCTTCTTGATGGTGCGCTGAGACGGCGGCTTCTGCGTGGTGCGCCAGTGCGGCTGCTTCTTCTGGTTTCTCGTGGTGCGCCGGTGCGGCGGCTTTCGTTGGCTTGGTCCGGACGGGTGGCTGGAGTTTCAGGGCTTGACCCCCGCAGCGTGGCTCCGCTGTAGCACAGAAAGTCCATGCCCAGTAGGAGGTCGTCCAGCACATCCGCCATGATCAGGGCGGAGACGCTGACTCGGGCTTCTCCCAACTGTATTGTTGCTCGTAATGCTTGCGTGAGTTCCTTGTCGGTCCCGTCGGACAATGTCACCTGTGTCCGTATGGCGCGATGATTCCTCCCGTTGTCCAGCTCCTGCGCAAGGCGCTCGCTTATAAAACTGTGCGAGGCCCCCGTATCCAAGGTGGCGGTGAGAGGTCGCCCCTCTACCGTGACCTTGGCGCGGATACGGTTGGTGTACTGCTGGATAGCGTGGTTTACCGTGATCGGGAGGCCGGAGGGTTCCTCGGGTGACTCTCTGATACTCGAGGCCCTTGCCCGTTTCCCTGCGGTGAGTTCCGGCAGCAGTCGACGGTGCGTATCCCCTGTCGACCGCAGTCCCAGCTGAATAGGAGACTGGGGTTCTGGCATCCTGAGGAATAGTGACCGTTCTGGCCGCAGTTCCGGCAGGCGGTGCTGGCGTCGAATCCCCGGCGGGGTGCGGAGTCCTGGCCAGTGTTTCCTTGGCGTATAGTTTCGGCGCTGACTGGGTTCCTTGGGTTGGTTCTGGCACGAGGCTGAGGTTGGATCGGTGAGACATCTGTCTCGGCTCGGCCGGAGTATCCTCGGACGGCTCGATTCCGCGGCTGCGGACGACTTCGAAGCTGACCACCAGCTGGGTGAGCTCCGCGAGCGTCGTGAAATCCTGGCGTCTGGTGAACATTTGATATTCGGGCAGCATTCTCGTACACCCTATCCAGCTCCTGTTCTGCTGTAAATCCGGCGCGGCGCATCTGGAGCCGTAGGTCTACCAGATATTCTTTGAATGGCTCGTTCGCCTTCTGGAAATGCGTACGTATCTCGTCCTCCAGGCGCTGGTAGTATCGTGGAGGCAAGAAGAAATCCAGGAATTCTCGACGGGTCGAGAGCGGCCTCCAGCTCGTGCTTCTTCCTATAGGATATCCATGAAATTCCCATCTTGGAGTCTGGTTTTGCCTGCGACAATGGGCGTAGGGAAACGAGAATAGGGGGCAGGAGCAATGCTGCTGTACCCCGGGGTTGATCCTAGTGGTTCTCGGGTAAGGACCTGTAGGTGTCCTTGGGAGTAGGGGTGGTCCTGTGAATCCTAGAGGATCCGGGCTGGGTGTCCTGGTTCGCGTTGTCCTGGCTAGGGTGCAGGAGCGGGGCGATGTTGACCCTTGAAGGATCCTTGTTGAGTGTCTTGATTGGTGGCTCGCGTTGTCCTGGCTAGGGTTCAGGAGCGGGGCGATGTTGATCCTTGAAGGATCCTCGTGGTGCTGGAGAGTCCTGTGAATATCTCTGGGCACAGGGTGATCCTGTGTCTGTGTCCTTGTGCTGTTCGAAGCTCTGCTTGTTGACTGAATAGTCCTGCGAATCCTTGCTGGATGGTTATGGTTATGGCTCCGCTGAGCGACTGACTTGTTCTAGCTCTGGTGATCGACTGAATCGGTATAGCTCTGTAGATCGACTGAATTGTTATAGCTCTGCTGAACGACTGATTTGTTCTAGCTCTGGTGGACGACTGATCTGTTCTATGCTTGTCGGTATCGACTTTTATACTCGAGTTTCTGCCGGCCTCGGGCGTCCCGACGCCAAGAGGACCAGCGGTGCGGCAGAGATAGGAAACTGTCTAGCTGTCGGCGTCTGCGTCGACGTGGTTCTCTCTCCTCTTCCCCTTGGCTTTCCTCGTATGAGATCTTGGTGTCTCACTGTACTTGCTTGCCTTTATTTCGTGTCGTGTGCGGCGACAAAATGCTCGAAAATTCCCTAGCTTCTAATCTTCCTCTGCTTGCCTATTTTTCGTGTCGTGTGCGCCGACGGCTTTTCTGCTTACCCTTATTTCGTGTCGGAGGCGCCGACGGGTTTTCTGCTTGCCCTTATTTCGTGTCGGAAGCGCCGACGGTATTTTCTCTGCTTGCTGCTGTTTCGTGTCGTGAGCGACGACGGATTTTTTTTTTCTGGTTTTCTCTGGTTCTCTGCTTCTCTGCTTGCCTTTATTTCGTGTCGTGTGCGACGACAAAATTCCCTGTTGCTATGCGGCCTTCTCTGTCTCTGTTCTTCTCATGTCCCCGTTATTTTTCTCGTCTGTCATGTCCCATTAAAATTTTGATGCGCTGACCGCGTGCTCTATTTTATTTTTTTCAAATTTCGTCGGGATGGCGCTGGTGAAAGCGCGTTTTTGGTTTTAGGTGGAGAAATCTTGGGCAGGGGTGGTCCGTGTAGGACTGTTTTTACTTGGGACAGACGGAAGTAACCGAAACCTGGGCCCGGCCCCGTTTACCGTGGTCCCGGCTTCCAAGTCTCGGCCTCCGCCGCTACAAGGAAAGTTGTGGAACTTGAGATCCGGCCCTGTAGAACATGGTGCCGGGTCCAAGTCCGCCCAGAAGGGAGTTTGGGGAGGAGGAGGAGGAGGAGGTGCTGCCAGGAAAGAGTGTGGAAAGCCGTCGGGATTTTACTATGTGTCTTTTATTGTCAGTCTAATTTCCCTACGCTTGTTTCCCTACCTATTGCCTGCACCACCGGCTCGCATGCCGCGGGAGGCCGCTTGGCCGGCTCACCCTACTTAGCCCTGGGCGCTGGACTCCATGTCCATGTGGCCCAGAGTTGAAATGCCGTCGGTACTTTGCTTCCACGTGTTTTTCCTGCGGGAATAGCGTCGCACGTCTGCACTGTTCGAAGGCCGCCGAAGTAAGAGACCGATCGTTGGCGGCGACGCAGCTCGGGCCCTTCCTCTGCCAACGTTCTGGCGCAGAAGCTTCGGCCCCTGCCGCGGCGTATGCTCTTGCCGTCTCTCTTCGGCACGCATGTTTCCCCGATCGCGGCTCTCTTGTTCTGAGCTTTCGGGTATCTCGTTCTCTGTCCTCTGTCTGTGTGTTGGTGGGCTTATCGGCCATGTTGCGGGCGGGCTCTCTCTCTCTCTGAGAGGCGATGTTGCTGGTGTCTGCTTGCGATGTCTCGGGTTCAGACAAAGTTGCCAGTGATGCTCGACTGGCCTTGTCGAAGTTGTTGGCGGGTGTGGGTTTTTCCCTAACTCCTAGCTATTTACATAGTGCCCTCCGTGGGTCATTCTAAGACTCTTAAAATCTAACTTATGACTAACTTAATTATATATATGTACATAATATGTATTTACATAGGGGTGAGGGCTCCTCACAATATATATATATGGCATAAACACCCCTAACGGGGTACAGCCTGATGCACGATTTGCCACCACGCTCCTCTCTCCTGTGCGCGACTCCGCCAGTTGGCGATCCCAAGCGTCGCCAGAATTCCGTCCATCTGGTCTCTCCTACGTGCTCGTGGTCTTCCTCTCCTACGTTGTCCGCCAACTACCGCATCGAAAACGGATCGAGATGGAGTTGTTCCTTCCATACGAGCTATGAGGCCAAGCCAGCGAAGTCCCTGAATATTAATTTGCTTGACTATGTCCACATCGCCATATAGCTCATACAGCTCATCATTCCACCTGATACGGTAGATTCCGCCAACGCAAACAGGTCCGAAGATCTTGCGAAGGATTTTTCTCTCGAAGACACCAAGAGCAGCTGCATCTGACTGCGTCACTGTCCAGGCTTCCGCACCATATAGAAGCACTGGGATGATGAGTGTCTTGTAAAGTGTTAGCTTCGTCGTTCGAGAGAGGGCTCTGCTGTTCATTTGCCTACTGAGCCCAAAGTAGCTTCTGTTGGCAAGTGTGATCCTCCGCTTGATCTCCAGGCTGACATTGTTGTTGTTGGTCACTGCATTTCCTAGATAGACAAAGTCCTTGACCGACTCAAAGTCATTGTCTCCAGCAGTAAGATGAGAGTCAAGTCGCCGCGTCTCTCGGTTACTGCACACCATAAACTTTGTTTTGCCCATATTCACTGCAAGACCAACTCTAGCCGATTATCTTTCAATAGCTCCAAAAGCCGCCGTCACATCACGCTTGGTACGACCAATGATGTCAATATCATCAGCGTAACCAAGGAGCTGGACACATTTCTGTCCCAGTATTGTGCCCCCTCGATGCACTCCAGCTTTCCTTATGACCCTCTCCATTAGCAGATTGAAGAGCACACAAGACAGCGAGTCGCCTTGTCTGAGACCCCGCCTGATACTGAAGGTTTCGGAATGGTCATTTCCTACCTTGACAGAGCTGATGGTGTTGCTCAATGTCATATTACAAAGCCGTACTAGCTTTGCAGGAATACCAAGCTCAGACATGGTGGCGTACAGGCGTCCTCGCCGTGGACTATCGAAAGCAGCTTTAAAATCGACAGGTGGTAGGTGTCGATTTGGTTCTCATAAGCTTTCTCCAGGATCTGGCGCAATGTGAAGATCTGGTCGACTGTGGACCGACCAGGGCGAAAGCCGCATTGATACGGTCCGATCAATGCTTCAGCATATGGCTTAAGCCTCTCACACATAACGCTCGTGAGAACTTTGTATGGTACGGGAAGAAGACTGATGCCACGATAATTGGTGCGTTGTGTTGCATCACCCTTCTTCAGAATGGGGCAGATCATACTCAGATTCCAATCATTGGGCATGCTTTCCGCTAGCCATACGTTGCAAATGAGCTGGTGTTTGCTCCTTACCAACTCATCGCCTCCAGCCTTAAACAGTTCAGCCGGTAGCCCGTCCGCTCCCGCGGCTTTATTGTTTTTAAGTCGTCTTATGGCGACTTCGACTTCCGTATAGCTAGGGGTGGGAACTTCAACACCATCCTCTCTGATTGGGGTTAGTGGATCTTCTTCATCAGACTCTTGGTTGTCTCCAGCCAAAAGACTTTCAAAGTGATCCCTCCATAACCTCAGTACTGTCTCTGCATCCGTGACAAGATTTCCATCATCCCTCCTGCAGGCAAGCGATCCAGACTTATACCCTTGAGTCATGCGTTTGACCCTCCGGTAAAAGTCGCGGGCATCATTCCTGCTCCTGCTATTCTCCAACTTCTCACACTCAAGCCTTTCCATCTCCTGCTTCTTCCTCGTGAAAAGGCGCTTCTCATTTCTTCTCCGCGTCCTATAAATATCCACCACTGCTCGTGTGGCTCCTGCTTGCAGCGTCCGCCTGTAAGCAGCGTTCTTTGCAGCAGTCGCTTCCCGACACTCCTGATCATACCATGAATTCCGTTTTGGGGGACTTTGGAATACAAGGATTTCCACAGCAGAAGCATTTATGGCTGTAGATATGCACGTCCACATATCTGACGTATTTATAGGCGTTGGAGGGTGCTGGCCAAGTCGGCCTGAGAGTGCAGCGGAGAAGGCATTGCAGATTGCAGCTTTTCAATGTCAAGCTTTCTTGGCATACCTTGACGTGCGATTTTCGCGACACACAATCGTGCGCGGACCTTGGCTGCAACAAGGTAGTGGTCAGAGTCGATGTTAGGACCCCGGCACGATCTCACATCAAGTATGCTAGACGCATGTCTTGCATCGATCACAACATGATCAATCTGGTTGCAAGTCAGACGATCAGGTGACAGCCAGGTTGCTTTATGGATGTTGAGATGACGGAATCTTGTACTACTAACTATCATATTGTGCGCAGCAGCAAAACCTAAGTCTAAGCCCGTTTGCAGAGGTAGATTCATGTAGGCTATGCTGTCCAACGGTTGCTTTCCCGTCCGATTTTGGCATTAAAATCTCCGAGGAGGATCTTAATGTCATGTGACGGGTCGAGTTCTGTATAGAAAGCATCCTTGATGGCGTCGTCCTTCTCCTCCGTTGGTGCGTGCGCACAGATAAGGCTGATGTTGAAGAATCTGGCAGCTATTCGTATCGTCGCAAGTCTCTCGTTTACAGGTGTAAACTGTGAGACTCGGTGCCGTATCCTGGCTCCTACGACGAATCCACAACCAAACTGGCGCCTATCTGTATGACAGCTGTAGTATATGTCACAATTCCTTTTCTTCATGCTTCCCTTTCCGTTCCATCGTATTTCCTGGATAGCTGTAATGTCAGCCTTCAAATTGCTGAGAGTATCCAGTAGTTGTTGAGTGGCACCAGGCCTGTACATTCCAAGTGCATACTCTCAGATCATTATCCTTTTTGAATTTTCCATGGTCGTCAACGTTTTTCGGGTATCTATCCGAGGCTCCTCTTGCATTCTTCACTGATGTGGTATTTTCCTTGGGTGGATATAAAGTGCTACGCCAAAACCTAATTTAAGGATCAGGATCCCGCCGTGCACATTGGTTTATAACTCAGCGGATGCTAAGTTACAATCCAGGGAAAACCGCGTGGAGGTAGTGCGTCGACTTGAAGAAAGCAGGGACAAGGATCACACTGGTGCCCACCAAGTCAGTAGCTTTACCTTGTATGCCTTCCCCCAATTTCCCCCTATTTTGCATATATTTTGTATATTTTTGGAATATTATTTTGCATATATTATTCATATTTTCAATATGCATCCAAAATAATAATAAGTGTATTTTATAAAGTCTAAATTCAAAATTTGGCAGCAATCGGATGTAAAATATAAAAGTATGCAAATTCCGAGGTCTACTTATGTGTATGTCCATTAGCCTTTCCATCGTCTTCAGGATGAAGGATGTTAGGCTGATTGGTCTATAATCATTTGCTTGGATGTTACCCCTCCTGCCCGGCTTTGGTATAAATATCACTTTAGCTTTCCTCCATAGGAGCGGTATGTGACTCAGGTTCATGCATGCTTCATAGATGGCTTTAAGCCACCTGCTGATGCTTTCTATTGCTGCCTGTAGCATCGCCGGAATAATACCGTCGGGGCCCGGGCTTTTATATTTATCGAAGGAGTTTATCGCCCATTGTATCTTTTCAATGGTGATAATGTCTTTAGTTGTCGTAAAATTCTGTTCGGTTCTAGGTCTCCCGGGGTCCGAGTTTACTCGCACATTACCTGGGAAGTGCGTGTCTACAAGTACCTCTAGGGATTCCTCGACTGACGATGTTGACGTACCGTCAGGTTTGTTAATTAGGGATGGGCTTGTGTGCCCTTTAGCAAGGATTTTACCTTCGCCTTGCCGTGTCCTTTATATCCTCTAAAGCTTCACAGTAACTTTTCCAAGATTCTTTCTTGGCTTCGTATACTGCTTTTTTGTATTGTTTTTTTACCTCTTTGGAAGCTGCCCATTCTTTGGACATAAAACATGTATTAAAGGACTTTCGTGTTCTCTTTCTGTTCAGACGAACATGAATAAATATATAAGAATTTAAATCATTTATGTACAACTATTGAACCGCTGCAGCAATGTAATTTTGTCTGCCTATATAAACAACGCTTGAGCGTGAGATATAAATATCTGGGAGTATACAAAGAACTCCGCGCGGGTTCATCCCTAAAAGATAAGGAATAAGACCCTTTCCCACGTCTGGGGAACAGATGGCCACTGCGTTGGTCTAGTTAGAGATAAGATTAGAATATGTAAATCTCATGTTAGCTACCTAAGCTAGAACTTAGAGAAAATAATATCAGTTTGAAATATGAACTCAACAAAGGAAGGTCTTTGATATGGCCTTTCATTTTGGTCACTTCGAGCCGGTTGATCACTTTTGGTCAATCGAGCTTTCGAAGAACTCTGCAGTTTCCCCCTGATTGGTAAGGGACTCAGAGAAAGGCCAGCTCCTTAAAGCAAAGCAAATTACACTTGCAGCTAAAGGTAGCACAAATAATTGACTCTTGTTTCCCCCTGCGTGGGAAGGAACAGAGTATAATTAAAAAAGCAAAAAGATACAAAAGAATCTTTTATGTTTTAAAATAAAACAAGCACCTAAATATATAAATTTACCATTGTAAATTATGGTACGGCGTGCATGAGGCCAAACATCAGCAATTGAAAAACACACAAAATAAAAAGTGCAAAAATAGGGTGCTAAATAAATGCCATATGAGCATAAAATAAATGCCATAAGAGCATAAAATAAATGCCATAAGGGCATAATTAAATAAAAAAATGCATAAAAAAGAAATGTGCCTTTTAAATGCCATAAGAGCATTAATCACAAGCAGAGGGATACAGAAGAATTCCTTGTGCTTAAAACAAAATTGTCCAACTAAATAATTGGTTGGTGTAAAACAAATATTGTGGTCGAAAATCGACTTAAATCAATAAATAAAGAAAATGTGTTTATTGTTGGCGTTTTTTCGAGGCCAAAACTTCGAAAAGTAGTGTGAAAACTACATAAAAAATTTATAAATTCAAAAGCAAAGGGATAAAAAAGAGTCCCTCTTGTTTTTAAAGCAATATTTTCCAACCCAATGGTTGGTAAAAAATAAATAAATGTTACAAGTTAATCGAAATTTAATAGAATTTGTTAAATTAAAGTAAATAAAGCCATGGCCATATTAGTTGCAAGATAAATAATATCGAATGAAAACTTCGATAAGTAGTGTGAAAACTATAGAAAAAATGTATATAAAGGGATACTGCCAAAGACCCCAATAGAAGGAAGGATGATAACCGAATCTACTTCAGCAGTAAAAACAGCAGCAGGAACATCTGCAGCAACAACAACTGCAGCAGCAACAACCACAGCGAGAAAGCAGCATAAACAACAACAGCAGCAACAACAACTACAGCAGTCACAGCGGCGACGTCAACAGCAGCTAAGTCGATTAATAAAAATATAATTGTTTATATACACATAAACATCAACACAATTGTACACATATTGTTACAAATTTCAAAAATTTAAGAAACATTTTTTTCATATAAGGAAAAATTTTATTTAAAAAATTCAAAAATTAAAAACTCTTATCCGGACTTAATCCCCTGGCAGGACCTCACTTCGGAGGTAGTTGATCTCACTTCGGAGGTAGTTAAAAAAAAAAAAATTGTATGCCGTTCATCTTTAATTGTTAATTGTTATTCCGACGTTGATGCACTACGATCAGTACATTCAAGTGGCCCATCTGACACGAAGCACGTGCCAGTTCGTGTTAGGTGTTAGTAGGCGCGACATATGAAAGTTTAGAAAAGGAATACGAGGAAGTGACTACTGGCGTGCTGCCAGACTGTTTGCCTGCATGCGTACTAAGTGGGTTAGTATTAAGGTTTTTAGTTGGGGAAGGCTATTTACTTTTGATGTTATCATGTACAAATCATTATAATTTGCACATAAGACTCTAAAGGGTTCATGAAATTCAAAAGACGTTCTACATTGGCTCAAAACTAAAGGAATATAGGGATCTAGTATTCCTACTCGGTACGTGAAAGTTAAGCTGACCCAGCAAATCAGCACTTTCCACGTCACCGTGGATAAGGTTAAAAATGAACGTAATGCCAAGCATGGTTCTACGGTTAGCTAAAGAAGGTAAGTTAATTAGGAGAAGTCTACTAGAGTACGAGGGTAACCTCTGGTTTGGATCCCAGTTCAAACCGCGTAAAGCGAAAAGCAAAAAGTTCTTCTGAACTGTCTCAATGCGTTTACTGTGAACCCATACTGAGGGCTCCAGACGCAAGATCCATATTCTAAGATAGGACGAAGTATCGAAATATATAAGGATTTTGTAACATAGGGGTCATTGAATTCTTTCGACCACCGTTTAATGAAACCAAGCACACCTCTGGCTTTATTCACCATGCACGAAATATGATCGATGAAGTCAAGTTTAGGGTCCAGTCGGACTCCCAAATCATCGACTATATTAATTCTTTCCAAAGAGCAGCAGTTAAGCGTGTAAGTCGCGAGCTTGGGAGCTTGCATTTAGAGCCGTTTAGGTTCAATAAGTTTATACGGCACCATGTTTGGAAGTTATTGAGATCTGTTTGTAAAGCGTCCTTATATTGCACGCAAAGTATGAGGTCGTCCGCGTACGTAAGTACTTTGGAGTTAGTTAGAACTTTGGGCAGGATGTTGATAAATAATGTAAACAACAGGGGACCCAAATGGCTCCCTTGCGGGACGCCAGAAGTAACCCTGAGAACATTAGATAAAGAATTTTTAAAGAGGACCTTTTGCCTTCTGCCATTCAGATAACTTGAGATCCAACTAAGCAGATCAACCGGAAATCCCATTAAATCGAGTTTCCCAACAAGAAGAGAATGGTTGACAGAATCAAATGCTTTACTGAAATCTGTCTGAAAACCCTTATGGAAGCCTCTAACTAAGAAGGAAGTGTATTCTAAAAGATTGGTTGGCGTTGATCTACGCTTTAAAAATCCATGCTGACATGGAGAAATAATTGATCTACACAGGTGCTGCAAATAATGATTATCTCGAAAAGTTTTGGAATGGCCGACAACTTAGAGATTTCTCTATAGTTACTGGCAACCGATTTTCTACCTTTTTTGTGGAGAGGAATAACAAATGATTCCTTCCAAATAAGGGGAAAGTGGGAGGTTTCTAGGGACAAGGTAAACAATTTTAGAAGGGGATTGCACAGGGCGTCGGCACAATACCTAAGTACACAGCCAGGTATACCGTCGGGACTTGGCGAATAAATGGGCTTAACGCGATGAAGATCTGAAAGAATAGTGCTTTTGTCTAAAGTAGGACTGAAAATAAAGTTCGATTTGGGCATGATGTAGGAATAAGTCTGATTACAGTCAGTGGAAGTTGAGTAAGTGGTTTGAAAAAACTGCGCAAACAGATCGGCAATAGCCCGATCATTTTATACGGTTGTATTTTCGAACGAAAGCGAGGAAGGATGCGTAATTGGTTTACGTTTAGTGTTAACAAAATTATAAAACTGTTTTGGGTCCTGAGAGATCTGGACCCTACAACGAGTCAAATAAATCTAAATCTTGCAGATAAATAAAGGGATAGGGCAGAGTTAGAACCGGTATATTTATATTTAGTATACAGCCTAGATTTTTTGTTTTTATGATGACTCAACTCTTTAGTAAACCAAGGAGGCTTATTCGATGTTGATGGATAGTATAACGGAACACATTCAGTAAAAAAGGAATTTATGGCACTGTAAAAAATACGGCTACTGACATGCCAGTGCACATGTATAAATCGGACCAATTAAAATCTGATATAAAGTTTTTCAGCCGTTCGAAGTCCGTTTTGCGAAAACAAAGGACTTTCTTGGCTGGACAGTCAGATATGTTCTGTAAGTCAGTCCCAATGTCGAGAGTCACGTCGAAAGTCGGATGATAGGGATCTTCGGGAAACGTCAACGGCGCCACCCTTGCTAAACTGACTCTTGCCGGATCTGAGACAAAAAACAGAGATCAAGCAAGCGCTCTAGGGAATTTCGTACATGGTTGACTTGAGACAGCGAAATGTCGAGCAAGCCAGCAATAAAATCATGCTGTGTGGAGGTGAAAAGTACATTAGAGGAAGTATTTGAGGACCAAATAGCCCCTGAGATATTAAAATCACCAAGAACTACTAAATGATCCTGATGGTTCCAATAAATAGGAAGTTCGGACAAAGGAGGAATGTAAGAACAGGTAATGAAAATAGAGCTACCATTGATGGTTAGCTTCACACAGAGGAATTCAACATCAAACTCCTCGAAAGTTATTAATTCCGACGCGAGAGTGGAGTCAACCGCTATGAGGACACCACCCCCACGTCTGATAGGCTGATCCAGCCGATATATTGTGAACACAGCTGGGAAAACTTCGGAGCTCAGAATCTCCGGCTTTAACCAGGTTTCTGTGAACACAATAACATGCAACATATGGACATCACTTGCCAATGCCAGTTTTTTGACTGTGACGGGTCACTTTATTTATAATTATGAATTGAAAACAGCATCTTTGGCTACAACAAAACTTATACGAACAACTAATCATTGTTCACAAAATATTGCAGATACTTTGAGAAAAGTATTAACTGATTGGAATATTCCTTTCACTTTCTGAGGTCCCTCAGCTCCTTGGTCCACCATGGTGTATGACACCTTGCATGCCTCATTGTAGGCGTTGTTTAATATGTTCGTGAGGTCCTATACTTCTTTATCGAGGGCCTGTGCTGAGTAGTGTTGTGTCGTTCGTGAACGAACGAACTAAATTGAACTATTCACCAAACTGAACGAACGAACTAGGTCTGTCTTTATAGTTCAATACAGTTAGTTAGTTCAATTTAGTTCACTTAGTTCAATATAGTTCATTTAGTTCAATATAGTTCACTTAGTTCAATATAGTTCACTTAGTTCACGTCGTTCATTTTGATCTCTTAAGCTAAACTGTGGCAAAGCAGTGAGAGAGAGCGAGAGGCAAATAGGTTGACAGTGTTGCCACAGTTTTGCCGTGTCTTAAGAGATCAAAATGAACGACGTGAACTAAGTGAATTAGTGTTGGGTAATCCTAGTTCAATTTGAGGAATAAGTTCGTTCGTTCGTTGTTCACTTAGTTCGATAGGTCGGTCTTAGTTCATTTAGTTGGAAAGTTCGCTCGAATAAGCTGATTAATTTTCGCATATGTACATTTAAAACTACGGTTTACAAGTTTGTGCGTACTATGGCTTCAAAACGAAAGCATAGCCAAGCTTGGAATTTCTTTGATTCAGTGGATGAGAAGAGTGCTAAATGCAAATACTGCAAAACTGTGCTTAGTGTGGCTGGTGGATCGCAAGGAAACTTATCGCGTCACCTTAAAAATAAGCACCCAGCAGCTTTGGAGGAAACAAAGCGCCAAACCAATGAAAGCCGACAGGAAGCAAATGTAAACATAATATTTTGATGTATTCATTTAAGTAGGCTTACTAAATTCTTGATTTCTTTTAACATAGACTCCTCAGATAATGGGACCCCAACAGCAAGTAATAACTTCGTTCATTCAACGACCCCCGGCTGCCGGGAAAGCTGAGAAAATTGATAGGCAACTTGTTCGTATGATTGCAAAAGGTCATCATGCATTGCGAATTGTAGAAGAGCCTGATTTCAAGCAGCTCATAGATGATGTGTCTAATTGCCCCGGATATATGTAAGATGCCCACTCGAAAAACGCTGTCCAACGTGCTTCTTCCAAAGCTTCGGGACGAAATTGTTGGTAGCGTCAAAGAAAAAATGGAGCTGGCATCTGCAGTTTGTTTGACAACGGATTGTTGGACCTCTCTTGCAAATGAATGTTATATTGCTGTTACAGCTCATTTTATTGAGAGTGAGGCAACTGTTATGAGCTCACATATGATTGCATGCGAGGCATTCGTTGAGCAGCACACTGGTCAAAATCTGTGCGCATTTTTACAAAAATATAGAGAATAAAATATCTGCTGTGGTTTCCGATAATGCTGCAAATATTGTCAATAGCTTGAACCTAATTGTGCAAAAAGGACTCAGCGAAATCAGCATTGTACAAAACAAAGTCAAATCAATTGTGGAGTTTTTCAATCGTAGCACTTTCGGCCTTAAGAAGCTGAAGTCAACTCAAACCCAATTGAACTTGCCCGATTTCAAATTGATTCAAGATGTGTCAACTCGTTGGAACTCAACTTTTAAAATGCTAGAAAGGCTTTTCGTGTTGAAAGATGCTCTTATATTAACACTTTCTACTCTGCGTCCTGAATTAAACTTATCTCAGAATGAGTGGGCGATAGTAGAAGAGTTACTGCCTATATTAAAACCATTCATGGAGGTAACAGAAGAAATATCAGCAGAAAAGAATGTAACCCTTTCAAAGGTTATAGTTCTTGCTTTTTTGCTACAGAACTGTTTAAATAACAAAACGCCTAAGGATAAATGTGTTGCTGCACTTGTTGCAGTTCTAAAATCTGAGATGAATCGACGATTTTGCAAGCTGGAAAGTAACGAACTCTACGCAGAGAGTAACATTTTAGATCCTCGGCTGGAAGATCCGGTTGCCTAGCGAAGGCGTACAGTCGAGCTCGTTGTTCCTCGACTGTTCCGTTCTGTTCCAATCCTAGCTCGAGCAGAGCGGCCTCCAGCTCATGCTTCTTCCTATAGGATATCCATGAAATTCCCATCTTAAAGTCTGGTTTTGCCTGCTACAATGGGTGTTCCGAAGTTGGCGACGCGTCCGAACTATGCGGTAGGGAAACGAGAGTAGGGGGGTAGGGCGATGCTGCTGTACCCCGGGGTTGATTCTGGTGGTTCTCGGGTAAGGACCTGTAGGTGTCCTTGGGCGTAGGGGTGGTGCGGTGCTGGAGAGTCCTGTGAGTATCCTTGGGCACAGGGTGATCCTGTGTCTGTGTCCTTATTGGTCCTGCTGCTGTTCGTAGCTCTGCTTGTTGACTGAATAGTCCTGCGAATCCTTGCTGGATGATTATGGCTCCGCGGAGCGAGTGACTTGTTCTAGCTCTGCTGATCGACTGATTTATTATAGGTCTGCTGAACGCCTGATTCGTTCTAGCTCTGCTGATCGACTGATTCCCTATGCTTGTCGGTGTCGACTTTTATACTCCTGGTACTGCCGGCCTCGGGCGTCCCGACGCCAAGAGGACCAGCGGTGCGACAGAGATAGGAAACTGGCTAGCTGTCGGCGTCTGCGTCGACGTGGTTCTCTCTCCTCTTCCCCTTGGCTTTCCTCGTATGAGTTTCTGGTGTCTGACTGTACTTGCTTGCCTTTATTTCGTGTCGTGGGCGACGACAAAAATGCTCGAAAATTCCCTAGCTTCTAATCCTCCTCTGCTTGCCTATTTTTCGTGTCGTATGCGCCGACGGGATTTTCTCTGCGTGCCTTTTTTCGTGTCGGATGCGCCGACGGCTTTTCTGCTTGCCCTTATTTCGTGTCGGAGGCGCCGACGGGATTTTCTCTGCGTACCTTTTTTCGTGTCGGATGCGCCGACGGCTTTTCTGCTTGCCCTTATTTCGTGTCGGAAGCTCCGACGGGATTTTCTCTGCGTGCCTTTTTTCGTGTCGGGTGCGCCGACGGGTTTTCTGCTTGCCCTTATTTCGTGTCGGAGGCGCCGACGGGATTTTCTCTGCGTGCCTTTTTTCGTGTCGGGTGCGCCGACGAAATTCCCTGTTGCTATGCGGCCTTCTGTCTCTGTCCTTCTCATGTCCCCGTTATATTTCTCGTCTGTCATGTCCCCGTAAAATTTTGCTGCGCTGACCGCGTGCTCTATTTTATTTTTTTTTTTTTTCTCAAACTTTATCCCTAACCTCAAAATTTTCGACCTAATATTTTCTGGTGGTTCTTTACGCCACGATAGATGGAAAATCCTTTCGTTATCCTGCCTGGTCCCTGCTCGGGCGCCATGTGAGGAAGCGATCTATTCTAAGGCTGGGATATCCTCAGCGGCTCTGAGTCCTCCCATTATTTATATTTGAGACAGGCAGGGGAAACGGGGATGGCGCTGGTGAAAGCGCGTTTTTGGTTTTAGGTGGAGAAATCTGGGCCAGGGGTGGTCCGTGCAGGACGGTGGACTGGGGACAGACGGATGAGCGGTCCGAGCGGCCGGCCGGAGCCGGGAACCGCGTCGGAGCCATGGGAGGCGTGGCCAGGTACCCGACCCTGTTTACCATGATCTCGGGTCGCTGGTCGCGCAGGGGAAATTGCCCGGGTCAGGAAGGTCGGCCGCGTTGACCGTGGTCCCGGCCTCCTGATTCCGGAGCGGAGCCCCGGAGTTGAGCATCGGCCCCGTTTACCGTGGTCCCGACACCCAATCCGGAGCTTGGCCACGAACCCGGAACCGGCCCCGACTTCCAGATCTCGGCCTCCGCCGCTACAAGGGAGTTTGCGGAACTTGAGATCCGGCCCTGTAGAACATGGTACCGGGTCCAAGTCCGCCTAGAAGGGAGTTTGGGGAAGAGGAGGAGGAGGAGCTGCCGGGAAAGAAGTGTGGAAAGCCGTCGGGATTTTTGTATGTGTCTTTTATTGTCAGTCTAATTTCCCTACGCTTGTTTCCCTACATATTGCCTGCACCACCGGCTCCCCTGTCGCTGGAGGCCGCTTGGCCGGCTCACCCTACTTAGCCCTAGGCGCTGGACTCCATGTCCATGTGGCCCAGAGTCGAAAAGCCGTCGGTGATTTTAATCCACGTGTTTTTCCTGCGGGAATAGCGTCGCACGTCTGCACTGTTCGAAGGCCGCCGAGAGAAGAGAACGATCGGCGGCGGCAGCGATGTTGCTGGTGTCTGCTTGCGATGTCTCGGGTCGATGTTGCGGACGTGTGTGCTCGCAATGTTGCTGGTCGTTGTCGGCGTGTGTTGCGGGCGTGTGCTTGCGATGTTGGCTCGCGATGTTGCGGGCGTGTGTTGCTGGCGTATGTGGCCAGTGATGAGGCGTTGTCCTGATGTTGCCAGGGATGCTCGACTGGCTTTGTCGATGTTGTTGGCGGGTGTGGGTTTTCCCTAACTCCTAGCTATTTACAGGGTGCCCTTCGTGGGTCTTTCTAATGACACTTAAAACTAACTTATGCCTAACTTAAATATATATATACAAAATATTTACATGGTAGGGGTGAGGCACTCCTCACATTATTATTATTATTTATTTATTGTATTTAGGTATTGGTTATATATTTATTTGCATATTCAGTATAGGTTATGATTATTTATTTGTTTTCATATTCAGTTTAGTGTTTATTTTTATATCATTAATTTGGGAGGGCCAAACGGCTCCTCACATTCCCCTCGTTCTTCGGGGGACGAAGAGAAATGATGATCTTGTTGGTGCGGGTGACGTGGATGCGATACTGCGCACCCATCGCGTGGAAAAGGAATTTGCGCAGTGTGCGCCGATCCTGGCGCTCTTCCTCCCGCGCCTGTTCGACCAGGGAATGAGGCAGTTGGTCGCCTCCCGTGGTCAGGACCCAATGGCTCGGGAACGGAACCATCCGATCCTCCGGCTCGGTGCTCGGGGTTCCCTTCGCCGGCTCGTCTAGGCCGTGACCACTCTCCTGGCCGACCTCGTCGTCTGCAGCGCTGCTGACGCTCTGCCGGCGGTGGTTCTCCGGCTCCGGGATCTCCTGTTCCGGCTCCGACTTCTCCGGCTCCGGCGAAGCATTTCCGCCTTCGCGACGGGTGCTCGGGGAACTTCGCTTGGTCCCGGAGTAACTTCGTCATACAAGGCCCCTGGGAGTCGTGGCTCTCTGCCTTGAATGATGAAGGCCGGACTAAATCCGGTCGAATCCGAAACGCTGCTGTTTATCGCCAAGTTCAGCTCCGGTAACAATTCGTCCCAAGTCGTCTGCTTATCCTCGATGTACTGGGCGACCATAGTCTTAATGGTGCGATTGGCCCTCTCCGTCGGGTTCTGCTGCGGTGTATAGGGTGCCGTATACTGGATCTCCATTCCCGCTTGTTTACAGAAATTTTTAAAAGAACGACTAGTGAATTGAGTTCCGTTATCACAAACGAACCTGCGTGGAATCCCGAAATGATTCAGAATCCTTTCCCTAAATGATTTCTCGAGATATGCCGAAGTAGCTTTTCTTAAGGGGACCAACTCAACCCATTTAGAGAAAGCGTCAAAAAATACAAGAAGCATACTGTTTCCGCTCTTGGAACGCGGAAGTGGCCCGATGAAATCTGCGCAGACAGTGTCGAAAGGCTCACTGATCTGCCTGGTAAACATTTTGCCCGCTGGTTTACTCTGACTGACCTTAGACCGCTGGCAAGTGTCAAACTTGCGTACATACCTGGATACATCACGGAAGAGTCCCGGCCAGTAATACCTCTGGGCGATCCGGGTGGTAATCTTCCTGATTCCGAGATGTTGTGAGGTAGTTATCTGGGCTGGGATAGAGACTCAGTCTCGCCAGGGTCTCTACAGAAAATTTATAAAGATCTGGGACAATGTGACTAACATGAGGCGGTGGGCTGACGCTGGGTGGAGTTTGTCGGCCACCGAGTTACACTAAAAAAATATGTTGATAGGGTGTGACAGAGGGAAGGATCAAATTAGCCTTCATACATGTTTGGGGCCGAAGAACCGAGAGAGAACAGAAGAAATAATAGCGAATTTGCTCCGGCCGGCTGTGCCTGGCCCGTCCAAAATATGTTCAGTTTTTACTTGGGAATTTCCCACAGTACAGAGTTCGCCCAAAATATAATTAGCAAATAATAAATATACTTTAAATTTATTATATATATTTTTGTTTGATTTTTGGCAAATATTTTTCTCCCAGTGTAGCCGTCTTCATCTCATGGCATTTAACTTAACTTGGTTCTAAATTATTTACTTTAATTTAATTAAACTTTGTTTGATTTTTTTGTTTAAAGATTTTCTCCCAGTGTAGCTAGTTCTCCATCTCGTGGTATTTAATTTCATTATTTAATTAAATAATTATTTAATTTAATTTAACTAAATTTTGTTCGATTTTTGTTTAAAGATTTTTCTCCCAGTGTAGCTGTCTCTATCCCGCCATTACGTAATTTTCCCCACCTCGTGGTTTCGAAGTTTTCATATTTTTCCTTGCCATGTTTATTTATTAAACACAATTTGGTTAAAATTAATATCATTATTTATTTTTAAATTTTTGGTTCTTCCGTTATTTTCCGCTTAGTGCACTCGCTTTTCTTTTATGATTTCTTATTTCTTATAATTTCTTACTTTGTTTCCATAATTTCCTAATTTATAATTTCTCAGATTTCCTATTTACAAATTTCCACATTTTCTCTCTGTGTTCTCTATGTTTTCATATTTTATACAATTTCTAAATTCTTGTTTTCCGTTTATTAATTTATTTCCGTATTTTTTCTATGGTTTTCATATTTTATACAATTTCTCAAGGTCTTGTTTTCCGTTGATAAATTTTATTGCTGCATTTTTCTAGGTTTTCATATTTTATATAATTTCTGGGACTCGTAAACTTTCTCGCAGTGCACTATAGGTTAGGTCAAGCACATGTACATTTTCTAGAGTCGGTCTGGCCGCACTCTCTAGTGACTACCGCATCGAGGGCTCGCAAAGATTTTCCTACACACACACACTTGCTAGCCAACTCGTTGCGGTCTCACACTAACACTCACCCGTCTCGCTCCGGCACACACTATTGGACCGGCTCCGTCCCGCCGCTGGTTTTAACCCAGACTTCGCCTTGTCCATTTTCTCCTTGATGTTTTCCACACAAAATTTGTCTCGCACTTCCTACGGTGGCAATCGCCGGTCCGTAATTTCTCCTGTTTGTCTTTAAGTTTTCACAGTTTTTGTTGCTCGCACACGCGGTTTCTCTTCTTCCCGTCTCTCACTTTTCAAAACGCACGTCTGCTTCGGTTCGCCACTGTAATCAGTGGCCAACTCGCCAACTCAACTCCGTTTCGCTTCGCGAAATTTCTCGTGGAGTTCTTTTTGCCTTCTTCCAGGAGTTTACCGTACGATCGGTTGCTCCCTCTCGCTCGCTCTCATGAGCGCTTGCCTATTTTCTGTGGCATGATCGGGGTGAGTTTTGCTGTGTGCGCTGGTGTGTGTGTGTCGGTGTGTGTTCTAGCCTTCCAGGCTAACGGAGCGAGCTCGGGTTAGGGATGATAGTTTTGTAACTATCGTATCGGGTGTGGGTGCCTTACTTAAACTATTAGAAATTAAATCTAACTTATTATTACGGCTTAACTAGTGATTATTATTAAGTTTATATTTACATGTTATTATTATTAATTTATATTTACACGTTATAGTTATTTTGGGAGGGCCAAACGGTCCCTCACATTCCCCTCTTCCTTCGGGGGACGCAGAGAAACAATGATCTTATTAGTTTTGCTGACGTGGACGCGGTATTGTGCTCCCATCGCGTGGAACAGAAACTTGCGCAGTGTGCGCCGATTCTGGCGTTCCTCTTCCCGCGCGTGTGCGACCAGGGAATGAGGCAGTTGGTTGCCTCCCGTGGTCAGAACCCAATGAGTCGGGAACGTGACCATCCGATCCTCCTGGCCGCCCTCGTCGTTGACAGCGCTGCTGCCGCTCTGCCGATGGTGGCTCTCCGGCTCCGGCTTCTCCTGCTCCGGCTTCTCCTGTTTCGACACCTCCTCGCGCACGCCGAATACGTGCACCGGGTCGACCCTGTCGAGGCCGCACACCTCGTCCCGAGTGACCTCGTCGGCTGGATCGGACGCCTTAGGGGGTTGCCGGCGTCGGATGTCCTTGGGCCATTTGTCGATCGTCGTCCAAATGGCGCGCTGCGGCACCATGGTCTCCTCTGGGCGGAGCGGATTGTAGTCACGCCTTTCGGGACCTCGAGGTGTTGGTCGCACGCATCCGTGGAGCAGTCTTCGCCGCTGCCGAGGGTTGATATTGATATGTCCTCGCTGGGACCCCAGGGAAGCGGCTTTGGCCACACAAAGACTTTGTCTTCCTTGTCGCTCTCGGACTCCTCGGACTCCTTGGTCCCCTCGGACTCTGAGGACGTGTTGTACGTGTATGGGGGGGTCTTCCAGCCGCCATCGACCGATTCCGGGGTCGGGCTCTGGCGGGGTACCCGGCTGAACCGCTCCACGTAGGACAGATCGTCGATCCAGACCTGGGTGTCGTAGGCTCGTTTCCCGCGGTAATGGTCCGTTTCCGGCGGGTAAAATGGATTGCGTATCCACGCGCACCTCCGCCGCGGGAACACGGCGACATCCGGGTGACTTTCGGCCTCTGCGGCGTTTGTTTCTGCCATATCTATGGGGAAAGAAACAAGAGTTTTATAAGTCTTTTGTCTTACGAAGCAAACTAGGAACTGGTTAATAAACGTTAGTTGGGGTGGGTTAGTTGTGGGCTCTGGAAGCATTGAGTTTCCCCATCAGGGAAGTGGGGACGTTGGGAAGGCGCACCGTCCAACAAGTGGCCCCCACTGACTCAGTCTTGGCTCCTGTCACAGTGCTCCTAGTTATTAATGGCTCTTGCCTGTCATTTCTTAGCCAACTGTTTGGCGTTTCCGGGCCTCAACCCTTTTCTTAGCCAAATGTTTGGCGTTTCCGGGCCTCAACCCTTTTGGTGGCAGAACCTCTGGTTCCTGCCACTGTACCGCCACTGCGGTCTTACTCTACGAAGATTACGGTCACACGCCGTTGCCTTCCTCCTCGTTCTCCGGCTTCGCCGGTTCCAGATCTTTTGCCGATTCCTTTAAGTCTCCTAGAGATGCCGTCCTGCGCTGCTTACTCTGGGTGTGCTGCAGGCGCACGATCGTGGGTGCCAGGAACTTGATAACCTTGTATGGCCCTTCATATTTAGGGGCCAGCTTTGCCGCAAAATTATCCGCCGCTTTGGATAAGTAGTGCTGCTTGACGAATACTAAAGATCCTAACCGTGGCTTCCACGCTCGTCTTCGAAGATCATAGTGCTTCCGTTGTTCGAGTGAAGCTCGCTGAGTATTCTCCTGGACGATCTTGAACACGTCGCGAAGCATTTCCGCCTTCGCGACGGGTGCTCGGGGAACTTCGCTTGGTCCCGGAGTAACTTCGTCATACAAGGCCCCTGGGAGTCGTGGCTCTCTGCCTTGAATGATGAAGGCCGGACTAAATCCGGTCGAATCCGAAACGCTGCTGTTTATCGCCAAGTTCAGCTCCGGTAACAATTCGTCCCAAGTCGTCTGCTTATCCTCGATGTACTGGGCGACCATAGTCTTAATGGTGCGATTGGCCCTCTCCGTCGGGTTCTGCTGCGGTGTATAGGGTGCCGTATACTGGATCTCCATTCCCGCTTGTTTACAGAAATTTTTAAAAGAACGTCTAGTGAATTGAGTTCCGTTATCACAAACGAACCTGCGTGGAATCCCGAAATGATTCAGAATCCTTTCCCTAAATTATTTCTCGAGATATGCTGAAGTAGCTTTTCTTAAGGGGACCAACTCAACCCATTTAGAGAAAGCGTCATAAAATACAAGAAGCAAACTGTTTCCGCTCTTGGAACGCGGAAGTGGTCCGATGAATTCTGCGCAGACAGTGTCGAAAGGCTCACTGATCTGCCTGGTAAACATTTTGCCCGCTGGTTTACTCTGACTGACCTTAAACCGCTGGCAAGTGTCACACTTGCGTACATACCTGGCTACATCACGGAAGAGTCCCGGCCAGTAATACCTCTGGGCGATCCGGGTGGTAGTCTTCCTGATTCCGAGATGTCCTGCCGTGGGCTGGTCGTGGCATTTCGACAGTACTCGCTGGCGGTGTTCCTTGGCCACGCACAGTTTCCATGGCACAGAGTCTTCATCATCGGGTCGTGCTCCAATATGGCGATATAGCTGCTGATTCTCGTATACATAGTCCGGAAATTCTCCAGGCTTGTCCTGGACGAGTTTCAGCATCCGCTGGTACCAAGTGCATGTGGGTTTGTCCTCCTGAATCATCTGTATCACCTCCAGAGGCTGTCGTAACAGCGCATCCGCGACAACGTTCTGACTTCCGCGCCGATATGTGACGTCAAATTGGTACTACTGCAATTCTAACGCCAAGCGCGCGATTCGTCCCGTGGGATTATCGATTGAGTTTAGCCACTTCAAAGCGAGATGGTCCGTTATCACCTCGAACCGATATCCTTCCAAGTAAGACCTGAGTTTCATTATGGCCCATATAATGGCCAGACACTCCTTCTCCGTGGTCGAGTAATTTTCCTCGGCGGCTATGAGACGTCGACTCACAAACGCGATGACTCTCTCTTCCCCCTGAATTGTCTGGGTTAGAACGGCTCCTAGTCCTATGTCGCTAGCATCTGTTTGGAGGACAAACTTTTCATTGAAATCGGGGCACGCGAGGACGGGCGCCTCCGTGAGCTTCCTCTTCAGTTCTTCGAATGCATCCTGCTGCTCCAGTTGCCATTGCCATTTCTTCCCTTTCTTGAGCAAAAGAGACATCGGTTGGACCACGCTGGCAAAGTTTGGCAGACATCTCCTCAGCTCCTTACAGGTGGTGGGCGGACTCAGCTGACACACTGCCGAAATCTTTTCGGGGTCTGTGTGAATTCCTTGCTCGCTGATAACATGTCCCAAGTATACCAGGCTGCGCTTAAAGAAACTACATTTCTTTGCATTGAGGCGAAGGTTCGCCTTTCGTAGCCGTCGGAATACTTCCTTCAAGTTCTCCATGTGCGCCTCCAAAGTGCGTCCGATGATAATAATATCATCCAAGTATGCAAAGGCGTTGGGCTCCATGTCCGGAGCGATAACACTATCCAGCGCCCGCTGGAATGTGGCTGGAGCTGAGTGAAGGCCTAACGGCATGACCTTCCAATGGTACAGTCCTCTCCCGGGCACAGTAAACGCAGTGCACTCGGGACTCTTTTTGGCCATGGGGATCTGCCAATATCCGCTCTTCAAATCTAGGGGTAGGCATCTGGAATGGAGGCGGCGTTCAATTGCCGAAAATTTACGCATAGTCTCATTTCCCCCGATTTCTTGCCAACAAGTACAATTGGGGCACTGTGTGGGCTGTACGAAGCCTCTTTATATCAACTCGTCGATCTGTTCATCGATAATCCGCTGCATCGCTGGATTTTTGGGAAAATATCTCTGCTTAATTGGCTTGTCATCCCGCATCGTAATCGTATGTTCAGCGATATGGGACACTCCTGTCAGACCCTCAAGCAATGATAGCTCTTCCTCTAGAAATTCCCTCACCCGCGGCCCTAAGTCTTCCGGTTCTTCCGTCTCCTTGATAACTGCTAGGGCTCCTCCAGCGTCGGGTAAGTTCTCCGGTCTGGCTGGGGAGCGGGTTGCATGCGAGTCACCTCGACTCACGTTGTTGGCCTGTGCTGCCTCTCGAGCGGGTTCTTTCCTTGTTTCCTGAGTTCGTCGAAACGGGTTGTTCCGCACTGCCTGCTCATCTCGGGGTCCTAGTGATCTATCAGTCGGGGCTGCTTCTCTATTCTGTTCTGCTTCGATGACTGAGAGTTCTGGTGCTGGGGGTTCAAGGCTGGAATTCCGCTGCGGAACAGTTTCATTTTCCGAGAGCGAAGACAAAACTAGGGTATTTCTAAGATCGCCTAGAAGAGAGGGGTTCAGCTGCAGGGACACGCGACCACACTGCAAATTTGCGGACACACCGCAGAGAAAATCCATGCCTAACAACACGTCTTCCATAAGTGAAGGTAAAACCAGGAGTGGAATCTTTACCCAACGTTGGTCCAATTGGACTGTGGCTACTAGTGACTGGGTAATATCCTTGCGTGAGCCCTCGGCCATGCTGACTTGTGTGCGTACCGTCCGTACGTTATCGGGCGTGCCTACGCGTTGAACAACTCTTTCGCTCACGACACTCCTACTAGCTCCTGTATCTAACGTCGCGCTAAATACCTGCCCCTCAATCTGCACTCGCGCGATGAGTCTACTGGCTTGGACTTGTAATACTTCTCCTAATTCCGGGGATTCCTCCTGGCAGTCTCCGGTCGTTCCCCGTGTTGGCGAAGACTCCTCTCGTTTCCCGGATTATTTCGTTGGCAGCATTCTCGGGTCCAGACTCCTCTTCGACCACATTCCCAGCAGAAAACAACCCGACGACTACGGCATCCGCTCGCCTAGTGTCCTAATTCTGCACAGTTCCTACTAGCTTCCCTGAAATTCGGCACCACAAGTTTCCCACCCGGGGAACTTGTCCTGAAATACCAGCGACGGGCAGCTCGGTGACTGCAGCTCGGCCAGCCTCCTGGCATGGTTTCCTGTATCCCGATCCCGAGTGACCTCATAATTGACCGCTAAGAGAGTCAACTGCTCCAGCGTCGTGAACTCGTGTCGCCTAGTGAAAAGTTGGTAATCCTGCCGAAGATTCTCATAAATCCTGTCCAACTCTTGCTCCGGGCTGTATCCCGCTCTGTGCATAAACAGTCGGATATTTACCAAATATTGCTTAAATGTTTCCCATTGTCGCTGATACCTGTTACGAATGTCGTCTTCAAGTCGCTGAAAATACCTCGGCGGCAAAAAGAAATCCAGAAAAGCCTTCTTGAAATTAGCCCACGATTCTCCTAACAGTTGGCTGGTCCTAAACCAGTTTTACGCCGTATCCGTCAGCAGCCCGGGAATGGCTTGCGGCATCTTCTCTACGTTGACCTCGCATGCGGTGGCTCGCTCCTCGAGATGCTGGATGAACGCGATCGCATCCGAGTTCCCGTCGAACGTTATCCCCCAATTACGAAGCTTCTCCGCCAGGGTGGCTGCTGTCATCTCGGGTTTTCTTGGTGAAACATCCCTCCTGGACTCTGTGACTCCGGCAACGTCCACGGTAATTCCAGGTACTGGAATATGCAGCTGATTATGGCTCAAGATGTGGGGACTCGAAGGTCGCTGTTTTTGTTCGTTGATCGCGGCTAAAATCTCGCCCTCGCATTCCTGGAGCCGCTCGACGACTTCCAAGACGTTGTCCTCCTTATTATTAAATGCGGCCAACCGGCTCCTCATTTCCTCGACGCTTCCCGTTGCGTCTAACCCGAACTCCTTTAAAATCGCTTCCAATTCTCGCTTGCGGAGATACGAAATCCAGCGTGCACCCATATTTGCAAAAATTAAAACTATCTTCCTCGAAGCTAATTCCAGACACGAAAGAAATATTTTCCTACACAGCGAAAATTTATTGCGGGGGTTAAACGAATTTACGAATTCACGAATTTATTTATAAAAACGGCGTATAAATTCTCAGGCGGACCGAAGGTAGCAACGATGAGGCAAAACGATTTCAAAATTCTGCGACGACGATTTACTAAACTCGGCTTAGTAGCGACTGTACTCGGCGACGGTTGTATGCGAACTCTCCAAAGGTTCCGTTGCATAAAGTGGAAGTAGAGTGACTCCACTGCAAGTGTGTGAGAGGGAGACGACGATGACCTCGTGTTTTAGAAAAAATCTTGCGACCTGATGGGCTGACCGAGAGAGGGCCCGCTCTTTTTTTTCGTTTCTCTTTTGACCTGTTCTTATTTTCCTGGGACTCACGTGTTCTACTGTCCACGTGCCTGCATAACCTCACGTTCCAGGTTATGTTTCATACCTTTCGCAAAAATATATATATATTTCATTATATTTTCCTTAATATATAAATATAGGTATGTATATGTCGCAGATTTATTTTTAATTTCAAATATAAAGACCTTTTCTGTTATTTTGTGTTTCCTCATTTCGTTTCGCATATTCTTCGAAAACGCATTATCTACCTCTTGGAAGCGTGGCAAATAACTGTTAATATAACTGTTTCTGTCGAACGTAGTCTGGTCGGCGGGAGCGAGAGGGATATATATTCCCGTTAAGAATGGGAACCAGGAATTGAGAAAAATGAGAAAATGTGTGTTGGTATTGATGTGTGTGGAGTGAAATAAGTCTCCAAAGTGCGTTGGTATTGCGAGTAGACTTTGGTTCTACGCATTATTGCAACGCTGGTTTTCGACATTGAGTTTTTAATCGCAGAAGAAGACGGACATGCCTCGCTCCCGAATAAAACCCACCAGAAAACGTTGCGCTGCAATGGTAGAACGCGACGCCGATTACAACAGCGATTCAGATCCGACATCAGAAGTGGGATCGCCTACTCCTACTTTAAATAATGAAAATAATTTGCTGACAATTTTGGAGTCGCAAAATCGCCATTTTTCTGAACTGCTAAAACAAGTGCAAAACTCACAAAGAGATCCAAAGTACTCAAATGCTGTCGTATTGCCAAAGTTTAATCCTGAACGCACAGGCTCAGACGCTCAATCCTGGTGCTCAACGGTGGATTACATATTGTCCGAAAACCAACTGGACGGCAGCGCTCTAGTGATGACCCTCAGCAAGTCACTGGATGGGAGCGCGTCTCATTGGCTGTCCCAGACGTGCTTTCCTGGCATAACATGGACTCAGTTTCGAGAACTGTTTTTGCAACATTTTGCAGGAACAGAAACATTAGCTGCAGCAGTTATGAATCTGCTAAATGTATGCCCTACAGAAGGAGAGTGCTTGTCATTATATGGAAGCCGAATGGTTACTTCACTTATGGCCAGGTGGAAGTCGCTGAGTGTAGAACAAATTGCAGTCTCCGTTGCGCTGGCGCATGCAGCTGGAATTGACAGGCGTTTGAGGCGTTTAGTTTTTACCACCAATATCACAACACGGAACGAGTTGCACCAAGAACTAAAAGCTTATTCGTTTGACGCTAGACCGAGCCAGCATCCCAACGACAATACATTAGCGCCGCCAGGAAAGCGAGCTAAGCTCTATTCTCATATCAAGTGTCATAATTGCGGAAAAACTGGCCACAAAAGGGTGGAATGTCGCTCAAAAACAGTGGCAGCTCATACCCAGCAACCCGGCAAACAACACTCTGGTTACATAGGAGGAAAAGACCGATCTACTGTGACCTGCTACAAGTGCGGAAAAGATGGACATATTTCTACAGTGTGTCCTGATCGTCAGGAGCGTTTCTCATCCAACAAAACCAACATTGTAAAAGAAGTGAACATCTGTACCGTCCTTGAGCCTGTTGGAACTTTCTTGCAATCTGGTGAGCCGTTCCTATTTTGTTTCGATTCCGGAGCCGAATGCTCACTCATCAAAGAAGCCGCCTCGCAGAGACTATCTGGAACTAGAATAAGTAGCGCAGTGATTTTGAAGGGTATTGGTAGTAATACTGTTTGTAGCACCCTACAGATATTGGCAAATGTTGTGATTTGTGAACGCTCATTTGAAATATTGTTTCATGTAGTTTTAGACGAGTACATCAGGTATGACGCTCTAATTGGTCGAGATATTTTGAGCCAGGGAATCGGCGTGACAATTACATCAAAAGCTCTTACAATGTTTAACGAAAAATCTATATTACCTATTGAAGTTTCTGAATGCAATCCTGATTAGGCTAATGTTGACACCGACGTGCATGGATCTGATAGAGACCAATTGTTATCAATATTGGAAGAGTATTCGGGTTCATTTATTAGTGGAATTCCACAAAGACGTGTGACTACAGGACAGCTAGAAATTCGCTTGATCGACCAAAATAAGACGGTTCAAAGGCGCCCGTATAGGTTGAGTGTAGAGGAAAAGGAAAAAGTTCGGCATCTAATTCAACAGCTGTTAGAATCAAACATTATAAGACCTAGTTACTCCCCCTTTGCGACCGCCTCTGTGTGGATTATAGGGAGCTTAATGCAAATACAGTCTCTGAGAAATATCCATTGCCGCTTATTTCAGATCAGATCGCTAGGCTGAGTGGTGCCAGGTTTTTCAGTTGTATAGACATGGCAAGCGGGTTTCAGCAGATCCCAATCCACCCGAATTCAATTGAGCGCACGGCGTTCGTTACTCCAGAAGGCCAATTCGAATATTTGGCTATGCCATTCGGGCTTAAAAATGCCCCTGCTGTGTTCCAAAGAGCCATAAATCGTGCCTTAGGTGATCTTACTCATTCATACGCCATCGTGTACATGGACGACGTAATAATAGTTGCACATACAAAGGAAGAGGCTCTTGACAGGCTACGAGTAGTATTGCAAACACTTACTCAAGCAGGATTTTCTTTTAATATTACTAAATGCTCGTTTCTCAAGTCTTGTGTAGAGTATTTGGGTTTTGAAGTTAGAGAAGGTGAGATTCGACCAAACCCTAGAAAAATTCAAGTCCTCGTTAATTTGCCACCCCCGCGGTCCATCACTCAATTGAGACAATTTATTGGACTTGCCTCGTATTTTCGTCAATTTGTACCAAAGTTTTCACAACTGATGAAACCTCTTTACGCCCTAACTTCAAAGAGCAAATCATTTGTGTGGGAATTTGAGCATGAGCAAATAAGGCAAGAAGTAATATCTACTTTAACTAATGAACCTGTTCTCACTATATTCGACCCACAATTTGCTATCGAGCTTCACACTGATGCTAGTGCCGATGGCTATGGCGCTATTTTGTTGCACCGAATTGAAAAGAAGCCTCGAGTTATCGAATATTTTAGCAAGATGACATCATCAGCAGAATCGCGTTACCATTCATACGAGCTGGAGACTCTCGCCGTATACAACTCCATAAAGCACTTCCGTCATTACTTGCATGGCCGTCATTTCGTTGTGTTCACCGACTGCAATTCGCTTAAATCCTCTCGCACAAAAATAGAGTTAACTCCCAGGGTCCATAGGTGGTGGTCGTACATGCAAAGTTTTGATTTTGATATTGAATATAGACCTGGTGAGCGTATGGCCCATGTTGACTTTCTGTCTCGGAATCCAGTTCCTGAAAGTGTTAGGAAATCAACAGGCACAGTCGAAAAGCATATCAATCTGACAGAAATATCTGATGGCTGGTTGTTGGCTGAGCAGCAAAGAGACGAAGAAACTGCTTCTATTGTTTCTAAATTACGTAATGATGAATTTCCCGGAGATTTGGCTAAAAGCTACGAACTACGGTCTGGGACTCTGTATAGGAAAATCCAAAGAAACGGAAAGTCTCGTTGTCTGCCCATAATCCCAAAGCCATTTAGGTGGTCCGCTGTCAACAATGTCCACGAGTCAATCATGCACCTCGGATGGGAGAAAACTCTTGAGAAAATGTACGAGTTTTATTGGTTTGATAAAATGTCCAAATATGTTCGCAAATTCGTGGACAACTGCATTACATGCAGGGTGTCACAGCCTCCGTCTGGCAAAATACAGGCCGAACTGCATCCCATTCCTAAGATTGACATCCCGTGGCATACAGTTCATGTCGATATTACGGGGAAGCTTAGCGGAAAAAATGATCAGAAGGAATATGTAATTGTGCTAATAGACCAAATTTGTCTATTTATCCCATACCATAAAGCTAGACACTATAAGTTGCATTAAGGCAGTAAGGACTTTAATATCTTTATTTGGTGTTCCTTCACGATTGATCGCCGATCAAGGTCGTAGTTTTGCTAGTACAGCGTTTCGTGACTTCTGCTCAGCACAGAAAATAGAGTTGCATTTAATCGCCACAGGTGCCAGTCGTGCCAATGGCGAAGTAGAGCGAGTCATGAGTACTCTCAAGTCCATGCTAACTGCGGTTGAAACTGGCCAGGGATCTTGGCAGGATTCTTTATGCGAAATTCAACTGGCTCTTAATTGCACGCCCAATAGAGTGACTAAAGTTAGCCCATTAGAAATTCTTATTGGCAAAGAAGCGAGGCCGTTTGGTCTTACACCTATCGTAGGCAATGAAAATACTGTCGATATTGAAAAAGTTAGGGAAATACCAAAATGTAACATGGAAAAAAATGCCAAAATTGATAAAGAAAGATTTGACAAGAACAAAGCTACTGTTGTAAGACACAAGGTTGGTGACCATGTTCTGCTTAAAAATGAAGAGCGGCACCAGACCAAACTAGATCGAACAATAATCGAACTTATAAATATTCTCATGAATTTTTGCGACGTATGCCTGAGAAGGGGATTACCACAGAAATAGAGGATGAAGGCGCAGGAAAATACGCTATGAATCAAGCCAGTGAGGGCTGTGATATGGATCAAGCCAATGAGGGCTGTGATCTTGAAAATTGATTAAGATTTTTGTAAACCTTCGGATCGGTTTGGGAAACGACTTTCTCTTCAGATGGGTGCCCGGGTTACATATGTGGTTCGCCGTTTTGTTGCAGAATAGTTCGAATTCCGGACACGATTGCTGGTGTTGGTTAGGTGGCCGGCTTATAGATTGCGTCAACTGTGTGCCATGTATGTTGGCCGGTTTGTCGAATTGTAAGCTGAGTGCTAGGCTAATAAGAATATGGGCTGGCCGGTTTGAAAAACTGCGTGCTAGTGGATGAAACGAATGTATTGAATTAAGAATGTAAACGCTTTGAAAAAAAAAAAAAATATGATTATGGTATGTCCTGAATAAAAGTTGGTGGTAATCCGGATCTCATGGCTTCAAAATTCAATGATAAAAAAAAACAAGAAATGAAAATTGGAAGAAATTTGTTAATTTGCTTTAAAAATAAATGAATAAAACAATAATAATAATGTTAATGAATTAAGAAAAGAAAACGTGCTATGAATTGTAAACGCACGAGGACGCGCGTAAGGTCAGGAAGGCCGTGTCGCAGATTTATTTTTAATTTCAAATATAAAGACCTTTTCTGTTATTTTGTGTTTCCTCATTTCGTTTCGCATATTCTTCGAAAACGCATTCTCTACCTCTTGGAAGCGTGGCAAATAACTGTTAATATAACTGTTTCTGTCGAACGTAGTCTGGTCGGCGGGAGCGAGAGGGATATATATTCCCGTTAAGAATGGGAACCAGGAATTGAGAAAAATGAGAAAATGTGTGTTGGTATTGATGTGTGTGGAGTGAAATAAGTCTCCAAAGTGCGTTGGTATTGCGAGTAGACTTTGGTTCTACGCATTATTGCAACGCTGGTTTTCGACATTGAGTTTTTAATCGCAGAAGAAGACGGACATGCCTCGCTCCCGAATAAAACCCACCAGAAAACGTTGCGCTGCAATGGTAGAACGCGACGCCGATTACAACAGCGATTCAGATCCGACATATATAAATATTATATCATTTTTCTCGGGATTTTCTGGGGAAATCTTTTTATCCAAATATATATTTTGTTATATTTTGTACTCTTCCTAAGTGCACTCGCAAACTTTCCCTCTGCTGTACCCACAACAGACAAAAAAAAAATTTTTGTTTTTTTCAGTGTAACTCATGGGTCGTTAGGCCATAAATCTCATCTAAAATTCGAAAGCCCCATGTCCCTGTTCGGGCGCCATCTGTGAGGTAGTTATCTGGGCTGGGATAGAGACTCAGTCTCGCCAGGGTCTCTCCACAGAAAATTTATAAAGATCTGGGACAATGTGACTAATATGAGACGGTGGGCTGACGCGGGGTGGAGTTTGTCAGCCACCGAGTTACACTAAAAAAATATGTTGATAGGGTGTGACAGAGGGAAGGACCGAATTAGCCTTCATGCCTGTTTGGGGCCGAAGGACCGAGGGGGAAAAGAAGAAATAGTAGCGAATTTGCTCCGGCCGGCTGTGCCTGGCCCGTCCAAAATATATTCAGTTTTTTACTTGGGAATTTTCCCGAAGTATAAATTTCGCCAAAATATAATTGATAAATAATAAATATAATTTAAATTTATTATTCTTTTCCAGTGCGCCTATAATTTACTATTTGTTTTTTTCCTATTATCCTTATTATCCATCGTTTATCCTTACGACCGGTTTTCTCCGCTAATTTTTATTTATTTATTTATTTATTTACAATTTATTTAATTTAAATTTTCATATATTTTGTTCGGGTTCTTAAAATATTTTCTCCCAGTGTAGCTGTCTCCACCTCGTGGGATTAAATTTAATTTGGTTCTAAATTATTTAATTTAATTTAATTAAACTTTGTTTGATTTTTCGCAAAATAATTTCTTCCAGTGTAGTTTTCCCGACCTCGTGGTATTTCAATTTAATTTGGTTCTAAATTATTTAATTTAATTTAATTAAACTTTGTTTCATTTTTTTCGCAAAATAATTTCTTCCAGTGTAGTTTTCCCGAACTCGGGGTATTTCAATTTGACCATTTAATTATTTCCAATTAATTTAATTAACTTTGTTCGATTTCTCATCTATTTTCTTATTCTCGTGGTTTCCCGCCTTCCCGGCCTTTTATTTATCAACCACAATTTGGTTAAATTTAATATCATTATTTATTTTTTTAAATTTTGTTCTTCCGATATTTTCGCTTAGTGCACTCGCTTTCTTTTATTATTTCCTTTTTTTCATAATTTCCTAATGTATAATTTTTAAGCTTTCAATATTTACAAACTTCCACATTTTTTTATCTCTGTGTTTTCGCCCGTTGACATTTATTCTATAATTTCTAAGATCATATTTTCCGTATACTATTTTATTTACAGATTTTTTATGTTTTCATATTTCATATAATTTTTTGCAGTGTTCTATAGGTTAGGTCAAGCACGTGCATTTTTCTTGAGTCGGTCTGACCGCACTCTCTAGTGACCACCGCATCGAGGGCTCGCAAAGATTTTCCTACACACACACCTGCTAGCCAACTCGTTGCGGTCTCACACTAACACTCACCCGTCTCGCTCCGGCACACACTTTGATACCGGCTCCGTCCCGCCGCTGGTCCTGGGCCAGACTTCGCCTTGTCCATCCTTCTCCTTACTGCTCCTCCAAATATTCACTTGCACTCTCCTTACGGTGGCAATTGCCGGCCCGTAGTTCTCCTTTTTAAATTGTTTTAAGTTTTGTCCAAGTTTGTTCGCACACGCGGTTTTGGTTTTTCCCGTCACTGACTTTGCGCACGTCCGTTTGCCTTCGCCACTTAAATCCAACTCCACTCCGTTTCGCTTCGCGTAATTTCTTGCGGAGTTCTTTTTGCCTTCTTCCAGGAGTTTACCGTACGATCGGTTGCTCCCTCTCTCTCGCTCTCATGAGCGCTTGCCTATTTTCGGGTGGCGTGATCGCAGTGAGTTTTTGCTGTGTGCGCTGGTGTGTGTGTGTCGGTGTGTGCTAGCCTTCCAGGCTAACGAGGCGAGCTCGGGTTAGGGATGATAGTTTTGTAACTATCGTATCGGGTGTGGGTGCCCTACTTAAATTATTGGAAATTAAATCTAACTTATTCCGACTGCTTACATATAATTATTATTATTTATGTACATATAGTGATTATTATCTATGTGTGTATTGTTTAGGTTATTATTAATTATTTACATATTTAGTTATTATTATTTATTTATTGTATTTAGGTATTGAATATATATCTATTTGCATATTTAGTATAGGTTAGGATTATTTATTTATTTTCATATTTAGTTTAGTGTTTATTTTTATATCATTAATTTGGGAGGGCCAAACGGCTCCTCACATTCCCCTCGTTCTTCGGGGGACGAAGAGAAATGATGATCTTGTTGGTGCGGGTGACTTGGATGCGATACTGCGCACCCATCGCGTGGAAAAGGAACTTGCGCAGTGTGCACCGATCCTGGCGCTCTTCCTCCCGCGCCTGTTCGACCAGGGAATAAGGCAGTCGGTCGCCTCCCGTTGTCAGGACCCAATGACTCGTGAACGGGACCATCCGATCCTCCGGTTCGGTGCTTGGGGTTCCCTTCGCCGGCTCGTCTAGGCCGTGACCACTCTCCTGGCCGACCTCGTCGTCTGCAGCGCTGCTGTCGCTCTGCCGGTGGTGGCTCTCCGGCTCCGGGATCTCCTGTTGCGGCTCCGACTTCTCCGGCTCCGACTCTAACTTATCAGAAAAATTGTTAAATTGTGCTTCAAGATTATCGATAAATTTACTTAAATTACCAGGATACTGCGTCTCTTCCAGGTTCTTCACCAATTTCGAATACGGCCTATGGTCCTTGAATCTTGCGGATAATGTTGTCTTCATCTCCAGCCATGTTGTTGCTTTAGCACGCATTACGGCTTTCAATGCTGAATCCACCAGTACACGTCTTATGGCTCCATAGATGATATGAGCCTGTTGGGGTTCTTGGGTCGGGTACAAGTTAAGCAGTTGCTCAACTTGACTGATAAATTCGGATAGTTTGCCGATTTGTCCACCGTAATAGTTTATTTCTTTTATTTGAGCCAACAGTTGGTTCATGTGGCCTTCGGATATTGGAGGGTTTGCCATTGCCATTAGTTTTGTCTTTGTGACTTTTATTCAATACACGGTGTTTGAAAATGTTATTAGTTTTTATAAACTTCCGGAATTAAAACTTTGAATTCAAATTTTTTTCCGACCGCAGTTTATTGCAGTTTATTTCTGACCACACGGGATTTTGTCTTTCGAATTCATTTTCATTTTCCGAAAGCGAAGACAAAACTAGGGTATTTCTAAGATCGCCTAGAAGAGAGGGGTTCAGCTGCAGGGACACGCGACCACATTGCAAATTTGCGGACACACCGCAGAGAAAATCCATGCCTAACAACACGTCTTCCATAAGTAAAGGTAAAACCAGGAGTGCACCCAACGTTGGTCCTACTGGCTTGGACTTGTAATACTTCTCCTAATTCCGGGGATTCCTCCTGGCAGTCTCCGGTCGTTCCCCGTGTTGGCGAAGACTCCTCTCGTTTCCCGGATTATTTCGTTGGCAGAATTCTCGGGTCCAGACTCCTCTTCGACCACATTCCCAGCAGAAAACAACCCGACGACTACGGCATCCGCTCGCATAGTGTCCTAATTCTGCACAGTTCCTACTAGCTTCCCTGAAATTCGGCACCACAAGTTTCCCACCCGGGGAACTTGTCCTGAAATATTAGCGACGGGCATAGGTCTTCGTGCAGGTGGTGGCGCGACATTCGGGCGGTTCCTTGGTGGCATTCCAGGATACGATCCGTGGTCAGTTCTCCTCGGTGACTGCAGCTCGGCTAGCCTCCTGGCATGGTTTCCTGTATCCCGATCCCGAGTGACCTCATAATTGACCGCTAAGAGAGTCAACTGCTCCAGCGTCGTGAACTCGTGTCGCCTAGTGAAAAGTTGGTAATCCTGCCGAAGATTCTCATAAATCCTGTCCAACTCCTGCTCCGGGCTGTATCCCGCTCTGTGCATCAACAGTCGGATATTTACCAAATATTGCTTAAATGTTTCCCATTGTCGCTGATACCTGTTACGAATGTCGTCTTCAAGTCGCTGAAAATACCTCGGCGGCAAAAAGAAATCCAGAAAAGCCTTCTTGAAATTAGCCCACGATTCTCCTAACAGTTGGCTGGTCCTAAACCAGTTTTCCGCCGTATCCGTCAGCAGCCCGGGAATGGCTCTACGTTGACCTCGTATGCGGTGGCTCGCTCCTCGAGATGCTGGATGAACGCGATCGCATCCGCTTCTCCGCCAGGGTGGCTGCTGTCATCTCGGGTTTTCTTGGTGAAACATCCCTCCTGGACTCTGTGCCTCCGGCAACGTCCACGGTAATTCCAGGTACTGGAATATGCAGCTGATTATGGCTCAAGATGTGGGGACTCGGAGGTCGCTGTTTTTGTTCGTTGATCGCGGCTAAAATCTCGCCCTCGCATTCCTGGAGCCGCTCGACGACTTCCAAGACGTTGTCCTCCTTATTATTAAATGCGGCCAACCGGCTCCTCATTTCCTCGACGCTTCCCGTTGCGTCTAACCCGAACTCCTTTAAAATCGCTTCCAATTCTCGCTTGCGGAGATACGAAATCCAGCGTGCACCCATGTTTGCAAAAATTAAAAAAAAATCTTCCTCGAAGCTAATTCCAGACACGAAAGAAATGTTTTCCTACACAGCGAAAATTTATTGCGGGGGTCAAACGAAGCTCACGGAATTCACGAATTTATTTATAAAAACGGCGTATAAATTCTCAGGCGGACCGAGGGTAGCAACGATGAGGCAAAACGATTTCAAAATTCTGCGACGACGATTTACTAAACTCGGCTTAGTAGCGACTGTACTCGGCGACGGTTGTATGCGAACTCTCCAAAGGTTCCGTTGCATAAAGTGGAAGTAGAGTGACTCCACTGCAAGTGTGTGAGAGGGAGACGACGATGAGAGTGAAACAAGATGGCCGTGCCCTACCTCGTGTTTTAGAAAAAATCTTGCGACCTGATGGGCTGACCGAGAGAGGGCCCGCTCTTTTTTTTTCGTTTCTCTTTTGACCTGTTCTTATTTTCCTGGGACTCACGTGTTCTACTGTCCACGTGCCTGCATAACCTCTCGTTCCAGGTTTCTCGTTCCTTGTTTCATACCTTTCGCAAAAATATATATATATTTCCTGATATTTTCCTTAATATATAAATATATGTATATAAATATTATATCATTTTTCTCGGGATTTTCTGGGGAAATCTTTTTATCCAAATATATATTTTGTTATATTTTGTACTCTTCCTAAGTGCACTCGCAGGCCGTCAGCCAGCGGGCGGACAGGGGGACTAACGGGTGAGAAATCACCTGCCGTAACTGTCCGCACCGTTGGAAGTGCGACTATACTCTCCCCGTGAGGGCGGCTGGAAGCAGGTCCCAGTAGGTCATGTCTCTGCTGAGGATGCTGACGAATGGTAGTCGGGCGGGGAGAAGAAAACTCCTGCCCAAAAAATTACCCCAATCCAAGGTGGAACAGCATATGCCGGGGGGTGCTTGGACTCTAGTATGCGAACTCTGGTGGACCGGCCGACCCATCAGTTTAAACTAGGCTTACCACGGTATGCGGGCTCTACCGTGGCGGACCATCCCCATCGCAGCATACTCGTGGGAACAGAAATGAACGCCCAGCAAACCAGCACAGACGCGGGTAGGAGCGCCGCCAAACGCCAGCGGTCTACGGAGGTGCAGCCGCCGCAGCCGAAGCGTTCTAGGGTGCAACCCCAGCGGTCCTTCGCCGAGGTTACCAAAGGCAAGATCCTGATTGGAGTGGTGGACGAGGGCTCCAGTGACGGACAGATCCCGAGGGACCAGTGGCGTTGGATTGTTGGGGAACTGCACAATAAGTTCGTGGAGGAGCTGCTGGCGTCGGGAGGTGCACTGCCCCGTTGTGAGGATGCAGGTTGGCATCAAGGAGGCGTGAAGGTGATCGCATGCGAAGACGCGGAGTCGGTCACCTTCTACAAGAGAGCGATCGCGGGATTGGGAGAAGTGTACCCAGGCGCGAAGCTCGTAGCGGTAGACTAGGACAAGATCCCCAGCAAGCCCAGAGCCAGAGCATGGCTGTCCCACAAGCCGGCGGAACCGGCTAAGATACTCAAGCTGCTGCAGTTGAGTAATCCCGACTTCCCCTCCTCCGACTGGCGAGTAGCCAAGGTCGAGGAGGCCGTTGGTCCGAGGCGCCAGGTTGTCCTGACTCTCAATGAGGGGACAGCTGAGGTGCTGACGAAGAACGGGGGGTTACTTCGGTACGGCTTTGAGAGCGTGGCCGTGCGCGTCTACAAGGCCGACGCCAGGCCGGGCCTAAAGAAAGAGGACCCTGACCTGGAGGGCCCTCATATCGAGGAGGCGCCAGGATTGTCCGATGAAGAGGACATCCTGGAGGGCTATGTCTCCGATGGAAGCGAACTGGCGAGGGGCCTTCGCGAAGTTGGGATGTCCGAGGAGGAGGACTGGCTGGACGAGCCGACCTCGGACGCCGACATTACTGTGGTGGAGGTCAAGAAGCAGAATGTCTCTGACATTCCTGCAGATAAACCTCCACCACAGTAAGGCAGCTTCCGCTGCTCTACTCGACCACCTGGCGGAAGGTGGCACCGACGCTGCCCTCATACAGGAGCCCTGGATCTGTGGCGACAGAATCCTGGGGCTGAGGGCAGCTGGCTATAGGCTGTACGCGGCCACTACAACAGGTAAAACGCGAGCCTGCATACTCGCTAAGAAGGACTTGACCCTTTTTATGCTTCCTATTTTCAGCAATGAAGACTTCCTAACAGCATGTCTAGAGGGACCAAATGGATCCCTCCGGATATGCTCCGCATACCTGGGGCACGATCAGGACCCCATCCCCCCAACCCTTAGGCAAGTCACAGAGGACAGCAAAAAGCTGGGCGTGGACTTGATCATCGGGTGCGACGCCAATGCCCATCACCATCAGTGGGGCAGCACTGACACCAACGACAGGGGTGAGTCTCTTTTTGATTTCATCCTTGCATCCAATTTACTGGTGGGAAACTCGGGGAACGAACCCACCTTCATCATTAAAAACCGCAGGGAAGTACTAGATATCACCCTTCTCTCTGAATCTCTTAGGGATACTCTAAAGTCGTGGAGGGTGCTGGAGAAACACTCCTTCTCCGACCACAGGTACATCCAATTCACGCTGGGCTTCGATAGATTCAACCCGGTCACTTTTCGGAACCCCCGAAGGACTGACTGGGTGAAATATAGATCCCAGTTGAATAAGATCCTAAAACCCCCTCCAACCCCAACCAACCTGGACTACAGTCCAGAGGGGTTGGAGTGCCTTGTTAAAACCTTTACCGATGCTTGTAGCACGGCTCTGGATAGGTCCTGTCCCCGTAGTAGGAATGGGGGAAAGACTGGGAAGAAGCCACCGTGGTGGTGCAAAGAATTAGGTAGCCTCAAGAAGACCACGAGGCAGTCCTTCAACCAAGCCAAGAGCGACAATACGGACGCATCGTGGCGCTTATACAAAACAAATTTGGCCCTATATAACAGGGAATTAAGAAAGGCCAAAAGAAGGGCCTGGTCCTACTTTTGCTCAGGAATCCAGGACTACTCAGAGGCGTCTAGGCTGCGGAAGGTCCTATCGACGACGCCCACCAACCCGGGCTGTGTCAAGCGTCCTGATGACAGCTGGACGACCTCTAGTGAGGAAACTCTCGGAGTTCTCCTGGATGCTCACTTTCCTGCTAGCTCGTCTCAGAGCAGTCCGCCTAACCCCCCGACACGGCGGGGTCCGTCCGAAATGGACTACCTTCTTAGTGATAGGATCATCAAATGGGCAATAAACAGTTTCAGCCCATATAAATCCCCAGGGGTGGATGGCATCATTCCTGCACAGCTTAGCTACGCAGCCGATCTATCCACTTCCTGGCTTCGACTGATCTTCTCGATCATTCTCGACACAGGGGTCATTCCAAGTGAATGGCTCCGCTCAAAAGTCGTCTTCATCCCCAAGGCAGGCAAGCCATCGCATTGCACGCCGAAGGACTACAGACCGATTAGTCTCTCCTCGTTTCTACTCAAGACGTTGGAGAGACTCATTGGTCTGCATCTCAGAACTAACATTCCCCAATCATCCCTATCTGGATGCCAACATGCGTACAGGAGAGGCAGATCGACAGAGACTGCACTCCATTCGCTTACCACTTTAATAGAAAAATCGCTCCACGAAAAGGAGTTCACACTTGTCGCCTTCCTAGATATCGAGGGCGCTTTCAACAACATTCTTCCAGGCTCAATCACGACGGCACTGACTAAGCTGGGGATTGATCAACACACAGTGGGTCTCATTGACCGGATACTGCGCAGCAAAACGGTTGAGGCAACACTGGGGGGGTCAACCATCTCCAGAAAAGTCAACAGAGGCACACCCCAAGGCGGAGTCCTCTCCCCTCTCCTATGGAATGTGGCGGTCATCGAGCTGCTACAGGGCATAGAGGAGGGTGGCTGTCGAGTTGTGGCCTATGCGGACGATGTTGCCTTGGCGTTCACGGGAAAATTCCCGCAAACCCTTTGCGATAGGATGAGCAACAGCCTTCGGTATCTGGCGGATTGGACTGCCAGATGCGGACTGGGTGTAAACCCAGCGAAGACTGAACTAGTCCTTTTTACCAGGAAATACAAAATCCCCAATATGGTACCCCCCAAGCTCTGCGGGGTGCCCCTAAACCTTAAATATCAGGCCAAGTATCTTGGTCTCATCTTAGACAGGAAACTCGATTGGTCCCTTAACACGGACGAAAGGGCCAAAAAGGCCACAAGCGCGCTCTATACCTGCCGTAAGGCTATCGGGCTAAAATGGGGAATGACCCCAAAAATAGTCCGTTGGCTGTACACGGCCATTATCCGCCCGATACTCCTTTATGGAGTGGCAATCTGGTGGCCAGCTCTTAAGCGGTCCACCTGCCTGGGCAAGCTTAAGAAAATCCAACGCATGGCTGAGATCTGTATGACAGGCGGCCTGCGCACGACTCCTGGAGACGCCTTGGACGTTCTCCTGGACATCCTCCCAATTGAAATAATGGGAGTGATGACCGCGGCACTCTCAGCACTAAGGCTGAATGGCGCGGGTTTGTGGAGAAGGACGAGATTCGGACACACGAATCTCGACTCTGCATCACACCTTATTGAGGGGAACACTGACTACTGTGTCCCCGCGGAACACGCAATCACACCCTTCCAAGTTTCCATTCCCGATAGAACGGAATGGAATCAAGGACCACCTGGACCACTAGGGTCCCTTCACATTTATACGGATGGGTCTAAATTGGACGGCCGGGTGGGAGGAGGTATATTCTCTGAACACCTGGGATTAAGCGTCTCTTTTAGACTACCCGACCACTGTAGCGTCTTTCAGGCGGAAGTTTACGCCATCAAAGAGGCCCTTCATCAGCTCCCCTCAATTGGGGCTGGCGCCTCTATTTGCATATTCACGGACAGTCAGGCTGCCCTGAAGTCACTTGAAGATATCTCTTCAAACTCGAAGACCATCAACGACTGCCGCAAATCTCTTCACGAGGTGGCGGAGCAGTACGACCTCCACCTCATCTGGGTCCCAGGACATAGGGACATCGAGGGAAACTGCGCTGCCGATGAGCTGGCCCGGCAGGGTACAACCTCCCCTCTCCAACCGGAGAGGGAGTTAGTTGACATGCCCTTGGCCACTCGCAGACTACTGTGCAAGGAGCACTTCCACCTTCTCGCGGACAGGAAATGGGAAAACCTAACCTCCTGCCGCCATGCTAGAATGATCTGGCCACGCCGATCAGCAAAACGCTCCAAGGAGCTACTGTCACTAAGCAGGGAAAGCTGCGCCCTTGGTCCTCTCTCACGTAGGTCATCGGCCCATGAGCTCCTGCAGCGGACGGGGGATCTAGCCTATGCGGCATCACAAGGAGCCTCCTTAGGCTCAAGTGAACGGCCCGGCTCTATGCCGGGCTAGTCACCGCCCTAACCTAACCTAACCTAAGTGCACTCGCAAACTTTCCCTCTGCCGTACCCACAACAGACAAAAAAAAATTTTTGTTTTTTTCAGTGTAACTCATGGGTCGTTAGGCCATAAATCTCATCTAAAATTCGAAAGCCCCATGTCCCTGTTCGGGCGCCATCTGTGAGGTAGTTATCTGGGCTGGGATATGTAGTAGCCAAGAGGAAAGTGTTCACTAGAATCTGAAGGTTCTCTAGCGTATAGTCGGGTCGGTGTTCGTGCACTTCTTGCTATGCTCGGTACAAAGCTCGTCGGATATGGCGTGGGTCTTCCTCACCGCCTATATGATACACTTCTCTACTACAAAATAAGGTTTTAAGTGCACTTCCTGTATATTAAATGATTGGTCAAAAGGTTGAAAGGTTCAGACATACGGACGGACCCTAAAGAGATATTTATAAGAGAGACACACAAACGTTGTGGGTGGCGATGATTTTATTTGCCCCCACGTCTTTACCCTCCCTACCGTGGTAACTTATGAGATTTTATAGTTACCCCTTAGCAAAGCCTTCTTCGCTACGTTACGTTAATTCGAAGTCATTCGACATTCGCTTCACCGTACTTACACAAGACCGATAACAACAAGTTAGTTCTTCATGTTCATTTCATTATAATTCCAAGTCATTTCGTTTCAATGAGGTTTGCATACATTCTTTTTAAACTAAGATTATACTTTTGTTATTACTAATTTTCCATTGTTCGATATCTTTATCAAAAAAGAGCGCGTATTCGCGGATTGTTATCCCTATTAAATACTTTCGATAGGATATAAATATGCCCTCAGGCCATGATTGCTTTAATGCAAAAACTTACGAACAGATCCTCCACTGCTGATTCGCTGGGCCCATCGAAGATGCAGGTGCTGTGCTATTAGTTGAAAATTGTAGAAATGTTATTTAACAGACCTTACAAGGCTCCTTATGACCTTATCCCGACTTCCCCTCCTCCGACTGGCGAGTAGCCAAGGTCGAGGAGGCCGTTGGTCCGAGGCGCCAGGTTGTCCTGACTCTCAATGAGGGGACAGCTGAGGCGCTGACGAAGAACGGGGGATTACTTCGGTACGGCTTTGAGAGAGTGGCCGTGCGCGTCTACAAGGCCGACGCCAAGTCGGGCCTAAAGAAAGAGGACCCTGACCTGGAGGGTCCTCATATCGAGGAGGCGCCAGGATTGTCCGATGAAGAGGACATTCTGGAAGGCTACGTCTCCGATGGAAGCGAACTGGCGAGGGGCCTTCGCGAGGTTGGGATGTCCGAGGAGGAGGACGGGCTGGACGAGCCGACCTCGGACGCCGACATTACTGTGGTGGAGGTCAAGAAGCAGAATGTCTCTGACATTCCTGCAGATAAACCTCCACCACAGTAAGGCAGCTTCCGCTGCTCTACTCGACCACCTGGCGGAAGGTGGCACCGACGCTGTCCTCATACAGGAGCCCTGGATCTGTGGCGACAGAATCCTGGGGCTGAGGGCAGCTGGCTATAGGCTGTACGCGGCCACTACAACAGGTAAAACGCGAGCCTGCATACTCGCTAAGAAGGACGTAACCCTTTTTATGCTTCCTATTTTCAGCAATGAAGACTTCCTAACAGCATGTCTAGAGGGACCAAATGGATCCCTCCGGATATGCTCCGCATACCTGGGGCATGATCAGGACCCCATCCCCCCAACCCTGAGGCAAGTCACCGAGGACAGCAAAAAGCTGGGCGTGGACTTGATCATCGGGTGCGACGCCAATGCCCATCACCATCAGTGGGGCAGCACTGACACCAACGACAGGGGTGAGTCTCTTTTTGATTTTATCCTTGCATCCAATTTACTGGTGGGAAACTCGGGGAACGAACCCACCTTCATCATCAAAAACCGCAGGGAGGTACTGGATATTACCCTTCTCTCTGAATCTCTTAGGGATACTTTAAAGTCGTGGAAGGTGCTGGAGAAACACTCCTTCTCCGATCACTTGTACATCCAATTCACACTGGGCTTCGATAGATTTAACCCGGTCACTTTTCGGAAGCCCCGAAGGACTGACTGGGTGAAATATAGATCCCAGTTGAATAAGATCCTAAAACCCCCTCCAACCCCAACCAACCTGGACTACAGTCCAGAGGGGCTGGAGTGCCTTGTTAAAACCTTTACCGATGCTTGTAGCACGGCTCTGGAGAGGTCCTGCCCCCGTAGTAGGAATGGGGGGAAGACTGGTAAGAAGCCACCGTGGTGGTGCAAAGAATTAGGTAGCCTTAAGAAGACCACGAGGCAGTCCTTCAACCAAGCCAAGAGCGACAATACGGACGCATCGTGGCGCTTATACAAAACAAATTTGGCCCTATATAACAGGGGATTAAGAAAGGCCAAAAGAAGGGCCTGGTCCGACTTTTGCTCAGGAATCCAGGACTACTCAGAGGCGTCTAGGCTGCGGAAGGTCCTATCGACGACGCCCACCAACCCGGGCTTTGTCAAGCGTCCTGATGACAGCTGGACGACCTCTAGTGAGGAAACTCTCGGAGTTCTCCTGGATGCTCACTTTCCTGCTAGCTCGTCTCAGAGCAGTCCGCCTAACCCCCCGACACGGAGGGGTCCGTCCGAAAGGGACTACCTTCTTAGTGATAGGAACATCAAATGGGCAATAAACAGTTTTAGCCCATACAAATCCCCAGGGGTGGATGGCATCATTCTGTGAGGAGCCGATTGGCCCTCCCAAATTAATAATATAAAATAAACACTAATATTAAATAAAAATAAATAATAATAATCTAAACGATATCATAAATAATAATAACATAAATACTAAATACGCAAATAACTAATAATGTAATTAACTATAAAAAAGAAAAAAATAAATATAATCACTACATGTAAATAAATAATAATAGCTAATCAATACCTAAATACAATAATAACTAGGCGTAAACGAATAGTATAGATAAATAAGTTAGATTTATATTCATAATAATTAAGTAGGGTAAGGCCCACACCCGATACGATAGTTACCAAACTATCATCACTAACCCGAGCTCGCCCCGTTAGCCTGGAAGGCTAGAACACACACCGACACACACACACCAGCGCAAACGGCAAAACTCACCCCGATCACGCCACCGAAAATAGGCAAGCGCTCATGAGAGCGAGCGAGAGGGAGCAACCGATCGTACGGTAAACTCCTGGAAGAAGGCAAAAGAGAACTCCGCGAGAAATTTCGCGAAGCGAAACGGAGGGGAGTTGAAGTACAGTGGCGAACCAAAGCGGACGTGTTTTTGTGAATCGGAAAACGAGAAACCGCGTGTGAGCGAAAACCCAGACTGTGAAAACTTGGAAACCTTAAAACTAAACAAACTAAAAGTGAATTACGGGCCGGCGATTGCCACCGTACGAGGCACAAAACGGATTTGCGCGAGCGGAAATTGAGGAGGAATGGAAATGGACAAGGCGAAGTCTGGCCCAGGACCAGCGGCGGGACGGAGCCGGTCCAGCAGTGTGTGCCGGAGCGAGACGGGTGAGTGTTAGTGTGAGACCGCAACGAGTTGGCTAGCAAGTGTGTGTGTGTAGAAAGATCTTTGCGAGCCCTCGATGCGGTGGTCACGAGAGAGTGCGGTCAGACCGACTCTAGAATAAACCTAAGTTTGAGCCCTTAACTAACACCGAGAGAAATTGTGCGAAAGTGTAAAACTCGGAAATTATATGAAATTAAGAAAATATATAGAAAACATGAAAATAAAATAGTAAACGGAAAATATGATCTTAGAAATTATAAAATAATGTAAAAGGGGCGTGCACCGAGAGAAACATGTGGAAGCTGGAAATGGTGAAAATTATGAAAATTATGCGAATTAGGAAATTATGAAAAAAAGGGAAATAATAAAAACAAGCGAGTGCATTAAGATAAATTTTGGGAAGAACAAAAATAATTTAAAAATAAATAATGATATTAAATTTAACCAATTGTGTTTAATAAATAAAAGGCCGGGAAGACGGGAAACCATAAAAATAAAAGTAGATGAGAAACCGAACCAAGCTTAATTAAATTAAATCAAATAATTAAATAATATAAATTAAATGCCACGCGGCCGAGACCTCTACACTGGGAGAAAAGTATTTACAAAATTTCAACAAAGTAAATTAAATTTAATTAAATAATTTAGGATTTAAACTAAAGTAAAAGCCACGAGGCCGAGACCTCTACACTGGGAGAAAAAAAATATTTACAAAGTTTAAACGAAGTCAATTAAATTTAATTAAATAATTATTCCACTAAATAATTATAAGTAAATACCGCGAGATGAAGGCGGATACACTGAGGAGAAAAAATATCGGCCAAAATCAAACAAAATTTTATATAATAAATTTAAAGTATATTTATTATGTGTTGAATATATTTCTGGGCGAACTCTGTCCTGTAGAAAATTTCCAAGGCAAAAACTGAACATATTTTGGACGGGCCAGGCACAGCCGGCCGGAGCAAATTCAATATTATTTCTTCTGTTTCTCTCTCGGTCCTCCGACCTCGAACATGCACGAAGGCTGATTCGATACTTCCCTCTGTCACACCCTAGCAACATATTTTTTTAGTGTAACTCGGTGGCTGACCAACTCCACCTCGCGTCAGCCCACCGCCTCATAGTAGTCACATTGTCCCAGATCTTTATAAATTTTCTGTAGAGAGACCCTGGCGAGACTGAGTCTCTATCCCAGCCCAGATAACTACCTCACAGATGGCGCCCGAACAGGGACATGGGGCTTACGAATTTTAGATGAGATTTATGGCCTAAAGACCCATTGAGTTACACTGAAAAAAAAAAAAAAAAAAAAAAAAAATTTTTTTTTGTCTGTTGTGGGTACGGCAGGGGAAAGTTTGCGAGTGCATTTAAGAAGAATATAAAATCTAACAAAAATATATATTTGGATAAAAGGTTTCCCCAGAAAATCCCGAGAAAAATGATATAAAGATTTTTATATATATATATATTTATTTCCTTGTATATGAGAGCCCCAGGAAAAGAAAAGGTATCCAAAGAAAATATATATTTCTAAGCAAGGTACGAAACATAACCTGGAACGAGAGGTTGTGTAGGCACGTGGGCAGCAGAACACGTGAGCCCCAGAAAATAAGAACAGGGCAAAAGAGAATCGAGAAAAGAGCGGGCCCTCTCTCGGTCAGCCCATCAGGTCGCAAGATTTTTTCTAGAACACGAGGTAGGGAGAAGCTAACATATTCCCCACAGCACGGCCATCTTGTTTCACTCTCATCGTCGTCTCTCTCCACACCGGCAGTGGAGCCGATCTACCCCCACGATAGTCAACGGAATTTTTGGAGAGTTCGCATACAACCGTCGTCGAGTACAGTCACTACTAAGTTGGGTTTAGTAAATCGCCGTCGCAGGATTTTGAAATCGTGTTGCCTCATCGTTGCTACCTTCGGTCCGCCTGAGAATTTATACGCCGTTTCTATAAATAAATACGAGAATTTCGTGAGCTTCGTTTGACCCCGCAATAAATTTTCGCTGTGCAGAAAAATATTTCTTTCGTGTCTGGAATTAGCTTCGAGGAAGATTGTTTTAAATTTTTGCAAACATGGGTGCACGTTGGATTTCGTATCTCCGCAAGCGAGAATTGGAAGCGATTTTAAAGGAGTTTGGGTTAGACGCAACGGGAAGCGTCGAGGACATGAGGAGCCGGTTGGCTGCGTTTAATAATAAGGAGGACAACGTCTTGGAAATCGTCGAGCGGCTCCAGGAATGCGAGACCGAGATTTTAGCCGCGATCAACGAACGGAAACAGCGGGCACCGAGTCCCCACACCCTGGGTCATCATCAGCTGCAGATTCCAGTACCTGGAATTACCATGGACGTTGCCGGAGGCACAGAGTCAAGGAGAGACGTTTCGCCCAGGAAACCCGAGATGACAGCCGCCACCCTGGCGGAGAAGCTTCGTAATTGGGGAATAACGTTCGACGGGAACTCGGATCCGATCGCGTTCATCCAGCATCTCGAGGAGCGAGCCACCGCATACGAGGTCAACGTGGAGAAGATGCCGCAAGCCATTCCCGGACTACTGACGGATACGGCGGAGAACTGGTTTAGGACCAGCCAACTGTTGGGAGAATCTTGGGCAAATTTCAAGAAGGCTTTTCTGGATTTCTTTTTGCCGCCGAGGTATTTTCAGCGACTCGAAGATGACATTCGTAATAGGTATCAGCGACAGGGGGAAACATTTAAGCAATACTTGGTAAATATCCGACTGCTGATGCACAGAGCGGGATACAGCCCCGAACAGGAGTTGGATAGGATTTACGAAAATCTTCAGCAGGATTACCAACTTTTTACTAGGCGACACGAGTTCACGACGCTGGAACAGTTGACTGTCTTAGCGGTAAATTATGAGGTCACTCGGGATCGGGATGCAGGAAACCATGCCAGGAGGCTGGCCGAGCTGCAACCACCGAGGAGAACGGACCACGGATCGTATCCTGGAATGCCCCAAAGGAACCGCCCGAATGTCGCGCCACCACCTGCACGAGGACCTATACCCGCCGCTGGTATTTCAGGACAAGTTCCCCGGGTGGGCAACTTATCAGTGGTGCCTAATTTCAGGGAAGCTTGCAGGAACTGTGCAGAATTAGGACACTATGCGAGCGGGTGCCGTAGTCGTCGTGTTGTTTTCTGCTGGGGATGCGGTCGCAGAGGAGTCTGGACCCGAGAATGCTGCCAACGAAACGATCCGGGAAACGAGAGGAGTCTTCGCCAACACGGGGAGCGACCGGAGACTGCCAGGAGGAATCCCCGGAATTAGAAGGAAGACTACAAGTTCAAGACAGCCGGATCATCGCGCGCGTGCGGATTGAGGGGCAACTATTTAATGCAACGTTAGATACAGGAGCTAGTAGGAGTTTTGTGAGCGAGAGAGTCGTTCAATGCGTAGGTACACCTGACAACGTACGGACGGTACGCACCCAAATTAGCCTGGCTGAGGGCTCACGAAAGGAAGTCACCAAGTCACTAGTAGCAAAAGTTCAGCTGGACCAAAGTTGGGTCCAAATTCCACTATTAGTTTTGCCTTCAATTATGGAAGACGTACTGTTAGGCATGGACTTTCTCTGCGGCATATCCGCCACCCTGCAATGTGGTCGTACTTCTATTCAGCTCAGTCCCCCTCTCCTAGCCAGTACTAGGAATAACACAGTCCTTTCTCCGCTTTCTGTAAATGATTCCGCTCCGAAGCCGATTTCTAACATCGAACCCGCAGCACCAGGACCTCCAGTCATCGAAGCAGAGCAGAACAGGGAAGCAGCCTCGACCGACAGATCACTAGGACCCCGAGATGGGAAGGCAGTGCGGAACAATCCGTTTCGACGAACCCAGGAGACGAGGGAAGAACCAGCTCGAGAGGCACCACAGGCCAACCACGCAAGTCGAGGTGACTCGCCAGGAACTCACTCCCCAGCCAAACCGGAGAACTTACCCGACGCTGGAGGAGCCCTAGCAGTTATCAAGGAGACGGAAGAAACGGAAGATTTAGGGCCTCGGGTGAGGGAATTTCTAGAGAAGGAGCTAGCATTGTTTGAGGGTTTGACAGGAGTCTCACATATCGCCGAACATACGATTACGATGCGGGATGCCAAGCCCATTAAGCAGAGATATTTTCCCAAAAATCCGGCGATGCAGCGGATTATCGATGAGCAGATCGATGAGTTAATACGGAATGACTGCATCGAGGCTTCGTACAGTCCCCACAGTGCCCCGTTTGTACTTGTTGGCAAGAAATCAGGAGAAACGAGACTCTGCGTGGATTTTCGGCAACTGAATGCTGCCTCCATTCCAGATGCATACCCGCTGCCAAGGATCACACACATATTGGAACGTCTGCGACACGCGAAGTACATCTCTACACTAGATTTGAAGAGTGGGTATTGGCAGATCCCCATGGCCAAGGATAGTCGCGAGTGCACTGCGTTTACGGTGCCGGGGAGAGGACTGTACCATTGGAAGGTCATGCCGTTTGGCCTGCACTCCGCTCCAGCCACATTCCAGCGGGCGCTGGATAGCGTTATTGGTCCAGATATGGAGCCCAACGCTTTTGCATACTTAGATGATATCATTATCATCGGACGAACTTTGGAGGAGCATACGGAGAACTTGAAGGAAGTATTCCGACGGCTACGAAAGGCGAACCTTCGCCTCAATGCAAAGAAATGCAGTTTCTTTAAGCGCAGCCTGGTATACTTGGGACATGTTATCAGCGAGCAAGGAATTCACACCGATCCCGAAAAGATTTCGGCAGTGCGTCAGCTGAGCCCACCCACCACATGCAAGGAGCTGAGAAGATGTCTGGGTATCGCTTCGTGGTACCGGAGGTTTGTGCCAAACTTTGCCAGCGTGGTCCAACCGATGTCTCTTTTGCTCAAGAAAGGGAAGAAATGGCAATGGCAACAGGAGCAGCAGGATGCATTCGAGGAACTGAAGAGGAAGCTCACGGAGGCGCCCGTCCTCGCGTGCCCCGATTTCAATGAGAAGTTTGTCCTTCAGACAGATGCTAGCGACATAGGACTAGGAGCCGTTTTAACCCAGACGATCCAGGGGGAAGAGAGAGTCATCGCGTTTGCAAGTCGACGTCTCATAGCCGCGGAGGAGAATTACTCGACCACGGAGAAGGAGTGTCTGGCCATTATATGGGCCATTAGGAAACTCAGGTGTTACTTGGAAGGATATCGGTTTGAGGTGATAACGGACCATCTCGCGTTGAAGTGGCTCAACTCAATCGATAATCCCACGGGACGGATCGCGCGCTGGGCGTTGGAATTGCAGCAGTACCAATTTGACGTCACATATCGGCGCGGAAGTCAGAACGTTGTCGCGGATGCGCTGTCACGACAGCCTTTGGAAGTGATACAGATGATTCAGGAAAACAAACCCACACGCACTTGGTACCAGCGGATGCTGAAACTCGTCCAGGACAAGCCTGAAGAATTTCCGGACTATGTATACGAGAATCAGCAGCTATATCGACATATCGGAGCACGACCCGATGATGAAGACTCGGTGCCATGGAAACTGTGCGTGGCCAAGGAACACCGCCAGCGAGTGCTGTCGGAATGCCACGACCAGCCCACGGCAGGACATCTCGGAATCAGGAAGACTACCACCCGGATCGCCCAGAGGTATTACTGGCCGGGACTCTTCCGTGATGTAGCCAGGTATGTACGCAAGTGTGACACTTGCCAGCGGTTCAAGGTCAGTCAGAGTAAACCAGCGGGCAAAATGTGTACCAGGCAGATCAGTGAGCCTTTCGACACTGTCTGCGCAGATTTCATCGGGCCACTTCCGCGTTCCAAGAGCGGAAACAGTATGCTTCTCGTATTCTTTGACGCTTTCTCTAAATGGGTTGAGTTGGTCCCCTTAAGGAAAGCTACTTCGGCATATCTCGAGAAATCGTTTAGGGAAAGGATTCTGAATCATTTCGGGGTTCCACGCAGGTTCGTTTGTGATAACGGAACTCAATTCACTAGTCGTTCTTTTAAAGCTTTCTGTAAACAAGCGGGAATGGAGATCCAGTACACGGCACCCTATACACCGCAACAGAACCCGACGGAGAGGGCCAATCGCACCATAAAGACTATGGTCGCCCAGTACATCGAGGATAAGCAGACGACTTGGGACGAATTGTTACCGGAGCTGAACTTGGCGATAAACAGCAGCGTTTCGGATTCGACCGGATTTAGTCCGGCCTTCATCGTTCAAGGCAGAGAGCCACGACTCCCAGGGGCCTTGTATGACGAAGTTACTCCGGGACCAGGCGAAGTTCCCCGAGCACCCGTCGCGAAAGCGGAAATGCTTCGCGACGTGTTCAGGATCGTCCAGGAGAACACTCAACGAGCTTCACTCGAACAGCGGAAGCACTACGATCTCCGAAGACGAGCCTGGAGACCACAGTTAGGATCCTTAGTATTCGTCAAGCAACACTACTTATCCAAAGCGGCGGATAACTTTGCGGCGAAGCTGGCACCTAAATATGAAGGGCCATACAAGGTCATCAAGTTTCTGGCACCCACGATCGTGCGTCTGCAGCACGTCCAGAGTAAGCAACGCAGGACTGCATCACTAGGAGACTTGAAAGAGGCGGCCAACGAGCTGGAACCGGCGAAGCCGGAGAACGAGGCGGAAGTTAGCGGCGTGTGGCCCTAAGATTTCGTAGAATAAGACCGCAGTGACGGTACCGCGGCAGGAACCAGAGGTTCTGCCACCAACAAGGGTTGAGGCCCGGAAACGCCAAACAGTTGGCTACGAAATGACAGGCAAGAGCCAGTAATAACTAGGAGCACTGTGACAGGAGCCAAAACTGAGTCAGTGGGGGCCACTTGTTGGACGGTGCGCCTTCCCAACGTCCCCACTCCCTGAGGGGGAAACTCAAAGCTTCCAGAGCCCACAACTAACCCACCCCAACTAACGATTAACCAGTTACTAGTTTCTTCGTAAGACAAAAAACTTATAAAACTCTCGTTTCCTCTCCTACAGATATGGCAGAAACAAGCGCCAACGAGACCTCCAGTCTCCCGGACATCGCCGTGTTCCCGCGGCGGAGGTGCGAGTGGGTACGAAATCCGTTTTACCCACCGGAAACCACCCATTACCGTGGGCAGCGCTCTTACGACACGCAGCTCTGGGTCGATGCGCTGGCCTTCATCGAGCGGGCTAGTCCGATACCCAGCCGGGACCCGACCCCGGAATCGAGAGGTGGCGGCTGGAAGACCCCACCCTATACGTACAACACGTCTTCCGAGTCTGAGGGGACCAAGGAGTCCGAGGAGTCCGAGAGCGAGAAGGAAGACGAAGTCTTTGTGTGGCCAAAACCGCTTCCCTGGGGTCCCAGCGAGGACATCTCAATATCAACCCTAGGCAGCGACGAAGACTGCTCCGCGGATGCGGACGACCAACACCTCGAGGTCCCGAAAGGCGTGGACCGGTGGACCGCATCTCCTTGCCCAGACTTCGACCCCCATGAGGCGATCCACGACCCTGGCCTGGACTGGTGCCGGAGCAAGCGGGAGTATCCCGGCCACAGGAGGGCAAACCGGCTGGCGAGAAAGAAGGCCGCCCGCCTATTGCGCCGCCAGCAGGAGCAACAACAAAGGGACGCTGGGGAGACGGCGCGTGCCTCTCCCGAGTCAGGGCTGCCTCCAGGGTACGACCCACTCCGCCCAGAGGAGACGATGGTGCCGCAGCGCCCCATTTGGACGGCGATCGACCGATGGCCCAAGGGCATCCGACGCCGGCCAACCCTTAAGACGTTCGATCCGGCCGAGGAGGTCACTCGAGACGAGGTGTGCGGCCTCGATGAAATCGACCCGATACACGTGTTCGGCATACGCGTGGAGGTGTCGGAGCAGGAGCCGCCGGAGCCGGAGAGCCACCACCGGCAGAGCGACGGCAGCAGGCTCACCAACGAGGGCAGCCAGGAGGGTGGTCAAGGCCCCGACGGTGATCGCATGGTTCCGTTCCCGGGCCATTGGGTTTTGACCACGGGCGGTAACGAATTGCCCCGTTCCCTGGTCGCGCAGGCGCAGGACGAGGAAAGGCAGAATCGGCGCACCCTGCGAAAATTTCTATTCCACGCAATGGGGGCCCAATACCGGATACACGTCAGCAAGACGAATAAAATTATCATTTCGCTGCGTTCCCCGAAGAAGGAGGGGAATGTGAGGAGCCGATTGGCCCTCCCAAATTAATAATATAAAATAAACACTAATATTAAATAAAAATAAATAATAATAATCTAAACGATATCATAAATAATAATAACATAAATACTAAATACGCAAATAACTAATAATGTAATTAACTATAAAAAAGAAAAAATAAATATAATCACTACATGTAAATAAATAATAATAGCTAATCAATACCTAAATACAATAATAACTAGGCGTAAACGAATAGTATAGATAAATAAGTTAGATTTATATTCATAATAATTAAGTAGGGTAAGGCCCACACCCGATACGATAGTTACCAAACTATCATCACTAACCCGAGCTCGCCCCGTTAGCCTGGAAGGCTAGAACACACACCGACACACACACCAGCGCAAACGGCAAAACTCACCCCGATCACGCCACCGAAAATAGGCAAGCGCTCATGAGAGCGAGCGAGAGGGAGCAACCGATCGTACGGTAAACTCCTGGAAGAAGGCAAAAGAGAACTCCGCGAGAAATTTCGCGAAGCGAAACGGAGGCGAGTTGAAGTACAGTGGCGAACCAAAGCGGACGTGTTTTTGTGAATCGGAGAACGAGAAACCGCGTGTGAGCGAAAACCCAGACTGTAAAAACTTGGAAACCTTAAAACTAAACAAACTAAAAGTGAACTACGGGCCGGCGATTGCCACCGTACGAGGCACAAAACGGATTTGCGCGAGCGGAAATTTTGAGGAGAAATGGAAATGGACAAGGCGAAGTCTGGCCCAGGACCAGCGGCGGGACGGAGCCGGTCCAGCAGTGTGTGCCGGAGCGAGACGGGTGAGTGTTAGTGTGAGACCGCAACGAGTTGGCTAGCAAGTGTGTGTGTGTAGAAAGATCTTTGCGAGCCCTCGATGCGGTGGTCACGAGAGAGTGCGGTCAGACCGACTCTAGAATAAACCTAAGTTTGAGCCCTTAACTAACACCGAGAGAAATTGTGCGAAAGTGTAAAACTCGGAAATTATATGAAATTAAGAAAATATATAGAAAACATGAAAATAAAATAGTAAACGGAAAATATGATCTTAGAAATTATAAAATAATGTAAAAGGGCGTGCACCGAGAGAAACATGTGGAAGCTGGAAATGGTGAAAATTATGAAAATTATGCAAATTAGGAAATTATGAAAAAAAGGGAAATAATAAAAACAAGCGAGTGCATTAAGATAAATTTTGGGAAGAACAAAAATAATTTAAAAATAAATAATGATATTAAATTTAACCAATTGTGTTTAATAAATAAAAGGCCGGGAAGACGGGAAACCATAAAAATAAAAGTAGATGAGAAACCGAACCAAGCTTAATTAAATTAAATAAAATAATTAAAAAATATAAATTAAATGCCACGCGGCCGAGACCTCTCCACTGGGAGAAAAGTATTTACAAAATTTCAACAAAGTAAATTAAATTTAATTAAATAATTTAGGATTTAAACTAAAGTAAAAGCCACGAGGCCGAGACCTCTACACTGGGAGAAAAAAAATATTTACAAAGTTTAAACGAAGTCAATTAAATTTAATTAAATAATTATTCCACTAAATAATTATAAGTAAATACCGCGAGATGAAGGCGGATACACTGAGGAGAAAAATATCGGCCAAAATCAAACAAAATTTTATATAATAAATTTAAAGTATATTTATTATGTGTTGAATATATTTCTGGGCGAACTCTGTCCTGTAGAAAATTTCCAAGGCAAAAACTGAACATATTTTGGACGGGCCAGGCACAGCCGGCCGGAGCAAATTCAATATTATTTCTTCTGTTTCTCTCTCGGTCCTCCGACCTCGAACATGCACGAAGGCTGATTCGATACTTCCCTCTGTCACACCCTAGCAACATATTTTTTTTTAGTGTAACTCGGTGGCTGACCAACTCCACCTCGCGTCAGCCCACCGCCTCATAGTAGTCACATTGTCCCAGATCTTTATAAATTTTCTGTAGAGAGACCCTGGCGAGACTGAGTCTCTATCCCAGCCCAGATAACTACCTCACAATTCCTGCACAGCTTAGCTATGCAGCCGATCTATCCACTTCCTGGCTTCGACTGATCTTCTCGATCATTCTCGACACAGGGGTCATTCCAGGTGAATGGCTCCGCTCAAAAGTTGTCTTCATCCCCAAGGCAGGCAAGCCATCGCATTGCACGCCGAAGGACTACAGACCGATTAGTCTCTCCTCGTTTCTACTCAAGACGTTGGAGAGACTCATTGGTCTGCATCTCAGAACTAACATTCCCCAATCATCCCTATCTGGATGCCAACATGCGTACAGGAGAGGCAGATCGACAGAGACTGCACTCCATTCGCTTACCACTTTAATAGAAAAATCGCTCCACGAAAAGGAGTTCACACTTGTCGCCTTCCTAGATATCGAGGGCGCTTTCAACAACATTCTTCCAGGCTCAATCACGACGGCACTGACTAAGCTGGGGATTGATCAACACACAGTGGGTCTCATTGACCGGATACTGCGCAGCAAAACGGTTGAGGCAACACTGGGGGGTCAACCATCTCCAGAAAAGTCAACAGAGGCACACCCCAAGGCGGAGTCCTCTCCCCTCTCCTATGGAATGTGGCGGTCATCGAGCTGCTACAGGGCATAGAGGAGGGTGGCTGTCGAGTTGTGGCCTATGCGGACGATGTTGCCTTGGCGTTCACGGGAAAATTCCCGCAAACCCTTTGCGATAGGATGAGCAACAGCCTTCGGTATCTGGCGGATTGGACTGCCAGATGCGGACTGGGTGTAAACCCAGCGAAGACTGAACTAGTCCTTTTTACCAGGAAATACAAAATCCCCAATATGGTACCCCCCAAGCTCTGCGGGGTGCCCCTACCCCTTAAATATCAGGCCAAGTATCTTGGTCTCATCTTAGACAGGAAACTCGATTGGTCCCTTAACACGGACGAAAGGGCCAAAAAGGCCACAATCGCGCTCTATACCTGCCGTAAGGCTATCGGGCTAAAATGGGGAATGACCCCAAAAATAGTCCGCTGGCTGTACACGGCCATTATCCGCCCGATACTCCTATATGGAGTGGCAATCTGGTGGCCAGCTCTAAAGCGGTCCACCTGCCTGGGCAAGCTTAGGAAAATCCAACGCATGGCTGAGATCTGTATGACGGGCGGCCTGCGCACGACTCCTGGAGACGCCTTGGACGTTCTCCTGGACATCCTCCCAATAGAAATAATGGGAGAGATGACCGCGGCACTCTCAGCACTAAGGCTGAATGGCGCGGGTTTGTGGAGAAGGACGAGTTTCGGACACACGAATCTCGACTCTGCTTCACACCTTATTGAGGGGAACACTGACTACTGTGTCCCCGCGGAACACCCAACCACACCCTTCCAAGTTTCCATACCCGATAGAACGGAATGGAATCAAGGACCACCTGGACCACTAGGGTCCCTTCACATTTATACGGATGGGTCTAAATTGGACGGCCGGGTGGGAGGAGGTATATTCTCTGAACACCTGGGATTAAGCGTCTCTTTTAGGCTACCCGACCACTGTAGCGTCTTTCAGGCGGAAGTTTACGCCATCAAAGAGGCCCTTCATCAGCTCCCTCAATCGGGGCTGGCGCCTCTATTTGCATATTCTCGGACAGTCAGGCTGCCCTGAAGTCACTTGAAGCTATCTCTTCAAACTCGAAGACCATCAACGACTGCCGCAAATCTCTTCACGAGATGGCGGAGCAGTACGACCTCCACCTCATCTGGGTCCCAGGACATAGGGACATCGAGGGTAACTGCGCTGCCGATGAGCTGGCCCGGCAAGGTACAACCTCCCTCTCCAACCGGAGAGGGAGTTAGTTGACATGCCCTTGGCCACTCGCAGACTACTGTGCAAGGAGCACTTCCACCTTCTCGCGGACAGGAAATGGGAAAACCTAACCTCCTGCCGCCATGCTAGAATGATCTGGCCATGCCGATCAGCAAAACGCTCCAAGGAGCTACTGTCACTAAACAGGGAAAGCTGCGCCCTTGCCATTAGGGCTCTTACTGGTCACTGGCTGCTTGGAACGCATGCGTCCAGGTTGCGGGTGCACCACAATGACTTCTGCAGAACCTGCAGAGATGAGGAGGAGGAGGAGACCGTTCTCCACCTCCTCTGTCACTGCCCGGCACTAAGCAGACGAAGACTGCAGTACCTGGGCTTCTTCACCCTCTTACCGAGGCAGATAACCCGGTTCATCCAAGGATCGGGTTGGTCCTCTCTCACGTAGGTCATTGGCCCATGAGCTCCTGCAACGGACGGGGGATCTAGCCTATAAGGTCTGTAACACCTTACACAAGGAGCCTCCTTAGGCTCAAGTGGACGGCCCGGCTCTATGCCGGGCTAGTCACCGCCCTAACCTAACCTAACCTATTTAACATGGATGGCACACGCCGCTCTCGCAACTTTATACTCTATATGACAGAAATATCGAAACCAGAATTAGAATATATCTAAGGCAACAAAACTAAATCTAATTAAACTTCATTTTTACGACTTCTCTAAACTCCTTTCATCGATGCTGGATTCCTCCAGGGGGTGGGCGCCGCCTTCGGCTGCTCGCACCGGTATCGTCTCCGCCTGCTCACATGCTGAAGTGCGACCGGGTTCTATGTGCCCGCCACACTGATCCTCGGCCTGGTTATGGCTTCACCAAGGCCACTGCTCTTTTCCGCTATTCCTTTCCTCTAGCTAAATCTTGGGGCGCCTCGCCGCCGTTCGTGCCGCTGCACGCCTTGCGCACTAACCTAGTGCTGCACGTGGCCGGTTATATCGCCGCCATAGCTTAGGCGCAGGCCGCCTCTAGCCTAGTTAACACGCAGCTGCTGCCTCTGTCGCACTAATTAGGGGTTCCCAAAAGTGAGGTTAGGTACGATCTTGCGGTACCACTCGGTCACCGCCGCAGCCGCAGCCTCTGCCGTATACTGTTTCTAAAGAATCAGGTTATGTGCAGGTCATCCAACAAGTGAGGTTATGTGCACGTGCTGCGCCGACCAGGCCGCCGCCGTGGTCGCCGTTTGCTCGGGGCTTCCAGAAGGTGAGGTTATGTTCCCTCGCAGAGCTGCTGGGGCACACACTAGGTCGCGCACACACGCTGACTTCGTGGCCGCCGACCAGACGCCTGGGCCTGCTCTGCCGCGCTGCGTCGAGCTGCTGCCGCTGCATTAATTAAATGCATTAATTTGGCTTATGTACAACGCCGTTTATCACTTATATTTACCCGATCACACAAATGCACAAAATAGATTACTTTCTTGGCTCGGCCAAGTTGTAGGCGCTCAGTCTTTATTGGTCGATAATGGTTAAACACACAAATCCACGTGTGAAAAAAACCCAAGAATAAAACTCCTCGATGCGTGCGCTCTTTTTCAGTTTTCAAGATCAAGTGATGCGCTTTACCGAGCTTTCGGTACAGCAGCGTGGTTCTTGAAAAGCTCGCGAGCCAAAGCAACGGGACCTTTACCAAATCCTCTCTTAGCGCTCTCGCTAGTGGTGGGCGAAGAAGTAGAGGAAGAGGAGGTAGAAAATAGTAATATGTAATTGGCGAGCGTTGCCATTGCAGGCAAAATAAAATCAGCAACCGATATTCATGGTTTGCTAGATAACGTGGTCTTATCGATATTATATATATTTATATATTTATATTTACATTTCTAGATTAAAATTTACTCTTATATACATTCGCTAGTCTTTCGATCTGGCCCCTACACCACAGTTAAATCATCAAGAGTCACAGTCGAAGAGGTTTTAACTGAAAATGGGTCAGATGAGAACAATTTAGCTACTCCTAACTTTTTATGTCCTTCAGGTGATATACTCCTAAGGCTTTTCCATTGTCATTTACTAGCTCGTAATAGACATTACTAATTTTCTTGAATACTTTCGCTCTTATGAAAACTGGAGCAAGTTTACTGTTGAACTGTTTTGCCGCATTGCTTTGCACAAAGCTACGGGCGTATACATTATCACCTACTTTGAAATATGTTGAACGCGAACGCAGGTTATACACTCTAGCGTTGCTTTCCTGCGTTTCCCTAATCTTTCTCTGAGCTTGACTGCGGGCTAGTTGTGTTGACATCCATCGTTTTCAATGCAGTGTCATCCTGTAACGACTGAATATTCCTTAATAGTGTGTAGTCCTGCCCGTTCATAATCATATTCTGACCAAAACACAGATAATAGGGTGAAAATCCGGTGCTACGGTGAGTTGATGATCTCAAGGACGCGCTAATTTCATCAATGTTCCTATCCCAATCGGTATGATCCGTTCCGATGTAAGCTCTTATGGCTGCCAGTACTGATCGGTTCACTCGCTCGCTCGCGTTGGCTTGGGGCGAGTAAATAGCCGTACACACATGGGATACGCCGAATCGCGTTAGGAAAGCCTTGAAATAGCCTGATTTAAACTGCGATCCGTTGTCCGTTAGCACGGATTCTGGAACTCCGAAAGTAAAGAAAACATATTTCTCCAAGAAGTCGCAAATCTTCTCGGATGTAAATTTCCGTAATGGATGCAGGAAGTGAAACTTCGTGCAATGGTCTACGATGATCAGCAGACCTATGTTACCGCTCTTGGATCGTGGATACGGCCCTAAGAGGTCCATATAAAGTTTTTGAAAAGGTCTCTGCGAAGTGGTAGGATTACCCATTGGCGGTCTTAAAATTTGGTTAGGACTTTTGGTCGACTTGCAAATACTACAGTTAGCTACATAATTTCGAATCTGGGTCACCATCCCGGGCCAAAATAAGTAACGCTTCAACTTCGCTATCATTTTCGTCATTCCTACATGAGCTGAATCGGGAGCATCGTGAGCTCGATGCAAAATTTGACTTCGCAACGCGTTCGGAACCCAGAGCTTCCAAATCTCCGCTTCTTGTGGGGTGTCATTCATCGAGGGTTCGGTTCGCTTGTACAAGAATTTACCTGACACTTTCAAATCCGGCAATCTTTCTTGATTCTGCTTAACTTGGTCGATTAGGTCAAGATATTCTTTCGAATCGAATTCACTAGATGACAAGTCGATTATTGATCCGGAATCTGAGAGTTCCTCTACACCAATTTCTTCGCGACGCGACAAAGCATCCGCAACTACATTTTTCGAGCCGGGTCTATGCTTTATGTTAAACGTAAAACCTTGCAGGAGAATCGACCATCTGGCTAATCGCCCTGATAAGTCTTTCTGCTTCATCAGCCATTGCAGCAATGCGTGATCCGTTACAATACAAAATTCTTGTCCCTCTATATAAGCACGGAACTTCTTAATTCCTCTTATCACGGCTAGGCACTCCAGTTCTGTTACCGAATAGTTGCGCTGAGCCTTCGACAGCTTCTCGGACATATATGCTACTGGCAGCTCTATGCCGTCTTCGTGTTCCTGAGCCAACACGCACCCAAGTCCGTGGAGACTTGCATCACAAAGTAAGATGAACCTTTTTCGGAAATCTGGGGTTCTCAACACGGGTGAAGAGGTTAGTTTCGACTTTAACAGATTAAACGCCTCTTCAGCTTCGGGATTCCAGCTAAAATTACGGTTCTTCTTAAGTAATTCTGTGAGTGGAAAGGTAACACTTGCATAATTGTCTACAAATCGTCTATACCACCCCGCTAAACCAAGAAACCTTCGCAGTTGCTTGACCGACGTCGGGATCGGGAATGTGTCAATTGCGCTAACTTTTCCCGGATCGACTTTAAGCTGTCCGTACCCTATTATAAAACCTAGGTACTTGATTTCTGTCATACAAAATTTAGATTTGGCTACGTTAATTGTTAAATTAGACTTCCTCAAACACATTGCGATCTCTTCTAGTAACTCCATGTGGGTTTCAAAATCGTCTGACAGAATTAACAAATCGTCTAAATATACCCTAGTGCGCAAATGAGCTGGTATTACTAAGTCCATTAATCTGCATAGTGTTTGTGCTGCGTTACACAAGCCGAATGGCATTACCTTGTATTGGTATAAAGGCCTATTGGGTATCGTGAACGCTGTACACTGTCTTGACTTCTCCTCAAGCGGGATTTGCCAAAACGCGTGTTTCATATCAAGTCCCGTAATGTAACGCGCCGGTGGCAATCTGCTGAGAATTCCATCTACGTGAGGGAGGGGATATGCGTCTTTTATGGTCAGCTTATTTACCTCTCTAGAATCCAAGCATAGCCTAACCTTTTCTCCTCGCTTAACCAAGACGCAGTTACTGCTCCATGGGCTGCGAGACTCTTCGATTACGCCTAACGCTAGCATGTTTTCTATCTCTGCAAACATAATCTTCTCCTTTGTGGGAGATATGGGCCAATGCCGTTGCTTCACCGGCTTGGCTTGACCGACATCTATGGAATGTTCTATTAATTGAGTTCGACCCAATCCTTCTGACTCATACGAGGGAAGTCTTGAGATGACTGCTTCTAACCTTTTCTGTTGTTCTGTCGAAAGAACGTGTGTTTTAGGGATATCATCGGGATCTTCTTCTCGCCCTACGTCAAGTTCGGAAATACTTCCTTTGTCTTCCATTATCTTGGTCAAAAGACCGAAGTCTCGCCAGAAATCAATTCCCAGATATACATCTTGCTTGAGTTCTGGAATCACAAAAAACTCGACTGGATGGGTACGATGGCGATAATTGATATCTACCACAAGTCTGCCGACTACTGGACATTCCGCATTATTTGCGGTTCTAATTCGACCTGAGCATTTTCTTAAATTTGAGTTTTGGCTTAGATCTTTGGCAGCGTCGCCTCCAATGCAACTGATTGTAGCTCCTGAATCCAGTAAAGCCACGTAGCGTTTATTCAACACATCGATTTCCGTGTATAAACGGTTATCGGAATTCATAAAAACGGCTGATATCAACTTCTTGCGATTTTGGCGTACCTTCTTCCAAAATGATCGTGCTCTTGATGTTGAACGTCTAGGTTTGTGAAGATTAATACAGCTACTAACGTCTCCGAAAATTCTACGTCTAGCTTCAGCGTATTTTGCTTCACGTATATGGTATGGTTGGTTAAATTTTGATATATCCGAGTTTGACTCAGGCAGATTCGAACACTCGCTCGGATCTGTCTGCGTACCACAGCTGGATTTCAGTTCTTCGGATGCGACGCGTGGATTTTGATCGACGCATCCCGCTGACGGTTTTCCGATGGTCTGCAATGTTGACATTTTGGCTTGAACGTGTTTTTAGCCCCACATCCGTAACAGAAAATGCTGCGGGCTTCAAGACACTCATCGAACCGATGGCCAATTTTGTCGCAGTTCCAACATTTAATCTGACTAGGCTGTATGGCTGAAATATCTTCCAGGGCTACATCCTCAGCTTCTTGTTCTAGTTGAGCAATATACGGCCGCGTTGCAATTTGGTTCTTAGCATGCAGCGGTCTGTTTTGTTTGCAAAACTGCTCGTGTGTCCTAATTTCTTCCCTTAAAGTAACTAAGGACGTTATGCGCAAATGCATAAGCTCGTATCTAAGTGACGGTTTTGAATGTCGAATCAGAAGTTCGACTAAAGTTTTCTCTGAAATTCGAGTACTCAAACGCGAAACTAACTTTTCTATCTGGAATTGGTATTCCTCGAATGGTTCTCTCTCTGACTGACGCCTGTTATTGATGGACTCCCATATGTCCATGTCTGTATCGACGTCTTTGAATTTCTGCCTAAATTCCCTACAAAACTCTGCCCAAGTAAATGGTGCACGAGCTTGGTGGAATTTCCAATACCACTCGTTCGCTTTGCCGTTAAAGAACAAATGCAAGTGATCGGATAAAAGTTGATGGTCTCCATTCAGGTTCTGTTGTGCTAAGGCTTGAACTCTGTACAGAAAGTCCTCCGTCTGCAAGCCATCTTTGGCTCCATCAAATCTGATGTGCCAACTCTGAATAACACTGGGCACCTTCTCTGGCTGTATTGAAGTGTGCGATCTCTCTGAGTGTTGACTAAGCTGCTGATTTGCTAGCCTATCGTTTTGGTCTAATCTTGGTATGTTCGACCCTGATTCTGGCTGAAAGCCTAATCTTCCAGCTCCATTGTTCATGCTTCTCCCATTCGGGGATGGAGCATTCTGATTTAGTTGTAAATTCGATATCTGTGATTGAATGAAAAGAGTCAGGTCTTGCATAAGCTTCTGTTGCTGCGACTGCATCGCGGCTTGTACTATTCTACCTATCTCTTCGACGCTCTCTGCTCTAGAAGAATCTAGAATTGAAGGTGTATTGGCGCTTCTATCGCGCTGTCTGCGATTCTGAGACCTAGTAACCATGCCTCTGCGTTGACCAGAAGTTCGACCTCTCCTTGGTTCGTTATTACCACGGCCACGGTTGGCGATAAGACTGCTGCTACCTTCGCCAGCGTCATAATCGGTGGGTGCTCTTCCTAAATCGGATCTTTGTTCTGCATCTGCTAACTCTGCTAACAAATTGTTATTCGATACGGATAACTGCTGTACCGTGCACGGATAGTTACACTTAGGACATGTGTTATTCGTCAACAAGTGCGCAGTAATGCATTGATGATGAAATCGATGTTGACATGGATATGCTGCTGTCAGATCATCCACGTTCAAACATTCAACTTCCTCTGCATTTAGATGCTCAAGTCTGTACTCATTACATTCATGTAACTCATTGTTAATAGCAAAACTGACTATGTCGTTGTCAACGGACATGGGATCCAGATGTGTTACTACATTGTCCACTGTGTCAATAACAGGTTTTGAAGCGAGGCATTTTTGAAGCGAGGCATCCTTCTTTAACTGTTTTGGTTTCGTTTTAAGCTTTGGTTTAAGGCACTCAGGTGCGGTCTTAACCTTCTGCTTATTTGAATTGAGTTCCTCCACTGGAGCATAATCAATTTTCGCTTTTGGGTCGAGGCATTCTGGTGCGGTCTCGCCCTTATTTTCTTCGTATATAAGCTTAAAGATCCTTGAACTTAGAGTAACGGTCTCTTTGTCATAGTCGATCTTAGCCTTCGTATCTTCTAGATACCCTCGACCTAATAGGAAATCATAGTTATCGGAAAATTTATGGATATAGAATTTTTGAACTGATGGGCATACTGACGTGGGCTTCATAATTATACTTCTCTTTAGCTTTATTGCCCCGTTTATAGTGTATACTGTCAAGTTCTCTTCTTTTTCTTCTAAACCTTCAAAATTTTTTTCCCGTATGATATTGATGGATGAGCCTGTGTCGATCATTCCTTTGTAAAATTTGTTGTAGTAATTCATTCGTCCTCTAGTGTCACTTGAGTGTCCGAGGCAACTTGATAAAAATTTACATCCATTCTACTTTGTCCACTCTGACTTTCTCGCTGTTCTTTTATAGGTCTGTTGTTATTTGTGTTATTTGATGTTGAGGGTTGATGATTGAGGGGATTATTCCATCTACCTTGATTTAAATCGTGTTGGAACTGCCTACCTTGGTTTAGATTTTGTTGAAATGAGGTTTGATGATTGGTGGAATTATTCCATCTACCTTGGTTCGGATTTTGTTGAAATGGATAATACGTTCCCCTCTGGCTACCGGGAACCCGATACGAATTTTGATTCTGTTTGTTATTAGTTTGGTTCGAATTGTGAGGTGGTATATTAGGATTTTGGTTCATTGGAGCATAATAAGTACCATAATTATGAAGTCTATTATTATAATATCTCTGATTATTTCTTTGGCTATTGTTATTATTATTACCCCTGTTCCTTCTATTCCCGATACGAATTTTGATTCTGTTTGTTATTAGTTTGGTTCGAATTGTGAGGTGGTATATTAGGATTTTGGTTCATTGGAGCATAATAAGTACCATAATTATGATGTCTATTATTATAATATCTCTGATTATTTCTTTGGCTATTGTTATTATTATTACCCCTGTTCCTTCTATTCTGTCTTTCTGATCTACCATAATGTTGTTCTTCCGAATTACCCTGGTAAAGACCAAGCTCCATTGTGGCTTGTTTTAAATTCTCAACAGTATCAATGTTCTTTTTTGATAACGATATGTATAGTCTATCCGGCAATTTATCATCAATTACTGATTTAATAGTTGTGTATAACATTTCTGTATAGGTAGCTTTTTGTGCAGGATTAGCTTCAAGTTCTAACTTATCAGAAAAATTGTTAAATTGTGCTTCAAGATTATCGATAAATTTACTTAAATTACCAGGATACTGCGTCTCTTCCAGGTTCTTCACCAATTTCGAATACGGCCTATGGTCCTTGAATCTTGCGGATAATGTTGTCTTCATCTCCAGCCATGTTGTTGCTTTAGCACGCATTACGGCTTTCAATGCTGAATCCACCAGTACACGTCTTATGGCTCCATAGATGATATGAGCCTGCCGGGGTTCTTGGGTCGGGTACAAGTTAAGCAGTTGCTCAACTTGACTGATAAATTCGGATAGTTTGCCGATTTGTCCACCGTAATAGTTTATTTCTTTTATTTGAGCCAACAGTTGGTTCATGTGGCCTTCGGATATTGGAGGGTTTGCCATTGCCATTAGTTTTGTCTTTGTGACTTTTATTCAATACACGGTGTTTGAAAATGTTATTAGTTTTTATAAACTTCCGGAATTAAAACTTTGAATTCAAATTTTTTCCGACCGCAGTTTATTGCAGTTTATTTCTGACCACACGGAATTTTGTTTAATTTGCAGTTTATTTCTGACCACACGGGATTTTGTCTTTCGAATTCATTTTCATTTTCCGAGAGCGAAGACAAAACTAGGGTATTTCTAAGATCGCCTAGAAGAGAGGGGTTCAGCTGCAGGGACACGCGACCACACTGCAAATTTGCGGACACCCCGCAGAAAAAATCCATGCCTAACAACACGTCTTCCATAAGTGAAGGTAAAACCAGGAGTGGAATCTTTACCCAACGTTGGTGCAATTGGACTGTGGCTACTAGTGACTGGGTGATATCCTTGCGTGAGCCCTCGGCCAGGTTGACTCGTGTGCGTACCGTCCGTACGTTATCGGGCGTGCCTACGCGTTGAACAACTCTTTCGCTCACGACACTCCTACTAGCTCCTGTATCTAACGTCGCGCTAAATACCTGCCCCTCAATCTGCACTCGCGCGATGAGTCTACTGGCTTGGACTTGTAATACTTCTCCTAATTCCGGGGATTCCTCCTGGCAGTCTCCGGTCGTTCCCCGTGTTGGCGAAGACTCCTCTCGTTTCCCGGATTATTTCGTTGGCAGCATTCTCGGGTCCAGACTCCTCTTCGACCACATTCCCAGCAGAAAACAACCCGACGACTACGGCATCCGCTCGCATAGTGTCCTAATTCTGCACAGTTCCTACTAGCTTCCCTGAAATTCGGCACCACAAGTTTCCCACCCGGGGAACTTGTCCTGAAATACCAGCGACGGGCATAGGTCTTCGTGCAGGTGGTGGCGCGACATTCGGGCGGTTCCTTGGTGGCATTCCAGGATACGATCCGTGGTCAGTTCTCCTCGGTGACTGCAGCTCGGCCAGCCTCCTGGCATGGTTTCCTGTATCCCGATCCCGAGTGACCTCATAATTGACCGCTAAGAGAGTCAACTGCTCCAGCGTCGTGAACTCGTGTCGCCTAGTGAAAAGTTGGTAATCCTGCCGAAGATTCTCATAAATCCTGTCCAACTCCTGCTCCGGGCTCGACGACTTCCAAGACGTTGTCCTCCTTATTATTAAATGCGGCCAACCGGCTCCTCATTTCCTCGACGCTTCCCGTTGCGTCTAACCCGAACTCCTTTAAAATCGCTTCCAATTCTCGCTTGCGGAGATACGAAATCCAGCGTGCACCCATGTTTGCAAAAATTAAAAAAAAATCTTCCTCGAAGCTAATTCCAGACACGAAAGAAATGTTTTCCTACACAGCGAAAATTTATTGCGGGGGTCAAACGAAGCTCACGGAATTCACGAATTTATTTATAAAAACGGCGTATAAATTCTCAGGCGGACCGAGGGTAGCAACGATGAGGCAAAACGATTTCAAAATTCTGCGACGACGATTTACTAAACTCGGCTTAGTAGCGACTGTACTCGGCGACGGTTGTATGCGAACTCTCCAAAGGTTCCGTTGCATAAAGTGGAAGTAGAGTGGCTCCACTGCAAGTGTGTGAGAGGGAGACGACGATGAGAGTGAAACAAGATGGCCGTGCTGTGGGGAATATGTTAGCTTCTCCCTACCTCATGTTTTAGAAAAAATCTTGCGACCTGATGGGCTGAGCGAGAGAGGGCCCGCTCTTTTTTTTCGTTTCTCTTTTGACCTGTTCTTATTTTCCTGGGACTCACGTGTTCTACTGTCCACGTGCCTGCATAACCTCACGTTCCAGGTTATGTTTCATACCTTTCGCAAAAATATATATATATTTTATTATATTTTCCTTAATATTATATATAAATATATGTATATAAATATTATATCATTTTTCTCGGGATTTTCTGGGGAAATCTTTTTATCCAAATATATATTTTGTTATATTTTATTATTTTGTTATTATTTTATAAGTGCACTCGCAAACTTTCCCTCTGCCGTACCCACAACAGAAAAAAAAAAAATTTTGTTTTTTTCAGTGTAACTTATGGGTCTTTAGGCCATAAATCTCATCTAAAATTCGAAAGCCCCATGTCCCTGTTCGGGCGCCATCTGTGAGGTAGTTATCTGGGCTGGGATAGAGACTCATTCTCGCCAGGGTCTCTCTACAGAAAATTTATAAAGATCTGGGACAGTGTGACTAATATGAGACGGTGGGCTGACGCGGGGTGGAGTTTGTCAGCCACCGAGTTACACTAAAAAAATATGTTGATAGGGTGTGACAGAGGGAAGGACCGAATTAGCCTTCATGCATGTTTGGGGCCGAAGGACCGAGGGGGAAAAGAAGAAATAGTAGCGAATTTGCTCCGGCCGGCTGTGCCTGGCCCGTCCAAAATATATTCAGTTTTTTACTTGGGAATTTCCCCGAAGTATACATTTCGCCAAAATATAATTGATAAATAATAAATATAATTTAAATTTATTATTCTTTTCCAGTGCGCCTATAATTTACTATTTGTTTTTTTCCTATTATCCTTATTATCCATCGTTTATCCTTACGACCGGTTTTCTCCGCTAATTTTTATTTCTATTCAAACAATTTATTTAATTTAAATTTTCATATATTTTGTTCGGGTTCTTAAAATATTTTCTCCCAGTGTAGCTGTCTCCACCTCGTGGGATTAAATTTAATTTGGTTCTAAATTATTTAATTTAATTTAATTAAACTTTGTTTGATTTTTCGCAAAATAATTTCTTCCAGTGTAGTTTTCCCGACCTCGTGGTATTTCAATTTAATTTGGTTCTAAATTATTTAATTTAATTTAATTAAACTTTGTTTGATTTTTTTCGCAAAATAATTTCTTCCAGTGTAGTTTTCCCGAACTCGGGGTATTTCAATTTGACCATTTAATTATTTCCAATTAATTTAATTAACTTTGTTCGATTTCTCATCTATTTTCTTATTCCCGTGGTTTCCCGCCTTCCCGGCCTTCTATTTATCAACCACAATTTGGTTAAATTTAATATCATTATTTATTTTTTTAAATTTTGTTCTTCCGATATTTTCGCTTAGTGCACTCGCTTTCTTTTATTATTTCCTTTTTTTCATAATTTCCTAATGTATAATTTTTAAGCTTTCAATATTTACAAACTTCCACATTTTTTTATCTCTGTGTTTTCGCCCGTTGACATTTATTCTATAATTTCTAAGATCATATTTTCCGTATACTATTTTATTTACAGATTTTTTATGTTTTCATATTTCATATAATTTTTTGCAGTGTTCTATAGGTTAGGTCAAGCACATGCATTTTTCTTGAGTCGGTCTGACCGCACTCTCTAGTGACCACCGCATCGAGGGCTCGCAAAGATTTTCCTACATACACACCTGCTAGCCAACTCGTTGCGGTCTCACACTAACACTCACCCGTCTCGCTCCGGCACACACTTTGATACCGGCTCCGTCCCGCCGCTGGTCCTGGGCCAGACTTCGCCTTGTCCATCCTTTTCCTTACTGCTCCTCCAAATCCAACTCCACTCCGTTTCGCTTCGCGAAATTTCTTGCGGAGTTCTTTTTGCCTTCTTCCAGGAGTTTACCGTACGATCGGTTGCTCCCTCTCTCTCGCTCTCATGAGCGCTTGCCTATTTTAGGGTGGCGTGATCGCGGTGAGTTTTTGCTGTGTGCGCTGGTGTGTGTGTGTCGGTGTGTGCTAGCCTTCCAGGCTAACGAGGCGAGCTCGGGTTAGGGATGATAGTTTTGTAACTATAGTATCGGGTGTGGGTGCCCTACTTAAATTATTGGAAATTAAATCTAACTTATTCCGACTGCTTACATATACTTATTATTATTTATGTACATATAGTGATTATTATTTATGTGTGTATTGTTTAGGTTATTATTAATTATTTACATATTTAGTTATTATTATTTATTTATTGTATTTCGGTATTGGTTATATATTTATTTGCATATTCAGTATAGGTTAGTATTATTTTTTTTATTTTCATATTTAGTTTAGTGTTTATTTTTATATCATTAATTTGGGAGGGCCAAACGGCTCCTCACACAACAGATTGTTCATGCATCTCTGAAAAGTTGCTGGAGCGTTTTTTAGTCCAAAAGGCATACGTGTATATTCGTAATGCCCATGCTTAGTTGAGAAAGCAGTTTTCGCTATCGAGTTTTCGTCCATTTGGATTTGGTGAAAGCCTTTAGCTAGGTCAATGATCGTAAAATATTGGCATCTACCCAATTTATCCAGTATTTCATCCATTCTTGGAATGGGGAATTTGTCGTTAACGGTTACTTCGTTGAGATTTCTATAGTCAACTACCAACCTAAACTTTTTCTTCCCAGAGGCGTCTGCCTTCTTGGGGACCACCCAGATAGGAGAACAATAAGGGGACTTTGTTTTCCGTATAATCCCCTGTTCTATCATTTCCTTAATTTGTTTATTAACCTCCTGGTCGACACTTTGGGGGTACTTGTAGGGTTTACGGTAGACTGGGTCTTCATGTTGAGTCTGGATGACATGTTTGATGGTACTCGTGAAGGTCAAATTTTCGCCCTCTTTATATTGAATATCTCTATAATCATATAAGACTTTCTTCAAACATTCAACTTCCTCTGCATTTAGATGCTCAAGTCTGTACTCATTACATTCATGTAACTCATTGTTAATAGCAAAACTGACTATGTCGTTGTCAACGGACATGGGATCCAGATGTGTTACTACATTGTCCACTGTGTCAATAACAGGTTTTGAAGCGAGGCATTTTTGAAGCGAGGCATCCTTCTTTAACTGTTTTGGTTTCGTTTTAAGCTTTGGTTTAAGGCACTCAGGTGCGGTCTTAACCTTCTGCTTATTTGAATTGAGTTCCTCCACTGGAGCAGAATCAATTTTCGCTTTTGGGTCGAGGCATTCTGGTGCGGTCTCGCCCTTATTTTCTTCGTATATAAGCTTAAAGATCCTTGAACTTAGAGTAACGGTCTCTTTGTCATAGTCGATCTTAGCCTTCGTATCTTCTAGATACCCTCGACCTAATAGGAAATCATAGTTATCGGAAAATTTATGGATATAGAATTTTTGAACTGATGGGCATACTGACGTGGGCTTCATAATTATACTTCTCTTTAGCTTTATTGCCCCGTTTATAGTGTATACTGTCAAGTTCTCTTCTTCTTCTTCTAAACCTTCAAAATTTTTTTCCCGTATGATATTGATGGATGAGCCTGTGTCGATCATTCCTTTGTAAAATTTGTTGTAGTAATTCATTCGTCCTCTAGTGTCACTTGAGTGTCCGAGGCAACTTGATAAAAATTTACATCCATTCTACTTTGTCCACTCTGACTTTCTCGCTGTTCTTTTATAGGTCTGATGTTATTTGTGTTATTTGATGTTGAGGGTTGATGATTGAGGGGATTATTCCATCTACCTTGATTTAAATCGTGTTGGAACTGCCTACCTTGGTTTAGATTTTGTTGAAATGAGGTTTGATGATTGGTGGAATTATTCCATCTACCTTGGTTCGGATTTTGTTGAAATGGATAATACGTTCCCCTCTGGCTACCGGGAACCCGATACGAATTTTGATTCTGTTTGTTATTAGTTTGGTTCGAATTGTGAGGTGGTATATTAGGATTTTGGTTCATTGGAGCATAATAAGTACCATAATTATGATGTCTATTATTATAATATCTCTGATTATTTCTTTGGCTATTGTTATTATTATTACCCCTGTTCCTTCTATTCCCGATACGAATTTTGATTCTGTTTGTTATTAGTTTGGTTCGAATTGTGAGGTGGTATATTAGGATTTTGGTTCATTGGAGCATAATAAGTACCATAATTATGATGTCTATTATTATAATATGATGATATAATTTTTTGCAGTGTTCTATAGGTTAGGTCAAGCACATGCATTTTTCTTGAGTCGGTCTGACCGCACTCTCTAGTGACCACCGCATCGAGGGCTCGCAAAGATTTTCCTACACACACACCTGCTAGCCAACTCGTTGCGGTCTCACACTAACACTCACCCGTCTCGCTCCGGCACACACTTTGATACCGGCTCCGTCCCGCCGCTGGTCCTGGGCCAGACTTCGCCTTGTCCATCCTTCTCCTTACTGCTCCTCCAAATCCAACTCCACTCCGTTTCGCTTCGCGAAATTTCTTGCGGAGTTCTTTTTGCCTTCTTCCAGGAGTTTACCGTACGATCGGTTGCTCCCTCTCTCTCGCTCTCATGAGCGCTTGCCTATTTTAGGGTGGCGTGATCGCGGTGAGTTTTTGCTGTGTGCGCTGGTGTGTGTGTGTCGGTGTGTGCTAGCCTTCCAGGCTAACGAGGCGAGCTCGGGTTAGGGATGATAGTTTTGTAACTATAGTATCGGGTGTGGGTGCCCTACTTAAATTATTGGAAATTAAATCTAACTTATTCCGACTGCTTACACATACTTATTATTATTTATGTACATATAGTGATTATTATTTATGTGTGTATTGTTTAGGTTATTATTAATTATTTACATATTTAGTTATTATTATTTATTTATTGTATTTCGGTATTGGTTATATATTTATTTGCATATTCAGTATAGGTTAGTATTATTTTTTTTATTTTCATATTTAGTTTAGTGTTTATTTTTATATCATTAATTTGGGAGGGCCAAACGGCTCCTCACACAACAGATTGTTCATGCATCTCTGAAAAGTTGCTGGAGCGTTTTTTAGTCCAAAAGGCATACGTGTATATTCGTAATGCCCATGCTTAGTTGAGAAAGCAGTTTTCGCTATCGAGTTTTCGTCCATTTGGATTTGGTGAAAGCCTTTAGCTAGGTCAATGATCGTAAAATATTGGCATCTACCCAATTTATCCAGTATTTCATCCATTCTTGGAATGGGGAATTTGTCGTTAACGGTTACTTCGTTGAGATTTCTATAGTCAACTACCAACCTAAACTTTTTCTTCCCAGAGGCGTCTGCCTTCTTGGGGACCACCCAGATAGGAGAACAATAAGGGGACTTTGTTTTCCGTATAATCCCCTGTTCTATCATTTCCTTAATTTGTTTATTAACCTCCTGGTCGACACTTTGGGGGTACTTGTAGGGTTTACGGTAGACTGGGTCTTCATGTTGAGTCTGGATGACATGTTTGATGGTACTCGTGAAGGTCAAATTTTCGCCCTCTTTATATTGAATATCTCTATAATCATATAAGACTTTCTTCAAACATTCAACTTCCTCTGCATTTAGATGCTCAAGTCTGTACTCATTACATTCATGTAACTCATTGTTAATAGCAAAACTGACTATGTCGTTGTCAACGGACATGGGATCCAGATGTGTTACTACATTGTCCACTGTGTCAATAACAGGTTTTGAAGCGAGGCATTTTTGAAGCGAGGCATCCTTCTTTAACTGTTTTGGTTTCGTTTTAAGCTTTGGTTTAAGGCACTCAGGTGCGGTCTTAACCTTCTGCTTATTTGAATTGAGTTCCTCCACTGGAGCAGAATCAATTTTCGCTTTTGGGTCGAGGCATTCTGGTGCGGTCTCGCCCTTATTTTCTTCGTATATAAGCTTAAAGATCCTTGAACTTAGAGTAACGGTCTCTTTGTCATAGTCGATCTTAGCCTTCGTATCTTCTAGATACCCTCGACCTAATAGGAAATCATAGTTATCGGAAAATTTATGGATATAGAATTTTTGAACTGATGGGCATACTGACGTGGGCTTCATAATTATACTTCTCTTTAGCTTTATTGCCCCGTTTATAGTGTATACTGTCAAGTTCTCTTCTTCTTCTTCTAAACCTTCAAAATTTTTTTCCCGTATGATATTGATGGATGAGCCTGTGTCGATCATTCCTTTGTAAAATTTGTTGTAGTAATTCATTCGTCCTCTAGTGTCACTTGAGTGTCCGAGGCAACTTGATAAAAATTTACATCCATTCTACTTTGTCCACTCTGACTTTCTCGCTGTTCTTTTATAGGTCTGTTGTTATTTGTGTTATTTGATGTTGAGGGTTGATGATTGAGGGGATTATTCCATCTACCTTGATTTAAATCGTGTTGGAACTGCCTACCTTGGTTTAGATTTTGTTGAAATGAGGTTTGATGATTGGTGGAATTATTCCATCTACCTTGGTTCGGATTTTGTTGAAATGGATAATACGTTCCCCTCTGGCTACCGGGAACCCGATACGAATTTTGATTCTGTTTGTTATTAGTTTGGTTCGAATTGTGAGGTGGTATATTAGGATTTTGGTTCATTGGAGCATAATAAGTACCATAATTATGATGTCTATTATTATAATATCTCTGATTATTTCTTTGGCTATTGTTATTATTATTACCCCTGTTCCTTCTATTCCCGATACGAATTTTGATTCTGTTTGTTATTAGTTTGGTTCGAATTGTGAGGTGGTATATTAGGATTTTGGTTCATTGGAGCATAATAAGTACCATAATTATGATGTCTATTATTATAATATGATGATATAATTTTTTGCAGTGTTCTATAGGTTAGGTCAAGCACATGCATTTTTCTTGAGTCGGTCTGACCGCACTCTCTAGTGACCACCGCATCGAGGGCTCGCAAAGATTTTCCTACACACACACCTGCTAGCCAACTCGTTGCGGTCTCACACTAACACTCACCCGTCTCGCTCCGGCACACACTTTGATACCGGCTCCGTCCCGCCGCTGGTCCTGGGCCAGACTTCGCCTTGTCCATCCTTCTCCTTACTGCTCCTCCAAATATTCACTTGCACTCTCCTTACGGTGGCAATCGCCGGAGCGTAGTTCTCCTTTTTAAATTGTTTTAAGTTTTGTCCAAGTTTGTTCACACTAACACTCACCCGTCTCGCTCCGGCACACACTTTGATACCGGCTCCGTCCCGCCGCTGGTCCTGGGCCAGACTTCGCCTTGTCCATCCTTCTCCTTACTGCTCCTCCAAATCCAACTCCACTCCGTTTCGCTTCGCGAAATTTCTTGCGAAATTCTTTTTGCCTTCTTCCAGGAGTTTACCGTACGATCGGTTGCTCCCTCTCTCTCGCTCTCATGAGCGCTTGCCTATTTTAGGGTGGCGTGATCGCGGTGAGTTTTTGCTGTGTGCGCTGGTGTGTGTGTGTCGGTGTGTGCTAGCCTTCCAGGCTAACGAGGCGAGCTCGGGTTAGGGATGATAGTTTTGTAACTATAGTATCGGGTGTGGGTGCCCTACTTAAATTATTGGAAATTAAATCTAACTTATTCCGACTGCTTACATATACTTATTATTATTTATGTACATATAGTGATTATTATTTATGTGTGTATTGTTTAGGTTATTATTAATTATTTACATATTTAGTTATTATTATTTATTTATTGTATTTCGGTATTGGTTATATATTTATTTGCATATTCAGTATAGGTTAGTATTATTTTTTTTATTTTCATATTTAGTTTAGTGTTTATTTTTATATCATTAATTTGGGAGGGCCAAACGGCTCCTCACACAACAGATTGTTCATGCATCTCTGAAAAGTTGCTGGAGCGTTTTTTAGTCCAAAAGGCATACGTGTATATTCGTAATGCCCATGCTTAGTTGAGAAAGCAGTTTTCGCTATCGAGTTTTCGTCCATTTGGATTTGGTGAAAGCCTTTAGCTAGGTCAATGATCGTAAAATATTGGCATCTACCCAATTTATCCAGTATTTCATCCATTCTTGGAATGGGGAATTTGTCGTTAATGGTTACTTCGTTGAGATTTCTATAGTCAACTACCAACCTAAACTTTTTCTTCCCAGAGGCGTCTGCCTTCTTGGGGACCACCCAGATAGGAGAACAATAAGGGGACTTTGTTTTCCGTATAATCCCCTGTTCTATCATTTCCTTAATTTGTTTATTAACCTCCTGGTCGACACTTTGGGGGTACTTGTAGGGTTTACGGTAGACTGGGTCTTCATGTTGAGTCTGGATGACATGTTTGATGGTACTCGTGAAGGTCAAATTTTCGCCCTCTTTATATTGAATATCTCTATAATCATATAAGACTTTCTTCAAACATTCAACTTCCTCTGCATTTAGATGCTCAAGTCTGTACTCATTACATTCATGTAACTCATTGTTAATAGCAAAACTGACTATGTCGTTGTCAACGGACATGGGATCCAGATGTGTTACTACATTGTCCACTGTGTCAATAACAGGTTTTGAAGCGAGGCATTTTTGAAGCGAGGCATCCTTCTTTAACTGTTTTAGTTTCGTTTTAAGCTTTGGTTTAAGGCACTCAGGTGCGGTCTTAACCTTCTGCTTATTTGAATTGAGTTCCTCCACTGGAGCAGAATCAATTTTCGCTTTTGGGTCGAGGCATTCTGGTGCGGTCTCGCCCTTATTTTCTTCGTATATAAGCTTAAAGATCCTTGAACTTAGAGTAACGGTCTCTTTGTCATAGTCGATCTTAGCCTTCGTATCTTCTAGATACCCTCGACCTAATAGGAAATCATAGTTATCGGAAAATTTATGGATATAGAATTTTTTGAACTGATGGGCATACTGACGTGGGCTTCATAATTATACTTCTCTTTAGCTTTATTGCCCCGTTTATAGTGTATACTGTCAAGTTCTCTTCTTCTTCTTCTAAACCTTCAAAATTTTTTTCCCGTATGATATTGATGGATGAGCCTGTGTCGATCATTCCTTTGTAAAATTTGTTGTAGTAATTCATTCGTCCTCTAGTGTCACTTGAGTGTCCGAGGCAACTTGATAAAAATTTACATCCATTCTACTTTGTCCACTCTGACTTTCTCGCTGTTCTTTTATAGGTCTGATGTTATTTGTGTTATTTGATGTTGAGGGTTGATGATTGAGGGGATTATTCCATCTACCTTGATTTAAATCGTGTTGGAACTGCCTACCTTGGTTTAGATTTTGTTGAAATGAGGTTTGATGATTGGTGGAATTATTCCATCTACCTTGGTTCGGATTTTGTTGAAATGGATAATACGTTCCCCTCTGGCTACCGGGAACCCGATACGAATTTTGATTCTGTTTGTTATTAGTTTGGTTCGAATTGTGAGGTGGTATATTAGGATTTTGGTTCATTGGAGCATAATAAGTACCATAATTATGATGTCTATTATTATAATATCTCTGATTATTTCTTTGGCTATTGTTATTATTATTACCCCTGTTCCTTCTATTCTGTCTTTCTGATCTACCATAATGTTGTTCTTCCGAATTACCCTGGTAAAGACCAAGCTCCATTGTGGCTTGTTTTAAATTCTCAACAGTATCAAAGTTCTTTTTTGATAACGATATGTATAGTCTATCCGGCAATTTATCATCAATTACTGATTTAATAGTTGTGTATAACATTTCTGTATAGGTAGCTTTTTGTGCAGGATTAGCTTCAAGTTCTAACTTATCAGAAAAATTCAAGGATTCAGGATACTGCGTCTCTTACAGGTTCTTCACCAATTTCGAATACGGCCTATGGTCCTTGAATCTTGCGGATAATGTTGTCTTCATCTCCAGCCATGTTGTTGCTTTAGCACGCATTACGGCTTTCAATGCTGAATCCACCAGTACACGTCTTATGGCTCCATAGATGATATGAGCCTGCCGGGGTTCTTGGGTCGGGTACAAGTTAAGCAGTTGCTCAACTTGACTGATAAATTCGGATAGTTTGCCGATTTGTCCACCGTAATAGTTTATTTCTTTTATTTGAGCCAACAGTTGGTTCATGTGGCCTTCGGATATTGGAGGGTTTGCCATTGCCATTAGTTTTGTCTTTGTGACTTTTATTCAATACACGGTGTTTGAAAATGTTATTAGTTTTTATAAACTTCCGGAATTAAAACTTTGAATTCAAATTTTTTCCGACCGCAGTTTATTGCAGTTTATTTCTGACCACACGGAATTTTGTTTAATTTGCAGTTTATTTCTGACCACACGGGATTTTGTCTTTCGAATTCATTTTCATTTTCCGAGAGCGAAGACAAAACTAGGGTATTTCTAAGATCGCCTAGAAGAGAGGGGTTCAGCTGCAGGGACACGCGACCACACTGCAAATTTGCGGACACCCCGCAGAAAAAATCCATGCCTAACAACACGTCTTCCATAAGTGAAGGTAAAACCAGGAGTGGAATCTTTACCCAACGTTGGTGCAATTGGACTGTGGCTACTAGTGACTGGGTGATATCCTTGCGTGAGCCCTCGGCCAGGTTGACTCGTGTGCGTACCGTCCGTACGTTATCGGGCGTGCCTACGCGTTGAACAACTCTTTCGCTCACGACACTCCTACTAGCTCCTGTATCTAACGTCGCGCTAAATACCTGCCCCTCAATCTGCACTCGCGCGATGAGTCTACTGGCTTGGACTTGTAATACTTCTCCTAATTCCGGGGATTCCTCCTGGCAGTCTCCGGTCGTTCCCCCGTGTTGGCGAAGACTCCTCTCGTTTCCCGGATTATTTCGTTGGCAGCATTCTCGGGTCCAGACTCCTCTTCGACCACATTCCCAGCAGAAAACAACCCGACGACTACGGCATCCGCTCGCATAGTGTCCTAATTCTGCACAGTTCCTACTAGCTTCCCTGAAATTCGGCACCACAAGTTTCCCACCCGGGGAACTTGTCCTGAAATACCAGCGACGGGCATAGGTATTCGTGCAGGTGGTGGCGCGACATTCGGGCGGTTCCTTGGTGGCATTCCAGGATACGATCCGTGGTCAGTTCTCCTCGGTGACTGCAGCTCGGCCAGCCTCCTGGCATGGTTTCCTGTATCCCGATCCCGAGTGACCTCATAATTGACCGCTAAGAGAGTCAACTGCTCCAGCGTCGTGAACTCGTGTCGCCTAGTGAAAAGTTGGTAATCCTGCCGAAGATTCTCATAAATCCTGTCCAACTCCTGCTCCGGGCTGTATCCCGCTCTGTGCATCAACAGTCGGATATTTACCAAATATTGCTTAAATGTTTCCCATTGTCGCTGATACCTGTTACGAATGTCGTCTTCAAGTCGCTGAAAATACCTCGGCGGCAAAAAGAAATCCAGAAAAGCCTTCTTGAAATTAGCCCACGATTCTCCTAACAGTTGGCTGGTCCTAAACCAGTTTTACGCCGTATCCGTCAGCAGCCCGGGAATGGCTCTACGTTGACCTCGTATGCGGTGGCTCGCTCCTCGAGATGCTGGATGAACGCGATCGCATCCGCTTCTCCGCCAGGGTGGCTGCTGTCATCTCGGGTTTTCTTGGTGAAACATCCCTCCTGGACTCTGTGCCTCCGGCAACGTCCACGGTAATTCCAGGTACTGGAATATGCAGCTGATTATGGCTCAAGATGTGGGGACTCGGAGGTCGCTGTTTTTGTTCGTTGATCGCGGCTAAAATCTCGCCCTCGCATTCCTGGAGCCGCTCGACGACTTCCAAGACGTTGTCCTCCTTATTATTAAATGCGGCCAACCGGCTCCTCATTTCCTCGACGCTTCCCGTTGCGTCTAACCCGAACTCCTTTAAAATCGCTTCCAATTCTCGCTTGCGGAGATACGAAATCCAGCGTGCACCCATGTTTGCAAAAATTTAAAAAAAATCTTCCTCGAAGCTAATTCCAGACACGAAAGAAATGTTTTCCTACACAGCGAAAATTTATTGCGGGGGTCAAACGAAGCTCACGGAATTCACGAATTTATTTATAAAAACGGCGTATAAATTCTCAGGCGGACCGAAGGTAGCAACGATGAGGCAAAACGATTTCAAAATTCTGCGACGACGATTTACTAAACTCGGCTTAGTAGCGACTGTACTCGGCGACGGTTGTATGCGAACTCTCCAAAGGTTCCGTTGCATAAAGTGGAAGTAGAGTGGCTCCACTGCAAGTGTGTGAGAGGGAGACGACGATGAGAGTGAAACAAGATGGCCGTGCTGTGGGGAATATGTTAGCTTCTCCCTACCTCGTGTTTTAGAAAAAATCTTGCGACCTGATGGGCTGAGCGAGAGAGGGCCCGCTCTTTTTTTTCGTTTCTCTTTTGACCTGTTCTTATTTTCCTGGGACTCACGTGTTCTACTGTCCACGTGCCTGCATAACCTCACGTTCCAGGTTATGTTTCATACCTTTCGCAAAAATATATATATATTTCATTATATTTTCCTTAATATATAAATATATGTATATAAATATTATATCATTTTTCTCGGGATTTTCTGGGGAAATCTTTTTATCCAAATATATATTTTGTTATATTTTATTATTTTGTTATTATTTTATAAGTGCACTCGCAAACTTTCCCTCTGCCGTACCCACAACAGAAAAAAAAAATTTTTTGTTTTTTTCAGTGTAACTCATGGGTCTTTAGGCCATAAATCTCATCTAAAATTCGAAAGCCCCATGTCCCTGTTCGGGCGCCATCTGTGAGGTAGTTATCTGGGCTGGGATAGAGAGACTCATTCTCGCCAGGGTCTCTCTACAGAAAATTTATAAAGATCTGGGACAGTGTGACTAATATGAGACGGTGGGCTGACGCGGGGTGGAGTTTGTCAGCCACCGAGTTACACTAAAAAAATATGTTGATAGGGTGTGACAGTGGGAAGGACCGAATTAGCCTTCATGCATGTTTGGGGCCGAAGGACCGAGGGGGAAAAGAAGAAATAGTAGCGAATTTGCTCCGGTCGGCTGTGCCTGGCCCGTCCAAAATATATTCAGTTTTTTACTTGGGAATTTCCCCGAAGTATACATTTCGCCAAAATATAATTGAAAAATAATAAATATAATTTAAATTTATTATTCTTTTCCAGTGCGCCTATAATTTACTATTTGTTTTTTTCCTATTATCCTTATTATCCATCGTTTATCCTTACGACCGGTTTTCTCCGCTAATTTTTATTTCTATTCAAACAATTTATTTAATTTAAATTTTCATATATTTTGTTCGGGTTCTTAAAATATTTTCTCCCAGTGTAGCTGTCTCCACCTCGTGGGATTAAATTTAATTTGGTTTTAAATTATTTAATTTAATTTAATTAAACTTTGTTTGATTTTTCGCAAAATAATTTCTTCCAGTGTAGTTTTCCCGACCTCGTGGTATTTCAATTTAATTTGGTTCTAAATTATTTAATTTAATTTAATTAAACTTTGTTTGATTTTTTTCGCAAAATAATTTCTTCCAGTGTAGTTTTCCCGAACTCGGGGTATTTCAATTTGACCATTTAATTATTTCCAATTAATTTAATTAACTTTGTTCGATTTCTCATCTATTTTCTTATTCCCGTGGTTTCCCGCCTTCCCGGCCTTCTATTTATCAACCACAATTTGGTTAAATTTAATATCATTATTTATTTTTTTAAATTTTGTTCTTCCGATATTTTCGCTTAGTGCACTCGCTTTCTTTTATTATTTCCTTTTTTTCATAATTTCCTAATGTATAATTTTTAAGCTTTCAATATTTACAAACTTCCACATTTTTTTATCTCTGTGTTTTCGCCCGTTGACATTTATTCTATAATTTCTAAGATCATATTTTCCGTATACTATTTTATTTACAGATTTTTTATGTTTACATATTTCATATAATTTTTTGCAGTGTTCTATAGGTTAGGTCAAGCACATGCATTTTTCTTGAGTCGGTCTGACCGCACTCTCTAGTGACCACCGCATCGAGGGCTCGCAAAGATTTTCCTACACACACACCTGCTAGCCAACTCGTTGCGGTCTCACACTAACACTCACCCGTCTCGCTCCGGCACACACTTTGATACCGGCTCCGTCCCGCCGCTGGTCCTGGGCCAGACTTCGCCTTGTCCATCCTTCTCCTTACTGCTCCTCCAAATATTCACTTGCACTCTCCTTACGGTGGCAATCGCCGGAACGTAGTTCTCCTTTTTAAATTGTTTTAAGTTTTGTCCAAGTTTGTTCACACTAACACTCACCCGTCTCGCTCCGGCACACACTTTGATACCGGCTCCGTCCCGCCGCTGGTCCTGGGCCAGACTTCGCCTTGTCCATCCTTCTCCTTACTGCTCCTCCAAATCCAACTCCACTCCGTTTCGCTTCGCGAAATTTCTTGCGGAGTTCTTTTTGCCTTCTTCCAGGAGTTTACCGTACGATCGGTTGCTCCCTCTCTCTCGCTCTCATGAGCGCTTGCCTATTTTAGGGTGGCGTGATCGCGGTGAGTTTTTGCTGTGTACGCTGGTGTGTGTGTGTCGGTGTGTGCTAGCCTTCCAGGCTAACGAGGCGAGCTCGGGTTAGGGATGATAGTTTTGTAACTATAGTATCGGGTGTGGGTGCCCAACTTAAATTATTGGAAATTAAATCTAACTTATTCCGACTGTTTACATATACTTATTATTATTTATGTACATACTAGAGGGCCCGCTATTGCATCCTCGCTTTGATCGGATGCAGATCCACACTTAAAATTTTGTATTAAATTTCGCTTTGAAGTCAGCGCACTGAATGAGAAATAAAGATTCTTTGAAGTCGAATGACAAATATAAAATGAGGCAAGGCCTACTCTAAGCCTTAGACCAATATTAATATTATCCCATTAACATTATTTTTTTAATTAAATTTATGTTTTTTATTTTTTTAAATAGGTTGCAGGTGGAATTAGAAAATTAAAATACCCATACGAATCTGGAAATTTCTTTCCTGATTTTTTAAAAAAAACTTCAAGTCTCTAAGACATGTGGTTTGGCCATGGCTGTCAGTCAGTCAGTCAGGATAGATATATATATATAGTGATTATTATTTATGTGTGTATTGTTTAGGTTATTATTAATTATTTACATATTTCGTTATTATTATTTATTTATTGTATTTAGGTATTGGTTATATATTTATTTGCATATTCAGTATAGGTTAGGATTATTTATTTATTTTCATATTTAGTTTAGTGTTTATTTTTATATCATTAATTTGGGAGGGCCAAACGGCTCCTCACACAACAGATTGTTCATGCATCTCTGAAAAGTTGCTGGAGCGTTTTTTAGTCCAAAAGGCATACGTGTATATTCGTAATGCTTAGTTGAGAAAGCAGTTTTCGCTATCGAGTTTTCGTCCATTTGGATTTGGTGAAAGCCTTTAGCTAGGTCAATGGTCGTAAAATATTGGCATCTACCCAATTTATCCAGTATTTCATCCATTCTTGGAATGGGGAATTTGTCGTTAACGGTTACTTCGTTGAGATTTCTATAGTCAACTACCAACCTAAACTTTTTCTTCCCAGAGGCGTCTGCCTTCTTGGGGACCACCCAGATAGGAGAACAATAAGGGGACTTTGATTTCCGTATAATCCCCTGTTCTATCATTTCCTTAATTTGTTTATTAACCTCCTGGTCGACACTTTGGGGGTACTTGTAGGGTTTACGGTAGACTGGGTCTTCATGTTGAGTCTGGATGACATGTTTGATGGTACTCGTGAAGGTCAAATTTTCGCCCTCTTTATATTGAATATCTCTATAATCATATAAGACTTTTTTCAAACATTCAACTTCCTCTGCATTTAGATGCTCAAGTCTGTACTCATTACATTCATGTAACTCATTGTTAATAGCAAAACTGACTATGTCGTTGTCAACGGACATGGGATCCAGATGTGTTACTACATTGTCCACTGTGTCAATAACAGGTTTTGAAGCGAGGCATTTTTGAAGCGAGGCATCCTTCTTTAACTGTTTTGGTTTCGTTTTAAGCTTTGGTTTAAGGCACTCAGGTGCGGTCTTAACCTTCTGCTTATTTGAATTGAGTTCCTCCACTGGAGCAGAATCAATTTTCGCTTTTGGGTCGAGGCATTCTGGTGCGGTCTCGCCCTTATTTTCTTCGTATATAAGCTTAAAGATCCTTGAACTTAGAGTAACGGTCTCTTTGTCATAGTCGATCTTAGCCTTCGTATCTTCTAGATACCCTCGACCTAATAGGAAATCATAGTTATCGGAAAATTTATGGATATAGAATTTTTGAACTGATGGGCATACTGACGTGGGCTTCATAATTATACTTCTCTTTAGCTTTATTGCCCCGTTTATAGTGTATACTGTCAAGTTCTCTTCTTCTTCTTCTAAACCTTCAAAATTTTTTTCCCGTATGATATTGATGGATGAGCCTGTGTCGATCATTCCTTTGTAAAATTTGTTGTAGTAATTCATTCGTCCTCTAGTGTCACTTGAGTGTCCGAGGCAACTTGATAAAAATTTACATCCATTCTACTTTGTCCACTCTGACTTTCTCGCTGTTCTTTTATAGGTCTGTTGTTATTTGTGTTATTTGATGTTGAGGGTTGATGATTGAGGGGATTATTCCATCTACCTTGATTTAAATCGTGTTGGAACTGCCTACCTTGGTTTAGATTTTGTTGAAATGAGGTTTGATGATTGGTGGAATTATTCCATCTACCTTGGTTCGGATTTTGTTGAAATGGATAATACGTTCCCCTCTGGCTACCGGGAACCCGATACCAATTTTGATTCTGTTTGTTATTAGTTTGGTTCGAATTGTGAGGTGGTATATTAGAATTTTGGTTCATTGGAGCATAATAAGTACCATAATTATGATGTCTATTATTATAATATCTCTGATTTTTTCTTTGGCTATTGTTATTATTATTACCCCTGTTCCTTCTATTCCCGATACGAATTTTGATTCTGTTTGTTATTAGTTTGGTTCGAATTGTGAGGTGGTATATTAGGATTTTGGTTCTGTTTACGTGAGGGGCCCATTGTACCCCATCTGGCCACCGAGCTTCCGAAAGCTCAACCGCTCCTGCGCTCCCGTATTTCGGGCTTCCGCGCATAGTTCGTCGGGCGTGCCGACGCTCGCCCGCACTCCGCTTCGCTGCAATCTCCGGCCGTTTCGCGACACTATTCCGCCGCTCCCTGGCCAAGCGCATCCGCGCATCGCCCCTCTGACGCTCCCGCTCCCGCTCCCCGAGCTCGGGATAAATCCGATCCAGCAGTCGGCCGCCGCCGATCTCCCGCTCTCGCTTTAGCGGAGTATAGCGGGCGGGAGCACGGCTCTATGTTTAAGCTTAGATTAGTACCTAAATGCATGTTCAATAAAGCACTACGGGCACTCCATGCCAGTCGATGCCGACCCCCGAATATTTTCACTGCCTTCTTCTTCGTGGGATATATATAATACTTTTCTGCTGAAATCCTTTAGCGGAGGATCCTCGCCACCCCCCTACATAAACATGGTCCTTCGAGCCGGATAAGGATATCGTCCTGGAATCCTTTTTTCACCAGCAGCTCTGGTGGTGCCGCCGCTAAAGATAAGTACAAGGTCTTTCCGTCTCCTTCTCGCTGCCGATCTTCAGCTGTGGTCCGAACTTTAAATTTAGTTCACACTGCTGTAAGATCGTTTATTTTTTCTGTGTCCACTCCACATCCGAGAGTTTTCGACAGCGAGAAAATTAATAGTGCTCCTAGTCCGCCGAAATTTATAGTGCTCCTAGTCCGCCGAAATTTTCCATTCGTCTCCGCTTTGTGTCGCCGTATTCCTCGCCGTTTTTCTTTTCGTTCGCGTTGTACAACAACTTGCCAACGGTCGAGGCATATGTACATATATGTGTATGCATTCTCAGCATCACAAGCGACATATTTTTCATATTTCGGCGCAACTCCGCGCAAATTAACAAGTGAAAAGTTAAATTGTGTAGTGAGAAAGGCATAATAAATATTGGCCAACCGGTGTGCACTGTTTCGGGAATCTCCCTGTTCGCCGAACAGTCCGCCGTTGTCGCGATATTTGTTTCCTTATTCTTGTGCGTGCCAATTTTCGCCACATAGTTTTTCTATCCTTTCATTTTAAATATACAGTCCACTTCTCGACGCTCCACTGTGCCAACCTGTGCCCTACACATACCCACATATCTACATATTCGCTTGCATGCCCATGCATATTTTGTACATATATTTTCTGCCTCCGATCCCAGAAATTACATCTGCAACGAAACTAATACCTATACATACAACATTCAAATTAAAGCCGAGACAATACAACAAATATTAAAAAACGAAACACATTACAGATCCACACGGGCGGGACCGCGACTGTTTTGCCAAACTAAAGACTTAATCGCTGCAGCGGCCGTGTTATTGTTGTTGCTGGTTTTTTCCCCCCTCTTGCGTCCCTTGCGCATGCACTGCTTGTCGATGCCATAGCAGTGAGCTTTCAGCCGAACCAAAGCTAAGGGTTCTATTCCACCTTTTCGGCTTTGCAATAATACGATTGAAAATAATTAATTATTTACGGCCAATAATTTTCTGAAGTATTGATTTTCTTAGTCAACCTTTTTACGACAAACTCCACGTCCAAGCCACGTAATATATATATACCAAATATAATATATATATCCATTTATATTAACATATTGGGTTCCTAAAACATCAAGATCTCAGACTTTCCTGTCTACAGTCTTGTTCCCAATTCTGCTTTTCAATCCGCACAAGGCATCATCCGCCCGCAGTATCTTTTTGTATATTTTTTTCTATATTTTTGACTGATAGATTTTTAACCAATTACTCTAAGAAAAGTATACAGGGCAACTCGACGTATTCCTTTTCTGGCCATTTTTCATTTTACGTGCCATTATTTAAATAGTTTCCAACGCCACCTTTCGAATCAATTAGTTCTGGGTTCAATTTATCCTTTTTCGGACAACCTGTTGGCTTCTCAAATTTCTACAGTTCTCAAATTTAGATTTGAGTCCCCTTTGAGTCTGTGGACGATTCCGATCAATTGATCTACCCGAGTCCTGCTATGCCCATAGACGACAAGAAGCCACGTACAATCCCAGCAATCCGCCTAGACCGGTCCCAAACCGCATCTCCGCGCCCGTCTCATCTCAAGCCAAAGCCCGCTGCTGCCATTCCTAAGGCCAAGAGCGACAATTCAGGGAATATTAGCCCAGGTCCATCGTCAAAACTTACTCGGTCTCCAACAAAAATGGCTCCATCCGCCATCGATATTGCCGTGAGAAAATTTATTGCCACAACGGACCGAGTTAGTCACTTCGAAGCTGACATCCGTACTCCGGGCGCTTCTGAAACTGAAGAATTTTCCCCTTACATGTGCCGAGTCCATCTGGACGAAATCCGGGCCTTATGGGACGATGTGAAGAAGGGCTATGAGAGCTGTTTGGACCTTCTTTCCGTGTCCGCCGAGGATCCAGCCACCTCAACAGTGCTGTCATCCAAATACAGTTTCTGTTACTCCGTCTTTTCGAGGTGTGTTGCCTATCTTCAGAAAGTCATAGAAAAGGCCGCCGTCCAGTCCGCTCAGGTTTCCGCAACTCTCCAACCGCCCACTCCTACTGGCTGTCGTCTGCCACCAGTAAACATCGAAATCTTTGAAGGCGATTACCTTCGGTGGCCCACCTTCAGGGACCTTTTCACGGCAGTCTACATCAACAATTCGAGACTTACGCCAGTGGAAAGGTTGTTCCACCTTCTTTCGAAAACGAGTGGCGATGCGAACGCCATTGTTTCCAAGGCACCGCTAACTAATGACGGGTTCGTCTCCGCGTGGCAAAGCCTTACGGACCGCTTCGAAAATAGGCGAACTTTAGTAAACAGTCAGCTGAAGATTCTTCTTAATATTCAGACGATTCCCCAAGAATCCGGAGCCGCTTTAAAAGAGCTGCAAGGCACCATCCAAAGTTGCCTAACATCCTTGAAGATGTCATCCATTCAAGTCGAGGCATGGGACTGTCTCCTTGTGTATATGATTTCTGCCAAGCTTCCAAATCTCACTCTTTCTCTCTGGGAACAGTCGGTACAGAACAAATCTGAAATTCCAACCTGGAATAAGTTAGATGCGTTTCTGACAGAGCGCTATCGTACACTGGAGGCCATCGACGACGTCAGGCCTAGCGACTCTGGGCATTTTCCGCCAAGACCGACAATTGTCACCCCACCCGCGCACATATTCAACTCCAACGAATCTAGGAGGGCTCCGACTCCCAGAGGGTGTGACCTGTGCGCCCTGGGAACTCACCCCCTGCGTAAATGTCCCCGTTTCCTAACTATGAGTGTTGATGATCGCTCAAATTTCGTCCGAAGAAGGCAACTCTGCTTAAATTGTTTGGATCGAGGCCACCAATACCGGTACTGTACCAGTGCCCATAACTGCATCTCGTGCCACGTCCGTCATCACACTCTTCTACACCGCGACAGTCCGGTTGCGACCGATCTTAGACCCTCTGCTCCGTCTAGTCCACGACCTGCGCCCCTTGCGCAAAGCGCTGCAGTTTCCAACGACCACTCAAATGTCCGAGTATTTTCTACGAGAGTTTCCTGTGCATCCAAAGGTCCGTTGGACACACTCCTTGCCACTCACAGTGCGGCCGCCTTAAGAGGCAGGCGTGACAAAAGCACTCACTCCTACCGTTGTCGAGTCTGCAACGGTATCCACCCCCTTCGAAAATGCCAACAGTTCCTCAAGCTGAGTGCTGAAAAGAGGCTCCGCGCGGTTATTGTCCACCGCTACTGTTCTAACTGTTTGGCCCACGAACATTCCGAGGGAACCTGTCTCAAGGGGGACCGATGCAAGACGTGCAATCAGCACCATCATACTCTCCTGCATCCAGTGCATCCAGAACTCGCGCCCCACTCGCAGCAGCGAGCACCTCCTACTTCTAACCTGCAACTTACGAACCATCTCTCACGCATTACTCCTCATCCAGCCCAGATCCAACGTCATCACGTTCACGCAACGCACGTTCTTCAACAAGCAGACGTACCCGAGGTACCTAGTCCTACCGTAGCCGAGTCTGAACGGAATTCGTCATCAACATTTCGCCGAAAAGCAGACGTTCTCGAGGTACTTAGTCCTACCGAAGCCGAGTCTGCACGGAATCCATCCGCTACAGAGAGATCAACGCATACGCTTCGTGCCGATCAGCTTCGTCGTCTCAACGCCTTAAGATGCGCACCGATCACGGCAGCTGAAGCCGCTCCGGATCCTGCCACCAGCCATAAGAAGAACGGCAATGTTGCAATCCGAGTGATTGCAAGGGGGCCGGAATGTTTACGTGAGGGGCCCATTGTACCCCATCTGGCCACCGAGCTTCCGAAAGCTCAACCGCTCCTGCGCTCCCGTATTTCGGGCTTCCGCGCATAGTTCGTCGGGCGTGCCGACGCTCGCCCGCACTCCGCTTCGCTGCAATCTCCGGCCGTTTCGCGACACTATTCCGCCGCTCCCTGGCCAAGCGCATCCGCGCATCGCCCCTCTGACGCTCCCGCTCCCGCTCCCCGAGCTCGGGATAAATCCGATCCAGCAGTCGGCCGCCGCCGATCTCCCGCTCTCGCTTTAGCGGAGTATAGCGGGCGGGAGCACGGCTCTATGTTTAAGCTTAGATTAGTACCTAAATGCATGTTCAATAAAGCACTACGGGCACTCCATGCCAGTCGATGCCGACCCCCGAATATTTTCACTGCCTTCTTCTTCGTGGGATATATATAATACTTTTCTGCTGAAATCCTTTAGCGGAGGATCCTCGCCACCCCCTACATAAACAGGTTCATTGGAGCATAATAAGTACCATAATTATGATGTATATTATTATAATATCTCTGATTATTTCTTTGGCTATTGTTATTGTTATTGTTATTATTATTATTATTGTTATTATTATTATTACCCCTGTTCCTTCTATTCTGTCTTTCTGATCTACCATAATGTTGTTCTTCCGAATTACCCTGGTAAAGAACAAGCTCCATTGTGGCTTGTTTTAAATTCTCAACAGTATCAATGTTCTTTTTTGATAACGATATGTATAGTCTATCCGGCAATTTATCATCAATTACTGATTTAATAGTTGTGTATAACATTTCTGTATAGGTAGCTTTTTGTGCAGGATTAGCTTCAAGTTCTAACTTATCAGAAAAATTCAAGGATTCAGGATACTGCGTCTCTTACAGGTTCTTCACCAATTTCGAATACGGCCTATGGTCCTTGAATCTTGCGGATAATGTTGTCTTCATCTCCAGCCATGTTGTTGCTTTAGCACGCATTACGGCTTTCAATGCTGAATCCACCAGTACACGTCTTATGGCCCCATAGATGATATGAGCCTGCCGGGGTTCTTGGGTCGGGTACAAGTTAAGCAGTTGCTCAACTTGACTGATAAATTCGGATAGTTTGCCGATTTGTCCACCGTAATAGTTTATTTCTTTTATTTGAGCCAACAGTTGGTTCATGTGGCCTTCGGATATTGGAGGGTTTGCCATTGCCATTAGTTTTGTCTTTGTGACTTTTATTCAATACACGGTGTTTGAAAATGTTATTAGTTTTTATAAACTTCCGGAATTAAAACTTTGAATTCAAATTTTTTCCGACCGCAGTTTATTGCAGTTTATTTCTGACCACACGGGATTTTGTTTATTTTGCAGTTTATTTCTGATCACACGGGATTTTGTCTTTCGAATTCTACTTTCACGTAGATTCTTCTGCGGTTCACAAAGTTTTTGAATCACTATTCAATTCGCCGAGTTAGGATAGCTAGTTGTATAGCTTATCCTTTAGTTACTCAGTACCGTATTAAAAGGACTCTTTTTATTTGTAGATCCTACCGGCTGCGCCAATTAAATGTTTGCAATACTCATAAGTTAAAAAAATATAAATTTTATTTAACTGAATAGTTACAATATTTATAATGAAGAACACCGACCGAATAATTTCAAGTCTCAAACTGAACTTAACTAATTGATCTGGATTGATTGACGTTCAAGCCTCGGTTTCGAGCTTTTTGGATATGGGCTTTGGACTTAAGGTCCTAAGAGAATTTGGAGAGAGCTTCGGAGTTCTTTGCTCTTACTCTTGGATTCAAGTGCATTCGCTCTTGGATACAAGTTGCTCTTCGATCTTGTAATCTAAAACTTTTGTTTTCGAGTTTTAGCGAGTCCGAACTTTGAACGTAGAATTGTGACAATCGGATGAGGACTTGGACTTTTATGTTTAGTCTACCAGTAGCCTCTGGGGTTCTGATTACATCCTTTGTTCGATCTTGGGAATTTTCCATTTGGCCTTGTGTCTGGGATTTGAGTGACAGTTTATTCTTATCTATTGGTTGGGTACATATAGGGTAGTGTGAGGTATGTTGATTTACAATTGTTAAGTGTAGGGTAGTGTTGGGTATGTATATTGTGTATACGCTGTGGTGTTGTGTAAAGTGGATATATACTTAAGTCAAAGGGACTTATGGATATGTCACTCTCCCATCCTTTGAATCTGGCCTGTCCTCAGGTCACTAAAGTTGGATAATTTGGATATAGCATGACGTTATTTTCTGATTGAATTGTATTGGTTTCTAACTGAATATGTTCGTTATTCACGGGGTGCGGTTGTTCTTCTTTTTGCTTACGGTATTTTACAATTATTTGCTTAGGTATATTTTTGAATTTAAATGTTAAATACAAAATTAGGCTTATAATTGTAATGACAAAAGTGGTGATACATATGATTTGAAATACATTGTAGTATTTTACCTGGGAATTTATCATTTCTTTAGTCTTTGAATATTCTATGGGTTCTAATTTTGTGACGTTTTTTGTAATGTAAACTGACTGTGTAAAATCTGCGAAATTATTAGAAATTATATGTTCGTCAACTTGCATGGTACAATTTTTAATTTTTATAATGTTATGTCCTGATATTACAATGTTATTTTGTATGCAATCCTGGTTTATTTTTGTTTTAAGAATGTGTGACGCGGGGCGCACAATTAATAATAAATAAATAAATAATAGAAAACGATATAATAAATAAATAAATAATAACAAAAACTGTATATAAATAATAAGAAGTCAACGAAATAATAACACGAACTATAAATAATAAGACTAAGCTAAATAAAGAATAAACAACTGTAAATAACTAATAATCCCAAACCCATAAACAACCGCCCAACAAGAAAGACATTCAAATTCAAACACGGTGCGCGCGCCCGCCCCAACGAACAAAGACACTGGCCACACTAATTCGGGCAAATTCCCAGGTAGCGACCACACTATTCGGGCAAATCCACGGCCCGTGCAGGCACACTAAAACCCGCCAAGTGCTATATAAAGCCGGCCGCTAGCCTCAGAGCTATCATTCGGTGGTCGGAGTCGACCAAGGTGGAAGTCACCTAGCGCGCAGCAGCAAGCAGCAACCAAGGAACTGGAACAGCGGTAACAAAGGAGTAAGACTTAACTAACCTAGGTATTGGCTGACGGCTTCGTCCTATTCCTCCACACTAAGTCTATATATATTTGCCATATTAAGTCTGGTGCTGACGGTTTCGTCCTATTTCTCACAACTCGCTGACGGTTTCGTCCTGCAGACGGTTTCGTCCTTTTTCTCACATATCGCTGACGGTTTCGTCCTGCTGACGGTTTCGTCCTATTTCTCACAACTCGCTGACGGTTTCGTCCTGCAGACGGTTTCGTCCTTTTTCTCATATATCGCTGACGGTTTCGTCCTGCTGACGGTTTCGTCCTATTTCTCACAACTCGCTGACGGTTTCGTCCTGCAGACGGTTTCGTCCTTTTTCTCATATATCGCTGACGGTTTCGTCCTGCTGACGGTTTCGTCCTATTTCTCACAACTCGCTGACGGTTTCGTCCTGCAGACGGTTTCGTCCTTTTTCTCATATATCGCTGACGGTTTCGTCCTGCTGACGGTTTCGTCCTATTTCTCACAACTCGCTGACGGTTTCGTCCTGCAGACGGTTTCGTCCCTTTTCTCATACATCGCTGACGGTTTCGTCCTGCTGACGGTTTCGTCCTATTTCTCACAACTCGCTGACGGTTTCGTCCTGCAGACGGTTTCGTCCTATTTCTCATACATCGCTGACGGTTCCGTCCTGCTGACGGTTTCGTCCTATTCTTCACAACTTGCTGACGGTTTCGTCCTAATTTTTTTCAACACTAAGTATCTCGCTGACGGTTTCGTCCTACGTCATTAATACTACGTATCCTTATTGACGGACTCGTCTCAATTAACCAATACTACGTAGTTCCGAGGACAAGGGGCGCGTCGCTGGATCCCCAATCATCCCACCCGGACGGCAGGAAGCACCTCCACGGACCCCGGATACGAGACCCCTTCCGCGGAATACGGACGCTTGTTGGTCGGAACCCCGGCTCCGGAAATAATTACTCTGTCACTGATATCAATAAAATATATATATATCTATTGTAAGCCTAGTTCAGGTTCAAACCAGCGTTGTTACTGGGGCTCGGGTCGGAATTTCCCTTTCTAGCACCACTTTCCTGAATCAAATAAATGTCCTGGATGATCCTGGCCAGCCCTGACCTACCCGAGGCTTGACTGAACGTCACAAATGTTCTATGTTAAAAGTATATTCGGTTCTATATAAATTTGGAAATTTTTGTGTGTCTTTGTGTATTTACTTTTAGTTGGTTCTTGTTTAATAATTCCTTTTATACATTTGTCAAGAATTATTTCTTCTGTATCTTTTCGATACACCTTATTGTTAAATACATAAAACTTATCGGAAACTTATTCGGTTAGAATATTGTTATTTTCATCTGGATACTGAATTATTTGAAGTAATGGAGCTTTGGTAACTTTACTAGGAACGTGAGAAATGATCAAGATTTCTTTTGTGTCTGTCCTAAACCATGTTGAAGTTTTTATTTTTAAAATCTTTTCCGAATTTATTTCTTTCAGATAATCATGTTTTAATAACTTTGGATTGAAGATCCCTAATCTGGTTAATTGCATTCCCAATTCAATGTCTTCTATGTACTCAGTGAATTGTTGTAAATTGAAAATTAGTATGGAAATCTGCTGATCTATTTCCTTTTTCGCCTCAAGTTTATTAATAACGTTAATTCCGCTATTAATTACATCTATGATCATGTCCAAATCGTGTTTTTGTATCGAGTTATTTGACAAGTCATTAATTTTTTCTTCTAACTCGTCTTTGTCGTTCTGATCTAGGGTGCCAAATAAATATTTGTATACCGATCCCACTACATTTACCAGACCTCTTTTCCTCCGTTTAATGATTCTCAGACCATTAATTTCTCGTCTTAGCTTTTCTACAATGTACTTGAGGTACATTGGAGAAATTCTTTGCTTCGTTTAACAGGCCTTCAAACATTAGCATTGTCTGTGTTGTGTTTATGATCAGAGAGTGATATGTCACTATATATATGTCGGAACGTCGTTTTCCTCCGCGGATTCCGTAACGTTCCTCGGCTGTGACATGATTCGTAGCTCGATCAAGAGTGCCTCTTTGAATCGCAACTCCTCTTTTTATATGGCACCAATCTAGGTACACGTCCTCTTCCCAGAATATACATTCGTATGTCTCTTACACATCGTCAAGCCGAGGCTACACAAAACAAAAGTATGTTAGGCCTTTACGCAGAAACCGTTTGCGAATACGAACGTCGACAAAACCACCAAAGGCAAAGAGTAACATCTGCACGACTTCTAATTTCCAATTAAATTCCATATTTCTACGATTTACATTATGAACGTTTCATTTCTAACTAAATAAACGAATTCGATTCCTATTAGTTAACAATTCAACTTAATGACCCAAAAATAAGGCTTCGACACGGCCTTCCTGACAAGCACACGTGCTCGTTTTGTACATTTTTAAAGAGAATAATAAGAGTTACCTTGAAGGTGACGCTCAATCTGCAATGACCATAACAAAAATTCAAAAAAAATATAAAGACGTTCGTCATTTTTATTTATTTTATTTTAAATAATGAATTAAGAGTTATTTATTCATGAGGAGCCAATGATCTGAGTCGATTCCCAAAGACTATTCTCATCTACTACCAACCCACCCCTTGGGTTCTCAACTGCTACTTGGCATCTTACGCCAACCCATCGCACAGTGGTCGATCCCATAGGCCAAAAATAAAAAAAAAAAAATTTTTATTTTAGCTAAAAATGTGTCGACACTGTCTTGTAATACCCCAAACTTTTATACCCTGCCTTTATTTTTGTTTTGCTCCAGCTATCCTCTTCAATAACTCTTAAACATAGAGAAACAAACTGTTATTGGTTTTTCAGTGCGTTGCAGTGTGGGCGGCATTCAAACGAAAAATTGAAAAACAAAGTTTTCAAAGATTAACCGAACAATGGAAGTCTTTAATATTTTAAAGAAAGGTATTAGCTACTATTTTTAATTATATTCATGTACTCAGCATGTTTTGTTTATTTTTAAGAATTAATGCAAAGTGTGTCCAATTTAGGTACAAATGTATATGTAAACTAAAAGTTCACTTAGACTTTTAGTTGTTTAGTTAATCAAAGTTAATGATCAAACTTACATCAAAATAATAAACGATATTTACAGATTATTTGGTGTAAATTTCAGCTGCAAGTTTTTGCAAGTCTCTGCGCAACAATAAAAAGAACAACGGCGTTTCGCAGTTTTTCGAGCATTTTTTGGTCACCCGCTCCATACAAGATGATATAATATAGTAGTCCAATCTTGATAAAATTAAAACCGAAATTCTAAAATAATACAAAAAGGCCACATCTCAAATTTTATGAAAATATGTGGAAAATTAGCAAAGTTAAATTTTTTTTCTTCAATATTTGCCGATCGTTTCTATGGCAGCTATATGATATAGTTGTCCGATCTTGATCAAATTAAGCCCGAAATTCTATAATAAAACAAAATGGCCATATCTAAAATTATATGAAAATATGTTAAAAACTGGTTAAGTTATAATTTTTTTCTTCAAAAAATTTCGATCGTTCCTATGGCAGCTATATTATATAGTCGTCCGATTTGTCTACTTTTTACACAATATATTCAATATATTTTTCTAGATTTACTGTAAAAATTGCATAGTGATATCTCCACTAGAAGTATTTTTGGCCGCCCGCTCCATACAAGACCGACCACTGTGCATCGGTCTGAGTTGACCCAAGCGAGTGGTTGTGTAGACTTCAACATTGAAATCCATCAATGTCACCTCCTAGGTGGAATCCTCCAACTAGCTCTCTACATTTCTTGCAACGTCGCTTACATCATTGGATTCCACCAACTGACTCTCGACATCTCTTTCCACTTCGCTAAATTCATTGGCATCCATCAACTGACTCACGACATCTCTTTCAACGTCGCTTAATTCATTGGAATCCACCAACTGACTCTCGACATCTCTCTTAACGTCGCTTACTTCATTGGAATCCACCAATAAGTAATCTTCTACTTTCTCATTACTCACATCTAAATCTCTGGGAATCTCTTCAATAGGCTTTTTCTCCAAGCTTCTGTGCACCAACAAATTAGTTTATTAAAAAGAGATTTAAAGCAAAGGATCACCTTCAAGTAGCTCTCACGCTGAAAACGGGCCTCTAAACTTATTGCCCAGTTTAGTTTGAGGCATGCCTGCATCTCTTCGTTTTTAAGCAAATTAAAAAAAAATTTACTTTACATTTACTTCAGTCGAATCTTTTTTTTATATTTAGCATTGTTTCCCATATTTCTTTAGAATTTCCTATTACAAAGTTTGAATCGAACAACAACATATTATAAGGGCGAGCTTCTTCTCCGATTATTCTGCTTATTCTTGTGTACTGAAAGTTATTAAGATATCGTACATATAGACTATGACCTATGAATAAGCCAACTCTCCTAAGGCTTTAATTATATTTATATTTAATTTAATTAATTTGAAACACGTGTGCGTATAATATTAGCCTGCAATAATTATTTTATCCTATTTCTCACGATTTCTTTTTCGTCTACACTGAGTTTGTAAGTCTGCCTTTTTACCGACTTATTTAGATTAAATAATCGAATATGCTAGTATGTGGTTGCCACTCTACTTTTAGGAACACGAGTTTAATTAATCCATTAAAAACGCTTAAAAAATTGTACTTATCCACACCACCCAGATCAGTATCAATTTCCGCAAAGTTTAAGTTGAAATTTGTCGATGCACTTCACGAAAAATGATAATACTATAATCTAGAACCACAAATAGAATAATTTCAAGAGCATACTCGCCAATAATGTCATTCATTAATATTTGCAGCGTGCCAGTCTCTGTATTATTGTCTATGTCTCTCAACATAACAGTATTATTGACTCATGTGCCGGTCAGTTTTAGGGATACAGATTTATTTACGAGCGTAAACTATGCTCCGGAATCAAAACAAAATGGGTCTGACTCACCGGATAAAGTCAAGGGACTGCATGACATAAGTTAACACACTCTTCTGCCGACTGGGTCTGGATCGGTGATGCACGACGTCCTGGACAAACAGACGCGATGTGCCCTGGGTTTCCACAATGGTAGCAAATAATATTCCCCTTCTTTGTATCGATTGCACATTGGGCAAAATGCCCGATTTTTTGGAAAAAACCCAAAATTTTCATGGAAAGCTTTTCGTGTTTTGATTTTGTATTTTGTAAGTAGATACCCTAAGATCATTTATGCGGTAAATTAAAGTTGTATAGTAGCAACCCTGGTTTTGTACCAGGGCGTCAAAGTCAAACATGTGTTCAGCGCTTTGTTTACATGTGGAACAATTAGAAATTTCGCTAGGTTTAAACGTCTATAACTATTGGAAATAAAAACTTATAATTATTATTTTTAATGGAAAATCTAGATCCAGGTATGTTTAATATAAATTGTATGTTAGAATTGTTTATTATATGTTAATTGCTTAATGTGTGTCTTGTGTTGTAGACCGATTTTATGTTCATAACTAAACCCGTGTGCTCGTCTTTTATGGAATAGAACTTACACGGCGCGAATTTGCGCCAAAAAATGAAATGTGTTGCGTTTTAAATAAAATTATACAGTTTTAGAGGGTATGATTTTCATTTGCGCATTTTTGCGCATTTTTGCAAAAATTGAATGTGTTTGCAGGTGCTTTTGTCTTTAGCAATTTACAATTACTTGAAGCATGGAGAAACATCCGCACGGAAAATATTAATAAATATGTTAATAATTTGATAAAAATATTATATTTTGTCATATTGTTTCTTAATTACACAATTTTGTTATCAATAGGCTTCTCTGCAGACTTTACAAACTTTAAAATTACGTATACGCCATGTTGCCTTATTTGGTCGGTAAGAGTAGGCGTGACCAAAGTCGTCAAACATTTTATTTTTTAATTAGCGGCCTATAAATATAATGTACGCCAAGTTTCAGCTTCCTAACTTCATTATTTTAGTTTTTTCCAAAAATGTGGGCATTTTGCCCAATGTGGATTGGTCGGCTGGAAATTGTATGCGATCCCTCTGGATTTTTAAAACAGATTTTCCGTGTATGGCAGTCCACGATCTTGTGGCCAATTTTTCCGCAGAAGTGGCACTTAGGTGGTGTTTCCGGACAAGGTTTTTTGGCAACTGGATTCTCCAAAACTTTGCGCTCACCACTATTAACGGATGCAAATGCCTTAAGTTCGTTCTGCAATTCAGCACGCGTTTTGATTTCCGTAGTGAAGACTGTACGTTTTAGCCTAGTGTCCATTTGAGCTGTATGCGCTAGAACCACTGACAAGGCTATTCGCTCCGATGACATTGATTTCCAATTGGCCATCAAAGTAGTTAGCTGACGGCTTCCATAAGCTGAGAGACATTCGCCTGCTTTTGGGTGACCGTTAAGAACTTTAAAAACAGTTGCTGATGTAGTTTCGTTGCCTTCGAATTGTTGTAAAAATAGAACTGGTTCCAGGTCATGCCAGAATAACTTATTTGGGATAACCAACTAGAAGCGCTGCCCTCTAGCGATTTACTCAATGCTATAAGCAATACGCTTCTAGTCATAGGCCTTTCAGACACTATAAGGTCCACTGTAGAACACCAAGCAGCTGCACTTGCTCCCACTGTATCGGGATTGAACTTTGGTAATGTCACATTGTTCGTTTCAATTCGTCGTGGTTTCGCACTTGTTACAGACTTTAAAACTTCTATCATGCTTCGGTGTTGCATTTCTATAAGTGCACAAACGCGATCACTGTACTCGGTTTGGGGTTGAGGCGATCCCACTTCTGATGTCAGAACGTCGTTTTCCTCCGCGGATTCCATAGCGTTACGGACCGTGCGTTTCCTCGGCTGTGACATGTTTCGTACTTCGATCAAGAGTGTCTCTTTGAATCGCAACTCCTCTTTTTATATGGCACCAATCTAGGTACTCGTCCTCTTCCCAGAATATACATTCGTATGTCTCTTACACATCGTCAAGCCGAGGCTACACAAAACAAAAGTATGTTAGGCCTTTACGCAGAAACCGTTTGCGAATACGAACGTCGACAAAAGCACCAAAGGCAAATAGTAACATCTGCCCGACTTCTAACTTCCAATTAAATTCCGAATTTCTAGAATTTACAATATGAATGTTTTATTTTTAAATAAACGAATTCGATTCCTATTACTTAACCATTCAAGTTAATGACCCAAAAATAACGCTTCGTGTTTTTATTGATTTTTCAAAAGATGATAATTTTGGATACATTCGTCCGATTTATGTGAAATATGCGCCGTTTTGTTCGTAAGCTTGTTGCCAACGAGATGCCAACTTCATTATACCCGTCTCGTAAAAGGCTGCGTCCCTATTGGCAGAAAACTCGGAGAGCCAATTTTCACAGGCCTCTCTTGAATCCAATTTTTCACCATTAAGCGGGTTCGCCATGGACAGGAAAAGGTGGTAATCACTTGGTGCCAGATCCGGACTATAAGGTGGGTGCATTAGGACCTCCCATCCGAGCTCCCGAAGCTCCTGGCGCGTCACCAAAGATGTGTGTGGCCTGGCGTTGTCCTGATGGAACACAATTCGGCCTCTCTTTATCAAATATGGCCACTTCTGGATGAGTGCTACTTTCAAGCGGTCCAGTTGTTGGCGGTAGAGGGCCGAATTGAGCGTTTGGCAATAAGGGAGCAGGTGATTCCTTGCCAATTACACCAAACACACAACAAAACCTTCCTGGCTTGGCCACCGTCTGGGCCGGTTCCCATGTTGTTGCCTGTTGTTGGTTTTTCATCGCCAGTCACAATCGGCTTCAGAAACGTGTCGATTTTGTTGCGATTCAGCATCGAATAGCAGATGGAAATTCGGCCTATCATGTTTTTAGGCCTAGTTCGTGTGGCACCCAAACATCGAGCTTTTTTTTAAATCCAAGGTTATTCAAATAGTCCAAACGACTTTCTGTCTTATCCTTGGTTCCTTGGCTATTGAATAGGTGCTGACGTGCCGATCTGTTTCCACTATTTCCATGATTTTATCGCAATTTTCGACGACAGGTCTCCCGACGCATGGTGCATCTTTGAGATCGAAATTCCCGGAACGGAACCTAGCAAACCACTTTTGTGCTACACATTCCATTATAGTATCGGGCACATAAACTAAATTAATTTTTTCAGCCGATTTGGCTGTTTTTTCGCTTTGATCGAAGAAAAATTGTAAAATATAGTACATTTTCTATTTTCTGGTGTCCATCTTTGATGAGCGCTCACAACGTACTGAGTCAATCAATCGAAAAACTGTCAAAAACAAACTTGTAGCGCGAATGATCACCTTTTTAACGCCTTAACGTATGACATGATGCGACATGTAACACTAGTACTATGAACTTTTTACTTCACCTTATATATTACATATTGTAAGGATGCTAATCACGGGCCAGGATAAATACTCAGCCAGGCCAGGATCCTCCACAGAAAATATTTATTTGTGAGACAGGCAGAATAAAAGAAGTCCTACTGGCCAGGATTTGGAAAATAAAGAACGGGGAATCTGTAGGGGCAGGAGAAAGGCTGTAGTGCTTGTCTCGTATGTAGGCGAGATCCTTGTCCTAAGGAGGCGGCTGCGTAATCGCGGGGCCGTCCCTATGGTAAGGATCAGGGGTGCAGGATTCCCGGTATGGGAGGCGGCTGCGTAATCGCGGGGCCGCCCCCAATGCGGGACTTAGGAGGAAGCAGTTCCACCCGGGAGATGGCTGCGTAATCGCGGGGCCGCTTTCCCGGGCGAGATCAAGAAGGAGGATTTTCCTGCCAGGGAGACGGCTGCGTAATCGCGGGGCCGCTTCCCAGGCGAGAATCAGGAAGGAGGATCACCTGCCCGGGAGATGGCTGCGTAATCGCGGGGCCACTTCAAGGCGAGGGTCAGGAGGAGGATTCCCGGTTTGGGAGACGGCTGCGTAATCGCGGGGCCGCTCCCAATGCGGGATTTAGGAGGAAGTATTCCTACCAGAGAGACGGCTGCGTAATCGCGGGGCCGCTTCCCAGGCAAGAGTCAGGAAGAAGGGTCACCTGCCAGGGAGATGGCTGCGTAATCGCGGGGCCACTCCGAGGCGAGGGTCAGGAGGAGGATTCCCGGTATGGGAGACGGCTGCGTAATCGCGGGGCCGTTCCCAGTGCGGGATTTAGGAGGAAGGTTGGTGGGGGAAGGAAATGCACAAGTCTTGGTGTCTTTGTTTATTTGTCTTTTATTTCAGTTCGAGTTGTATCCTATTTGTCGTTTCTATCCACGCAGGTTCCCGTCCGGCAGGAGGTTTTGGCCCGAGGCCCGGCTCACCCGACTCCTGCATGGCGATGGCCCGCTACTCCAGCGCGGTGACCACCGCCCAGCTCGCAGTCCTCCTTGTCTCCAGGCGCCGTCGTCGTTCTCCTTCCTTTCCCGACACTACTGGTCGGTCTGGTTTCCTTCCAGCTTCTCCCCGATCGGCGGCCAGCGCTGCCTCCAAGAAACCTCTTCTGCCGCCGATCTGCTGCCCGAGCGTTATCGCCGTCGGCCGCTAGGAAGCCGTCGTGGCTTACGTGGCGGCGTCGGGCTTCGGCTCTGCCGAGGTGTATCGGCTCTGCCGCCGTGTGTTGGCTCTGCCCGGCTGGGCGGACAGCGTTCCGTCCGGCAACCGATCTGTTGGCCGAGCGTTATCGCCTTCGGCCGCTAGTAAGCCGTCGTGGCTTACGTGGCGGCGTCGGGCTTCGGCTCGCCTTGCTGTCGCTGGCTTTCGGCTCTGCCGAGGTGTGCTCTGCCGCCAAGGGCTCTGCCGCAAGGGGCTCCGCCGCCATGGGCTCTGCCGCCATGGGCTCTGCCGCCATGGGCTCTGCCGCAAGGGGCTCCGCCGCCATGGGCTCTGCCGCCATGGGCTCTGCCGCCATGGGCTCTGCCAGGTTGTGGCTCTGCCAGGTTGTGGCTCTGCCGCTACGGGCTCTGCCGAGTGTTATGGCTCTGCCGCTATGGGCTCTGCCACAGTGTCTTGGCTCTGCCGCTACGGGCTCTGCCGAGTGTTATGGCTCTGCCGCTATGGGCTCTGCCAAGTGTCTTGGCTCTGCCGCTAGTATGGGCTCTGCCGTGACACGTTGGCTCTGCCGCTATGGGCTCTGCCAAGTGTCTTGGCTCTGCCGCTAGTATGGGCTCTGCCGTGACACGTTGGCTCTGCCGCTATGGGCTCTGCCGCAATGTATATGTACGGGGGTTTAACCCCCATGTACACAAAGATGCCCCCCTCTGGGTTGTCTTTCCCCTAAAACCTACAAATTAAACTATGTTCCTATTCTATCTTATATGTCTACAAATCCTAATCTACCTACATATCTACAAATCCTAACCTACCTACATGTCTACAAATATTAGCCTACCTACATGTCTACAAATATTACCCTACCTACATATCTACAAATCCTAACCTACCTACATGTCTACAAATATTAACCTACCTATATATCTACCAAAAATCTAACCTATTTAAATAAATTCTTGTGAGGGAACCGATCCGGTCCCTCACACTCCATCCCTTCTTCGGGGTGGCAGGGTGATCCGGACTTGTTGTCCGTTCCGGGATATCTGTACTTGGTACTGCTGCTCCCCCTCCTCGTCGAGGTAACGCAGGCTTCGCCCTGCGTTTCGGCGTGCCCTTTCCTGCACCCGGTTGACGAGGGCGGCGGGGAGCCAGCCTTCCGGCGTAGCCCATCCGGCGGGGGCTCGGACCAGGGGCGGTGGGATTTCGTCGTCCTCCTCGCCGTCGTCGCTGCCGTCGTCGACCATCTCGACGTCGTCGTCGCTGCCGCCGTCGTCGCTGTCGCCCTCGACGATTTCCACGTCGTCGTCGCTCTCCTCGTCGAGGATGACGACTTCCTCGGCGACGCCCTCGTCTTCGTCGGAGGAGGTGCTCGGCGACGGAGCCTCCGCTGCGGGCCAGGGTGCCGGCCGACGTAGTGGGTTTCGAAGGCACGGGACGCGCCCGGACGGAGCGAGTAGTGGGGGCGCGACTCCTCCCCGGAACCGCCACCGCCAAGCGTCCGTGGCGGGCATGGGTCGAACTCTGGCCACGGGGCGGTCCACCACGGTGCGGCCGAGGATGACGCGTTTTGGTGGGGCTGGAGCGTCCGTGGCGTCTGGAGCGTCTGGCGAGGGAGGCGCCGTGGTGGCGGTGTCCAACGGCTGGTGAGGCGGGGAGCCTGAGTGGTGGGGCGCCGCCTGCCCGCTGATTTGGGCCCGTCTTATGGCTCGCTGCCTGGCAGCCGCTGACGTGGTTGGTCCGTCGGGCGAGGCCAGAAGCGCCGTGGAGTGACGCCTGGCTTCGGTGGAGCAGGCGTGGTTGGTGGGAGTTGCACGGCCGGATGGTGCCAGATCCTGCGCCCCGTTTTCCTGGGCCGCCGCCGGCTCCTCCTCCAAGGAGGGCATGCTCCGTCCGATTCGGTTCGGGGAGCCGGTTGCGCGGACGCTGGAGGGGCCCGTGTCAGTGGCGGCCTCGTCCTCCGACACGTCCTCGTACACCGCCCCCAGTGGGTGTTTGTCGGGCTGGGAGGCGGTGGCCCCTGATTTGGGACGCGGAGGGGTGAGTTCCGCGTGGAACTCGCCGAAGCGGGCTTCCATGGGCACGTCTTCCTCCAGACATATGTCCAAGACATCGTCCAGCGTCAGGCCCTCGCACCAGGAGGGGCTGAGCGGGGGAGAGCCGGCTGTGAAGAGGGGTGGCGGCGAGGGCAGCCTTACCAAAGGTGGCGTCTCCGGCGTGGTCCGGCGCGTGATGGGGACCAGCGGGGGTGGGGAAGATGGCTTCCGATTGAGGCGTGGATCCCTCTCCATTGCGTGGTTCTGTTTTCTTCCGTTATTTTTTTTTTCTGCCGTTAATTTTCTTTTCAAAATTTTGTTCTTCCGTCCGCAGGTGGCTTCTATAGCGCAGTTTGTGTTATCGTGTTATCGATCGCTCGATTGCCGCGAAACGCGGTCATCGACCCCTTTGTTTACTGCTGATCTGGCCACTCAGTGTGCGAGCTTTGAAAGCTGCACATGCGGAGAAAGCTTGTGAAAGCTTGCCAATCTTTTATGTGCAATTTGTGACCAGCTGGTGGCCTGGGGATGTTTCCTTATTTTCGCGGATCCGGGAAACACCAGGCGGGTGTGTATTGTTTCCCAGCGGGGGTTTTACTCCTGCCGCTGGTCCGAGAAGCACCCGGCGAGTGTGATTTTCCCCCCAGCGGGGGGGTGGGGACGTTGGCTCAGCGCACCCAGCATCAAGTGGCCCCCTTGACACTCTGGTCTCCTCGACCAGGACGTGAGCGTGGCGACCATGATGACCCTTGCCCGCAATGGTATTGTCGGTGGGCGGGATCTGCTCCTGGTCTTCGTTGGTTATGGTCTCGCCGGCTCCGTGGGTTTCCACGTGTTCTGTGTCCGCGCTGGTCTCCTGGTCCTCGGCGTGGGCGTCATCGCTGTCCTGATGATAGGGTTTTAGGTCCTGGAGGCCAGTCGTACGGCGTCGGCGGCTTCTGGTGTCCTGTAACCTGACTACGTTCGGCGAGAGGAATTTTACGACCCGATAGGGCCCATCGTATCTTGCCGCCAATTTAGCGGCGAATCCTTCGGCCGCGTTGGAGAGTGCGTGCCGGCGCACGAGAACTGAAGAACCTAGTGCTGGTCTCCATTCCCGCCGCCGGAGATTGTAGTGACGGCCTTGCTCAGCGGAGGCCCGTTCGGCGTTGTCGCGGGCGATTTGAAAAATGTTGCGGAGCCGCTGGCTCTTTTCTTCCGGCGGAACCAAGGCTGTTCCCCGTCCTGGGGTTACCTCATCGTAGAGTGCATTGGGCAAGCGTGGCTCCCTCCCTTGGACAAGGAAGGAGGGGCTGAATCCGGTCGTGTCTGATACGCTACTATTGACGGCTAGCGATATCTCCGGGAGTAGCTGGTCCCAAGTATTCTGTGGCGTGTCTCCAATATATTGGGCTATCATGGTTTTTACGGTCCGGTTCGCCCGTTCCGTGGGGTTTTGTTGCGGCGTGTATGGCGCCGTGTGTTGCACCTCCATTCCCAGGGATTTGCAAAACGCCTGAAATCCTCGGCTCGTAAATTGTGTCCCATTGTCGCACACCAGGGTTTTTGGGACTCCGAACCGGCTGAGAATCCGCTCCCGAAAGGCTCGTTCTAAATGTGGCACTGTGGCCCGGCGCATGGGGATAAGCTCGACCCACTTGCTGAAGGAATCCAGGAATACCAGGAGGACGGTATTCCCTTGTTTCGAGCGTGGGAGTGGTCCCACGAAGTCAGCGCAGAGTATCTGAAAGGGCTCGTCCACTTGGCGAGTGAACATTTTCCCGGCTGGTTTCTCCTGGCTTGCTTTGAATCTCTGGCAACTGGGGCATCGTCGGACGTAGATCGCTACCTCCCGGAATAGTCCGGGCCAGTAGTATTTCTGGGCCACCCTCGTGCATGTTTTGCGTACTCCCAGATGCCCAGCAGTAGGATGATCATGGCATTCCTGTAGTACTCGTCCTCGAAAGTTGGTGCCCACGCACAGTTTCCACGGGGTGTAATCTTCCTCCTCCGGGCGCAGTCCTATGCGCCTGTACAGTTGCCCGTTTTCCTCCCTGTAATCCGGATATTTCGTCGGTTCCTGATGGATTTTCCCCAACATCTTGGTTATCCATTTGCAGGAATTTTCCCGCACCTGTGCCTGCTGAAGGGTGGCGAGCGGTTGGCGCGATAGCGCGTCGGCGACCAAATTTTGCGCCCCGCGCCGATAGTTTATGTCGTATTGGAATTGTTGTAATTCCAGTGCCCACCGAGCTATCCGGCCCGTTGGGTTATCTATGGAGTTTAGCCACTTGAGCGAGTGGTGGTCCGTGAGGACTTCAAATCTATAACCCTCCAGGTAGCAGCGCATTTTTCGCACTGCCCAAACTATTGCGAGACATTCTTTTTCCGTGACTGAATAATTCCGTTCGGCTGTATTTAGCCGGCGGCTGGCGTATGCGATAACTCGTTCCTGTTGTTCTATGGTTTGGGTGAGCACAGCCCCAATACCATAATCGCTGGCGTCCGTTTGTAGTACAAATTTCTCCCCGAAATCGGGACATGCGAGGATTGGTGCTTTGGTCAGGAGGTCTTTCAAGGTTTGAAAAGCTTGCTCCTGTGTTGTCGTCCAGTCCCATTTCCGACCCTTTTTGAGGAGCGCGGTCATTGGCTCGACCACGTCGGCGAAGTTTGGCACGAAACGCCGATACCAAGACGCTATGCCGAGGCAGCGGCGAAGTTCCTTAAGATTCGTTGGCGGTATTAGTTCCCGTATGGCGGCGACCTTTTCCGGGTCCGTATGAATCCCTGCTTCGCTGATTACATGTCCCAAATAGCGTATGCTTCGTTGGAAGAACTGACACTTGTCCCTGTTGAGACGAAGGTTGGCTTCCCTCAGTCGCCGGAACACCTCTCGTAGGTTCCGTACGTGTTCCTGCAGCGTAGCCCCGATCACGATGATGTCATCGAGATAGGCAAAGGCATGCGGTTCCATGTCTGGGCCAATGACGGTGTCCAGGGCCCTCTGGAAGGTTGCCGGGGCCGAGTGTAAGCCGAAAGGCATCACCTTCCAATGGAACAATCCTCGGCCGGGGACGGTGAACGCTGTGCATTCACGGCTGTCGACGGCCACTGGTATCTGCCAATATCCGTTCTTCAGATCCAGTGTCGAGATGTAGCGGGCATGCCGTAGTCGTTCTAGTATGTGGTGAATCCTAGGTAATGGGTACGCGTCGGGGACGGAGTTCTCGTTTAATTGCCTATAGTCGACGCACATCCTGATGTCACCGTTCTTTTTGGAGGCGATGACGATTGGCGCACTATGCGGGCTCTTTGACGGTTCGATCCTTCCATCGCGAAGTAGCTCGTCAATCTGCTGATCGATGATGGCTCTCATGGCGGGATTCCTTGGGTGATATCTTTGTTTGAGGGGTTTATTACTCCTCATGGTGATAGTGTGTTCGGCGATGTGTGATACGCCGGCCAAAGTGTCAAAACGGGACAGTTCCCGTTCGAGGAAAGGCCCGACCCATGGCTCTGGGTAACTCTCGGAGTGGTCGTTGGGTGGTGGTTCTTCCGCCGAGTCGTACTCGGCGTTGGCCGTTCCGCAAGAGGGGCTGCGTGTCTTTGTTGATGATTCTTGGTCCTGGAATCGGACTCGTTTCGCTTCTCGGCGAAAAGGATTACACTGAACAGCCGCTGCGTCCGAGGCGGGCAAAGCCTTGACCCAGCTTGAAGTGCCGGGCTCACCCTCGTAGGTGACCCGGGCTGATATACCTGTTGATGTGGCCGTGTCCGGACCGTCGGTGGTGATGTGATCGGTGGTGGTCTGAGTGCCAAGTCGGGGTCGTGCCCAGGAGACGCCAGAGAGGTGGCTTTTCGTTTATGTTTATTTTCAAAGGGTAGCTGGAGGGTGAGTTTAATTCCCCCACACTGGAGTGTCGCTGCTCCGTAGCATAAGAAGTCCATCCCCAGGAGAAGTTCGTCCAGCACCTCCGTCATTATGAGGACGGAGAGATTGACTCGTGCTTCGCCCAGCTGAACTGTTACCCGGAGCGCTTGGGTTACTTCTCGGTCGGATCCGTCTGCCAGTGTGACCTGGGACCTGACGGCCCGTAGATTCTTTCCGTCTTTTAATTGTTTCGCCAGGCGCTCGCTCATGAAGCTGTTCGAGGCCCCCGTATCCAGGGTAGCGGGGAGGAGTCGTCCCTCGACCGTCACCCAGGCGCAGATACGGTGGTGGTCCTGCTGGATAGCAGTTCTTAGTTCCTCTGGGGGTTTGGAGGGGTCCTCGGGCAGTTCCCGGATGCTCGAGGCCCTTGATCGTTTCCCTGAGCCGGGGTCCGACAGCAGTCGATAGTCCGTACGCCCTGCCGGCCACAGTCCCAGCAGAACAGAGTCCGCGGGTTGCGACATTCTGCAGCGAAATGACCTGTCTGGCCACAATTTCGGCAAGCGTTGCCTGGGTCTGTGGCTGGTCGGGCGGGAGGCTCCTGGCTCTGACTCCCGCTTGGATAACGGCGGGTATTATCGGTGCCGGTGCTCCGGGGTCTTGGGGGCTGTGTTACGACGGGTGGCGGGTGCCCCCGGTTCCGTGTAGTCTGATTACCCGTGACGATTTCCAGTTCGGCTCGGCCGGTAGGATAACCCCTTATGGCTCGGCCCCCGCGGCTACGAGCGACCTCGTAATTCACCACGAGTTGGGTGAGCTCGGATAAGTTTAGGAAGTCCTGTCGTCGAGTAAACATTTGGTACTCTGGCAGCATGTTTTCGTATATGCGTTCCAGTTCCTGTGCCGGTGAAAATCCGGCACGTCGCATTTTCAGTCGTAGATCGATTAGGTATTCCTTGAAGGGCTCTTGGGCCTTTTGGTAGTGCGCCCGGATTTCGTCGTCCAGGCGTTGGTAGTATCGGGGCGGTAGAAAGAATTCTAAGAATTCTTGGCGGACTTCGGGCCAGGATTTTCCTTGCAGACCACTGGTACGGAACCAGTTCTCGGCTCGGCCGGTCAAGAGAAGGGCAAAAGCCAGGGACAGATTCTTCCGGTCAAGCCGGTGGGTAACTGCCCGTTCCTCGACGTGCTCCACAAAGCTAAGTGGGTCGGTTGAGCCATCAAAAGAAAGACCCCATTTGGTCACTTTGTCGAGCTGAAGGTGAACCGGGTTTGCGTCGGGCTGGGGTGTGTTAACGCGTGGTGTTCCCTCGGATCTCCCTCGCCCCCCGGGCGAGGTGCTGCGCGGTACCACCAAAGTGTGGCTAGTGCTCGGCAAGACGGAACTTGTGCCTGTTGCGGCTTCAGTGTCGGGCGGTATTGGTGACGCCGGCTTGCTCTCTCCTGACGGGGAGTTACCGTATTTGGCCTCCATCTCAGCGAGGCGTGTCTGGAGGGCGTCGGAGAGCCCAGGTTGGCGAGCGAATGCGTAGAGTCGGGCTCGTTGCTCCTCGACCGTACCGCTAATGGCTAGGCCAAACTCGAGGAGGATGGCTTCCAGTTCGTGCTTCTTGCGATACGATATCCACGTGACCCCCATGTCACTGTCAACGTGGTTTCACTTCCTTTATAAGCTCCGACGCGGTTGAAGACTGGTATTCAGACTATAGCCTGTGTATGTTCTTTTCTGGGAGGGTTGGGAACCGTGTCCTTGCTAGGTGGATTGTTGGTTTTCCTTGTAGGTATCCTGTTGGTCCCAGTAGCCCCTGGGATTAGCAGTGCACAAAACTCTTCAACTATTATCCACTACCCGGTTGGGAATAGGCGATGGAAGCTCTGCTGATTATCCTTGGGGATATTTTGCTGGCTATCCTTGAAGATATTCTTGCTGGCTATCCTTGAAGATATTCTTAATGGTTATCCTTGAGGATATTCTTGATGGTTATCCCTGAAGGGTGTTCTGGATGGTTATCCTTGAGGATATTCTTGATGGTTATTCCTGAAGGGTGTTCTGGATGGTTATCCTTGAGGATATTCTGGAAGGTTATCCTTGATGATACTCTTGATGACCTTCCTAGGGGATATTTCAGCTGGGTATTCTTCAGGATGTGGTTTGTTAACTCTCCTTGAGGATGTGGTTCGGTTGGGAACTGGTGATCGACTGACTCCATATCAGTCGGTGTCGTACTTATATACCGGCTCGGCCGGCCTCGGGCCCTCCTCCCAAGTGGGGAACCATTGCGTGCGAAAGGGACGATGAACTTCTGTTTGCTAAGGGCGACGACGCCGGCTGCGGCGCCGCCGTAGACGTCGCTGTCTGCCCCGAAGGCCCTGCCCTAACCTCTATCATGTTAATCACGTCGTATGTTTTGCCCTTCGTGTTCTCTTGTAATCTCATTACCCATGTTTCGTGTCGTGGCCGACAAGTCCCTGCGGTTCGTGCCTATACCTAGACGAACCTTTTGGGCTTCGTCAACTCCCCAACTCTGTTTACCCATGTTTCGTGTCGTGGCCGACAAATCCACGTGGTCCTTGCTGTTGCTAAGCAAAACTTCCCGTCCAAAATGTGCTTCCCAGAGATCTTTGTCCCTAACCTACAATTTTCCGTCCATACTTTTCTTGCTTGTGGGGCTTTAATCCACGATGGATGTTAAATATCCTTTTATCCTGCCTAGTCCCTGTTCGGGCGCCATTCTGTAAGGATGCTAATCACGGGCCAGGATAAATACTCAGCCAGGCCAGGATCCTCCACAGAAAATATTTATTTGTGAGACAGGCAGAATAAAAGAAGGCCTACTGGCCAGGATTTGGAAAATAAAGAACGGGGAATCTGTAGGGGCAGGAGAAAGGCTGTAGTGCTTGTCTCGTATGTAGGCGAGATCCTTGTCCTAAGGAGGCGGCTGCGTAATCGCGGGGCCGTCCCTATGGTAAGGATCAGGGGTGCAGGATTCCCGGTATGGGAGGCGGCTGCGTAATCGCGGGGCCGCCCCCAATGCGGGACTTAGGAGGAAGCAGTTCCACCCGGGAGATGGCTGCGTAATCGCGGGGCCGCTTTCCCGGGCGAGATCAAGAAGGAGGATTTTCCTGCCAGGGAGACGGCTGCGTAATCGCGGGGCCGCTTCCCAGGCGAGAATCAGGAAGGAGGATCACCTGCCCGGGAGATGGCTGCGTAATCGCGGGGCCACTTCAAGGCGAGGGTCAGGAGGAGGATTCCCGGTTTGGGAGACGGCTGCGTAATCGCGGGGCCGCTCCCAATGCGGGATTTAGGAGGAAGTATTCCTACCAGGGAGACGGCTGCGTAATCGCGGGGCCGCTTCCCAGGCAAGAGTCAGGAAGAAGGGTCACCTGCCAGGGAGATGGCTGCGTAATCGCGGGGCCACTCCGAGGCGAGGGTCAGGAGGAGGATTCCCGGTATGGGAGACGGCTGCGTAATCGCGGGGCCGTTCCCAGTGCGGGATTTAGGAGGAAGGTTGGTGGGGGGGAAGGAAATGCACAAGTCTTGGTGTCTTTGTTTATTTGTCTTTTATTTCAGTTCGAGTTGTATCCTATTTGTCGTTTCTATCCACGCAGGTTCCCGTCCGGCAGGAGGTTTTGGCCCGAGGCCCGGCTCACCCGACTCCTGCATGGCGATGGCCCGCTACTCCAGCGCGGTGACCACCGCCCAGCTCGCAGTCCTCCTTGTCTCCAGGCGCCGTCGTCGTTCTCCTTCCTTTCCCGACACTACTGGTCGGTCTGGTTTCCTTCCAGCTTCTCCCCGATCGGCGGCCAGCGCTGCCTCCAAGAAACCTCTTCTGCCGCCGATCTGCTGCCCGAGCGTTATCGCCGTCGGCCGCTAGGAAGCCGTCGTGGCTTACGTGGCGGCGTCGGGCTTCGGCTCTGCCGAGGTGTATCGGCTCTGCCGCCGTGTGTTGGCTCTGCCCGGCTGGGCGGACAGCGTTCCGTCCGGCAACCGATCTGTTGGCCGAGCGTTATCGCCTTCGGCCGCTAGTAAGCCGTCGTGGCTTACGTGGCGGCGTCGGGCTTCGGCTCGCCTTGCTGTCGCTGGCTTTCGGCTCTGCCGAGGTGTGCTCTGCCGCCAAGGGCTCTGCCGCAAGGGGCTCCGCCGCCATGGGCTCTGCCGCCATGGGCTCTGCCGCCATGGGCTCTGCCGCAAGGGGCTCCGCCGCCATGGGCTCTGCCGCCATGGGCTCTGCCAGGTTGTGGCTCTGCCGCTACGGGCTCTGCCAGGTTGTGGCTCTGCCGCTACGGGCTCTGCCGAGTGTTATGGCTCTGCCGCTATGGGCTCTGCCACAGTGTCTTGGCTCTGCCGCTACGGGCTCTGCCGAGTGTTATGGCTCTGCCGATATGGGCTCTGCCAAGTGTCTTGGCTCTGCCGCTAGTATGGGCTCTGCCGTGACACGTTGGCTCTGCCGCTATGGGCTCTGCCAAGTGTCTTGGCTCTGCCGCTAGTATGGGCTCTGCCGTGACACGTTGGCTCTGCCGCTATGGGCTCTGCCGCAATGTATATGTACGGGGGTTTAACCCCCATGTACACAAAGATGCCCCCCTCTGGGTTGTCTTTCCCCTAAAACCTACAAATTAAACTATGTTCCTATTCTATCTTATATGTCTACAAATCCTAATCTACCTACATATCTACAAATCCTAACCTACCTACATGTCTACAAATATTAGCCTACCTACATGTCTACAAATATTACCCTACCTACATATCTACAAATCCTAACCTACCTACATGTCTACAAATATTAACCTACCTATATATCTACCAAAAATCTAACCTATTTAAATAAATTCTTGTGAGGGAACCGATCCGGTCCCTCACAATATATTACATCCGCATTCACATAAATATCGTCCGTCCCTAAACTGCTGTTTTGTCTTCAATAAAAAATAAATATCCAAAATTCCTATATACACACAAAATTAAGTTCAAAAATTCACCAAAGTTAATAAATTAAAAGTTCCAAAACTCATCCGCAGAACTGCAATACCGATTTAAATAAATAAATACACATCCCAATTTATACAAACAAAAATATCCACAACATACAAATTATATTAATTATATTTGTTCGTAGGGGGGCGATCTAGTCCTCCAAAATAAGCAGCGTTGATCGAGTGGTAGAATGTGGAAATGTTTTTCCCACGTCGCAGAGCAAAAGAAGTCCAAAAAAGGGAAACCAAAGTCACACCAGAAGAAGAAGAACAAGAAGCGGGGGCATCGTGGGAATTCAAACTTTAATCTTCGCATTCATACATGGAACTAAACCTAGCTTACAAAGTAGAGTCGCGCTCCCGCCCGCTTAACTCCGCTTAAGCGAGCACGGGAGAGCGGCGAAAACCGAGCCCGAACTTCGGAGCGCGAGAGCGTAAGCCCACAAGAGGGCGAGAGCGGACGAGAGCGAAAGCTCTGTCCCCAGAGGCGGCACAGTGGCCCCTCGTATAAACATTCCGCCCCCCCTTGCAAGCACCCGGGTTGCAACATAGGTCTTGTTACGGCTGGTGGCAGGCTCCGGACACGACCCATCCGAAAACAGTGCTCTGGGCCACCGGCAGTCCTTCCTGGATCTTCATGAAGCCAAATTTGCCGATACATCTTCTCGATGTCGGCGTTGAAAACGAACCTGAAGTATCGCCACTTCAGGATCTGAATAGTCAGGTCGGACTGTAAGACTGGGCCCGCAAATAGAATGTCATTTAGACTGGTCCCGTTTGCGGAAGGGCTAGGGGCATTAAAGACTACCCGCACTTTAGGAACCTCGGACATGTGTGCTAAGTCGAGGTACTCTTGGATCACCGCGTCATACAAGGCTTTGAGGAGAGGATCCCTTTTCAGGCGATGCTCGTTGCGGTAGAACTGAGCTAGAGCGAAGGACCGTGAAGCTGCTAGCTCGGACCCCTTGTGCTCGGACCCCTTGTGCTTAGTAAGGAGCTGATCCAGGGAGTCTTCGAGGCGACATGTAACCCGCGTGGAGAAGGCAGACACACTGCGGGGCCCTGTCGAGTGGATTGGGCCTGTCAACACCCACCCCAAAATGGTTTCCTGGCCGAGGAGCGAACCGCAAATGTTCGTTTTGGAGGAGGATCGAAGGAAGAATATCTGCTCCTATTAAGACATCGATCTGGGAGCTCTCTAAGAACTTGGGGTCTGCAAGGGGGACGTCAGGGGGTCCTTAAGAAGATCCCGTGGGATCGGATACGACGGCAGATTACAGCTGCGGAAGAACATAAGCTATAGTGTCTACTTGAATCCCAGGTCTGGAAGGCGATTGAATGGAGAAATTGCACAGATTCGTAGACTGAGCGGCAACGGTTTGGTTCAGGGCGGACACTTGGGCCTGGATAGTCTTGAAAGGAAGTCTGACTAGGTTGAACAGCCGTTCCGTAATGAAGGTCGCTTCGGACCCAGAGTCAATCAAGGCTCGCGCTTGGAAGTTGCATCCCAGATGGCACACGTTAATAAGGGCCGTGCCCAGTAGGACGGCTCTTGAACCGGTAGAGAAGCATACTTGCACATCTGCGGAATCGTCTAAGGCACCCGTGCCTCTTGGAGTAGGCGCGGGCCGAGGCGTGGCTGTCTTAGACGGACTTGGAGCGGTTGCAAAAGGATTACCGCGGTGCAGGAGGGTGTGATGCCGGCTGTGGCATGTAAAACAGCTGTGGGCACTGGTGCAAACCCGTTGCTGGTGCCCTCGGACAAAACAGTGATGTAGTCCGAGCGACCATCCACGTCCATTTCGAGGAACCGTGGACATATGCGAATAGGATGGTTCTCCCTGGAACAGAGATCACATCCCCTGGGCGCTGGAGCAACCCTGGCCTCATACGAGTTGAGCCTGCGCGGTGGAGCGCTCGCAGTTGACGGTCTTGGCGGAATTTGCCCCGAAACGCTAGGTCTGATGTCGTCGATTGCCTCCAGAGTCCGATAGCGCTCTGTCAGGAATGCGTCCATCTCACCCCAGGTTGGAATTTCGGCCTTGTTGTGGCCGGAAAGCGAGATCTTGGGAAGCTTCAACGAAACCATATATATCAGGTGACAATCCCAAGCCTCGACATTAATGGAGGACATGCGTAAGGCATTGAGGCAACTCTGAATGGTACCTTGTAGCTCTTTTAGAGCGGCTCCGGACTCTTGGGGAACAGTCTGGATGTTGAAGAGGATCTTCAACTGACTGTTGACCAAAGACCGCCGATTTTCGAAACGATCGGCCTTGCCACGCCGAGACGAAACCTTCATTGGTTAGCGGGGCCTTACAAACAATGGCGTGCGCGTCGCCACTTGTTTTCGACAACAGGTGGAACAACTTTTCCACCGGTGTGAGCCCCGAGTTGCGGATATATATGGCGGTAAACAAATCTCTGAAGGTGGGCCACCGAAGATAATCACCACAGAAAACTTCAGTATCCACTGGCGGTAACCGGCAACTAGTAGAAGCGGGCAGTTGGCTGGGAGCGGAAGCCTGAGCGGACTGGACGGTGGCACTTTCTATTATCTCCTGAAGCTTGGCTACGCACCTCGAATATACGGAGTAACAGTAGCTGTATTTGGATTCCAGCACTTTAGAGGTGACTGGGTCCTCAGCGGACCCGGAAAGAAGATCGGAGCAGCTCTCATAGTCCTTTTTTACATCTTCCCATAAGCCCCGGACTTCGTCCAGATGGACTCGGCACATGTAGGGGGAGAAACTGTCAGTGCCAGGTTCGCCCGGAGTATGGATGTCAGCTTCGAGCTGGCTAACTCCGTCCGTCGTGGCCGTGAACTTCTTCAGGGCGACTTCTAACGCACTCTGTGTCATCTTTGCGACTGACTGAGTAAACCTTGGCGCGGGATCGTGGACAGTGTCGACTGACTTCGCTTTTTGCCTTTGGAATGGCAGTGGAAGCCTTTGGCTTTAATTGGGACGACTGCGGGGATGCGGATTGCGACCTGTCTAAGCGGATGGATGGGATCAGACGGGGCTTTTTGTCGCCTCCCGTGGGCATTCTCAGAATCCTCAGATGATCAGCGGGCGTCGCCGACAGAAAAGACAATATACGCAAAGAATCAAGGTTACATACGGCCGCTTACACTGGTTGAAATATTGCAGTATTTTTAGTACAGCGGACAAAACCCAAAACAATCCAGAAATCACTTGCCAGGGAATAATTTGAATCCAAAAATCAACGGAGTAACTGGCAAAAGTGGCGCGGGGCTCGAGGAGGCACAGACGAAAATTCGGTCAGAAAACACTCTTGACGGCCGACTGCTGCTGCGGGCGGATATTGCCCTATGCGGATCAGCAGAAAAAAATAGCCAAAATTGGCAGGAAAATTGCGGTCGGGAACGAAAAAATGTAAATATAAATATTTCGGTATAAATATATATACTGCGTGGCTCAGACGTGGATCTCAAATATTTTTGCCGTTGACACAGGAGAAAAAATTAGGCTCGCGACAGGGTCGATCGGGTGCCGTAATCCCAAATCCATTAATTAATAATTTCTTTAATAATTAGTAACCGGAAAAATTATTTACTCTTCAATAATAGTGCGAAGCCGGAAAGGTGGACTTAAAAAACCTTGGCTTGGTTTGACAAAGCCTCACTGCTTGCCGTCGGCAACGCAGTGCGTTTGTAAAAGAAGGAACAACAAAAAAAACAGCAACAGCAATAACTCGGCTGCTGCGGAAAGACCAAAAAATTTGGAAAAAAAACAATCGCGGTCCCGCCCGTGTGGATTTGCAACAATTGGTCTTTTCCTTTTTAATATTTAATAATTAATTATTCTTAAACGTAATAAGAATCGAGAAGCCGGAAAGGTGGACTTAACAAACCCTTGGCTTGGTTCGGCAACGGCCTCCCTTCTTGCCGTCAGCAAAGCAGTGAGTGTGCAAAATACGGAACAACAACGGAAAAAACAGCAACAGCAATAACTCGGCTGCTGCGGAATATCCAAAAAATTGAAAAAGCAATCGCGGTCCCGCCCGTGTGGATTTGCAGTAATAATTATTTTTAATAATTGTTGGGTGTCTTTTTTTTTTTTAATTCTTATTTAAACTTTTTATTTGATTTAATTTGAAGTTTCGTTGCGGTGGTTATTTTTCCTGAAATCGGGTGCAGAAAATATATGTACATATAAGGGCATGCATGCATATGGAAGGGCACAGTAGAGCATCGATGAAGTGGACTGTATTATTTGTATTTGAATGTCTGGAAACGGACAGTAAAATTATGTGGCGAAAAAAAGACACACACCGGAATGAAAACAGAAAGAATATCGAAACAACGGCAGACTGTTCGGCGAACAGGGAAAACTACCGCACAGTGCACACGCGTTGGCCGATATTGTTTGTCTTTCTTTTTTCACCACACAATTTCACTTTTCACTTGCGGAGTTGAAATTGCGCCGACATATAATAATATATGTACATTAGGGCGGGTCGATTTGTATGGAGGCAAAAAAGTCGCATAAGCGGCACGGAAATTCATGTTCTGGGGATCAAAATAAGCAACTTTGCCCAAAGAACCATACCTCTAAAGTGCATTCTGATGTTCCCCTTTTTTGATGCGAAGAAAAATCTCTTTTGATCAATAGAGAAATTCCGTTTTGACCCATTTAGAGAGCCCCAATCGAGTCCAAATGTATGACCGACCCCCACTAATTTTCGATGGCCGATCCACTCATGCTAGTGGCGTACCCCCTAGACCGCCCCTAGACCCCCCAATAGACCACCCCCTACAAAGATGTTCCAAAATCACCATTATTAGCACGGTGCATGAAAAAAAAACTATGAAATACCTAATTTAGGGAAGAAAACATTATTTTTCAAGAACATACTTATGTAAATGCAAAAATTAATTGAAACACGCATGGATTTTTATGGTTTTTTTCCTACATTATAACTTTGCCAATTATCAACTAATTTTCATATAATTTGAGATATGGCCATTTTGTATTATTCTAAAATTTCGGTTTTAATTTTATCAAAATCTGACTACTATATCATATAGCTGCCATAGGAATATGTGCAATTAATTTATTTTGAAAGCTTTGTTGCTAGCAACATTTAGTTGTTGTGCAACATTTTTCACTGTCAACATGTTTCGCTCAACATTTATATTATCGAAAAACACGCGAAAGCGAAAGGAACCGCAATCCTTAAATGTATATTAAATTTTAAATACTTACTGCAAGGGTTGTTTTGGAGGGGGGTGGCTTCCTTCAACGGGAAAAACTCAATCCGGGAACAAACAGAAGTCCGATGGTGTGGCGTCTCGACGCAGTCGAAATTAAGACGATGAAAGAAATAAGTAGGCACGGGGGCGTCGATTCGCACTTCACTTTTATTCTATGACTTCAGTTTTAAGACTAAACATGCTAGCTTACATACTAGAAACCCGAACTCCCGCCTGCATAACATAAGGAGAGCGGGAGAACCAACGGTCGGACGCGAGCAGTCCCGAAGTTCGCCTAGCGACGGAGAGCGATCACTGCAGCGGCAGAGCAGCGAGGAAAGCTCTGAGAGCAGCGGGGGTACAGTGGCCCTTGGCCTGAACATTCCGCCCCCCTTGCAATCACTCCGGTTGCAACATATTCCTGCCTTCCTATAGTTGATGACAGGCCCCGGAGAGGACCCATCCGAATACGGTCTTCTGGGCCACCGGTCGTCCGACCTGGAACTTCCTGAATCCCGACTGCATTACCTGAGGGTATACATCCGCACCCAGGACTAAGGAGATCGTAGCGGGGAGATAGAACCGCTCGTCCGCTAAAGTGATATCTTGGAAGCAGTTCCGCACGGCTTCATCGAGCTCTCGAATCGGAGTGCGGATGCGCACGTACGGCTCAACTTTGAAGAGGACATCGAGGCGGATGCTGGGATCGATCATGGAAAGCACGGCGGCTGAGCAGACCTGATCGCCCCCTACGTCGGTCGTCGGTAGCCGGAAACTCGCGGCCAGTGAAGCGTCGACGCAGCTCGTGGGTGTGCAAGGGTCGATGAGTGCAGCGGTGTTGAAAATTCGCGTCCCCGTATCAATCCGCACCAGCGCGGTCGGAAGGACGTTGACGCTGTGCCGCTGAAGCAGGCCAGCCAGCGATGGTGCCGTCGGCGTTCCTGCCGCGCTGTGCGAAGTGGCCGTAGCGTCCCGAAGGGCACTGGGAAAGTGCGATGGAGCGGCAGCCGAGCGCGTCGGGGCGGCGGAAGGGTGCCTAGCAGCAGCGGTCGAGAGCCTAGATGCGGCGGACAAATGCCTAGGAGCGGCAGACGAGTGCCTAGGAGCGGCGGACGAGTGCCTAGGAGCGGCGGTCGAGTGCCTAGGAGCGGCGGTCGAGTGCCTGGGAGCGGCGGAAGAACGTCGAGGAGCGGCGGCTGAGTGCCTAGGAGCGGCGACTGGACTAGGAGAGCGAGACTCTGGCCGCTCGTGCATATGCAGCAGCGTGTGGTGGTCCTGCCTGCACACCTTGCAGCGATCCCCCCGGCGACATGCTCCGTCCGAGTGCTCGTGCGCCAAACAATTAGCGCAATAGCGGTTTGCGAGTACCGCGCGAAGCCTCTTCTCCACACTCAGCCGGAGGAAACGATGGCACTTCCGTAGCGGATGAACTCCGTGGCAGACTCGGCATCGGTAGGAATTCATACCTCGCGTACGTCTGCTCTCCAATACGATAGCGCTGCGCGGACGTGGGGACATCGTGTTTGATCTGACAGAAAAAAGATGATATTAGAAGGAGATAGACTTGCGACTTAGAACTAGGTGCCGATAAGAACTACGGATCAGGGGGAAGAGAAGCTATTGCGGTCGTTCGGAGGACCCCCCTGGAAGCAGTACGACCTTCGCGACTGGACGTTTGACTAAACCCCGGGCAGTACGGATGTTCACTACTCGAACATGACCATCGGGTCCGGGACATACGGAATCGATCCTGCCGAGCCGCCACTCATTGGATGGCAGATTTTCGTCCTTGATGACTACCATATCCCCCACGCCGAGGTTGGCTATGGGGGTTTGCCACTTATTCCGTTTGTGGAGTTCCTTGAGGTATTCTTCCTTCCATCGTAGCTGAAATTGTTGGTGAAGAGCCTTAAGGTGCTGCCAGCGATTAATGATGGACGTGGTGGCCCCTTTTATTTCAGGTTCAACGGTGACCAGGAGTGGCCCACCAACAAGGAAATGACCCGGCGTGAGTGCCAGCGATCTGTGGGGTCTTCGGACATTGAGCGATTGGTCTCGAATTCAGACAGGCCTCGATCTTGGCCAGAAGCGTAGCAAGTTCCTCGAATGTGTATTTACGCGTGGCCGTGGATTTGTAAAACAGCGTTTTGAAGCTTTTGACTCCGGCTTCCCACAATCCTCCCATATGGGGAGCTCCCGGAGGAATGAACTGCCACAGGAGCTGCTGATGACTATACGCACTCGTCACTGACTCCTTTAGTGCCTGAAGAAACTCGCGGGACAGCACGGCGGCTGCGCCTACAAAGGTTTTTCCGTTATCCGACTGGACTTGTCGAGGGCACCCCTTCGGGACACGAAGCGTGCGAAAGCAGCGAGAAACTTCTCTGTTGTAAGGTCCGAAGTTGGCTCCAAATGGATCGCCTTCGTGGAGAAACACACAAACACCAACACATACCCCTTGGTCAAGAGGCAGGCTCGTCCGGTGTAGTTCTTAATGTCGAAGGGGCCGGCATAGTCCATGCCCGTATAAGTAAACGGACGCGAAAAGGATGTTCGCTCTTTAGGTAGCTCTCCCATGAGCTGGGTTTGTATCTTCTTTTTATGGATTACGCAGACCTTGCATGAGAAAATAACGGACTTAACCAAGTTCTTAATCTTTGGTATCCAGAACTTTGAGCGGATCAGACGAACCATCAGTTGGTTACCTCCGTGCAGAGTTATGCGGTGTGTAAAACGAACGAGGAGACGAGAGAACTGACAGTTGTATGGAAGAATGATCGGATGCCGTTCATCATATTGGAGAGCCTCGGAGGCCGTCACCCGACCACACGCTCTTATGAGGCCGTGTGGATCCAGAAAAGGGTTCATATTTCGAAGGGAACTGGATGGAGGAACTGGCTGCTTTTGGATCAAACAGGCGGACTCGAGCGCGAAGCATCTGCGTTGTGTCATGGAAATGAGGAGCCGTTCAGCTGCGGCGATCTCTGTATTAGATAGCTGCCCTTCACACGGCGCTGCTCTTTTCCGCGAGCGTTGAATGAAGCGATACGCGTACGCCAGGACTCGTAATGCCTTGTCAAGTTCGGAGAACCGCTCGAGGATGTCTTCTGAGGATGCTCTGGCGACATTGACCTTGACTGCTCGCACTTCGAGTTCTGTTATGGGCGGCTCACAACCCTGAGTGGGCCACTCACACCGAGGCATTCGCAACCAGGCCGGACCGTGCCACCACAGTTGGCTGTCTGCGAGGTCTTGGAGCGTTACCCCTCTGCTAGCGAGGTCAGCAGGGTTATGTTCCGATCGGACATGTGCCCATCTCTCAGCTTCGGTGGCTTGAGTGATCTTGGTCACCCGGTTCGCCACGAACGTAGTCCAGTGACACGCTGGCTTGCTCAGCCATGCTAGGACTATTGTCGAATCTGTCCAACAGTGTAAGCCTGAAGTGGGCGCTGGCATCTTAGGAAGAATCGCCGTGGCCATCTCGGACAGCAGCAAGGCCCCGCATAATTCAAGCCTCGGTAGCGACACCGTTTTGACTGGTGCCACTCTCGTTTTTGCTGTGAGCAGGTTTACCATGATTGTGGAACCCACCTCCACTCGGACATAAATGGCGGCGCCATACGCTTTCTGCGAAGCGTCACAAAACCCATGGTGCTCGACCTTCAGTTCTGGTCGGAAAGCGACCCAACGAGGGATTCGAATTTGATCGAGCGCGGAATAGCTTTGTAGGAAATCAGTCCATTTGTGAGACAATTCTTGAGGAAGAGCGTCGTCCCACCCTAGGTCCTGGAGCCAAATGTCTTGCATAAACATTTTTGATCGGACAATAAACGGGGCGAGCCAGCCTGCTGGGTCGAATAGTTTCGCAATTTGGGATAGGACCAGGCGCTTTGTGAGTACTGATTCGGAAGTAAGATCAGGCGGAACAAAGAAGAATTCGTCCGAAGTCGCCTTCCACCGCACACCTAGTGTCTTTGCAGTGCTCTCTGCGTCGATCTCGAGGAAGTCAGTGCTAAGGAGATGGTCACTACGGATATTGGACAGAATAGCCTTGCTGTTGGATGTCCATTTCCTTAGAGGGAACCCCGCTGAGCTTAAGGCCCTGTCCAATTCTTGAATTGCTAGCTGAGCCTCTCCCTTGGAGTCTGCTCCGGCTAAGACGTCATCCACGTACATATAGTCTCGAATAATGCTACTAGCCCGCGGATACCTAATCTCTTCGTCGTCTGCGAGTTGTTTCAGGACTCGAATTGCCAGGAAAGGAGCGCAATTGACTCCGAAGGTGACTGTTTTGAGCTCGTAATCTCGGATTTCTCCCTCGGAATTTCGAAACAAGATACGTTGGAAAGGAGTGTGGCCAGGATCAACCCAAATCTGCCGATACATCTTTTCAATGTCGGCGTTAAAAACGTACCGGAAATAGCGCCACTTAAGAATCTGAATTGTCAGATCGGACTGTAGGACGGGGCCCGCATGAAGAATGTCATTCAGGCTGGTTCCGTTGGCGGACGGGCTGGACGCATTGAAAACGACTCGAACTTTGGTAGTCGTGCTCTCGGGCTTGAGCACCGCGTGATGCGGAAGGTAGTAATTGGAGGAGTGATTCGTGAATGGGACCTCGGTCATGTGACCTAGATCCAGGTACTCTTGGATGACGGCCTCATACCGTGCCTTGAGTGAAGGATCCTTCTTCAAGCGTAGTTCGTTTCGCAGGAACTGAGACAACGCAAAAGATCTGGAATGTGCCAATCCGGCCCCAACGTGATCAGGATTGCGGAAGGGTAGCGTCACCACGTATTTCCCACTGTTGTCTCTTTTTGTAGATCGGATAAAATTCTGTTCACAAACCGACTCAGCCTCGGTCATTAAGTTTGCCGGAACTTCCTCCACCTCCCAGAATTTGGTAAGGAGTTTGTCCAATGAGGCCTCAACCGAACAGGATACTTGCGTTGAGAACGCGGAGATGCTGCGAGGAGCTGCTGCCGACACGGGCCCAGTAAGAACCCAGCCAAAGATAGTCTCCTGTCCGAGAAGCGAGCCGCAAATGTTAGGCTTAGACCTACCTAGAAGGACCGAAGGAAGGATGTCGGCTCCAATTAAAACATCAATTTGAGAGCTTTCGAAGAACTTAGGATCCGCTAAGGGAAGGTCAGGAAGCTCCTTAAGCAGATCTCGCGAAACCGGATACGAGGGTAGATTCCCGGCCAACTGGGGAAGGACGTAAGCCGTAGTCTCAAGCTGCAGCCCGGGTCTCGAAGGGGCTAGAATCGAAAAGTGACAGAGCTTCTTGGATTGAGCGGCAACTGTCTGATTGAGGCCAGAGACCTGGGCTTGGATATTCCTGAATGGAAGTTTAACGAGGTTGAAAAGACGCTCAGTTATGAAGGTCGCCTCGGACCCTGAATCGATCAACGCCCGCGCTTGAAAGTTGGAGCCTAAATGACATATATTGATGATGGCCGTGCCTAGTAGGACGGCTCTTGAGCCGGACGCGAAGCACACTTGCACATCTGACGGATCGTCGGAAGCTGCAGCACCGGCACCCGGAGCAGGAGCAGCACGTGGCCTTGACGGTGCCGCGTGGCTGGGATCTCTCGCAAAGGGATTACCGCGATGTAAAAGCGAATGATGCCGGCTATGACACGTAAAACAGCTATGAAGGCTCGTGCAATCCCGCTGCTGATGGCCTCGGGCAAAACAATTGAGGCAAAGCTGCTTTCGTTTTATGTAGTCTGACCTTGCAGTCACGTCCATCTCTAGAAACCGTGGACATAGACGCACAGGATGATTTTCCCTGGAGCACAGGTCACACCCTTTTGGTGCTGGAACCACCCTGGCTTCGTACGCGTTCAGCCTGCGTGCAGGCCCGTTGGCGTTTGACGGCTTTGGCGGAACATCATCAATGGCTTCCAATGCACGATGGCGCTCCGTTAGAAAGGCATCCAGCTCTTTCCAGGTCGGAATCTCGGCTTTGTTATTAAGCGAATGCTCCCACATGGAACGTGTGAGCTTGGGCAGCTTGGCAGAGATCATAAATACGAGGATGGAATCCCACGCCTCTATCTTTATATCGGACATCTCTAAAGCTGTTAGGCAACTTTGGAGAGTGCTTTGCATTTCTTTAAGGGCGCTTCCTGACTCTTGAGTGATAGCCTGAATATTCAGAAGAATTTTCAACTGGCTATTCACCAACAGCCTCCTATTCTCAAAGCGCTCCGTTAGGCTTCGCCACGCTGAGATAAACCCTTCATTGGTTAAAGGCGCCTTGGACACAATGGAGTGCGCATCGCCGCTAGTCTTGGAGAGTAGATGGAACAATCTCTCCACAGGCGTGAGGCGCGAATTTTGGATATAAATCGCCGTAAACAAATCCCTAAACGTGGGCCAGCGAAGGTAGTCGCCTGTGAAGACCTCAGTATCGACGGGTGGTAGCCGACAATCAGTAGACGGCGGTGCGGACTCACGGACGGAAACCTGAGTGGATTGGGACTCAGCCTGCTTTATTATGTCCTGAAGTTGGACAACACTCCTTGAATACACGGAGTAGCAGTACCTGTACTTGGATTCTAGTTCAGTTGCGGCGGTCGTACTATCAGCGGACTCAGAAATAAGGTCGGAGCAGCTTTCGTAGCTTTTCTCCACCTTTTCCCAAAAAACACGGATTTGGTCCAAATGGAGTTTGCACATGGACGGGGACAGATTTGTAGCTTCTGAGGTGCCTGGAGTGTGGATGTGCGCCTCAAAGTGGCTCACACGATCCGTGGTGGCAATAAATTTTCTCAAGGCTATATCGACGGCGGATTGAGCCATTTTTGTAGTCGACCGAGTGACCCTTGACGAAGGACCTGCGCTGATATCTAAGGACTTTTCGCTACTCGCCCTGTGTTGGCCAACTGTGGACGTTGATTTCGGCTGAGAGGACCGGGGAGATGCGGACTTGGATCTGTCTAGACGAATTAATGGAATCGGATGAGGTTTCTTATCCTCTCCTATTGGCATCGGAAACAATGGATATTAAAAGAGGCGGTGCCACTGGACCTCGTGAAACCACGATTCAAAAACCAATTGACCGTTACAGAATATGTATGAAGAAATTAATGTTCCAAATTTAACGTTGACTTGGGTACGCGACACCGAGTGGAACAAAGGGAAACGGGTTGAACGCCGGGAAGAAATTAGCGAACTCCTGGGAAATACTGACCAACTCCGTGAGAGTATGGTGACTATGCGGTATCCGTTGCGCAGCGTTAGTATGAAGAAGAAAATACCCAAACGAACTGGAAGCAAGCGACAAGGCGAAGATTTGTAGCAGGTGAAAGACAGACCGGAATGTGTTTTGGTACGGATTAAATAAGATAATAAATTGTGTGCAGATATGTGTATATAATGTGGATGTAATAATAAATTGTGTGCAGATTTGTGTATATAGTGTGTATATAATAATAAATAAATTGTGTGCAGATTTGTGTATATAGTGTGTATATAATAATAAATAAATTGTGTGCAGATTTGTGTATATAATGCGCAGCTCGGAGTTTCTGGCTCGATATTTCTTTAGTTAATAATTTAAAAAATTAATTAAACTCTGTTAAATTTCAAGGTAAGGTTAATTTGATAATAAACTAATAATTAAAAACAATTATTAATTTACCTCCTTGTTTTGGACTGGATTTAATTTTATCAACTTATTGTTTTGGACTGGATTTAATTTTATCAAATTATTGTTTTGGACTGGATTCAATTTTTATCAACTTATTATTCAATTTATTTACTCCGATTACTAGTATTATTACGTTGATTAATTTCAATGTAGACGGAATATTGTAAAAGATTGAATTAATAATAAATTTTATTTTATTGTTATCGACCTTTTAATTTTTTGTTCAAAAAGAATGACTATTGGGACACTGTGCTGGCAACTGCTCTCATATGAGTGTGCCGATATATGTACGTACATACATATGCATGTACGGCAGCCGCTGGACCAAACGGAAAAAAAATAAGACACAGGCGAACAGGTGGAATTAGTTTGCTGGATTTTATTTATTTAATTCAAATCGGACTATTATCAATTTGTTGATTAATTTTTATGTCGACGGAATATTGTAAATTATTGAATTAGTAATACGGAATTTTATTTTGTTGTTGTTGACCTTTTAATTTTGGTCTCCAAAAAATGACTACTGGGACACGGTGCAAGCAAATGCAACGGTCTTATGTATGTGAATGTATGTGTGTGTAACGGCAGCAGCTGGACAAGACGGAAAAGTATAACACACAGGCGGACACAGGTGGAATGGACTGTCGGCAATGTGTTCTCTTGTTTTTTCTTTAGTGATATTGCCCGTCCGGCAATGCCCACGGCCCACTGTATGCTTCGGATGGTATGTGTGTATGTATGGCTAGGCGAAAAAAACCCAAGCCGGCGAACCCAAGAGCACAGCAACAACAACAATTGCACTGCCGCTGCTGATGCCGATGCTAAGCGAGATGATGGATATATGTACATATATGTACATGTATAAATGCACAGACAATTATGAACAGCGTTGTTGGTTTTGTTTCTGAATTTTAATATGTATTTTTATTTTGCAGTTGCGGAATAAATATTTTACAATGGCGAAAGAGGAAAAATTGCAGTGGACTGTATTTATGTAATATAGATCGATGTAGATGAATGTCGAAAAAATATATAATTTCCCGCGGAGACGAACAAATACAGACATATGTGCGGAGGAATGCACTTTTTTATTTTATTTTGCAGTTGCGGAATATGTACATAAATATTTGTATGGCGAAAAGGTAGAAGACGGGATGTGCGAAGTTATGTGGGCGTTAGGAAAACTTGCAGTGGGCTGGATTTAATGCAAATAAATGTAGGAAAAAAATGTATAACTTCCCGCGGAGTCGGAAAAAATATGTAAGTATTGTAGGAATGGACTGATGTATGTATGGACATAGGCCGTTTATGATGTTGATGTACATACGCACGCCGAAAGACTGAGGAAGATGGCGGCGAGAAAGAGGAGACGGCGTTGGAAAATGGACAAAGTAAAACTCCCAAGTTGCCGTAATGTCGGAGACTCGGACTCGGAGTTGACAGGGAAATCTTGCAGCAGTCTGAGCGAAATTGGATATTCGAACAGCTGCTGAAGACCGGCACTTTGGGCTGAAGGGATGGAGTCTCGTACTTATCTTATTTTTCCTGACGAAGAAATCACCGGAGCTGCTGGTGTGTGGCTGATCCGGCTCTGATGGACCAATGTTTTGGAGGGGGGTGGCTTCCTTCAACGGGAAAAACTCAATCCGGGAACAAACAGAAGTCCGATGGTGTGGCGTCTCGACGCAGTCGAAATTAAGACGATGAAAGAAATAAGTAGGCACGGGGGCGTCGATTCGCACTTCACTTTTATTCTATGACTTCAGTTTTAAGACTAAACATGCTAGCTTACATACTAGAAACCCGAACTCCCGCCTGCATAACATAAGGAGAGCGGGAGAACCAACGGTCGGACGCGAGCAGTCCCGAAGTTCGCCTAGCGACGGAGAGCGATCACTGCAGCGGCAGAGCAGCGAGGAAAGCTCTGAGAGCAGCGGGGGTACAGTGGCCCTTGGCCTGAACAAGGGTATTTAAACTTCGGCTTTCCGAAGTAAGCTTCCTTTCTTGTTTTCATTGACAAATGTAGGAGAAAAACCATAAAAATCCATGCGTGTTTCAATTAATTTTTGCATTTACATAAGTATGTTCTTGAAAAATAATGTTTTCTTCCCTAAATTAGGTATTTCATAGTTTTTTTTTTCATGCACCGTGCTAATAATGGTGATTTTGGAACATCTTTGTAGGGGGTGGTCTATTGGGGGGTCTAGGGGCGGTCTAGGGGGTACGCCACTAGCATGAGTGGATCGGCCATCGAAAATTAGTGGGGATCGGTCATACATTTGGACTCGATTGAGGCTCTCTAAATGGGTCAAAACGGAATTTCTCTACTGATCAAAAGAGATTTTTCTTCGCATCAAAAAGGGGAACATCAGAATGCATTTTAGAGGTATGGTTCTTTGGGCAAAGTTGCTTATTTTGATCCCCAGAACATGAATTTCCGTGCCGCTTATGCGATTTTTAAATCGACCCGCCCTAGTGTACATATATATGTGCCAGCATGTATGGGATGAATGCACACACATATATATGTACATATGCCGCGACCGTTTGCACTTTGATGTACGGACCAAAACGGCGCGGAATATGGCGGCGCGAAAAGAAGCGAAGCGGAGACAAATGAAACGAATATTGACGAGGAGGAGTGAAATTCTCAACTGCCGTTATGTCACGAAAATTCGCGGAGGTGGAATTGACACGGAAAAATAGTCTTACAGCAGTGCGACCAAAATGCAATGTTCGGAGCTCTGCTGAAGACCGGCAGTGAGAAAAATGACGAAAATTCGTACTTATCTTGGGGAACCAAAGGCCGGGAACTGCTGGAAGACTCCTTATCCGGCTCGAAGGACCAATGTTTGTAGGGGGCGATCTAGTTCTCCAAAATAAGCAGCGTTGATCGAGTGGTAGAATGTGGAAATGTTTTTCCCACGTCGCAGAGCAAAATAAGTCCAAAAAAGGAAAACTAAAGTCACACCAGAAGAAGAAGAACAAAAAGCGGGGGCATCGTGGGAATTCAAACTTTAATCTTCGCATTCATACATGGAACTAAACCTAGCTTACAAAGTAGAGTCGCGCTCCCGCGCGCTTAACTCCGCTTAAGCGAGCACGGGAGAGCGGCGAAAACCGAGCCCGAACTCCGGAGCGCGAGAGCGTAAGCCCACAAGAGGGCGAGAGCGGACGAGAGAGAAAGCTCTGTCCCCAGAGGCGGCACAGTGGCCCCTCGTATAAACCATATTAAACAAATTTATTCACCTTTACACAAATATATAATAAATACATAAATATTTCTAACCTCTTAACCTATTTGTTGAAAAATAAAAATACAATATATATCAATAAAAGCCGAACATCCACACTGAGAACACAAATCATTAACCCTCGCTCCAGAAATAAATAAAATATATTTTTGATTTGACATACATAAATTACACAAACAAATATTGCCTTTTTATTTCGGACCGAACTTCACTTCGCTCCTCTCCTGACCTACACATTTGGCGACATTGTGAGGACCCATAAATGGGCCTCACAAACATGAAACAGGCCAGGGAGGCCAAGATTAAAGAAAAACCTATGAAATAGAGGAAATCCAGTAATGAAGGCGATGAAAAGCCATGAAGGCCAGGAAAGCCAGCCATGAAGGCGAGGGAGGCGAAGGAGTAGTGTAGACTTAGAGATAAAGATGTAAATAGATGTATGTAAATAGAGATAAGGTAGAGTAAGTTAAACCGGGAGCCCACTGTCGCCGTCAGTTAAGAGAGCGATCACCCGCCGGCGTAGGCGGTTAAGAGAGCCGCTGTGGCGGAGACCGAAGAGAGTAGGCTATTGCACCCGGACAGCCAAGCCCATCTGGTGCCGAAGTCGGGGGAAGCCGCTCCGAGCGTCGCTAAAGCGAAGTTTGGGGAAGCCACTGCAGCCGAGCACGTGAGAGCAGCGCGGAGTGCGAGCGAGTGAGTCACTGCAGCCGAGCACGTGAGAGCAGCGCTGAGCGCCAGCGGGTGCGTCACCACTGCAGCCGAGCCCCCGCCGCGATCCAGCAACTGCGGGCAGACGTCGGAATGAAACTCCCGAAGAGATGACGTAGGAGAAGGGGGAGCGGAAGCTCGGGCGCAACAGCGACGTCAGCGCCGGCGATGGTGGGCAGATGTGGGTCAAGAAAGGAGCGATGGGATTAATTAACTCCCCGTCCTAAACCCGGCCAGCTGTGAAAACTCCCGAGTGCAAGTGCCAGAAGAGAAGAAAACTATGGAACCGGAACTCAACGCGCCGACATCGCCCCGAGAAGATTACACGTAAGCACGCTTGGATACCCTCCGTCTCCATCACCGGCGGGAACTACAGCCTAAAAGTAGGGAAACAAATAGAGCTATATAGGCAATAAAGAAATCATGAATTTTGCGAAATATAGTGTTTTATATATCCACCACGGTCCTAGCACCTCTCCTGCCTGGGTTTTCGGGTCCACCTTGTGACGCGGGCCGCGCACAAATAATAAATAATAAACTATAAATAAATTAATAATAAACAATAATAATAAATAATAAACTATAAATAAATAAATAAACAATAATAAACCAGAAATAAATCAATAATAAACAATATTAAACCATAACTAAATAAACAAACCATAATAAATAATAATAAAATGAATAAAGAAGTTCCATAAAGAAAATCAAATTCGAACAAGGCGCGCGCGCCCAAACAAGCGAAGGGGCACTCTAAACCCGAGCGCCGGCCACACTAAGTCGGGAAAATCCACGGCCAGGGCCGGCACACCAAACCCAGCCAAGCGCTATATAAAGAGGGCGGAGTCGACCGAGGTGGAAGTCCCCAGCCAGCAGCGACAATGCAGCAAGATCAGGATCAGGATCTCAGTGGTAACTATCAATAGCCAGGAGTAAGTCTATAACAACAACATATTACGTATCCTTGCCGACTCCAGGGTCCTACAACAACAACATCTTACGTATTCTGCCGACTTTAGGGTCCTACAACAACATTTACGTATTCTGCCGACTTCAGGGTCCTATAACAACAATATTTACGTATTCTGCCGACTTCAGGGTCCTACAACAACATTTACGTTTTCTGCCGACTTCAGGGTCCTATAACAACAACATTTACGTATGCTGCCGACTTCAGAGTCCCACAACAACATTTACGTATTCTGCCGACTTCGGGGTCCTATAACAACAACGCTTTACGTATTCTGCCGACTTCAGGGTCCTACAACAACCCCATTTACGTATTCTGCCGACTTCAGGGTCCTATAACAACAACATCTTACGTATTCTGCCGACTTCAGGGTCCTACAACAACAACATCTTACGTCTTCTGCCGACTTCAGTACTTCTCTCTCCCGACTTCAGGGTCCTATAATACCTCTCTGCCGACTTCAGGGTCCCATAATACTCTCTCTGCCGACTTCAGGGTCCCATAATACTTCTCTCTGCCGACATCAGGGTCCCACAATACTTCTCTCTGCCGACTTCAGGGTCCCGTAATACTTCACTCTGCCGACTTCAGGGTCCCATAATACGTATCTCTGCCGACTTCAGGGTCCCATAATACTTCTCTCTGCTGACTTCAGGGTCCGCACTAGTATTCTTCTACACTTCCCAGGGATTCAACGGAGCCTGTTCCGGCCAGACGCGGACCCCGAACACGAGAAGCTTCGCCCACGGACCCGGACGTTAGTCGAGGGACGCCCTACGTGGACCGACCGGTCAAACCGCCCGTCTTCATACCCTGCCATATTATTCTCTGTCAACAAACCAATAAACCGTGTATATATAATCCTAGTTAAGGTTAAACTCTGCGAGTTCTCACTGGGACTCGGGTCGGGGATTCCTTTCTAGCACCACTATCCTGAACCAAATAAATGTCCTGGATGACCCTGGCCAGCCCTGACTACCCGAGGCACGACCGAACGTCACAGGTGGCGCCCGAGCAGGTTTAAGTGGTGATTAGAGGAAACCGACGCCGAGAGAGTGATGTCCAGTTGGGTATATATGGCAACGAAACCCGAACTAGTAGAATACGCAAGTGAATTCGGATTGGATTCGTCAGGAAAGAACGAGGATTTACGGAGAACATTGGCCGCTTTTTCGAAGAGTACGGACCACGCAGAAACAGTAAGGAAGAAGCTGACACTGCTGGCAGTATACTGGATACCGGATATCATAATAACGGAAATAAACACAAGGATGGACAACGAAAAGGAGACAAAAGTGGAAGGAAAGACGGAAACAGGAATAATCGACAGAGTGCGAAATTGGGATATCAGATACCAAGGGACGTCCAACCCGCTAGAATTCCTAGAAAAGGTGGAGCAATGGGCCACCGGATATGGACTCCATCAAGATCACCTGGTCCAAACAATGCCGTTTATACTGGAAGGAATCGACATAGACTGGTGGAACACGACACCAACAAGGATCACCTCGTGGATACAATTACGAACGGAACTGTTGGAGTACTTTCTACCACCACGGTACGGAGAACAGCTGGAAACCCAGATAGCGCAGTTGAGACAGAGAGAGAACGAGCCAGTAAGGGAATACGCAATGAACCTGAGGAAGCTTATGAGGTTCACGAAACTGTCGGAAACAGAAAAGCTAGACTGGGTGTACACACAAGAACTGTAGGAGCAAGCTAAAGCTGTACACACGGAGGACCGGGTTCGCAACGCTGACGGAGATCCTCAAGCTAGCCGAGGAAGTGGAGGAAATCGAACAAATGGAAACACAAACCGGGCAAGCAGGACCACAACCGGTGAGGCCAGAAATATGCATGCGATGCGGCGGAACCGGTCATACGGCACGCACATGCGCCAACCCACCGAGGCTGTTCTGCTGGGTGTGCGGAAGAAACGGAGTCAGAACAACAGAATGTTGCCGGGCCAGGTCGGGAAACGACGGAGGCCTGAGCGGGTAGAGCTGGCAGCTCAGGCAAGAAGAATAGGTCCAGCGGCAGGTGATATGAAATGCGACGGCTACCAGATAGAAGCGCGATTCGGATTGGGGATGAACTTCCTGGCAGGAGCAGAGAGCGTGCTGAGATGCGGCGGACTGGAGTTGGAAATACGAGGAACCGAAAACAGAAGGAGGAAGGAGATACGAAACACAAAAGAGGCGACGACGCCAAGGGAACTGTCCGAAGAGGAAATCAATGCATTCTTGGAAGACAACAAGCGGATATTTGAGAACATGGAAGGAGTCAGTAACGCAGCCATACACAAGATATACCTCAAGGACGACAAACCCATCAAACAGAGGTATTATCCGCGAAACCCAAAACAACAGGCGATAATCAACGAACAGGTAGATGAATTACTCAGCCTGGGCCTGATAGAGCGATCACGAAGTCCATACAGTGCACCCGTAGTGTTAGTAAGGAAAAAGAATAACGAGTGGAGAATGTGCATCGACTACAGGCTGTTGAACGACAGGACAGAGAAGGATGCATACCCGGTACCACGCATGAACTTCATCCTCGACCAACTAAGGGAAGCCAAATTTATAAGCACCATCGACTTGAAATCAAGAGAAAAGCAGACAATATACGGCGTTTACGGTACCAGGGCGAGGGCTGTTCCAATGGACAGTGATGCCATTCGGGCTGACCACAGCACCGGCGACGTTCCAGAGAGCACTGGATAACATCATCGGGCCAGAGATGGAGCCATTTGCCTTCGCGTACCTGGATGACATAATCGTGATAGGACGAACCAAGGAAGAGCACCTGGCAAAGCTGAAAGCGGTATTCAGGAGATTGCAATAAGCAAACCTACGGATCAACCCGGACAAATTCAAATTTTTCCAAAAGGAGTTAAAATACCTGGGACACGTAGTAAGCGACCAGGGCATCCGAACGGATCCCGAAAAGGTGGAAGCAATCAGAGATTTACCAGCCCCGAAGACCACCAAAGAGGTGCACAGCTTTCTCGGGATGGCGTCATGGTATAGGAGGTTCATACCAAAGTTGACCGAACAAGCAGGAGTTAATCCGGAAAGGGAAAAGGTTCGAGTGGGGCGATCGTCACCAGGAATCCTTTGACAGCCTAAAGGAAAGCATGACAAAAGCACCAGTACTGGTATGCCCAGACTTCCCCAAACATTTCAAACTGCAGGCTGCAGATGACTTCGTAGGGCCGTTACCACGGTCAAAGCATGGAAACACGACACTACTAGTCATGGTGGATAAGTTCTCGAAATGGGTGGAGTTGGCAGCGATCAGACAAGCAACAGCGGACTCATTCCTGCGAGTGTTTCGGGAAAGGATAGTGACCAAGTATGGAGCTCCGAAAATACTAATATCAGACAATGGAGTCCAATTCACCGGACGCAAGACGAAGAACGAAATGGAAAAATGGGGCATACGTCAACAATTTACGGCCCCATACACCCCGCAGGAAAACCCCACAGAGAGAACCACTAGGACGGTAAAGACAATGATCGCCCAAATAACAGGCGAGGACCAGACGAACTGGGATGACAAAATCCCACAAAATATAGCCCAGCGCAGATAGTGCTAGGGAAAGAATTACGAATACCCAACACAGTGTTCGATAAGGAAACAGAAGGGTCCGGAATGAAAGAAGAAAGCGTGGAGGAAAGGTGGATACGGACAGGAAACCTAAGGACAGAGGCGTCAGGTCACATGGGAAAAGCAGCGGAACAACAAAAATGCCAGTACGACTTGAGGAAAACAGAGTGGAAACCAGCGAGAGGGGAACTCGTGTGGTGCAAGACACACCACTTGTCCAACGCAGCGGAAAAATTCAACGCCAAACTAGCTCCAAAATACGACGGACGGATGGAAAGTGATAGGGTTCGTGTCTCCGGTGATTCTGACCGTTAGGAACCAGAAAACACGAAAAAAAAACGAATATATCGGAGACACAAAACCGCACATAAGCGAGGACACGAACACGATCAATCGACGACTATCGGAACAAGGAATATCGATATATCGATACCAGGGGCAAAACGAAGGATTCGAGCCACCGACAACGGGCACACTAATGAGGGAAGGCAAAGAGAAGACAAGCACACTAAAAGGTGGCCAAGGCCTATATAAGCAGAGCCAAGAGCAGTCAGAACCACAGAAGGCGAGCGACAACAGAACATAAATAAGTTCAAGTTGAGCGCCAAGTGGTTCCGGAAAAGAACCACGCCAGAGCGAGGGAAGTGTTAGCCCGATCGAAGATGATCGAGCCGACGGCGCAGGGTGCAGCCCGGAAAAGGACGGCGCCACCGAAAATGGCACCGCCTCGAAGACCGGCTGGTCAAGGAGGAGGAAGTGACGCGGCGACCTCACTGTTGACGGAGACCGTCCAAGGAGGCCGAAGCGGCGCGACCAACCACACGGGGACCGAGAGACCACCAGCATCGAGGGAGGCGAACCGCGACGGAAGGGCCCAGCAGACGGAACTCGTCCGAACAGTCCGATCCAGAGTGCCCTACCAACCAGCCCAGAGGGGGGCGGGCTATCCCACAACGGTCCCGACGCAGACGGAGAACGTCCAGCAGGGCCGGAGCGGGAATGCCAAAGCCCCAACGGGAAACACTGGCGGAGCGGACCCAAGGGGAGGCGAACCACGACGGAAAGGCCCAACCGCAGACGGAGCTCGCCGAAATGGGCCGGACCAGGGTGGCCCACCTTCCGAGGGTTGGGAGTGGACACCATAATTAAATAAACAAACCATAATAAATAATAATAAAATGAATAAATAAATAATAAACAATAATAAAAACCCATAAAACAGCCACCAAGTGATAAAGAAGTTCAAATTCGAACAAGGCGCGCGCGCGCCCAAACAAGCGAAGGGGCACTCTAAACCCGAGCGCCGGCCACACTAAGACGGGCAAATCCACGGCCAGGGCGGGCACACCAAACCCAGCCAAGCGCTATATATAGCGGGCGGCTGGCCTCAGAATATTCATTCTTTAAGTATTCTGCCGACTTCAGGGTCCTATAACAACAACGCCTTACGTATTCTGCCGACTTCAGGGTCCTATAACAACAACATCTTACGTAGTGTGTCGACTTCAGGGTCCTACAACAACAACATCTTACGTCTTCTGCCGACTTCAGGGTCCTACAATACTTCTCTCTGCCGACTTCAGGGTACTATAATACTTCTCTCTGCCGACTTCAGGGTCCCATAATACTTCTCTCTGCCGACTTCAGGGTCCCATAATACTTCTCTCTGCCGACTTCAGGGTCCCATAATACTTCACTCTGCCGACTTCAGGGTCCCGTAATACTTCTCTCTACCGACTTCAGGGTCCCATAATACTCTCTCTGCCGACTTCAGGGTCCCACAATACTTCTCTCGCCGACTTCAGGGTCCCATAATACTTCTCTCTGCCGACTTCAGGGTCCCACAATACTTCTCTCTGCCGACTTCAGGGTCCCGTAATACTTCTCTCTGCCGACTTCAGGGTCCTATAATACGTATCTCTGCCGACTTCAGGGTCCCATAATACTTCTCTCTGCTGACTTCAGGGTCCGCACCAGTATTCTTCTACACTTCCCAGGGATGCAACGGAGCCTGTTCCGGCCAGACGCGGACCCCGAACACGAGAAGCTTCGCCCACGGACCCGGACGTTAGTCGAGGGACGCCCTACGTGGACCGACCGGTCACACCTCCCGTCTTCATACCCTGCCATATTATTCTCTGTCAACAAACCAATAAACCGTATATATATAAGCCTAGTTAAGGTTAAACTCTGCGCGTTCTCACTGGGACTCGGGTCGGGGATTCCTTTCTAGCACCACTATCCTGAACCAAATAAATGTCCTGGATGACCCTGGCCAGCCCTGACTACCCGAGGCACGACCGAACGTGACAACCTCTCCCCAACCAGGGCACTCAGCCGGTTCAGGTTCTCATCCACGGGTTTCCGAGAAGCTTCCTCTGCTCGTGGACGAGATTCCAAACCGGCGGAGCGATCCTCCACTCTTGCAACCGACCCGTTGGTGGGGATTCCGCAAGGGTTCGTGGCAGAGGGGAAGCCGCGCCTCTCTCTGGAGGGCAACGGGCACCGGCGTTTCTTCCCCGTTCCCCCTCTTTCCTCCACCACGCCTTTCTCACTCACCCTGGCCGTAGGGCAGGTTTGGTTCCGGCCGCTTTCAGGAGTTCCGCTATCGACGGCGGCAACGGTTTTCCTTGTCTCGTTCTCTGCCCTCTCCCTCCTCTTGCCCTTGGCTGCTGGGCTAGCCTACTTTCGGGCTGGTTGTTTGGGGAGATTTTCGGCAACCGGCGGCGACAAGTGAAATAAACGCTCGCGCCGCACCGCAGGTCCGTTTCCCCCCACCCCTTCTCGGGCTGGTTGTTTGGGATATTTCCGCAACCGGCGGCGACAAGTGACCGGGACAAGTGACAAGGGACCGCGCCAACGCCCGCGCTGCAGGTCGGGTTTTTCCCCAACTTTTCCCCGGCCTCGCCCTCGTTCCTCTGGACAGTGGGTCCTTGCTCCTGCCCAAGCGGCTCGACCCCAGGGAGAAAGGCCAAATTCACCTGTTTCGGCACCTCGCTAACCCACCTCGCTAACCCTCTGGCAGGACTGAGACACATCTTGACCCAGGACTTCCTGACAACATACATATATATTTGCAAGCTTCCCGCTATTCTCCGCGGAACGGCAACCGCCAACCTACATACAGATTATAATACATACTTACATACTTATACCGGCATGCCGCGTTATTCTGCGTTGAGCGCCAATTTCACACACATAAATCGCCACATATATAGGCTTGCCTAAGTTCGAGTTCTCTCGTCTCCTCTTTCTCCTCTTGTTCAGACAGCAGGTGCAGTACTTTCTACCACCACGGTACGGAGAACAGCTGGAAACCCAGATAGCGCAGTTGAGACAGAGAGAGAACGAGCCAGTAAGGGAATACGCAATGAACCTGAGGAAGCTTATGAGGTTCACGAAACTGTCGGAAACAGAAAAGCTAGACTGGGTGTACACACAAGAACTGTAGGAGCAAGCTAAAGCTGTACACACGGAGGACCGGGTTCGCAACGCTGACGGAGATCCTCAAGCTAGCCGAGGAAGTGGAGGAAATCGAACAAATGGAAACACAAACCGGGCAAGCAGGACCACAACCGGTGAGGCCAGAAATATGCATGCGATGCGGCGGAACCGGTCATACGGCACGCACATGCGCCAACCCACCGAGGCTGTTCTGCTGGGTGTGCGGAAGAAACGGAGTCAGAACAACAGAATGTTGCCGGGCCAGGTCGGGAAACGACGGAGGCCTGAGCGGGTAGAGCTGGCAGCTCAGGCAAGAAGAATAGGTCCAGCGGCAGGTGATATGAAATGCGACGGCTACCAGATAGTAGCGCGATTCGGATTGGGGATGAACTTCCTGGCAGGAGCAGAGAGCGTGCTGAGATGCGGCGGACTGGAGTTGGAAATACGAGGAACCGAAAACAGAAGGAGGAAGGAGATACGAAACACAAAAGAGGCGACGACGCCAAGGGAACTGTCCGAAGAGGAAATCAATGCATTCTTGGAAGACAACAAGCGGATATTTGAGAACATGGAAGGAGTCAGTAACGCAGCCATACACAAGATATACCTCAAGGACGACAAACCCATCAAACAGAGGTATTATCCGCGAAACCCAAAACAACAGGCGATAATCAACGAACAGGTAGATGAATTACTCAGCCTGGGCCTGATAGAGCGATCACGAAGTCCATACAGTGCACCCGTAGTGTTAGTAAGGAAAAAGAATAACGAGTGGAGAATGTGCATCGACTACAGGCTGTTGAACGACAGGACAGAGAAGGATGCATACCCGGTACCACGCATGAACTTCATCCTCGACCAACTAAGGGAAGCCAAATTTATAAGCACCATCGACTTGAAATCAGGAGAAAAGCAGACAATATACGGCGTTTACGGTACCAGGGCGAGGGCTGTTCCAATGGACAGTGATGCCATTCGGGCTAACCACAGCACCGGCGACGTTCCAGAGAGCACTGGATAACATCATCGGGCCAGAGATGGAGCCATTTGCCTTCGCGTACCTGGATGACATAATCGTGATAGGACGAACCAAGGAAGAGCACCTGGCAAAGCTGAAAGCGGTATTCAGGAGATTGCAATAAGCAAACCTACGGATCAACCCGGACAAATGCAAATTTTTCCAAAAGGAGTTAAAATACCTGGGACACGTAGTAAGCGACCAGGGCATCCGAACGGATCCCGAAAAGGTGGAAGCAATCAGAGATTTACCAGCCCCGAAGACCACCAAAGAGGTGCACAGCTTTCTCGGGATGGCGTCATGGTATAGGAGGTTCATACCAAAGTTGACCGAACAAGCAGGAGTTAATCCGGAAAGGGAAAAAGTTCGAGTGGGGCGATCGTCACCAGGAATCCTTTGACAGCCTAAAGGAAAGCATGACAAAAGCACCAGTACTGGTATGCCCAGACTTCCCCAAACATTTCAAACTGCAGGCTGCAGATGACTTCGTAGGGCCGTTACCACGGTCAAAGCATGGAAACACGACACTACTAGTCATGGTGGATAAGTTCTCGAAATGGGTGGAGTTGGCAGCGATCAGACAAGCAACAGCGGACTCATTCCTGCGAGTGTTTCGGGAAAGGATAGTGACCAGGTATGGAGCTCCGAAAATACTAATATCAGACAATGGAGTCCAATTCACCGGACGCAAGACGAAGAACGAAATGGAAAAATGGGGCATACGTCAACAATTTACGGCCCCATACACCCCGCAGGAAAACCCCACAGAGAGAACCACTAGGACGGTAAAGACAATGATCGCCCAAATAACAGGCGAGGACCAGACGAACTGGGATGACAAAATCCCACAAAATATAGCCCAGCGCAGATAGTGCTAGGGAAAGAATTACGAATACCCAACACAGTGTTCGATAAGGAAACAGAAGGGTCCGGAATGAAAGAAGAAAGCGTGGAGGAAAGGTGGATACGGACAGGAAACCTAAGGACAGAGGCGTCAGGTCACATGGGAAAAGCAGCGGAACAACAAAAATGCCAGTACGACTTGAGGAAAACAGAGTGGAAACCAGCGAGAGGGGAACTCGTGTGGTGCAAGACACACCACTTGTCCAACGCAGCGGAAAAATTCAACGCCAAACTAGCTCCAAAATACGACGGACGGATGGAAAGTGATAGGGTTCGTGTCTCCGGTGATTCTGACCGTTAGGAACCAGAAAACACGAAAAAAAAACGAATATATCGGAGACACAAAACCGCACATAAGCGAGGACACGAACACGATCAATCGACGACTATCGGAACAAGGAATATCGATATATCGATACCAGGGGCAAAACGAAGGATTCGAGCCACCGACACCAACGGGCACACTAATGAGGGAAGGCAAAGAGAAGACAAGCACACTAAAAGGTGGCCAAGGCCTATATAAGCAGAGCCAAGAGCAGTCAGAACCACAGAAGGCGAGCGACAACAGAACATAAATAAGTTCAAGTTGAGCGCCAAGTGGTTCCGGAAAAAGAACCACGCCAGAGCGAGGGAAGTGTTAGCCCGATCGAAGATGATCGAGCCGACGGCGCAGGGTGCAGCCCGGAAAAGGACGGCGCCACCGAAAATGGCACCGCCTCGAAGACCGGCTGGTCAAGGAGGAGGAAGTGACGCGGCGACCTCACTGTTGACGGAGACCGTCCAAGGAGGCCGAAGCGGCGCGACCAACCACACGGGGACCGAGAGACCACCAGCATCGAGGGAGGCGAACCGCGACGGAAGGGCCCAGCAGACGGAACTCGTCCGAACAGTCCGATCCAGAGTGCCCTACCAACCAGCCCAGAGGGGGGCGGGCTATCCCACAACGGTCCCGACGCAGACGGAGAACGTCCAGCAGGGCCGGAGCGGGAATGCCAAAGCCCCAACGGGAAACACTGGCGGAGCGGACCCAAGGGAGGCGAACCACGACGGAAAGGCCCAACCGCAGACGGAGCTCGCCGAAATGGGCCGGACCAGGGTGGCCCACCTTCCGAGGGTTGGGAGTGGACACCATAATTAAATAAACAAACCATAATAAATAATAATAAAATGAATAAATAAATAATAAACAATAATAAAAACCCATAAAACAGCCACCCAGTGATAAAGAAGTTCAAATTCGAACAAGGCGCGCGCGCGCCCAAACAAGCGAAGGGGCACTCTAAACCCGAGCGCCGGCCACACTAAGACGGGCAAATCCACGGCCAGGGCGGGCACACCAAACCCAGCCAAGCGCTATATATAGCGGGCGGCTGGCCTCAGAATATTCATTCTTTAAGTATTCTGCCGACTTCAGGGTCCTATAACAACAACGCCTTACGTATTCTGCCGACTTCAGGGTCCTATAACAACAACATCTTACGTAGTGTGTCGACTTCAGGGTCCTACAACAACAACATCTTACGTCTTCTGCCGACTTCAGGGTCCTACAATACTTCTCTCTGCCGACTTCAGGGTACTATAATACTTCTCTCTGCCGACTTCAGGGTCCCATAATACTTCTCTCTGCCGACTTCAGGGTCCCATAATACTTCTCTCTGCCGACTTCAGGGTCCCATAATACTTCACTCTGCCGACTTCAGGGTCCCGTAATACTTCTCTCTACCGACTTCAGGGTCCCATAATACTCTCTCTGCCGACTTCAGGGTCCCACAATACTTCTCTCTGCCGACTTCAGGGTCCCATAATACTTCTCTCTGCCGACTTCAGGGTCCCACAATACTTCTCTCTGCCGACTTCAGGGTCCCGTAATACTTCTCTCTGCCGACTTCAGGGTCCTATAATACGTATCTCTGCCGACTTCAGGGTCCCATAATACTTCTCTCTGCTGACTTCAGGGTCCGCACCAGTATTCTTCTACACTTCCCAGGGATGCAACGGAGCCTGTTCCGGCCAGACGCGGACCCCGAACACGAGAAGCTTCGCCCACGGACCCGGACGTTAGTCGAGGGACGCCCTACGTGGACCGACCGGTCACACCTCCCGTCTTCATACCCTGCCATATTATTCTCTGTCAACAAACCAATAAACCGTATATATATAAGCCTAGTTAAGGTTAAACTCTGCGCGTTCTCACTGGGACTCGGGTCGGGGATTCCTTTCTAGCACCACTATCCTGAACCAAATAAATGTCCTGGATGACCCTGGCCAGCCCTGACTACCCGAGGCACGACCGAACGTGACAACCTCTCCCCAACCAGGGCACTCAGCCGGTTCAGGTTCTCATCCACGGGTTTCCGAGAAGCTTCCTCTGCTCGTGGACGAGATTCCAAACCGGCGGAGCGATCCTCCACTCTTGCAACCGACCCGTTGGTGGGGATTCCGCAAGGGTTCGTGGCAGAGGGGAAGCCGCGCCTCTGGAGGGCAACGGGCACCGGCGTTTCTTCCCCGTTCCCCCTCTTTCCTCCACCACGCCTTTCTCACTCACCCTGGCCGTAGGGCAGGTTTGGTTCCGGCCGCTTTCAGGAGTTCCGCTATCGACGGCGGCAACGGTTTTCCTTGTCTCGTTCTCTGCCCTCTCCCTCCTCTTGCCCTTGGCTGCTGGGCTAGCCTACTTTCGGGCTGGTTGTTTGGGGAGATTTTCGGCAACCGGCGGCGACAAGTGAAATAAACGCTCGCGCCGCACCGCAGGTCCGTTTCCCCCCACCCCTTCTCGGGCTGGTTGTTTGGGATATTTCCGCAACCGGCGGCGACAAGTGACCGGGACAAGTGACAAGGGACCGCGCCAACGCCCGCGCTGCAGGTCGGGTTTTTCCCCAACTTTTCCCCGGCCTCGCCCTCGTTCCTCTGGACAGTGGGTCCTTGCTCCTGCCCAAGCGGCTCGACCCCAGGGAGAAAGGCCAAATTCACCTGTTTCGGCACCTCGCTAACCCACCTCGCTAACCCTCTGGCAGGACTGAGACACATCTTGACCCAGGACTTCCTTACAACATACATATATATTTGCAAGCTTCCCGCTATTCTCCGCGGAACGGCAACCGCCAACCTATAATACATACTTACATACTTATACCGGCATGCCGCGTTATTCTGCGTTGAGCGCCAATTTCACACACATAAATCGCCACATATATAGGCTTGCCTAAGTTCGAGTTCTCTCGTCTCCTCTTTCTCCTCTTGTTCAGACAGCAGGTGCAAGCTATTCGGCACACACACAGACTGCACTGGCAAGAACGGCGACACAGTGCCGACGAGAAAATACCCTCCACTCGAAACATAAAAAAAAATAAAAAATATTTCCGAGAACAAAATTTTTAAAAGTTTCCGAATAAATTATAAACCATTAACAACTGTTTATAGCCAAATTCCTTGGCTTTTTTATAGCTACTCCAGAGAATTTTGGCGGGTTTTCCCACAACATTTTTTAAAATTTACCGCCAAATTTCCTGTCTTTTTCCTAGCTATTTTTAGCTATTTTTTGTGTCAATGTTGGCGGGTTTTCAACAGAATTTGTTTATTTTAAAATTTTTGTCCGGTTCCACACCACCCAAACAACCTAAATAATTTCCAATAATTATTTAATAATTCCCTCCGAATTTATTAGCTTTTCCAGCTAGGATTTTGGCGTGTTTATTTTTATGTTTCGCATTTCTCCATTGGTCGGCGAGTTCCTAAATTCGAATTGAAATATTTACGCCCGCGCGCCAACCGATAAATCGTAAAGCGAGCGAGCCTCCCGATAAACGGGAAGATTCCACACCAACGGCGGGCACAGTAAGTCTCGCCAAGCACTATATAAAGCGAGCGGCAAGCCTTCATATCCGCACTTAGCCTTCGACCGCTGCAAGGGTTTTTGTCGGTCCATATCCGTGAATTCCCATTCGTTTTTTGATAGCTAGTGTGAGGAGCCGATAGGCCCTCACAAATAAATAATAAAAATTAACACATATAAATAATAAATAAATATATAAATAATAATACAAATAAATATATAAATAGTAATACAAATAAATAATAATATAATATAAATATAATATAAATAATAATATAAATACCTATAATATAAATATATAATTAAACTCTAGAGGGCCCGCTATTGCATCCTCGCTTTGATCGGCTGCAGATCCACACTTAAAATTTTGTATTAAATTTCGCTTTGAAGTCAGCGCACTGAATGACAAATAAAGATTCTTTGAAGTCGAATGACAAATTTAAAATGAGGCAAGGCCTACTCTAAGCCTTAGACAAATATCAATATTATCCCATTAATATTATTTTTTTTAAATTATGTTTTTTATTTTTTAAAATAGGTTGCAGGTGGAATTAGAAAATTAAAATACCCATACGAATCTGGAAATTTTTTTTCTGATTTAAAAAAAAAACTTCAAGTCTCTAAGAGGTGTGGTTTGGCCATGGCTGTGATATATCAGTCAGTCAGGACAAAGCATTTTATATATATAGATAATATCAAGGAAACCTAAATATTGTAAATAATATAATTAAATAATAATATAAGAAATAGTAGCAGATAGATATTCCCCCGTATTAGCTATATAATTATATTAATTAGATTAAGGCGATGGCAGCCACACGCGATAGTTTTAAAACTGTCACCACTAAACCAAGCTCGCTGCGTACACACCGACACACACACACCAGAACATGCAGCGAAACTCACCATAGATCACGCCACCCGAAAATTGGCAAGCGCTAATGAGAGCGAAGGAGAGGGAAGGACCGATCGTACGGTAAATTTCTGAAAGAAGTCGAAAAGAACTCCACAAGAAATTTCGCGAAGCGAAACGGAGTTGAGTTTGAGATAAGCAGTGAACGGAGACGGACGCGTAAACTTGGATCGATCGAGTGAAAACCGCGTGCGCGGGTAAAACCTGCAAAACTTGTGGACTTTTGGAAAAGGAGATACGGGCCGGCGAATGCCACCATAAATTGGATTTGGACTTTTGGAGCAAGAGGAGGATTTGGCAATGCCTGGCCCAGGACCAGCGGCGGAGCAGAGCCATTCCACACGTGGAGCCAACATGTGTGTGCGAGCGAGCGAGTTGGTTGAGTGGCAAACAGTGAACCGCAACGAGGTGGCTAGAAAGTGTGTGTGTTCTTAAAATCTTTGCGAGCCCTCGATGCGGTGGTCACCTAAGAGTGCGGTCAGACTGACTCTAGAATAAGCCTAAGTTTTGAGTCCCACTAACTAACACCGAGAGAAATTATGTAAAACTGTGAAAACTCGGAAAATATATGAAATTATGGAAGTATAAAAAATATAGAAATAAAAATAGTTAACATTATACGGGAAATAGAACTATCGAAGAAAATATGGAAATTATAAAAATGTAAAGGCGAAAACACTGCGAGGAAAATGTGGAAGTTTGAAATTATGAAAATTATGAAAAGTAGGAAATTATAAAATAAAAACAAAAGGAAAGCGAGTGCACCGGGAGAAAAATACTTTGACAAATAAAACAAAATTATAATAATGAAATTAAATTAAATAAATTTGTTTATGTAGGGGGGTGGCGAGGATCCTCCGCTAAAGGATTCCAGAAAATATAAAGTGTATATATCCCGCGAAGTAGAAGACGTAGAAAATATTCGGGGGTCGAGAGTCGACACTGGCATGGAGCGCCCGTAGTGTGGTTTATTGAACATGCATTGGGTTACTAATCTAAGCTTAAACATAGAGCCGTGCTCCCGCCCGCTATACTCCGCTAAAGCGAGAGCGGGAGATCGGCGGCGGTCGACTGCTGGATCGGATTTATCCCGAGCTCGGGGAGCGGGAGCGTCAGAGGGCGATGCGCGGATGCGCTTGGCCAGGGAGCGGTGTGGAGGAGAGCATCGAGGGCGATCGCTGCCAAGAAAGGTGCCGAGGAGCGGCGGAATAGTGCAGCGAAGCGGCCGGAGATTGCAGCGGAACGGAGAGCGCGCGAGCGTCGACACTGCGCGGAAGCCCGAAAGACGGGAGCGCAAGAGCGGCCGAGCTTTCGGAAGCTCGGTGGCCAGAGAGGGGGTACAATGGGCCCCTCACGTAAACAAAATTGTTTTGGTATGAAATAAAAGGCCGGGAAGACGAAAATCATGGAAATAAAAATACCAAAAATTAAATATAGGAAATAAAAATAAAACTAACGGAAAAGCATGGCAAGAAATAGTAGCAATTATAGATGAGGAATAAATGACGGAAAATAATAAGAAAAATAGTGAAACATAGGCAAACTGAGGGAAAAAATATCAAGACATGAAATAATTTAAATTATATTTTTGCGAAATTATATCTTTGGGAAATTTCGGAAATAAATATGAATGCAACTTGGCCGGGCCAGGCACAGCCGGCCACGGGAAATTATTAGGTCGTGTGACTCCGACGAGATGGCGAACTGCCAGGTATTTCTTCTCTTCCCTCCCGTCCCTCCGGCCACAAACATGCGTGAAGGCTAAATTTCGTATTTTCCTCTGCGGCACCCAATCAGCAGATTTTTGAGTGTTACCCGGTGGCTGACAAACTCCATCCCACGTCAGCCCACCGTCCGGTTCCACACCACCCAAACAACCTAAATAATTTCCAATAATTATTTAATAATTCCCTCCGAATTTATTAGCTATTCCAGCTAGGTTTTCTGACGTATAGGATGTTTTATATTTTCCCATATAATAAGTCATATTTTGGGTTGTATGATTTGGTTTTTATTATTTGGAGCAGGCAATGTCCCGCTCCAATGAAAGTAGCTTTGTTAATTGACTTAACTTATTCATACAAAAGGTTTCTTAGCCTAATTCAGGTAGCAGTGCTGCCGGCGTAGGCTGCAGCGCTGCGACGCTTATATGCATATACATATAAGTAAGCGACGGCGAAGAGTCGCTGAGATAGGGGGAGCTATTATGTTCACGCATGTCGCGCATGTATGAAATGCGGACTCAGCACTTGGATAGCCCATTGCAAGGGTCTTTGACTTATAAATTAAGTGCATTAATATATTTGTATTTATTGTATTTATTTATGCATAACACTGAGTACAGTGTGCATTCGCTATGTGAACATACTACATACATCTCCCTCCTTTTGAAAAATAACGTAATCTAATGGAGTTATTTTCTAATTATTATATATTTTTTGTATTTATTTGTTATTATTTAATAGTATTTTAAGTTAAATTTTAGGTTCTAGAGTATTTTTATTTTTTTTTTGTTTTCTTTTTTTTTTGTATTTATATTATTATTATTATTTTTTATTTATTTATTATTTTTTGTGTTCTTATTTTTTTTTTTTTTTTTTTTTTCGAATGAAAATTAATTGATTTAGTAATAAAAAATATACATATAATATGTTGATTAGGAAATAAAAATTTTTAATCTATCTTTATGTACTTTTTGTTTCTTATTTTTATTATTTGAAATTATAATATTTTCGTTTTCCTCTATACTTTCTACCTTATATGGTCCAGTATATTTAAAATCTAACTTATGTCCGGTTTCGTTTTTTAACTAAACCTGGTCTCCTATTTTTAGTTGGATATCTTTAACTTTCCTATCATATAATTCCTTATTTTTAAGTTTGTTATCTTCTATCATTAATCTAGCTCTTTTATAGGCTACTTCTAACCTATACTTAGATTCTTTAGCGTTATCATCCACATTGTATAGTGGTTCTATTCTATCTAAGTAAGTTCGATGATTTACTGAATACTAGCTCATATGGACAATAGTCATGTGCCATTGAGGGCGTAGTGTTAAAACAGTACGTGAAATATGGGATCCAATTGTCCCAATCGGTTTTGTCTAGTGAGATATAGGACCGGATGAATTCATTTAGTGTTCTATGACTTTATTCTACGGTTCCTAAAGTCTGATGATGGTGTGCAGTAGATGTTATTTTTTTATATTCAAATTTTTACATAAATCTTCAATTATTGAATTTTTATATTCTGTTCCCATGTCCGTAATGAACGTCTTCATTGGACTTCAGAATAAAATCTTCAAAAATAGCTTTTGCTACCGTTTTTGCACTTTTGTTTTTGATGGGTATTGTTACGAGGTATTTTGTTAAATCGCAGATTAATGTTACTGCGTATTCATTTCCCCTTTCAGATTTGGGTAGTGGACCGATCGTATCTACAATTACCCTGTCAAAAGCCATTTGTGGCGTCTCTGTTATTGTCAATGGGGTCTTTGTATGCCTTGTCGTTTTTGACTTTTGGCATTTAGGGCATTTTTTTACATAATTTGATACATATGTATCGGGTCATATCGGTCATATTTTTCCAGTAATAACTCCTTTTTATTTTAGCTAATGTTCCAGCTATGCCTGTATGACCTCCATGTATCGGATCATCATGGAATGTAAACAGTATTGCTTCTTTCTCTTTTTCATTATTTGATAATAAGGTCACCGGCTTGAGTAGCGCTACTCTTAGAGATTGTAATGTTTTATTACCCATAATTTTAAAAGATTCTATTGAGATGGTGTCAAAGATCTTTTCGCTCGGTGCCACTTTGAGTTGGCGGATATTAAGTATACCGGCTTCTTTTTCAAGCCTTTGAAAGAACTGACCTAAGTCGAGAATTTCATTGGTGTACAAATCGCTAACATCAATTCTTGCTATAACTTTTTTTCCACGTTTTAGTAAACATAGTGAATTCGTTATTCGCAAGGTCACTACTTTTCGTACCTCGTCATTTACTATGACTTCGTATACGTTGGGCTGAGAAGCTTTGTTTCGAGTTTGCCTGGGCAAATCTACTTGTTCTTTTCCTGCGCAGGAATTTTTCTGTTTACTTTGGTTTCTGGTAGTGACTTTCAGAATAGAATTTTTATTTTGCATTTCCTTCAAATCTGATATTGTTATTCTGGATAATGCATCGGCTACGTAATTGTCCTTGCCCTTCAGATATTCTACTGTAAAGTTATATTCCTCAAGTTCAAGCCTCATTCGCGTCAGCTTTGAGCTTGGATTTATCATGGAGAACAGGTATGTGAGTGGTCTGTGATCAGTTTTGACAGTGAAATGTCTACCATAAACGTATGGTCTGAAGTAAGTTATTGCCCAATGAATTGCTGCCAATTCTTGTTCTGTGGTGCTTTTATTACTTTCGCCCTTAGTAAACGATCTTGATGCGTACGCAACTGGAAGCTGGAGTCCGTTTTTGATTTGAGTTAAAACTGCTCCACATGCTTGCTTACTAGCATCCGTTATTATGCAAAATTCTTTGCTAAAATCTGGGTATTGTAATAAATTTGGATTTATTAGTGCCGATTTAAGAGGTTTGAAGGCATTCTGGCAATCAGTTGACCATTCGAATTTAACATCTTTCTTACATAATCTTGTTATGTGACGGGAATATTCGGCGAAATTTTTGATAAAACGTCTATAGTAATTACAAAAAGCTATGAATCTTCTAGCGCTGTCCGCATCATGTGGGACTGGATAATTCTTGATGACGTCGTATTTTTTGTCGTCAGGCAAGATTCCTTTATCTGTGCATTTGTGTCCCAAAAATGTGACCTCGTGCATGAAAAATGAACATTTTTCAGGATGTAATTTTAGATTGTATGTCCTACATTTCTCAAAAACATCAGTTAAGTTTTTAAGCATATGTTTTTCAGAACAACCTATGACTATTAGATCATCCATGTAAAGGAAAGCTTGAGAAGGTTCTAATCCGGAGAATGCTATAGTCATCATTCTCTGGAATGAATTTGGCGCTATTTTTTAAACCGAATGGTAATCGCGTGAAACGATAAGAACCATTGTTCGTCGAGAAAGATGTTACGTCCCTTGAATTTTCTTCGAGTTCGATTTGATGGAATCCAGACATTAAGTCTAGACATGAGAAGTATTTCGCTCTTCCTAGTTGATCTAAAATATCATCAATTCTGGGTAGCGGAAATTTATCCGACAACAGTTTTTTATTAATTTGACGATAGTCGATTACTAGTCTCCATTTTTTCTTATCAGAACCGGGAAGGGATTTCTTTGGAACTAACAATAGTGGGCTATTGTATGGTGATACAGATGGTTCGACTATTTTATTATCGATTAGCTTTTGTACCTGTACCTGTATTTCGTCTTTTTGACTATGAGGATTTCTGTAATTTTTTATGTATACCGGTTCGTCATCAGTCAATCTTAGTTTTTGTTTATAGAAATTATTTGTTGTTATTGATTCGGTTTCGAGTCCGAATATATCACTATATCTGGTGCATATTTCTGTTAATTTTGTTTTGAATTGTGGGGGGAAGTTTTTTGTTAGTTGAGATAAGACAGATTTTTCTCTTACTTTGGGATTAGTTTGAACTATTTCGTAGTTCGAAAGTGTTTCATATTTTAAATCGTTAATATTTATTATTTTATCAACATTGGTTGTATTCAACAATCGGACAAATGCGTTTTTGACAGTTGCAACTGTGTTTGCAACATAAATACCATTTTGAATTTCCTGGTTGGGAATTAGTACACTATCTTCATTTGATGATATGTGAATCTTTCGGACCACTTGAGATCTTGCTGGTAGAATCATGGAATTATTACCAGAACTGTATGTTATTGGAACATAAATTGGGAAATTCAAATTTGTTGGTCTCATTATAAGCCAATCTTCGTTGGGTTTGAAGTCTAGTTGACAATTAAATTTCTTTATGAAATCAATGCCTATTATTCCATCACATGGTATTGCAAAATATGGATCTACTATATGAAAATCATGTGGAATTATATATTTATCTGTCTGTATCTCAATAAAAATTAACCCTTTGGTTTTTATTAATTCGTGGCCTAAGCCTTGAATACTGATTTTAGTATTTTCCTGAACATCATGAAATATGTCAGAATTTTCTTTTAATATTGATATATCTGCACCCGTGTCCACTAGGAACACAAGTTTTTTATTTGTTTCTGTATTATAAAAAGATACAAAAGTGTTGTTACTAAGATTGATGGTATGGATTTTTTTATTTGGTATTACACATCTGAAGGGGTTTGAGAGTTTTCCGAGTTTTGAGCTACTCTCACATTGTTTCGGTTTTGGTTACCGTTATTCCTGCTATTCCTTTGCCTATAATTTCCACGACCTCTATTATAATTATTGGTCTGGTTATTATAATTTTCGTTGTATCCATTGTTTCTATAGTTACCTTGGTAGTGCGCGTTATACTGAAAGGTATCACGGCCTCTACCTCGAAAATTACCTCGATAGTTACCACGATAGGTCTGTCCACCGCGTGCAAATAATACTGAATTTGCATTGCCAGTCATTTCAGTACTGCATTGCATGTACTTCGTAACGGCTTCATTCATTGTATTATAATTACCGGCTTCCAGTATCGTTTTTAGCCTGCCATGCTCACAATTTTTAGTCATTGTGGCTATGGCCTCATTGGTGCTGAACTTTTCAGCATGTTCAGCCGATAAACCTTCATCAATATATGATGCTTCAAGGAGTTTCCTAAGGTGGTTAATGTCATTGGTAAATTTTTCTGCAGTTTTACCTTTCTGCATTGTTCTGGCCATTTTAGCTTTTACTACATCGGACGATTCGCCGACAATATTGGCTTCTAATATGGCAATTATCGAAGAGATAGTGGTCTCATTTTTAACCTTGTACAAGGTTGACCCGATTATTTTCGACTTAATGACCTCTACCGCTAATTCTTGAAATGGTCCTTTTGTTAAATTGACCAATCTAACGGCTGTTAAAAATCTTGCCAGATTTAATTTTTCACCGTTGAATTCGGGTATGGCGCTTGATATATCTTTGATATATGCCCGTTGGGCCGCTGAGTCGGTCATTATGGTTTCTATAGTATCTAGTAAACCTATTAATGAAACAGATTCGTCTGACTCCAATACCTCTTCCTGTGTTGTTGGTATTGTTAATACCGCGGGAATGGTAAGATCGTGCAGATCTTGTTCCTCAACACGGGCTTCTTCTGCCTCAGTTTCAGGGTCCTGAGTTTCAGGGTCCCCAGTTCCTAGCTCAGTCGGCTCAGAATCTTCGCCTGTTTCAAGTGTCGATTGGGTGTTCAAAATGCTTGGGAGTGAAATGTCCAATTGAAATTTGTCTCTTATAGACAGCAAGTGTTTTCGGAACCTGTTAAGGAATCCAGACACTTCGGACCAATGTTTCTTGCTTAGTCGTTCTCTATTTTCGTATATTATTGCGCGTGCTTGGTTGAAACACTCTACCAAAACAGTTGCATGTTTGTTTACAGTGGCCTTTTGAATTGGCCTATTCTGTGTCAAAGATTTATACGACTTGTCGAACTGGTGCTTTATTTCGTTTAATATTTTGCACAATTCGTTCCATTCCATGCTAAAATTTGTATAGACCTTGCAGTCTTTTAATATTCAAGCTGGAATTTTAGAGAAATCGACTTTTTTTTTTTTACGACTCTTTCAGGTGGGTTTTTCTTTATTCATATTTCTTTATTAAGGCGAGAAAATGTGTTGCTTGACTTTTCAAGGCTGGCATTGACTGCACGTATAATTGCAGTGAACATTGTCCAGAGGCCCTAGGCAGTCGGCTGGGCAACTTTTCTTTTCTTGTGGTAACTGTTTTTCTGGTGGTGGCCTAATAATTTTCTTATCACATAATGATTTTATCGCGGAGTGCGTACTGCCTTCTGGGTTTTGCTTTTGGAGACTTGATGTGAGAAAATCAAGCTCGCTTTGCATTTTCTGGGCAACTGCCCACGCGGGAGGTGGAGAATTCGTATATAGTAGCCACTTTAAGTGCGCCACTCTTTTTTTAATTTTATTTTTCACACCCCCGCGTTTACCCATCGCATAACGCACTCGTGTGGTTTTTTTTCGAATTTTAATTTTCAAATAATAAAATTAATTTAATTAATTTATGATACAAAATTTTTATTTATATTTTTTTCCTTTATTGGTTTTTATTTTTCATATATGTATATGTTTTTTTTTTTTACAATGTACTATATTTCTGCCATAATCGTTTAGACCTTATCTAGGTCGTTTGCATGGCTTAAGGCCCTTTTCGTGATACATTTATTGTGCTTAATATAAGCTTTATACAAAATGTATGCACATAAAATTGCAACGATTATTGACAACAGTATATTCGTAAGATTCGAATTCGATTCTAGTTCGATCTTATTCTCAATATTTGCAGTGGAGTCCACTGCCTTATTGTTCAACATGGTTCTGATTTTAATTTTACTTATTGATAGTATACCATTTATGAATGGTTTTTCAGCACTACTTATTGAAGTCGATACTCTATACATATAGCTTTTATATGTATATGTATATTTATTTCAAAAAGTATTACTGAATTTTCTTTTTTAAGTGGCATTCAATTAAATTGTTGTGTTTATGTGATTTTATATATATATATATATATTTTTTTTTTTAATTTAAAAATGAAATTTTTATATAAATTTATGTAAATTTAAATTTTAAATTTTCTAGCTCGATATTCCTACTTTTTTACAATACCTACCTATTATGTCGTACGGCTTTACGGGCCATACTGCTCATCGGGCAGAAAAATTCCGCTCAATGTTACAAAGTGTCGTTTAGAAATAATATGCAGCGCAGTGCATCGAGGTTGGGTGTGCCACGCAGGGCAACAAAAAAAAATTATATTCGGCTGGTCCGATCGTCCGATGCTGCTGTTGCCGGGCTGGCTGCTGTTTGCTCTTCCTTCCTTACGTCAGCTTGGCGTCGCCGGGCAGGCACGCTGACGTTCCCTCGAAGGTGCAGGCGGCGGGTTGCCTCCCGCGCTCGGTTTCTGCTGCTGCTGACCTGGGCCTATGGGCTCAGGCGGCGCCGGTGCTGGTCCTCGCACAGGCTATTAATCTTCTGCTGACCTGGCCTATGAGCTCAGGCGGCGCCGGTGCTGGTCCTCGCACAGACTATTTATTTTCCGCTGCATATACGGATATTCTCGGCTATTGATGCCGGGATGAGGATGTCCTAAGTGTGTTTCGGTTTCAGTTTCAGTAGAGCGTGGAATCTTCGAATTCTATGGTCAGGCGGCGACTTTCTCCATAACGGGGGTCTCGATCTTTTTCTTCGCCACATCAGTCATTTTGATTCAATATTGTTTTTACTTCCAGAGAATGACGAAGATCAGGGTTTTTCAACTCACTATTCGCAGTAGATCATCACGTAGTTTTAAACGAATTGGTAGATTGGAAGATCCATATAGGATTTTTATGGTTGCTGAATTTTTTTTTCGTCACACACTTATCCTGGACACTTATGTCACTGTCGCCATATAGGATGTTTTATATTTTCCCATATAATAAGTCATATTTTCGGTTGTATGATTTGGTTTTTATTATTTGGAGCAGGCAATGTCCCGCTCCAATGAAAGTAGCTTTGTTAATTGACTTAACTTATTCATACAAAAGGTTTCTTAGCCTAATTCAGGTAGCAGCGCTGCCCCCTTGAGCAACAGCCAACAGTAAAGCTGTATAAAATTAATCTCAATTTTTGCATTTTCATTCAAGTAAAGAATATGAGTACCAATTCACTGGTAACTCTTTTAGTAGATACAGGTGCAGAAATTTCTTTGCTTAAATGCAGAAATAATAATTTACATAATATAAATTCGCTGAATACAACTAGTATATCAGGCATAGGGCAAGGGGCAATTCAGTCCCTAGGTACTATAAATTTGGAAATATGTGCTGCAAATGCAGCAATATAATATGAATTCCATATCGTACCTGACAATTTTCCTATACCAGAGGATGGTATAATTGGTTTGGATTTCATTAAAAAAATACAATTGTATTTTAGAATTCAACGACCAAGAAGATTGGTTCACTTTGCGGCCCGAAAATTTCAGGAATATAAACATTCCTATAATACATTCACTAGATAATGAAATAGTTTTGCCAGCTAGATCGGAAGTTATTCGAAAGATTCAACTAATGTCTACTGACACACATGTTCTCATCCCCAACCAGGAATTGCAACCTGGCATTATGATAGCAAGTGCACTCGTAAGCACTCAGAACGCTTTGATTCGCATTATAAATACAACCAATAAAGACGCTATTGTTAACAGCGCAAACATAAAAAGCGAATCAGTAGATGACTATGATGTTTACAATGCAAATACAGACCATAGTGCACAAAGAACTTCAGAGGTATTAAAACTTCTCAAATTCCCGTTGATTGTAGGGGGGCCTGGTGTCCTCCGAAGATAGTGGCAGGCTGCTGGAAAATTCCCTCTGGCGCAATGGGACACGAAAAAAACCCACCCAGGTTAGGGCGAAGCGGAATAAGAAGCGGGGGCGTCGTGGGTAAATTCACAAGCATCAGCTTTATTCGGTGGCATACATAGAACTGGTTTCAATGCTTAAAACTAAAGCCGCGCTCCAGCCCGCTCTGCTTCGTTAAAGCGAGCTCGGAAGATCGGCGGCGGCCGACCGCGAAGTTGGGAGCGCGCCAGCCCGGGGGAGAGCGAAAGCTTAAGTGTAGATAAGAGGGGCGAACGTAGATAAAAGCGAAAGCTCTGCGAGCAGAGGCGGCACAGCGGCCCCTCGCATAAACATTCCGCCCCCCCTTGCAATCACCCGGGTTGCAACATGGTCCTTGCTATGGCTGGTGGCAGGCCCCGGACACGACCCATCCGAAAACGGTGCTCTGGGCCACCGGCAGTCCGTCCTGGATCTTCAGGAAGCCTGGCTGCATCACTCGCGGATACAGGTCCGCTCCCAGGACTACGGAAATCGTCGCGGGCAGATAAAACCGCTCGTCGGCCAGGGTAATGTCCCGGAAGTGGGCCCGCACCGTCTCGCTCAGCTCCCGGACTGGAGTGCGAATGCGCACGCGGGGCTCGACCTTGAACACCAGATTGAAACGGACACTGCTGTCATGTTTGGAGCTCACGGTGGCGGAACAAATCTGCTCATCCCCAACTCTGGTCGTTGGCAGCCTAAAAGCGGTCGCTAGGGACGCGTCGATGCAGCTCGTGGGCGTGCACGGGTCGATGAGTGCCGCCGTGTCGAAGACCTGAGTCCCGGTGTTAATCCGCACCAGAGCAGTCGGTAACAGGTTGACACTGTGCTGCTGCAACAGCGATGACAGCGACGGAGCGGCGGCTGTGTTCTGCGGACTACTCGGACGGCCGGTGGAAACCTGCCTAGGTGTGGCGGCCGAGGGGCGAGGAGCAGCGGAAAGACGTCGATAAGGGCCGGTCGAGTGCCGACGAGCAGCTGAAGGACGCAGTGGAGCGGCGGACGCGAACCGAGGCACGGCCGAAGGCCGCCTTGGAGCGGCGGACAAGGGTCGAAGAGCGGCCGGGGAACGCTGTGCACTGGCGGACGAGGGGCGACGAGCGTCTGAAGAGTTCCGCGGGGTGTGGGTCCGCAAGCGGCGCGCCTCCTGATGCGGCTGGCGCTGAGCCACCGGCTGTTCGACCAAATGCAGCAGCGTGTGGTGATCCTGGCCGCACGTTTTGCAGCAGTCCCCTCGCCGACACGCTCCCTCGGAGTGCTCGTGGGCCAAACAGCTGGGGCAGTATCGATTGGCAAGGACAGCCCGTAGCCGCTTCTCGGCACTCAATCGAAGAAATCGGCGGCATTTCCGCAACGGATGGATCCCACTGCAGACTCGGCATCGGTAGGAACTGGTACCTCGAGTACATCTGCTCTCCAGTGCGGTGGCGCTGCGTGGGCGTGGCGACATCTTGCTTGATATGACTGGTGGAATAGGACGGAGAAAAACAGGAATCAGTATTGATAAACACTACGGCTTGGACTAACTACAAAACAGCACAGTGACGAGGAACATCGGAGTGGACAGACTACTGGTCATTGAGGGCAGGCGGATGCTTCCATCGGAAGAAGGACGACCTTTGCTATGGGCCGTTTGATTAGTCCCCGCGCAGTACGGATGTCGACCACACGGACGTGGCCATCGTGTCCTGGAAACACCGCGTCAATTCGGCCTAAGCGCCACTCGTTGGACGGAAGGTTGTCTTCCTTGACAACCACCATATCCCCGACACAGAGATCTCTAGTAGGGGAGCGCCACTTGTTTCGCTTATGGAGTTCCTTGAGGTACTCTTCCTTCCATCGCAGACGAAATTGCTGAAGGAGAGCCTTCAGGTGTTGCCAGCGGTTTATTATGGAAGTTGTATCCCCCTTTATCTCGGGTTCAACCACTGCAAGAAGGGGCCCTCCGACAAGAAAGTGTCCAGGCGTAAGTGCTAACAGGTCTGCGGGGTCCTCGGACATTGGCGCGAGCGGACGTGAATTCAAGCACGCTTCGATCCTAGCCAGAAGCGTGGACAGCTCTTCGAATGTATATTTCCGCGTGGCCGTTGACTTGTAGAACAGAGTCTTAAAGCTCTTGACGCCGGCCTCCCACAAGCCTCCCATGTGGGGGGCTCCCGGAGGAATGAATTCCCAAATCAGCTGCTGGTGACTATAGGCACCTGTCACAGCCCCTTTCAGAGCTTGGAGAAAATCACGGGAGAGTAGGGCCGCCGCACCCACAAAGGTCTTTCCATTGTCCGACTGCACTTGACGGGGGCAACCTCTTCGGGATACGAACCGGGCAAAAGCGGCGAGAAACTTCTCAGTCGTAAGGTCAGACGTCGGCTCTAAATGGATAGCCTTGGTGGAGAAGCACACAAATACCAACACATACCCTTTTGTAATAAGACAGGCTCTACCTGTGTAGTTCTTGACGTCGAAGGGACCGACATAGTCCATACCGGTATATGTGAAGGGACGCGAGAAGGACGTTCGTTCTTTGGGTAACTCTCCCATAAGTTGTGTTTGCAACCTCTTTTTGTGGATGACGCATACCTTGCACGAGTGGATTACGGACTTGACCAAATTCCTCACCTTCGGAATCCAAAATTTTGCACGGATAAGACGGATCATCACTTGATTACCGCCGTGCAGCGTTATGCGGTGAGTAAAATGGACAAGGAGTCGAGACAGATGGCAGCTGTACGGAAGGATCACCGGGTGCCGTTCGTCATATTGGAGAAGTTCGGAGGCTGTTACCCTGCCGCACGCTCTCATGAGCCCTTGAGAATCAAGAAACGGGTTCAAGTTTTGAATAGGACAGGATGCTGGCACTGGCCGCTTTTGGCTTAAACAGACAATTTCATGGACGAAATGCTTGCGTTGCGTGACGAAAATTAGGAGGCGTTCGGCCGACGCAATCTCAGTAGCCGTCAAGTGATCTTCACCCGCAGTCTTGATCTTCCGCGAGCGCTGAATGAAGCGAAGAACGTAAGCAAGGACTCGCAACGCCTTGTCGAAAGTGGAAAAACGCTCAAGAATATCTTCCGGAGGGGCCTTCGCAACATGGACCTTGACTGCTCGCTTCTCGAGTTCCGTCTCGGGGAAGTCCTTGCCTTGAACGGGCCACTCGCAACGCGGCTCTTGCAGCCAGACAGGACCATGCCACCACAGCCGACTGTCCGCGAGATCTTTAAGCCCAACCCCCCGGCTAGCGAGATCAGCCGGATTATGCTCGGAGCGGACATGTGCCCAATTCTCCCCCTCCGTGAACTGAGTGATCTTCGTCACCCGATTTGCCACGAATGTCGTCCAATGACACGCCGGCCTGTTCAACCAGGCGAGAACAATAGTTGAATCCGTCCAGCAATGGAAGGCGGACGCAGGCCCGGGCATCTTCGGAAGAATGGCGTTGGCCATCTCGGACAAAAGAACGGCTCCGCACAACTCGAGACGCGGGAGCGACACCGTCTTGACTGGGGCTACCCGGGTCTTCGCCGTTAGCAAGTTCACCGCAATCGTGGACCCGACCTCAACTCGGACATAAATGGCGGCTCCATATGCCTTTTGCGACGCGTCACAGAACCCATGATGTTCTACCTTCAAATGTGGTCGGAAAGCGACCCAGCGGGGAATGCGGATTTGATCGAGCGCCAAGTAATTTGCGCGGAAGTCAACCCATCTCTTGCTGAATTCTTGGGGGAGGACATCGTCCCAACCTAAATCCTGGAGCCAAATGTCCTGCATCAAAATCTTTGCTCGGACTATGAAGGGGGCTAGCCAGCCGGCCGGATCGAACAACTTGGCAATTTGGGAAAGGACTTGACGCTTTGAGAACGACGATCCCAAAGTCAATTCTGGAGGAATGAAGAAGAACTCGTCAGACGTCGCCTTCCACCGCACGCCGAGAGTTTTGGCCGTGCTTTCTGCGTCAATTTCAAGAAAATCAGCCCGAAGGAGATGGTCAGTCTGAATGTCTGCCAAAATCGCCTTGCTATTCGAAGTCCATTTCCTAAGTGGGAACCCTGCTGACCCCAGGGCCCCCTCGAGCTCTCGGATAGCCGCTTGCGCTTCCGTCTTTGAGTCTGCCCCAGCGAGTACGTCATCGACGTACATGAAATGTCGGATAATCTGACTCGCTTGCGGATACCTCGACTCTACGTCTTCAGCGAGCTGTTGCAGGACCCGTAACGCCAGGAACGGAGCACAATTGACCCCGAAGGTTACCGTCTTCAACTCATAGTCGCGGATTTCCCCATCGGAATTGCGAAACAGGATGCGCTGGAGAGGAGTATGCTTGGGGTCTACCCAAATTTGCCGGTACATCTTCTCGATGTCGGCATTGAAGACATACCTGAAGTATCTCCACTTCAGGATTTGAATGGTCAGGTCGGACTGTAAGACTGGGCCGGCGTAAAGAATGTCATTCAGACTTTTCCCGTTCGCGGAAGGGCTGGACGCATTGAAAACGACCCGCACTTTCGTGGTAGTGCTTTCGGGCTTGAGAACAGCATGATGTGGAAGATAGTACGTAGCGGAACTGCTCGTCGTAGGAACCTCGGCCATGTGACCTAAGTCCAGGTATTCTTGGATCACGTTGTCATACCGGGCTTTGAGGACAGGATCCCTCTTCAGGCGCTGCTCATTCCGTAGGAACTGAGCCAGAGCGAAGGATCGTGACGATGCTAGCTCCGAACCCTTGTGCTCGGGGTCGCGCAAGGGGAGCGTCACAACATACTTGCCACGTTGGTCCCTTCTGGTTGATTGTAAGAAATTCTGTTCGCAACACGAATCAGACTCGGGGACGATCTGTGTGGGCACTTCCTCTACCTCCCAGAACTTGGTGAGGAGCTGGTCCAACGAGTCCTCGAGGCCGCAGGTAACTCGCGTCGAGAAGGCAGACACACTGCGGGTGCCTGCCGATTGGACTGGGCCCGTCAACACCCATCCGAAAATGGTTTCCTGGCCGAGAAGCGAACCGCAAATGTTAAGTTTGGAGTTGCCAAGGAGGATAGCCGGAAGAATGTCTGCCCCGATCAAGACATCGATTTGGGAGCTCTCAAAGAACTTGGGGTCCGCAAGGGGGATGTCAGGAAGATCCTTAAGAAGTTCTCGTGGGATTGGATACGAGGGCAAATTCCCGGCCAGCTGCGGAAGAACATAAGCTGCGGTCTCTACTTGTGGCCCAGGTCTTGAAAGCGAGCGAATTGAAAGGTTGCACAATTTAGTGGACTGAGCGGCAACGGTTTGGTTAAGGCCGGACACTTGGGCCTGGATCGTTTTGAAAGGCAGTTTGACTAGGTTGAAGAGCCGTTCTGTAATAAAGGTCGCTTCAGACCCAGAGTCAATCAGGGCTCGCGCTTGAAAGTTGCACCCCAGATGGCACACGTTTATGAGGGCAGTGCCCAGTAGAACGGCTCTTGAACCGGACGCGAAGTATACTTGCACATCTGAGGGATCCTCTGAGGCGCCCGTGCCTTCTGAAGTAGGTGCGGGCCGAGTCCTGGCGGTCGCAGCCGAACTTGGAGCGGTTGCAAATGGATTGCCGCGGTGCAGGAGGGTGTGATGCCGGCTGTGGCATGTGAAGCAGCTGTGGGTACTGGTGCAATCCCGTTGCTGGTGCCCTCGGGCGAAACAGTTCAGGCAGAGCTGCCTTCTCCTTATGTAGTCGGAGCGCCCATTCACATCCATTTCGAGGAACCGTGGACATAAGCGAATAGGGTGGTTTTCCCTGGAACAAAGATCACACCCCTTGGGGGCTGAAGCCACCCTGGTCTCGTACGAGTTGAGCCTGCGCGGTGGGGCACTCGCAGTTACCGATCTCGGCGGAAATTGCCCCGAACCGCTAGGCCGGACATAGTCCGCGGCCTCTAAAGCACGATGGCGCTGGGTCAGAAACTTGTCCATCTCATTCCAAGTTGGAAGTTCGCGCGTGTCGTCGAGGGATTGCTCCCACAAGAGGAGTGTAGTTTTGGGAAGCTTTGCGGACACCATAAACACCAGGTTGCAATCCTCGACTGGAACGGAGAATGTTTTTAAGGCTGTCAAACAGCTTTGAATTGTGCCTTGTAGCTCTCGTAAGGCGGTCCCGGATTCTTGGTGGACAGCTTGGAGGCTGTGCAAAATCTTTAATTGGCTGTTAACCAACAAGCGCTTATTTTCATACCGATCAATAAGGCCTTGCCACGCGGAACTAAACCCTTCATTCGTCACTGGTGCCTTCACAACAATTTCGTGTGCATCGCCACTCGTTTTGGAATGCAGGTGAAACAACCTTTCCACCGGTGTGAGACGCGGATTTTGAATATATATCGCCGTAAAAAGGTCTCGGAATGTGGGCCATCGAAGATAATCACCAGTGAAAACTTCGGTGTCTACTGGCGGTAGACGACACCCTGTAGTCGAAGGTGTGTGAACACTGACGGACGCCTGAGCGGACTGGAAGGTGGCCTTGTCTATGACTTCCTGAAGATGGGCAACACACCTCGAAAAGACGGAATAGCAGTAGCTGTATTTAGATCTCAGCACTGTTGAGGTGGTCGGATCCTCAGCGGACACGGAGAGAAGGTCCTTGCAGCTCTTATACTCCTTCTTCACGTCTTCCCACAAGTTCCGGATTTCGTCCAGATGGACTCGGCACATGTAAGGGGAACAACCGTCAGTTTCAGGGGCGCCCGGAGTGTGGATGTCAGCTTCGAACTGACTCACTCCGTCCGTCGCGGCAATAAACTTTTTTAGGGCGACATCTCCCGCACTTTGCGTCATTTTTGCGACCGACCGGGTAACCCTTGTTGACGGACCGGGGGTGGTACTGACGGATTCGTTGCTTTCTGCTCTTTGAATGGCAGCGGAAGCCTTTGGCCTTAAATGAGACGGCTGCGGAGATGCGGATGGGGACCTGTCCAAGCGGATCGACGGGATCGGACGCGGCTTTTTGTCGCCTCCCGTGGGCATTCTCAGAACAAAGTTCTGATGACGCACTTGTCGCCTGAAGTGAGCAAAGGGTATCTCATACGGAGCGAAAAGGCGGTCCCACAAATGCTCTCGGCGTGATCTGGGTTGCCGATAATGGACGAAAAGGAAATAAACCGAAATGAAATGCGGCCACAGAAGCTTGTTGAAAGTAGTAGGCGGAAATTCGGATGAAAAACTTTAACGAGCGACTGCTGCTGTAGGCAGCTGGTGCCTTATGCGGATTGGACTCGGAAATGAATTTGGAAAAAAAATACCAGTAACTTCTATATATTATAGGTATAGCGAGGCTCGGACGTCGAGATTGCTTAAGTTTTAGTCGACTCAGAAAACAGAGAAGCCCACTAAATGTAGATTTTGTACCGAAATCAGAAACAACACAGTTAATAATTTATAATTTAAAAAAAACAAAATTATTTTATTTTCCCATGTACTAATTGTGAAGCTGGAACGGTGGAATTGAAACCTTGGCTTTTGGTTCGGCCGAAAACTCACTGTTGTGCCGTCGGCAAAGCAGTGTATGCGCAACGTACTAATTGCAAAGCCGGAGAGGTGGAATTAAACTCGGCCGTCGGCAAGGCAGTGCATGCGTGAGGGACGCAAGAGAGGGAGAGAAAAAAAACAGCAACAACAACACTGCGGTCGCTGCAGAAAATCAAAACTTTTAACAATTAATCGCGGTCCCGCCCGTGTGGATTTTAAAATAATGTTGGGTTTTTTAATATTTGTTGGTTTTGTCTCGATTTTAATTTGTATTTATTAATTTCGTAGCGGAGTTTAGTTCCTGGAATAGGGCAGATAATATACGTATGTGTGGAATATATGGGCATGCATGTATGTATATATGTGTGTATGTATATTGAAGGGCACAGTGAAGCGTCGAGAAGTGGACTGTATTTGAATGTATTGAATGTGTAAAAGGACAGAAAAATTATGTGGCGAAAAAAACCTGGCACGCACCAGAATGAAGAAGAAAAAAATAATAATATCGCAACCACGGCGGACTGTCCGGCGAACACGGAAATTCCCGAACTCAGTGCACACCAGTTGACCGATATTAATTATGCCTTTTTTCTCACCACACAATTTAACTTTTTACTTTACGAATTTGCGGAGTTAAAGTTGCGCCGACAAATTAGAATATGTATGTATGTACATATGTGCAAGTATGCATGGGGTGAATGCACATATGTATGTACATATGTATGCCGCGACCGTTTGCACTTTAATGTACGGAAAGAGGACGGCGAGGAATATGGCGGCGCGAACAGAAGCAAAGCGGGGACGAATTGGAAAAAAATGTCGATCGATGAGAAGAAATTAATTTCTCAACTGCCGTTGCGTCGGAAAATTCACGGATATGGAAATGACACGGAAAATAGTCTTACAGCAGAGCGACCGAAATTGAATGTTCGGAGCTCTGCTAAAGACCGGCAGTGAGAAACACAAGAAGTCTCGTACTTATCTTGGCGGAACAAATGGCCGGGAACTGCTGGCAGAAGGGAAGAATATCCTAATCCGGCTCTGATGGACCAAATGTCCTCCGAAGATAGTGGCAGGCTGCTGGAAAATTCCCTCTGGCGCAATGGGACACGAAAAAAACCCACCCAGGTTAGGGCGAAGCGGAATAAGAAGCGGGGGCGTCGTGGGTAAATTCACAAGCATCAGCTTTATTCGGTGGCATACATAGAACTGGTTTCAATGCTTAAAACTAAAGCCGCGCTCCAGCCCGCTCTGCTTCGTTAAAGCGAGCTCGGAAGATCGGCGGCGGCCGACCGCGAAGTTGGGAGCGCGCCAGCCCGGGGGAGAGCGAAAGCTTAAGTGTAGATAAGAGGGGCGAACGTAGATAAAAGCGAAAGCTCTGCGAGCAGAGGCGGCACAGCGGCCCCTCACATAAACACCCGTCGTTATTTAAAAACGATTTAACAAAACTATGCACCGAGTATAGCGATATTTTTGGTCTCGAAACAGAAACCATATCAGCTATAACTTTTATAAACAAAAATTGAGATTAAATGACAAAACTCCAGTCTACATTAAAAACTATAGAATGCCAGAAAGTCAAAAGCCAGAAATTCAAAGGCAAGTTGACAAATTAATAAGAGACGGCATTGTCGAGCCGTCTATCTCAGAATATAATAGCCCACTTCTCTTGGTACCCAAGAAATCTCTGCCTAATTCGGCGGAAAAGAGATGGCGATTAGTAGTTGACTATCGTCAAATCAACAAGAAACTGCTAGCAGACAAATTCCCCCTTCCAAGAATAGAAGATATTCTTGATCAATTAGGACGAGCAAAACATTTCTCGTGCCTAGATCTGATGTCAGGGTTTCATCAAATCGAATTAGATGAAAAATCAAGAAATATGACATCATTCTCAACTATAATAATAATAATATCGCAACCACGGCGGACTGTCCGGCGAACACGGAAATTCCCGAACTCAGTGCACACCAGTTGACCGATATTAATTATGCCTTTTTTCTCACCACACAATTTAACTTTTTACTTTACGAATTTGCGGAGTTAAAGTTGCGCCGACAAATTAGAATATGTATGTATGTACATATGTGCAAGTATGCATGGGGTGAATGCACATATGTATGTACATATGTATGCCGCGACCGTTTGCACTTTAATGTACGGAAAGAGGACGGCGAGGAATATGGCGGCGCGAACAGAAGCAAAGCGGGGACGAATTGGAAAAAAATGTCGATCGATGAGAAGAAATTAATTTCTCAACTGCCGTTGCGTCGGAAAATTCACGGATATGGAAATGACACGGAAAATAGTCTTACAGCAGAGCGACCGAAATTGAATGTTCGGAGCTCTGCTAAAGACCGGCAGTGAGAAACACAAGAAGTCTCGTACTTATCTTGGCGGAACAAATGGCCGGGAACTGCTGGCAGAAGGGAAGAATATCCTAATCCGGCTCTGATGGACCAAATGTCCTCCGAAGATAGTGGCAGGCTGCTGGAAAATTCCCTCTGGCGCAATGGGACACGAAAAAACCCACCCAGGTTAGGGCGAAGCGGAATAAGAAGCGGGGGCGTCGTGGGTAAATTCACAAGCATCAGCTTTATTCGGTGGCATACATAGAACTGGTTTCAATGCTTAAAACTAAAGCCGCGCTCCAGCCCGCTCTGCTTCGTTAAAGCGAGCTCGGAAGATCGGCGGCGGCCGACCGCGAAGTTGGGAGCGCGCCAGCCCGGGGGAGAGCGAAAGCTTAAGTGTAGATAAGAGGGGCGAACGTAGATAAAAGCGAAAGCTCTGCGAGCAGAGGCGGCACAGCGGCCCCTCGCATAAACACCCGTCGTTATTTAAAAACGATTTAACAAAACTATGCACCGAGTATAGCGATATTTTTGGTCTCGAAACAGAAACCATATCAGCTATAACTTTTATAAACAAAAATTGAGATTAAATGACAAAACTCCAGTCTACATTAAAAACTATAGAATGCCAGAAAGTCAAAAGCCAGAAATTCAAAGGCAAGTTGACAAATTAATAAGAGACGGCATTGTCGAGCCGTCTATCTCAGAATATAATAGCCCACTTCTCTTGGTACCCAAGAAATCTCTGCCTAATTCGGCGGAAAAGAGATGGCGATTAGTAGTTGACTATCGTCAAATCAACAAGAAACTGCTAGCAGACAAATTCCCCCTTCCAAGAATAGAAGATATTCTTGATCAATTAGGACGAGCAAAACATTTCTCGTGCCTAGATCTGATGTCAGGGTTTCATCAAATCGAATTAGATGAAAAATCAAGAAATATGACATCATTCTCAACTGCAACAGGTGCGTATCGCTACACGCGATTACCATTTGGGTTAAAAATAGCCCCTAATTCTTTCCAAATCCACTGCTGAAGATCGGCAGCGAGAAGGAGACGAACAGACCTTGAACTTATCTTTAGCGGCGGCACCACCAGAGCTGCTGGTGAAAAAAGGATTCCAGGACGATTTCCTTATCCGGCTCGAAGGACCATGTTTATATAGGGAGGGTGGCGAGGATCCTCCGCTAAAGGATTTCAGCAGAAAAGTATTATATGTATATATCCCGCGAAGGAGAAGACTTAGAAAATATTTGGGGGTCGAGAGTCGACACTGGCATGGAGCGCCCGTAGGATTTATATCGCATTCATTTGGTGACTAAATTTAAACATAGAGCCGTGCTCCCGCCCGCTTTACTCCGCTAAAGCGAGAGCGGGAGATCGACAGCGGCCGACTGCGTTCGGATTTATCCCGAGCTCGGGGCGCGGGAGCATCAGAGGGGCGAGAGCGGATGCGCTTGGCCAGGGAGCGGCGGATGAGTGCAGTGGCCGAAGATGTAGAGAGGAGCATAGAGGCGATCGATGCCAAGAAAGGTGCCGAGGAGCGGCGGAATAGTGCAGCGAAGCGGCCGGAGATTGCTGCGGAGCGGAGAGCGGGAGACGAACTATGGGCGGAAGCCCAAAAGACGGGAGCGCAAGAGCGGCCGAGCTTTCGGAAGCTCGGTGCCAGAGGGGGTGCAATGGGCCCCTCACGTAAACACCTATAAATAAATAATATAGTATAAAATTCTGCTGTCACGGTGTTTGTATCCAAACTCCTCCGAAACTACTTGACCGATTTGGATGAAATTTTGAGGGGATATTCTGTAGGCCAGAGAATCGGCTAACATCTATTTCTCGTACCCGTAACCGATAAGGGTTGTCCACTGGTTGAGCAAAGAGCGAGCCGAAAAAAAAACACAGCTGAATTGTCTTTTCAAAACAGTTTTCAATCGTGTCAGCCTGAGACTGACTGCTCATTTTCTGACAGCTCGAAAAAAAAGAGAAAATGTTGCAAGCTCTGGTTTTTTTACAGTGAATCACGGATAGGTGGGACGAAGTTCACCGGGTCAGCTAGTAATAATATATATACCTATAAATAAATAATATAAATATATATATATAAAATGCTTTGTCCTCACTGACTGACTGACTGACTGACTGATATATCACAGCCATGGCCAAACCACATGTCTTTGAGACTTGAAGTTTTTTTTTTTTAAATCAGAAAAAAAATTTCCCCATTCGTATGGGTATTTTAATTTTCTAATTCCACCTGCAACCTATTTTAAAAAATAAAAAACATAAATTTAAATTGCATTAAATGCAAGCTCGCTAAGCAAGCATTGAAAACGATCTCAAAATTTTCCAATATTTACTGCTTAAATAATTTGTAAGAACAAACATTTTTTAATTACGATATTGTTAATTTAATACGAAATTTTAAGTGTGGATCTGCATCCGATCATAGCGGGCCCTGTAGTAATAATATAAACTAATGCAAATAATAACATGAATGATAATACGAATAATAATATAATTAATGTAAATAATATCGCTAAATAATAGTGTTCGGAGGGGGATGGCTTTAACCTGGAACACTCGATAAGTAAAACACGGTAGAACTTTCGGGGTATTACGCGACGTGCGTTTATTTTTGTAATTTGGGTAATCGTAAATTAGTGCTAACAAAGAAGAAGGCTTAATATTAGCTTGGGGAGAGCGGATTAGCAGCTCTATGCACGAAAGTGCAGTGGAAGAGGGAGAGAGAGAGCGAGTGTACGGGATCACACTGCCTCCGGAAAAAAACGTCCTTCTGGCGTGAACAAATAGATATAACAATAATTAATAGTAGCCGGAATATCTAGATATTCCCCCGCATTAGTTCTGTAGTATATTAATTAGATTAATGCAGCCACACACGATATTTATAAAACTGTCACCACTAACCCAAGCTCGATCCGTTAGCCTGGAAGGCTAACGCACACGAACACACACACACAAGCACACGCAGCGAAACCTACCACGAAAAAAGTAGGTCACATGACCTACGACAAGACGCGCAAAGTGGAGGAGAGAGCGAGAGAGCGCGAGATCACGTCACCGAAACCCACCCCGAAAATTGGCGCGCGCCAATGAGCGCGACAAAGAGGAACGATCGATCGCACGGTAAACTTCTGGAAGAAGTTGAAAAGAACTCCGCAAGAAGTTTCGCGAAGCGAAGCGGAGTAGTTTTAGTGAAGCGGCGAACCGAGACGGACGCGAGAACGTAGATCGGCGATCGAACAACCGTGTGTGCGTGCAAAACTTGAAAAACTTTGGATTTGAAAGGAGATACGGGCCGGCGAGTGCCACCGTAAGTGGAGTGAACATTTGCGAAGAATTGGGAACTGCAAGGAGTTTTGGCGATGTCTGGCCCAGGACCAGCGGAGGGGCAAAGCCATTTCGCGTGTGTGCGCGGGAGCGAGACGGGTGAGTGGTAGTGAAACCGTAACGATGTGTGTGTAGTGTAAAAAATCTTTGCGAGCCCTCGATGCGGTGGTCACCGAAGAGTGCGGTCAGACCGACTCTAAAATAAGCAAAAGGTTTTGATTAAAACTAACTAACACTGAGAGAAATTATACGAAACTTTGAAAACTCGGAAAATATATGAAATTATGAAATGATGGAAATTATGGAATTATAAAATAACGAGAATATACGAGAAATAAAAATAACCCAATATGCGAAATAAAACTAGCAAAGAAAATATAGAATTATACAATAACGGGAATATACTAGAAATAAAGAAATATCGAAATGTGCAAATCTAAAATCATGAAATTATAAAACCACGAGGTGGGGAAAATTTCGTAACGGCGAAATAAAAGCGAATGCACCGGGAGAAAAATATTTTGAGAAAAAGAACAAAATATAATAATAATGAAATGAAATTTAATAAGTTGTTTTTGTTACTAAAAAACTGGGGAAAATGGAAAAGTATGGCAATAAATAGCGGAAAATAATAAATAATAGTGAAACATATGCAAAAAAATGGAAAAAATATCTAAACATATGATAATTTAAATTAAATTATTGCGAAGAGCTACAGTCGTGCCATCCGGTTTGGCGGCCCTCCGGACCTTTGGGAAATTTTCAGATGAACACGAATTTAACTTGGCCGGGACAAACACAGTCGGCCGTGTGGGATTAGTAGGTCGGGTCGAAGGTCGTTTGACCCCGACTGGAGAGCGAATTCTCTAATATTTCTTCCCTTCCCTCTCGGCCCTCCGGCCCCAAACATGCATGACGGCTAACTCGGTGCTTTCCTCTGTTGCGCCCTAGCAACTTATTTTTTTTTCGTGTAACCAGGTGGCTGACAAACTCCACCTCACGTCATCCCACCGTCTCATCTTAGCCACATTGTCCCATATCTTTATCAATTTTCTGTAGAGAGACCCTGGCGGGACTCAGAGACTCAGTCCCAGCCTAGAAAACTACCTCACACCATTGACAATATCGTTTTGCATGTGATCATCCCCAATTACATAAAACAAAATCTGGATACAGTTTTCATCAATTTTAACGTTACTTAAAATTTGTACCGTACTGCATATCCCATTACTGCCTATGCATTTTAACATAACAATATTATTCAATCTTTTACCAGAAAATGTAGTAATTAGCTTTTCTTTCATCAGTCGGTCTCTTTGTCAGCATATTTAAAAACATTGCGGCTGGTGTTTCCTCTGTGTCAAAGCGTTGTATAAATATTTCCTTGAATTCGAGCCAGGTTATATCGGCGTAACACACTTGGGATAGCCATTGCGAAGCACTACCCTCCAATGCAGAACTTAAGGCCACTACCAACGCACTGCCTTTTAATTGATTTTCTTTCAAAATAATTTTGACTGTAGTACACCATGATGAAGCGATGGCGCCAGTCTTGTCTGGGTTATATTTTGGGAAGTTAAACCGATTTACTTTGCACTGAATCAGAAGTCGTTGTTTGTATGGCCCGCACTAGTTCGATTAAGTTTTTATTTTGTTCCAATATGGCACGCCATGGTCCATCTACTGATGAAGGTAGAGGACCAGATCCCACGTCTGATGTTGCATTAATCGGGTTCCATTAGAGCACAGCGCGTTTCGTTCTTCACAGCAATGACGATCGACCAAGTCTAACTGATCGTCCTCTAACTACTGCCTCTTTTTATAAGATTCCTTGAACCGCACTCGACGACGATGTCGCGCCGCATTTGTGGAAATTCTTGCACCACTGTGTAGTGTGGCGTGTGGGCGACGCGCCATCGTTGCCTTGCTCCAATGGTTCCTCGGAACGAAGGAACAGAGAGACGAGCAAATTCAAATACTAAGAATTTCGGCAAAACCTTTGAACCGAACGGACGTGTCTTGATCGAGCTCTCAGTCAACGCGATTGTTTTTGACATAACTACTTCTCACCAAATTGTGGTGATAAATACGATCGAGTGCATATTTGCTAATTTAAGAAAAATAAAAATAAACATAAACACCTTTCACCAGCCCTAGTTGAACTTATCAACAAAAGGTTTGACGAGCAGGCGGAGCACATTAGATACTCTGTAGTATACGCACATATTGAGTACACACTGTACGGACTATGACTCTTTGGCTTAGTCATTTTAATAACAAAAGTCCAAGCATAAGTGGCTGGACGTAATACGATCGCGCACCTAAAGTGTATGACCGATCAAGTGCAGTGTCAGCATAATAATGCATAACCAAATGTGCGCGTGTGACTCTCCCGCTTGGGCGCTGCCTTCAGCAACCAAGTACATAGATATATACATAAGACAGCCGCTCCGCTGCCGGGCTTACTGGCAGCGCAGTTGCGCGGCTTTAGCTGTAATATGCATTTTTTAATCAATAAAGATATATCAACGGGGACGGTCGTCCCCATAAAGAATTCGTTATACTTTATTACTTTATGGCGACCGTGACATCCGGATCTCCGAAGCTGAATTGAACTTGACATACAACATAAAATGCGAAAATAGCAAACGGTGAATTGCAAGCGGTAAAACGGTGTGGAGTGTGTGTGGTATGGCGGAATAGCGAGCAAACAACAAGAAGTGGAGAAGAAACGAAAAAACCGAATTAAAGGAAGAGCAATTTAATAAAAAGAGAAAAGAAACAAAAGGAAACTTCCGCCATGGCATTTTTAGTTGGTCAATCCCTCATCGCCGTCTCCGCCGGAACCACCCAGCTATAACACTCCTCATCCCGGCATTACTGGCCGAGAACATCCATGGCATTCTTAATTGGTCGATTCCTCATCGACACGACTCTGGCCATAGCCGTCTACACCGAGATTATCCAGCTATAACCATCACAGAGTCTCCTAATCCCGGCGGAAAACAGCCGCAAATACAGACGAGAAGAAAACCAGTGTGGGAGGCAAACCGCCCCCTGCGCCTACGGGGGAAAAAACCACTGTGAAGGACGACAAGCCTGTGCAGCCAGCACCGGTACCGCCCGGCGCGCCAAGTCGGGCTTCGGAAAAAGGACCGGCAGCGCTTCAAAGAGCGCGGATATAGCATATTTTATTTTATATACCTATGTATATTTAAGACAAACTTTGTAAGACCAAGCAGTTTTTAGCTGCGGGTTTAGAAACATTTTTTTGAAAGGCAGGTATCATTATTTTATGTATACTATAAATGAGGTAAATTAAATTAAAAAAAAAAAAAAAAAAAGCCATTAAGGCAGATATATATATAAATGAAAACAACATTTTTTTTGTAGAATGTAATTATGCTCGGTTTTATTAGGAAAATAAAATACATTTTAAACTACTGTTCGCGCCAAAAGGGCGCTTATTTTCCGGAGGCAGTGTGATCCCGTACACTCGCTCTCTCTCTCCCTCTTCCACTGCACTTTGGTGCATCGAGATCCTAGTCCGCTCTCCCCAAGTTAGTTTTAAGGTTCTTCTTGTCAGTACTAATTTACGATTAACCAAATAAAGACGCACGTCGCGTAACACCCCGAAAAAGTTATCTTCCGTGTTTTACTTATCGAGTGTGCAGGTCTAAGCCATCCCCCTCCGAACAACTACATATACGTACATATATAAAATCATCAAGCAAGTTAAAATCAAAAGCAAATGAATGAAAAAAAAATAATAATAATGATGATTTGATATCATAATGTTTTGTTTTGTTATTTAGCATACATGTAATTGTTTGCATACATGTGATTGGTTTTTTCTCTATTCTAACCCGTCCTATGACGTATTCATGATTCTTCGCGCTCCTTTCCACGTATGTGGATAACCCATTTCGTAATTTTTTTTTGTTGTTGTCAACTAGTATCACAAACCCAAAACTTAATGGGATTCTGGGCAGCTCTTCTCAAAATGGGGTCTTGGTGGAGCAGCGATAAGCCTGAAGTAAAAGAAGATAAGGCGAACGTTATAAATAACGTAAAAGTAATAGACCACACTGACGATATTCAATCTTTGTGGACACTATTATTCATAATCGCTATCATACTAATAATACAATTAGTATTCAATATTTATAGTTGGCATAACAAGATACTAAAGAAAAAGTATCTGAAAAGGGCAAACGACCTAGACAAGGTCTAGTTAAAACGCGCACTTAATCAATATAATTATATTAACAAGTGATGCACGATAAGATAAAAAATGGATAACGTAACCCTAACAAAGAACACGGGCGTTAAGAAAAAGACCAACAAACGAGGTGGTCAGAAAAATTTCCTAAATAAAAAATTGAGGGAATTAAATAAAGCAGTTTACAGGGACAACAATGTCCAACCATGGAACACTAACGTTGAACTTAAAAAACAGATAGACGAAATACATGAAAAGTTACGTCTCTATAAGAATAAGGAATATAATTATATTAATCCTGTGTGCAGAAAAGACTGCAAGGGCCCGCTTGACGAGCCGAAATGCGAGTATACTTGCCAAAAAGGGCATAATTAGAAACTCCGTCATTTTGGTATAGATTAATTAAACATTTGATAGATCGATTTAAGCTATTTAAAAAAAAAAAAAAAAGTTATATGGAACAAATAAAGTTATAATGATATATAAATAAAATATATTATATGTTCATTTAAAATATTTGATACGCATTTCTATATATATATAAATAGAGGATTTAAAGAAGAATAAGTATATACATGGATTGGCAAGAAATAAAAAGCAAACTTACCGAAATTAAAACAACTTTCGACAGATTATACAAGGGCTTGACTCGAAATAGAGAAGTGCAACAAGGCACTCTAAAAAACACACGCACAGATATTAGTGGGATTCTTTAATGAAGCACGCCAATTAATACATAAAGAAAGAGCAAGACTTACAAGAAGTCATTTAACACAGGCAGTTAAATTGCTTAACAAACTCCGAGAGAACTTGTTGAATGTCCGATCCAGACACAACTTGAATTTAACTATCCCTACGATATTAAACACACCTGTAGTAGCTGAAGTCGATGGGGAAATTGGAAGCTCAGAGGAATCTGAATCGGAAATTAAAGAAGAAGATCTTCACGACCTTTCAATTCCAGCGGTAATAACACTACCTGAATTGCTGGAGGAAGAAAGCTCCGATTCAAATAATTCAAGATTAACGGGACAAAAACACAAAATGACCGACTCTGCCGCAGCGTCAAGGGAATATGTGCGACAAATTTCGTCTACAATACCTGAGTTTGACGGCAAAAAGGTAAATCTAAATCGATTCCTCACGGCTCTCCGATTAACAAATCTGACAAAATCAGATAATGAGAATCTAGCAGTAGAGGTAATCAAGACAAAGATAATCGGTCCAGTATCATACAAGGTTGAAAATGAAACGACAATTATCGGTATAATAAATGTATTGAAGGCATCATTTAAAGGCGAATCGCCTGATGTCATTAAAGCTAAGCTGCTCAATACACAACAGCGTGGCAAAACTGCGACGCAATATACCACAGAAATCGAAAACCTACGTAGGTCGCTTGAGGCAGCCTACATAGACGATGGTTTAGATTATGGTAATGCAGACAAATTCGCTACCAAGGAAGCGATATCTGCAATGATAGAGAATTGTGAGCATGCAAGCTCAAAACAATACTGGAAGCAGGAAATTTCAACGCCATGAATAGTGTGATTGAAAAATATATACACTGCAGTACTGAAATGACCGGCAATTCGAATAGTTTTTTATTCTATAATAACAGAAGACACTATCGAGGAAATAATAACCGAGGAAGTTACCACAACAGAGGTAATGGCCGAGGAAATTATAACAACTATAATAACAATTATAGAAGCCGGGGTGGTTACCTTGAAGGAAACAGAGGACGCGGCGGTAACCATTACAATAATAGAGGTGGAGGTTACTCAAGGGGTAACCAATACCAAAATTATGGAAACAGCGTCCGAAATATTCAATCGGAAAACCAACATGCCCCCTTGAGCAACAGCCAACAGTAAAGCTGTATAAAATTAATCTCAATTTTTGCATTTTCATTCAAGTAAAGAATATGAGTACCAATTCACTGGTAACTCTTTTAGTAGATACAGGTGCAGAAATTTCTTTGCTTAAATGCAGAAATAATAATTTACATAATATAAATTCGCTGAATACAACTAGTATATCAGGCATAGGGCAAGGGGCAATTCAGTCCCTAGGCACTATAAATTTGGAAATATGTGCAAATGCAGCAATATAATATGAATTCCATATCGTACCTGACAATTTTCCTATACCAGGGGATGGTATAATTGGTTTGGATTTCATTAAAAAATACAATTGTATTTTAGAATTCAACGACCAAGAAGATTGGTTCACTTTGCGGCCCGAAAATTTCAGGAATATAAACATTCCTATAATACATTCACTAGATAATGAAATAGTTTTGCCAGCTAGATCGGAAGTTATTCGAAAGATTCAACTAATGTCTACTGACACACATGTTCTCATCCCCAACCAGGAATTGCAACCTGGCATTATGATAGCAAGTGCACTCGTAAGCACTCAGAACGCTTTGATTCGCATTATAAATACAACCAATAAAGACGCTATTGTTAACAGCGCAAACATAAAAAGCGAATCAGTAGATGACTATGATGTTTACAATGCAAATACAGACCATAGTGCACAAAGAACTTCAGAGGTATTAAAACTTCTCAAATTCCCGTCGTTATTTAAAAACGATTTAACAAAACTATGCACCGAGTATAGCGATATTTTTGGTCTCGAAACAGAAACCATATCAGCTATAACTTTTATAAACAAAAATTGAGATTAAATGACAAAACTCCAGTCTACATTAAAAACTATAGAATGCCAGAAAGTCAAAAGCCAGAAATTCAAAGGCAAGTTGACAAATTAATAAGAGACGGCATTGTCGAGCCGTCTATCTCAGAATATAATAGCCCACTTCTCTTGGTACCCAAGAAATCTCTGCCTAGTTCGGCGGAAAAGAGATGGCGATTAGTAGTTGACTATCGTCAAATCAACAAGAAACTGCTAGCAGACAAATTCCCCCTTCCAAGAATAGAAGATATTCTTGATCAATTAGGACGAGCAAAACATTTCTCGTGCCTAGACCTGATGTCAGGGTTTCATCAAATCGAATTAGATGAAAAATCAAGAAATATGACATCATTCTCAACTGCAACAGGTGCGTATCGCTACACGCGATTACCATTTGGGTTAAAAATAGCCCCTAATTCTTTCCAAATCCACTGCTGAAGATCGGCAGCGAGAAGGAGACGAACAGACCTTGAACTTATCTTTAGCGGCGGCACCACCAGAGCTGCTGGTGAAAAAAGGATTCCAGGACGATTTCCTTATCCGGCTCGAAGGACCATGTTTATGTAGGGGGGGTGGCGAGGATCCTCCGCTAAAGGATTTCAGCAGAAAAGTATTATATGTATATATCCCGCGAAGGAGAAGACTTAGAAAATATTCGGGGTCGAGAGTCGACACTGGCATGGAGCGCCCGTAGGATTTATTTCGCATTCATTTGGTGACTAAACTTAAACATAGAGCCGTGCTCCCGCCCGCTTTACTCCGCTAAAGCGAGAGCGGGAGATCGACAGCGGCCGACTGCGTTCGGATTTATCCCGAGCTCGGGGCGCGGGAGCATCAGAGGGGCGAGAGCGGATGCGCTTGGCCAGGGAGCGGCGGATGAGTGCAGTGGCCGAAGATGTAGAGAGGAGCATAGAGGGCGATCGATGCCAAGAAAGGTGCCGAGGAGCGGCGGAATAGTGCAGCGAAGCGGCCGGAGATTGCAGCGGAGCGGAGAGCGGGCGAGCGTCGGCACGCTCGACGAACTATGCGCGGAAGCCCGAAAGACGGGAGCGCAAGAGCGGCCGAGCTTTCGGAAGCTCGGTGCCAGAGGGGGTGCAATGGGCCCCTCACGTAAACACCTATAAATAAATAATATAATATAAAATTCTGCTGTCACGGTGTTTGTATCCAAACTCCTCCGAAACTACTTGACCGATTTGGATGAAATTTTGAGGGGATATTCTGTAGGCCAGAGAATCGGCTAACATCTATTTCTCGTACCCGTAACCGATAAGGGTTGTCCACTGGTTGAGCAAAGAGCGAGCCGAAAAAAAACACAGCTGAATTGTCTTTTCAAAACAGTTTTCAATCGTGTCAGCCTGAGACTGACTGCTCATTTTCTGACAGCTCGAAAAAAAAGAGAAAATGTTGCAAGCTCTGGTTTTTTTACAGTGAATCACGGATAGGTGGGACGAAGTTCACCGGGTCAGCTAGTAATAATATATATACCTATAAATAAATAATATAAATAATAATATAAATACTTATAAATAAATAATATAAATCTATATATATAAAATGCTTTGTCCTCACTGACTGACTGACTGACTGACTGATATATCACAGCCATGGCCAAACCACATGTCTTTGAGACTTGAAGTTTTTTTTTTTTAAATCAGAAAAAAAATTTCCCCATTCGTATGGGTATTTTAATTTTCTAATTCCACCTGCAACCTATTTTAAAAAATAAAAAACATAAATTTAAATTGCATTAAATGCAAGCTAGCTAAGCAAGCATTGAAAACGATCTCAAAATTTTCCAATATTTACTGCTTAAATAATTTGTAAGAACAAACATTTTTTAATTACGATATTGTTAATTTAATACGAAATTTTAAGTGTGGATCTGCATCCGATCATAGCGGGCCCTGTAGTAATAATATAAACTAATGCAAATAATAACATGAATGATAATACGAATAATAATATAATTAATGTAAATAATATCGCTAAATAATAGTGTTCGGAGGGGGATGGCTTTAACCTGGAACACTCGATAAGTAAAACACGGTAGAACTTTCGGGGTATTACGCGACGTGCGTTTATTTTTGTAATTTGGGTAATGGTAAATTAGTGCTAACAAAGAAGAAGGCTTAATACTAGCTTGGGGAGAGCGGATTAGCAGCTCTATGCACGAAAGTGCAGTGGAAGAGGGAGAGAGAGAGCGAGTGTACGGGATCACACTGCCTCCGGAAAAAAACGTCCTTCTGGCGTGAACAAATAGATATAACAATAATTAATAGTAGCCGGAATATCTAGATATTCCCCCGCATTAGTTCTGTAGTATATTAATTAGATTAATGCAGCCACACACGATATTTATAAAACTGTCACCACTAACCCAAGCTCGATCCGTTAGCCTGGAAGGCTAACGCACACGAACACACACACACAAGCACACGCAGCGAAACCTACCACGAAAAAGTAGGTCACATGACCTACGACAAGACGCGCAAAGTGGAGGAGAGAGCGAGAGAGCGCGAGATCACGTCACCGAAACCCACCCCGAAAATTGGCGCGCGCCAATGAGCGCGACAAAGAGGAAAGATCGATCGCACGGTAAACTTCTGGAAGAAGTTGAAAAGAACTCCGCAAGAAGTTTCGCGAAGCGAAGCGGAGTAGTTTTAGTGAAGCGGCGAACCGAGACGGACGCGAGAACGTAGATCGGCGATCGAACAACCGTGTGTGCGTGCAAAACTTGAAAAACTTTGGATTTGAAAGGAGATACGGGCCGGCGAGTGCCACCGTAAGTGGAGTGAACATTTGCGAAGAATTGGGAACTGCAAGGAGTTTTGGCGATGTCTGGCCCAGGACCAGCGGAGGGGCAAAGCCATTTCGCGTGTGTGCGCGGGAGCGAGACGGGTGAGTGGTAGTGAAACCGTAACGATGTGTGTGTAGTGTAAAAAATCTTTGCGAGCCCTCGATGCGGTGGTCACCGAAGAGTGCGGTCAGACCGACTCTAAAATAAGCAAAAGGTTTTGATTAAAACTAACTAACACTGAGAGAAATTATACGAAACTTTGAAAACTCGGAAAATATATGAAATTATGAAATGATGGAAATTATGGAATTATAAAATAACGAGAAATAGAAATAAAAATAACCCAATATGCGAAATAAAACTAGCAAAGAAAATATAGAATTATACAATAACGGGAATATACTAGAAATAAAGAAATATCGAAATGTGCAAATCTAAAATCATGAAATTATAAAACCACGAGGTGGGGAAAATTTCGTAACGGCGAAATAAAAGCGAATGCACCGGGAGAAAAATATTTTGAGAAAAAGAACAAAATATAATAATAATGAAATGAAATTTAATAAGTTGTTTTTGTTACTAAAAAACTGGGGAAAATGGAAAAGTATGGCAATAAATAGCGGAAAATAATAAATAATAGTGAAACATATGCAAAAAAATGGAAAAAATATCTAAACATATGATAATTTAAATTAAATTATTGCGAAGAGCTACAGTCGTGCCAGCCGGTTTGGCGGCCCTCCGGACCTTTGGGAAATTTTCAGATGAACACGAATTTAACTTGGCCGGGACAAACACAGTCGGCCGTGTGGGATTAGTAGGTCGGGTCGAAGGTCGTTTGACCCCGACTGGAGAGCGAATTCTCTAATATTTCTTCCCTTCCCTCTCGGCCCTCCGGCCCCAAACATGCATGACGGCTAATTCGGTGCTTTCCTCTGTTGCGCCCTAGCAACTTATTTTTTTTCGTGTAACCAGTGCACACTGGTTTTTTATGTGTTTTTTTTTGGCAGAAAGTCAAAAAAAATTTTTAACGGAATAAAAAAATTTATGGTTTCTGCTCAATACACAACAGCGTGGCAAAACTGCGACGCAATATACCACAGAAATCGCTTGAGGCAGCCTACATAGACGATGGTTTAGATTATGGTAATGCAGACAAATTCGCTACCAAGGAAGCGATATCTGCAATGATAAAGAATTGTGAGCATGGCAAGCTCAAAACAATACTGGAAGCAGGAAATTTCAACGCCATGAATAGTGTGATTGAAAAATATATACACTGCAGTACTGAAATGACCGGCAATTCGAATAGTGTTTTATTCTATAATAACAGAAGACACTATCGAGGAAATAATAACCGAGGAAGTTACCACAACAGAGGTAATGGCCGAGGAAATTATAACAACTATAATAACAATTATAGAAGCCGGGGTGGTTACCGTGAAGGAAACAGAGGACGCGGCGGTAACCATTACAATAATAGAGGTGGAGGTTACTCAAGGGGTAACCAATACCAAAATTATGGAAACAGCGTCCGAAATATTCAATCGGAAAACCAACATGCCCCCTTGAGCAACAGCCAACAGTAAAGCTGTATAAAATTAATCTCAATTTTTGCATTTTCATTCAAGTAAAGAATATGAGTACCAATTCACTGGTAACTCTTTTAGTAGATACAGGTGCAGAAATTTCTTTGCTTAAATGCAGAAATAATAATTTACATAATATAAATTCGCTGAATACAACTAGTATATCAGGCATAGGGCAAGGGGCAATTCAGTCCCTAGGTACTATAAATTTGGAAATATGTGCTGCAAATGCAGCAATATAATATGAATTCCATATCGTACCTGACAATTTTCCTATACCAGGGGATGGTATAATTGGTTTGGATTTCATTAAAAAATACAATTGTATTTTAGAATTCAACGACCAAGAAGATTGGTTCACTTTGCGGCCCGAATATTTCCGGAATATAAACATTCCTATAATACATTCACTAGATAATGAAATAGTTTTGCCAGCTAGATCGGAAGTTATTCGAAAGATTCAACTAATGTCTACTGACACACATGTTCTCATCCCCAACCAGGAATTGCAACCTGGCATTATGATAGCAAGTGCACTCGTAAGCACTCAGAACGCTTTGATTCGCATTATAAATACAACCAATAAAGACGCTATTGTTAACAGCGCAAACATAAAAAGCGAATCAGTAGATGACTATGATGTTTACAATGCAAATACAGACCATAGTGCACAAAGAACTTCAGAGGTATTAAAACTTCTCAAATTCCCGTCGTTATTTAAAAACGATTTAACAAAACTATGCACCGAGTATAGCGATATTTTTGGTCTCGAAACAGAAACCATATCAGCTATAACTTTTATAAACAAAAATTGAGATTAAATGACAAAACTCCAGTCTACATTAAAAACTATAGAATGCCAGAAAGTCAAAAGCCAGAAATTCAAAGGCAAGTTGACAAATTAATAAGAGACGGCATTGTCGAGCCGTCTATCTCAGAATATAATAGCCCACTTCTCTTGGTACCCAAGAAATCTCTGCCTAATTCGGCGGAAAAGAGATGGCGATTTGTAGTTGACTATCGTCAAATCAACAAGAAACTGCTAGCAGACAAATTCCCCCCTCCAAGAATAGAAGATATTCTTGATCAATTAGGACGAGCAAAACATTTCTCGTGCCTAGACCTGATGTCAGGGTTTCATCAAATCGAATTAGATGAAAAATCAAGAAATATGACATCATTCTCAACTGCAACAGGTGCGTATCGCTACACGCGATTACCATTTGGGTTAAAAATAGCCCCTAATTCTTTCCAAATCCACTGCTGAAGATCGGCAGCGAGAAGGAGACGAACAGACCTTGAACTTATCTTTAGCGGCGGCACCACCAGAGCTGCTGGTGAAAAAAGGATTCCAGGACGATTTCCTTATCCGGCTCGAAGGACCATGTTTATGTAGGGGGGGTGGCGAGGATCCTCCGCTAAAGGATTTCAGCAGAAAAGTATTATATGTATATATCCCGCGAAGGAGAAGACTTAGAAAATATTCGGGGGTCGAGAGTCGACACTGGCATGGAGCGCCCGTAGGATTTATTTCGCATTCATTTGGTGACTAAACTTAAACATAGAGCCGTGCTCCCGCCCGCTTTACTCCGCTAAAGCGAGAGCGGGAGATCGACAGCGGCCGACTGCGTTCGGATTTATCCCGAGCTCGGGGCGCGGGAGCATCAGAGGGGCGAGAGCGGATGCGCTTGGCCAGGGAGCGGCGGATGAGTGCAGTGGCCGAAGATGTAGAGAGGAGCATAGAGGGCGATCGATGCCAAGAAAGGTGCCGAGGAGCGGCGGAATAGTGCAGCGAAGCGGCCGGAGATTGCAGCGGAGCGGAGAGCGGGCGAGCGTCGGCACGCTCGACGAACTATGCGCGGAAGCCCGAAAGACGGGAGCGCAAGAGCGGCCGAGCTTTCGGAAGCTCGGTGCCAGAGGGGGTGCAATGGGCCCCTCACGTAAACACCTATAAATAAATAATATAATATAAAATTCTGCTGTCACGGTGTTTGTATCCAAACTCCTCCGAAACTACTTGACCGATTTGGATGAAATTTTGAGGGGATATTCTGTAGGCCAGAGAATCGGCTAACATCTATTTCTCGTACCCGTAACCGATAAGGGTTGTCCACTGGTTGAGCAAAGAGCGAGCCGAAAAAAAACACAGCTGAATTGTCTTTTCAAAACAGTTTTCAATCGTGTCAGCCTGAGACTGACTGCTCATTTTCTGACAGCTCGAAAAAAAAGAGAAAATGTTGCAAGCTCTGGTTTTTTTACAGTGAATCACGGATAGGTGGGACGAAGTTCACCGGGTCAGCTAGTAATAATATATATACCTATAAATAAATAATATAAATAATAATATAAATACTTATAAATAAATAATATAAATCTATATATATAAAATGCTTTGTCCTCACTGACTGACTGACTGACTGACTGATATATCACAGCCATGGCCAAACCACATGTCTTTGAGACTTGAAGTTTTTTTTTTTTAAATCAGAAAAAAAATTTCCCCATTCGTATGGGTATTTTAATTTTCTAATTCCACCTGCAACCTATTTTAAAAAATAAAAAACATAAATTTAAATTGCATTAAATGCAAGCTCGCTAAGCAAGCATTGAAAACGATCTCAAAATTTTCCAATATTTGTAAGAACAAACATTTTTTAATTACGATATTGTTAATTTAATACGAAATTTTAAGTGTGGATCTGCATCCGATCATAGCGGGCCCTGTAGTAATAATATAAACTAATGCAAATAATAACATGAATGATAATACGAATAATAATATAATTAATGTAAATAATATCGCTAAATAATAGTGTTCGGAGGGGGATGGCTTTAACCTGGAACACTCGATAAGTAAAACACGGTAGAACTTTCGGGGTATTACGCGACGTGCGTTTATTTTTGTAATTTGGGTAATCGTAAATTAGTGCTAACAAAGAAGAAGGCTTAATACTAGATTGGGGAGAGCGGATTAGCAGCTCTATGCACGAAAGTGCAGTGGAAGAGGGAGAGAGAGAGCGAGTGTACGGGATCACACTGCCTCCGGAAAAAAACGTCCTTCTGGCGTGAACAAATAGATATAACAATAATTAATAGTAGCCGGAATATCTAGATATTCCCCCGCATTAGTTCTGTAGTATATTAATTAGATTAATGCAGCCACACACGATATTTATAAAACTGTCACCACTAACCCAAGCTCGATCCGTTAGCCTGGAAGGCTAACGCACACGAACACACACACACAAGCACACGCAGCGAAACCTACCACGAAAAAGTAGGTCACATGACCTACGACAAGACGCGCAAAGTGGAGGAGAGAGCGAGAGAGCGCGAGATCACGTCACCGAAACCCACCCCGAAAATTGGCGCGCGCCAATGAGCGCGACAAAGAGGAACGATCGATCGCACGGTAAACTTCTGGAAGAAGTTGAAAAGAACTCCGCAAGAAGTTTCGCGAAGCGAAGCGGAGTAGTTTTAGTGAAGCGGCGAACCGAGACGGACGCGAGAACGTAGATCGGCGATCGAACAACCGTGTGTGCGTGCAAAACTTGAAAAACTTTGGATTTGAAAGGAGATACGGGCCGGCGAGTGCCACCGTAAGTGGAGTGAACATTTGCGAAGAATTGGGAACTGCAAGGAGTTTTGGCGATGTCTGGCCCAGGACCAGCGGAGGGGCAAAGCCATTTCGCGTGTGTGCGCGGGAGCGAGACGGGTGAGTGGTAGTGAAACCGTAACGATGTGTGTGTAGTGTAAAAAATCTTTGCGAGCCCTCGATGCGGTGGTCACCGAAGAGTGCGGTCAGACCGACTCTAAAATAAGCAAAAGGTTTTGATTAAAACTAACTAACACTGAGAGAAATTATACGAAACTTTGAAAACTCGGAAAATATATGAAATTATGAAATTATGGAAATTATGGAATTATAAAATAACGAGAATATACTAGAAATAAAAATAACCCAATATGCGAAATAAAACTAGCAAAGAAAATATATAATTATACAATAACGGGAATATACTAGAAATAAAGAAATATCGAAATGTGCAAATCTAAAATCATGAAATTATAAAACCACGAGGTGGGGAAAATTTCGTAACGGCGAAATAAAAGCGAATGCACCGGGAGAAAAATATTTTGAGAAAAAGAACAAAATATAATAATAATGAAATGAAATTTAATAAGTTGTTTTTGTTACTAAAAGTCAAAAAAAATTTTTAACGGAATAAAAAAATTTATGGTTTCTGCTCAATACACAACAGCGTGGCAAAACTGCGACGCAATATACCACAGAAATCGAAAACCTACGTAGGTCGCTTGAGGCAGCCTACATAGACGATGGTTTAGATTACACTATCGAGGAAATAATAACCGAGGAAGTTACCACAACAGAGGTAATGGCCGAGGAAATTATAACAACTATAATAACAATTATAGAAGCCGGGGTGGTTACCGTGAAGGAAACAGAGGACGCGGCGGTAACCATTACAATAATAGAGGTGGAGGTTACTCAAGGGGTAACCAATACCAAAATTATGGAAACAGCGTCCGAAATATTCAATCGGAAAACCAACATGCCCCCTTGAGCAACAGCCAACATTAAAGCTGTATAAAATTAATCTCAATTTTTGCATTTTCATTCAAGTAAAGAATATGAGTACCAATTCACTGGTAACTCTTTTAGTAGATACAGGTGCAGAAATTTCTTTGCTTAAATGCAGAAATAATAATTTACATAATATAAATTCGCTGAATACAACTAGTATATCAGGCATAGGGCAAGGGGCAATTCAGTCCCTAGGTACTATAAATTTGGAAATATGTGCTGCAAATGCAGCAATATAATATGAATTCCATATCGTACCTGAAAATTTTCCTATACCAGGGGATGGTATAATTGGTTTGGATTTCATTAAAAAATACAATTGTATTTTAGAATTCAACGACCAAGAAGATTGGTTCACTTTGCGGCCCGAAAATTTCAGGAATATAAACATTCCTATAATACATTCACTAGATAATGAAATAGTTTTGCCAGCTAGATCGGAAGTTATTCGAAAGATTCAACTAATGTCTACTGACACACATGTTCTCATCCCCAACCAGGAATTGCAACCTGGCATTATGATAGCAAGTGCACTCGTAAGCACTCAGAACGCTTTGATTCGCATTATAAATACAACCAATAAAGACGCTATTGTTAACAGCGCAAACATAAAAAGCGAATCAGTAGATGACTATGATGTTTACAATGCAAATACAGACCATAGTGCACAAAGAACTTCAGAGGTATTAAAACTTCTCAAATTCCCGTCGTTATTTAAAAACGATTTAACAAAACTATGCACCGAGTATAGCGATATTTTTGGTCTCGAAACAGAAACCATATCAGCTATAACTTTTATAAACAAAAATTGAGATTAAATGACAAAACTCCAGTCTACATTAAAAACTATAGAATGCCAGAAAGTCAAAAGCCAGAAATTCAAAGGCAAGTTGACAAATTAATAAGAGACGGCATTGTCGAGCCGTCTATCTCAGAATATAATAGCCCACTTCTCTTGGTACCCAAGAAATCTCTGCCTAATTCGGCGGAAAAGAGATGGCGATTTGTAGTTGACTATCGTCAAATCAACAAGAAACTGCTAGCAGACAAATTCCCCCTTCCAAGAATAGAAGATATTCTTGATCAATTAGGACGAGCAAAACATTTCTCGTGCCTAGACCTGATGTCAGGGTTTCATCAAATCGAATTAGATGAAAAATCAAGAAATATGACATCATTCTCAACTGCAACAGGTGCGTATCGCTACACGCGATTACCATTTGGGTTAAAAATAGCCCCTAATTCTTTCCAAATCCACTGCTGAAGATCGGCAGCGAGAAGGAGACGAACAGACCTTGAACTTATCTTTAGCGGCGGCACCACCAGAGCTGCTGGTGAAAAAAGGATTCCAGGACGATTTCCTTATCCGGCTCGAAGGACCATGTTTATGTAGGGGGTGGCGAGGATCCTCCGCTAAAGGATTTCAGCAGAAAAGTATTATATGTATATATCCCGCGAAGGAGAAGACTTAGAAAATATTCGGGGGTCGAGAGTCGACACTGGCATGGAGCGCCCGTAGGATTTATTTCGCATTCATTTGGTGACTAAACTTAAACATAGAGCCGTGCTCCCGCCCGCTTTACTCCGCTAAAGCGAGAGCGGGAGATCGACAGCGGCCGACTGCGTTCGGATTTATCCCGAGCTCGGGGCGCGGGAGCATCAGAGGGGCGAGAGCGGATGCGCTTGGCCAGGGAGCGGCGGATAAGTGCAGTGGCCGAAGATGTAGAGAGGAGCATAGAGGGCGATCGATGCCAAGAAAGGTGCCGAGGAGCGGCGGAATAGTGCAGCGAAGCGGCCGGAGATTGCAGCGGAGCGGAGAGCGGGCGAGCGTCGGCACGCTCGACGAACTATGCGCGGAAGCCCGAAAGACGGGAGCGCAAGAGCGGCCGAGCTTTCGGAAGCTCGGTGCCAGAGGGGGTGCAATGGGCCCCTCACGTAAACACCTATAAATAAATAATATAATATAAAATTCTGCTGTCACGGTGTTTGTATCCAAACTCCTCCGAAACTACTTGACCGATTTGGATGAAATTTTGAGGGGATATTCTGTAGGCCAGAATCGGCTAACATCTATTTCTCGTACCCGTAACCGATAAGGGTTGTCCACTGGTTGAGCAAAGAGCGAGCCGAAAAAAAAACACAGCTGAATTGTCTTTTCAAAACAGTTTTCAATCGTGTCAGCCTGAGACTGACTGCTCATTTTCTGACAGCTCGAAAAAAAAGAGAAAATGTTGCAAGCTCTGGTTTTTTTACAGTGAATCACGGATAGGTGGGACGAAGTTCACCGGGTCAGCTAGTAATAATATATATACCTATAAATAAATAATATAAATAATAATATAAATACTTATAAATAAATAATATAAATCTATATATATAAAATGCTTTGTCCTCACTGACTGACTGACTGACTGACTGAAATATCACAGCCATGGCCAAACCACATGTCTTTGAGACTTGAAGTTTTTTTTTATTAAATCAGAAAAAAAATTTCCCCATTCGTATGGGTATTTTAATTTTCTAATTCCACCTGCAACCTATTTTAAAAAAATAAAAAACATAAATTTAAATTGCATTAAATGCAAGCTCGCTAAGCAAGCATTGAAAACGATCTCAAAATTTTCCAATATTTGTAAGAACAAACATTTTTTAATTACGATATTGTTAATTTAATACGAAATTTTAAGTGTGGATCTGCATCCGATCATAGCGGGCCCTGTAGTAATAATATAAACTAATGCAAATAATAACATGAATGATAATACGAATAATAATATAATTAATGTAAATAATATCGCTAAATAATAGTGTTCGGAGGGGGATGGCTTTAACCTGGAACACTCGATAAGTAAAACACGGTAGAACTTTCGGGGTATTACGCGACGTGCGTTTATTTTTGTAATTTGGGTAATCGTAAATTAGTGCTAACAAAGAAGAAGGCTTAATACTAGCTTGGGGAGAGCGGATTAGCAGCTCTATGCACGAAAGTGCAGTGGAAGAGGGAGAGAGAGAGCGAGTGTACGGGATCACACTGCCTCCGGAAAAAAACGTCCTTCTGGCGTGAACAAATAGATATAACAATAATTAATAGTAGCCGGAATATCTAGATATTCCCCCGCATTAGTTCTGTAGTATATTAATTAGATTAATGCAGCCACACACGATATTTATAAAACTGTCACCACTAACCCAAGCTCGATCCGTTAGCCTGGAAGGCTAACGCACACGAACACACACACACAAGCACACGCAGCGAAACCTACCACGAAAAAGTAGGTCACATGACCTACGACAAGACGCGCAAAGTGGAGGAGAGAGCGAGAGAGCGCGAGATCACGTCACCGAAACCCACCCCGAAAATTGGCGCGCGCCAATGAGCGCGACAAAGAGGAACGATCGATCGCACGGTAAACTTCTGGAAGAAGTTGAAAAGAACTCCGCAAGAAGTTTCGCGAAGCGAAGCGGAGTAGTTTTAGTGAAGCGGCGAACCGAGACGGACGCGAGAACGTAGATCGGCGATCGAACAACCGTGTGTGCGTGCAAAACTTGAAAAACTTTGGATTTGAAAGGAGATACGGGCCGGCGAGTGCCACCGTAAGTGGAGTGAACATTTGCGAAGAATTGGGAACTGCAAGGAGTTTTGGCGATGTCTGGCCCAGGACCAGCGGAGGGGCAAAGCCATTTCGCGTGTGTGCGCGGGAGCGAGACGGGTGAGTGGTAGTGAAACCGTAACGATGTGTGTGTAGTGTAAAAAATCTTTGCGAGCCCTCGATGCGGTGGTCACCGAAGAGTGCGGTCAGACCGACTCTAAAATAAGCAAAAGGTTTTGATTAAAACTAACTAACACTGAGAGAAATTATACGAAACTTTGAAAACTCGGAAAATATATGAAATTATGAAATGATGGAAATTATGGAATTATAAAATAACGAGAATATACTAGAAATAAAAATAACCCAATATGCGAAATAAAACTAGCAAAGAAAATATATAATTATACAATAACGGGAATATACTAGAAATAAAGAAATATCGAAATGTGCAAATCTAAAATCATGAAATTATAAAACCACGAGGTGGGGAAAATTTCGTAACGGCGAAATAAAAGCGAATGCACCGGGAGAAAAATATTTTGAGAAAAAGAACAAAATATAATAATAATGAAATGAAATTTAATAAGTTGTTTTTGTTACTAAAAGTCAAAAAAAATTTTTAACGGAATAAAAAAATTTATGGTTTCTGCTCAATACACAACAGCGTGGCAAAACTGCGACGCAATATACCACAGAAATCGAAAACCTACGTAGGTCGCTTGAGGCAGCCTACATAGACGATGGTTTAGATTACACTATCGAGGAAATAATAACCGAGGAAGTTACCACAACAGAGGTAATGGCCGAGGAAATTATAACAACTATAATAACAATTATAGAAGCCGGGGTGGTTACCGTGAAGGAAACAGAGGACGCGGCGGTAACCATTACAATAATAGAGGTGGAGGTTACTCAAGGGGTAACCAATACCAAAATTATGGAAACAGCGTCCGAAATATTCAATCGGAAAACCAACATGCCCCCTTGAGCAACAGCCAACATTAAAGCTGTATAAAATTAATCTCAATTTTTGCATTTTCATTCAAGTAAAGAATATGAGTACCAATTCACTGGTAACTCTTTTAGTAGATACAGGTGCAGAAATTTCTTTGCTTAAATGCAGAAATAATAATTTACATAATATAAATTCGCTGAATACAACTAGTATATCAGGCATAGGGCAAGGGGCAATTCAGTCCCTAGGTACTATAAATTTGGAAATATGTGCTGCAAATGCAGCAATATAATATGAATTCCATATCGTACCTGAAAATTTTCCTATACCAGGGGATGGTATAATTGGTTTGGATTTCATTAAAAAATACAATTGTATTTTAGAATTCAACGACCAAGAAGACTGGTTCACTTTGCGGCCCGAAAATTTCAGGAATATAAACATTCCTATAATACATTCACTAGATAATGAAATAGTTTTGCCAGCTAGATCGGAAGTTATTCGAAAGATTCAACTAATGTCTACTGACACACATGTTCTCATCCCCAACCAGGAATTGCAACCTGGCATTATGATAGCAAGTGCACTCGTAAGCACTCAGAACGCTTTGATTCGCATTATAAATACAACCAATAAAGACGCTATTGTTAACAGCGCAAACATAAAAAGCGAATCAGTAGATGACTATGATGTTTACAATGCAAATACAGACCATAGTGCACAAAGAACTTCAGAGGTATTAAAACTTCTCAAATTCCCGTCGTTATTTAAAAACGATTTAACAAAACTATGCACCGAGTATAGCGATATTTTTGGTCTCGAAACAGAAACCATATCAGCTATAACTTTTATAAACAAAAATTGAGATTAAATGACAAAACTCCAGTCTACATTAAAAACTATAGAATGCCAGAAAGTCAAAAGCCAGAAATTCAAAGGCAAGTTGACAAATTAATAAGAGACGGCATTGTCGAGCCGTCTATCTCAGAATATAATAGCCCACTTCTCTTGGTACCCAAGAAATCTCTGCCTAATTCGGCGGAAAAGAGATGGCGATTTGTAGTTGACTATCGTCAAATCAACAAGAAACTGCTAGCAGACAAATTCCCCCTTCCAAGAATAGAAGATATTCTTGATCAATTAGGACGAGCAAAACATTTCTCGTGCCTAGACCTGATGTCAGGGTTTCATCAAATCGAATTAGATGAAAAATCAAGAAATATGACATCATTCTCAACTGCAACAGGTGCGTATCGCTACACGCGATTACCATTTGGGTTAAAAATAGCCCCTAATTCTTTCCAAATCCACTGCTGAAGATCGGCAGCGAGAAGGAGACGAACAGACCTTGAACTTATCTTTAGCGGCGGCACCACCAGAGCTGCTGGTGAAAAAAGGATTCCAGGACGATTTCCTTATCCGGCTCGAAGGACCATGTTTATGTAGGGGGGGTGGCGAGGATCCTCCGCTAAAGGATTTCAGCAGAAAAGTATTATATGTATATATCCCGCGAAGGAGAAGACTTAGAAAATATTGGGGGTCGAGAGTCGACACTGGCATGGAGCGCCCGTAGGATTTATTTCGCATTCATTTGGTGACTAAACTTAAACATAGAGCCGTGCTCCCGCCCGCTTTACTCCGCTAAAGCGAGAGCGGAGATCGACAGCGGCCGACTGCGTTCGGATTTATCCCGAGCTCGGGGCGCGGGAGCATCAGAGGGGCGAGAGCGGATGCGCTTGGCCAGGGAGCGGCGGATGAGTGCAGTGGCCGAAGATGTAGAGAGGAGCATAGAGGGCGATCGATGCCAAGAAAGGTGCCGAGGAGCGGCGGAATAGTGCAGCGAAGCGGCCGGAGATTGCAGCGGAGCGGAGAGCGGGCGAGCGTCGGCACGCTCGACGAACTATGCGCGGAAGCCCGAAAGACGGGAGCGCAAGAGCGGCCGAGCTTTCGGAAGCTCGGTGCCAGAGGGGTGCAATGGGCCCCTCACATAAACACCTATAAATAAATAATATAATATAAAATTCTGCTGTCACGGTGTTTGTATCCAAACTCCTCCGAAACTACTTGACCGATTTGGATGAAATTTTGAGGGGATATTCTGTAGGCCAGAATCGGCTAACATCTATTTCTCGTACCCGTAACCGATAAGGGTTGTCCACTGGTTGAGCAAAGAGCGAGCCGAAAAAAAAACACAGCTGAATTGTCTTTTCAAAACAGTTTTCAATCGTGTCAGCCTGAGACTGACTGCTCATTTTCTGACAGCTCGAAAAAAAAGAGAAAATGTTGCAAGCTCTGGTTTTTTTACAGTGAATCACGGATAGGTGGGACGAAGTTCACCGGGTCAGCTAGTAATAATATATATACCTATAAATAAATAATATAAATAATAATATAAATACTTATAAATAAATAATATAAATCTATATATATAAAATGCTTTGTCCTCACTGACTGACTGACTGACTGACTGATATATCACAGCCATGGCCAAACCACATGTCTTTGAGACTTGAAGTTTTTTTTTTAAATCAGAAAAAAAATTTCCCCATTCGTATGGGTATTTTAATTTTCTAATTCCACCTGCAACCTATTTTAAAAAATAAAAAACATAAATTTAAATTGCATTAAATGCAAGCTCGCTAAGCAAGCATTGAAAACGATCTCAAAATTTTCCAATATTTACTGCTTAAATAATTTGTAAGAACAAACATTTTTTAATTACGATATTGTTAATTTAATACGAAATTTTAAGTGTGGATCTGCATCCGATCATAGCGGGCCCTGTAGTAATAATATAAACTAATGCAAATAATAACATGAATGATAATACGAATAATAATATAATTAATGTAAATAATATCGCTAAATAATAGTGTTCGGAGGGGGATGGCTTTAACCTGGAACACTCGATAAGTAAAACACGGTAGAACTTTCGGGGTATTACGCGACGTGCGTTTATTTTTGTAATTTGGGTAATCGTAAATTAGTGCTAACAAAGAAGAAGGCTTAATACTAGCTTGGGGAGAGCGGATTAGCAGCTCTATGCACGAAAGTGCAGTGGAAGAGGGAGAGAGAGAGCGAGTGTACGGGATCACACTGCCTCCGGAAAAAAACGTCCTTCTGGCGTGAACAAATAGATATAACAATAATTAATAGTAGCCGGAATATCTAGATATTCCCCCGCATTAGTTCTGTAGTATATTAATTAGATTAATGCAGCCACACACGATATTTATAAAACTGTCACCACTAACCCAAGCTCGATCCGTTAGCCTGGAAGGCTAACGCACACGAACACACACACACAAGCACACGCAGCGAAACCTACCACGAAAAAGTAGGTCACATGACCTACGACAAGACGCGCAAAGTGGAGGAGAGAGCGAGAGACGCGAGATCACGTCACCGAAACCCACCCCGAAAATTGGCGCGCGCCAATGAGCGCGACAAAGAGGAACGATCGATCGCACGGTAAACTTCTGGAAGAAGTTGAAAAGAACTCCGCAAGAAGTTTCGCGAAGCGAAGCGGAGTAGTTTTAGTGAAGCGGCGAACCGAGACGGACGCGAGAACGTAGATCGGCGATCGAACAACCGTGTGTGCGTGCAAAACTTGAAAAACTTTGGATTTGAAAGGAGATACGGGCCGGCGAGTGCCACCGTAAGTGGAGTGAACATTTGCGAAGAATTGGGAACTGCAAGGAGTTTTGGCGATGTCTGGCCCAGGACCAGCGGAGGGGCAAAGCCATTTCGCGTGTGTGCGCGGGAGCGAGACGGGTGAGTGGTAGTGAAACCGTAACGATGTGTGTGTAGTGTAAAAAAATCTTTGCGAGCCCTCGATGCGGTGGTCACCGAAGAGTGCGGTCAGACCGACTCTAAAATAAGCAAAAGGTTTTGATTAAAACTAACTAACACTGAGAGAAATTATACGAAACTTTGAAAACTCGGAAAATATATGAAATTATGAAATTATGGAAATTATGGAATTATAAAATAACGAGAATATACTAGAATTAAAAATAACCCAATATGCGAAATAAAACTAGCAAAGAAAATATAGAATTATACAATAACGGGAATATACTAGAAATAAAGAAATATCGAAATGTGCAAATCTAAAATCATGAAATTATAAAACCACGAGGTGGGGAAAATTTCGTAACGGCGAAATAAAAGCGAATGCACCGGGAGAAAAATATTTTGAGAAAAAGAACAAAATATAATAATAATGAAATGAAATTTAATAAGTTGTTTTTGTTACTAAAAAACTGGGGAAAATGGAAAAGTATGGCAATAAATAGCGGAAAATAATAAATAATAGTGAAACATATGCAAAAAAATGGAAAAAATATCTAAACATATGATAATTTAAATTAAATTATTGCGAAGAGCTACAGTCGTGCCAGCCGGTTTGGCGGCCCTCCGGACCTTTGGGAAATTTTCAGATGAACACGAATTTAACTTGGCCGGGACAAACACAGTCGGCCGTGTGGGATTAGTAGGTCGGGTCGAAGGTCGTTTGACCCCGACTGGAGAGCGAATTCTCTAATATTTCCTTTTTGTTCCTTTTTGAAAAAATTACGTTTTTGTAGATGAATACATGCAGAGCTGCTAGATAATTGGAGCAACAATAGTCGCTCTGAGGATGCAGTTAGGCAGCATATATTTAAAAAAAATTTGTCAGAATAATTTAAATGAATGTTGTATTTCATTGGTAAATAAAAAAAATAAAAAATAAAAAAAAAATTGTTTTCTTTGGTAATGTAGGCAGGTAGGCAGGTAAGTACGTAAGGCAACTATATGAAAGTTGACTAAATCACTTGAAACTTTGTGAATCATCTTGGGGGAAGTAAAGAGTAACACAAACCAAATTTGGTGAAGATAGGTCATCATTTCGAATTTCTGCCAAAAAAAGGCAAGAAAAAACCACTGTGCAGTGTGAGGGGCCGATTGGCCCTCACAAATAAATAATACAACTAAATAATATAATTAAAACACATATAAATAATAATATAAATAAATATAAATAGTAATACAAATAAATAGTAAATACGAATTAAATAAATAATAATATAATATTAATATAATATAAACATATAATTAAATAATAATAGGATAAGAAATAATAGCAGATATGTATATACATATTCCCCGGTACTAGTTTTGTAAGCGATAGGTAGTAATTAGATTAAGGCGACGGCGGCCACACGCGATAGTTTTAAAACTGCCATCACCAACCCAAGCTCGACCCGTTAGCCTGGAAGGTTACCGTACACACCGACACACGCACACCAACAACCACAGCAAAACTCACCATGATCACGCCACCCGAAAATAGGTAAGCGCCCATGAGAGCGAGAGAGAGGGAGCGACCGATCGTACGGTAAACTCCTGGAAGAAGGCAAAAAAGAACTCCGCAAGAAATTTCGCGAAGCGAAGCGGAGGGGAGTTCGAGATAAGCAGTGAATCGAGACGGACGTAAAACGTAGATCGGCGATCGAGTGAAAACCCCGTGTGCGGGTAAAACCTGCAAAACTTTGGATTTTCGGAAAGCAGGAGATACGGGCCGGCGACTGCCACCGTAAATGGGATTTGGACAATAGGATTTGGAGCAAGAGGAGGATTTGGCAATGCCTGGCCCAGGACCAGCGGCGGGGCAGAGCCATTCCACACGTGGAACCAACGTGTGTGCGAGCGAGCGAGATGGGTGAGTGGCAGACAGTGAACCGCAACGAGGTGGCTAGAAAGTGCGTGTGTTCTTAAAATCTTTGCGAGCCCTCGATGCGGTGGTCACTAGAGAGTGCGGCCAGACCGACTCTAGAAAATGCATGTTCTTGACCTAACCTAGAAAACACTGCGAGAAATTATGCGAGACTCGGAAATTTTTATGAAATATGAAAACATAGAACACATGGTAATAAAATAGTAAACGGAAAATATGATCTTAGAAATTATAAAATAATGTCAACGGGCGAAAACACAGAGAGAAAAATGTGGAAGTTTGTAAATATGAAATATTAAAAATTATAAATTGGGAAATTATGAAAAAGGAAATAATAAAAGAAAGCGAGTGCACTAAGAGAAATATCGGAAGAACAAAAATTTAAAAATAAATAATGATATTAAATTTAACCAATTGTGTTTAATAAATAAAAGGCCGGGAAGGCGGGAAACCACGAAAATAAAAGTAAATGAGAAACCGATCAAAGCTTAATTAAATTAAATTAAATAATTAAATAATTTAAATTAAATACCACGAGCTGGGGAAACAGCTACACTGGGAGAAAATAAACTTGGAGAAAGCGAACAAAATATAATGAAATTAAATTAAATAAATCGTGTTGAATAAAAATAAAACTAGTGGGAAAAATGGTTGAAATAAATAGCGAAAAATGCATGATAAGAATAAATGATGAAAATAACAAGGAAAATAATGAAACCTAGGTCAACTGAGGAAAACCCTATCCAACACATGAAATAATTTAAATTACTTCTTACGAAGTTATATCTTTTGGGGAATTCTCAAAAAAAATTTTTTTTTTTTTTGTCTGTTGTGGGTACGGCAGAGGGAAAGTTTGCGAGTGCATTTAAGAAGAGTATAAGATATAACAAAATATATATTTGGATAAAAGGTTTCACCAAGAAAATCCAGAGAAAAATAATATCAAATTTTATATATATATATTTAATTCCTTGTATACGAGAGCCCCAAGAAAAGAAAAGGTATCCGAAAATATATATTCCTAAGCAAGGTACGAAACATAACCTGGAACGAGAGGTTATGTAGGCACGTGGGCAGCAGAACACGTGAGCCCCAGAAAAATAAGAACAGGTCAAAGGAGAAACGAGAAAACGAGCGGGCCCTCTCTCGGTCGCAAGATTTTTCTAGAACACGAGGTAGGGAGAAGCTAACATATTCCCCACAGCACGGCCATCTTGTTTCACTCTCATCGTCGTCTCTCTCTCACACCGGCAGTGGAGCCGATCTACCCCCACGATAGTCAACGGAATTTTGCAGGGTCCGCATACAACCGTCGCCGAGTACAGTCGCTACTAAGTTGGGTTTAGTAAATCGCCGTCGCAGAATTTTTGAAATCGTTTTGCCTCATCGTTGCTACCTTCGGTCCGCCTGAGAATTTATACGCCGTGTCTATAAATAAATTCGAGAATTCCGTGAGCTTCGTTTGACCCCGCAATAAATTTTCGCTGTGTAGGAAAATATTTCTTTCGTGTCTGGAATTAGCTTCGAGGAAGATTGTTTAAATTTTTGCAAACATGGGTGCACGTTGGACTTCGTATCTCCGCAAGCGAGAATTGGAAGCGATTTTAAAAGAGTTTGGGTTAGACGCAACGGGAAGCGTCGAGGAAATGAGAAGCCGGTTGGCTGCGTTTAACAATAAGGAGGACAATGTCTTGGAAGTCGTCGAGCGGCTCCAGGAATGTGAGGCCGAGATTTTAGCCGCGATCAACGAACGGAAACAGCGAGCCCCAAGTCCTCACACGCTGAGCCATAGCCAGCTACAGATTCCAGTACCTGGAATTACCGTGGACGGTGCTGGAGGCACAGAGGCCAGGAGAGACGTTTCACCTAGGAAACCCGAGATGACAGCAGCCACCCTAGCGGAGAAGCTTCGAAATTGGGGAATAACGTTCGACGGGAACTCGGATCCGATCGCGTTCATCCAGCATCTCGAGGAGCGAGCCACTGCATACGAGGTCAACGTAGAGAAGATGCCGCAAGCCATTCCCGGACTGCTGACAGATACGGCGGAAAACTGGTTTAGGACCAGCCAACTGTTAGGAGAATCGTGGGCAAATTTCAAGAAGGCTTTCCTGGATTTCTTTTTGCCGCCGAGGTATTTTCAGCGACTCGAAGACGACATTCGCAAAGGTATCAGCGACAGGGGGAAACATTTAAGCAGTATTTAGTAAATATCCGACTGCTGATGCACAGAGCGGGATACAGCCCCGAGCAGGAGTTGGATAGGATTTATGAAAATCTTCAGCAGGATTACCAACTTTTTACTAGGCGACATGAGTTCACGACGCTGGAACAGTTGACTGTCTTAGCGGTCAATTATGAGGTCACTCGGGATCGGGATGCAGGAAACCATGCCAGGAGGCTGGCCGAGCTGCAGCCACCGAGGAGAACGGACCACGGATCGTCTCCTGGAATGACCCAAAGGAACCGCCCGAATGTCGCGCCACCACCTGCACGAGGACCTATACCCGCCGCGGGTATTTCAGGACAAGTTCCCCGGGTGGGAAACTTATCAGTGGTGCCTAATTTCAGGGAAGCTTGCAGGAACTGCGCAGAATTAGGACACTATGCGAGCGGATGCCGTAGTCGTCGTGTTGTTTTCTGCTGGGGATGCGGTCGCAGAGGAGTCTGGACCCGAGAATGCTGCCAACAAAATAATCCGGGAAACGAGAGGAGTCTTCGCCAACACGGGGAACGACCGGAGACTGCCAGGAGGAATCCCCGGAATTAGAAGGAAGATTACAAGTTCAAGACAGCCGGATAATCGCGCGCGTGCGGATTGAGGGGCAACTATTCAATGCAACGTTAGATACAGGGGCTAGTAGGAGTTTTGTGAGCGAGAGAGTCGTTCAATGCGTAGGTACACCTGATAACGTACGGACGGTACGCACCCAAGTTAGCCTGGCCGAAGGCACACGAAAAGAAGTCACCAAGACGCTGATAGCGAAAGTTCAGCTGGACCAACGTTGGGTCAAAATTTCACTATTAGTTTTGCCTTCAATTATGGAAGACGTGCTGTTAGGCATGGACTTTCTCTGCGGCATATCCGCCACCCTGCAATGTGGTCGCACTTCTATTCAACTCAGTCCCCCTCTCTTAGCCAGTACTAGGAAAAACACAGTCCTTTCTCCGCTTTCTGTAAATGATTCCGCTCCGAAGCCGATTTCTAATACCCAACCCGCAGCACCAGAACCTCCAGTCATCGACGCAGAACAGAGTAGAGAAGCAGCCCCGACTGATAGATCACTAGGACCCCGAGATGAGAAGGCAGTGCGGAACAATCCGTTTCGACGAACCCAGGAGACGAGGGAAGAACCAGCTCGAGAGGCACCCCAAGCCAACCACGCAAGTCGAAGTGACTCGCCAGGAACTCACTCCCCAGCCAGACCGGAGAACTTACCCGACGCTGGAGGAGCCATAGCAGTTATCAAGGAGACGGAAGAAACGGAAGATTTAGGGCCGCGGGTGAAGGAATTTCTAGAGAAGGAGCTAGCATTGTTTGAGGGTTTGACAGGAGTGTCACATATCGCCGAACATACGATTACGATGCGGGATGACAAGCCCATTAAGCAGAGATATTTTCCCAAAAATCCGGCGATGCAGCGGATTATCGATGAACAGATCGATGAGTTGATATGGAACGATTGCATCGAGGCTTCGTACAGTCCCCACAGTGCCCCGATTGTACTTGTTGGCAAGAAATCAGGAGAAACGAGACTATGCCTCCATTCCAGATGCATACCCGCTGCCAAGGATTACACACATATTGGAACGTCTGCGACACGCGAAGTACATCTCTACACTAGATTTGAAGAGCGGGTATTGGCAGATCCCCATGGCCAAAAACAGTCGCGAGTGCACTGCGTTTACGGTGCCCGGGAGAGGACTGTACCATTGGAAGGTCATGCCGTTTGGCCTGCACTCCGCTCCAGCCACATTCCAGCGGGCGCTGGATAGCGTTATTGGTCCTGATATGGAGCCCAACGCTTTTGCATACTTGGATGATATTATTATCATCGGACGGACTTTGGAGGAGCATATGGAGAACTTGAAGGAAGTATTTCGACGGCTACGAAAGGCGAACCTTCGTCTCAATGCAAGGTAGGTAGGTTTAAGTGGTGAGACCCTTCCCGAGCCTCCAATTAGAGCTGTGCTCCGTTTTGATCCACACCCTCTGTTTTCAGGTAGTAGCTAGTGATGTTTAGCACCATCCCGCATCGTTAAGAAAAGCAAGGATAGCTCCAATTTTGAGCTTCCCTACTTCTCCCAGCGATTCCAGCTGGAAGGCATTGAAATGACGCATTCTTCTGTTGTTTAGAGCTGGACAGTGACAGAGCAGGTGCTCTGGTGTCTCCTGTTCTGTTGGTTCTTTGCAGCTTCTGCAGCTTGTATTATAGGGCAGCCCCATCTTCATTGCATGCGTTCCTATCGCCCAATGACCGGTGGAGACTGCTGTAATCCTACTGATATCCTTTTTACTGTGGGATATCAGTTCTTTAGTGCGTTTGCTGTCGAAGATCGGCCAACATAGCTTCGATCTTCGGTTTTGGCTCGTCCTTGACCATTCTTTGGTGGCCTGACCTGTGAAATAGTCATGGATCTTAGACTGTACCGCTTTCAGCGATATTAGAGTATCTTTAATGTTGCTACGCTCGGCTGAGCCCTTGCGGGCTAGCTCATCTGCCTTTTCATTTCCTGGTATGTCGTTGTGTCCTGGCACCCAGGTTATTCTAACGTCGTTGTGTTCAGCAAGCTCGTTTAAAGCTGCCTTACACTCCGACACTAACTGCGAGTTTGTCTTGACCGCTGCTAGGGCTTTGATAGCCGCTTGGCTATCCGAGTAGATCCTCACTTTGGTATTGCTAAGGCCTCGCTGATTGGATAGTCTGGCTGCCTCCAATACAGCGAGTACCTCAGCCTGAAAGACTGTCGCTGATGCTGGGAGACTGAAAGTCGATTCAATCCCCCAGCTCTCAGCGAAGATCCCAGCCCCCACACCACAGCTCATCTTGGAGCCATCGGTGTAGAGCGATACCTCTTCTTGTTCGGTTACTCTGCCTCTAGTCCATTCCTCCCTTGTCGGGTAGGAGGTCGTATAGCCGTTGCCGAATCTAATGTCGGTTGTCATGTAGTCCGTGTTTTTGTCTATTAACGACGTGACCCCGTCAAGAATAGTGCGGTGTCCTATGCCGCGATCCCTCCAGCAATTGCTTGCTTTTAGTCTCACCGCACTCTGCGCCGCCGCATCCTTGATAAATAGGTCAATCGGCATGATGTCCAGGATTACGTTCAGGGCGGCCGCCGGGCACGAGCGCATAGCCCCCGTTGCTCCTGCGCAAGCCGAACGTTGTATCCTCATTAGTTTGGTGGTGTTATAGGCTCTAGAGAGTGCCGGCCACCATACTAGAGCCCCGTATGTTAATATAGGTCTAACTTCTGCTGTGTAGAGCCATATTATGGTCTTTGGGTGTAGTCCCCAGTTTTTCCCAAACATCTTTCTACAGGAGTAGAAGGCAATGCTTGCCTTCCTGACTCTCTCTTCGATGTTCCGTTTCCATGAGAGCTTTGGGTCCAGTATAATTCCTAAATACTTCGCCTGCTCTGAAAGTTTAAGCTCTATGCCATCTACTTTTGGCATGTTGTAGCTTGGGATCTTTGATCTTCTTGTGAATAGCATTAGTTCTGTTTTATTTGGGTTAATCCCCAGTCCGCAGGATTTCGCCCAGTTATTTAGTCTTTCCAGGGCCCCCGACATAATGTTGCTTATGACGTCGGGGAATGGACCTGATACTAGTAGCACTACGTCGTCGGCGTATGCCACTGCCCTTACTCCACCACAATTGAGTTCTTTCAATATGTGGTTCATGTTCGTTAGCCAGCGAAGCGGCGATAATACTCCGCCCTGGGGTGTGCCTCTCTTCACTACTCGTGTGAGGTGAGTGCCACCCAGTTCGGCCACTATCGTCCTACTCGTGAGCATAGCACCTATCCATTCTCTGGTGCATCTCTCAACACCCATCGAGCTGAGGGAGCCCAGGATGGGTTCGGCGTTCACGTTATTGAACGCGCCTTCTATGTCTAAGAAGGCGGCCATCGTGTATTCTTTGTAGTTAAGAGCTTTCTCGACGTGACTCACCACTTCGTGCAGTGCTGTCTCGGTCGATCGACCTTTCGGTATGCGTGTTGGGCCTCCGACAGGTGATCTCCCTCCGCCTTGTCTCTTATGTGAATGTCTATTAGCCTTTCCATCGTCTTCAGGATGAAGGATGTTAGGCTGATTGGTCTGTAATCCTTTGCTAGGATGTGACCCCTCCTGCCCGGCTTTGGAATAAATATTACTTTAGCTTTTCTCCATAGGAGCGGTATGTGACTCAGGTTCATGCTAGCTTCATAGATGGCTTTAAGCCACCTGCTGATGCTTTCTTTTGTTGCCTGTAACATCGCCGGTACAATACCGTCGGGGCCCGGGCTTTTATATTTGTCGAAGGAGTCTATCGCCCATTGTATCTTATCAATGGTGATAATGTCTCCAGTTGTCGTAAAGTTCTGTTCTATTCTAGGTCTCCCGGGGTCCGAGTTTACCCGCACGTTCCCTGGAAAGTGCGTGTCTACAAGTACCTCTAGGGATTCCTCGACTGACGATGTAGACGTACCGTCAGGTTTGTTAATTAGGGATGGGCTTGTGTGCCCTTTAGCAAGGATTTTACTAAGCCTTGCCGTGTCCTTTATGTCTTCTAAAGCTTCACAGTAACTTTTCCAAGATTCTTTCTTAGCTTCGTATACTGCTTTTTTGTATTGTTTTTGTATTTCTTTATATGGTGCCCATTCTTTGGACACATAACATGTATTAAAGGATTTTCGTGTTCTTTTTCTGAGATCACTCAGCTCCTTGGTCCACCACGGTGGGTACTGCTTCTTTGAGAATGACACTTTGCAAGTCTCCTCAAAGGCGTTGTTTAGTATGTTCGTGAGGTCCTCTACTTCTTTATCGAGGGCCTTTGCTGAGGATTGTACCTTTATCCTCCTGTTGCTAACCTTAGAGTGGACAATATCTCTGAATTTGCCCCAGTTTGTCTTTCGTGGATTGCGTCTCGGTGTCGCTTTACTAATCGGCACCGATAGCTCAAATAATATGTACCTGTGATCAGAAAAAGAATGTTGCAGCGACACATTCCAGTTCTCTACTGTATAGTGGCTATGTTCTACGAGTAAAGTGAGGTCTAGCACCTCCTCCCACCCTTGAAAAACCTCCGTGCTCGGAAATATAAAGGTTGGTGTATTCCCCTTGTTACATATTGTAACGTTACGACATATAATATGATCAAAAAGTGACTCACCTCTATCATTTGTTTCGGAACTTCCCCAGAGTGTGTGTCTCGCGTTCGCGTCGCACCCGATCACCAGGGTTGTCTTCGTGTCTTCCGCCCGCTGCAACAGCTTGACCACCGGTTCAGGCGGAGCCTGCTCGTCGTGGGCCATGTACGCAGAGGTAATCAGCATTCCTGTTCCATCTACTGTGACGAATCTGGCAACTGCTAGATCCGATGTGCTGAGATTAGAAACAAGAAAAGCGTTAAAGTGATTCTTTATTACTATACAAGCTCTCGGTCTACCTGTCGAGTTGGTGTATAGTAGGTTGTATCCAGGTAGTGTCAGACCAGAAACTTGCTCGTTCCTGGTCCATGGTTCTTGAAGTAGCGCAATGTCGATATCCTTCTCCCTTAGAAGGATCAACAAATTAGCTGAAGCGTGCGAGCTGCGCTTCAAGTTAATTTGCACTACTTTCGGCATTGTTGTTCGTCGGTGTGGAGTTGGGCGACTTGTCGTCGATGATCATGTCATCCAACAACTTGTTCGTGTCGTCCACCTCCTCCAATAGCTCGTCCGGTTCTGCAAGAAAGACCTTGATCTTGGCCTTCCTGATGCCGTACCGGATTTTGTAGTTGTTCTTTTCCAGCTGCGGCAGGCAACGCTGGTTTATTAACATAAGAAATGGCTGGCTCGTCTTCATTTCTTTTTCGGCCTTCAGGATGGCCCAGTCCTCTGTATGGACGTCTGGGTTCTGCGCTCTCAAACATTGGAGCACCCTGGCATGGTCAGATTGCCCCAGTGGTAACCAGATGCGAGCTCTGGGTCTCCTAGGAATCTCCCTGGCGTGGACCAACCTAATCCTTAGGCCGTTCCACGTGTTGCCGATCCTGGCCACACATTCCTCCAGGAAGCTCCTCGAGAACCCGTCGTCGCACCTGATTACCCGGTGCCCTCTCACCACGTCCGAAGAGTCGAAGGAGGGGATAGGGCCGTCCGGCATGGCAACCAACCTGTCGGTCACCATGTCGGACATCTTGGCCTCTATCTCCCCCCACTTCTCTGCCAGCAGGCGCCCGTCGTCGTTGAGCTCATCAACCAGCGCCATAGCCAGACCGTCTCTGGCCACCTCACTAAACTTCTTCGCCTGCTTGACGAAGGATGTCGCTCTTGCTTTCCCCTGAGCGTCCCTGGCCCTCTTAGGTGCGCTAACGCTCACATCCTGTGATCGTTCGCGCTTCGCCTTCGGGGGTTGGAACGCCTCGGGGTTTGCTTTTTGATAGGCCTCAAATTCCGCAATCTCTTCGAGGAATTTCGCCTTGTCTGCGGCGTCTCTCGGGTCCACCTTGCCCTCAGCCTCATTCTTCGCAATTTTGCTCAGAATGAAACGGGCCCTGTGTGCCCTTGCACGCCTCTTTTGGTGTGACAGCGGCTCATCTTTGCCGCCCTTTTCTTCTACGGTGGTGCCCAACTGAGCCACACCTGTGTGTGTAGTGGCTTGAGGGGTGGTAGCACTAGCGCCCCCCTCGGATGTCGACAGAGCGTTGATGGCCGGACTTGGCATCAGCAGCTCGTCCTCGTCGATATCCGATGATGGTTGAGAAGCTAAGCCCTGCCTAGGCATTAGCAACTCCTCCTCGTCCATCTCTGACAGTTTTCGGGGTTAAGCCTCACCCACGAGGTCCGAAGCACGGTTTTGGTTGTTCATTTTTCATTCATTATCGCCCGCTTTGCTCGACCAGGCAAGCGCAGCGGGCCAGAGGGGGTTTGGGGCATTGAAGGAGGTCGACCGCGGCTTCGCCCCAAAGCCGCGGCAAGGCCACTTACGACCCAGGGTTGCCTGGCCCTGGGAAGGCTCCGTTCAGACACAGCTGGATTAACCCCTCAGCTGCGAACCTGTAAGCCAGCGGGCACGGGTCGCGTAACACGCCTGGCTTGAGGGGAGGCCGTTTTAAGACTTACCCAGGTCTCGGTAAGGATGTGGAGTCATAGGAATTGTTGGATGGGGGATTCACAGGGAATTGCCGCTCGCATTAGCCGTACCGAGGTACGTTTCCAGGAGGTACCACGCGGAGGACCCTCTCCGAGGAGAAGGTGGTGTCTATCAAATGATATTCACCTGCGAGTCGACTTGATGCACCAGTAGAGCCAAGGAATATCCATCAACAAAAACTTTGCTGATCTTGCCTTGGTCTGATGCACCCTTACCACCCGTCTCAATGCAAAGAAATGTAGTTTCTTTAAGCGCAGCCTGGTATACTTGGGACATGTTATCAGCGAGCAAGGAATTCACACCGACCCCGAAAAGATTTCGGCAGTGCGTCAGCTGAGTCCACCCACCACATGCAAGGAGCTGAGGAGATGTCTAGGTATCGCTTCGTGGTACCGGAGGTTTGTACCAAACTTTGCCAGCGTGGTCCAACCGATGTCTCTCCTACTGAAGAAAGGGAAGAAATGGCAATGGCAACAGGAGCAGCAGGACGCATTCGAAGAACTGAAGAGGAAGCTCACGGAGGCGCCCGTCCTCGCGTGCCCCGATTTCAATGAGAAGTTTGTCCTCCAGACAGATGCTAGCGACATAGGACTAGGAGCCGTTTTAACCCAGACAATCCAGGGGGAAGAGAGAGTCATCGCGTTTGCAAGTCGACGTCTCATAGCCGCCGAGGAAAATTACTCGACCACGGAGAAGGAGTGTCTGGCCATTATATGGGCCATAATGAAACTCAGGTGTTACTTGGAAGGATATCGGTTTGAGGTGATAACGGACCATCTCGCGTTGAAGTGGCTCAACTCAATCGATAATCCCACGGGACGAATCGCGCGCTGGGCGTTAGAATTGCAGCAGTACCAATTTGACGTCACCTATCGGCGCGGAAGTCAGAACGTTGTCGCGGATGCGCTATCACGACAGCCTTTGGAGGTGATACAGATGATTCAGGAAGACAAACCCACATGCACTTGGTACCAGCGGATGCTGAAACTCGTCCAGGACAAGCCTGGAGAATTTCCGGACTATGTATACGAGAATCAGCAGTTATATCGACATATTCGAGCACGACCCGATGATGAAGACTCGGTGCCATGGAAACTGTGCGTGGCCAAGGAACACCGCCAGCGAGTACTGTCGGAATGCCACGACCAGCCCACGGCAGGACATCTCGGAATCAGGAAGACTACCACCCGGATCGCCCAGAGGTATTACTGGCCGGGACTCTTCCGTGATGTAGCCAGGTATGTACGCAAGTGTGACACTTGCCAGCGGTTCAAGGTCAGTCAGAGTAAACCAGCGGGCAAAATGTTCACCAGGCAGATCAGTGAACCTTTCGACACTGTCTGCGCAGATTTCATCGGGCCACTTCCGCGTTCCAAGAGCGGAAACAGTATGCTTCTTGTATTCTTTGACGCTTTTTCTAAATGGGTTGAGTTGGTCCCCTTAAGGAAAGCTACTTCGGCATATCTCGAGAAATCATTTAGGGAAAGGATTCTGAATCATTTCGGAGTTCCACGCAGGTTCGTTTGTGATAACGGAACTCAATTCACTAGTCGTTCTTTTAAAGCTTTCTGTAAACAAGCGGGAATGGAGATCCAGTATACGGCACCCTATACACCGCAGCAGAACCCGACGGAGAGGGCCAATCGCACCATTAAGACTATGGTCGCCCAGTACATCGAGGATAAACAGACGACTTGGGACGAATTGTTACCGGAGCTGAACTTGGCGATAAACAGCAGCGTTTCGGATTCGACCGGATTTAGTCCGGCCTTCATCGTTCAAGGCAGAGAGCCACGACTCCCAGGGGCCTTGTATGACGAAGTTACTCCGGGACCAAGCGAAGTTCCCCGAGCACCCGTCGCGAAAGCGGAAATGCTTCGCGACGTGTTCAGGATCGTCCAGGAGAACACTCAACGAGCTTCACTCGAACAGCGGAAGCACTACGATCTTCGAAGACGAGCATGGAGACCACAGTTAGGATCGTTAGTATTCGTCAAGCAGCATTTCTTATCCAAGGCGGCGGATAACTTTGCGGCAAAATTGGCCCCTAAATATGAAGGACCATACAAGGTTATCAAGTTTCTGGCACCCACGATTGTGCGTCTGCAGCATGTCCAGAGTAAACAGCGTAGAACGGCATCTCTAGGAGACTTAAAGGAATCGGCAAACGATCTGGAACCGGCGAAGCCGGAGAACGAGGAGGAAGGCAGCGGCGTGTGACCGTAATCTTCGTAGAGCAAGACCGCAGTGGCGGTACAGTGGCAGGAACCAGAGGTTCTGCCACCAAAAGGGTTGAGGCCCGGAAACGCCAAACATTTGGCTAAGAAAAGGGTTGAGGCCCGGAAACGCCAAACAGTTGGCTAAGGAATGACAGGCAAGAGCCATTAATAACTAGGAGCACTGTGACAGGAGCCCAGGACTGAGTCAGTGGGGGCCACTTGTTGGACGGTGCGCCTTCCCAACGTCCCCTCTTCCCTGACGGGGAAACTCAATGCTCCCAGGGCCCACAGCTAACCCACCCCAACTAACGTTTATTAGAAATTTTCTAAGTAGGTCCTTAGTAAGGCAAAAGCCTAATAAAACTTTGTTTTCCCACAGATATGGCATCTACAGCCACTAGGATGGAGGCGGAAGAAGATGGACGACGAACCGGTCCCATCACCCCGCCAGAACTGATCGTCATCTTCGACGACGACAATCCCGTCGAAGCTCCGCCGACTGCCACGGGCGGCAGCGCCGGAGAAGCATCTGGCCCTCGCTATGAGGCCGAGGACGACACTCTGTCCGCCTTGGTCCCCGGCGACAATGCCATCGCCGCATTTGGGACGGAGCCCTCTCGCGTGTGTGCGCGGGAGCAGGAGTGGGAGAACCGATCCCACTAGAAGGTCACATCGGAGCCGACGCCAGCTTCAAAGCCGGCCACACCGGAGCCGAGGCCGACCCAGAGACCAAACGAGATCAGGATCTCTTTGAGTTCCCCGAAGAAGGAGGGGAATATGAGGGGCCGATTGGCCCTCACAAATAAATAATACAACTAAATAATATAATTAAAACACATATAAATAATAATATAAATAAATATAAATAGTAATACAAATAAATAGTAAATACGAATTAAATAAATAATAATATAATATTAATATAATATAAACATATAATTAAATAATAATAGGATAAGAAATATGTATATACATATTCCCCGGTACTAGTTTTGTAAGCGATAGGTAGTAATTAGATTAAGGCGACGGCGGCCACACGCGATAGTTTTAAAACTGCCACCACCAACCCAAGCTCGACCCGTTAGCCTGGAAGGTTACCGTACACACCGACACACGCACACCAACAACCACAGCAAAACTCACCATGATCACGCCACCCGAAAATAGGTAAGCGCCCATGAGAGCGAGAGAGAGGGAGCGACCGATCGTACGGTAAACTCCTGGAAGAAGGCAAAAAAGAACTCCGCAAGAAATTTCGCGAAGCGAAGCGGAGGGGAGTTCGAGATAAGCAGTGAATCGAGACGGACGTAAAACGTAGATCGGCGATCGAGTGAAAACCCCGTGTGCGGGTAAAACCTGCAAAACTTTGGATTTTCGGAAAGCAGGAGATACGGGCCGGCGACTGCCACCGTAAATGGGATTTGGACAATAGGATTTGGAGCAAGAGGAGGATTTGGCAATGCCTGGCCCAGGACCAGCGGCGGGGCAGAGCCATTCCACACGTGGAACCAACGTGTGTGTGCGAGCGAGCGAGATGGGTGAGTGGCAGACAGTGAACCGCAACGAGGTGGCTAGAAAGTGCGTGTGTTCTTAAAATCTTTGCGAGCCCTCGATGCGGTGGTCACTAGAGAGTGCGGCCAGACCGACTCTAGAAAATGCATGTTCTTGACCTAACCTAGAAAACACTGCGAGAAATTATGCGAGACTCGGAAATTTTTATGAAATATGAAAACATAGAACACATGGTAATAAAATAGTAAACGGAAAATATGATCTTAGAAATTATAAAATAATGTCAACGGGCGAAAACACAGAGAGAAAAATGTGGAAGTTTGTAAATATGAAATCTTAAAAATTATAAATTGGGAAATTATGAAAAAGGAAATAATAAAAGAAAGCGAGTGCACTAAGAGAAATATCGGAAGAACAAAAATTTAAAAATAAATAATGATATTAAATTTAACCAATTGTGTTTAATAAATAAAAGGCCGGGAAGGCGGGAAACCACGAAAATAAAAGTAGATGAGAAACCGATCAAAGCTTAATTAAATTAAATTAAATAATTTAAATTAAATACCACGAGCTGGGGAAACAGCTACACTGGGAGAAAATAAACTTGGAGAAAGCGAACAAAATATAATGAAATTAAATTAAATAAATCGTGTTGAATAAAAATAAAACTAGTGGGAAAAATGGTTGAAATAAATAGCGAAAAATGCATGATAAGAATAAATGATGAAAATAACAAGGAAAATAATGAAACCTAGGTCAACTGAGGAAAACCCTATCCAACACATGAAATAATTTAAATTACTTCTTACGAAGTTATATCTTTTGGGGAATTCTTAAGTAAAACTGAATATATTTTGGACGGGCCAGGCACAGCCGGCCGGAGCAAATTCGTTATTATTTCTTCTTTCCCCCCTCGGTCCTTCGGCCCCAAACATGCATGAAGGCTAATTCGATCCTTCCCTCTGTCACACCCTATCAACATATTTTTTTAGTGTAACTCGGTGGCTGACAAACTCCACCCCGCGTCAGCCCACCGTCTCATATTAGTCACATTGTCCCAGATCTTTATAAATTTTCTGTAGAGAGACCCTGGCGAGACTGAGTCTCTATCCCAGCCAGATAACTACCTTACACCAGGTGGCTGACAAACTCCACCTCACGTCATCCCACCGTCTCATCTTAGCCACATTGTCCCATATCTTTATAAATTTTCTGTAGAGAGACCCTGGCGGGACTCAGAGACTCAGTCCCAGCCTAGAAAACTACCTCACACCATTGACAATATCGTTTTGCATGTGATCATCCCCAATTACATAAAACAAAATCTGGATACAGTTTTCATCAATTTTAACGTTACTTAAAATTTGTACCGTACTGCATATCCCATTACTGCCTATGCATTTTAACATAACAATATTATTCAATCTTTTACCAGAAAATGTAGTAATTAGCTTTTCTTTCATCAGTCGGTCTCTTTGTCAGCATATTTAAAAACATTGCGGCTCTTGTTTCCTCTGTGTCAAAGCGTTGTATAAATATTTCCTTGAATTCGAGCCAGGTTATATCGGCGTAACACACTTGGGATAGCCATTGCAAAGCAGAACTTAAGGCCACTACCAACGCACTGCCTTTTAATTGATTTTCTTTCAGAATAATTTTGACTGTAGTACACCATGATGAAGCGATGGCGCCAGTCTTGTCTGGGTTATATTTTGGAAAGTTAAACCGATTTACTTTGCACTGAATCAGGGGTCGTTGTTTGTATGGCCCGCACTAGTTCGATTAAGTTTTTATTTTGTTCCAATATGGCACGCCATGGTCCATCTACTGATGAAGGTAGAGGACCAGATCCCACGTCTGATGTTGCATTAATCGGGTTCCATTAGAGCACAGCGCGTTTCGTTCTTCACAGCAATGACGATCGACCAAGTCTAACTGATCGTCCTCTAACTACTGCCTCTTTTTATAAGATTCCTTGAACCGCACTCGACGACGATGTCGCGCCGCATTTGTGGAAATTCTTGCACCACTGTGTAGTGTGGCGTGTGGGCGACGCGCCATCGTTGCCTTGCTCCAATGGTTCCTCGGAACGAAGGAACAGAGAGACGAGCAAATTCAAATACTAAGAATTTCGGCAAAACCTTTGAACCGAACGGACGTGTCTTGATCGAGCTCTCAGTCAACGCGATTGTTTTTGACATAACTACTTCTCACCAAATTGTAGTGATAAATACGATCGAGTGCATATTTGCTAATTTAAGAAAAATAAAAATAAACATAAACACCTTTCACCAGCCCTAGTTGAACTTATCAACAAAAGGTTTGACGAGCAGGCGGAGCACATTAGATACTCTGTAGTATACGCACATATTGAGTACACACTGTACGGACTATGACTCTTTGGCTTAGTCATTTTAATAACAAAAGTCCAAGCATAAGTGGCTGGACGTAATACGATCGCGCACCTAAAGTGTATGACAGATCAAGTGCAGTGTCAGCATAATAATGCATAACCAAATGTGCGCGTGTGACTCTCCCGCTTGGGCGCTGCCTTCAGCAACCAAGTACATAGATATATACATAAGACAGCCGCTCCGCTGCCGGGCTTACTGGCAGCGCAGTTGCGCGGCTTTAGCTGTAATATGCATTTTTTAATCAATAAAGATATATCAACGGGGACGGTCGTCCCCATAAAGAATTCGTTATACTTTATTACTTTATGGCGACCGTGACATCCGGATCTCCGAAGCTGAATTGAACTTGACATACAACATAAAATGCGAAAATAGCAAACGGTGAATTGCAAGCGGTAAAACGGTGTGGAGTGTGTGTGGTATGGCGGAATAGCGAGCAAACAACAAGAAGTGGAGAAGAAACGAAAAACCGAATTAAAGGAAGAGCAATTTAATAAAAAGAGAAAAGAAACAAAAGGAAACTTCCGCCATGGCATTTTTAGTTGGTCAATCCCTCATCGCCGTCTCCGCCGGAACCACCCAGCTATAACACTCCTCATCCCGGCATTACTGGCCGAGAACATCCATGGCATTCTTAATTGGTCGATTCCTCATCGACACGACTCTGGCCATAGCCGTCTACACCGAGATTATCCAGCTATAACCATCACAGAGTCTCCTAATCCCGGCGGAAAACAGCCGCAAATACAGACGAGAAGAAAACCAGTGTGGGAGGCAAACCGCCCCCTGCGCCTACGGGGGAAAAAACCACTGTGAAGGACGACAAGCCTGTGCAGCCAGCACCGGTACCGCCCGGCGCGCCAAGTCGGGCTACGGAAAAAGGACCGGCAGCGCTTCAAAGAGCGCGGATATAGCATATTTTATTTTATATATGTATATTTAAGACAAACTTTGTAAGACCAAGCAGTTTTTAGCTGCGGGTTTAGAAACATTTTTTTGAAAGGCAGGTATCATTATTTTACGTATACTATAAATGAGGTAAATTAAATTAAAAAAAAAAAAAAAAGCCATTAAGGCAGATATATATATAAATGAAAACAACATTTTTTTTTTAGAATGTAATTATGCTCGGTTTTATTAGGAAACCAAAATACATTTTAAACTACATATACGTACATATATAAAATCATCAAGCAAGTTAAAATCAAAAGCAAATGAATGAAAAAAAAATAATAATAATGATGATTTGATATCATAATGTTTTGTTTTGTTATTTAGCATACATGTAATTGTTTGCATACATGTGATTGGTTTTTTCTCTATTCTAACCCGTCCTATGACGTATTCATGATTCTTCGCGCTCCTTTCCACGTATGTGGATAACCCATTTCGTAATTTTTTTTTTGTTGTCAACTAGTATCACAAACCCAAAACTTAATGGGATTCTGGGCAGCTCTTCTCAAAATGGGGTCTTGGTGGAGCAGCGATAAGCCTGAAGTAAAAGAATATAAGGCGAACGTTATAAATAACGTAAAAGTAATAGACCACACTGACGATATTCAATCTTTGTGGACACTATTATTCATAATCGCTATCATACTAATAATACAATTAGTATTCAATATTTATAGTTGGCATAACAAGATACTAAAGAAAAAGTATCTGAAAAGGGCAAACGACCTAGACAAGGTCTAGTTAAAACGCGCACTTAATCAATATAATTATATTAACAAGTGATGCACGATAAGATAAAAAATGGATAACGTAACCCTAACAAAGAAAAAGACCAACAAACGAGGTGGTCAGAAAAATTTCCTAAATAAAAAATTGAGGGAATTAAATAAAGCAGTTTACAGGGACAACAATGTCCAACCATGGAACACTAACGTTGAACTTAAAAAACAGATAGACGAAATACATGAAAAGTTACGTCTCTATAAGAATAAGGAATATAATTATATTAATCCTGTGTGCAGAAAAGACTGCAAGGGCCCGCTTGACGAGCCGAAATGCGAGTATACTTGCCAAAAAGGGCATAATTAGAAACTCTGTCATTTTGGTATAGATTAATTAAACATTTGATAGATCGATTTAAGCTATTTAAAAAAAAAAAAAAAAAGTTATATGGCACAAATAAAGTTATAATGATATATAAATAAAATATATTATATGTTCATTTAAAATATTTGATACGCATTTCTATATATATATAAATAGAGGATTTAAAGAAGAATAAGTATATACATGGATTGGCAAGAAATAAAAAGCAAACTTACCGAAATTAAAACAACTTTCGACAGATTATACAAGGGCTTGACTCGAAATAGAGAAGTGCAACAAGGCACTCTAAAAAAACACGCACAGATATTAGTGGGATGCTTTAATGAAGCACGCCAATTAATACATAAAGAAAGAGCAAGACTTACAAGAAGTCATTTAACACAGGCAGTTAAATTGCTTAACAAACTCCGAGAGAACTTGTTGAATGTCCGATCCAGACACAACTTGAATTTAACTATCCCTACGATATTAAACACACCTGTAGTAGCTGAAGTCGATGGGGATATTGGAAGCTCAGAGGAATCTGAATTGGAAATTAAAGAAGAAGATCTTCACGACCTTTCAATTCCAGCGGTAATAACACTACCTGAATTGCTGGAGGAAGAAAGCTCCGATTCAAATAATTCAAGATTAACGGGACAAAAACACAAAATGACCGACTCTGCCGCAGCGTCAAGGGAATATGTGCGACAAATTTCGTCTACAATACCTGAGTTTGACGGCAAAAAGGTAAATCTAAATCGATTCCTCACGGCTCTCCGATTAACATTGTTGTTTCTCTCTTCCAAGTGAACGGACGTGTTTTTTTCTTGCGCTCTCGTTTTGTGTTAATTTTTGCATTAAAACAACCGGGGTTTTATTTAAATCTTCTACTTTGTGATTAATAAAGTTCCCGTTCACTTCGTGTGCATGCAGCTATTCTGTTTTGTGTATTTAATTGCTATTATTTTCACAATTTAGTTTGTGCTGCCGGTGTTTGCTTTGCATTTTTTGCATTCCTCTTTGTGCCTTCTCCGTTTAGTTTGCGCCGTCGCGACAGCTAAACGTTAAGCTCGCTCCCACGCTCACCCGTTTACCCGCTCTCTCATTCTCCCGCTCTCTCGGTGCAGCTGCACTTTTCTTATCTCCTTCTACGTAAAGGTACAGTGGTAAGTCCCTATAATGTCTGCTATCGTCTGTTTCTCTAAGACCTGTAAAAAGGCAATTAATTCAACCGATCTTACAGTCGGCTGCTGGCTGTGTGACAACATTGTGCATGCAAAGTGCATTGGTGTTGTTGCTCGGACGGTGGACGATGTAAGAAGAAACATCGGTCTGCGTTACTGCTGCGAGGCCTGTCGCGAGGTTGAAAGAGAAATGATGTCTTTTATGCGGCAGACCAAGGGCGGTTTTAAAGACATATTATCGAGTTTTCGTAAAACTCATGATATGCTCTTGGCGCTGGACACTCAATTTAATAGCCTTAAACTATTAAATGAGTCTCCTAGGCGCAAAAAAACCGCAACTGGTCTACAGCATATAGGCGGATCTCACCAACCAGCGGCGGACTCCCAACAGCAGCCTCTTTCAACACAGCCCTCGACCTCAGAATTCAGTCAAAGAGTTCTGAGATCGAGTGGCAAAAAAGATTCGGCATCCGAATGTGTTGCGGGAGGGACCGCTCCCCCGAAAATTTCCGTTTTGTCCCCTGGGGGGTCCCAAATACTGACCCCTCAAAGCCCCATAAATTCACCTGCTCAGGGTATCAGGCCCGGACTACCGGCCGATATCGGCACTGCAGACAATCAGTCTGCAGCGCCGAAAGCCCTTGTAGTAGTACCACCTACGAAACAGATATTTGTTTCGCGGCTCTCCCCTGGTCAGACATCGGAAGATGTTATTGCCTTTATCCAAGGCAAAACTAGAGCTGAAAAAATTCAAATAAAGGTGGAAAAATTCAAATTTTCTTATGCTAGGAATATTTCATCTTTTAAAATAAATGTCCCGAATGAACTCTTTGATACAATATGCTCTACCAATTTCTGGCCAGAGTATATTGTCGTCAAAGAGTTTGAAGCTAAGAAAAAGAAACGGCGGCCCGTAGGAATAAGTCTTCCCAGGCCCGACCAGACCACTGCGCCCTCTACGATACCCGCTCCAAAAACTAATCAATTCCCTCTCTATCTCCTATCAGAATGCAAGAGGCCTACGTAGTAAGCTTCCCAAATTGTATTCTGATAGTCTCTCGTTTGCATCCCAGGTTATTGTGTTCACAGAAACCTGGTTAAAGCGGAGATTCTGAGCTCCGAAGTTTTCCCAGCTGTGTTCACAATATATCGGCTGGATCGGCCTATCAGACGTGGGGTGGTGTCCTCATAGCGGTTGACTCCACTCTCGCGTCGGAATTAATAACTTTCGAGGAGTTTGATGTTGAATTCCTCTGTGTGAAGCTAACCATCAATGGTAGCTATATTTTCATTACCTGTTCTTACATTCCTCCTTTGTCCGAACTTCCTATTTATTGGAACCATCTTTCCGCTATCCAAACGGTTTTCAACCGACTTTCTAGTAAGGATCATTTAGTAGTTCTTGGTGATTTTAATATCCCAGGGGCTATTTGGTCCTCAAATACTTCCTCTAATGTACTTTTCACCTCCACACAGCATGATTTTATTGCTGGCTTGCTCGACATTTCGCTGTCTCAAGTCAACCATGTACGAAATTCCCTAGAGCGCTTGCTTGATCTCTGTTTTGTCTCAGATCCGGCAAGAGTCAGTTTAGCCAGGGTGGCGCCGTTGACGCTTCCCGAAGATCCCTATCATCCGACTTTCGACTTGACTCTCGACATTGGGACTGACTTACAGAACATATCTGACTGTCCAGCCAAGAAAGTCCTTTGTTTTCGCAAAACGGACTTCGAACGGCTGAATAACTTTATTTTAGATTTTAATTGGTCCGATTTATACATGTGCACTGACATGTCAGAAGCCGTGGATATTTTTTACAGTGCCATAAATTCCTTTTTTACTAAATGTGTTCCGTTATACTATCCATCAACATCGAATAAGCCTCCTTGGTTTACTAAAGAGTTGAGTCATCTTAAAAACAAAAATCTAGGCTGTATACTAAATATAAACGTACCGGTTCTAACTCTGCCCTATCCCTTTATTTATCTGCTCGGTCAAGATTTACCGTGTTGAACGCGCAGTGTTACAAAATTATTTGACTCGTTGTAGGGTCCAGATCTCTCAGGACCCAAAACAGTTTTATAATTTTGTTAACACTAAACGTAAGCCAATTACGCATCCTTCCTCGCTTTCGTTTGAAAATACTACAGTAAAAAATGATCGGGCTATTGCCGATCTGTTTGCGCAGTTTTTTCAAACCACTTACTCAACTTCAACTGACTGTAATCAGACTTATTCCTACATCATGCCCAAATCGAGCTTTATTTTCAGTCCTATTTTAGACGAAAGCACTATTCTTTCAGATCTTCATCGCGTTAAGCCCATTTATTCGCCAGGTCCCGACGGTATACCTGGCTGTGTGCTTAGGTATTGTGCCGACGCCCTGTGCAATCCCCTTCTAAAATTGTTTACCTTGTCCCTAGAAACCTCCCACTTTCCCCTTATTTGGAAGGAATCATTTATTATTCCTCTCCACAAAAAAGGTAGCAAATCGGTTGCCAGCAACTATAGAGGAATCTCTAAGTTGTCGGCCATTCCGAAACTTTTCGAGAAAATCATTACTCCACATTTGCAGCACCTGTGTAGATCAATTATTTCTCCATGTCAGCATGGATTTTTAAAGCGTAGATCAACGACAACCAATCTTTTAGAGTTCACTTCCTTCTTAGTTAGGGGCTTCCATAAGGGCCTTCAGACAGACGTAATCTATACTGATTTCAGTAAAGCATTTGATTCTGTCAACCATTCTCTTCTTGTTCGGAAACTCGATCTAATGGGATTTCCGGTTGATCTTCTTAGTTGGATCTCAAGTTATCTGAATGGCAGAACGCAAAAGGTCCTCTTTAAAAATTCTTTATCTAATGTTCTCAGGGTTACTTCTGGCGTCCCGCAAGGGAGCCATTTGGGTCCCCTGTTGTTTACATTATTTATCAACGACCTGCCGAAAGTTCTGACTAACTCCAAAGTACTTATGTACGCGGACGACGTCAAACTTTGTGTGCAATATAAGGACGCTTCCTGCCAGTCTGATTTACAAACAGATCTCAATAACTTCCAAACATGGTGCCGTATAAACTTATTGAACCTAAACGGCTCTAAATGCAAGCTAATGATTTTCTCACGTGTCGCTCCCAAGCTCGCGACTTACACGCTTAACTGCTGCTCTTTGGAAAGAATTAATATAGTTGATGATTTGGGTGTCCGACTGGACCCTAAACTTGACTTTATCGATCATATTTCGTGCATGGTGAATAAAGCCAGAGGTGTGCTTGGTTTCATTAAACGGTGGTCGAAAGAATTCAATGACCCCTATGTTACAAAATCCTTATATATTTCGTTAGTTCGTCCTATCCTAGAATATGGATCTTGCGTCTGGAGCCCTCAGTATGGGGTTCACAGTACACGCATTGAGTCAGTTCAGAAGAACTTTCTGCTTTTCGCTTTACGCGGTTTGAACTGGGATCCAAACCAGAGGTTACCCTCTTACTCTAGTAGACTTCTCCTAATTAACTTACCTTCTTTAGCTAACCGTAGAACCATGCTTGGCATTACGTTCATTTTTAACCTTATCCACGGTAACGTGGAAAGTGCTGACTTGCTGGGTCAGCTTAACTTTCACGTACCGAGTAGAAATACTAGATCCTATATTCCTTTAGTTTTGAGCCAATGTAGAACGTCTTTTGAATTGCATGAACCCTTTAGAGTCTTATGTGCAAATTATAACGATTTGTACATGATAACATCAAACGTAGATAGCCTTCCCCAACTAAAAACCTTAATATTAACCCACTTAGTACGCATGCAGGCAAACAGTCTGGCAGCACGCCAGTAGTAACTTCCTCGTATTCCTTTTCTATACTTTCATTTGTCGCGCCTACTAACACCTAACACAAACAGGCACGTGCTTGGTGTCAGATGGGCCACTTGAATGTACTGATCGTAGTGCATCAACGTCCGAAAAAAAAAAAAAAAAAAAACAAATCTGACAAAATCAGATAATGAGAATCTAGCAGTAGAGGTAATCAAGACAAAGATAATCGGTCCAGTATCATACAAGGTTGAAAATGAAACGACAATTATCGACAATTTAAAGGCGAATCGCCTGATGTCATTAAAGCTAAGCTGCTCAATACACAACAGCGTGGCAAAACTGCGACGCAATATACCACAGAAATCGAAAACCTACGTAGGTCGCTTGAGGCAGCCTACATAGACGATGGTTTAGATTATGGTAATGCAGACAAATTCGCTACCAAGGAAGCGATATCTGCAATGATAAAGAATTGTGAGCATGGCAAGCTCAAAACAATACTGGAAGCAGGAAATTTCAACGCCATGAATAGTGTGATTGAAAAATATATACACTGCAGTACTGAAATGACCGGCAATTCGAATAGTGTTTTATTCTATAATAACAGAAGACACTATCGAGGAAATAATAACCGAGGAAGTTACCACAACAGAGGTAATGGCCGAGGAAATTATAACAACTATAATAACAATTATAGAAGCCGGGGTGGTTACCGTGAAGGAAACAGAGGACGCGGCGGTAACCATTACAATAATAGAGGTGGAGGTTACTCAAGGGGTAACCAATACCAAAATTATGGAAACAGCGTCCGAAATATTCAATCGGAAAACCAACATGCCCCCTTGAGCAACAGCCAACAGTAAAGCTGTATAAAATTAATCTCAATTTTTTCATTTTCATTCAAGTAAAGAATATGAGTAGATACAGGTGCAGAAATTTCTTTGCTTAAATGCAGAAATAATAATTTACATAATATAAATTCGCTGAATACAACTAGTATATCAGGCATAGGGCAAGGGGCAATTCAGTCCCTAGGTACTATAAATTTGGAAATATGTGCTGCAAATGCAGCAATATAATATGAATTCCATATCGTACCTGACAATTTTCCTATACCAGAGGATGGTATAATTGGTTTGGATTTCATTAAAAAATACAATTGTATTTTAGAATTCAACGACCAAGAAGATTGGTTCACTTTGCGGCCCGAAAATTTCAGGAATATAAACATTCCTATAATACATTCACTAGATAATGAAATAGTTTTGCCAGCTAGATCGGAAGTTATTCGAAAGATTCAACTAATGTCTACTGACACACATGTTCTCATCCCCAACCAGGAATTGCAACCTGGCATTATGATAGCAAGTGCACTCGTAAGCACTCAGAACGCTTTGATTCGCATTATAAATACAACCAATAAAGACGCTATTGTTAACAGCGCAAACATAAAAAGCGAATCAGTAGATGACTATGATGTTTACAATGCAAATACAGACCATAGTGCACAAAGAACTTCAGAGGTATTAAAACTTCTCAAATTCCCGTCGTTATTTAAAAACGATTTAACAAAACTATGCACCGAGTATAGCGATATTTTTGGTCTCGAAACAGAAACCATATCAGCTATAACTTTTATAAACAAAAATTGAGATTAAATGACAAAACTCCAGTCTACATTAAAAACTATAGAATGCCAGAAAGTCAAAAGCCAGAAATTCAAAGGCAAGTTGACAAATTAATAAGAGACGGCATTGTCGAGCCGTCTATCTCAGAATATAATAGCCCACTTCTCTTGGTACCCAAGAAATCTCTGCCTAATTCGGCGGAAAAGAGATGGCGATTAGTAGTTGACTATCGTCAAATCAACAAGAAACTGCTAGCAGACAAATTCCCCCTTCCAAGAATAGAAGATATTCTTGATCAATTAGGACGAGCAAAACATTTCTCGTGCCTAGACCTGATGTCAGGGTTTCATCAAATCGAATTAGATGAAAAATCAAGAAATATGACATCATTCTCAACTGCAACAGGTGCGTATCGCTACACGCGATTACCATTTGGGTTAAAAATAGCCCCTAATTCTTTCCAAATCCACTGCTGAAGATCGGCAGCGAGAAGGAGACGAACAGACCTTGAACTTATCTTTAGCGGCGGCACCACCAGAGCTGCTGGTGAAAAAAGGATTCCAGGACGATTTCCTTATCCGGCTCGAAGGACCATGTTTATGTAGGGGGGGTGGCGAGGATCCTCCGCTAAAGGATTTCAGCAGAAAAGTATTATATGTATATATCCCGCGAAGGAGAAGACTTAGAAAATATTCGGGGGTCGAGAGTCGACACTGGCATGGAGCGCCCGTAGGATTTATTTCGCATTCATTTGGTGACTAAACTTAAACATAGAGCCGTGCTCCCGCCCGCTTTACTCCGCTAAAGCGAGAGCGGGAGATCGACAGCGGCCGACTGCGTTCGGATTTATCCCGAGCTCGGGGCGCGGGAGCATCAGAGGGGCGAGAGCGGATGCGCTTGGCCAGGGAGCGGCGGATAAGTGCAGTGGCCGAAGATGTAGAGAGGAGCATAGAGGGCGATCGATGCCAAGAAAGGTGCCGAGGAGCGGCGGAATAGTGCAGCGAAGCGGCCGGAGATTGCAGCGGAGCGGAGAGCGGGCGAGCGTCGGCACGCTCGACGAACTATGCGCGGAAGCCCGAAAGACGGGAGCGCAAGAGCGGCCGAGCTTTCGGAAGCTCGGTGCCAGAGGGGGTGCAATGGGCCCCTCACGTAAACACCTATAAATAAATAATATAATATAAAATTCTGCTGTCACGGTGTTTGTATCCAAACTCCTCCGAAACTACTTGACCGATTTGGATGAAATTTTGAGGGGATATTCTGTAGGCCAGAGAATCGGCTAACATCTATTTCTAACACAGCTGAATTGTCTTTTCAAAACAGTTTTCAATCGTGTCAGCCTGAGACTGACTGCTCATTTTCTGACAGCTCGAAAAAAAAAGAGAAAATGTTGCAAGCTCTGGTTTTTTTACAGTGAATCACGGATAGGTGGGACGAAGTTCACCGGGTCAGCTAGTAATAATATATATACCTATAAATAAATAATATAAATAATAATATAAATACTTATAAATAAATAATATAAATCTATATATATAAAATGCTTTGTCCTCACTGACTGACTGACTGACTGACTGATATATCACAGCCATGGCCAAACCACATGTCTTTGAGACTTGAAGTTTTTTTTTTTTAAATCAGAAAAAAAATTTCCCCATTCGTATGGGTATTTTAATTTTCTAATTCCACCTGCAACCTATTTTAAAAAATAAAAAACATAAATTTAAATTGCATTAAATGCAAGCTCGCTAAGCAAGCATTGAAAACGATCTCAAAATTTTCCAATATTTGTAAGAACAAACATTTTTTAATTACGATATTGTTAATTTAATACGAAATTTTAAGTGTGGATCTGCATCCGATCATAGCGGGCCCTGTAGTAATAATATAAACTAATGCAAATAATAACATGAATGATAATACGAATAATAATATAATTAATGTAAATAATATCGCTAAATAATAGTGTTCGGAGGGGGATGGCTTTAACCTGGAACACTCGATAAGTAAAACACGGTAGAACTTTCGGGGTATTACGCGACGTGCGTTTATTTTTGTAATTTGGGTAATCGTAAATTAGTGCTAACAAAGAAGAAGGCTTAATACTAGCTTGGGGAGAGCGGATTAGCAGCTCTATGCACGAAAGTGCAGTGGAAGAGGGAGAGAGAGCGAGTGTACGGGATCACACTGCCTCCGGAAAAAACGTCCTTCTGGCGTGAACAAATAGATATAACAATAATTAATAGTAGCCGGAATATCTAGATATTCCCCGCATTAGTTCTGTAGTATATTAATTAGATTAATGCAGCCACACACGATATTTATAAAACTGTCACCACTAACCCAAGCTCGATCCGTTAGCCTGGAAGGCTAACGCACACGAACACACACACACAAGCACACGCAGCGAAACCTACCACGAAAAAGTAGGTCACATGACCTACGACAAGACGCGCAAAGTGGAGGAGAGAGCGAGAGAGCGCGAGATCACGTCAACGAAACCCACCCCGAAAATTGGCGCGCGCCAATGAGCGCGACAAAGAGGAACGATCGATCGCACGGTAAACTTCTGGAAGAAGTTGAAAAGAACTCCGCAAGAAGTTTCGCGAAGCGAAGCGGAGTAGTTTTAGTGAAGCGGCGAACCGAGACGGACGCGAGAACGTAGATCGGCGATCGAACAACCGTGTGTGCGTGCAAAACTTGAAAAACTTTGGATTTGAAAGGAGATACGGGCCGGCGAGTGCCACCGTAAGTGGAGTGAACATTTGCGAAGAATTGGGAACTGCAAGAAGTTTTGGCGATGTCTGGCCCAGGACCAGCGGAGGGGCAAAGCCATTTCGCGTGTGTGCGCGGGAGCGAGACGGGTGAGTGGTAGTGAAACCGTAACGATGTGTGTGTAGTGTAAAAAATCTTTGCGAGCCCTCGATGCGGTGGTCACCGAAGAGTGCGGTCAGACCGACTCTAAAATAAGCAAAAGGTTTTGATTAAAACTAACTAACACTGAGAGAAATTATACGAAACTTTGAAAACTCGGAAAATATATGAAATTATGAAATGATGGAAATTATGGAATTATAAAATAACGAGAATATACTAGAAATAAAAATAACCCAATATGCGAAATAAAAATATGCGAAAATATAGAATTATACAATAACGGGAATATACTAGAAATAAAGAAATATCGAAATGTGCAAATCTAAAATCATGAAATTATAAAACCACGAGGTGGGGAAAATTTCGTAACGGCGAAATAAAAGCGAATGCACCGGGAGAAAAATATTTTGAGAAAAAGAACAAAATATAATAATAATGAAATGAAATTTAATAAGTTGTTTTTGTTACTAAAAAACTGGGGAAAATGGAAAAGTATGGCAATAAATAGCGGAAAATAATAAATAATAGTGAAACATATGCAAAAAAATGGAAAAAATATCTAAACATATGATAATTTAAATTAAATTATTGCGAAGATCTACAGTCGTGCCAGCCGGTTTGGCGGCCCTCCGGACCTTTGGGAAATTTTCAGATGAACACGAATTTAACTTGGCCGGGACAAACACAGTCGGCCGTGTGGGATTAGTAGGTCGGGTCGAAGGTCGTTTGACCCCGACTGGAGAGCGAATTCTCTAATATTTCTTCCCTTCCCTCTCGGCCCTCCGGCCCCAAACATGCATGACGGCTAACTCGGTGCTTTCCTCTGTTGCGCCCTAGCAACTTATTTTTTTTCGTGTAACCAGGTGGCTGACAAACTCCACCTCACGTCATCCCACCGTCTCATCTTAGCCACATTGTCCCATATCTTTATAAATTTTCTGTAGAGAGACCCTGGCGGGACTCAGAGACTCAGTCCCAGCCTAGAAAACTACCTCACACCATTGACAATATCGTTTTGCATGTGATCATCCCCAATTACATAAAACAAAATCTGGATACAGTTTTCATCAATTTTAACGTTACTTAGAATTTGTACCGTACTGCATATCCCATTACTGCCTATGCCTTTTAACATAACAATATTATTCAATCTTTTACCAGAAAATTTAGTACTTAGCTTTTCTTTCATCAGTCGGTCTCTTTGTCAGCATATTTAAAAACATTGCGGCTGGTGTTTCCTCTGTGTCAAAGCGTTGTATAAATATTTCCTTGAATTCGAGCCAGGTTATATCGGCGTAACACACTTGGGATAGCCATTGCGAAGCACTACCCTCCAATGCAGAACATAAGGCCACTACCAACGCACTGCCTTTTAATTGATTTTCTTTCAAAATAATTTTGACTGTAGTACACCATGATGAAGCGATGGCGCCAGTCTTGTCTGGGTTATATTTTGGGAAGTTAAACCGATTTACTTTGCACTGAATCAGGGGTCGTTGTTTGTATGGCCCGCACTAGTTCAATTAAGTTTTTATTTTGTTCCAATATGGCACGCCATGGTCCATCTACTGATGAAGGTAGAGGACCAGATCCCACGTCTGATGTTGCATTAATCGGGTTCCATTAGAGCACAGCGCGTTTCGTTCTTCACAGCAATGACGATCGACCAAGTCTAACTGATCGTCCTCTAACTACTGCCTCTTTTTATAAGATTCCTTGAACCGCACTCGACGACGATGTCGCGCCGCATTTGTGGAAATTCTTGCACCACTGTGTAGTGTGGCGTGTGGGCGACGCGCCATCGTTGCCTTGCTCCAATGGTTCCTCGGAACGAAGGAACAGAGAGACGAGCAAATTCAAATACTAAGAATTTCGGCAAAACCTTTGAACCGAACGGACGTGTCTTGATCGAGCTCTCAGTCAACGCGATTGTTTTTGACATAACTACTTCTCACCAAATTGTAGTGATAAATACGATCGAGTGCATATTTGCTAATTTAAGAAAAATAAAAATAAACATAAACACCTTTCACCAGCCCTAGTTGAACTTATCAACAAAAGGTTTGACGAGCAGGCGGAGCACATTAGATACTCTGTAGTATACGCACATATTGAGTACACACTGTACGGACTATGACTCTTTGGCTTAGTCATTTTAATAACAAAAGTCCAAGCATAAGTGGCTGGACGTAATACGATTGCGCACCTAAAGTGTATGACCGATCAAGTGCAGTGTCAGCATAATAATGCATAACCAAATGTGCGCGTGTGACTCTCCCGCTTGGGCGCTGCCTTCAGCAACCAAGTACATAGATATATACATAAGACAGCCGCTCCGCTGCCGGGCTTACTGGCAGCGCAGTTGCGCGGCTTTAGCTGTAATATGCATTTTTTAATCAATAAAGATATATCAACGGGGACGGTCGTCCCCATAAAGAATTCGTTATACTTTATTACTTTATGGCGACCGTGACATCCGGATCTCCGAAGCTGAATTGAACTTGACATACAACATAAAATGCGAAAATAGCAAACTGTGAATTGCAAGCGGTAAAACGGTGTGGAGTGTGTGTGGTATGGCGGAATAGCGAGCAAACAACAAGAAGTGGAGAAGAAACGAAAAAACCGAATTAAAGGAAGAGCAATTTAATAAAAAGAGAAAAGAAACAAAAGGAAACTTCCGCCATGGCATTTTTAGTTGGTCAATCCCTCATCGCCGTCTCCGCCGGAACCACCCAGCTATAACACTCCTCATCCCGGCATTACTGGCCGAGAACATCCATGGCATTCTTAATTGGTCGATTCCTCATCGACACGACTCTGGCCATAGCCGTCTACACCGAGATTATCCAGCTATAACCATCACAGAGTCTCCTAATCCCGGCGGAAAACAGCCGCAAATACAGACGAGAAGAAAACCAGTGTGGGAGGCAAACCGCCCCCTGCGCCTACGGGGGAAAAAACCACTGTGAAGGACGACAAGCCTGTGCAGCCAGCACCGGTACCGCCCGGCGCGCCAAGTCGGGCTACGGAAAAAGGACCGGCAGCGCTTCAAAGAGCGCGGATATAGCATATTTTATTTTATATATGTATATTTAAGACAAACTTTGTAAGACCAAGCAGTTTTTAGCTGCGGGTTTAGAAACATTTTTTTGAAAGGCAGGTATCATTATTTTATGTATACTATAAATGAGGTAAATTAAATTTAAAAAAAAAAAAAAACCATTAAGGCAGATATATATATAAATGAAAACAACATTTTTTTTTTAGAATGTAATTATGCTCGGTTTTATTAGGAAACCAAAATACATTTTAAACTACATATACGTACATTAGGGCGGGTCGATTTAAAAATCGCATAAGCGGCACGGAAATTCATGTTCTGGGGATCAAAATAGGCAACTTTGCCCAAAGAACCATACCTCTAAAATGCATTCTGATGTTCCCCTTTTTGATGCGAAGAAAAATCACTTTTGATTAGTAGAGAAATTCCGTTTTTACCCATTTAGAGAGCCCCAATCGAGTCCAAATGTATGACCGACCCCACTAATTTTCAATGGCCCATCCACTCATGCTAGTGGCGTACCCCCTAGACCGCCACTAGACCCCCAATAGACCACCCCCTACAAAGATGTTCCAAAATCACCATTATTAGCACGGTGCATGAAAAAAAACTATGAAATACCTAATTTAGGGAAGAAAACATTATTTTTCAAGGACATACTTATGTAAATGCAAAAATTAATTGAAACACGCATGGATTTTTATGGTTTTTCTCCTACATTTGTCAATGAAAACAAGAAAGGAAGCTAACTTCGGCAAGCCGAAGTTTAAATACCCTTGCAGTAAGTATTTAAAATTTAATATACATTTTAGGATTGCGGTTCCTTTCGCTTTCGCGTGTTTTTCGATAATATAAATGTTGAGCGAAACATGTTGACAGTGAAAAATGTTGCGCAACAACTAAATGTTGCTAGCAACAAAGCTTTCAAAATAAATTAATTGCACATATTCCTAAGGCAGCCATATGATATAGTAGTCAGATTTTGATAAAATTAAAACCGAAATTCTAGAATAATACAAAATGGCCATATCTCAAATTATATGAAAATTTGTTGATAATTGACAAAGTTATAATGTAGGAGAAAAACCATAAAAATCCATGCGTGTTTCAATTAATTTTTGCATTTACATAAGTATGTTCTTGAAAAATAATGTTTTCTTCCCTAAATTAGGTATTTCATAGTTTTTTTTCATGCACCGTGCTAATAATGGTGATTTTGGAACATCTTTGTAGGGGGTGGTCTATTGGGGGTCTAGTGGCGGTCTAGGGGGTACGCCACTAGCATGAGTGGATCGGCCATTGAAAATTAGTGGGGGTCGGTCATACATTTGGACTCGATTGGGGCTCTCTAAATGGGTAAAAACGGAATTTCTCTACTAATCAAAAGAGATTTTTCTTCGCATCAAAAAGGGGAACATCAGAATGCATTTTAGAGGTATGGTTCTTTGGGCAAAGTTGCCTATTTTGATCCCCAGAACATGAATTTCCGTGCCGCTTATGCGACTTTTTGCCTCCATACAAATCGACCCGCCCTAACGTACATATATGAAATCATCAAGCAAGTTAAAATCAAAAGCGAATGAATGAAAAAACGAGTAAGAAAGCTACAGTCGTTCGAGAACGACTGTTATATACCATGTACCAAAATATATCGCCTATCGAATTAGCTCCCGATTATAAATAAAATCGGTAACCGGGGAACACCACAGCTGATCAGCTGATCGCGACTTTTGCCTATTAGAGAAATTTAAACAAACTCGCTCTTTGCAAAACCACCACCATCTCATGCACTTGCGTGTGCAAGACAGAGATAGAGATAACCCCTCTCTCTTTTTTGCGCACGGGAGTTAGTTTCTTGCGCTCATCAGTTTTGTTGTTGTTTTTTGGGATGCACCTGTTGCTAGCTGCCAAATACATAACACACTGATAAGTAAATAACTTTTGTGTTTTTCACCCGATCTTTACCAGATTTTCGGTATTGATACATGTTCTACATATGCATGCCTATGCACCAAAAGAAAGATCTATGGTAATATTTGTGGCTGCAAAACGTTTTTATTGATTTGCGGGGGAGTGGGAGGGAAATTTTTAAATCTGAAACAAACTTGATCTGCGTGCAAAACATTCCGACCTACATACCGAATTTGGTGGCTCTAGCTCTTATAGTTGCTGAGATCTAGGCGTTCATACAGACGGACAGACGGACAGACGGACAGACAGACATGGCTATATCAATTTGGCTGTTGATGCTGATCAAGAATATATATACTTTATGGGGTCGGAAATGCTTCCTTCTGCCTGTTACATACATTTGCACGAAATTAATATACCTTTGTACCTACGGTACATGGTATAAAAATAATAATAATGATGATTTGATATCATAATGTTTTGTTTTGTTATTTAGCATACATGTAATTGTTTGCATACATGTGATTGGTTTTTTCTCTATTCTAACCCGTCCTATGACGTATTCATGATTCTTCGCGCTCCTTTCCACGTATGTGGATAACCCATTTCGTAATTTTTTTTTGTTGTTGTCAACTAGTATCACAAACCCAAAACTTAATGGGATTCTGGGCAGCTCTTCTCAAAATGGGGTCTTGGTGGAGCAGCGATAAGCCTGAAGTAAAAGAAGATAAGGCGAACGTTATAAATAACGTAAAAGTAATAGACCACACTGACGATATTCAATCTTTGTGGACACTATTATTCATAATCGCTATCATACTAATAATACAATTAGTATTCAATATTTATAGTTGGCATAACAAGATACTAAAGAAAAAGTATCTGAAAAGGGCAAACGACCTAGACAAGGTCTAGTTAAAACGCGCACTTAATCAATATAATTATATTAACAAGTGATGCACGATAAGATAAAAATGGATAACGTAACCCTAACAAAGAACACGGGCGTTAAGAAAAATACCAACAAACGAGGTGGTCAGAAAAATTTCCTAAATAAAAAATTGAGGGAATTAAATAAAGCAGTTTACAGGGACAACAATGTCCAACCATGGAACACTAACGTTGAACTTAAAAAACAGATAGACGAAATACATGAAAAGTTACGTCTCTATAAGAATAAGGAATATAATTATATTAATCCTGTGTGCAGAAAAGACTGCAAGGGCCCGCTTGACGAGCCGAAATGCGAGTATACTTGCCAAAAAGGGCATAATTAGAAACTCCGTCATTTTGGTATATATTAATTAAACATTTGATAGATCGATTTAAGCTATTTAAAAAAAAAAAAAAAAAGTTATATGGCACAAATAAAGTTATAATGATATATAAATAAAATGTATTATATGTTCATTTAAAATATTTGATACGCATTTCTATATATATATAAATAGAGGATTTAAAGAAGAATAAGTATATACATGGATTGGCAAGAAATAAAAAGCAAACTTACCGAAATTAAAACAACTTTCGACAGATTATACAAGGGCTTGACTCGAAATAGAGAAGTGCAACAAGGCACTCTAAAAAAACACGCACAGATATTAGTGGGATGCTTTAATGAAGCACGCCAATTAATACATAAAGAAAGAGCAAGACTTACAAGAAGTCATTTAACACAGGCAGTTAAATTGCTTAACAAACTCCGAGAGAACTTGTTGAATGTCCGATCCAGACACAACTTGAATTTAACTATCCCTACAATATTAAACACACCTGTTGTAGCTGAAGTCGATGGGGATATTGGAAGCTCAGAGGAATCTGAATCGGAAATTAAAGAAGAAGATCTTCACGACCTTTCAATTCCAGCGGTAATAACACTACCTGAATTGCTGGAGGAAGAAAGCTCCGATTCAAATAATTCAAGATTAACGGGACAAAAACACAAAATGACCGACTCTGCCGCAGCGTCAAGGGAATATGTGCGACAAATTTCGTCTACAATACCTGAGTTTGACGGCAAAAAGGTAAATCTAAATCGATTCCTCACGGCTCTCCGATTAACAAATCTGACAAAATCAGATAATGAGAATCTAGCAGTAGAGGTAATCAAGACAAAGATAATCGGTCCAGTATCATACAAGGTTGAAAATGAAACGACAATTATCGGTATAATAAATGTATTGAAGGCATCATTTAAAGGCAAATCGCCTGATGTCATTAAAGCTAAGCTGCTCAATACACAACAGCGTGGCAAAACTGCGACGCAATATACCACAGAAATCGAAAACCTACGTAGGTCGCTTGAGGCAGCCTACATAGACGATGGTTTAGATTATGGTAATGCAGACAAATTCGCTACCAAGGAAGCGATATCTGCAATGATAAAGAATTGTGAGCATGGCAAGCTCAAAACAATACTGGAAGCAGGAAATTTCAACGCCATGAATAGTGTGATTGAAAAATATATACACTGCAGTACTGAAATGACCGGCAATTCGAATAGTGTTTTATTCTATAATAACAGAAGACACTATCGAGGAAATAATAACCGAGGAAGTTACCACAACAGAGGTAATGGCCGAGGAAATTATAACAACTATAATAACAATTATAGAGCCGGGGTGGTTACCGTGAAGGAAACAGAGGACGCGGCGGTAACCATCACAATAATAGAGGTGGAGGTTACTCAAGGGGTAACCAATACCAAAATTATGGAAACAGCGTCCGAAATATTCAATCGGAAAACCAACATGCCCCCTTGAGCAACAGCCAACAGTAAAGCTGTATAAAATTAATCTCAATTTTTTCATTTTCATTCAAGTAAAGAATATGAGTACCAATTCACTGGTAACTCTTTAGTAGATACAGGTGCAGAAATTTCTTTGCTTAAATGCAGAAATAATAATTTACATAATATAAATTCGCTGAATACAACTAGTATATCAGGCATAGGGCAAGGGGCAATTCAGTCCCTAGGTACTATAAATTTGGAAATATGTGCTGCAAATGCAGCAATATAATATGAATTCCATATCGTACCTGACAATTTTCCTATACCAGAGGATGGTATAATTGGTTTGGATTTCATTAAAAAATACAATTGTATTTTAGAATTCAACGACCAAGAAGATTGGTTCACTTTGCGGCCCGAAAATTTCAGGAATATAAACATTCCTATAATACATTCACTAGATAATGAAATAGTTTTGCCAGCTAGATCGGAAGTTATTCGAAAGATTCAACTAATGTCTACTGACACACATGTTCTCATCCCCAACCAGGAATTGCAACCTGGCATTATGATAGCAAGTGCACTCGTAAGCACTCAGAACGCTTTGATTCGCATTATAAATACAACCAATAAAGACGCTATTGTTAACAGCGCAAACATAAAAAGCGAATCAGTAGATGACTATGATGTTTACAATGCAAATACAGACCATAGTGCACAAAGAACTTCAGAGGTATTAAAACTTCTCAAATTCCAGTCGTTATTTAAAAACGATTTAACAAAACTATGCACCGAGTATAGCGATATTTTTGGTCTCGAAACAGAAACCATATCAGCTATAACTTTTATAAACAAAAATTGAGATTAAATGACAAAACTCCAGTCTACATTAAAAACTATAGAATGCCAGAAAGTCAAAAGCCAGAAATTCAAAGGCAAGTTGACAAATTAATAAGAGACGGCATTGTCGAGCCGTCTATCTCAGAATATAATAGCCCACTTCTCTTGGTACCCAAGAAATCTCTGCCTAATTCGGCGGAAAAGAGATGGCGATTAGTAGTTGACTATCGTCAAATCAACAAGAAACTGCTAGCAGACAAATTCCCCCTTCCAAGAATAGAAGATATTCTTGATCAATTAGGACGAGCAAAACATTTCTCGTGCCTAGACCTGATGTCAGGGTTTCATCAAATCGAATTAGATGAAAAATCAAGAAATATGACATCATTCTCAACTGCAACAGGTGCGTATCGCTACACGCGATTACCATTTGGGTTAAAAATAGCCCCTAATTCTTTCCAAAGAATGATGACTGTTGCATTTTCAGGCTTAACGCCTTCGCAAGCATTTCTGTATATGGATGATTTAGTAGTTATAGGTTGTTCTGAAAAGCATATGCTTAAGACCTTAACCGACGTTTTCAAATTATGTAGACAACATAATTTAAAGCTACATCCAGAAAAATTCACTTTCTTTATGAAAGAGGTTACTTATTTAGGTCACAAATAAAGGTATATTACCAGATGACTCTAAATATGAGGTAATTTAAAATTACCCCCAACCAGTAAATGCAGACGACGCTAGACGATTCGTCGCATTTTGCAATTATTACAGAAGATTTATTAAAAATTTCTCAGATAAATCACGCCACTTAACGAGGCTTTGTAAAAAGAACGTACCATTTGAATGGACAAGCGAATGCAATGAAGCATTCGAATACCTTAAAAGGGAATTAATGAAACCAACACTTCTTCAGTACCCAGATTTCAGCAAACAATTTTGCATAACCACAGATGCTAGTAAACAGGCATGTGTTGCGGTACTATCTCAAGACCACAACGGTCAACAGCTACCAGTGGCATACGCTTCAAGAAGCTTTAAAAGGCGAAAGTAATAAGTCCACAACAGAACAAGAACTAGCAGCTATTCATTGGGCAATAAACCACTTCAGACCATACATATATGGTAGGCATTTTTTAGTACAAAGTGACCATAGGCCACTATCATACCTTTTCTCAATGAGAAACCCGAGCTCGAAATTAACAAGAATGAGGCTAGGCTTGAATTCACAGTAGAATACCTCAAGGGGAAGGATAACCACGTTGCAGATGCTTTGTCCCGAATAACAATCGGAGAACTTAAAGCAATGAATAGACAAATATTTAAGGTCACAACAAGATCTTCAACAAGACAGAAAAATACCTGCGCAGGTGAAAAATTGCATGAACCACAAAAGAACGAAGACATTATAGAAAAGCCCAATGTTCGGAGGGGGATGGCTTTAACCTGGGAGGCACTCGCTAAATAAAACACGGAATGACTTTCGGGGTATTATGTGACGGGCGTATGTCTTTATTTGTAGAATGGTAAATTGGTACTGAACAAGAAGAACCTTAAAACTAACTTGGGGAGAGCGGACTAGGAGCTCGATGCACAAAAGTGCAGTGGAAGAGGGAGAGAGAGAGCGAGTGTACGGGATCACACTGCCTCCGGAAAATAAGCGCCCTTCTGGCGTGAACATTCTCCCCCCCCTTGCGAGGATACGCAGCAAAAAATATAAGAAGGCCTTCGAGGCCCCCTAGCGAGGATACGCTGTAGGAATGCAGGAGGCCTTTGCTCGGGAAAGCGTTGGATACGCTGAGCGCTCGTGGACATGGAGAAGTGTGTGGTGATCCTGGCCACACGACTGGCATCGGTCGTCACTGCGGCAAGATCCAGTGGAATGATGGTGGGCCAGGCAATTGACGCAGTACTTCTTTTGTATGACTGCCTGGAGCCGTTTCTCAGCGCTAAGCCGAAGAAAACGGTGGCATTTCCGAAGAGGATGGTTCCCTTGGCAGACTAGGCATGGGTAGGATAAAATACCTCGGGAACGTCTGCATTTCACATCGTCGTATGGTACCCAGTAATTGGAGGAATCGGGAGCGGTAGTCACTCGTGTGGAGAACGAGGAAATCCTTTGGATCGGAGCAGAAGCAGTATCAGGAGCAGTCGGTTCACTGGAGGAGCAGTTGCTTGGATGCAACAAAGTGTGATGCCGACCGTGACACGTGAAGCACTTGTGGGCGCTTGTGCAATTACGGAGTTGATGACCGCCTGCAAAGCAATTTAAGCACAACCGCTTTTTCTGGATATAAGATGAACGATCCTCTGTCGTCATCTGAAGGAAGCGTGGACATATACGCACTGGATGGTTCTCTTTGGAACATACATCGCATCTTTTGGATATCGGAACGATCCTCGTACTGAAGGATTTCAGTATTCGTGGCGACACGTCGGAGGGTGTCGTTTCTGACGGATGGAGGCGCAACTTAGGAGGTTGAATAGAATCTATAGTTTCTAGAGTTTTATGGCGCTCAGTCAGGAATGAATCAAGTTCTTGACACGTAGGAATTTCGGTTTTATTTGTTACGGACTGCTCCCATAGTGAGAGCGTCAGTTTTGGAAGTTTCGTGGAACACAAATAAACCAGGAGACAATCCCAATTATCCGTAGGAAAGCCGGACAAATTTAGGGATGTGAGGCAGTTCTGGATTGTATTTTGCAGCTCCTTCAAGGCTGCCGAAGATTCTTGTGCGACGGACTGCATGTTTAATAACTTTTTCAGTTGGCTGTTCACCAGCGCTCGTTTATTTTCGAAACGCTCAGATAGGTTTTTCCAGGCTGAGCGGAAACCATCGTTGGTGAGTGGCGAATTGGAAACTACGGAATGAGCTTCACCACTAGTCTTGGCATTTAGATAGAACAACTTTTCAACAGGGGTCAGCGCAGGATTGTCTATATAGACCGCTGTGAAAAGGTCTCGGAAAGTCGGCCAGCGAATGTAATCGCCCGAGAAAACTTCTGTTTCGCACGGAGGAAGCTGACAGCCAAGACGGATAGGAATTTTGGGGCGGAACGGGTTGGACTTGAGCTGTTGTAGAAGCGATCGTTTCGATCTGTTCCATGAGCTTTGCGGCACACCTTTCGTATATAAAATAGGCATACTCGTATTTTGCCTTTAGAGTAGGTAAGGTGTCCGCCGTGCCCTCTAAGCCAACTGAAATTTGCTCTGAACAAGTTTCATATTCTTTCTCGACCTTATCCCATAGCGCTCTTACTTGGTCGAGATGAATTTGACACGTATATTTGGATGGACTAGTTGCTGCTGGATTGCAGATTTTGGAATCGAAGTGACTTAGACGGTCACAGATCGAAATAAATTTATTTAAAATGGAAGCAGTCATTTTGGATATTTAAAGAACAAACTGGATTGTTTCTTTATGGTTATATTTTGGATCGAATTAACTTATATTTTCGGGACGCTGGATAAAGCGTACAACCAGTTGAAAGATCGAAAAACAACTTATATTTGGGACGCTGGATAAAGCGTTCAACCAGTTGAATGATCGAAAACAACTTCTATTCGGGACGCTGGATAAAGCGTGCAACCGATTGGATCGAAAACGTATATATTCGGGAAGCTGGATAAAGCGTACAACCAGTTAAGAAATCGAAAATCAACTTTTTTTTTTTGGGACGATTTAGTTATACGTGTCGACGCTGGAATTGGAATTTAGGAACCAATCGGAATGTATTAGGAATTTAATTTATTTGTAGAAGCAGGATTGGAATTTAGGAACCAATCGGAATATATAAAATTAAATTTAATTTAATTTAATAACGAATTAATTTAATAATATTCTCTCTGCTGCAAAACGGATACGGTCACACTAATGCGGATATGGAAGCGCACTTGAATTCCTAACTGATTCAGTTAGTTGAAATTTTTATAAAAAATAATTTTAAAATTATTTTTGTGCCTGGACTTATCCAGTTGACCGCTGCTGTATTTTCCGCGGTACTGTTCTTGGAGATAAGGCGTGCGTGTGAATATGTTTATGCATTCGCCGTTTGCCAATGCAGAATAGAGGAAACAACGAGAGGCGGAAAAAATTGCCAAAAAATCGGAGCTTCGACTTGCAGTTGAATATGTATGTAATTGCAATTTGTTTTTGGTTGCCTATGCCTGCATGTAACGCCGCTCAGGATAGAGCGAAGGAATGACAATAAATATATAATATATGTATATGTTTATTTAAATGTAGCTCAGCTCAGGATAGAGCTAGGGAGAGACAATAAATAATTAAGTTCGGCGATTCTGTGCCGTGATTTTGGGGATATATTTATTTATTTATAGGAGCGGTGGACTGTATTTGTAGAATTTTGTAGTTTTGATGAATTATTATAAATATATTTATTTTATAATTTGTGGGGTAAATTATTTAAATTATTAAAATACCCGTGTCGGAATATTTGTAAGTTTATATATTTAATTTAATTTTGTGTAAATTGCTGGTGGCGATCGTAGATCAGTGGAGTGGACTGTATTGCATATCGGAGAGTGTAAATATGTAAATGCAAGCGGAACACAGTGAACGAAGAGAATTTCGGAACTAGAAGTTTCACTGTGGCTTATAGACGTACATATATTTAATTTACACTTTTGGATTTTGGAATGTTTATTTACTATTATTATCCAGGATAGGAATATTTATAGCGTAAATTGTTGGTGCCGATTGTAGATAAGTGGACATATGTATGTAGGTGTAGAAGTGGAAATAAATGCAAGCGGATCACAGTGAACGAAGAGAAATTCGAAATTGAAAGTTTCACTGTGGCTTATGGCATATATTTAAACACACACTTTTAGAATGTTGAATTCGCGGAAAATTAATATAAATTAATTGCGACACTAGGATTCTACAAGCTGCCGTTGTGTCGGATCAATCGGACTAGGATTTAGACACAAATCATAAAAATGAACGGCAGGGCAGCAAAGTAAAATGTTTACTTATCTTGTGCGGTGTTAAAGCCACCGGAACTGCTGGAGATAGAATTATCCGGCTCTGTTGGACCAAATGTTCGGAGGGGGATGGCTTAAACCATCACACTCGATAAGTAAAACACGGAAGATAACTTTTCGGGGTATTACGCGACGTGCGTCTTTATTTGTGTAATGGTAAATTAGTACTAAATGCAAGAAGAAGCCTTAAAACTAACTTGGGGAGAGCGGACTAGGAGCTCGATGCACAAAAGTGCAGTGGGAGAGGGAGAGAGAGAGCGAGTGTACGGGATCACACTGCCTCCGGAAAATAAACGCCCTTCCGGCGTGAACAAATACAGACCCATTTCGATTCTGCCTTATTTATCAAAGGTGTTCGAAAATTTTATGGCAATGCAAATAACCCGCTTTATATCTGACATGAAATGCTAAACAACAGCCAATCTGGCTTTAGGAAAAATAGAAGTTGTACTTCAGCAGTATTAAAAATTTCTGACGACATTAGGGAACACTTAGCGATAGAGACGTGACTTTTTTAGTATTACTTGACTATAGTAAACCTTTTGACACTGTTAATCATAGTATACTTTGTACAAAACTGCGTAATATGTTTCAGTTCTCGAGCTCTTCTGTCAAACTTCTGTCCTCCTATCTTAGTAATCGTCGCCAATCTGTTGTAATACAAAACGCTTCCTCTTCATTTAAAAATGTCAGTCGTGGTGTCCCTCAAGGCTCAGTCCTTGGACCACTATTGTTCTCGTTGTATGTTAACGACCTTCCCAGTGTTCTATGTGAGTGTAACATTCACTTATATGCGGATGATGTCCAACTATATGTGAACCGTCCGTTAAGTAGAATAGATGAATGTATACCCGTGTGTAACAGTGAACTTGAACGTATAAGTGTATGGGCTAAAATCAACGGCCTTGGTTTATACCCAGTGAAATCAAAATGTCTTGTGATCAGTAAGAAAAAATGTATCCTGAATAATCTCCGCCCAATCAAGATTGACGGCACTCCTTTGGACTACGTAGAGAATGCGTTAAATCTAGGATTTACTTTTAATAGAACTCTGACGTGGAATAATCACATCACAAGGGTAGTTGGTAAAACGTATGGAATATTAAGGTCACTCTCGATAACCAAACGTTTTCTGCCAACCAACATACGGCTATTAATAGCAAAAACAGGCATCATTCCTGCTCTTTTCTATGGCCTGGAAGTCTTTGCATTCTGCGATGCCAATAGCCAAAACAAAATCAAAGTTGTTTTTAACAATATTGCGAGATATATATTCGACCTACACAGGGCAGAGCATGTATCTGGATTCGCCAATCAAATATTTGATATTGAGCTGACAAAATGGATAAAAATTTGCATCTTAATCTATCTACATAAAATAATATATAGTAAGGAACCATCATACCTTTTTGACAAACTAAATTAATTATATTGCTAAGGGTGGCATATTCGTTGTCTTCCCCATAAACATTTTGGTGACCCCGACGTGATTGTTTAATATCGTTTAAACAAATCAAATTTTCCGGCAAGACGAACATCAACAACAAAGTAAAGGTTCCGTTGCATTTCGGCGACGCTTGTTACCTTACATTATAGGGTGTGTCGTACCTCTGACTCGGTCGGACATTTTATTTAATTTATTTTTTCTTGTCATCGGGAAAAATGTCTGGCACGGAAAACTTGGTTCGGGCTCAGAATGAGGCTCCAAGTGAAGTGGATTTCTACCGAGCTATTTTGCGGCAAATACGCTCGGTGAGTATTTATTTAAACTCTGAGTCGGTAAATCAGTTCGACGAAGAGGATTTCCTGGTCCGAGTGGAATGGATAAATTCCCAAAATCTGGCATTTGATTCTGCGCAGACATCGCAGGAAAAATTGGATTTCGCGGAGATCTCCAGTGACACTCGGATGGAATTATCCGAAGTTTTCATCGATGTCACGGCGAAACTCTACCGTGGATTAGCTGCTCTTCGCAAGTCGCCGGCTTCAGCCGCTGCAAATTGACAGTACTAACAATCCGGATCTTTCTTCTCGATCTAGGGGGCATCGATTGCCGAACGTTAAAATTGCTCGATTTAATAGTTCCTACGCCGACTGGCCGGATTTTCTCGCTACCTTCACCACGGTCATGGCAAAAGAGGAGGAATCATTTCCAGTTGGAGCAAAAATTGTTCGTAGGGATTTCTATGTAGATGATTTAATCTCTGGAGGGGACTCAGTTGAGGAGGTTATAGAAATTCGTCATCAGGGGAAGGAGCTACTGTCGCGAGGCCACTTTCCAATCCGTAAATGGTGTTCCAATGAGCCAGCAGCCCTGGAAGGAGAATCAGACTGCGACAAGGAGCAGTTAGGCAAATTTCACTATGGATCGGATATCGTCAAGGCAAGGGTTCCAGCTACACCAAGTTTCCTGGGCCTGACATCGCTTATCTTCGCGAAGGTCGCTTCAGCAGATGGCAGAGGGTGACCCTGATGCAGCAACACTTCTGGAAGAGATGGCAGCTTGGGTGCATCCAGGAAGTCATACCCGGCGAGGACGGCGTCATCAGAGTAGCTATGGTCCGTAAAGCTACGGGTATAGGCACGAGAGCCGTCGCTAAATTAGCCGTTCTGCCCGTCGATTCTGAAATAGTTGGAACCGTACCTCTTCCAACGGGGGGAGTATGTTCGGAGCAGAGCGCCAGCACCTAGGCTTGCGCGCATGGGTGTTCCGCTGAACCTGCAGCGCTCTCATCTTATCTCTTTTCACCTTCCTCTTCTTTCGTTAAATCTGTCGCGCTTTGTTTTCTCAAGCTACATATTGTCAACCGCTGCTCTAATGATATATTTTTGGAAGCCGAGTTTCACTCTATTCTCCAACCTCCGCATCGATCGATCAAAATATAGAGCACTTATATATTAATAAAACCTATTCGTACGTTTTTAGTAATTTTATTGCTAAGGATGGCATATTCGTTGTCTTCCCCATAAAACGTTTATTTGATTTACATGTTTCTCTTCTGGCTTCTTTTCATTTCCTTAAGCTATGTGCGCGATCGGCGCGTCACAAACTGTCATGCGATAGATCTGGCAACCTTGTCCAAAGACGGTTAGATAGGTTGGTAGGTCCGGGCAATGGGTATTCACCCCGAACGCCTTTCAAATCATCCCTGCACCTACATTGGCTTAACCGCTGCCAACTTCGCAGAATTCGTTCTCTTTTCACGTTGACATTGGCGACTCCAGACGTAATAAATCATCCATCTTATTCCTAAGAGTGAAAAAAACCTTGAACTAGTCACCTTTGAGAACGCTTGCAGTGCGATCTTGCCATCCTAGCTGTTTCTGTTCGTTTTTGGTGAAGAAAACAGGTCTTTTTCGGTCTTGTTGTTCAGTACGCGATAGTCGATGCACATTCTCCATTCATTGTTCTTTTTCTTTACCAGCACCACTTCTATAAGCCCCAAATTAGTAATTATGGCTGCCTTTTGCTTCGGATTTCGCGGGTAGTACCGTTGCTTTATTGGCTTGTCATCCTTGTCGCTCGGGCGGTTCGTCTCTCCACAGCGAAGGGGCGTTCTACAGCGAGGCGTCGTTCCGCGTTGCCTCGTCGTTGGGTGGTGCGAGGGTGCGTGCGTGGTCGTTGGCCGTCGTCCTGGATCGTCTTGGGCGCTGTAAAGATAGAATGATCCCTTAGGCGGCCATTCAGGTCATCCACAGGGGGAGTGAGTACCCTAGTCGGCGACCATTCAGATCTGTCGAGCACCAGTCCTTAGGCGGCCATTCAGGTCTTCCACAGGAGTAAGCGAGACGACTAATTAGTGACAATTCAGATCCGTAGAGAGAGAGAATCCTTAGGCGGCCATTCAGGTCAGCCACAGGAGTAAGCGAGAACCCTAATTTATGACCATTCAGACTATCGAGAGAGAGAATCCTTAGGCGGCCATTCAGGTCAGCTACAGGAGTAAGAGAGAACCCTAATTTATGACCATTCAGATCTATAGATTAGAGGGGGAGGGGGGTATTAAGAGAGCTAACTACCAATTATTTATTCAGACCTACTGATTTGGCTTACCAAGCTGCTGATTACTGCTGCTGACTACTGCTGCTGGTTACTGCTGCTGATGCTTACCCGATCGCTGTCGGTGACTGAGTGCCGATATGAGGCCAGCCGCCCGCTTTATATAGGCCCCTGCTGCTTTTAGTGTGCCCGGCGACGATTATCGATTTGCCATATTAGTGTGGCCAGTTCTCTCTTCTAGTGTGACCAACTCTCTCTTTTAATGTGACCCGCTCTCTATTTTAGTGTGGCCAATCCTCCGTGGATGGCGCGGGCGCGTATTCAAATTCAAATTCATCTCCTCTGTTTTCTTATCTGTTTGTTCTCTGTTTATTTATTTCAGTTATTTTCCCGTTGATTTCAGTTCTGGAGCTTTGTGCGAATCTCGATTCTGGCCGTCGGCGAGACGCGTACTCCCTCCTGTATTGTCCATCCACCTCGTATGGCTGCTCTGCGTGTATCTCCAGAACATCCCGATCCGGCGAACGATGATCCCGTCGCGCTGCCTCCCGTGCTGCGGATCGTTGGCCGGGTCGCCGGTTAAGTCACCGGCATGCCCCCAACTGCCTCTGCTGCTGCACTGGCTCGTGCTTGTGGCCTCCCCCGGACCTGCTCGGATGCTGCTCCCTCCGTTGTGCGCGGTACGCGTCACAACTCTTTGACGACATCATGTTCTGGATAGAATTCGGTAGAACATATAGTGTCAAAAAGTTCGTTTGGAACATTTATATTGAAAGATGAAATGTCCCTGGCATATTAAAATTTGAATTTTTCCGCCTTCATTTTTATTTTATCGGCTCTTGTTTTGCCTTGGATAAAGGCGATGACATCTTCCGATGTCTGACCAGGGGAGAGCCGAGAAACAAATATGTGTTTCGTAGGTGGAATTACTACAAGGGCTTTCGGCGCTGCAGACTGATAGTCTGCATTGCCGATATCGGCCGGTAGTCCGGGCCTGATACCCTGTGCAGGTAAATTAATGGGGCTTTGAGGGGTCAATATTTGAGACCCCCTAGGGGACAAAACGGAAATCATCGGGGAAACGGTCACCCCCGCAACACATTCGGATGCCGAATCTTTCTTGCCACTCGATCTCAGAACTCTTTGACTAAATTCTGAGGTCGAGGGCTGTGTTGAGAGAGGCTGCTGTTGGGAGTCCGCCGCTGGTTGCTGAGATCCGCCCATATGCTGCAGACCAGTTGCGGTTTTTTTGCGCCTAGAAGACTCATTCAATAGCTTAAGCCCTGTTCGCGCCACAGTTAGATTACATATCGAATAGCGAATAATTTTGAAATTTATCGATCTAATTTAATCGATGACTTATGAAATAAATTGAATTGAAGTTGGAGATTAAAACAGAGCGGACGTACGAGTTTGTAGCAATTATAAAAAGACTAAAAATTATACTTTGAACGCTTGCGGAGGTTCCAGCGTAATTATTGGCGCCCGAACAGGGACATTTGGATAAGGTTCAAATCCGGATGGAGTTCACCTTGGAGCTCAGCAACATATAAAAAAAAAAATACCCACGACGAGACTTGGTTGACTGCGGTGACTGCGGCGGCATCTCGTATTGGATTGTGAGTCAAACTGCACTGTGCATTTAATATTTCTTGCAGGCATGTTTATTTCAAATTCGATGTGTGTGATAAATTAATTAAAATTTAGTAAATGGTATCAAGTGATGGTCGAATTGGTGCATCGGCTTAACAAATGGTGTAGGTCAGTTCGTATGCATTAGAAGTGCTGACTACATATATATGTATGTATGTACGTGCATACAATTATATATGCATGTATATTGAAATAGCGGTTTACCTAAGTGACATTGGCTTGACATTGAATTCAGTTCCCTTATTGTGCGCATATTCGTCTTAACTGCTGCCCAACTTAATACATATATGTAGGTATGTGCATAAGTACAGTCGAATTTGACTGGCTTTAAGCTGAAGAGCCGCTAGGATTGCAATTACGGTTCTTTATTACGACACAGTGACTTGGGTGCAGGAAAAGAGCGTGTCGCGGATCGATCATTGTTATCGATAGTTATCCATAAGTGTTAGGATTTTAAGGTCAAATGTATGCGGGCACACTGTTTTTCGCCACCGCAAAGCTAAGATTTAGGCGCGAAGTTAGCATTTTTCATTGTCGTGCGAGAATTTGGAGGACACACTGCGGTGAGCTAGCTTTAAGATAAATGCATATGTTACAGTTAATTCTTACAGAATAAAACGACGGATTAGTCTGCCCTTTCTTTCTGGATCCAAGGTGGAGTAGCCGTTAAAAGGCAACTCCGTTCGCACCGACGACAGCTTTTATTCGCAGTCCGAGGGTGACTGCAAGGGCAACTTGCGCTGGAAGACGGCTTAGACGGCCAGCTAGAGAGTTGCCAGGAGCTGGAGTGAGCGCAGCCAGCGCTGCGTACCGGCAGAGAAGTCGCAGCCAGCGACAGAAGCGTCGCAGTCAGCGACATAGAAGGGCGCAGCCAGCGTCAAAGGCGGTACAACCGGGTCGCAGCCAGCGACTAGGAGACGCAGGAGCGTCATTTGCGGAGACCGCAGCCAGCGGCCACAAGGCGTCGGAGACGCCACTTTTGAGCGCGCACAGACGCGTCGGAGACGCCACCTTTGAGCGCGCACAGACGCGTCGGAGACGCCACCTTTGAGCGCGCACAGGCGTGCCAATTCGGGGAAGATGCAGCACTCCCCAGGAAGAGGGCCCGGCTGAACGGAGGGGAAGCCACCCCTATAACAACAGCGGATCAGCAGCCAACGGGTAGCGTGACAACGTGACAACAGCAACTTCACAGGTTAGAAGTACTGCCGCGCCGGAGATGGACCAGGCCCTAGTGTTGGATCTTATGGCGAAGATCGCAGCGTTGGAGAGGGAGCTGGAGCGGCATAGATCCCGGGAAAATACGAGCACCGCAAATTGCGCGCCAATCGAAGTTGGCCAAAGCGCAGTTGGCGCCAATACTGGGGCGTCGTGGCAGCCGCCATCTTCAAGCGGCCCGCCACTGTCTGGCCCAAGCGCAGTTGGCGCCAATACTGGGGCGTCGTGGCAGCCGCCATCTTCAAGCGGCCCGCCATTGCCCACAAATGGAGAGGCCTCACATAACGGGGTCGGGTCTGTCCCCTACAACGGTGCCGGTGTGAGCAGTGCGGCATGCATGCCACCTTGGAGCGGACCGCCCCTGCTGACGACGAGCAACCATTTCGTGGCGCCACTGTGTGCAACTAGCACTGCGCAGTCAGCGTATGGATTGCTGCCAACGGGCATCCACAACGTGGCCACAGCATCGCCATTCGCCGGATCCCACGCCGCGACGACGCCGAATGGAACCCAGGGAGCATATGGGCCACGGAAGCTTCCGGACTTGCCCGTATTTGGAGGGCAGCCCGAGGAGTGGCCGATCTTCAGCTGTGCGTTCGTGGAGACGACCCGAGCGTACAACTGCACGGATCTGGAGAACAACCAGAGATTGTTGAAGGCCCTGAAGGATGAAGCGCGCGAGGCAGTGAAGGCGCTATTGATTCATCCGGGCAATGTCAGCGCCGTGATGGAGCAGCTGCGTTTTAGGTTCGGCCGACCGGAGCAGCTTATACGCAGCCAGCTCAACAACGTGCGAGAGGTGCAGCCAATTTCGGAGCACAATTTGGCGAAGATCATTCCCTTCGAGACCCGAGTGAGTAACCTCGCGGCCTTCTTGCAGTCAGCGAGGGCCGAGCAGCACCTGGGGAACCCAACCCTCATGGAGGAGCTTGTGGCCAAGCTTCCGACGAGCAAGCGAGTGGACTGGGCCAGACATGCTGCAACGATTGCGCCCTTTCCCACTGTAGTCCACTTCAGCGCGTGGCTACAGGAATACGCAAACGTGGTGTGCACGGTTTTGGACGTCGAGGGAAAGGAGCCGAGGCGTCGAGTTCTGCATGCGAGAGTTGAATGCGATCAACAGGATGATCGGCATGGAGGTTGTCCCATCTGTGGAGGACAACATGGAATACTGAATTGCAGAGAATTTATTGGAGCTTCGCCGCCTGGAAGGTGGAGCATTGTAAAGAGGCATCGACTCTGCTTTACATGCTTACGAAGCGTGCACACCACCAGATCCTGCCACATGCAAGCCGAGTGCCAAACTAATGGATGCAGGAGGATGCATCATCGTCTGCTACACGGTGCGGACGAGGAGCGAAGGCAGCAGCAGCGAGGTGGTTTCAGACGCCACGGAGGGAACCAGCAGCCAGCAGTTTCCAGACGCAGCCCGGTCAGGATGCCTTCGCAACGAGATGGTCACAGGGACCAAGAGGGGAACCAGCAGCCAGCAGTTTCCAGACGTAGCCCGGTCAGGATGCCTTCGCAACGAGATGGTCACAGGGACCAAGAGGGGAACCAGCAGCCAGCCGTTCCCAGAAACCGCCTGGAGGGAGAAACTCCGCGTGAAGCGGGAGCGCCCACTCAACGGAATCTAAGCTGCGTTGACACCGAAGGAGGCCGCCTACTGTACCGTATACTGCCAGTTACGCTGTACGGAGCAGGTCGTAGGGTGGACACGTATGCGCTCCTAGACGAAGGATCCTCCGTCACGGTGATCGATGACGAACTGTGAAGGGATCTTGGAGTGCAAGGAGAGAGTCGGCAGCTTAGCATCCAATGGTTCGGAGGTAGAGCAGCCAGAGAGCCTACCAACGTGGTGAGCCTGCAGATAAGTGGAGTCGGAAAGACCACTCGCCACGCATTAAAAAAAGTTTATGCCGTTTCAAGCATGAGTCTGCCGATGCAGACATTGAGTCGACAGGATTTCCAGGGCGTGCAGAGAGATGCGCGTCTGCCGATGAAGCCTTACAGCAACGCGGTGTCGAAGCTACTCATCGGCCTGGATCATGGACATCTCGGATAGCCATTTAGAACGAGGCGGTTCTCTGAAGAGGGACCGTACGCGGCCGCCACCGAGCTGGGCTGGGTTGTGTTCGGGCCTGTAAGTGGGCAATCGTCTACGCCATCACCGAGGTCCTGCCTATTTGCCGTGTCAGTGGACGATACGATGGAGCAGATGGTGGAGGACTATTTCCACGTGGAGAACTTTGGAGTGAAGCCCGCGCCTCAGGTCGCAGCCAGCTAGGATGTGCGGGCCCAAAGGATCCTCGAAGACACCACGGTGAAAGTGGGGCGTCGCTACCAGACTGGACTACTCTGGAAGGACGACCACCTTGTGCTGCCACAGAGCTACGAGATGGCGTACAAGAGGCTGGTCAACGTAGAGAAGAAATTGATGCGCAACAAGCCGTTGGCGCAGGAATACGACCGTATCATCAAGGATTACGTGTCAAAAGGATATGCGAGGAGGCTACAGCCGGATGAGATCGCGGTCAGGAGCGACCGATTATGGTACTTGCCACATTCTGGTGTCGAGAACCCCAACAAGCCCGGCAAAGTACGGCTTGTGTTCGATGCTGCAGCCAAAGTTGGAGGAACATCCCTAAATTCGGCGCTGGACAAAGGGCCTCAGCACTATAAGCCTTTGCCAGCTGTGCTCTTCCACTTCAGAGAGGGAGCAGTCGGAGTCTGCGGTGACATCAAGGAGATGTTCCACCAAGTGCTGATCCGACCCGAGGATAGATGTTCCCAACGATTCCTCTGGAGAGATGGCGACGACGAGAGAGATCCGGATGTCTACGAGATGAACGTAATGACGTTTGGAGCAGCATGCTCGCCGAGCGCTGCGCATTACGTCAAGACTCTGAATGCCCTGAAGTATCGGGATTCGGATCCGAGAGCAGTCAAGGCCATCACCGACTACCACTATGTCGATGACTACGTGGACAGCTTTGCTACAGAGAGCGAGGCTATTGGCGTATCTACCCGAGTGAAGGAGATACACAAGGATGCTGGATTCGAGCTCTGCAAGTTCTCATCAAGCTCGCCCACCGTGGAGGCGGCTTTAGGACCTGGTCAAGTCAAGAGCGTCGGATGGGGTGAGGCTGAGCAGAAGATCCTCGGAATGCGCTGGCAAGTAGCAACAGATGACTTCAGGTTCAACGTGGAGTACCATCGAGTGCCAAGCAGCGTCCTGAGTGGAGATCGAGTCCCTACAAAGAGGGAGTATTTGAGCTTGGTTATGTCAACGTTTGATCCCCTGGGATTCCTGTGCTGCCTCATGGTTACAGCGAAGCTGCTGCTGCGAGAGATCTGGAGGCAGAAGACCCAGTGGGACGAACCACTACCGGAGGAGCTAGCCAAAGCCTTTGCGACTTGGCGCAAAGAGATGGACGCCGTGGGACGGTTCCGATGTCCTCGGCACTACTTTGGACCTGGAGCAGTTCGGGCAATAGAGCTGCACGTCTTCGTGGATGCAAGTCAGGCAGCATTCGCGGCGGTGGCCTACTGGAGGGTCACGTATGAGGACGACGGCGTGCTGGTGAGCTTCGTCTGCTCAAAGACGAAGTGTGTCCCAATGCGAACCATGACGATCCCTCGGCTGGAGTTGCAGGCAGCAGTCCTTGGAACTCGCTTGATGAACACTATCAAGGAGGAGCACAGTGTGGGCATCACGGACCTGGTGCTATGGACAGACTCAAAGACGGTGCTGAGATGGATCGGCAGCATTCACCGCCGGTACAAGCAGTTTGTCGGCAATCGAGTGGCGGAGATTCTGGACTCGACGACGATTTCTCAGTGGAGATGGGTGCCTACAGCCGACAATGCGGCGGATGATGCGACTCGGTCGCAGAAAGAAGTCGACCTTAGCCCGGATTCGAGGTGGCTAAGAGGACCTGCATTTCTGAGGCAGCCGGCAGCCAGCTGGCCGGGGCCTGCAGAAGAAGCTGAACGTGTCCCAGATGTCCCAGATGAAGAAGAGATGCCCTGTGAGTTTGCATTAGTAGCGGCAAACGATTTTGTTCTCCCATTTGAGAGGTTCTCGAGCTTCAATCGCCTGGTGAGGACCATAGCCTGGGTCCTACGGTTTGCGCGCCGTTGCCGCAAACAGAGAAGCGATCTCGAAGAACACGGCCTTGTCGCTGCAGAATGCCAGGCCGCGGAGAACCTGTTGGTCAGACAGGCACAATTGGAGCCGTTCCCCGACGAGATGAGGTCGGCGGAAACTGGTCAGGATGTCGCTAGCTCGAGCGATATTCGAGGTCTGGTGCCCTACGTGGATGAGGACGGGATTCTGCGAGCTTACGGCAGAATTGATGCCGCACTGTGCATGCCGTACAGTGCGAGGAGGCCCATCATACTGTCACACAGGCACAGTCTGACAGATCTGATTGTGCGACACTTCCACGCCAGGATGAAGCATCAGAACGTCGATGCCACTATTGCGGAGATCCGTACGAGATTCTGGGTCACGAAGATGAGGCGTGTGATGCAGAGAGTCATCTCGTCGTTCAACGAATGCAAGTTGCAGCGAGCGCGGCCGATGCCGCCAATAATGGGACCCCATCCGGATGACAGATTGGATGCGGGTGGATGGCCATTCAAAAACACCGGACTGGACTATTTTGGGCCACTGTTGGTGACTGTGTCCCGTCACAAGGAGAAGCGTTGGGTCGCCTTGTTCACATGCTTGACGACAAGGGCGATCCATCTGGAGCTGGCGCATGACCTGTCGACGGATTCCTGCATAATTGCGATCAGGAACTTCGTCTGCCGTAGAGGACCAGTACATAGACTGCGCAGCGATAACGGCAAGAACTTTGTGGGAGCTGACAGAGAAGCAGACGCTTTGTTGACGTTTTCGAGATGGAGAAGATTCAGAGTGAGTTGTCAAGCAGGAGCATACAATGGATCTTCAACTGCCCAGCGAATCCGTCTGAGGGCGGAGTATGGGAGCGCATGGTTCAGTGCGTTAAGCGAGTGCTGCGTCATACCCTGAAGGAGGTTGCGCCGAAGGACCACGTATTGGAGAGTTTCCTGATTGAGGCGGAGAATATTGTAAATTCGCGTCCGCTCACCCACTTGCCTGTGGATGCGGACCAGGAGGCGCCGTTGACGCCAAATGATCTACTCAAGGGAGTAGCCAACTTACCAGACACGCCCGGATTGGATGCGGAGCTGCCCAAGGGATGTCCTACGAAGAAGCAGTGGAGGATTGCTCGCCTGCTACGAGACCGTTTTTGGAGGAGGTGGGTCCTGGAGTATCTACCTACGCTTGTGCGCCGCGAGAAGTGGTGCCGGAGAACGGAGCCCATCCACCAGGGAGATATGGTCTTCGTCTGCGATCCTGCCTTGCCCCGACGAGAGTGGTGCAAGGGCATAGTGGAGGAGATATACAGCAGAGCTGATGGAGTCGTCAGACGCGCTAAGGTGCGCGTGAACGACAACGGCCTATCCAGGACAATGATGCGACCCGTCTCGAAACTTGCAGTTTTGGATTTTGAGTGAAGCGGTTCTTCACGGGGTCGGGGATGTCGCGGATCGATCATTGTTATCGATAGTTATCCATAAGTGTTAGGATTTTAAGGTCAAATGTATGCGGGCACACTGTTTTTCGCCACCGCAAAGCTAAGATTTAGGCGCGAAGTTAGCATTTTTCATTGTCGTGCGAGAATTTGGAGGACACACTGCGGTGAGCTAGTTTTAAGATAAATGCATATGTTACAGTTAATTCTTACAGAATAAAACGAGTCTACTACTACGGATTAGTCTGCCCTTTCTTTCTGGATCCAAGGTGGAGTAGCCGTTAAAAGGCAACTCCGTTCGCACCGACGACAGAGCGATAAGGGAATATTGTAATTAAATAACTGGTCGAACAGCGGCATTTAAAGTACACAGCTTAGTATAGCTTTGGTCGTGTTTAAGAAAGTTCAAGCACTTAGAAAAATAATTTGTTCTGTGAAATGGCTCCAAAGAAGGGCAAGGGTTTAGAGTTGATGGGCTCGCGGACCGGATTAGTGAATTCTTTTCTGCGGAACAAAAGGTATCTCATGAAAAATATAGCGTGTATGACAACTGCGGAACTTGAAGCCCGACTAAGTTTGGATGAATCGAATTATGGTCAGGATGTCAGTGAATATGAATGAGTCCACCAAGTTGAAGATTTGTATTGTGAAATTAAGGCAAGATTATTAAGCGCTATCGGTCATGCTGGACGCAAGACAAGCCTGGGGGATGTATTGAACAGCACACAAGTATCGCGTGCGACCAAGCTTCCCGCTCCGAAGTTACCTGAGTTCTCAGGCAAGTTTACGGAGTGGACAAGTTGGTTCAATACATTTCAAACAATTATAGATTCAGATTCGGACCTGAATGAATTGTCGAAATTTATTCACTTGAGAGCGTCGCTGGGTGCTGTTCCGTTAAGTACGATTGATTGCTTAGAGTTATCAGCTGCGAATTACAAAAGGGCATTGAAATTATTGCGAGATCGTTTTGCAAATATGGCGATTATCGTGCAAGCACATATCATAGATCTGTTTAATATAAAACGCCTTAAGAATGCAGATTCAGAAGGGCTCAGAGTTCTCGTGGATAGTGTGAATGCTCAACTGGTGGCGCTAAATTCTTTGGGTACAGTGCAAGAAAATTTTGATGCTATTATTTTCCATTTGATCAGAACCAAATTGGATGACGAAACAATAGAAAAATGGGAGAACGAGTGGGACTGTTCAAAACTACCATCGTGGCCGCTATTGTCTCAATTTCTGGTAAATAGAGGAATGAATTTCGCTAATCGGGAAGCACGTCGTACAAATGGAGCTCGAAACATTAATGCTAATAAACAAGATTCAAAAACCTTTATCAACCTTTGAACCGAACGGACGTGTCTTGATCGAGCTCTCAGTCAACGCGATTATCTGAAAAAAACGTTTGCTCAGAAATTAACCAAAATCCATCAAAATCAAATCTGATTGTTTTTGGCTTAACTACTTCTCACCAAATTGTTGTAATAAATACGATCGAGTGCATATTTGCTACTTTAAAAAATAAACATAAACAAAAATACACTAACACTGTGCCGATCGAACATCGAACATCGAACCTGCTGAATTACATCGCCAAAAAGAGCTGTAAATCGTCTTCAAGCCGGCAACAACAACAGCAACATGAATAAGCCAGCGAAGCGAGTGCGAAGCGACTCATCGATGGATCTGAGGGGAGGTCGCACTTCTGATGCCCTTTCACCAGCCCTAGTTGAACTTATCAACAAAAGGTTTGACGAGCAGGCGGAGCACATCAGCAGAAGCATGCAAGAAGTGGAGCAAAAGATACTCCAAGAAATGGAGGCGAAATTTTCTCTGCGTCTAAATCATCTGGAGGAGGAGATAGGCTCTTTAAGGCAGCGGATGGAGAAGCTGGAGGCACTGCTGGCCTCGAACGTCAACTCCAGTGACCATCGGGTCCACGAGCTGGAGGAAAAGCTGGCAGCAAGCTGTAATGCGCAGGCGGAGCACGCCGTGGCCTGCGATGTGCGCTGGCATGGGGTTCCTATGACTGAGGGGGAAAACTTGCGGACTTTATTCCACGCCCTTTGTTATTCCCTACAGTTGATGCCCCCGCCGAAAGTACGAGCTATTTTTCGCGTTCACAAGAGGCGGTCAACTGAGTTAATTGTTGTAATAAAATTGGAGCACGTGCACGATAAAGCAGCGCTGCTGCGTGCGATCGGAGTTTACCGGCGAGAGAACAAAACGCAACTGAGCTTAAAGCTTCTTGGTCTGGACTCTCCTGCATTTATTTACATCAACGAACAGCTGACTAAAAGTAAATATGAGATGTTCAAGAAAGCAATGCATCTCAAACGTATGAAGCGCTTATCAGCTGTTTTTACACGTCGCGGAGAAATCTTTGTAAAACAGCTAGGAAAGGAGGAGGCAATTTGCGTGATGAGCGCAGATGTTTTACGTGAACTGGAGAATGGAAACGCGAGAGCCGTCTCAGATGGCTCCGAAACTGGAGGGACAACAAATAGCTCGTTTCGAGGGTAATAGTAAAATGTACCACACCAATTTATTAGACTTAAAAATTTCTATTCATTATATATTGTTTAGTTTTAGGGCCCGTCGCTTATATTGTTTTATTATTCGTATGATATGTGTTCAATTTGTGTTAGTAAATCTGATTGGAAAATGTAAACTGCTCGCACAGCTGGTACATATAGGTCAATATTCGACATGGTTAATCCAAATATTATGAACATAAACGGATCGAATACACACACCCTACTGCATGTTCTTTCAAAACAGAGAGGGGCTTAAAATTTGCCACATTAATGCTCAAAGCTTAGTACGTAAAATGGAAGAATTCAGATACTTGTTCGTTAACTCATGTGTGGATGTTGTATGTATCTCTGAAACTTGGTTTGTCCCTAATTTAGTTGATGTTATTGTTGAATGTGAAGGATATAATTTATTTCGTTCCGATCGTGAAAGTCATGGTGGTGGGGTAGCAATTTATGTTAGTAAAAAGTTACAGTCCAACCTTGTGTGTAAACATCCCATTAACAGTGCTACAGAATATATTTTCATCGAAATTAAGCAGATGCATAACAAAAAGCTACTGATTGGGTGCATTTACCGTCCCAACTGTCGCACTAATTATGAAGACGTTGTGAATTATATTTCTCAAATTTTCTGGACGTATGCAGACATTATCCTAACAGGAGATCTAAATAGCGACATATTAAGAGAATCACATCTGTCTGACAATATGAGTACGCTAGGCATGCATTTGGTTAATTGCAAAACTCCTACACACTTTACCATATCACGCAACACACTGTTAGATGTATTTTTTGTGACTAACAAAGACAACGTAGCTTTATATGACCAATTAATTGTGCCGTCCGAAACACGACCTTATTTTCTTGACATATACACTTGACCTTCAATATCATGACTACTCAATAGCTTTTAGGGACTTTAAAAACATAAACCTTAATCACTTAAGTGCAGCACTAAGGAACTACAATTGGGATAGGATCTACTCCCTACCAAGAGTTGAAGACCAAGTTGACCAACTGCAACGAAATATACAATCCCTTTATAACTATTTTGTACCGGAACGAAGGAAGACGATTCGCCCGACTCAAAAACCTTGGTTCTCTAATAATATACGCAGGCCTATTACACAGCGCGATAAAGCATACAGCAAGTGGAAAAGGTACAAAACCCCACAAGAATATTCTAGGTTTAAGCTTTTAAGACAATCAGTAACTAATTTAATCGAGTCCGCAAAAATCAATTTTTACTCTCGTAAATTTGACCACGCGGTTTCCACTAGCCAAAGATGGAAAGCCATTAAAAGCTTGGGAGTACGTAAAGTCGAAGCTAATCACGACCCGGACATAGACGTCAACGCGTTAAACAATAAATTTCTGACATGCGCAGTACCTGAGATCATTGATCATCCATACCAAAATCTAAACCTACAATCCGTACCTGAAGAGTTCTGTGATAATAGATTTAGTTTTGCGTGTGTTGGTCAGTGTGAGGTCCTTCAATGTATAGATAAAATTAAGAGTGACTCTACTGGACTTGACGACATTAATCCAAAATTTGTAAAACTTATACTACCATACTCCCACATATCACCTACATTTTTAATAGTGCTTTTACAACTTCTGCTTTTCCGGACTGCTGGAAAGTTGCAAAAATTATACCAATTCCCAAAGCAAACAAGGAATACAGACCCATTTCGATTCTGCCTTACTTATCAAAGGTGTTCGAAAATTTAATGGCAATGCAAATAACCCGCTTTATATCTGACAATGAAATGCTAAACAACAGCCAATCTGGCTTTAGGAAAAATAGAAGTTGTACTTCAGCAGTATTAAAAATTTCTGACGACATTAGGGAACACTTAGCGATAGAGACGTGACTTTTTTAGTATTACTTGACTATAGTAAACCTTTTGACACTGTTAATCATAGTATACTTTGTACAAAACTGCGTAATATGTTTCAGTTCTCGAGCTCTTCTGTCAAACTTCTGTCCTCCTATCTTAGTAATCGTCGCCAATCTGTTGTAATACAAAACGCTTCCTCTTCATTTAAAAATGTCAGTCGTGGTGTCCCTCAAGGCTCAGTCCTTGGACCACTATTGTTCTCGTTGTATGTTAACGACCTTCCCAGTGTTCTATGTGAGTGTAACATTCACTTATATGCGGATGATGTCCAACTATATGTGAACCGTCCGTTAAGTAGAATAGATGAATGTATAACCGTGTGTAACAGTGAACTTGAACGTATAAGTGTATGGGGTAAAAACAACGGCCTTGGTATAAACCCAGTAAAATCTAAATGTCTTGTGATCAGTAGAAAAAAATGTATCCTAAATAATCTCCGCCCTCTCAAGATTGACGACACTCCTTTGGACTACGTAGAGAATGCGTTAAATCTAGGATTTACTTTCAATAGAACTCTGACGTGGAGTGATCACATCACAAGGGTATTTGGCAAAACGTATGGAATATTAAGGTCACTCTCGATAACCAAACGTTTTCTGCCAACCAACATACGGCTATTAATAGCAAAAACATGCATCATTCCTGCTCTTTTCTATGGCCTGGAAGTCTTTGCATTCTGCGAAACCAATAGCCACAACAAAATCAAAGTTGTTTTTAATAATATTGCTAGATATATTTTCAACCTACACAGAGCAGAGCATGTATCTGGATTCGCTAATCAAATATTTGACATTGAGCTGACAAAATGGATAAAAATTCGCATCTTAATCTATCTGCATAAAATTATATATAGCAAGGAACCATCATATCTATTTGACAAACTAAAGTTCATGACATCAAGAAGAACCAACAACATTATGTGCATTAGGCCCAGATCTCTAACAGCAGAACGACAATTCTTTATAAACTCTATTCGATCCTGGAACCAGTTACCGGTCAACCCGAAGTGTATTAGCAGTGTGCCGCAGTTCAAACTTAGAATAAACACATATTTCAAAAATTTAAATTCCTAATTAAAGCGACTTAGGGCTTAGGGTTTAGTTTTAAGTAGTCTTAGTTAAACAACAAATAAAAATTGTAAACTCGTTGTGACTAGCGCAATAATTTATAAGTCCCAGACTTGTAGCGTTAGGAATTATATTTATAATAAAATTCAAATTCAAATTCAAAAAAAAAAGGGCTAGTTTAGCTGCGGCTGTATGCAGCAATGGTAACAATTTGTGTTACAAGTGTTCGGGAATGCATAGTTTGAAGGCGTGTCCCACATTTAAAGAATTATCACCGATGCAGCGGTATCAAGATGTGAAACGCTATGGGCTGTGCTTAATATGTTTTAGCAAGCGCCATCCAACAAGGGCCTGCAATGGCCATCGATGTGGCATATGTAATAAGCCGCATAATGAGTTGCTCCATCGGCATTCATCGAATGCCTTGAATGAAGGCATACCAAACAATAATCAAGCGCAATCAACAAATAATCAATTAACTTTCTACTCCCGCATAGAGCGGACCTGGTCTCGCGCGAGCTCAGGGAAAACAATTTAAAATAGTGGATTATCGTATACCAGCGCTTTTTCACTACCTCCTGGCAGGATCGCCATGCAGAAGAAAACACTTTTCTTGGTTTCAATTTAATAGATTTTGTTTTTATTATTGAAGCAGGGAAGGTCCCGCTCCAATGAATGTAGATTTGTTAATGTCTTAAATTATTCATACAAAAGGTTTCTTAGCCTAATTCAGGTAGCAGCGCTGTCGGCGTAGGCTGCAGCGCTGCGACGCTTATATGCATATACATATAAGTAAGCGATGGCGAAGGGTCGCTGAGATAGGGGGAAGGTATTATGTTCACGTATATCGCGTATGTATGAAATGCGGACTCAGCACTTAGATAGCCAATTGGAAGGGTCTTTGACTTATAAATGTAGCAGGCCAAATATGATTAATGTGCTCTGGGCACACTATTTTTGAGAGAGCCGCTTGCTCTCTCAAAAAGATGCAAGGCATATATCGGGGGTTGAAAGAGCAGCAGATCACTTGGTAACAAGCATTAGAAAAGAACAGACGTGTAACAAAACGAGAATGTAAAAGAGAAACAAGAAGTTAGTGAAGCAGAAATAAAAAGACAAAAGTGAACACGAATAGAACTAAGAAAAACATAATTGTGAAACTACAGGGTCCGCCACGTAACATTTTTTTTTTGAAAATGCAATAAAACAAAAACGGTTCATCCGATCATCAAATTTTTTTTTTTTATATTAAAGTACAATCCTTCCGATTACTTATGGAATACAAGTTCGTTCAAATGGCTGCCTCGGTTGGCCTTGCAGTACGCCATACGGCCGATCCAATTTTTGAGGACATTTTCGATTGTTTTCGGCCGTATTTCGGCAACGGCGACGCGAATGTTGTTCTTCAAAGCTTGAATTGTCGCTGGCTTGTCCACATAACACTTGTCTTTGACGGCGCCCCACAAATAATAATCCAACGGTGTCAAATCACAGCTCCAAACGACATCAGAATTTCGGCTGATAATTCGGTCTCCGAAAACAGTGCGCACAAGATCGATCGTAGCGTTTGCTGTGTGGCACGGAGCGCCGTCTGGCTGGAACCAAATGTTGTCCAAGTCCTCCTCTTCGATTTCCGGGAAGAACCAATCCGTTAACATGGCGCGTCGCCGTTGCCGAAATACGGCCGAAAACAATCGAAAATGTCCTCAAAAATTGGATCGGCCGTATGGCGTACTGCAAGGCCAACCGAGGCAGCCATTTGAACGAACTTGTATTCCATAAGTAATCGGAAGGATTGTACTTTAATATAAAAAAAAAAATTTTATGATCGGATGAACCGTTTTTGTTTTATTGCATTTTCAAAAAAAAAATGTTACGTGGCGGACCCTGTATATAATAAACTTGAAAACAAATATAATAAACTAGCCGTACCCTGCCACGCTTCGCTGTGGCATAATGAGGTTGTAGGCATATCGAATGAGAAAGACAACAAAACATACGTGTTCAATACTTTTAATTTTGTAAAACCTGTGGATATACAATATTTTTGGTTTCTCCATTCTTAGCGTAAATGTACAGGCTATCAGGTTTACCAACACGGGAACACGCAACATACAATTGCCCATGTGAAAAGCAATCCGCATCTAAATCTAAACCGCACAATTCCAAAGATTGACCTTGAGCTTTATTGATGGTGATTGCAAATGCCAATCGAATGGGAAACTGCAATCTTTTAAATGAAAAGGGTGTATCCGTCGGAATCATGGGAATCCTAGGAATGAGGACATCTTCACCTTTGAAAGGCCCCGTCAATATTGTTGCTTCCACCACGTTGTTCATCATCTTCTTGACTGCAAGTCGCGTACCGTTGCAAAGTTTTGGCTGATTAATATTCCGCAGCATGATAATTGGCACACCTATTTTTAGTTTCAGTAGGTGTGGTGGCATTCCAGGCAGATCAAGCGAATTCAAAAATTCTGTTGGGTAATTTACCGCTTCATCCGCTTCCACAACAGTGTCTATTGACTTATATATGTATTTGCTTCCACAACAGTGTCTATTGACTTATATGTAACTTCCTCAGTTTCTATGCTAGATTGAATTACATAATTTAGTTGATGAACGTCTTTGTTCTTGGCGGCCAGGATAGCTCGTTCACTGAGCCAATCATGATTTTTATAATTACTTCGAATATTCGGAAATACTTTTTGAATTAGTTCTTCTTTCGACGTTACTAATTTACAAAAAGTGTTGGGTAATGAAATTTTTCTTGAAATCTCGTTGACTGGGATCTTTCCGTTACCGATGTCCAGTAATTGTCGTGAGAATTCCTCGGCTGATTCATCGTTCTGCAACTGGACACGCATATTGGTCGTCAACTGCAATGGGCGTACATATCGCCACAATGTTGAATATTTGAGGCAAGCCTGGCGAGGGTTGCCCACGGCGCCAGCTGATGGCGCTACAGTCGATGCACGGAGAGTCGCTATAAAATCAATTTTATTCGCGACCACGGGTAAAATATTGATATAAAAAGTATCTGATGTTCTTGCTGACACCTTACTTTATATTGTCTCAAAATTTGGGCTCTAACAGTTCAGAACTATTCGAATGCATAGGGTTCGGATCCCCCAACAGAGCATTTTTATATATATAGATTGAATCACTTTAAATCATGAATCTACTTTTCAAAAGAAACTCACAGGTCAGCCACAGAAACCTCTTCCAGAAACCTCTTCCGTTCCAAAGACCAAAAAAATAATACCGAATTGCCACAGCAGCATGTAAATATAACTAATTAAATTAAATCATGAATCTACTTTTCAAAAGAAACTCACAGGTCGGCCACAGAAACCTCTTCCAGAAACCTCTTCCTTTTCAAAAACCAAAAAAATAATACCGAATTGCCACAGCACTGTAAATATAACTAGTTGAATCACTTTAAATCATGAATCTACTTTCCAAAAGAAACTCACAGGTCGGCCACAGAAACCTCTTCCTTTCCAAAAGCCAAAAAACTAATACCGAATTGCCACAGCACTGCCACATAAATATTATTTGGGTATTTCAAAATACAAAAATTTACGTAAATTTCATGGCTACCACATCCATAGATTCAAAATTTCTAATCTTACAGTCAGCAGGCAGCTATAAAATCAATTTTATTCGCGACCACGGGTAAAATATTGATATAAAAAGTATCTGATGTTCTTGCTGACACCTTACTTTATATTGTCTCAAAATTTGGGCTCTAACAGTTCAGAACTATTCGAATGCATAGGGTTCGGATCCCCCAACAGAGCATTTTTATATATATAGATTGAATCACTTTAAATCATGAATCTACTTTTCAAAAGAAACTCACAGGTCAGCCACAGAAACCTCTTCCAGAAACCTCTTCCGTTCCAAAGACCAAAAAAATAATACCGAATTGCCACAGCACTGTAAATATAACTAGTTGAATCACTTTAAATCATGAATCTACTTTCCAAAAGAAACTCACAGGTCGGCCACAGAAACCTCTTCCTTTCCAAAAGCCAAAAAACTAATACCGAATTGCCACAGCACTGCCACATAAATATTATTTGGGTATTTCAAAATACAAAAATTTACGTAAATTTCATGGCTACCACATCCATAGATTCAAAATTTCTAATCTTACAGTCAGCAGGCAGCTATAAAATCAATTTTATTCGCGACCACGGGTAAAATATTGATATAAAAAGTATCTGATGTTCTTGCTGACACCTTACTTTATATTGTCTCAAAATTTGGGCTCTAACAGTTCAGAACTTTTCGAATGCATAGGGTTCGGATACACCAACAGAGCATTTTTATATACATAGATATAATTAAACAAAACAAAAACTAATTAGTCGGTCACAAAATCAGAAGTGGGATACGGAAGATTTTTTTTTCTTCATAAACCAAGAACGCCGGTGAACAAGGAAAATATAAAGAACAAAAAAATAATTATGGAAATGAACATAACAGACATAACGGTGGTCCAACTAAAACGTTGGTTAGAAGTGCTAAATCTGCCAACAAAAGGCACGAAAGTAGAGTTGTTCTCGAGGCTGGCCAAAGTACCGAGAGATGTTCGTGGAAACGCTCCAGAAGATATCGAAGAAACGGTAAATGCGCAGCTCGGAGAAGAGGAGGACGACGAGACAGAAGCGGAATTCGACAACTTAAAACAGTTACGCGCAGAGATAAAACAGGCGCACGAATGGCTAGTTTGAATCGCCAGATCGACGACGCGAGCAACAGCCAGAATTTCGGGGAAGCTAACGGTGCTGCGATTGCAGACCGCGACGGCAGAGGCAGCGGCAGAGAGGCAAGCAGAGACGAAAACGAAGGCAGAGGTGGTGGCAGAGACGGCGACAGAAGCGACGCGAGTGATGAAATTGAGCAGAATAGAGCCAGAAATGAAAGTGCCTATTTGTCGTCACCGGGTTTGCCATGGCGAGAGAAATGTTATCGGATTTCTTCAGCAAGGATTCAATCAAATTATGGATCGATCAATGGGATAATGTCTCGAAACTCTACAATTTGTCGGACATGCAGCGGCGTGTGCTGCTGCTCAGCAAGCTTAAGGGAGATTCCATGCAGTGGTTACACGCGGATGCGGGACGCTTTACAGCTCCGATTAGTGTTTTACTCGACCAATTGAAGCTAACGTTTGGAGATCTCGAGTCGAAATCAGCGTTACGGCGAAAGTTTGAGGCACGAACTTGGTCGTCGACCGAGAAATTTGGCGTATATTTCGAGGAAAAATGTAGGCTGGCGCGTGTAACATTTAACGTTGCCGTTTAGAGAGAGAGCGGGTGTTGTTTAGCATCCGCAGAGTACGCGCTGGCATTTCCGGCTGTATGGGTGAGAGTTTAGTTTCTGCTTAGCTATGCTCTCCGGCGATAACAATAATTATTTAAACTATCTTCGCGTACGAATCAAATTGGGGAATAAAAAGGGGACTGATTTCGACACTACTATTTTCATCAGCATAATAAAGCAGTTGGCTATAAGGAAACGCAGAAAAAAACGGACGACCGGAACCTTTATACTGTTTACGCATAACTGCGAAAAAGGCCCACCCTTCCTAGATCTCTGCTTCGACCGAAAGTATACAGAAATCCCTCAAAAGGTTACCCTTGATTGGGCCACGGCATTCCGACACTTCTGGATTCAAACCCTTAACTCAATTATCTCATTTTCAGTTTTACTTAATTTATTATACAAATCAAAATTATTTCAGTTTTTTTCAGCTTCATTTCAGACTTCGTTATGGGTAATCAGATGATAATATAAACAATAATAATTCAGAGTAAAGATTTATCCTATTTAAGTTTTAGTATAAAATTATAAAATGCGATATATTAGTTAGAGTGAAGAGAGTAAAGTACTAACATAAGCGAGTGCAGGCGGCTCATAATTATAATTGTAGAATAAGATAATGGCAAATATTACGATAAATTGAAAACATAAACAAGGAAGCTTTGCCTGCACTAAAGAGCTTCCATTTCTTTAAGCTTTTAATTTCTAAAGGGTCATAATCTTTTATTCAAATAAATTAGACGAGCATTCGCTCAGATCTACGCATGATTATATATTGGATTGTAATGACTCACTCGGCTGCAAATCCCACGTAGAAAGATCTTTCGCTGAGGACTGCAAGCGGCGTTTAGGTTTCCTGTAAAACAACCTGGAATCAGATAATCAGAAGAATGGAAGCTTTTGCCTAGGCTAGCACCTGCATACGTGCCGTTTTTAGTTTTGTTTTGGCTAGGCTACTTCGCACTGGCATGACCTTCCTTAACTCTTCTACACTTTAAGAATTGACCTCGCAAATCTAATATAACTTCAATATAATAATGTAATTTAAATTAACAGTAGAAAATAATTATACTAGGATTAAGGTTCATGTTCCAAAATCCCTCTTAAGTCAAGAGCTCCTAGAGAATTTTCTTCATTTTATAATTCATACTTTTTCTTAGTTCTCGGAAGCACGTGCACAGGAAAAAATTAAAATAAGACTAGCGAAAATTATAAAAAGTATTACGGCATTTTTAGGTTATCATTTTTGGCCGTCTATTAATTTCGCCTCATTTAACTTTCAATTCTTTTTTAATTCTTTGTTCTCGAAAATTTACAAATTCTGCATTTGGGTATTTACACGGCAGAGACTATGTCGAAATTCTTTCTCGGTGCACTATGGCTGCATTTGGGTGGTTACACTGCTGAGGTTATGTTGAAATTATTTTTAGTATATAGCTTGTTTTTGGGTCTATTTCCCTGAATCACAAAATAAGCACTCTTAGGCTGCCGATACACAGAACAAAAAAAATAGGTTGCTGCTACTGTTGCGGCTGCCGATGCCGCTGAAGGTTCCGCCGCTGGAACCGCTGCTGCTGATGAGGCTGCTGCTGATGGTACTGCTTCTGGATCTGCTGCTGCTGGTGGAGCTGGCCGATAGGGCTGCTGCTGTTGGAGCTGGCCGATAGGGCTGCTGCTGTTGGAGCTGGCCGATAGGGCCGCTGCTGATGGAGCAGGCGATGAGCTGAGGCTGCTGCCGTTGGAGCGAGCCGGTAGGGCTGCTGCTGGTGGAGCGGCCGAGAGGGCTTCTGCTCTTGGAGCTGCCGGTGGGGCTGCTGATGCTGCGCCGCTGAGGCTGCTGCCGTTGGAGCGAGCCGGTAGGGCTGCTGCTGGTGGAGCGGCCGAGAGGGCTTCTGCTCTTGGAGCTGCCGGCAGGGCTGCTGATGGTGCCGAGGTGAGGCTGCTCTGGTAGGGACTTCGTCGGACGATGGTGACGACGCTCCTCGTGGTCTATATTTTATATATAGCGATGCCTCTGTCGGTATCCAATGCTCACGTGGAGCTCCCTCGAAGGTACACACAGTTGGCGAAAACTTCCAAGATAAAAGAGAGGGCCGCATGCTGCGTTGGGTCTTATATACCCTTCGGGAGAGTGGTTTTTTTTCTCTTCCGGTTCTTTTATGCATTGTTTTGCCCTATTTTTGACAGCGAGCTACTAATTAAGCTTACTTAAGCGATAGTTAATACGCGTGGGCAGTTCCCTAAACATATTTAAATATGGTATGTAGTCTTTTAGGCTGATACAGCGACAAGCTTAATTATTACACTCCCCCTCAACAAAACCACACTTAGGTGTTAACACCTAAGGGTGCTAAACGCTTGGAGCGAAAAGTGTTTACCAAGGTGATCATTGTTTAATGTCCTTGGCATGGTATTTTCCTATGAAATTCCCTTGCATATCCTCTAGGTCGTAACAGTTATTCCCAACCTTTTTTCTAATTCGGGCTTTTTTGAACGTGGGAGCAAGCTTGGCATTAAATCCTTTAGCAAAATTACTTAATTGATGATTTCGCCTAAACACTTCCTGTCCGACTTGAAATGATACTTCGCGGCTACGCAAGTTGTAAATATTTTCATTTCGCTGGTGTTGCTTTTTCATTGATTTTTGTGCATGTTTGCGAATTAAGTTAAGGGAGTCGTCATGATTATATCTGACATCCCGATCTTCAAGCAACTCCAGATTCCGAATTAATGGGTAAACAGCGCCACTAGTAATCATTTGCTGACCAAACGCTACCCGATATGGACTGCTATTAATGGCTGAATGTAGGCTGGAACGCAGAGAACACGCAATATGGCTAAGTTGCTCATCCCAATTAGTTTGGTCGCTGCTAATGTAGGATTTTATCGCAGCTAATACCGATCTATTCACACGCTCGGCGGCATTGGCCTGCGGGGCATAAACAGCTGTATACGTATGTTGCACCTGATACTTTTGCAGTAACGCATTAAATTTCTGCGATTTGAATTGAACCCCATTATCAGACAGAACTACTTCCGGGACTCCAAAGCAGTGGAAAAGTTCTTCTTCCATGAACGGAATTATAGCCTCAGCGGTAAACTTCTTTACGGGTTTTAGAAACGGAAATTTCGAAAAATGGTCTAAGACCACACAAATACCAATATTTCCGGACTTGCTACGGGGATATGGACCCAAAAAATCAATATATAGTTTCTGAAAGAACCTTACAGTTTCCGTTGGCTTTCTCATAACAGGTCGCAATGTATAATTTGGGTGTTTGCTACATTTACAGAGAGTGCAGTAGTTAATGAACTCTCTTACATCAGCTACAAGGTTCGGCCAATAATAATAGCGCCTTATACGCTCCAGTGTCTTAATAACCCCACTGTGCGCAGAGAGTGGATGCTCGTGACCTAATTTTAGAACTTGTGGGATTAGCCCTTCTGGAATCCACAATTTCCAGCACAAGTCGTCTGCTATCTTGTCACCTGTTGCATGCTCCATTCGACGATAGATAAATTGGTCTATTACTTTCACATCTGGTAATTTCAAGGCATTTTTTTGAATTTTTTCCTTGGCTTCCAGATACTTTGCATCCTTGAAGTGTTCGGACTCCAAGTTCACAAATGTATCCATTTGAATGGCGGACAGATCTTCAGTAAAGACTCTGGACAGTGCGTCAGGCACGACGTTTTGCGATCCTTTTCTGTGAACAATCTTAAACGTATACCTTCCAAGTTTTCCTGACCAACGCCCTAATCTTGATCCTAAATCAGGTTGAGACATCAACCACTCAAGAGAAGCATGGTCAGTAATGATAGAGAATTCTTGCCCTTCCACATACGGTCTAAACTTCTTTACACACATAACGGCGGCAAGACACTCTTTTTCAGTAACAGAATAGTTACGTTGGCTTTGATTCAATTTGCGTGACATATACGCAATTGGAACTTCATTACCCTCGCTGTCTGTTTGCATTAACACGCCGCCGACGCCAGTATGACTAGCGTCGCAATGTATATCAAAGGGCTTACTAAAGTCGGGACTATGTAAAACCGGACTTTCGCACAATAACTGCTTAAGTAGCTCAAATGCTCTCTGAGCGTCTGCGGTCCATTCAAATTTTCGCTTGAGCTTTAGCGTATCTGTTATCGGAGCGGCCACGCCAGCATAATTATGCACGAATTTATGATACCATCCAGTAAGACCAAGAAACCTTCGGACTTGTTTTACTGAGCGCGGAACTGGGAATTCTTTAATAGCTTCCACTTTTTCCGGATCAGTTTGAATTGTTCCGTGTCCGATTACATGGCCCAGGTACTTGACTTCTTTTCGACAAAAATGGGATTTTCCGACATTAATAGTTAGACCAGCTTGCGTTAGTCTGTTTGCTACTTCTGCTAGGGCTGACAGATGTTTATCAAATGAAGATGACACCACCAACAGGTCATCGAGATAAACGAAGACTTCGTTCCTTAGTGAAGGCGGAATAACTTTATCCATGAGTTTACACATGGTTTGAGGGGCATTCGCTAGGCCGAATGGCATAACAGTGAATCTATAAAGGGGCCTGCCCGGAACGGTGAAGGCAGTTTTGTCTCGGGCACTTTCCTCTAAGGGAATTTGCCAGTAGGCATCCTTTAAGCCGATACTAGATATGAATTCAGCTCTAGGAAGACGGCTTAGAATACCTTCAATCAGGGGCATCGGATAGGCGTTCTTAACGGTTACCTCATTAAGTTTTCTGCAGTCGACACATAGTCGAACCTTTCCGGGTTTACGTACCAGAACGACCGGTGACGACCAAGAGCCATCGGATTCTTCTATGACTCCGAGTGAAAGCATTCTATCAAGTTCAGTGTACATTAATTGTTCAATTGCAGGGGATACAGCATAGTGCCTCTGTTTAATGGGTTTCGCATTATTTGTATCAATCTCATGCTCTATTAGAGTTGTTTTCCCCAGGCCTTTTTCGGTAAAGGAGGGAAATAATTTGATTGCCGCTGCTAGTTGGATTTCCTGTTGCGGCGTTATGGCTACCTGGTGTTGATCGTTGCGCTCGAGACTTGCTACTCGCGGAACTATTGTAGGTAGACTTTGGTTTGCTATAAAATCAGGTAATAATTTAAAACTACTCCAAAAATCTATTCCCAGATATAAATCCTGGGATAAAGTTGGAACTATCCATAAGCGAAGGAGCTTCGACTCTCCTCTAAAAGATATGGAGGTGACAATACGACCGACAATGGGCTGCTTCTTGCCATCTGCCGTACTGACACTAGCATGTATTGGCTTATACGTGCTCTGATTATTGACTATGTCAGCGGCCAACGCTCCACCAACACAACTGACGGATGCTCCTGTATCCATTAGTCCAACTACGCGCTTCCCTAAAACTGACACTTCGGCATAGGGTCTGCAGTCCTGGGTATTATTAACGATAGACGAAAGGAGAGCTTGTTTTTCCATCTTACATTCTTGTCTGTACGAGAGGAGCCGTTGTTCAGATCGACTCCGCCTCAACGGGTGCTTTGTATCACAACCAGGTAGTTGTACGCTTGTACTATTGGGTAAGTCAGGTGTAAAAGACAAAGTTGGGTTAGAAAGACTTTTTGAATTAACTTCTAGTCTGTTTTCGCGTCCGATGAATGGTTCGGTCTGCGTGCACCGTTCAATGGTGCACGGCCTATTACGTTTTTTGACGTATTGCACCGTTTACAAGAGGGCTTATAAGTTTCGGGTTTGCCAGATCCATAGCAGAAAACTTTTCTTTCCCCGACACACTCTTGATATCGATGACCGTGTGCTCCACAATTCCAACAACTAAGAGTTACCGCCGAAATTTCCTGATCAACTTCGTCTTCTTGTTCAGACTCTTCTTCAGCCGAAGTATGCGGCACGGCTAACTCGAGAAATTGCGGTCGATTTCCATGCCGAATACTAGGTCTTACGTTATTTGCTCCTAGGGACTGCATAAATCTCTCCCTTGTTCTAACTATGTGACGCAACTGAGAGATACTAAATATCGGCACGTGTAATATTTCATGTTGTATTTCAGATAGCAAATTGGCTCTCAAGACTTCTAACAACGCTGGTTCTGTCATTGGGATTGAAAGTTTACTAGCGATAGAAAGTATTTCGTCATAAAACTTATCAAAGGTTTCCAATGGTTTTTGTCTTCTTTGAGACAACGCCGTTCGGATTTCTAAGTCACTTCGACCATCCTGAAACTGAGCTTTAAGAGCTGCACTTAATTGCTCCCAAGTAACTAGCGAAACGCTTTTATGATAGCGCCAAAACCACTCCGCCGCGCTACCTTCAAAAAGGTTATTAGCGTATCGCGCTAGCACTTGTAGATTGCCATCCAATGTTTGGTTTGCAAGAGCTTCCACTCTGTATACAAAATCGTCTACAGACATGGAAGACGAACCTGCAAATCGTATCTTCCAATTAGATATGATTTGACTTATTCGATCAGACCTAAGCTCTGTCGAATGCTGGGAGATCCCAGGAAAAAGAGTATTCGCTCTAGTGTTTGCAGGCTGCGTTTCTGGAGCTTGTGCACCTAATGAAGTGCGAGGGGGTATCTGAAACAGCTGTTGGAATGTTTGGTGCCCTGCCGTTGGTTGTGATGAGGGAACATTCTGACTCGATAACCTTCGAAAACCTCCTTCTATTGCCGCCGGCAACTGAGACATGGCTTGTGCCATTTGGCTAATTTGTGCCATAGTTTGTGTCAACGATATATTTAATTGAGCTATTCCATCCTGCATACGGACAACAGACTCTGCGTCTCTATTGGACATTGACGTATCTGCGCTGGGTGCGGTGTTTTCTTGTTCTGCCGCCCTATTTGAACGAGCCTCTTCGGCTTGTATGGCCTCATCCAAGCCCTGCGATCGTAATCTAGGCATGTTTAGAGATTCTCTCTGCGCTGCAGCCAACTCCTCGGCTAATGAAGGTATTTGGTTTTGCAGGAATTCACCGCAGACCGGACAGACAGTTTTTTCTCCCCGACGGGTATTAAAACAGACTAGGTGGAACCTATGCTTGCACCTCGTCCGAAACTCCTGGGCTTGATACTCAATATTCCTGACACAAATCCCACAAAGATTATTTCTATCCTGACTATTTTCGTCTTCCCTGCTAAGTTGAGAAGTAGACATGCTATAAGTATAATTATAATATTCTTAAGAATTTTAGTTTAAATATTTATACGAAATAACATATATGTTATTGTTTATTTATCTTACTTTTTTTTCTCAGTGTTATGTTTTACCAAATTAAATTCATAACAAATAATTGTTTGAATCTCATCCGTATCATCCTGCCGATAGCTCCAATACTGCCAATCTTTTCATTTCCACATAACCAATGCTGAACTGGTTTGATTTATTTAACATTAGTGTCTAAACGTTGCTCATTAGATTTCCCGTTGGTGGCAGTTCGTACTCTGAGTCACTGTTACTGTTCCTTCCCACCGGGTATATCGTTTGAGTGAAGTAGCTTACTCATTTTAATAGGATTACCTTGTTGGTTAACTGTAGATCTAGTCCACTACTAAGTCAGCTCCTAACATGTACATCTATTAGTTTGAATAAGCAAAGGACCGTTTGCATAACCCCTGTGATGACAAAACTTGCTACTATTCTATCATCACGTACCTTATACAAACGCCTTAATAAAGATTAATTTTCCAGCGAAGGCAAGGGCTACCTAGCGGTGTTAATTCTTTACTAATTGCACGATCTATGTTTGATTTTAACTGATCAAAACATCGGCATCTTCGTTGGCTAAACGCCATAATTTATATAAATATTTAATAAAAATGGACCTATGTTTGATTTAATCTATCGCAAACATCGGGCTCCATTACGTTGGGCGCCATTAAATAATATTATTATCTGTAACATTTAACGTTGCCGTTTAGAGAGAGAGCGGGTGTTGTTTAGCATCCGCAGAGTACGCGCTGGCATTTCCGGCTGTATGGGTGAGAGTTTAGTTTCTGCTTAGCTATGCTCTCCGGCGATAACAATAATTATTTAAACTATCTTCGCGTACGAATCAAATTGGGGAATAAAAAGGGGACTGATTTCGACACTACTATTTTCATCAGCATAATAAAGCAGTTGGCTATAAGGAAACGCAGAAAAAAACGGACGACCGGAACCTTTATACTGTTTACGCATAACTGCGAAAAAGGCCCACCCTTCCTAGATCTCTGCTTCGACCGAAAGTATACAGAAATCCCTCAAAAGGTTACCCTTGATTGGGCCACGGCATTCCGACACTTCTGGATTCAAACCCTTAACTCAATTATCTCATTTTCAGTTTTACTTAATTTATTATACAAATCAAAATTATTTCAGTTTTTTTCAGCTTCATTTCAGACTTCGTTATGGGTAATCAGATGATAATATAAACAATAATAATTCAGAGTAAAGATTTATCCTATTTAAGTTTTAGTATAAAATTATAAAATGCGATATATTAGTTAGAGTGAAGAGAGTAAAGTACTAACATAAGCGAGTGCAGGCGGCTCATAATTATAATTGTAGAATAAGATAATGGCAAATATTACGATAAATTGAAAACATAAACAAGGAAGCTTTGCCTGCACTAAAGAGCTTCCATTTCTTTAAGCTTTTAATTTCTAAAGGGTCATAATCTTTTATTCAAATAAATTAGACGAGCATTCGCTCAGATCTACGCATGATTATATATTGGATTGTAATGACTCACTCGGCTGCAAATCCCACGTAGAAAGATCTTTCGCTGAGGACTGCAAGCGGCGTTTAGGTTTCCTGTAAAACAACCTGGAATCAGATAATCAGAAGAATGGAAGCTTTTGCCTAGGCTAGCACCTGCATACGTGCCGTTTTTAGTTTTGTTTTGGCTAGGCTACTTCGCACTGGCATGACCTTCCTTAACTCTTCTACACTTTAAGAATTGACCTCGCAAATCTAATATAACTTCAATATAATAATGTAATTTAAATTAACAGTAGAAAATAATTATACTAGGATTAAGGTTCATGTTCCAAAATCCCTCTTAAGTCAAGAGCTCCTAGAGAATTTTCTTCATTTTATAATTCATACTTTTTCTTAGTTCTCGGAAGCACGTGCACAGGAAAAAATTAAAATAAGACTAGCGAAAATTATAAAAAGTATTACGGCATTTTTAGGTTATCATTTTTGGCCGTCTATTAATTTCGCCTCATTTAACTTTCAATTCTTTTTTAATTCTTTGTTCTCGAAAATTTACAAATTCTGCATTTGGGTATTTACACGGCAGAGACTATGTCGAAATTCTTTCTCGGTGCACTATGGCTGCATTTGGGTGGTTACACTGCTGAGGTTATGTTGAAATTATTTTTAGTATATAGCTTGTTTTTGGGTCTATTTCCCTGAATCACAAAATAAGCACTCTTAGGCTGCCGATACACAGAACAAAAAAAATAGGTTGCTGCTACTGTTGCGGCTGCCGATGCCGCTGAAGGTTCCGCCGCTGGAACCGCTGCTGCTGATGAGGCTGCTGCTGATGGTACTGCTTCTGGATCTGCTGCTGCTGGTGGAGCTGGCCGATAGGGCTGCTGCTGTTGGAGCTGGCCGATAGGGCTGCTGCTGTTGGAGCTGGCCGATAGGGCCGCTGCTGATGGAGCAGGCGATGAGCTGAGGCTGCTGCCGTTGGAGCGAGCCGGTAGGGCTGCTGCTGGTGGAGCGGCCGAGAGGGCTTCTGCTCTTGGAGCTGCCGGTGGGGCTGCTGATGCTGCGCCGCTGAGGCTGCTGCCGTTGGAGCGAGCCGGTAGGGCTGCTGCTGGTGGAGCGGCCGAGAGGGCTTCTGCTCTTGGAGCTGCCGGCAGGGCTGCTGATGGTGCCGAGGTGAGGCTGCTCTGGTAGGGACTTCGTCGGACGATGGTGACGACGCTCCTCGTGGTCTATATTTTATATATAGCGATGCCTCTGTCGGTATCCAATGCTCACGTGGAGCTCCCTCGAAGGTACACACAGTTGGCGAAAACTTCCAAGATAAAAGAGGGCCGCATGCTGCGTTGGGTCTTATATACCCTTCGGGAGAGTGGTTTTTTTCTCTTCCGGTTCTTTTATGCATTGTTTTGCCCTATTTTTGACAGCGAGCTACTAATTAAGCTTACTTAAGCGATAGTTAATACGCGTGGGCAGTTCCCTAAACATATTTAAATATGGTATGTAGTCTTTTAGGCTGATACAGCGACAAGCTTAATTATTACACTCCCCCTCAACAAAACCACACTTAGGTGTTAACACCTAAGGGTGCTAAACGCTTGGAGCGAAAAGTGTTTACCAAGGTGATCATTGTTTAATGTCCTTGGCATGGTATTTTCCTATGAAATTCCCTTGCATATCCTCTAGGTCGTAACAGTTATTCCCAACCTTTTTTCTAATTCGGGCTTTTTGAACGTGGGAGCAAGCTTGGCATTAAATCCTTTAGCAAAATTACTTAATTGATGATTTCGCCTAAACACTTCCTGTCCGACTTGAAATGATACTTCGCGGCTACGCAAGTTGTAAATATTTTCATTTCGCTGGTGTTGCTTTTTCATTGATTTTTGTGCATGTTTGCGAATTAAGTTAAGGGAGTCGTCATGATTATATCTGACATCCCGATCTTCAAGCAACTCCAGATTCCGAATTAATGGGTAAACAGCGCCACTAGTAATCATTTGCTGACCAAACGCTACCCGATATGGACTGCTATTAATGGCTGAATGTAGGCTGGAACGCAGAGAACACGCAATATGGCTAAGTTGCTCATCCCAATTAGTTTGGTCGCTGCTAATGTAGGATTTTATCGCAGCTAATACCGATCTATTCACACGCTCGGCGGCATTGGCCTGCGGGGCATAAACAGCTGTATACGTATGTTGCACCTGATACTTTTGCAGTAACGCATTAAATTTCTGCGATTTGAATTGAACCCCATTATCAGACAGAACTACTTCCGGGACTCCAAAGCAGTGGAAAAGTTCTTCTTCCATGAACGGAATTATAGCCTCAGCGGTAAACTTCTTTACGGGTTTTAGAAACGGAAATTTCGAAAAATGGTCTAAGACCACACAAATACCAATATTTCCGGACTTGCTACGGGGATATGGACCCAAAAAATCAATATATAGTTTCTGAAAGAACCTTACAGTTTCCGTTGGCTTTCTCATAACAGGTCGCAATGTATAATTTGGGTGTTTGCTACATTTACAGAGAGTGCAGTAGTTAATGAACTCTCTTACATCAGCTACAAGGTTCGGCCAATAATAATAGCGCCTTATACGCTCCAGTGTCTTAATAACCCCACTGTGCGCAGAGAGTGGATGCTCGTGACCTAATTTTAGAACTTGTGGGATTAGCCTTTCTGGAATCCACAATTTCCAGCACAAGTCGTCTGCTATCTTGTCACCTGTTGCATGCTCCATTCGACGATAGATAAATTGGTCTATTACTTTCACATCTGGTAATTTCAAGGCATTTTTTTGAATTTTTCCTTGGCTTCCAGATACTTTGCATCCTTGAAGTGTTCGGACTCCAAGTTCACAAATGTATCCATTTGAATGGCGGACAGATCTTCAGTAAAGACTCTGGACAGTGCGTCAGGCACGACGTTTTGCGATCCTTTTCTGTGAACAATCTTAAACGTATACCTTCCAAGTTTTCCTGACCAACGCCCTAATCTTGATCCTAAATCAGGTTGAGACATCAACCACTCAAGAGAAGCATGGTCAGTAATGATAGAGAATTCTTGCCCTTCCACATACGGTCTAAACTTCTTTACACACATAACGGCGGCAAGACACTCTTTTTCAGTAACAGAATAGTTACGTTGGCTTTGATTCAATTTGCGTGACATATACGCAATTGGAACTTCATTACCCTCGCTGTCTGTTTGCATTAACACGCCGCCGACGCCAGTATGTCTAGCGTCGCAATGTATATCAAAGGGCTTACTAAAGTCGGGACTATGTAAAACCGGACTTTCGCACAATAACTGCTTAAGTAGCTCAAATGCTCTCTGAGCGTCTGCGGTCCATTCAAATTTTCGCTTGAGCTTTAGCGTATCTGTTATCGGAGCGGCCACGCCAGCATAATTATGCACGAATTTATGATACCATCCAGTAAGACCAAGAAACCTTCGGACTTGTTTTACTGAGCGCGGAACTGGGAATTCTTTAATAGCTTCCACTTTTTCCGGATCAGTTTGAATTGTTCCGTGTCCGATTACATGGCCCAGGTACTTGACTTCTTTTCGACAAAAATGGGATTTTCCGACATTAATAGTTAGACCAGCTTGCGTTAGTCTGTTTGCTACTTCTGCTAGGGCTGACAGATGTTTATCAAATGAAGATGACACCACCAACAGGTCATCGAGATAAACGAAGACTTCGTTCCTTAGTGAAGGCGGAATAACTTTATCCATGAGTTTACACATGGTTTGAGGGGCATTCGCTAGGCCGAATGGCATAACAGTGAATCTATAAAGGGGCCTGCCCGGAACGGTGAAGGCAGTTTTGTCTCGGGCACTTTCCTCTAAGGGAATTTGCCAGTAGGCATCCTTTAAGCCGATACTAGATATGAATTCAGCTCTAGGAAGACGGCTTAGAATACCTTCAATCAGGGGCATCGGATAGGCGTTCTTAACGGTTACCTCATTAAGTTTTCTGCAGTCGACACATAGTCGAACCTTTCCGGGTTTACGTACCAGAACGACCGGTGACGACCAAGAGCCATCGGATTCTTCTATGACTCCGAGTGAAAGCATTCTATCAAGTTCAGTGTACATTAATTGTTCAATTGCAGGGGATACAGCATAGTGCCTCTGTTTAATGGGTTTCGCATTATTTGTATCAATCTCATGCTCTATTAGAGTTGTTTTCCCCAGGCCTTTTTCGGTAAAGGAGGGAAATAATTTGATTGCCGCTGCTAGTTGGATTTCCTGTTGCGGCGTTATGGCTACCTGGTGTTGATCGTTGCGCTCGAGACTTGCTACTCGCGGAACTATTGTAGGTAGACTTTGGTTTGCTATAAAATCAGGTAATAATTTAAAACTACTCCAAAAATCTATTCCCAGATATAAATCCTGGGATAAAGTTGGAACTATCCATAAGCGAAGGAGCTTCGACTCTCCTCTAAAAGATATGGAGGTGACAATACGACCGACAATGGGCTGCTTCTTGTCATCTGCCGTACTGACACTAGCATGTATTGGCTTATACGTGCTCTGATTATTGACTATGTCAGCGGCCAACGCTCCACCAACACAACTGACGGATGCTCCTGTATCCATTAGTCCAACTACGCGCTTCCCTAAAACTGACACTTCGGCATAGGGTCTGCAGTCCTGGGTATTATTAACGATAGACGAAAGGAGAGCTTGTTTTTCCATCTTACATTCTTGTCTGTACGAGAAGAGCCGTTGTTCAGATCGACTCCGCCTCAACGGGTGCTTTGTATCACAACCAGGTAGTTGTACGCTTGTACTATTGGGTAAGTCAGGTGTAAAAGACAAAGTTGGGTTAGAAAGACTTTTTGAATTAACTTCTAGTCTGTTTTCGCGTCCGATGAATGGTTCGGTCTGCGTGCACCGTTCAATGGTGCACGGCCTATTACGTTTTTTGACGTATTGCACCGTTTACAAGAGGGCTTATAAGTTTCGGGTTTGCCAGATCCATAGCAGAAAACTTTTCTTTCCCCGACACACTCTTGATATCGATGACCGTGTGCTCCACAATTCCAACAACTAAGAGTTACCGCCGAAATTTCCTGATCAACTTCGTCTTCTTGTTCAGACTCTTCTTCAGCCGAAGTATGCGGCACGGCTAACTCGAGAAATTGCGGTCGATTTCCATGCCGAATACTAGGTCTTACGTTATTTGCTCCTAGGGACTGCATAAATCTCTCCCTTGTTCTAACTATGTGACGCAACTGAGAGATACTAAATATCGGCACGTGTAATATTTCATGTTGTATTTCAGATAGCAAATTGGCTCTCAAGACTTCTAACAACGCTGGTTCTGTCATTGGGATTGAAAGTTTACTAGCGATAGAAAGTATTTCGTCATAAAACTTATCAAAGGTTTCCAATGGTTTTTGTCTTCTTTGAGACAACGCCGTTCGGATTTCTAAGTCACTTCGACCATCCTGAAACTGAGCTTTAAGAGCTGCACTTAATTGCTCCCAAGTAACTAGCGAAACGCTTTTATGATAGCGCCAAAACCACTCCGCCGCGCTACCTTCAAAAAGGTTATTAGCGTATCGCGCTAGCACTTGTAGATTGCCATCCAATGTTTGGTTTGCAAGAGCTTCCACTCTGTATACAAAATCGTCTACAGACATGGAAGACGAACCTGCAAATCGTATCTTCCAATTAGATATGATTTGACTTATTCGATCAGACCTAAGCTCTGTCGAATGCTGGGAGATCCCAGGAAAAAGAGTATTCGCTCTAGTGTTTGCAGGCTGCGTTTCTGGAGCTTGTGCACCTAATGAAGTGCGAGGGGGTATCTGAAACAGCTGTTGGAATGTTTGGTGCCCTGCCGTTGGTTGTGATGAGGGAACATTCTGACTCGATAACCTTCGAAAACCTCCTTCTATTGCCGCCGGCAACTGAGACATGGCTTGTGCCATTTGGCTAATTTGTGCCATAGTTTGTGTCAACGATATATTTAATTGAGCTATTCCATCCTGCATACGGACAACAGACTCTGCGTCTCTATTGGACATTGACGTATCTGCGCTGGGTGCGGTGTTTTCTTGTTCTGCCGCCCTATTTGAACGAGCCTCTTCGGCTTGTATGGCCTCATCCAAGCCCTGCGATCGTAATCTAGGCATGTTTAGAGATTCTCTCTGCGCTGCAGCCAACTCCTCGGCTAATGAAGGTATTTGGTTTTGCAGGAATTCACCGCAGACCGGACAGACAGTTTTTTCTCCCCGACGGGTATTAAAACAGACTAGGTGGAACCTATGCTTGCACCTCGTCCGAAACTCCTGGGCTTGATACTCAATATTCCTGACACAAATCCCACAAAGATTATTTCTATCCTGACTATTTTCGTCTTCCCTGCTAAGTTGAGAAGTAGACATGCTATAAGTATAATTATAATATTCTTAAGAATTTTAGTTTAAATATTTATACGAAATAACATATATGTTATTGTTTATTTATCTTACTTTTTTTTTTCTCAGTGTTATGTTTTACCAAATTAAATTCATAACAAATAATTGTTTGAATCTCATCCGTATCATCCTGCCGATAGCTCCAATACTGCCAATCTTTTCATTTCCACATAACCAATGCTGAACTGGTTTGATTTATTTAACATTAGTGTCTAAACGTTGCTCATTCGATTTCCCGTTGGTGGCAGTTCGTACTCTGAGTCACTGTTACTGTTCCTTCCCACCGGGTATATCGTTTGAGTGAAGTAGCTTACTCATTTTAATAGGATTACCTTGTTGGTTAACTGTAGATCTAGTCCACTACTAAGTCAGCTCCTAACATGTACATCTATTAGTTTGAATAAGCAAAGGACCGTTTGCATAACCCCTGTGATGACAAAACTTGCTACTATTCTATCATCACGTACCTTATACAAACGCCTTAATAAAGATTAATTTTCCAGCGAAGGCAAGGGCTACCTAGCGGTGTTAATTCTTTACTAATTGCACGATCTATGTTTGATTTTAACTGATCAAAACATCGGCATCTTCGTTGGCTAAACGCCATAATTTATATAAATATTTAATAAAAATGGACCTATGTTTGATTTAATCTATCGCAAACATCGGGCTCCATTACGTTGGGCGCCATTAAATAATATTATTATCTGTAACATTTAACGTTGCCGTTTAGAGAGAGAGCGGGTGTTGCTTAGCATCCGCAGAGTAAGCGCTGGCATTTCCGGCTGTATGGGTGAGAGTTTAGTTTCTGCTTAGCTATGCTCTCCGGCGATAACAATAATTATTTAAACTATCTTCGCGTACGAATCAAATTGGGGAATAAAAAGGGGACTGATTTCGACACTACTATTTTCATCAGCATAATAAAGCAGTTGGCTATAAGGAAACGCAGAAAAAAACGGACGACCGGAACCTTTATACTGTTTACGCATAACTGCGAAAAACGCCCACCCTTCCTAGATCTCTGCTTCGACCGAAAGTATACGGAAATCCCTCAAAAGGTTACCCTTGATTGGGCCACGGCATTCCGACACTTCTGGATTCAAACCCTTAACTCAATTATCTCATTTTCAGTTTTACTTAAGGGAGGGGTCTGGTTTTGAGGGTTCAAAAAAGTGATTTTTTTTTATTGCATATTATGAAAGTATAGTATCTCAAGAATGTTGTATGTAAATATGAAGTCAATCGGAGCAAAACTCACAAAGATATAGCTTTGGAAGTAGGCGGGTTTTACCAGGGTCTTACCGCTACGAAAAACTTTAAACGCGTTTTTCTCAAATCGATGTTTTTTGAGTCGGTGCACACCGTATCTCAAAATCTATTCAACCGATCGTTCTCAAATTTTTTACAGTATTTCCTTACATAATTCATGAGGTATTGACGTCGAGTTTTTTTTTTTTTGTTTTTAGTTTTTTTTATTATTAACAACAATAGTCATGAATTTTGGCCAAAAATGTGGTATTTTCACTTTCAAGTCTTGTAAAAAATTCAAAAAATTACAAAAAAATAAAAACTCGACGTCAATACCTAGAGGGACATTTAAATTGATGGAAAAACTTTGGTTGTTTCATTTCACATGATCCAGTGCTGAGGTATGGTGTGCACCGCAAAAGCTTTTTTTTTTTGACGCCTGCGAAGAATTGCTGCCATTCGGTCAATTTTCAATATTTTTCAACCAATATTTCACAGGATATAGTTCAATTACTACTCTTTAATGTACAATAATCAGAAAAAAATTTACTTTCACCGTACGCCCAAAAAAAATTTTGAAAAAACCTGTTATTTTCTGCCTTCAAAACCAGACCCCTCCCTTAATTTATTATACAAATCAAAATTATTTCAGTTTTTTTCAGCTTCATTTCAGACTTCGTTAAGGGTAATCAGATGATAATATAAACAATAATAATTCAGAGTAAAGATTTATCCTATTTAAGTTTTAGTATAAAATTATAAAATGCGATATATTAGTTAGAGTGAAGAGAGTAAAGTACTAACATAAGCGAGTGCAGGCGGCTCATAATTATAATTGTAGAATAAGATAATGGCAAATATTACGATAAATTGAAAACATAAACAAGGAAGCTTTGCCTGCACTAAAGAGCTTCCATTTCTTTAAGCTTTTAATTTCTAAAGGGTCATAATCTTTTATTCAAATAAATTAGACGAGCATTCGCTCAGATCTACGCATGATTATATATTGAATTGTAATGACTCACTCGGCTGCAAATCCCACGTAGAAAGATCTTTCGCTGAGGACTGCAAGCGGCGTTTAGGTTTCCTGTAAAACAACCTGGAATCAGATAATCAGAAGAATGGAAGCTTTTGCCTAGGCTAGCACCTGCATACGTGCCGTTTTTAGTTTTGTTTTGGCTAGGCTACTTCGCACTGGCATGACCTTCCTTAACTCTTCTACACTTTAAGAATTGACCTCGCAAATCTAATATAACTTCAATATAATAGTGTAATTTAAATTAACAGTAGAAAATAATTATACTAGGATTAAGGTTCATGTTCCAAAATCCCTCTTAAGTCAAGAGCTCCTAGAGAATTTTCTTCATTTTATAATTCATACTTTTTCTTAGTTCTCGGAAGCACGTGCACAGGAAAAAATTAAAATAAGACTAGCGAAAATTATAAAAAGTATTACGGCATTTTTAGGTTATCATTTTTGGCCGTCTATTAATTTCGCCTCATTTAACTTTCAATTCTTTTTTAATTCTTTGTTCTCGAAAATTTACAAATTCTGCATTTGGGTATTTACACGGCAGAGACTATGTCGAAATTCTTTCTCGGTGCACTATGGCTGCATTTGGGTGGTTACACTGCTGAGGTTATGTTGAAATTATTTTTAGTATATAGCTTGTTTTTGGGTCTATTTCCCTGAATCACAAAATAAGCACTCTTAGGCTGCCGATACACAGAACAAAAAAAATAGGTTGCTGCTACTGTTGCGGCTGCCGATGCCGCTGAAGGTTCCGCCGCTGGAACCGCTGCTGCTGATGAGGCTGCTGCTGATGGTACTGCTTCTGGATCTGCTGCTGCTGGTGGAGCTGGCCGATAGGGCTGCTGCTGTTGGAGCTGGCCGATAGGGCTGCTGCTGTTGGAGCTGGCCGATAGGACCGCTGCTGATGAAGCAGGCGATGAGCTGAGGCTGCTGCCGTTGGAGCGAGCCGGTAGGGCTGCTGCTGGTGGAGCGGCCGAGAGGGCTTCTGCTCTTGGAGCTGCCGGTGGGGCTGCTGATGCTGCGCCGCTGAGGCTGCTGCCGTTGGAGCGAGCCGGTAGGGCTGCTGCTGGTGGAGCGGCCGAGAGGGCTTCTGCTCTTGGAGCTGCCGGTGGGGCTGCTGCTGGTGGAGCGGCCGAGAGGGCTTCTGCTCTTGGAGCTGCCGGTGGGGCTGCTGATGCTGCGCCGCTGAGGCTGCTGCCGTTGGAGCGAGCCGGTAGGGCTGCTGCTGGTGGAGCGGCCGAGAGGGCTTCTGCTCTTGGAGCTGCCGGCAGGGCTGCTGATGCTGCGCCGAGGTGAGGCTGCTCTGGTAGGGACTTCGTCGGACGATGGTGACGACGCTCCTCGTGGTCTATATTTTATATATAGCGATGCCTCTGTTGGTATCCAATGCTCACGTGGAGCTCCCTCGAAGGTACACACAGTTGGCGAAAACTTCCAAGATAAAAGAGAGGGCCGCATGCTGCGTTGGGTCTTATATACCCTTCGGGAGAGTGGTTTTTTTTCTCTTCCGGTTCTTTTATGCATTGTTTTGCCCTATTTTTGACAGCGAGCTACTAATTAAGCTTACTTAAGCGATAGTTAATACGCGTGGGCAGTTCCCTAAACATATTTAAATATGGTATGTAGTCTTTTAGGCTGATACAGCGACAAGCTTAATTATTACACGCGAGATGTTGCAGTGGAAGAAGAAGAGTTGATTGATGGGCTTGTGGAGGGCATCCCATTGCCAAGTCTGCGTACGCAGGCTAAACTTCAATGTTTCGAGACTCCAGGAAGGATGCTTAGAGCTTTTTCGGACATTAGGCTTCCGGAGAAGTCGACAGTGATGACGAAGTCGCCAGTGATGACGAAGTCTGCAGCAAAGGCGGTTGCCGGGAGCAGCGAGAGTCGTTGTTTCAATTGCAACGGTAAAGGGCACTGGATGAGGGACTGCATCAAACCGAAGAGGACGCCAGGCTCATGCTACGGATGTGGCGCGGAGGGCCATAGGATCGCAGAGTGCCCGCAAAATAAGAAGAAGGCGGAAAATAATTACAATGCCAAATAGATTCAGGAAGCCCAGTTTCGTTTATTAAACAATCTTACATACCAAAAGAAATAAAATTAGAGCCTCAAGAAGAGAGCTATTTTGGATTAAATAAGAGCTTATTGAAAAGTTTTGGAAAAATATTATGTTTCATGTTCAAGAAAGAAATAAAGATTTGGTTTAAATTAATTGTAGTGGCTGATGAATCAATGGGCTGTAATATTGTGCTGGGAAGAGATTTTATGGATATTTTTAATTTAAAAATTGATTTAGAGGAATTAAAACTAGTAACGGTAGAGAGTATTGAACCCGATAACAAAGAAAAAAAGAAAGTAAAAGCATTTTCCAGTGAATGTATGGAAATTATAAATTATGGAGAAAGCATCGATAAGGAAAATGTGGGTGAAAGTTTAAATGGAAATAAATTAGTAGAAAGCTTAGGAGAGGAAATGTTAGGTACATGTTTAGAGGATAATATATTAGGTACAAGCTTAGGTGAGGAAATGTTAGGTACATGTTTAGATGATAATATAGGAGATGAACATTTTAGTACATATTTAGGAAGAAATTTAGGGACAAGATTAAGGGAAAATGTTTAGGTACATGTTTAGGTGAAAATTGTTTAGGTAAAAATATTAGAGACAAGCTTAGGGAGAAACGGTTTAGGTACAAGTTTAGAGCAGAACGGTTTAGGGACAACCTTAGGAAAAAACGGTTTAGATAGAAGTCTAGGGCAGAATAGTTTAGGTACAAAATTTAGGTACAAACAGTGCACATTGGGCAAAATGCCCGATTTTTTGGAAAAAACCCAAAATTTTCATGGAAAGCTTTTCGTGTTTTGATTTTGTATTTTGTAAGTAGATACCCTAAGATCATTTATGCGGTAAATTAAAGTTGTATAGTAGCAACCCTGGTTTTGTACCAGGGCGTCAAAGTCAAACATGTGTTCAGCGCTTTGTTTACATGTGGAACAATTAGAAATTTCGCTAGGTTTAAACGTCTATAACTATTGGAAATAAAAACTTATAATTATTATTTTTAATGGAAAATCTAGATCCAGGTATGTTTAATATAAATTGTATGTTAGAATTGTTTATTATATGTTAATTGCTTTATGTGTGTCTTGTGTTGTAGACCGATTTTATGTTCATAACTAAACCCGTGTGCTCGTCTTTTATGGAATAGAACTTACACGGCGCGAATTTGCGCCAAAAATGAAGTGTGTTGCGTTTTAAATAAAATTATACAGTTTTAGAGGGTATGATTTTCATTTGCGCATTTTTGCGCATTTTTGCAAAAATTGAATGTGTTTGCAGGTGCTTTTGTCTTTAGCAATTTACAATTACTTGAAGCATGGAGAAACATCCGCACGGAAAATATTAATAAATATGTTAATAATTTGATAAAAATATTATATTTTGTCATATTGTTTCTTAATTACACAATTTTGTTATCAATAGGCTTCTCTGCAGACTTTACAAACTTTAAAATTACGTATACGCCATGTTGCCTTATTTGGTCGGTAAGAGTAGGCGTGACCAAAGTCGTCAAACATTTTATTTTTTAATTAGCGGCCTATAAATATAATGTACGCCAAGTTTCAGCTTCCTAACTTCATTATTTTAGTTTTTTCCAAAAATGTGGGCATTTTGCCCAATGTGCAGTGGAGGGGGACAAATAGCAGTGTTGGAGGAACATTTTGAAACAGAAATGTTACAAATTAATATGTTAGAACAAGAGGATGAAGAAAGGGTGTACAATATTGGCGATCAGGTTAGTTATTCGGATATAATGAAGTTAATCAAGATGTTAGAGTCGAACTATATTTATGTACCGAGACCTGCGGTACCTAAAAGTAAATGCGAGATTAATATAATTTTAGATAGCGCAAAACCTTTTAGTTGTGCACCTAGGAGATTGTCGTATAGTGAAAAGGAAGCGTTGCAGAAAATGCTAGACGAATACTTAGAAAAGGGCATTATTCAGAATAGTAGATCTGAATATGCTTCGCCAATTGTATTAGTGAAGAAAAAGTCTGGGGAATTTAGATTATGTATAGATTTTAGAAGGCTAAATAAGGTTATGGTCAAAGATAATTATCCCATCCCCTTTGTTTACACCAGCTCCCGTGTGCCAGTTCCACGCGTCCCTAAATGGAGAAGGGAATCCACCCACTCCCTTTTGAAAAAGGGAGTATTTCTTCCATTAGGGACCGCTGGTCACACTTTTGCTGACTTACTCTTTTTCTACACCACGAAAACGACACGATCTTGGAGCAACTCTGAAGTCAACTCTGGAACATTCTTTACATATATATATACACCATTGAATAAAGACTATCTTTCGGAGAAACCTAACCCCTCGCCTCTGCGTTTTTAATCCGAATAATCCCTCACTACACACCCTTAATTGATGATCTTTTGGATAAATTAGTTGGTAAATCGGTTTTTACAAAATTAGATTTGAAGAATGGGTACTTTCATGTGTTTGTAAACAAAGATTCGGTGAAGTATACATCGTTTACGACGCCGTTAGGGCAGTTTGAGTTTTTGCGAATGCCGATGGGATTGAAAACGGCACCGAAAGTATTTCAAAGATTTGTGAATGATATTTTGTATGATATGATACGAGAAAATAAGGTTATAATATATATGGATGATATTTTAATTGCAAGTCAAGGCATTAAAGAACATTTAGAAATATTAGTAGAAGTGTTTAGAAGACTAGTAGAGAATAAATTAGAACTTAGAATGGATAAGTGCAAATTTTTGCAGGATAAGGTAAAATATTTAGGTTTCTTGATTTCAAATGAGGGAATTAAAGCGGATGAAAAAGGATTAGAGGCTATACAAAATTTTCCGGTGCCAAACAAATTACAAGCTGTACAAAGCTTCTTAGGTCTATGTTCTTACTTCCGCCGGTTTATAAAAGATTTTTCAATATTAGCAAAACCGTTATATGATTTACTGAGAAAGGATAGAGCTTTTGAATTTGGAAAAGAAGAGTTAGATTGTTCCACACTTTTGAAGAACAAGTTAGTTGCAGCTCCAGTGTTGGCTTTATATGATCATAGGGATGAAGTAGAGCTTCATTGCGATGCGAGTGCGTTAGGTTTTGGGGCTGTATTGCTTCAGAGAAAAGAAGATAAAAAACTGCATCCGATATTTTATTTTTCGAAGAGGTCAACGGCGACGGAAGCTAAATATTACAGCTTCGAATTAGAGACATTAGCTATTATTTATGCACTTAGGCGATTTAGGATATATTTACAGGGTAAACCTTTTAGAATTGTTACGGACTGTAACTCGTTAACCTTGACGTTAAATAAGATAGAGCTGAACCCAAGAATAGCAAGGTGGGCTTTAGAATTACAAGAATTTGATTATGAGTTAAAACATAGGGCAAGGAAACAAATGCAGCATGTTGATGCGCTGAGCAGGTGGAATAATATTATGATAATTGATGCAAATACATTTGAGGATAATTTAATAATTTGTCAGTCGAGAGATATTAGGATTGAAGAAATTAGGAAAATTTTAGAAAATAGGGAGCATAAATGGTTTGAAATGAGAAACGGGGTCATTTATAGAAAGGATAATAACAAAAATTTATTGTTTTATGTACCAAGTCGAATGGAGCCACATGTGCTATATAAATATCATGACGAATTAGGACATATTGGGAGGGATAAATTGTTAGATGCAATTAGTAAAAGTTATTGGTTCCCGAACATGAAGGAGAAGGTTTGTGAACACATCCAGAACTATTTGAAATGTATAGCGTTCTCTCCTAAAGTAGGAAAGGGAGATGGGTTGCTACACAGTATACCCAAAGGGAATAAACCATTTGAAGTTATTCACATCGATCACTATGGGCCAGTAGACAATAGTAGATCAAAGAAACATATTTTAGTGGTGATCGATGGATTTACGAAATTTGTTAGACTTTACACTACAAAAACAACAAACACAAAAGAAGTTTTGAGCGCATTAACAGACTATTTTAGGGCGTACAGCAGACCAAGGTGTATTATATCAGATCGAGGAAGTTGTTTTACGTCAGCGGATTATGAAAATTTTGTCGAAGAAAGAAATATAAAACACATTAAAATTGCTACAGGGGCACCACAAGCCAAGTTGAGCGAGTAAATAGAAGCTTGGGACCGATGATTGCGAAACTAACAGAACCGGAGAGGGGATTACATTGGGATATAGTAGTGGAACAAGTAGAATATTCGTTAAATAATACATGGCATAGCAGCATTAGGCATCTTCCAAGTGAAACTTTATTTGGAATAGCTCAGAGAGGAGAAGTTAGTGATGAATTGAAGGAAAAGTTAGGAGAGAAGGAAGAAATTAGAGAAGAATCAGAAGACGAAGATGAAATTATTGAAGAAAATAGGAGAAATTTAGAAGAACTTAGACAAAAGGTAGAAGGATGTCAAATCAAGGCTCAAATAAGAAATGAAAATTATTACAATGCGAAAAGGAAAAATAATTCGGAATACAGAGAGTTAGTAAAAAGTTAATTCCGAAAAGCAAAGGACCATACATTATTAAAAAGTGTTAAGAAATGATAGATTTTTGCTAAAAAGACATTGATGGGTTTCAATTATCTCGGAATCCATACCAAGGGGTTTGGAGCGCTAATAATATTCGGCATTGGACGCAAGATGAAAATAAATGTAGATAAGTAAAATTTAGTAGAATATTAGTAAAAACTGAAAGAAAAATTGTAAACGAAAATTGTATTAGTATATAAGGTGTATATTTTGTTATATATTTCTAAGAATAAGTCTGAACGTGTTTAAATACCGAGATAGTGGGCTATCTCAAGGTCAGGACGGCCGAGTTTTAGCAGGCCAATTATGATTAATGTGCTCTGGGCACACTATTTTTGAGAGAGCCGCTTGCTCTCTCAAAAAGAGGCAAGGCATATATCGGGGGTTGAAAGAGCAGCAGATCACTTGGTAACAAGCATTAGAAAAGAACAGACGTGTAACAAAACGAGAATGTAAAAGAGAAACAAGAAGTTAGTGAAGCAGAAATAAAAAGACAAAAGTGAACACGAATAGAACTAAGATAAACATAATTGTGAAACTATATAATAAACTTGAAAACAAATATGAAAACAAATAAGTGCATTAATATATTTGTATTTATTGTATTTATTTATGCATAACACTGAGTACAGTGTGCATTCGCTTTGTGAACATACTACATCTCCCTCCTTTTGAAAAATAACGTAATCTAATGGAGTTATTTTCTAATTATTATATATTTTTGTATTTACTTATTATTAAAAGTGTTTTTAATTAAAATTCAGGTTCTAGAGTATATTTTTTTTGGGGTTGGTTTTTTTGTATATTTATTAATATTATTATTACTATTATTATTATTATTATTATTTTTTTTTTATCCGCAAGGGCACCCTACCCGGGTGACGGGCCTGACACACCCGTGTTCCCTAGTCACGGCACGACCACGGATATCACAAGGACCAACGACCAGACGCAACCCTTTTGAATCGACGATCTCCGGCTGACGAATGCGGCATTCCGTTACCTTAGTAAGCAAGAGTGATATCTTGATGAAACGGCTTTCGGGATAATGTCCCATTCGCCTCCGTCCAAATAAAACTTAGCAAGTCTCTAAGTACGTTCGAACCGCTCGCCGATGGCTCGGTGGTGCAGGTGAAGTTGAGTGAACTCCTGCTTAGAGTCCGTCCTGGCTCTGAACACTATAATAGTTACATCCAAATAAAAACAATAGCGGATTTAATATTCAATGTTTCAGTTTATTTGGGAGCAGGCAATAGTGCCGCTTCCCTCTGGGAGCAGGCAATGGTGCCGCTTCCCATACCAAAACGGATCTGATTTTAATATTGTATCTTAGGTTCTAAGTAAGCCTACGTCTCGTCGCTGCGCTGCCGGTGACGCCGGCAGCGGAGCGGCGTTCTTATATATATTTCTTTTATGTATTTATTTAGAGGAAGGTTTGTTATATGCGCCCATATATTTGGTCAGCGTGAGAACGCTGACTCTGCATTTGTTCCGAGCCGCCAGATGGGTGCTCATGTTACATATGCACTTGAATGTTGGAACAGAGTGCAACGACATTATTGTTGTTGTTTATACATATATGTATGTGCGCATACTACATCTCCCTCCTTTTCAAAAATAACGTAATTCTATGAAGTTATTTTATAAGGTTTTACTTTAAAGATTAATTTTTAATTAACAATGGGGATTTAAAAATATATATATATTTTTTTTTTTTTTATATAATATATTAAATTACAAATAACATTTGAATGTAGATAAGTATTTTTGTCTTAGCATGGCCATACTAACAACAATTATGAAATAAACATTTTTAATCTATCCTTATGTACTGTTTGTCTTTTGTTTTTATTATTATTTGGTTTATATATGTTTTTGTATTTTATATGAAGTATATGGAAATGTAAAGTTTAAGATGTTCTGTTTTAATTGGTCGTTATAAATAAAAAATTTTTTATTATTATTTATTTATTTTTTTTTTTTACTTTGTTGTTGTTTTTTGTTCTGGTCGTTTGGTGGTCTGCAGTATATGTTATGTTGTCGATTTTCGTATAACTGCACAAGTCATTGATTATTGAATTTTTACGTACTATTTCCATGTCCAAAATGAACGTCTTCATTGGACCGTACTTTAGAATAAAAGATTCGAATATTGATTTTAGCGAAACTTTTTTTTTTTTTTTTTTTTTTTGCTATTGCCACCAAATAATTGTTAAGTCACCAATTAAAGTGACTGGATATTCATTGCCATTTTCTGACCTGGGTAGAGGACCGATCGGGTCCACTATCACTCTATCAAAGGCATTTTCTGTTGGTGAGTTGGTTAGGATCATAGTTATTTTGTATGCGTCATTGTTTTCGACGTAAGGCATTTAGGACATCTACAAATATACTCTTGTATTTCACGAGTTTATTTTTTACTATGGTAGTGTCTTTTTACTTTGGCCAAAGTTTTATTTATGCCTGTATGACCTCTTTTTATTTGTTTTATTATGTAGTGTAGACAGTAAGCTTCTTCTTGGGTCACCGGGTTGAGTAGCTACTCTCAATGAATTTTATTGCCCATTATATTGAAATTATCTATAGTAACATGTACAAAGATATTTTCCCGCGGTGCCATTTGAGTTTGCATATTTTATATACCGGCTTGCATTTCAAGCCTTTGGAAAAATTGACCTAAGTCAAGGACTCCATTGGTCTATAAATCGCTAACTTCTTATCTTGCAATAATTTTCTTATCATGTTTAAAGAAACATAACATAGTTTTTTATATGCAAGGTCACTACTTTTTCATACTCCGTCATTTTTAATGACGTTGGGCTTGAAGCTTTTCAGTAGATCTTGGCTAGGCAATTCTACTTTTTCTATTCGTTATTTCCCTGCGCAGGATTTCTGTCTACTTTGTTGCCTGGTAGTGACTTTCAGGTCTTTATTTGTAAGTCTTTTGGTTTAAATTTTGTTTTTTTTTTTTTTTTTTCGTGGCGTTAATATGTTACATAACATTATATGTATGTATTATATATAATAAGTCAAACTTCTTTGGTCTGTTATCGCTGTAAAGTGCTTGCCATAAATATAGTTTTGGAGATTCTTTGAATAAAGAGCACAAGCTCCATAACTTAAAAAGTAACATTCTTTTTACATAATCTAGTTATGTGCCGTGAATAGTCGGCGAAGTTTTCAATGAAACGTCTATTAAAATTGCAAAATGCAACAAATCTTCTAGCGCTGTCCGCGTCATGCGGTATTGGATAATCTTTAATGACATCATTTTTTGGCAGAATTCATCTAGATGTACGTCTATGACCGAGAAAGGTTACTTCGTGCATGAAAAGTTAGCACTTTTGTGGATGTAGCTTTAGATTATGGATTCTGCATAGATTAAAATATTAATCAAATTCTTGAACATATGATTTTTCAAACAACTATTTGCTATTAGGTTATCCATCTACAAGATTGCTTCTGATGGCTGGAGGCCTGAGAATGCTAGTTTAGCCATCATTCTCTGAAAATAATTTGGCGCTATTTTAAACCCAAAGGTAGTCGCGTGAAGCGACTCTTTTACTCAAAAATATTTTAAGCCTACTTAATCTTGATACTCGCCCTAACAGGGGGCGGTAAGGCTTTCTTGGATTTTAGTTTTCCGAGTCGGAATCGGAAAATGACACTCGGCTGTAGTAAAGAAATCGGTAAATTTTCCAAAATCGTGATAAAGTAATAATTGAACTTTATGTTATATAAATTTATTTATTTTTCATATATTTCTTTTTTTTTTGTATATATATATATCAATTTAGGTTCAATACAATTTTTTTTCATAATAAAGACCAATTTTGTGTGATTTTATTAGAAAGACCAAATATTTTCTGTATTTATTAATAAGATATTTATTGAAAAAATATTAATTTATTTTAATTTATAATTCATAAGAAAATGAACAATTTAAGTTCTTAAGCTTCACTTCATAAGTCATTGTTAAATAATTAAACGGAATAAGGAAATAAACAGAATAAGCCTGTTTTGCAAAATTCAGTGTGTAAATTAAAGTAATAAACGTAAATTAAAATGGCTGAAGATCAGAGCCGTAATTTGTAATTAGGAAGTAATAAGTCGTTTTATTTTTGGATATGCTTTTAAGCAGCACTCGATTAAATATTAATTTCATATTGAAGATTAATTTGAAAGGACAAATAAAAACTCAGAAGGAATATCATGCAGGGATTGGCAAGATCGGCATGAATGGTGAAAAGCAAAATCATATATAAACCAATAATGAAATGGTATGATCAACCATCAAAAAATCATATTTAAATCAATAATAAATCAATTCACTCCTGAGTGAATGTACATAAATCGTACCTATACTTTTCGCATAGCTTTACAGGCTATGCTGCTCATCGGGCCGAAAAGGTTCCGCTCAATGTTACAATTTGTTTTTTAAAATTAATTGGTGTGCCTCACAGGGCAACAAAAAAATTCTTGGGTGTGCCACACAGGGCAACAAAAAAAAAAATAATGTTTCTCTCCGGTTGGTCCTCTGATCCTCCCTCGTAGGCGCAGGTGGCGGAGTGCCTCCCGCACTTGTTGATTACCGCTGCTGATGTCCTGGCCTATGGGCTCAGGCGGTGCCGGTGCTGGTCCTCGCACAGGCTATTTATCATCTGCCTCACAGATGTTCTCGGCCAGTGATGCCGGGATGAGGAGGCTCCATCGAAGGCGCAGGGGGCGGTCTGCCTCCCACGCTCGTCTGCTGCTGCTCTTACGGTTGTTCTCGGCCGGTGATGCCGGGTTGAGGAGGCTCCAACGAAGGCGCAGGGGGCGGTCTGCCTCCCACGCTCGTCTGCTGCTGCTCACACGGATGTTCTCGGTTGAGATGGCGATGGCCAGAGCAATGCCGGTGAGGAGTTGTCCAACGACGGATGGTTCTTGCATGGTTCTTTAGCTGGCTTACCATAAATGCCGATAAGCGGTTGGTTCTTCAGCTTTGTCTACTTGCTGCTGTAGTGGCGGTGGCTTCTTTAGGTGTGTCTACTCGCCATATTATGTATTTTTAGCACTTCACACTTTGTCATATAATTTATATAATTTATACCAGTGTCACATAATTTATATAATTTATACCAGTGACCATGTCACGGTCGCCATATAATAGTTACATCCAAATAAAAACAATAGCGGATTTAATATTCAATGTTTCAGTTTATTTGGGAGCAGGCAATGGTGCCGCTTCCCATACCAAAACGGATCTGATTTTAATATTGTATCTTAGGTTCTAAGTAAGCCTACATCTCGTCGCGGCGTTCTTATATATATTTCTTATATGTATTTATTTAGAGGAAGGTTTGTTATATGCGCCCATATATTTGGTCAGCGTGAGAACGCTGACTCTGCATTTGTTCCGAGCCGCCAGATGGGTGCTCATGTTACATATGCACTTGAATGTTGGAACAGAGTGCAACGACATTATTGTTGTTGTTTATACATATATGTACGTGCGCATACTACAACACAGTTGCCCATGAAGCTCTGTGTCAACCCTCGCATGGACCTCACTGCTTGCATAGGGACCCATGGGGACACTTTCGGACTACTGCACATAGGCGGGGAGACAGCGGCTTAGAGTTTGGACCAAACCACACAAGATGATCAGCGCACAACAAAATAAGGACAATGAGGGAGAAGTATTCAGGAAGAGCGGCCTGATGGCAAGAACACCGGACAACAACGCGACGACAATGACCCACCCAAGCTCTAGGGAGGGGGAGAAGGACAAAACAGAGGTCGAAGGTGAAACAACCCCCCACCCGCCGCAACCGACTGTTCGGTTAACACAGACCTCGACGGCAAGCTCCCCCACGTCAAGAGCTTATACAAAAGATGCAGGCGTTAGAAGAGAAGGCCTTATCGCAATGCAAAGCAATCCTAAGGAAGATGAAGATGGCAATGCAAAAACAAAGGGATAGTCAGCTAAGTACTGCACGCCATTTTGTCCAATTAAGTTTTTACATCGTTCCCTGCATGTATGTACATACATATGTGTGATAGTTCTAATTCTACAGTTGGTTCCAAAACTCCAAGTGTCATCAATTTCCTACATTCTTTTATTCTTTGCAAGTGATCGGTTTTTTTTTGCATTAACCTACATACATACATTCTACATTTGGTTCCAAAATTCCAAGTGTCATCGTTTTTCAACATTCATTTATTTTTTTTTTGCAACTGATCGATTTGCAATTAATAGTTCCCAATTGGCCATATAAACATACATTTACCTACATACATACATTACACATTTGGTTCCGAAACTCCAAGTGTCAATAATTTCTTACATTCTTTTATTCTTGGCAAGTGATCGGTTTTTTGCATTAACCTACATACATACATTCTACATTTGGTTCCAAATTCCAAGTGTCATCGTTTTTCAACATTCATTTATTTTTTTTTTGCAACTGATCGATTTGCAATTAATAGTTCCCAATTGGCCATATAAACATACATTTACCTACATACATACATTACACATTTGGTTCCGAAATTCCAAGTGTCATCGATTGTCTACATTAATTTATTTTGTTCAACGGATCGGTGTTGCATAAACAAATATTAATTTTGTGCAATTAATATTTCCCAATTGTCCATATAAACATATAAACATATAAACATATAAACATATAAACATATAAACATATAAACATATAAACATATAAACATATAAACATATAAACATATAAACATATAAACATATAAACATATAAACATATAAACATATAAACATATAAACATATAAACATATAAACATATAAACATATAAACATATAAACATATAAACATATAAACATATAAACATATAAACATATAAACATATAAACATATAAACATATAAACATATAAACATATAAACATATAAACATATAAACATATAAACATATAAACATATAAACATATAAACATATAAACATATAAACATATAAACATATAAACATATAAACATATAAACATATAAACATATAAACATATAAACATATAAACATATAAACATATAAACATATAAACATATAAACATATAAACATATAAACATATAAACATATAAACATATAAACATATAAACATATAAACATATAAACATATAAACATATAAACATATAAACATATAAACATATAAACATATAAACATATAAACATATAAACATATAAACATATAAACATATAAACATATAAACTATAAACATATAAACACACACATTTACATATTCCTATGTCCGTCAAAATAGCGTCGGTGAGTTAGCGTCGAAATGGAACGGTGGGAAAATGGAACACGGGGAAGGATTTTATTTTTTATTTATTTCGTTAATAGGCAACTAAATCGAACAAAATAAAGTTTATACATACTAAGAAAAGAATTTGCTATCGTTTTTTATTGGGTTTGGGAGCATTTGGCCACTGGATCCATTAAAAAACGGCCTTTGAAAAATCGTGTTTTGGCCATTTTCTTAATATCTCGACTTCCAGAGTTTGTGCAGTATAATGATATATGCCAGGACAAAGGATATTTATTCTAGTTTTATTCTGCAAAGTTTCAGTTCATTTCAACCGCCAGTTTTTGAGAAAATCGCATAACAGTCAACTAACCTAGGGGTCAGCTCCATACAAAATAGGGCAGCAAAAATTGTAACTCTTATAACTTCAGTTTTCGAGTGTGTGCCAATATGCACAGGCATATAAGGGGAGGCATAGAGAATATTTGGTGAAAATTTCATTAGATTTTAACAGTCAGTTTTTGAGAAAATCGCATTACAGTGGGCGGGGTATGTGGGCTGATAACAGAGGCGCGAACTATGAAAACGGAACCAGATGCGAACCAGCTGAGAACCAGTTGCTGAACCAGACAACGGAACCATTCAAAAGAAAAAAACTGGATTTAAAAACATTAGGATTTTATGTAATTAAATATAAACTACAGCGATTTTCCCATAAACATCGCCATTCTAAGCCTTTTTGCAAGCGTTTTATTAAAATCCATGCAGTCGTTCAGGAGAAATAGCAATTTTCACTTTAAGCAATTATACTGCATATACCACGGCGATATGACTATTCGACGCTAACTTTTAAAAAATTCCTACAGAACTTTCCGAGTTTGTGCAGATATGCACGGTATCTCAAACGAAAGAGGAGAAAATTCTCTAATTTCGAATTAAATTTAAAGGCAATTCAACCGACAGTTTTTGAGAAATTCAAGTGTTTCTCTTCATCGAGCCGATTAATGAACACTGGTTGCATATGACACTAACGCCTCATGGCGTGAGCCAGACAATATTTTCGACGCTAACTTTTCAAAAAATTCTTACAAATCTTTCCGAGTTTGTGCAGATATGCACGGTATCTCAAACGAAAGAGGAGATTGTTCTCTAATTTCGAATTAAATATATCCCCAATTTAACCGACAGTTTTCGAGAAATTCAAGTGTTTCTCTTTTTCGAGCCGATTAATGAACACTGGTTGCATATGACACTAACGCCTCATGGCGTGAGCCAGACAATATTTTCGACGCTAACTTTTCAAAAAATTCCTACAAATCTTTCCGAGTTTGTGCAGATATGCACGGTATCTCAAACGAAAGAGGAGATTGTTCTCTAATTTCGAATTAAATATATCCCCAATTTAACCGACAGTTTTCGAGAAATTCAAGTGTTTCTCTTTTTCGAGCCGATTAATGAACACTGGTTGCATATGACACTAACGCCTCATGGCGTGAGCCAGACAATATTTTCGACGCTAACTTTTCAAAAAATTCCTACAAATCTTTCCGAGTTTGTGCAGATATGCACGGTATCTCAAACGAAAGAGGAGATTGTTCTCTAATTTCGAATTAAATGTATCCCCAATTTAACCGACAGTTTTTGAGAAATTCAAGTGTTTCTCTTCTTCGAGCCGATTAATGAACACTGGTACATTTACATCGATATGACCGCCTCGTGCTCCTATCGATGTATACCCCGCCAATAAATTATTCTTATTGTCAATTTTAATAAATTGTTCAAATATGCATGCCCCATTAACGACGTTGTCATTCTAAGCATTTTGGTAGGTGTCTCATCCAAATCCGTTCAGTCGTTGAAGAGAAATTCGCAATTTCTCACTTTTTCAATTATTGCTTTTGTTCGCACAGCGATATGACTGTGCATCCCTGAACGCGAATAAAGACAAAATTCGACGCTAACTTTTCAAAAAATTCCTACAAATCTTTCCGAGTTTGTGCAGATATGCACGGTATCTCAAACGAAAGAGGAGAATATTCTCTAATTTCGAATTAAATGTATCCCCAATTTAACCGACAGTTTTTGAGAAATTCAAGTGTTTCTCTTCTTCGAGCCGATTAATGAACATTGGTTGCATATGACACTAACGCCTCATGGCGTGAGCCAGACAATATTTTCGACGCTAACTTTTCAAAAAATTCCTACAAATCTTTCCGAGTTTGTGCAGATATGCACGGTATCTCAAACGAAAGAGGAGATTGTTCTCTAATTTCGAATTAAATATATCCCCAATTTAACCGACAGTTTTTGAGAAATTCAAGTGTTTCTCTTCTTCGAGCCGATTAATGAACATTGGTTGCATATGACACTAACGCCTCATGGCGTGAGCCAGACAATATTTTCGACGCTAACTTTTCAAAAAATTCCTACAAAACTTTCCGAGTTTGTGCAGATATGCACGGTATCTCAAACGAAAGAGGAGATTGTTCTCTAATTTCGAATTAAATATATCCCCAATTTAACCGACAGTTTTTGAGAAATTCAAGTGTTTCTCTTCTTCGAGCCGATTAATGAACACCGGTTGCATATGACACTAACGCCTCATGGCGTGAGCCAGACGATATTTTCGACGCTAACTTTTCAAAAAATTCCTACAAATCTTTCCGAGTTTGTGCAGATATGCACGGTATCTCAAACGAAAGAGGAGATTGTTCTCTAATTTCGAATTAAATATATCCCCAATTTAACCGACAGTTTTCGAGAAATTCAAGTGTTTCTCTTTTTCGAGCCGATTAATGAACACTGGTTGCATATGACACTAACGCCTCATGGCGTGAGCCAGACAATATTTTCGACGCTAACTTTTCAAAAAATTCCTACAAATCTTTCCGAGTTTGTGCAGATATGCACGGTATCTCAAACGAAAGAGGAGATTGTTCTCTAATTTCGAATTAAATGTATCCCCAATTTAACCGACAGTTTTTGAGAAATTCAAGTGTTTCTCTTCTTCGAGCCGATTAATGAACACTGGTACATTTACATCGATATGACCGCCTCGTGCTCCTATCGATGTATACCCCGCCAATAAATTATTCTTATTGTCAATTTTAATAAATTGTTCAAATATGCATGCCCCATTAACGACGTTGTCATTCTAAGCATTTTGGTAGGTGTCTCATCCAAATCCGTTCAGTCGTTGAAGAGAAATTCGCAATTTCTCACTTTTTCAATTATTGCTTTTGTTCGCACAGCGATATGACTGTGCATCCCTGAACGCGAATAAAGACAAAATTCGACGCTAACTTTTCAAAAAATTCCTACAAATCTTTCCGAGTTTGTGCAGATATGCACGGTACCTCAAACGAAAGAGGAGAATATTCTCTAATTTCGAATTAAATGTATCCCCAATTTAACCGACAGTTTTTGAGAAATTCAAGTGTTTCTCTTCTTCGAGCCGATTAATGAACACTGGTTGCATATGACACTAACGCCTCATGGCGTGAGCCAGACAATATTTTCGACGCTAACTTTTCAAAAAATTCCTACAAATCTTTCCGAGTTTGTGCAGATATGCACGGTATCTCAAACGAAAGAGGAGATTGTTCTCTAATTTCGAATTAAATATATCCCCAATTTAACCGACAGTTTTTGAGAAATTCAAGTGTTTCTCTTCTTCGAGCCGATTAATGAACACTGGTTGCATATGACACTAACGCCTCATGGCGTGAGCCAGACAATATTTTCGACGCTAACTTTTCAAAAAATTCCTACAAAACTTTCCGAGTTTGTGCAGATATGCACGGTATCTCAAACGAAAGAGGAGATTGTTCTCTAATTTCGAATTAAATATATCCCCAATTTAACCGACAGTTTTTGAGAAATTCAAGTGTTTCTCTTCTTCGAGCCGATTAATGAACACCGGTTGCATATGACACTAACGCCTCATGGCGTGAGCCAGACGATATTTTCGACGCTAACTTTTCAAAAAATTCCTACAAATCTTTCCGAGTTTGTGCAGATATGCACGGTACCTCAAACGAAAGAGGAGAATATTCTCTAATTTCGAATTAAATGTATCCCCAATTTAACCGACAGTTTTTGAGAAATTCAAGTGTTTCTCTTCTTCGAGCCGATTAATGAACACTGGTTGCATATGACACTAACGCCTCATGGCGTGAGCCAGACAATATTTTCGACGCTAACTTTTCAAAAATTCCTACAAATCTTTCCGAGTTTGTGCAGATATGCACGGTATCTCAAACGAAAGAGGAGATTGTTCTCTAATTTCGAATTAAATATATCCCCAATTTAACCGACAGTTTTTGAGAAATTCAAGTGTTTCTCTTCTTCGAGCCGATTAATGAACACTGGTTGCATATGACACTAACGCCTCATGGCGTGAGCCAGACAATATTTTCGACGCTAACTTTTCAAAAAATTCCTACAAATCTTTCCGAGTTTGTGCAGATATGCACGGTATCTCAAACGAAAGAGGAGATTGTTCTCTAATTTCGAATTAAATATATCCCCAATTTAACCGACAGTTTTTGAGAAATTCAAGTGTTTCTCTTCTTCGAGCCGATTAATGAACACCGGTTGCATATGACACTAACGCCTCATGGCGTGAGCCAGACAATATTTTCGACGCTAACTTTTCAAAAATTCCTACAAATCTTTCCGAGTTTGTGCAGATATGCACGGTATCTCAAACGAAAGAGGAGATTGTTCTCTAATTTCGAATTAAATATATCCCCAATTTAACCGACAGTTTTCGAGAAATTCAAGTGTTTCTCTTTTTCGAGCCGATTAATGAACACTGGTTGCATATGACACTAACGCCTCATGGCGTGAGCCAGACAATATTTTCGACGCTAACTTTTCAAAAAATTCCTACAAATCTTTCCGAGTTTGTGCAGATATGCACGGTATCTCAAACGAAAGAGGAGATTGTTCTCTAATTTCGAATTAAATGTATCCCCAATTTAACCGACAGTTTTTGAGAAATTCAAGTGTTTCTCTTCTTCGAGCCGATTAATGAACACTGGTACATTTACATCGATATGACCGCCTCGTGCTCCTATCGATGTATACCCCGCCAATAAATTATTCTTATTGTCAATTTTAATAAATTGTTCAAATATGCATGCCCCATTAACGACGTTGTCATTCTAAGCATTTTGGTAGGTGTCTCATCCAAATCCGTTCAGTCGTTGAAGAGAAATTCGCAATTTCTCACTTTTTCAATTATTGCTTTTGTTCGCACAGCGATATGACTGTGCATCCCTGAACGCGAATAAAGACAAAATTCGACGCTAACTTTTCAAAAAATTCCTACAAATCTTTCCGAGTTTGTGCAGATATGCACGGTACCTCAAACGAAAGAGGAGAATATTCTCTAATTTCGAATTAAATGTATCCCCAATTTAACCGACAGTTTTTGAGAAATTCAAGTGTTTCTCTTCTTCGAGCCGATTAATGAACACTGGTTGCATATGACACTAACGCCTCATGGCGTGAGCCAGACAATATTTTCGACGCTAACTTTTCAAAAAATTCCTACAAATCTTTCCGAGTTTGTGCAGATATGCACGGTATCTCAAACGAAAGAGGAGATTGTTCTCTAATTTCGAATTAAATATATCCCCAATTTAACCGACAGTTTTTGAGAAATTCAAGTGTTTCTCTTCTTCGAGCCGATTAATGAACACTGGTTGCATATGACACTAACGCCTCATGGCGTGAGCCAGACAATATTTTCGACGCTAACTTTTCAAAAAATTCCTACAAATCTTTCCGAGTTTGTGCAGATATGCACGGTATCTCAAACGAAAGAGGAGATTGTTCTCTAATTTCGAATTAAATATATCCCCAATTTAACCGACAGTTTTTGAGAAATTCAAGTGTTTCTCTTCTTCGAGCCGATTAATGAACACCGGTTGCATATGACACTAACGCCTCATGGCGTGAGCCAGACGATATTTTCGACGCTAACTTTTCAAAAAATTCCTACAAATCTTTCCGAGTTTGTGCAGATATGCACGGTATCTCAAACGAAAGAGGAGATTGTTCTCTAATTTCGAATTAAATATATCCCCAATTTAACCGACAGTTTTTGAGAAATTCAAGTGTTTCTCTTCTTCGAGCCGATTAATGAACACCGGTTGCATATGACACTAACGCCTCATGGCGTGAGCCAGACGATATTTTCGACGCTAACTTTTCAAAAAATTCCTACAAATCTTTCCGAGTTTGTGCAGATATGCACGGTACCTCAAACGAAAGAGGAGAATATTCTCTAATTTCGAATTAAATGTATCCCCAATTTAACCGACAGTTTTTGAGAAATTCAAGTGTTTCTCTTTTTCGAGCCGATTAATGAACACTGGTACATTTACATCGATATGACCGCCTCGTGCTCCTATCGATGTATACCCCGCCAATAAATTATTCTTATTGTCAATTTTAATAAATTGTTCAAATATGCATGCCCCATTAACGACGTTGTCATTCTAAGCATTTTGGTAGGTGTTTCATCCAAATCCGTTCAGTCGTTGAGGAGAAATTCGCAATTTCTCACTTTTTCAATTGTTGCTTTTGTTCGCACAGCGATATGACTGTGCATCCCTGAACGCGAATAAAGACAAAATTCGACGCTAACTTTTCAAAAAATTCCTACAAATCTTTCCGAGTTTGTGCAGATATGCACGGTACCTCAAACGAAAGAGGAGAATATTCTCTAATTTCGAATTAAATGTATCCCCAATTTAACCGACAGTTTTTGAGAAATTCAAGTGTTTCTCTTTTTCGAGCCGATTAATGAACACTGGTACATTTACATCGATATGACCGCCTCGTGCTCCTATCGATGTATACCCCGCCAATAAATTATTCTTATTGTCAATTTTAATAAATTGTTCAAATATGCATGCCCCATTAACGACGTTGTCATTCTAAGCATTTTGGTAGGTGTTTCATCCAAATCCGTTCAGTCGTTGAGGAGAAATTCGCAATTTCTCACTTTTTCAATTATTATTTAGATAGAAGTGGTGGTATTTTTTGGCTTGTATCAACTTTAATTGTATAGTAAACTAAGGCGAAAAATGTACAATAATTACAGTAAAAATATCCAGACGTTTAGGCCATTAGTTGTTAAGAAAATTAATTTATAAATTTACGATATGTCGAAGTTTTCGACGGTCTGGCAGCATCGAATAATCGAATGTCCCGATATTCGAAGAATTGCGGTTAATCTTCACGTTTTTATTGAGGAAGACGCAATAAGGTAAGCATCATTACTAATTTGTATATATATATTTGTATATAATTTAAAAATTTATTTCAGATGGTGAACAACGTGTATTTTGTAGACGGGCGCGGACCGTTTCGAGGACGTGGATCCGGTCGAGGGCGCGGCCGCGGAGTTTGGCGCGGTCCCAACCGCGGAGTTTGGAGCGGTCCCAACCGCAGGCAGCGCGCCACCATGGCATACAATGCGGCCGTTGAAGCTGGAGGAAGCGCCGAAAACCGTCGCTTCGTGCGGCAGGCGGTGATGGTGGCCCTAAACCAACGGCGGCAGGAGCAGCAGCAGCAAGGCGCTGAGCAGCAGCAGCAAGGCGCTGAGCAGCAGCAGCAAGGCGCTGAGCAGCAGCAGCAAGGCGCTGAGCAGCATCAGCCACAAGGCGAGGAGCAGCAGCAGCACCGAGAGGATCAGCAGCAGCAGCAAGGAGAGCAGCCGCCGCAGGAGCAGCAGCAGTTGGATCGCTTGCGCCAGCTGGAGCAACTGGTCCAGCAGCAGCAAGCACAGCTGGCTGCTCTCCTAATGGAGAGACAGCAGCAGGAGCAGCAGCAGCCACAGCCGGAGCAGCATTAATAAATAAATAAAACAAATAAAAAATAAAATGAGTAAAACATTTATTGTTATAATTTATTATAGCCAGGGTGGGTAACACGGTGGGTGCATATTTGTTTATAGTTGGCCTTGTTGCGCAGCAGCTTCAGCTGCTTCTGATTGCCCTCGAGGACATTGAGCTCCAGCGACTTTAGCTCCTCGTTCGTGTCCGTGGTGGCGGTGACAACGGTGTGGCACAAGCGGGCAAAGGTTCCTGCTCGACAGTTCCTGTAAAATTGATTCAAATTAAATATAATGGTAGAAAGCCTGGGAGCAATTACTCACCGCTGCACTTGATGACTGCAATTGGCAGAGGTAAGGTCGACGATCATATTGAGCTTCTTGGTGGCATGCCGCACGTATTGCCTCTTGACGGTGTGCTCCTTGGCAGAGTTCGTACACGAGAGCCGCTCGTACGGATAGATCCAGCCGTAGAGGGCGCCAACATCGACCAGGACACGCCAACCGATGGTTTTTAGCATCTGGAGAGGGTTTATTTTCACTCGATAAAGATTTAATTGCATCTGCTTGTGCATTCGAGGGGCACAAGATGACAGAACAGACAGAGCGCGTTTCGTGGGCGGAAACGATGAATACCCGTTCGGTCGCCTCCTTTTCGTTGCTCACCTTCAGCTCCTTGGTTGGTAAACGAAAGTAAAAGACACACAACAACAACAAGAGGACAATAACGGGCATAGAGAAGGTCGAGGATTGACCCAGGAAACTAATCTTTGGACAAAGATATCGGCTTTCAGGAAATGATTTCAGGAAATGATTATAATCCAATCGTCCAAATTGGCCGACACATCCACGCCAGGTGAATCCGTGGCCACAAGATGCGAACTAAACTGCTCTCGCATAGGTTCTCCCGGCAAAGGGCATTCGCCAATTGTTTGATATTCTGCCAAAAAGGAAAGGAAAAATGGAGAGATATTAAATAGAAGCCTGGTGCTACACTGTACTATGGTTTACATACCACCACATTAAGCTTCTCGTCGGATTCCTTCATGAGATAGGCCCCGCCACCGTTGTTGCCCTCCACCCGGCAAAAGAAATTTGCTGTGTGTCCAATACCGCTGGGCGGGATTTTCTACAGCAGCATGGCATTAATCACTGAGCTCTTGCCGTAGGAGGTGCGTCCGGAGAAGGTCACATTCATATCATCTCTGTGCAGAACTTCGCGAATAGCGGCCACCTTGTACACGTAGCTCTCGGATAGATAGATTGATAGATCAGCCGGCGTCGTTGCGCCCGTCGTTGTCAGCGATATGTCCGTTGACGTGGAGTGACGGTCGTCATAATTGGCGGTGGAGCCCGTTTGCATTCCCTCAGGCGTGATTCGCCTCGTCGGACAGCAAAATCTATAAAATAAGAAAAAGAAAGGTTCCATTATTTCACTCATTTCCCCACCACCATTGAGGTAGAGTGATTGGCGCGTTTTTTTTAATGTGGTATCCCCTGTAGGCCTACTCCACAATTCAACATTTTTTTTTTACTATTTTATTTTAAAAGTATATAGTTTAAGTATATAGTGCTAGTATAATGGATTTTTAACTTTAACTAGTTTATTGTGAAATCAGCTGTTATATTTTTGATTTTTTTAATACTTGTATAATAAAGCTGATTTTTTTAAATTATTTAACTAGTTTATTGCGAAATCAGCTGTTAAATTTTTGATTTTTTTAATACTTGTATAATAAAGCTGATTTTTTAAAATTATTTAACTAGTTTATTGCGAAATCAGTTGTTATATTTTTGATTTTTTTAATACTTGTATATTAAAGCAGATTTTTTAAAATTATTTAACTAGTTTATTGCGAAATCAGCTGTTATATTTTTTGATTTTTTTTTAATACTTGTATATTAAAGCTGATTTTTTTGTTTGTTTTTTTATTAATATAAATAAATATAAATATATAAATATAAATATAAGCTAAAATAACTTATTATTTTTAATTTCTTTTTAATACTATCTAAGTTGCTGTGCACATAAGACAATTTATAAATTCATACTTATAATATTGCGAAACACATTGATCGCAAATATTTCGTCCACAAGTGTTGCAAGATACATGAGCATCAAATGATACCCACTTGCAACAATGCAAGCAAATGCCAGCTAGGGAGTCGCCAAGGCTAAGTACTTGCTGAAAAACTTCCCTTCTGAACAAATGTGCAGGCTGCAAATTTGTCATGGGCGAATTCTCCATGTAACTTTTTGCGAACTGTAGTATAAGAATACCACAATTATAACCGTCTTTTTGAGTATCGTGTTTTATAGACACGCAAGTAAAATTTGCATTACATATACGGTCTAACAACACTTTGTAGTAAATTTTGAACTTTTTAGCTAATGATGTTTGACCAAAGGGATCCAAAAATATAAACTCTTGTTTAATAAAATCTACAAAGCATATACTAAAATGATTATGGTAACAGTGAGGAATAATTAAATGCAATGAAGTCTCCTCATAAGCAGCTTTAATTAAATTCTCATTCTGAAAACCATACTCATTTAGTTGACATGGTAGATTAATGTAACTGACGTCACTTGTACTAAAAATTAAAGAATTTAAAGCGGCGTCTAACATAAAGTTAGAGACCCACTTTTTGTTCTGTAATGTTAGTATATCACATAATTCAAGATGATAATTGAATCGATCAACATTAAATGTATGTATAGACCGAAACATTGTCTTACAATTAAGTACGTGAAAACGTACATTTTTCGTACAAAACGTACTCGATTTAAATATTTTAATCAGAACATTTTTGAAGTTCTGCTCCATTTTAAATTCATTACCCTTTTTAGAGTAAGAATGGTCTAAATGTATTGAGGCATTCGAATCAATATTCGTTTCTGAGTCACTTAATTTTGATTCACAGACAGTATTCAGTCGTGAAAAATCTCCTTTAAATAACCCAATCTTAAGTTTTTTGTTGCCTTTTTTCTGCCAACTTTCTCTAACAGTCGACATTTTTTTATTTGACAACTTATCGGCCATATAATCTTTCTTTTGGAAATGATTATTTTTTGGCTTAGATTTAATAATAGCACCATGTGCCAAAGGGGAACGTGAAAATTCTGGATGTGCAAGTTCAACTTGCCGCACCACAGAGTTAGAAAAATCATTCATTTTACGAATAAATCTTCCTAGTTTCAGTCCCTGTTTATTTTTTATTACGCTGTGTTTTAGAGTCTTGAACAAAGACTCTACTGGACCATTGCTGGGTCTTTTATTGGTATGATCAATAAAAATTCCCATTATATTTGTCCAAAATGGCGCAAAAACAATATATTTGCCTAATATCACATCAACCATTTTTGGATGATGAAATGGGTTTTCTTCACTCATATCTGATTCTACAGAAATATAAGTAGTCGCTTCAGAGGCAATTGTTTCAAAACGTTGCCTAAATTCACTCTTACCAGCAATGGTTTTTAGTGAATAATCTTTACCGTGTGGCGTTGACTTGGCATACGACTCTTGCTCTCCCAAAGCAAATGCCATTGGGGTACTACCTAATAAATATGAGGTAGCCTCGCGTACCTTACTGTTTATGAATGGAGATAGAAGAATGGTTACCAAATTGAAGAACCATTTTTCTAAGTCACTAACAGTAATTATATTATAAGCCAGACCTAGGGCATTTCTTAGAAAATCTCTTAATTCAATGCTTGCCAATCCAACAGTTTTGTCTATATCGGCACACATTATTTTTGCATAATGGCTCGTACAAAACTGAACGCATACTGCAGGGAATATTTCACTTTTTTCATATAAAAAGTTAAAACACATGCTATTGTATGCTATGACATCCAAGTCATTGAATTCTTTAAGAACCGCTTGGATGATTGCAAAACTGACATCGGTTATAATTCGTTTGCATATCGGCAGTTTGAATTTATTTTGTCGACAAAACCTATTTAGATCGCATAGAAAGAGACCAATGTCATAGGCACTGTGGTTGGACAAAATTGAATGTGCCACGGGATACACCATTTTATGCTCTGGAATATGTGCCACCAACGAGTAGAGATAAATTTTTTTCTCTACAAACTTCATTGGCTTCACAACACATCCTGTGGCATCTATATGAAAGGTATCCTTTTTGATGTGGTTAAGTAAGAGACTTATATGGTCTTTGTTCCACAAAAACACCTCAAGCCTCGTTGAAAGATGCTGAATGTAGTCTGCAAAATTTTGACATTTCATTTCAAAGGCATCTTTAAAGGGGTCTTTTTCAAAGTCCTCCTTTGAATTTTCTTCGGAAATGAGATTTCTATAATATGATAAATTTTTGTTTATCATTTGGTCATTGCCAACTAATGCCCTATTGGTACTGGCTTTATTTACTAACTTATTTTTAAATTCAAAAGCAGTGCTGCCCTTTATTTCTTGTTTTGCAAGAAACCGATTTATGGCTCTACACTGTGTACCTTTTTTTGAATTTAAAGAATGGGTCAAGTTTAATTTATTTGAAAAAATTTTAACTGACCCATCATATGACCCTTTAAACATGTAAAAATTACATGACGGATCTTTGCAATATGCATAAGCTACAAACGATTTTTCATTAAGTCTTATCGACCTAAAATTTATTGAGCATGCATTGTTAATAGAGAAAAAATTTTCTCTTAAAACATGTTGTATGCTTTTCTTCTTGGAAAATTTTACGCAGCACTTTTTTACTGTTTCCTCAAAGTTTTGCATTTGTAGCTCTGCAAATAATAATTGACATGGCTCTTGTAGGCGCACCTGGTTAGGACTCAATTGAACCATTTTTACGTCAATATTTAAAGATGTATTACCCACCTGACAAGCTTTGCGAAGACATTTTAAAGACGCTTCAATAAGGCTTTCATCTATCATTTTGGGTGGGGAAATTGGAACAATATTATTTGAAAGATTTTGAACAACTTCAGAATCCAAAGTGGTGCTTTTTGAAAAAGGCACAAAGAGATCTGCAGTTGCCTCAATATCATCCTTTGGCGATGAAACTGCACATTTAAAATTACAGTCCTTTATTGCGCGTTTGTAACTTGCCAACGCAAGTTTGCGCCACCTATTGGGAATGCTTTTGCATTTAAACCACCCACCGTTGACTTTTGCTATGTTACAAAAAATATTATAAATAATATTATAGTCTATATCAGATAAGTTTCCTGACACCCCTATAGCCCCAGTTTCTATGCACTGCCGTATGGCTTTTTTAAACAAATATGTGCTTTTTTTCCTGAAAATAAAAAAAAATATATATATTAATTAAAGAACGAAAAATTAAAAAAAAAACTTGTATCAAATAAAAGTATTTCATAAAAACCTATTTCTTTCAACTTATATACTAGTGAGAATTGTCAGAAAACTGCAAATTGCAAAGTTCCATTCTGATAGCTCTAAAACGGACAGACAGACGGACATGGCTACAGACCACCAACCGCTTGCAAAGTAAAGCTTTGCGGCAGTCCCGCGAGAGCGAATTCCTATTCCTAACTCTATCAACATCAAAGGCGGATCGACAGAGGTCACTCTTCACCACTTAGTCAGCAAGATCGAGAAATCTTTCAAATCTAAGGAAATTGCTTTGTGCTCCTTCCTGGACGTGGAAGGTGCTTTCGACCCCCGTAGAGCTCTCCAGGGAGCTAGATAAGCGGCTTAACTGGAACTCTCACCTCAACAAAACGATTACCAAGGCCTCAAATGCTTTATGGGCATGTTGTACACTATATGGTAAAACGTGGGGTAAATGGCCCAGTGCTTTTCAATCAGACATGACAAAAGAATGAGAAAAGCTACAATAAATATCTAATCAGACAGCCAAGCGGCGATCAAAGCTCTATCCTCTTGGAGGATAAGCTCCAAACTCGTAACTCGAGAAGCATAGCAAACATAAAACGGAAAATAAATAAAATTAATTTTTCACATTTCATGCAAGTATAAGGGTAGTTATGATACCAGAAAAATTACCCCTAAAATTTTGATGACACCATATAAACAAAGAATGACTGGCTATACACATCAAATTTTCCATAGTGTTAAGTTTAAAGATGTACAAAAGTAATAAAAAAAAATTATCCCATTATCTTATACAGTTTTCTCTCAATTAATTATAAATAGAAGACCCCCTTAAGCCGAAAACTCGAAGCCACACTTGTTAAACTCAGTGTTAATAGTCCAATTTTCACAAAATTCAAATTTTAGGATAATACAAAATTTCTATGTCTCAAATTAAATAAGGTAAATGTTGCGAGTGAAAAATGTTGCGAACGAACTAAATGAATTTATATATATATTCCTATGGCAGCTATATGATATAGTGGTCTGATTTTGATCAAATTAAAACCGAAATTCTAAAATATTATAACATGGCCATGTATGACATTTTTTGAAAATATGTTGAAAATTAACTAACTTATAATTTTTTTCCTCCACATTTTTCGATCGTTCCTATGGCACCTATATGATATAGTTTTCCGATCCGGCCCGTTCCGACTTAAATAGTAGTGAGATCAGACGGACAGACAGACGGACATGGCTATATACTATCGACTCGGCTGTTAATGCTGGTCAAGAATATATATACTTTATAGGGTCGGAAATGTCTTCATCACTGCGTTGCAAACTTTTGACTCAAATTATAATACCCTGCAAGGGTATAAAAATCCTTTTGAGACGAACAGATGGGAAATACAGAAATAAATTACCAAATAACATAAAAATAATAAGAAGCGCGCCACAATTCAAAATTGAAATATTAAAATATGCGACTCAATAATGTTTAGCATATGTTAGAAAATAGATAATATAACATGGTAAACTTAATCCTATATGAGAATTATACAAATGTTAGATTAAGAAATACACGACCCCGTGAATAGTGCAATAAATATAAGGCATCTCATATGGCATGTAATACGCATGAACATGCGATACTTTCGCGGAACTACTTCGATCCGCAGGGGCGATAATGTTTTCAGTGGGATGGCTGGCGGTGCACACCACGGTGTCGGTGTGACCCTGAAGCTTCTGGACGACCTCCTCTACAAATTCCAGAAATAGACCTTGTTGTCCTCGCTGCCGCTAACGATCCACTTGCCGACTGTCGCCGAAAAGTTGGCGAATATGCAGTACTTCTCGTTCTTGTGCCCTGTGTACGTCTAAGGCACTTCCCCTTGGAGTAATCCCACAACATGAGCGTATTGTCCAGCGTGGCGGGCAGAATGAACTTGCCATTGGGCGAGAACTTGGCAAAGCTGACGGGCGGATTGTCATCGTCAATCAGGGTCTTCAGACACTGACCGCTGGCCGTGTCCCAGATGCGGCATAGACCGTCATAGCTGCTGCTTACGATCTGCGTACCATCGCGATTGAAGTGGACCGCCGACACGGGATCGGAGTGAGCAGGCAGGGTATCCAGGCAAGTGCCCGTGCGCCTGTCCCAAATCCGAACGCTCTCGTCGAACTGTTCGATACAATAAAGTTGGACTGCGGATTGAAGTTGCAGCAGAAGACATAGTTGCTCTGACCGTTCAAAGTCTTCAAACTCTTGCCGGAGCTCCAGGCCACGTCGCTAATGCCCAGCTTGTGGCCCGAAATGGTCTTCTCAAACTGGCCTTCGTAGGCGCCCCAGATTTTGATCAGTTGTTCAGAAACTTACCTACTACTTTTGCATGCCTCCGATACATCCTTCTTCCATGACAGAAACACGACTTCCTCTTGTTTCGCTTCAAAAAGAGAGATTTATCATTAAAATATAATCATGGGCATTATAATATTAAACTTACACATAATTCGGATATTTCTTTAGCAATTCGACACTTCTTTCTTCTTCAATAAAAACGTGAAGATTAAACGCAATTCTTCGAATATCGGGACATTCGATTATTCGATGCTGCCAGACCGTCGAAAACTTCGACATATCGTAAATTTATAAATTAATTTTCTTAACAACTAATGGCCTAAACGTCTGGATATTTTTACTGTAATTATTGTACATTTTTCGCCTTAGTTTACTATACAATTAAAGTTGATACAAGCCAAAAAATACCACCACTTCTATCTAAATAATAATTGAAAAAGTGAGAAATTGCGAATTTCTCCTCAACGACTGAACGGATTTGGATGAGACACCTACCAAAATGCTTAGAATGACAACGTCGTTAATGGGGCATGCATATTTGAACAATTTATTAAAATTGACAATAAGAATAATTTATTGGCGGGGTATACATCGATATGAGCACGAGGCGGTCATATCGATGTAAATGTACCAGTGTTCATTAATCGGCTCGAAAAAGAGAAACACTTGAATTTCTCAAAAACTGTCGGTTAAATTGGGGATACATTTAATTCGAAATTAGAGAATATTCTCCTCTTTCGTTTGAGGTACCGTGCATATCTGCACAAACTCGGAAAGATTTGTAAGAATTTTTTGAAAAGTTAGCGTCGAAAATATCGTCTGGCTCACGCCATGAGGCGTTAGTGTCATATGCAACCGGTGTTCATTAATCGGCTCGAAGAAGAGAAACACTTGAATTTCTCAAAAACTGTCGGTTAAATTGGGGATACATTTAATTCGAAATTAGAGAACAATCTCCTCTTTCGTTTGAGATACCGTGCATATCTGCACAAACTCGGAAAGATTTGTAGGAATTTTTTGAAAAGTTAGCGTCGAAAATATTGTCTGGCTCACGCCATGAGGCGTTAGTGTCATATGCAACCAGTGTTCATTAATCGGCTCGAAAAAGAGAAACACTTGAATTTCTCGAAAACTGTCGGTTAAATTGGGGATATATTTAATTCGAAATTAGAGAACAATCTCCTCTTTCGTTTGAGATACCGTGCATATCTGCACAAACTCGGAAAGATTTGTAAGAATTTTTGAAAAGTTAGCGTCGAAAATATCGTCTGGCTCACGCCATGAGGCGTTAGTGTCATATGCAACCAGTGTTCATTAATCGGCTCGAAGAAGAGAAACACTTGAATTTCTCAAAAACTGTCGGTTGAATTGCCTTTAAATTTAATTCGAAATTAGAGAATTTTCTCCTCTTTCGTTTGAGATACCGTGCATATCTGCACAAACTCGGAAAGTTCTGTAGGAATTTTTTAAAAGTTAGCGTCGAATAGTCATATCGCCGTGGTATATGCAGTATAATTGCTTAAAGTGAAAATTGCTATTTCTCCTGAACGACTGCATGGATTTTAATAAAACGCTTGCAAAAAGGCTTAGAATGGCGATGTTTATGGGAAAATCGTTGTAGTTTATATTTAATTACATAAATTCTTAGTGTTTTTCAATCCAGTATTTTTTTTTGAATGGTTCCGTTGTCTGGTTCAGCAACTGGTTCTCAGCTGGTTCGCATCTGGTTCCGTTTTCATAGTTCGCGCCTCTGTTATCAGCCCACATACCCCGCCCACTGTAATGCGATTTTCTCAAAAACTGTCGGTTAAAATCTAATGAAATTTTCACCAAATATTCTCTATGCCTCCCCTTATAAGCCTATATACCGTGCATATTGGCACAAACTCGAAAACTAAAGTTATAAGAGTTACAATTTTTGCTGCCCCATTTTGTATGGAGCTGACCCCTAGGTTAGTTGACTGTTATGCGATTTTCTCAAAAACTGGCGGTTGAAATGAACTGAAACTTTGCAGAATAAAACTAGAATAAATATCCTTTGTCCTGGCATATATCATTATACTGCACAAACTCTGGAAGTCGAGATATTAAGAAAATGGCCAAAACACGATTTTTCAAAGGCCGTTTTTTAATGGATCCAGTGGTCAAATGCTCCCAAACCCAATAAAAAACGATAGCAAATTTGTTTCTTAGTATATATAAACTTTATTTTGTTCGATTTAGTTGCCTATTAACGAAATAAATAAAAAATAAAATCCTTCCCCGTGTTCCATTTTCCCACCGTTCCATTTCGACGCTAACTCACCGACGCTATTTTGACGGACATCATATTCCTACATTTACTTCGGCCACAGTAACAGTGTCTTCACACTGCGTTACATTTCTACATTTCGCATTTCTGCATTTCGCATTTCTGGTGGACGTACCGTCTACATTCTATATTCTGAATTTTTTCGGACGGTACTCAAATCACCGTATTGTTTCGGTTTTCCGTCAGTTCACATCAGTACCATCCCGCATTTCCTACATTCCGCATTTCTGGTGGATGGTACTACTACATTCTGAATTTTTTCGGACGGTACTCAAATCACCGTATTGTTTCGGTTTTCCGTCAGTTCACATCAGTACCATTCCGCTTTTCTCCATTCCGCATTTCTGGTGGACGGTACTTCTACATTCTGGATTTTTTCGGACGGTACTCAGGTCTGCATATTTGTTTTACGGTTTCCGCAAAGTAAACTTCGCGTCAGATCAAACGACCGTTTCGTATACTTGCATCTCGACGTTAGTTAACTAGATTTGGATCGGTTTACTGGCTTGAGTACGGAGATTAACACGTCTACTATTCCATTCCTACAGCAAACCCTTGAACCTTGTATATAAACAATAAATAATAAAATAATTACAAGCATCATTTTCCAGCCAATTTATTCGGAAGAATCAAGTCACCAGTTTACACGGTTGTCCTCTATTTCTTTTTTGGTGTTAATTTTGCGCTTTTTCTCAAACAACTATTATGATGTCTGAAGCAGGCCAGAAGCGGGACCCGAGCCCAAGGGACGCAGGGGCCGGACCCGCTGGGAATTTGAGGTCAAAAACTAGAACCCCCTTAGACGCTGCGGTGCTTGATTTTATAGCCACCAGCGACCGGCTTAGCAAATTTGAAAGCCAGATTTGTGCGGCATCCTCGTCCTCTGCCGAGCCCAATGCTTTTACACTAAAGATCCGCCTAGACCAAATCCAGTCCCTCTGGGACAAGGTTGAGCGGGAATACGAAGCAGTCTCCCGACTAGCCCTTCACGAAGGCAGTGGCGAAAGCGTTCGGCAGCTTCAGAGCAAATATGAGAATTGCTACTTGGTTTATGAGAGGTGTGCTTCCCAATTAAACGAACAGATTGCCCGTCTGTCCGCCCCCAGTTCTCAGGGGAGTTCAAATCGGTCCGTTGAGACGTTCTCGAAGGGTTGCAGGCTTCCGCCATGTGACACAGAAATCTTCACTGGAGATTATCTGCGGTGGCCCACCTTCCGGGACCTATTCACAGCGATCTACATCGATAATTCCAGGCTGACTCCAGTGGAAAAATTATTCCACTTAAACGCCAAAACTAGCGGCGAAGCTGACGCCATTGTTAGCAAGTCCCCCCTTACAAATTCTGGGTTCCAATCCGCATGGTCTACACTTCAAGAGCGTTTTGAAAACAAGCGACTCTTAGTAAACAGCCAGTTGAAGGTCCTTTTCAATCTCCCGAAAATAGGCACCGAATCAGGAACGGCCTTGAAGGATCTTCAGAGCACGATTCAAGGGTGTTTGATTGCCATGAAACACTCCAATGTCTCCACAGAAAATTGGGATTGCATCCTGATTTTCTTCTGCTCTTCCAAGTTGCCAACAGTCACTCTCTCATTATGGGAGCAGTCGTTGAACAACAAGTCCGAAATTCCTACCTGGGACGAGATGAATTCGTTTCTCGAAGAGAGATATCGCACGCTAGAAGCGATTGAAGAGGTTCGACTTCATACTTCCAACTCACAACATACTAGGGAGCCCAGGATCCCACAGCCTAAAAGGGTAAACTCCTTTGAAACGCAAGTCGCCCCACGTGTACGGTCCTGTGATCTCTGCTCCAGAGAGTCACATCCAGTTCGGCAGTGTCCTCGTTTCCTCCAGATGACTCAACCACAAAGAGTATCATACATCAAGCAGAAGCGATTATGCCTTAATTGCTTCGCCACAGGACACAATCTTCGGGAGTGCACAAGTAGACATAATTGTTTTACGTGCAAGGGCCGCCACAACACGCTGCTTCATAAGGAAAGTCCTGCTACTTCCACCAGCGCAGCGCAGGCTGCGTTGGTGTTGCCCAATCTGGCCGGGAATCTGCCGACGAGTTCGATCGATCGCAGCATTCTCGGAAGACTTCCCAATATTCCGTTGGCTGATCCACTGTTTTTCCAGCCCTCCCAGATCGACCTTCTAATAGGGGCGGATATTCTTCCGTCTGTCCTCCTCTCAGGCTTGAAGCCAAACTTATGTGGGACACTGCTAGGGCAAGAGACCATTTTCGGGTGGATTTTAACCGGCCCAGTTTCTACAGCCACTAGTAGGGTTTCGTCCTTCACGGCAAAGATATCCATAGAATCGGAACCTACTATGGAGACACTTCTCACAAAATTTTAGGAGGTGGAGGATCTTCCATGTAAAGTGGTAAAGGAGTCGGATAACTTGTGCGAAGAAAACTTCGCTCGAACGACTATCAGGTCTCGGGACGGGAAATATGTAGTATCCCTACCCTTTAAAGATGCTGAGCACATCAACTTGGGGCATTCCAGATCATTCGCTCTCGCACAATTCCTAAGGAATGAGACTCGCCTGAAAAGGGATCCTATTCTCAAAGATACCTATGACTCAGTGATCAATGAGTACATAGATCTTGGCCACATGAAGCCTGTGCCTCCGAATACGGACACGGTGAATTTTTATCTTCCCCATCACGCGGTGTTCAAGCCCGAAAGTACTACCACAAAAGTCCGTGTGGTATTCAACGCATCCAGTCCTTCGTCAAATGGGAACAGCCTGAATGACATCCTGCATCCAGGGCCAGTACTTCAGTCCGATCTCACCCTCCAGATCCTAAAGTGGCGAACATTCCAATATGTCTTTAATGCCGATATCACCAAGATGTATAGGCAGATTCTCCTAAACCCTGCACACACCGCTTTCCAGAGAATTCTCTTTTGAGATGATCGTGGGGACATCAGAGACTATGAGCTTCAGACTGTCACGTTTGGAGTTAATTGTGCCCCGTTTCTAGCTTTACGAACGTAGCGGCAGCTGTCCGAGGATGTCCACGCCCTATATCCACGGGCGTCTCGAATAATTTCAGATTATATGTACGTGGACGATGTGCTTGCAGGAGCACGAAGGTCGAGGCTACTTTAGCCATTCAGGAGTTGAGGACAGCTCTGAGCTCCGCAGGTTTTCCTCTCCGCAAGTGGACAGCAAATGAGCGAACTCTTCTAAAGGCACTTCCTTCAGACCACCTGCTCTCAGGTGACTTCCTCGACATCGAAGAGGTGAGCACCACTAAAACGTTGGGAATACGGTGGAACGCCAAGGCGGATGAGTTCTATTTTGTCCCGACTGAGCTTGTTGTCAATGCGAATTATTCCAAGCGCGACGTCCTATCGCAAATCGCAAAACTGTTCGATCCCGCTGGATGGTTGTCCCCATTTGTAGTCGAGGCCAAGATCCTAATGCAGGATATATGGTTAGCCGGCATTGGATGGGACGAGTTTCTCCCTGCAGAGCTACGGCAACGCTGGCATGATTTCCTTCGCAGCCATAGTTCCCTCCACAAGGTTCGCGTCCCGCGTTGGGTACAATTCCGACCGGGAGCACAAGTTCAGATCCACGGCTTCTGTGATGCATCTCAGAAGGCCTATGGGGCAGCGATTTATGTTCGCATCCAATACGACGGAGGCATTTCGTCGAGTCTGCTCACGTCAAAGACTAAAGTCGCCCCTGTCAAAACCGTGTCACTCCCGCGCTTAGAGTTGTGTGGTGCAGTTCTTCTTGCTGACCTGTGGGCCGCAATTCTTCCTCACATCCCGTTCGGTCGAATAGAGACGTTTTTCTGGACTGATTCCACCATTGTGTTGGCATGGTTGAACAAGCCACCATGTCAATGGATCACCTTCGTAGCGAATCGAGTGACTAAGATTGCTCTAAATACAGATGCCAGCCAATGGTCACATGTGCGTTCCGAGCACAATCCAGCAGATCTAGCCAGTCGTGGTGTCACGGCTGAAGAGCTGGCAAGTAGTGCCCTCTGGTGGCATGGCCCTTCGTGGCTGATTCAGCCGCAAGTCTCCTGGCCCACGTCGCACGAAGCGGTATCGGACCTTGAACTCGAAAGACGATCCATCCGGTGCCATTTGGCGTGTCCATCATGGGATCTCCTAGAGCGGTTTTCAAACTTCAATCGCATGCTGCGAGTCATGGCTTTTGTGCAGCGGTTCATCAACCGCTGCAGACGCATTCCTACGCCTTCTTCTCCAGACTTAAGCAGTAAAGAGCTCGCCCATATACAACTCGTGCTTATTAGGCAAACTCAACGGGCCGACTATCCAGAGGAATACAACATCCTGCAATCCAAAGGACAGCTTCCCTCGTCCAGTTGTATCCTCAACCTTAATCCGTTCCTGGTTGCTGACGGCATCATGAGGTCATGCGGTCGTGTGACTGCATCTGACTCGTTATCCTACGACGAACGTCATCCTATCCTTTTGGCGTACCATTCCAAACTAGCTGAGCTTCTGGTCACATTTACTCACCGTATCTCCATACACGGGGGAATCAGCTGATGGTTCGTCTCATCCGGACGAGATACTGGATTCCGAAGCTGCGGAAGATTTCATCGCTGCGGTTAAGGAAAAGGTTACCTCGTCATTTAGTCACCAGAGCCTATCCTGGCATTTCAACCCTCCAGGCGCCCCCATATGGGAGGCCTGTGGGAAGCAGGAGTCAAGAGTTTCAAGACTCACTTCTACAAGACGACAGGTAACTTTAAGTATACCCTTGAAGAGTTATCCACTCTGCTGTGTCGGATAGAGGCATGCCTCAACTCCAGACCAATTTCCGCGATGTCAGAAGATCCGTGGATATCCTCGCTCTCACTCCGGGACATTTTCTGATAGGCGGACCGCTACTCGTCCCCGCCGAACCTCCCACTGCCGGCGAAGCCAGTTCTATCCTTAACCGATGGCAGCGACTCAAATCCCTTTGCCAGCTTTTCGCATCGAGATGGAAAGCTGAATACCTGAAAGAGTTCCATAAGAGGACCAAGTGGCAAATTCCAACCAGGAATATGTCCGAAGGCGACATGGTAATTATCAAGGAAGACCACGTTCCATCGTATGGATGGAGGTTAGGGCGTGTTCAAAGGGTTTATCCTGGCTCTGATGACAAAGTTCGCGTCGTAGACGTCCGCACGGCCCGTGGTATCCTCAAACGGCCTATTTCAAAATTAGTATTCCTTCCCGTAGACAAACATGTCCAAAGTCTATGCGTTCAATGTCCACAACTGTGAGAGTAAAGCGTATCCACTAATTATTTTTTTTTTTTCTATCCTTCAGTCGTTCTTTTTCTCTCTGCTTCTCTCATCTCTTTGCGCCAGCCATGCCTTCCCATCGCAACCAACGTCGCCAGCTCATCTACAGATGTTCTCGAGGAACTCGATCGTTCCGATGCAGAGTCTGTCAGGGGATTCATCCGCTTCGGACGTGTTCGCGGTTTCTCCGGCTAGATGCAGAACGGCGGCTCCGTGCGGTCCTCATCAATAAATACTGCCCGAACTGCTTGGCGCACCAGCATTCCGGAGGCTCGTGCCGGAGTGAGTGTCGCTGCCGAGTATGTGGGGACGCTCATCACACCTTGCAACATCTCCATCGGCGGGAAAAGCGAGAGCGGTCTGCTAGCGCGGACAGGCCCACCGAGACGCCAGAACCGAAGGCCACCATCGAGCAACCCCGCCTCTCGGCAGTGCTCTCCCACACTGCAACGGCTATCCTGCCCACCGTCAATCTTCGGTTCGACCTCGGGGACAAGCGCTTCGATGTGCGGGCCATGGTCGATGCGTGCTCCACCTTGAGCCGCATTGACGGATCACTGGCCGAGGCCATGGCCCTCCCTATCCTGGGAGTCGGTGATGAGAGGGTGTGCAGAGCCACTCTCATTCATACAGAGACGCCGCGGATTGAGGTGATGTTCCACGTCGAGGAGCAGCTGCGAATGCGGACTCCTGCCCGAGAGCTGCCTGACGCCGCCAAAACAGTATTCACCAACCTCATCCTGTCGGACCCCAGTTTTCACAGGCCGGCCGGTACCTCCGTCGTGCTGGGTGCGGATGTGTATCCCACGCTAATCCAACCTGGTGTCATGCACAGCCAGAATGGGCGCATCGTAGCACAGAGCACGGTGCTAGGATGGATGCTCTCCGGAACATACACCCACTGATGCATCGCGGATTCTTTTGCAATCTGTGGCATTGCAAGGCGGGCGGGATGTTTACACCAGCTCCCGTGTGCCAGTTCCACGCGTCCCTAAATGGAGAAGGGAATCCACCCACTCCCTTTTGAAAAAGGGAGTATTTCTTCCATTAGGGACCGCTGGCCACACTTTTGCTGACTTACTCTTTTTCTACACCACGAAAACGACACGATCTTGGAGCAACTCTGAAGTCAACTCTGGAACATTCTTTACATATATATATATACACCATTGAATAAAGACTATCTTTCGGAGAAACCTAACCCCTCGCCTCTGCGTTTTTAATCCGAATAATCCCGTTCTCAGCCATACCAACCACCAGCAGACCCCTCACTACACACCCTTAATTGATGATCTTTTGGATAAATTAGTTGGTAAATCGGTTTTTACAAAATTAGATTTGAAGAATGGGTACTTTCATGTGTTTGTAAACAAAGATTCGGTGAAGTATACATCGTTTACGACGCCGTTAGGGCAGTTTGAGTTTTTGCGAATGCCGATGGGATTGAAAACGGCACCGAAAGTATTTCAAAGATTTGTGAATGATATTTTTTATGATATGATACGAGAAAATAAGGTTATAATATATATGGATGATATTTTAATTGCAAGTCAAGGCATTAAAGAACATTTAGAAATATTAGTAGAAGTGTTTAGAAGACTAGTAGAGAATAAATTAGAACTTAGAATGGATAAGTGCAAATTTTTGCAGGATAAGGTAAAATATTTAGGTTTCTTGATTTCAAATGAGGGAATTAAAGCGGATGAAAAAGGATTAGAGGCTATACAAAATTTTCCGGTGCCAAACAAATTACAAGCTGTACAAAGCTTCTTAGGTCTATGTTCTTACTTCCGCCGGTTTATAAAAGATTTTTCAATATTAGCAAAACCGTTATATGATTTACTGAGAAAGGATAGAGCTTTTGAATTTGGAAAAGAAGAGTTAGATTGTTCCACACTTTTGAAGAACAAGTTAGTTGCAGCTCCAGTGTTGGCTTTATATGATCATAGGGATGAAGTAGAGCTTCATTGCGATGCGAGTGCGTTAGGTTTTGGGGCTGTATTGCTTCAGAGAAAAGAAGATAAAAAACTGCATCCGATATTTTATTTTTCGAAGAGGTCAACGGCGACGGAAGCTAAATATTACAGCTTCGAATTAGAGACATTAGCTATTATTTATGCACTTAGGCGATTTAGGATATATTTACAGGGTAAACCTTTTAGAATTGTTACGGACTGTAACTCGTTAACCTTGACGTTAAATAAGATAGAGCTGAACCCAAGAATAGCAAGGTGGGCTTTAGAATTACAAGAATTTGATTATGAGTTAAAACATAGGGCAAGGAAACAAATGCAGCATGTTGATGCGCTGAGCAGGTGGAATAATATTATGATAATTGATGCAAATACATTTGAGGATAATTTAATAATTTGTCAGTCGAGAGATATTAGGATTGAAGAAATTAGGAAAATTTTAGAAAATAGGGAGCATAAATGGTTTGAATTGAGAAACGGGGTCATTTATAGAAAGGATAATAACAAAAATTTATTGTTTTATGTACCAAGTCGAATGGAGCCACATGTGCTATATAAATATCATGACGAATTAGGACATATTGGGAGGGATAAATTGTTAGATGCAATTAGTAAAAGTTATTGGTTCCCGAACATGAAGGAGAAGGTTTGTGAACACATCCAGAACTATTTGAAATGTATAGCGTTCTCTCCTAAAGTAGGAAAGGGAGATGGGTTGCTACACAGTATACCCAAAGGGAATAAACCATTTGAAGTTATTCACATCGATCACTATGGGCCAGTAGACAATAGTAGATCAAAGAAACATATTTTAGTGGTGATCGATGGATTTACGAAATTTGTTAGACTTTACACTACAAAAACAACAAACACAAAAGAAGTTTTGAGCGCATTAACAGACTATTTTAGGGCGTACAGCAGACCAAGGTGTATTATATCAGATCGAGGAAGTTGTTTTACGTCAGCGGATTTTGAAAATTTTGTCGAAGAAAGAAATATAAAACACATTAAAATTGCTACAGGGGCACCACAAGCCAAGTTGAGCGAGTAAATAGAAGCTTGGGACCGATGATTGCGAAACTAACAGAACCGGAGAGGGGATTACATTGGGATATAGTAGTGGAACAAGTAGAATATTCGTTAAATAATACATGGCATAGCAGCATTAGGCATCTTCCAAGTGAAACTTTATTTGGAATAGCTCAGAGAGGAGAAGTTAGTGATGAATTGAAGGAAAAGTTAGGAGAGAAGGAAGAAATTAGAGAAGAATCAGAAGACGAAGATGAAATTATTGAAGAAAATAGGAGAAATTTAGAAGAACTTAGACAAAAGGTAGAAGGATGTCAAATCAAGGCTCAAATAAGAAATGAAAATTATTTCAATGCGAAAAATTTGATAGTACCGCGGGAGTTAGTAAAAAGTTAATTCCGAAAAGCAAAGGACCATACATTATTGGAAAAGTGTTAAGAAATGATAGATTTTTGCTAAAAGACATTGATGGGTTTCAATTATCTCGGAATCCATACCAAGGGGAGCGCTAATAATATTCGGCATTGGATGCAAGATGAAAATAAATGTAGATAAGTAAAATTTAGTAGAATATTAGTAAAAACTGAAAGAAAAATTGTAAACGAAAATTGTATTAGTATATAAGGTGTATATTTTGTTATATATTTGTAAGAATAAGTCTGAACGTTTTTAAATACCGAGATAGTGGGCTATCTCAAGGTCAGGACGGCCGAGTTTTAGCAGGCCAATTATGATTAATGTGCTCTGGGCACACTATTTTTGAGAGAGCCGCTTGCTCTCTCAAAAAGAGGCAAGGCATATATCGGGGGTTGAAAGAGCAGCAGATCACTTGGTAACAAGCATTAGAAAAGAACAGACGTGTAACAAAACGAGAATGTAAAAGAGAAACAAGAAGTTAGTGAAGCAGAAATAAAAAGACAAAAGTGAACACGAATAGAACTAAGAAAAACATAATTGTGAAACTATATAATAAACTTGAAAACAAATATAATAAATATAATTAAACAAAACAAAAACTAATTAGTCGGTCACAAAATCAGAAGTGGGATACGGAAGATTTTTTTTTTCTTCATAAACCAAAAACACCGGTGAACAAGGAAAATATTAAGAACGAAAAAATAATTATGGAAATGAACATAACAGACATAACGGTGGTCCAACTAAAACGTTGGTTAGAAGTGCTAAATCTGCCAACAAAAGGCACGAAAGTAGAGTTGTTCTCGAGGCTGGCCAAAGTACCGAGAGATGTTCGTGGAAACGCTCCAGAAGATATCGAAGAAACGGTAAATGCGCAGCTCGGAGAAGAGGAGGACGACGAGACAGAAGCGGAATTCGACAACTTAAAACAGTTACGCGCAGAGATAAAACAGGCGCACGAAAAGTTGGCTAGTTTGAATCGCCAGATAGACGACGCGAGCAACAGCCAGAATTTCGGGGAAGCTAACGGTGCTGCGATTGCAGACCGCGACGGCAGAGGCAGCGGCAGAGAGGCAAGCAGAGACGAAAACGAAGGCAGAGGTGGTGGCAGAGACGGCGACAGAAGCGACGCGAGTGATGAAATTGAGCAGAATAGAGCCAGAAATGAAAGTGCCTATTTGTCGTCACCGGGGTTTGCCATGGCGAGAGAAATGTTATCGGATTTCTTCAGCAAGGATTCAATCAAATTATGGATCGATCAATGGGATAATGTCTCGAAACTCTACAATTTGTCGGACATGCAGCGGCGTGTGCTGCTGCTCAGGAAGCTTACGGGAGATTCCATGCAGTGGTTACACGCGGATGCGGGACGCTTTACAGCTCCGATTAGTGTTTTACTCGACCAATTGAAGCTAACGTTTGGAGATCTCGAGTCGAAATCAGCGTTACGGCGAAAGTTTGAGGCACGAACTTGGTCGTCGACCGAGAAATTTGGCGTATATTTCGAGGAAAAATGTAGGCTGGCGCGAGATGTTGCAGTGGAAGAAGAAGAGTTGATGGATGGGCTTGTGGAGGGCATCCCATTGCCAAGTCTGCGTACGCAGGCTAAACTTCAATGTTTCGAGACTCCAGGAAGGATGCTTAGAGCTTTTTCGGACATTAGGCTTCCGGAGAAGTCGACAGTGATGACGAAGTCGCCAGTGATGACGAAGTCTGCAGCAAAGGCGGTTGCCGGGAGCAGCGAGAGTCGTTGTTTCAATTGCAACGGTAAAGGGCACTGGATGAGGGACTGCATCAAACCGAAGAGGACGCCAGGCTCATGCTACGGATGTGGCGCGGAGGGCCATAGGATCGCAGAGTGCCCGCAAAATAAGAAGAAGGCGGAAAATAATTACAATGCCAAATAGATTCAGGAAGCCCAGTTTCGTTTATTAAACAATCTTACATACCAAAAGAAATAAAATTAGAGCCTCAAGAAGAGAGCTATTTTGGATTAAATAAGAGCTTATTGAAAAGTTTTGGAAAAATATTATGTTTCATGTTCAAGAAAGAAATAAAGATTTGGTTTAAATTAATTGTAGTGGCTGATGAATCAATGGGCTGTAATATTGTGCTGGGAAGAGATTTTATGGATATTTTTAATTTAAAAATTGATTTAGAGGAATTAAAACTAGTAACGGTAGAGAGTATTGAACCCGATAACAAAGAAAAAAAGAAAGTAAAAGCATTTTCCAGTGAATGTATGGAAATTATAAATTATGGAGAAAGCATCGATAAGGAAAATGTGGGTGAAAGTTTAAATGGAAATAAATTAGTAGAAAGCTTAGGAGAGGAAATGTTAGGTACATGTTTAGAGGATAATATATTAGGTACAAGCTTAGGAGAGGAAATGTTAGGTACATGTTTAGATGATAATATAGGAGATGAACATTTTAGTACATATTTAGGAAGAAATTTAGGGACAAGATTAAGGGAAAATGTTTAGGTACATGTTTAGGTGAAAATTGTTTAGGTAAAAATATTAGAGACAAGCTTAGGGAGAAACGGTTTAGGTACAAGTTTAGAGCAGAACTGTTTAGGGACAACCTTAGGGAAAAACGGTTTAGATAGAAGTCTAGGGCAGAATAGTTTAGGTACAAATTTAGGTACAAACAGTGGACGGGGACAAATAGCAGTGTTGGAGGAACATTTTGAAACAGAAATGTTACAAATTAATATGTTAGAACAAGAGGATGAAGAAAGGGTGTACAATATTGGCGATCAGGTTAGTTATTCGGATAGAATGAAGTTAATCAAGATGTTAGAGTCGAACTATATTTATGTACCGAGACCTGCGGTACCTAAAAGTAAATGCGAGATTAATATAATTTTAGATAGCGCAAAACCTTTTAGTTGTGCACCTAGGAGATTGTCGTATAGTGAAAAGGAAGCGTTGCAGAAAATGCTAGACGAATACTTAGAAAAGGGCATTATTCAGAATAGTAGATCTGAATATGCTTCGCCAATTGTATTAGTGAAGAAAAAGTCGGGGAATTTAGATTATGTATAGATTTTAGAAGGCTAAATAAGGTTATGGTCAAAGATAATTATCCCATCCCCTTAATTGATGATCTTTTGGATAAATTAGTTGGTAAATCGGTTTTTACAAAATTAGATTTGAAGAATGGGTACTTTCATGTGTTTGTAAACAAAGATTCGGTGAAGTATACATCGTTTACGACGCCGTTAGGGCAGTTTGATTTTTGCGAATGCCGATGGGATTGAAAACGGCACCGCAAGTATTTCAAAGATTTGTGAATGATATTTTTTATGATATGATACGAGAAAATAAGGTTATAATATATATGGATGATATTTTAATTGCAAGTCAAGGCATTAAAGAACATTTAGAAATATTAGTAGAAGTGTTTAGAAGACTAGTAGAGAATAAATTAGAACTTAGAATGGATAAGTGCAAATTTTTGCAGGATAAGGTAAAATATTTAGGTTTCTTGATTTCAAATGAGGGAATTAAAGCGGATGAAAAAGGATTAGAGGCTATACAAAATTTTCCGGTGCCAAACAAATTACAAGCTGTACAAAGCTTCTTAGGTCTATGTTCTTACTTCCGCCGGTTTATAAAAGATTTTTCAATATTAGCAAAACCGTTATATGATTTACTGAGAAAGGATAGAGCTTTTGAATTTGGAAAAGAAGAGTTAGATTGTTCCACACTTTTGAAGAACAAGTTAGTTGCAGCTCCAGTGTTGGCTTTATATGATCATAGGGATGAAGTAGAGCTTCATTGCGATGCGAGTGCGTTAGGTTTTGGGGCTGTATTGCTTTAGAGAAAAGAATATAAAAAACTGCATCCGATATTTTATTTTTCGAAGAGGTCAACGGCGACGGAAGCTAAATATCACAGCTTCGAATTAGAGACATTAGCTATTATTTATGCACTTAGGCGATTTAGGATATATTTACAGGGTAAACCTTTTAGAATTGTTACGGACTGTAACTCGTTAACCTTGACGTTAAATAAGATAGAGCTGAACCCAAGAATAGCAAGGTGGGCTTTAGAATTACAAGAATTTGATTATGAGTTAAAACATAGGGCAAGGAAACAAATGCAGCATGTTGATGCGCTGAGCAGGTGGAATAATATTATTTTAATTGATGCAAATACATTTGAGGATAATTTAATAATTTGTCAGTCGAGAGATATTAGGATTGAAGAAATTAGGAAAATTTTAGAAAATAGGGAGCATAAATGGTTTGAAATGAGAAACGGGGTCATTTATAGAAAGGATAATAACAAAAATTTATTGTTTTATGTACCAAGTCGAATGGAGCAACATGTGCTATATAAATATCATGACGAATTAGGACATATTGGGAGGGATAAAATGTTAGATGCAATTAGTAAAAGTTATTGGTTCCCGAACATGAAGGAGAAGGTTTGTGAACACATCCAGAACTATTTGAAATGTATAGCGTTCTCTCCTAAAGTAGGAAAGGGAGATGGGTTGCTACACAGTATACCCAAAGGGAATAAACCATTTGAAGTTATTCACATCGATCACTATGGGCCAGTAGACAATAGTAGATCAAAGAAACATATTTTAGTGGTGATCGATGGATTTACGAAATTTGTTAGACTTTACACTACAAAAACAACAAACACAAAAGAAGTTTTGAGCGCATTAACAGACTATTTTAGGGCGTACAGCAGACCAAGGTGTATTATATCAGATCGAGGAAGTTGTTTTACGTCAGCGGATTTTGAAAATTTTGTCGAAGAAAGAAATATAAAACACATTAAAATTGCTACAGGGGCACCACAAGCCAAGTTGAGCGAGTAAATAGAAGCTTGGGACCGATGATTGCGAAACTAACAGAACCGGAGAGGGGATTACATTGGGATATAGTAGTGGAACAAGTAGAATATTCGTTAAATAATACATGGCATAGCAGCATTAGGCATCTTCCAAGTGAAACTTTATTTGGAATAGCTCAGAGAGGAGAAGTTAGTGATGAATTGAAGGAAAAGTTAGGAGAGAAGGAAGAAATTAGAGAAGAATCAGAAGACGAAGATGAAATTATTGAAGAAAATAGGAGAAATTTAGAAGAACTTAGACAAAAGGTAGAAGGATGTCAAATCAAGGCTCAAATAAGAAATGAAAATTATTACAATGCGAAAAGGAAAAATAATTCGGAATACAGAGAAGGTGACTATGTCATGGTGAAGAATTTTGATAGTACCGCGGGAGTTAGTAAAAAGTTAATTCCGAAAAGCAAAGGACCATACATTATTAAAAAAGTGTTAAGAAATGATAGATTTTTGCTAAAAGACATTGATGGGTTTCAATTATCTCGGAATCCATACCAAGGGGTTTGGAGCGCTAATAATATTCGGCATTGGATGCAAGATGAAAATAAATTTAGATAAGTAAAATTTAGTAGAATATTAGTAAAAACTGAAAGAAAAATTGTAAACGAAAATTGTATTAGTATATAAGGTGTATATTTTGTTATATATTTCTAAGAATAAGTCTGAACGTGTTTAAATACCGAGATAGTGGGCTATCTCAAGGTCAGGACGGCCGAGTTTTAGCAGGCCAATTATGATTAATGTGCTCTGGGCACACTATTTTTGAGAGAGCCGCTTGCTCTCTCAAAAAGAGGCAAGGCATATATCGGGGGTTGAAAGAGCAGCAGATCACTTGGTAACAAGCATTAGAAAAGAACAGACGTGTAACAAAACGAGAATGTAAAAGAGAAACAAGAAGTTAGTGAAGCAGAAATAAAAAGACAAAAGTGAACACGAATAGAACTAAGATAAACATAATTGTGAAACTATATAATAAACTTGAAAACAAATATGAAAACAAATAAGTGCATTAATATATTTGTATTTATTGTATTTATTTATGCATAACACTGAGTACAGTGTGCATTCGCTTTGTGAACATACTACATCTCCCTCCTTTTGAAAAATAACGTAATCTAATGGAGTTATTTTCTAATTATTATATATTTTTGTATTTACTTATTATTAAAAGTGTTTTTAATTAAAATTCAGGTTCTAGAGTATATTTTTTTTTGGTTTGTTTTTTTTGTATATTTATTAATATTATTATTACTATTATTATTATTATTATTATTATTTTTTTTATCCGCAAGGGCACCCTACCCGGGTGACGGGCCTGACACACCCGTGTTCCCTAGTCACGGCACGACCACGGATATCACAAGGACCAACGACCAGACGCAACCCTTTTGAATCGACGATCTCCGGCTGACGAATGCGGCATTCCGTTACCTTAGTAAGCAAGAGTGATATCTTGATGAAACGGCTTTCGGGATAATGTCCCATTCGCCTCCGTCCAAATAAAACTTAGCAAGTCTCTAAGTACGTTCGAACCGCTCGCCGATGGCTCGGTGGTGCAGGTGAAGTTGAGTGAACTCCTGCTTAGAGTCCGTCCTGGCTCTGAACACTATAATAGTTACATCCAAATAAAAACAATAGCGGATTTAATATTCAATGTTTCAGTTTATTTGGGAGCAGGCAATAGTGCCGCTTCCCTCTGGGAGCAGGCAATGGTGCCGCTTCCCATACCAAAACGGATCTGATTTTAATATTGTATCTTAGGTTCTAAGTAAGCCTACGTCTCGTCGCTGCGCTGCCGGTGACGCCGGCAGCGGAGCGGCGTTCTTATATATATTTCTTATATGTATTTATTTAGAGGAAGGTTTGTTATATGCGCCCATATATTTGGTCAGCGTGAGAACGCTGACTCTGCATTTGTTCCGAGCCGCCAGATGGGTGCTCATGTTACATATGCACTTGAATGTTGGAACAGAGTGCAACGACATTATTGTTGTTGTTTATACATATATGTATGTGCGCATACTACATCTCCCTCCTTTTCAAAAATAACGTAATTCTATGAAGTTATTTTATAAGGTTTTACTTTAAAGATTAATTTTTAATTAACAATGGGGATTTAAAAATATATATATATTTTTTTTTTTTTTTATAATATATTAAATTACAAATAACATTTGAATGTAGATAAGTATTTTTGTCTTAGCATGGCCATACTAACAACAATTATGAAATAAACATTTTTAATCTATCCTTATGTACTGTTTGTCTTTTGTTTTTATTATTATTTGGTTTATATATGTTTTTGTATTTTATATGAAGTATATGGAAATGTAAAGTTTAAGATGTTCTGTTTTAATTGGTCGTTATAAATAAAAAATTTTTATTATTATTTATTTATTTTTTTTTTTTTTACTTTGTTGTTGTTTTTTGTTCTGGTCGTTTGGTGGTCTGCAGTATATGTTATGTTGTCGATTTTCGTATAACTGCACAAGTCATTGATTATTGAATTTTTACGTACTATTTCCATGTCCAAAATGAACGTCTTCATTGGACCGTACTTTAGAATAAAAGATTCGAATATTGATTTTAGCGAAACTTTTTTTTTTTTTTTTTTTTTTTTGCTATTGCCACCAAATAATTGTTAAGTCACCAATTAAAGTGACTGGATATTCATTGGCATTTTCTGACCTGGGTAGAGGACCGATCGGGTCCACTATCACTCTATCAAAGGCATTTTCTGTTGGTGAGTTGGTTAGGATCATAGTTATTTTGTATGCGTCATTGTTTTCGACGTAAGGCATTTAGGACATCTACAAATATACTCTTGTATTTCACGAGTTTATTTTTTACTATGGTAGTGTCTTTTTACTTTGGCCAAAGTTTTATTTATGCCTGTATGACCTCTTTTTATTTGTTTTATTATGTAGTGTAGACAGTAAGCTTCTTCTTGGGTCACCGGGTTGAGTAGCTACTCTCAATGAATTTTATTGCCCATTATATTGAAATTATCTATAGTAACATGTACAAAGATATTTTCCCGCGGTGCCATTTGAGTTTGCATATTTTATATACCGGCTTGCATTTCAAGCCTTTGGAAAAATTGACCTAAGTCAAGGACTCCATTGGTCTATAAATCGCTAACTTCTTATCTTGCAATAATTTTCTTATCATGCTTAAAGAAACATAACATAGTTTTTTATATGCAAGGTCACTACTTTTCATACTCCGTCATTTTTAATGACGTTGGGCTTGAAGCTTTTCAGTAGATCTTGGCTAGGCAATTCTACTTTTTCTATTCGTTATTTCCCTGCGCAGGATTTCTGTCTACTTTGTTGCCTGGTAGTGACTTTCAGGTCTTTATTTGTAAGTCTTTTGGTTTAAATTTTGTTTTTTTTTTTTTTTTTTCGTGGCGTTAATATGTTACATAACATTATATGTATGTATTATATATAATAAGTCAAACTTCTTTGGTCTGTTATCGCTGTAAAGTGCTTGCCATAAATATAGTTTTGGAGATTCTTTGAATAAAGAGCACAAGCTCCATAACTTAAAAAGTAACATTCTTTTTACATAATCTAGTTATGTGCCGTGAATAGTCGGCGAAGTTTTCAATGAAACGTCTATTAAAATTGCAAAATGCAACAAATCTTCTAGCGCTGTCCGCGTCATGCGGTATTGGATAATCTTTAATGACATCATTTTTTGGCAGAATTCATCTAGATGTACGTCTATGACCGAGAAAGGTTACTTCGTGCATGAAAAGTTAGCACTTTTGTGGATGTAGCTTTAGATTATGGATTCTGCATAGATTAAAATATTAATCAAATTCTTGAACATATGATTTTTCAAACAACTATTTGCTATTAGGTTATCCATCTACAAGATTGCTTCTGATGGCTGGAGGCCTGAGAATGCTAGTTTAGCCATCATTCTCTGAAAATAATTTGGCGCTATTTTAAACCCAAAGGTAGTCGCGTGAAGCGACTCTTTTACTCCAAAAATATTGTAAGCCTACTTAATCTTGATACTCGCCCTAACAGGGGGCGGTAAGGCTTTCTTGGATTTTAGTTTTCCGAGTCGGAATCGGAAAATGACACTCGGCTGTAGTAAAGAAATCGGTAAATTTTCCAAAATCGTGATAAAGTAATAATTGAACTTTATGTTATATAAATTTATTTATTTTTCATATATTTCTTTTTTTTTGTATATATATATATCAATTTAGGTTCAATACAATTTTTTTCATAATAAAGACCAATTTTGTGTGATTTTATTAGAAAGACCAAATATTTTCTGTATTTATTAATAAGATATTTATTGAAAAAATATTAATTTATTTTAATTTATAATTCATAAGAAAATGAACAATTTAAGTTCTTAAGCTTCACTTCATAAGTCATTGTTAAATAATTAAACGGAATAAGGAAATAAACAGAATAAGCCTGTTTTGCAAAATTCAGTGTGTAAATTAAAGTAATAAACGTAAATTAAAATGGCTGAAGATCAGAGCCGTAATTTGTAATTAGGAAGTAATAAGTCGTTTTATTTTTGGATATGCTTTTAAGCAGCACTCGATTAAATATTAATTTCATATTGAAGATTAATTTGAAAGGACAAATAAAAACTCAGAAGGAATGTCATGCAGGGATTGGCAAGATCGGCATGAATGGTGAAAAGCAAAATCATATATAAACCAATAATGAAATGGTATGATCAACCATCAAAAAATCATATTTAAATCAATAATAAATCAATTCACTCCTGAGTGAATGTACATAAATCGTACCTATACTTTTCGCATAGCTTTACAGGCTATGCTGCTCATCGGGCCGAAAAGGTTCCGCTCAATGTTACAATTTGTTTTTTAAAATTAATTGGTGTGCCTCACAGGGCAACAAAAAAATTCTTGGGTGTGCCACACAGGGCAACAAAAAAAAAAAAAAATGTTTCTCTCCGGTTGGTCCTCTGATCCTCCCTCAGGCGCAGGTGGCGGAGTGCCTCCCGCACTTGTTGATTACCGCTGCTGATGTCCTGGCCTATGGGCTCAGGCGGTGCCGGTGCTGGTCCTCGCACAGGCTATTTATCATCTGCCTCACAGATGTTCTCGGCCAGTGATGCCGGGATGAGGAGGCTCCATCGAAGGCGCAGGGGGCGGTCTGCCTCCCACGCTCGTCTGCTGCTGCTCTTACGGTTGTTCTCGGCCGGTGATGCCGGGTTGAGGAGGCTCCAACGAAGGCGCAGGGGGCGGTCTGCCTCCCACGCTCGTCTGCGCTGCTCACACGGATGTTCTCGGTTGAGATGGCGATGGCCAGAGCAATGCCGGTGAGGAGTTGTCCAACGACGGATGGTTCTTGCATGGTTCTTTAGCTGGCTTACCATAAATGCCGATAAGCGGTTGGTTCTTCAGCTTTGTCTACTTGCTGCTGTAGTGGCGGTGGCTTCTTTAGGTGTGTCTACTCGCCATATTATGTATTTTTAGCACTTCACACTTTGTCACATAATTTATATAATTTATACCAGTGTCACATAATTTATATAATTTATACCAGTGACCATGTCACGGTCGCCATATAATAGTTACATCCAAATAAAAACAATAGCGGATTTAATATTCAATGTTTCAGTTTATTTGGGAGCAGGCAATGGTGCCGCTTCCCATACCAAAACGGATCTGATTTTAATATTGTATCTTAGGTTCTAAGTAAGCCTACATCTCGTCGCTGCGCTGCCGGTGACGCCGGCAGCGGAGCGGCGTTCTTATATATATTTCTTATATGTATTTATTTAGAGGAAGGTTTGTTATATGCGCCCATATATTTGGTCAGCGTGAGAACGCTGACTCTGCATTTGTTCCGAGCCGCCAGATGGGTGCTCATGTTACATATGCACTTGAATGTTGGAACAGAGTGCAACGACATTATTGTTGTTGTTTATACATATATGTATGTGCGCATACTACAACACAGTTGCCCATGAAGCTCTGTGTCAACCCTCGCATGGACCTCACTGCTTGCATAGGGACCCATGGGGACACTTTCGGACTACTGCACATAGGCGGGGAGACAGCGGCTTAGAGTTTGGACCAAACCACACAAGATGATCAGCGCACAACAAAATAAGGACAATGAGGGAGAAGTATTCAGGAAGAGCGGCCTGATGGCAAGAACACCGGACAACAACGCGACGACAATGACCCACCCAAGCTCTAGGGAGGGGGAGAAGGACAAAACAGAGGTCGAAGGTGAAACAACCCCCCACCCGCCGCAACCGACTGTTCGGTTAACACAGACCTCGACGTCAAGCTCCCCACGTCAAGAGCTTATACAAAAGATGCAGGCGTTAGAAGAGAAGGCCTTATCGCAATGCAAAGCAATCCTAAGGAAGATGAAGATGGCAATGCAAAAACAAAGGAACATCAGCATGGACGTCAAGGACGGTACCTCAGAAATGAGTGAGCTCTTTGATGTAATGGAAAATTACCGATCGAGCTGGAAAGCTGCTGAACTGGAGCGCTCAAGGGAACCGAGGAAGGCCATAGGAAATATATCTGAAAATGGATCAAGCGAAACACCCGTCTCGACACTTAAGAAGAGGGCGGCCACTAGCCCGGCTGCGGAAGAGCCGAGCAAGAAAGTCAGGAATAGGCAGACAAATGACGGATTTCAAACGGTCAAATATAAAAAGGGGAAAAAGGAAAGCAACACCAAAGAAGCTGACGTAGGGCACAGTGTAGCTGAAAAAACAAAAGACAAGCTTAGCGCAAGAACGCGCACTCGACCAGAAGCTGTGCTAGTTAGACCAGCAGAGGGAAGAAGTTACGCCGAGGTGCTGTGCAATCTGCGTAAAAATCTGAAACCTGAGGACTCCGACAGTAATATACAGTCGGTCAGGAAAACAAAGTCAGGCGATATGCTTTTGGAACTTTCCAAAGGAAGCCAAACGGACAGACTGTGCGACCAAATCAAGAAGACACTTAAAGAGGGCGTAACAGTGAAGACCATGAAGCAACTGAAACTGAAATCAGAGACATCGACAGCATCACACAAGAGGATGAAATAATATCAGCAATTAGAGAAGGAATAGGCGACACAAGCCAAGACATCACAATACATCTAACAGGAGTTAATAGGTCTGAGCAACGGCGAGCCTTTGTTACACTGCCTCTGAAGGACGCGTCGAAGATATTGATGGAGCAGAGAGTGAAAATAGGATGGACCCGTTGTCGGGTCAAGCGGTGTCTCGACATAAAGAGATGCTTTAAGTGCTTCGGGATTGGACATGTGCAAAAGGACTGCAACGGACCGGACAGGAAGGACCTCTGCATCAGATGTGGCGAAAGTGGACATAAAATGAAGACATGCGCAAAGACTCCGAGATGCTGTATCTGCACATCAGAGAACAGGAGCGACGTTGGACACCTCCCCGGATCAGCGAACTGCCCTAGCGTAGCCAGAAAAGGAAAGCCATGAAGATTCTTCAAGCAAATATGCATAGAAGCAGAACGGCAAACGACCTGCTGCACCAAATTGTGCTGGAAAACCAAATCGACGTGGTTATCATCAGCGAACAATACAGGAGACGAGAGGAAGGTTTTTGGCTAGAAGACGATACAAAGACGGCGGCAATATGGATCCCCGACCCTACCACGGTCCACACAGAAACGACACAACAGGAAGATGCCATGTACTAACACAGATTAGAAACTGGACGATATTCAGCTGCTATTTGACCCCAAGTGACGATATTCAGACTCTCCAGTCGAAACTTGACTGTATTGAAGACAACGCAAGGCAAATAAGAGGTGACATTATAATAGCGGGAGATTTTAACTCCAAAGCACAAGAATGGGGAATGCCATTAACCAACTATCGAGGCCGTAGAGTTCTCAACATGGCGGCAAGTCTAGGAATGCTAACTGCGAATTTAGAGACAACAGCAACATTCAATCGACTAGGCAACCAGGGTACAATCCCTGACATAACGCTAGTATCAGAAAACGACGCACACAAAATCAAAGACTGGAAGGTTATCGACACCTACAACGGAAGTGATCATAACTATATAACGTTTGACATAACAGGAAACTCAGTGACTACCGTAGCACCGAAGAGAAAAGGGTGGAATGTCAATCGTCTGGACAAAGCGCGGCTGATACAAGAGATCGACGCAAGACAAAACCGGCAGAGTGGCGGAGATATAGTTGACCATAACATGGCAACGATAAAGCGGGCCTGCAACGCTGCAATGCCAAAATTGGGCAACCCTCGCAGACAAGGACAAGAAGTGTATTGGTGGACAGAGGAGATAAAGGCTCTTAGAGAGACTTGCATTAAAAACAGACGCCGCCTCACCAGAGCTAGACGTAGAGGAGAGTTTGCTGAACAAGAAAGACTATTTAAGAAATCCAAGAAGGACTTAAATACTGCCATCCGAAAGAGCAAAACAGAGAAATGGAAACGCCTCTGTGACGACGTCAACACTGACCCATGGGGTATGGGTTATAAAATTGTGATGAAGAAGCTGAGAGCAAGAAGCACAACACCGGAAGTGGAGGAAGGACAAATGGACCACATAGTCAAAGCACTATTCCCCGATCACCCAAACAGCTTCTTGAGAACTACCCCACCAAACGCAGAAGAACAAATTGAGCTGTTCACTTTGGACGTACTACAGAGAGCGGCAAAAACATTAAAAAAGAGAAAGGCCCCAGGGCCCGACAAAATTCCAGTAATTGCGGAAAGCAGACCCCAAATCCTGCTGGATATGTACATTGAATGCATTACCAGCGGGAAATTTCCAGACGTCTGGAAAGTGCAGCGCCTGGTGCTGATAAGCAAGGGAAAGGGAGACCCCTTAACTCCATCAGCTTATCGACCACTGTGCAAGTTAATTTATTTAGTTATAAATTAAATAAAAAAATAAATTTACGAATTTAGTTTTATCAACTTTCTTTATTGAATGTAAAATTTAGACTGACTTAATATTCTATTCTGGTTCCCTAATCTGGACTTTTTGTGAATCAGGTTTTTTATGTATCGGTGGCAGCGACGGTGGCAGCGACGAATCAAATATTGGTATCAATGTGTCAGGGCAGCGATGGTGGCAGCGCTGGTGCAGCGACGGTAGCAGCGACGAATCCAAGATTGATAACAGCGTGTCAGGGCAGCGATGGTGGCAGTGCTGGTGCAGTCGGCTGTAATTGGTTAATTACAGTTCTGCTGATGATTTGTCTTTTCCCTGTTGCCAATACTTCTCGGGAACTGCATATGCCCGTGTGACTGCAATCCATTTCCTGCTTTGGCTTATATTTCTTGGGAATTGGAATTGGGAACAGGTGCCCGTGTGAACTGCAGTTCAATGCTCTGTGATTTTGATGATTTGTTTATATTATGTTGGCGCGTGCAGGAAGTACTGCAGACGCTGACTTAAGCTTTACCTTATAAGCTTTATAAGCTTTTGGTAAAGCGTGTTGTTAACTCCTCCCCCTCTATTTTGAGCTTGTCCTCAAGCGACGTTCATTAGAAGAATGGTATGGTGTTGAGATTAACTCTGTTGGTGGTTTTCAGGGGTTCGGGAGGTGCCACTTGTAGAATAATCTTCTCTTGCTTTCGTTTGCAACAGTATAAAAACCCTGCGACGATTGTGGAGGTAGCGAAAAGAAGGGTGACGTAGTATTTGTTATAGTTGCTATCTGTTTCCAATTCTGCCAAACGTTTGGTGTTGTTAATGTGTAAACTTTCCAGAGCGTTGAGAGATAGTATTTTGATTCGTTCTTTCTCTGCGGGGGTTATTTGGATCATGGGCCTTGATGATTGTATGGGCTTCGTCTCGACGTTGCTGAACTCTTTTCCGTTGATGGTGAGTGTCTCGTTGAAGAAGTTGATGACGTATGTTCCCTCCAGTTTCTGCATTTTGTTGTTCCACTCTAGTGTGCCATTGTAGTTGTTAACCATTATAAGACCGCTGCTTATTTCCTCTATTGTTTCGATGTGGTCTGCGTTGCTGAATTCACATAACCCTTTCTCTCCTATCAAAAGCTTAGGTAGACAAGTACTATTGCTTATGTTTACAATATTATTCTTGTTACAAATTTTAATTTTATGATAAGTTTTACATTTATTTCTTATGCCAAACATATTTTCGTTATTAAAAAATATTTCTTGAAATTTTATGTTTACAATTGTGTTCTTTTTGATAATGGGCTTGATAAGTGTGTTTTCGTATATAGTTTTTTCTAAATTTGGGACTTTAATTATATATAAAATTGTAGTTTTGTTATTTAATATAGTTACATCGGAAATTTCTAGCATTTCTTCTATTGATAGTAATGGCATATTGCTTTCTTTGAATATTTTATCAATTTCAATTATTTCTTTTTCATTTAATAAGAATGTATTTATTACATTTAGCTTAGCCCATTGAATGGCGTATTTAACATTTATGATTTCTTCTTTGACGAGCCTGATTTGATTTTGCAAGTTAAAAGTTATTTCTGTGTTAACATAGCTGTCTTTTCTGATAGAATTTGATAAAGAATTAGTAAATTTAGTTATCTGATTTAGTCTTTCCTGAAATTGATTGTTAATTAAGAGTTGTTTGTTGCTATTGTTAATTAAATCGTTCATATTATCTTGGAGTAGAATTAGGTCGTCGTGGTCTGGAGTACCGGCAATGTACTTCCATGCGGTTCCTATTAGATTGATTGCTCTAGTGTTTCTATTATGTGGTGTGGGGGATAAAGTTTGGAGAATGGAGAATGTTTGATCCAATTCGTGTTTTATGGTGTGGTAACTGTTTGAATTTTTTAGTTCGTTATCTACATATGAAGCTAAAGTATTTAAAGTGTTTGTAATGTGGTTTATATCTATAACATGAATTATTCTTGTGGTGGATGTTTGAATTTTCCCTAGTCCTTTATTTATTATTGCAGTCTGTACGTCAGTATAGTTGGTAATGTCTAGAAGTCCATTCGCTATTGTTATGGTGCATAGCATTAATGTCCTGAAAGGGTAAGGTAATTTTAGTTATTTCGTATGTTACTTTTGTGTATTCTCTTCCCTGATTCTGTTTCAACTGTAGTATTCTTGTTAACTTTAACTATTTCTTTTCTATATCTTGCTGATAGTTTAGAACCAAGTCGTGTGTTTATCTTAACATAAATTTAGTCACCTACGTTATAGTTTTTTAATTCGTTACGGTTCTGGTTATGATATTCGAGGTCCTTTTTCTGTTTGTCTTTTAGTCTGTCTATGTTGTCTAGTCTGGTTTTTTCGTAGGCTTCGGGATTAGTTGATACTGTTCTACCAAAGAACACTTCGAGTGGTCTTTTCTTTGTTACAGAATGAATAGTGTAGTTATATTCGTACACTGCTCTTTCTAGTAATTCTGGAAAGTTTCTGTGGGTTCCATCTTTCTTGATGCATCTCATTATTTCAGAAAGTGTCGAATGGAATCTTTCGACCTGACCGTTTACAGTGCTTTTGTGGGGTGGTGCTTGAAAAATATCTATATTGAGTTGGTCTTTGAGCATAAAGGTTATGGACTGTGAGTTTAAAGACTTTTCGTTATCCATGACAACATATTTGGGGACGCCGTAGTAGAAAATAATCTCTCTTAGAGGGTTTCTTATGTCTTCTATTGCTTTGGACTTTATTATTTTGGCCTGCGCTAATTTAGAGAACTTATCTATGGCTGTTAGAACTAAATTCTTTTCTGTAGAATACATATCGATGTGGATAATTTGTCCGGGGTATTCCGGAATAGGTGTTTGCTCTAAAACGGGGTTAGTCGGATGTCTATCATATTTTTCTTCTTTGCAAACTTTGCATTGTTTTACCAATTTTTCTATTTTCTTCTTCATTTGGGGAAAGTAAAAATTTTCGGACAATTGAGTTTTATTTTCTGTAGCATTTCTATGGGCTCTATTGTGGACTTTAAGTATCTCCTCTTCTTGCTCTGATTCATTAGTGAGGTCGGTAACTTTACTTTGGGTAAAACGAATTTTAACTTTACTAAAGTTATCTGGGTATATTGATTGTATTTTCCCCATGATATCCTCAGAAGTTTGTATTCCGTTAATAACGGATGGGTTAAGGTATTTCCGAAGTATTAGTATAAGTTCGTCAAGTTCGTAAGTTTGTAAGTATATGTCATGTCTATGAAACGTAGGGAAAGGTATGCTAAATTTATAGTCGTTGTTGTCTGCTTTATGGATGAAGATTTGATTTCTAAAAGCGTTAATGGGTACTTCTATACTAGGGATGAGGTTATGGCTTGAACTCTCGTCGCTATGTTGAGTGGATACTGAGTTTATCTGACCTAGATTTGAAATGCGAGACAATGCATCTGCTACTACATTGTCTTTTCCTGGTTTGTAGAGTAATTCGTAGTCGTATTCTTCTAAGTGAGATTTCCATCTTTTAATTCTAGCGTTGCCATTCCAGCTACTCAATGAATGTGTAAGCGGTTGGTGGTCAGTGAATATTTTCACTTTGGCTTTACCGTATAGATAGTTGCGTAACGCTTTAAGGGCCCATATAATGGCCAACATCTCTTTCTCGTTAGCTGCATAATTTTCTTCAGCTTTGGAGAGGGTTCGTGAGATGAATGAGATGGGTTGATTGTTCTGTGAGAGAACTGCACCAATGGCATAGTTTGATGCATCGGTGGTGAGGTGGAATTCTTTTTTAAAATCAGGGTATTTAAGTATCACATCTTGTGATATTAATGAATTTTTAGTTTCTTGAATGCTTTTATGGCTTCTTGGTTGAAGCTTATTGCTTTAGTTGAAGCTGCTTTCTTGCTTACGTGTCCATCTTCACCTCTTAACAGTATGGTGAGTGGTTTAGCAAGTTTTGCGTAATCCCTTATAAATCTCCTATAGTATCCTGATAAGCCTAGAAATGATCTGAGTTCTCTTATTGTCCTTGGGGTAGGAAAATTAGCTATCGCTGATACTTTGTCAGGGTTGGTTTCAATACCTTTATCGGATATTACGAAACCTAGAAATTCAACTTTGCTCTTGAGGAATTCGCATTTATCAAGTTGACATTTAATATTGGCTCTGTATAGGGTATCGAATATGATATTTAAGTTTTCAAGATGAGATTTTTCGTCTTGGCTAAAAACAACTATATCATCAATATAGATATAACAAATTTTCCCTATGTGTTCACGCAGTATATCGTCTAGTGCTCGTTGAAAAATGGATGGAGCATTTTTAAGACCGAATGGAAGGCGTGTGAACTCGTATTTGGCATTATTTATAGAGAAAGCGGTTTTCTCTATATCTGAGGACTTTAGTTTTATTTGATGAAATCCGCTTTTTAAGTCGAGAACGGAAAAAAGTTTGTTGTTACCCAATTGGGCAAGCACTTCATTTATCTCGGGGATAGGGTATTCATCAGCTATTGTTACTTTGTTTAATTTCCTATAATCTATTACCATTCTGTATTTCTTTTCGTTTGAAGCGTCGATCTTCTTGGGAACAATCCACACAGGTGAATTGTACGGGGAACGAGATGGTCGTATTATACCGTTTGCCAATAGTTCTGAAATCTGTTTATTAACCTCGTCTTTTAGAGACATGGGATATTGGTAGAATTTGGAATATACAGGTGTTTCATTGTTCGTACGTATTTCTGCTGTCACGTTAGTAGTGTACGTCAATTTTTCGTCTGGTTTTGAGAATAAGTTGGGAAAATTTTGTAGTAGATTTTCTAAATTATTTTTTTGTTGATCGGACAAATGGGATGTACGGGGGCAAATATTGTTTATTGAGTCATATTTTTTTTCTTTAATAATTACTTTTACGTTGTCCTTAATGGTCATATAATTCGAATGTGTGTGAATTACTGCTTTAAGTTCTTTTAAAGTGTCGTTGCCGAGAATGGCATCGAAAGATTTTAATGTCGGCAAAAGGAAAAATTTAATACGCACATCTCGGATATTAAACAGATGTGCCATTTTATAGTGTGTAATTTTTACGTTACCGCCAACTGTAACGGCTTGAAACGGTTTCTCGATTAGAGCGGGATTACTAACTAAACTAGGTTTAATATAATTTCTATTAGATCCCGTATCAATAAGTATTCTCAAAACTTCTCCTCCTACGTTCACCTCAAAATAAGGTAGGGAGGAGGAATTTACTCTAAAAAATGCAGGTCGGCGTATTGTTCTTGTCCTACATCGGTCCCGTAATCGTACTCGTATTGTTCTTGGTATTCATCTAACGTTTGTCCATATTCGTTTGAGTCTGTTTGGCTGTACGCTAACTGTTCATATTCTGTTTGTTCGTTTACTGTGTTCTGGTCATTGCTACTAGGTGTGGTAGTGTCATTATTTTGTTCATTACTTTCTATATTGAAAGTACGTTGTCGTTTGTCCTCCTGTGCAACAGGGGGAATGGGGTTTCCTGGTCGTTTACCCATTTCGAAGTTCCGTGGTTTGTTCATATAGTTCACTTGTTTTGTGCGGATGCTGGGGTCCACGTCCATAGGCTCAGGACGGGGCAGCGGTTTTGGTGCCGTGGGGCGATTCGGTGAGAAAGTTGGGTTTGGTGCGTACGTCTGTCTTGCGTATGGTTGCTGTGCGTATGGTTGTTGCACGTATGGTTGTTGATTGCCAGAGAATGTCATGTTGTGCATTGGTCTGGTATATTGTTGAGCAATTGGTGCTCTTTGGGGCATGTTTTGAAATGCTCGGGGAGTCGAATAATTTAAGTATTGAGTTCTAGGCATTGGTATTGGTTTCTGGTTTGGTCGGAAGACCGTCGATTGAATTTTGCCTGTAGCATAGTTTGATCGATATGTTTGGTTTTCGATTTTCAAACATAGATGCAAAGCTTGGGGTAGATCTTCAGGCTCTTTCATTCCCAGAAGGCGAGGTAGGTCTCCTCTCAATCCACGAATGAAAGTGTCTAGAGCTTTATCTCTGTAAAGCTTAGTCATCATTTGTTCTGACTCGCGACATAATTCCATACAACCAACTTTATTCAGTAGTAAGGACAGGTGACGATAAACTACTTGATGGAATTCTTCTACTGTTTGATTGACACCCTGAGTAATGGTTGTCAATTGGTACTCTAATGTACTCAAATCGCGCTTATCTGCGTAATGCATTGTTAAGCACTTTGAAATAGCCTTCCAATCTAGTGGCACGTTATAGGATTCTAAGGCTGTGTCGGCATTGCCAACAATTTTGTTTCTTATGGTATGTATTATACCGAAATATTTAGCAGTGCCTTGTAGTGCCTCGTAGTTCTCTATGATTCTATCTACGCCCTTTTTCCATGAACTAAATTCTCCGCGGTCGCCTGAGAACTCTCGGATGCTTTTAACTACATCTGGTGTTCTATCTAATTCGTTAAGACTTCCCCGATGTTGAGGCTGAATTATTTGGTTTGGTACATCTAAGAAATTACTATTCGGGTTATTTTGTTGTCTGATTAATTGGGGAACCTGAGAAGCGATGGCCTCTGAAATTAGTCTGCCAATGTGTGCGTTAAGTTCTTGTTGGTTCATATTGACTCTGTTTTGTTCTACCTGGTTTGCTGGAAGCATTGGGGGTCTAAGTAAGTTATTAGGATTTGCCATTAATGGTCAATGAAATTTAAAAATTTTAGAATATGTCGTATTAATTCAGGCTTATAAAAATAGAAATCGTAAGTGTTTGTTCGCAAAGGGATTTGTGGTAAAATATTTTCTTCACCAGTGAGAGTGATTCAACGAAATTTGAAATATTTTGGTCGAAGAGGAAAGTTTTTATATGTTTGAAAACCAGTAGCTGGTTTCTTCCTTCTACTTTGGAGGGTCCTCGTAGGGAATCGCAAAGTTGGAAATTGTTATGCTACAGTATTCTGTAGTCAATTAATCGTTTATATTTTTACAGTGTTTATTTGCTTTGGTTGATCACTTCACTTTCGTTTTCTTATGCTAATATGTTTTTTTCTTTAAAGTTTTGTTTGATTTGAATTGTTAATTTCTAATTTTCTTTTGCGTTTTGATTGTGAGTTTTTTTTCTCTTTAAATTTTCCTTAAAACTATCTTACAAGTAGCTTATTGTTGCCATCCTTCCCGATCGTCTGGATTTGGTCCGGTTTGCTGTGTCTACTGAGGATCCAGGTGCGATACTTCCTTCAGAAGGTTCCGTGGGGACGGGCCTTGCACGGCGTTGGTCTTTGTAGGCGATGAGTTGCCTTTATATTGTTTTTTAGGGCCACCACTGTGGGTGTGAGTCTTCCCTTTTGTTTGGCGGAACACGGTTTATTCGCGACTTACACTTTTGTTTTTCGTCACGACGCGAGCGTAGAGGCTTTTTGCTCTTTTATTCGCGAACACTTAGAGGCGTTTTGCTCTGTTATGTTAGTTATAAACCGGTCCCTGTTCGAGCGCCAGTTAATTTATTTAGTTATAAATTAAATAAAAAAATAAATTTACGAATTTAGTTTTATCAACTTTCTTTATTGAATGTAAAATTTAGACTGACTTAATATTCTATTCTGGTTCCCTAATCTGGACTTTTTGTGAATCAGGTTTTTTATGTATCGGTGGCAGCGACGGTGGCAGCGACGAATCAAATATTGGTAACAATGTGTCAGGGCAGCGATGGTGGCAGCGCTGGTGCAGCGACGGTAGCAGCGACGAATCCAAGATTGATAACAGCGTGTCAGGGCAGCGATGGTGGCAGCGCTGGTGTGGCGAAGGTGGCAGTGCTGGTGCAGTCGGCTGTAATTGGTTAATTACAGTTCTGCTGATGATTTGTCTTTTCCCTGTTGCCAATACTTCTCGGGAACTGCATATGCCCGTGTGACTGCAATCCATTTCCTGCTTTGGCTTATATTTCTTGGGAATTGGAATTGGGAACAGGTGCCCGTGTGAACTGCAGTTCAATGCTCTGTGATTTTGATGATTTGTTTATATTATGTTGGCGCGTGCAGGAAGTACTGCAGACGCTGACTTAAGCTTTACCTTATAAGCTTTATAAGCTTTTGGTAAAGCGTGTTGTTAACTTGCATGCTAAACACAACCGGTAAACTACTAGAGAAAATGATCAAGCCGCGACTGTCAGCAGCGATCGAAAGAGCGGGTGGTCTCCCCCCGAGGCAGTATGGCTTTAGACCAGGCAGGTCAACCATTGGGGCAATAAGCGAGGTCGTTAGCCAAGCGCTTACCAGCCATCAAGGCAACCATTTCTCTAGACCGGTAGTACTACTAGCAACTCTTGACTTGAAAAACGCATTTAACAGCGTTAAATGGGGAAATATAATTGACGCTTTGAAAAGACGATTCCAGATGTCAGGATATCTTATGCGGATAATACAAAACTATCTTGACAACAGACGGCTGCTGTATCAAACAAAAGCAGGACAGAAATGTATAGAGATAACTTCAGGGGCAGCGCAAGGATCTATACTTGGACCGGAGTTATGGAACATCAGCTACGACGAAATTTTACACCTAGAAATGCCTGACGACACGTTTATCGTGGGATACGCAGACGACATTGTCGCAGTCATTACAGCTCGAAATACCGACTACGCACAGCGCAAGCTGACACAAGTAATGACGCGGGTCAAAAGGTGGCTGAATTCACACGATCTACAACTAGCGGACGAAAAAACCGAGATACTGATAGCTTCCAGAAAAAGGATACCACTAGAAATAGAAATGACAGTTGGGGAAAACACAATAAGGACGCGGAAGGTTATAAAGTACCTAGGAGTTAGACTGGACTCAAAACTGACTTTCAGCGCACACATTCAAGAGACGAGGAAACGGGCGACCGAGACGACGAAGTCGCTTAGCAGACTCATGGCAAACGTTGGCGGCCCTTTACAATCAAGGCGGAGACTGTTGATGGAGGTGAGCAACGCGATCATGCTGTACGGATGTGAGGTCTGGGAAGGAACCTTTGAGACTGCCATCAGGTCAAACCCCTTACTGGCGGTGCAGAGAACCATGGCTCTACGAACGCGAGCGCGTATCGAACGGTATCCGGTCCGGCTGCATCAGTAATTGCAGGCGTGATACCAATCGACTTAGTAGCAAAAGCGAGAAAACGGATCTATGAGACGAGACAGGCTGGAGAGACGACGAGAGCGTTAATCGAAAGAAGCAAAGAAGAAACCCTCCAGAAATGGCAGGAAAGATGGGCAGGTGAAGAAAGGGGAAGATGGACTGCTAGGTTGATACCCAACCTGGTAGCATGGACTAAAAGAAAACACGGAGAGGTGGATTACTACACCACACAGATGCTGACAGGACATGGTTACTTTGGTACCTTTCTACACACGATTGGAAAAAGAGATGACGGAAGATGCGTATATGGTGATGCGGAGATGGACAACGTGGAGCACACTATTTTCCAGTGCAAAAAGTTCGGACCAGCGCGTAGACGCATGGAGGAACTTGTCGGAGCAATAACCCCCGAAAATATTGTTCCAAAAATGATAGACAACGAAGCAGCCTGGAAACACATTGCAGGATTTGTCGAGACCATTCTCAGAACTAAAAAGCCTGATTTGGGCGAAACAGCTGGGTGACCTGGACGCAGGCGAAGACGAACGCGAAGAGCGCTTAACTGGCGCCACCTCGAAGTAATGGCGAAAGCTTTTCCGAGGCGGAAACACGGCCATAGGCGAGGGGGGGGTTTAGTGGGTGCAAGCCCCACATACCTTTTTTTTTTGCGACGACAGAAAAGGATGCGTTAGGCATTCCCCCTCCTCAACCCAAAAAAAAAAAAAAAAAATTATTTTTTTTTCAATTGAAAATTAATTGATTTAGTAATAAAAATATACATATGTTGATTAGGAAATAAAAATTTTTAATCTATCTTTATGTACTTTTTGTTTCTTATTTTTATTATTTGAAATTATAATATTTTCGTTTTCCTCTATACTTTCTACCTTATATGGTCCAGTATATTTAAAATCTAACTTATGTCCGGTTTCGTTTTTTAACAAAACCTAGTCTCCTATTTTTAGTTGGATATCTTTAACTTTTATTATTTTTATTTTTTTTATATTCAAATTTTTACATAAATCTTCAATTATTGAATTTTTATATTCTGTTCCCATGTCCGTAATGAACGTCTTCATTGGACTTCAGAATAAAATCTTCAAAAATAGCTTTTGCTACCGTTTTTGCACTTTTGTTTTTGATGGGTATTGTTACGAGGTATTTTGTTAAATCGCAGATTAATGTTACTGCGTATTCATTTCCCCTTTCAGATTTGGGTAGTGGACCGATCGTATCTACAATTACCCTGTCAAAAGCCATTTGTGGCGTCTCTGTTATTGTCAATGGGGTCTTTGTATGCCTTGTCGTTTTTGACTTTTGGCATTTAGGGCATTTTTTTACATAATTTGATACATATGTATCGGGTCATATTTTTCCAGTAATAACTCCTTTTTATTTTAGCTAATGTTCTAGCTATGCCTGTATGACCTCCATGTATCGGATCATCATGGAATGTAAACAGAATTGCTTCTTTCTCTTTTTCATTATTTGATAATAAGGTCACCGGCTTGAGTAGCGCTACTCTTAGAGATTGTAATGTTTTATTACCCATAATTTTAAAAGATTCTATTGAGATGGTGTCAAAGATCTTTTCGCTCGGTGCCACTTTGAGTTGGCGGATATTAAGTATACCGGCTTCTTTTTCAAGCCTTTGAAAGAACTGACCTAAGTCGAGAATTTCATTGGTGTACATATCGCTAACATCAATTTTTGCTATAACTTTTTTCCCACGTTTTAGTAAACATAGTGAATTCGTTATTTGCAAGGTCACTACTTTTCGTACCTCGTCATTTACTATGACTTCGTATACGTTGGGCTGAGAAGCTTTGTTTCGAGTTTGCCTAGGCAAATCTACTTGTTTGTTTCCTGCGCAGGAATTTTTCTGTTTACTTTGGTTTCTGGTAGTGACTTTCAGAATGGAATTTTTATTTTGCATTTCCTTCAAATCTGATATTGTTATTCTGGATAATGCATCGGCTACGTAATTGTCCTTGCCCTTCAGATATTCTACTGTAAAGTTATATTCGTTAAGTTCAAGCCTCATTCGCGTTAGCTTTGAGCTTGGATTTATCATGGAGAACAGGTATGTGAGTGGTCTGTGATCAATTTTGACAGTGAAATGTCTACCATAAACGTATGGTCTGAAGTAAGTTATTGCCCAATGAATTGCTGCCAATTCTTGTTCTGTGGTGCTTTTATTACTTTCGCCCTTAGTAAACGATCTTGATGCGTACGCAACTGGAAGCTGGAGTCCGTTTTTGTTTTGAGTTAAAACTGCTCCACATGCTTGCTTACTAGCATCCGTTATTATGCAAAATTCTTTGCAATCTGGGTAAAATCTGGGTATTGTAATAAATTTGGATTCATTAGTGCCGATTTAAGATGTTCGAAGGCATTCTGGCAATCAGTTGACCATTCGAATTTAACATCTTACTTACATAATCTTTGGATAAAACGTCTATTAGTAATTACAAAAAGCTATGAATCTTCTAGCGCTGTCCGCATCATGTGGGACTGGATAATTCTTGATGACGTCGTATTTTTTGTCGTCAGGCAAGATTCCTTTATCTGTGCATTTGTGTCCCAAAAATGTGACCTCGTGCATGAAAAATGAACATTTTTCAGGATGTAATTTTAGATTGTATGTCCTACATTTCTCAAAAACATCAGTTAAGTTTTTAAGCATATGTTTTTCAGAACAACCTATGACTATTAGATCATCCATGTAAAGGAAAGTTTGAGAAGGTTTTAATCCGGAGAATGCTATAGTCATCATTCTCTGGAATGAATTTGGCGCTATTTTTAAACCGAATGGTAATCGCGTGAAACGATAAGAACCATTGTTCGTCCAGAAATATGTTACGTCCCTTGAATTTTCTTCGAGTTCGATTTGATGGAATCCAGACATTAAGTCTAGACATGAGAAGTATTTCGCTCTTCCTAGTTGATCTAAAATATCATCAATTCTGGGTAGCGGAAATTTATCCGACAACAGTTTTTTATTAATTTGACGATAGTCGATTACTAGTCTCCATTTTTTCTTATCAGAACCGGGAAGGGATTTCTTTGAAACTAACAAAAGTGGGCTATTGTATGGTGATACAGATGGTTCGACTATTTTATTATCGATTAGCTTTTGTACCTGTACCTGTATTTCGTCTTTTTGACTATGAGGATTTATGTAATTTTTTATGTATACCGGTTCGTCATCAGTCAATCTTAGTTTTTGTTTATAGAAATTATTTGTTGTTATTGATTCGGTTTCGAGTCCGAATATATCACTATATTTGGTGCATATTTCTGTTAATTTTGTTTTGAATTGTGGGGCGAAGTTTTTTGTTAGTTGAGATAAGACAGTTTTTTCTCTTGCTTTGGGATTAGTTTGAACTATTTCGTAGTTCGAAAGTGTTTCATATTTTAAATCGTTAATATTTATTATTTTATCAACATTGGTTGTATTCAACAATCGGACAAATGCGTTTTTGACAGTTGCAACTGTGTTTGCAACATAAATACCATTTTGAATTTCCTGGTTGGGAATTAGTACACTATCTTCATTTGATGATATGTGAATCTTTCGGACCACTTGAGATCTTGCTGGTAGAATCATGGAATTATTACCAGAACTGTATGTTATTGGAACATAAATTGGGAAATTCAAATTTGTTGGTCTCATTATAAGCCAATCTTCGTTGGGTTTGAAGTCTAGTTGACAATTAAATCAATGCCTATTATTCCATCACATGGTGTTGCAAAATATGGATCTACTATATGAAAATCATGTGGAATTATATATTTATCTGTCTGTATCTCAATAAAAATTAACCCTTTGGTTTTTATTAATTCGTGGCCTATGCCTTGAAAGTGATTTTAGTATTTTCCTGAACATCATGAAATATGTCAGAATTTTCCTTTAATATTGATATATCTGCACCCGTCTCCACTAGGAACACAAGTTTTTTATTTGTTTCTGTATTATAAAAAGATACAAAAGTGTTGTTACTAAGATTGATGGTATGGATTTTTTTATTTGGTATTACACATCTGAAGGGGTTTGAGAGTTTTCCGAGTTTTGAGCTACTCTCACATTGTTTCGGTTTTGGTTACCGTTATTCCTGTTATTCCTTTGTCTATAATTTCCACGACCTCTATTATAATTATTGGTCTGGTTATTATAATTTTCGTTGTATCCGTTGTTTCTATAGTAACCATTGCCTTGGTAGTGCGCGTTATACTGAAAGGTATCACGGCCTCTACCACGAAAATTACCTCGATAGTTATTACCACGATAGGCCTGTCCACCGCGTGCGAATAATACTGAATTTGCATTGCCAGTCATTTCAGTACTGCATTGCATGTACTCCGTAACGGCTTCATTCATTGTATTATAATTACCGGCTTCCAGTATGGTTTTTAGCCTGCCATGCTCACAATTTTTAGTCATTGTGGTTTATGGCCTCCTTGGTGCTGAACTTTTCAGCATGTTCAGCCGATAAACCTTCATCAATATATAATGCTTTAAGGAGTTTCCTAAGGTGGTTAATTTTTGGTACATATTTTCTGCAGTTTTACCTTTCTGCATCGTTCTAGCCATTTTAGCTTTTACTACATCGGACGATTAGCTACCACAATATTGGCTTCTAATATGGCAATTATCGAAGAGATAGTGGTCTTTTTTTTTTTTTTTTTTTATTTTTTTCCTTTTTTTTTTTTTTTTTTTTTTTCTTCTCTTTTTTTTTTTAAATTGTTTTTTTTTTTAATTTTATTTAATTTTCTTTTTAAAAATTTTTTCTTTTTTTTTTTTTTTCCGTTTAATTTGGGGTTGGGCGTTTAATATTTTTTATAAAAAATTTATTTTTTTTTTTTAAAAAAAAAAAAAAAATAAATTTACGAATTTAGTTTTATCAACTTTCTTTATTGAATGTAAAATTTAGACTGATTTAATATTCTATTCTGGTTCCTAATCTGGACTTTTTGTGAATCAGGTTTTTTATGTATCGGTGGCAGCGACGGTGGCAGCGACGAATCAAATATTGGTAACAATGTGTCAGGGCAGCGATGGTGGCAGCGCTGGTGCAGCGACGGTAGCAGCGACGAATCCAAGATTGATAACAGCGTGTCAGGGCAGCGATGGTGGCAGCGCTGGTGTGGCGAAGGTGGCAGTGCTGGTGCAGTCGGCTGTAATTGGTTAATTACAGTTCTGCTGATGATTTGTCTTTTCCCTGTTGCCAATACTTCTCGGGAACTGCATATGCCCGTGTGACTGCAATCCATTTCCTGCTTTGGCTTATATTTCTTGGGAATTGGAATTGGGAACAGGTGCCCGTGTGAACTGCAGTTCAATGCTCTGTGATTTTGATGATTTGTTTATATTATGTTGGCGCGTGCAGGAAGTACTGCAGACGCTGACTTAAGCTTTACCTTATAAGCTTTATAAGGTTTAGGTAAAGCGTGTTGTTAACTCCTCCCCCTCTATTTTGAGCTTGTCCTCAAGCGACGTTCATTAGAAGAATGGTATGGTGTTGAGATTAACTCTGTTGGTGGTTTTCAGGGGTTCGGGAGGTGCCACTTGTAGAATAATCTTCTCTTGCTTTCGTTTGCAACAGTATAAAAACCCTGCGACGATTGTGGAGGTAGCGAAAAGAAGGGTGACGTAGTATTTGTTATAGTTGCTATCTGTTTCCAATTCTGCCAAACGTTTGGTGTTGTTAATGTGTAAACTTTCCAGAGCGTTGAGAGATAGTATTTTGATTCGTTCTTTCTCTGCGGGGGGTTATTTGGATCATGGGCCTTGATGATTGTATGGGCTTCGTCTCGACGTTGCTGAACTCTTTTCCGTTGATGGTGAGTGTCTCGTTGAAGAAGTTGATGACGTATGTTCCCTCCAGTTTCTGCATTTTGTTGTTCCACTCTAGTGTGCCATTGTAGTTGTTAACCATTATAAGACCGCTGCTTATTTCCTCTATTGTTTCGATGTGGTCTGCGTTGCTGAATTCACATAACCCTTTCTCTCCTATCAAAAGCTTAGGTAGACAAGTACTATTGCTTATGTTTACAATATTATTCTTGTTACAAATTTTAATTTTATGATAAGTTTTACATTTATTTCTTATGCCAAACATATTTTCGTTATTAAAAAATATTTCTTGAAATTTTATGTTTACAATTGTGTTCTTTTTGATAATGGGCTTGATAAGTGTGTTTTCGTATATAGTTTTTTCTAAATTTGGGACTTTAATTATATATAAAATTGTAGTTTTGTTATTTAATATAGTTACATCGGAAAATTCTAGCATTTCTTCTATTGATAGTAATGGCATATTGCTTTCTTTGAATATTTTATCAATTTCAATTATTTCTTTTTCATTTAATAAGAATGTATTTATTACATTTAGCTTAGCCCATTGAATGGCGTATTTAACATTTATGATTTCTTCTTTGACGAGCCTGATTTGATTTTGCAAGTTAAAAGTTATTTCTGTGTTAACATAGCTGTCTTTTCTGATAGCATTTGATAAAGAATTAGTAAATTTAGTTGTCTGATTTAGTCTTTCCTGAAATTGATTGTTAATTAAGAGTTGTTTGTTGCTATTGTTAATTAGATCGTTCATATTATCTTGGAGTAGAATTAGGTCGTCGTGGTCTGGAGTACCAGCAATGTACTTCCATGCGGTTCCTATTAAATTGATTGCTCTAGTGTTTCTATTATGTGGTGTGGGGGATAAAGTTTGGAGAATGGAGAATGTTTGAACCAATTCGTGTTTTATGGTGTGGTAACTGTTTGAATTTTTTAGTTCGTTATCTACATATGAAGCTAAAGTATTTAAAGTGTTTGTAATGTGGTTTATATCTATAACATGAATTATTCTTGTGGTGGATGTTTGAATTTTCCCTAGTCCTTTATTTATTATTGCAGTCTGTACGTCAGTATAGTTGGTAATGTCTAGAAGTCCATTCGCTATTGTTATGGTGCATAGCATTAATGTCCTGAAAGGGTAAGGTAATTTTAGTTATTTCGTATGTTACTTTTGTGTATTCTCTTCCCTGATTCTGTTTCAACTGTAGTATTCTTGTTAACTTTAACTATTTCTTTTCTATATCTTGCTGATAATTTAGAACCAAGTCGTGTGTTTATCTTAACATAAATTTCGTCACCTACGTTATAGTTTTTTAATTCGTTACGGTTCTGGTTATGATATTCGAGGTCCTTTTTCTGTTTGTCTTTTAGTCTGTCTATGTTGTCTAGTCTGGTTTTTTCGTAGGCTTCGGGATTAGTTGATACTGTTCTACCAAAGAACACTTCGAGTGGTCTTTTCTTTGTTACAGAATGAATAGTGTAGTTATATTCGTACACTGCTCTTTCTAGTAATTCTGGAAAGTTTCTGTGGGTTCCATCTTTCTTGATACATCTCATTATTTCAGAAAGTGTCGAATGGAATCTTTCGACCTGACCGTTTACAGTGCTTTTGTGGGGTGGTGCTTGAAAAATATCTATATTGAGTTGGTCTTTGAGCATAAAGGTTATGGACTGTGAATTTAAAGACTTTTCGTTATCCATGACAACATATTTGGGGACGCCGTAGTAGAAAATAATCTCTCTTAGAGGGTTTCTTATGTCTTCTATTGCTTTGGACTTTATTATTTTGGCCTGCGCTAATTTAGAGAACTTATCTATGGCTGTTAGAACTAAATTCTTTTCTGTAGAATAGATATCGATGTGGATAATTTGTCCGGGGTATTCCGGAATAGGTGTTTGCTCTAAAACGGGGTTAGTCGGATGTCTATCATATTTTTCTTCTTTGCAAACTTTGCATTGTTTTACCAATTTTTCTATTTTCTTCTTCATTTGGGGAAAGTAAAATTTTTCGGACAATTGAGTTTTATTTTCCGTAGCATTTCTATGGGCTCTATTGTGGGCTTTAAGTATCTCCTCTTCTTGCTCTGATTCATTAGTGAGGTCGGTAACTTTACTTTGAGTAAAACGAATTTTAACTTTACTAAAGTTATCTGGGTATATTGATTGTATTTTCCCCATGATATCTTCAGAAGTTTGTATTCCGTTAATAACGGATGGGTTAAGGTATTTCCGAAGTATTAGTATAAGTTCGTCAAGTTCGTCAAGTTCGTCAGTTTGTAAGTATATGTCATGTCTATGAAACGTAGGGAAAGGTATGCTAAATTTATAGTCGTTGTTGTCTGCTTTATGGATGAAGATTTGATTTCTAAAAGCGTTAATGGGTACTTCTATACTAGGGATGAGGTTATGGCTTGAGCTCTCGTCGCTATGTTGAGTGGATACTGAGTTTATCTGACCTAAATTTGAAATGCGAGACAATGCATCTGCTACTACATTGTCTTTTCCTGGTTTGTAGAGTAATTCGTAGTCGTATTCTTCTAAGTGAGATTTCCATCTTTTAATTCTAGCGTTGCCATTCCAACTACTCAATGAATGTGTAAGCGGTTGGTGGTCAGTGAATATTTTCACTTTGGCTTTACCGTATAGATAGTTGCGTAACGCTTTAAGGGCCCATATAATGGCCAACATCTCTTTCTCGTTAGCTGCATAATTTTCTTCAGCTTTGGAGAGGGTTCGTGAGATGAATGAGATGGGTTGATTGTTCTGTGAGAGAACTGCACCAATGGCATAGTTTGATGCATCGGTGGTGAGGTGGAATTCTTTTTTAAAATCAGGGTATTTAAGTATCACATCTTGTGATATTAATGAATTTTTTAGTTTCTTAAATGCTTTTATGGCTTCTTGGTTGAAGCTTATTGCTTTAGTTGATGCTGCTTTCTTGCTTACGTGTCCATCTTCACCTCTTAACAGTATGGTGAGTGGTTTAGCAAGTTTTGCGTAATCCCTTATAAATCTCCTATAGTATCCTGATAAGCCTAGAAATGATCTGAGTTCTCTTATTGTCCTTGGGGTAGGAAAATTAGCTATCGCTGATACTTTGTCAGGGTTGGTTTCAATACCTTTATCGGATATTATGAAACCTAGAAATTCAACTTTGCTCTTGAGGAATTCGCATTTATCAAGTTGACATTTAATATTGGCTCTGTATAGGGTATCGAATATGATATTTAAGTTTTCAAGATGAGATTTTTCGTCTTGGCTAAAAACAACTATATCATCAATATAGATATAACAAATTTTCCCTATGTGTTCACGCAGTATATCGTCTAGTGCTCGTTGAAAAATGGATGGAGCATTTTTAAGACCGAATGGAAGGCGTGTGAACTCGTATTTGGCATTATTTATAGAGAAAGCGGTTTTCTCTATATCTGAGGACTTTAGTTTTATTTGATGAAATCCGCTTTTTAAGTCGAGAACGGAAAAAGTTTGTTGTTACCCAATTGGGCAAGCACTTCATTTATCTCGGGGATAGGGTATTTATCAGCTATTGTTACTTTGTTTAATTTCCTATAATCTATTACCATTCTGTATTTCTTTTCGTTTGAAGCGTCGATCTTCTTGGGAACAATCCACACAGGTGAATTGTACGGGGAACGAGATGGTCGTATTATACCGTTTGCCAATAGTTCTGAAATCTGTTTATTAACCTCGTCTTTTAGAGACATGGGATATTGGTAGAATTTGGAATATACAGGTGTTTCATTGTTCGTACGTATTTCTGCTGTCACGTTAGTAGTGTACGTCAATTTTTCGTCTGGTTTTGAGAATAAGTTGGGAAAATTTTGTAGTAGATTTTCTAAATTATTTTTTTGTTGATCGGACAAATGGGATGTACGGGGGCAAATATTGTTTATTGAGTCATATTTTTTTTCTTTAATAATTACTTTTACGTTGTCCTTAATGGTCATATAATTTGAATGTGTGTGAATTACTGCTTTAAGTTCTTTTAAAGTGTCGTTGCCGAGAATGGCATCGAAAGATTTTAATGTCGGCAAAAGGAAAAATTTAATACGCACGTCTCGGATATTAAACAGATGTGCCATTTTATAGTGTGTAATTTTTACGTTACCGCCAACTGTAACGGCTTGAAACGGTTTCTCGATTAGAGCGGGATTACTAACTAAACTAGGTTTAATATAATTTCTATTAGATCCCGTATCAATAAGTATTCTCAAAACTTCTCCTCCTACGTTCACCTCAAAATAAGGTAGGGAGGAGGAATTTACTCTAAAAAATGCAGGTCGGCGTATTGTTCTTGTCCTACATCGGTCCCGTAATCGTACTCGTATTGTTCTTGGTATTCGTCTAACGTTTGTCCATATTCGTTTGAGTCTGTTTGGCTGTACGCTAACTGTTCATATTCTGTTTGTTCGTTTACTGTGTTCTGGTCATTGCTACTAGGTGTGGTAGTGTCATTATTTTGTTCATTACTTTCTATATTGAAAGTACGTTGTCGTTTGTCCTCCTGTGCAACAGGGGGAATGGGGTTTCCTGGTCGTTTACCCATTTCGAAGTTCCGTGGTTTGTTCATATAGTTCACTTGTTTTGTGCGGATGCTGGGGTCCACGTCCATAGGCTCAGGACGGGGCAGCGGTTTTGGTGCTGTGGGGCGATTCGGTGAGAAAGTTGGGTTTGGTGCGTACGTCTGTCTTGCGTATGGTTGCTGTGCGTATGGTTGTTGCACGTATGGTTGTTGATTGCCAGAGAATGTCATGTTGTGCATTGGTCTGGTATATTGTTGAGCAATTGGTGCTCTTTGGGGCATGTTTTGAAATGCTCGTGGAGTCGAATAATTTAAGTATTGAGTTCTAGGCATTGGTATTGGTTTTTGGTTTGGTCGGAAGACCGTCGATTGAATTTTGCCTGTAGCATAGTTGGATCGATATGTTTGGTTTTCGATTTTCAAACATAGATGCAAAGCTTGGGGTAGATCTTCAGGCTCTTTCATTCCCAGAAGGCGAGGTAGGTCTCCTCTCAATCCACGAATGAAAGTGTCTAGAGCTTTATCTCTGTAAAGCTTAGTCATCATTTGTTCTGACTCGCGACATAATTCCATACAACCAACTTTATTCAGTAGTAAGGACAGGTGACGATAAACTACTTGATGGAATTCTTCTACTGTTTGATTGACACCCTGAGTAATGGTTGTCAATTGGTACTCTAATGTACTCAAATCGCGCTTATCTGCGTAATGCATTGTTAAGCACTTTGAAATAGCCTTCCAATCTAGTGGCACGTTATAGGATTCTAGGGCTGTGTCGGCATTGCCAACAATTTTGTTTCTTATGGTATGTATTATACCGAAATATTTAGCAGTGCCTTGTAGTGCCTCGTAGTTCTCTATGATTCTATCTACGCCCTTTTTCCATGAACTAAATTCTCCGCGGTCGCCTGAGAACTCTCGGATGCTTTTAACTACATCTGGTGTTCTATCTAATTCGTTAAGACTTCCCCGATGTTGAGGCTGAATTATTTGGTTTGGTACATCTAAGAAATTACTATTCGGGTTATTTTGTTGTCTGATTAATTGGGGAACCTGAGAAGCGATGGCCTCTGAAATTAGTCTGCCAATGTGTGCGTTAAGTTCTTGTTGGTTCATATTGACTCTGTTTTGTTCTACTTGGTTTGCTGGAAGCATTGGGGGTCTAAGTAAGTTATTAGGATTTGCCATTAATGGTCAATGAAATTTAAAAATTTTAGAATATGTCGTATTAATTCAGGCTTATAAAAATAGAAATCGTAAGTGTTTGTTCGCAAAGGAATTTGTGGTAAAATATTTTCTTCACCAGTGAGAGTGATTCAACGAAATTTGAAATATTTTGGTCGAAGAGGAAAGTTTTTATATGTTTGAAAACCAGTGGCTGGTTTCTTCCTTCTACTTTGGAGGGTCCTCGTAGGGAATCGCAAAGTTGGAAATTGTTATGCTACAGTATTCTGTAGTCAATTAATCGTTTATATTTTTACAGTGTTTATTTGCTTTGGTTGATCACTTCACTTTCGTTTTCTTATGCTAATATGTTTTTTTTCTTTAAAGTTTTGTTTGATTTGAATTGTTAATTTCTAATTTTCTGTTGCGTTTTGATTGTGAGTTTTTTTTCTCTTTAAATTTTCCTTAAAACTATCTTACAAGTAGCTTATTATTGCCATCCTTCCCGATCGTCTGGATTTGGTCCGGTTTGCTGTGTCTACTGAGGATCCAGGTGCGATACTTCCTTCAGAAGGTTCCGTGGGGACGGGCCTTGCACGGCGTTGGTCTTTGTAGGCGATGAGTTGCCTTTATATTGTTTTTTTAGGGCCACCACTGTGGGTGGGAGTCTTCCCTTTTGTTTGGCGGAACACGGTTTATTCGCGACTTACACTTTTGTTTTTCGTCACGACGCGAGCGTAGAGGCTTTTTGCTCTTTTATTCGCGAACACTTAGAGGCGTTTTGCTCTGTTATGTTAGTTATAAACCGGTCCCTGTTCGGGCGCCAGTTAATTTATTTAGTTATAAATTAAAATAAAAAAATAAATTTACGAATTTAGTTTTATCAACTTTCTTTATTGAATGTAAAATTTAGACTGATTTAATATTCTATTCTGGTTCCCTAATCTGGACTTTTTGTGAATCAGGTTTTTTATGTATCGGTGGCAGCGACGGTGGCAGCGACGAATCAAATATTGGTAACAATGTGTCAGGGCAGCGATGGTGGCAGCGCTGGTGCAGCGACGGTAGCAGCGACGAATCCAAGATTGATAACAGCGTGTCAGGGCAGCGATGGTGGCAGCGCTGGTGTGGCGAAGGTGGCAGTGCTGGTGCAGTCGGCTGTAATTGGTTAATTACAGTTCTGCTGATGATTTGTCTTTTCCCTGTTGCCAATACTTCTCGGGAACTGCATATGCCCGTGTGACTGCAATCCATTTCCTGCTTTGGCTTATATTTCTTGGGAATTGGAATTGGGAACAGGTGCCCGTGTGAACTGCAGTTCAATGCTCTGTGATTTTGATGATTTGTTTATATTATGTTGGCGCGTGCAGGAAGTACTGCAGACGCTGACTTAAGCTTTACCTTATAAGCTTTATAAGGTTTAGGTAAAGCGTGTTGTTAACTTATATGCCCGTTGGGCCGCTGAGTCGGTCATTATGGTTTCTATAGTATCTAGTAAACCTATTAATGAAACATATTCGTCCGACTCCAATACCTCTTCCTGTGTTGTTGGTATTGTTAATACCGCGGGAATGGTAAGATCGCGCAGATCTTGTTCCTCAACATGAGCTTCTTCTGCCTCAGTTTCAGGGTCCTGAGTTTCTAGCTCAGTCGGCTCAGAATCTTCGCCTGTTTCAAGTGTCGATTGGGTGTTCAAAATGCTTGGGATTGAAATGTCCATTTGGAATTTGTCTCTTAGAAACAGCAAGTGTTTTCGAAACCTGTTAAGGAATCCCGACACTTCCGACCAATGTTTCTTGCTTAGTCTTTTTCTATTTTCGTATATTATTGCGGGTGCTTGGTTGAAACACTCTACCAAAACAGTTGCATGTTTGTTTACAGTGGCCTTTTGAATTGGCCTATTCTGTGTCAAAGATTTATACGACTTATCGAACTGGCGCTTTATTTCGTTTAATACTTTGCACAATTCGTTCCATTCCATGCTAAAATTTGTATAGACCTTGCAGTCTTTTAATATTCAAGCTGGAATGTTAGAGAAATCGATCTACCCATATCCCTGATGTTGGTTTTTTTTCTTTTTTTTTTTTTTTTACGACTCTTTCAGGTGGGTTTTTCTTTATTCATATTTCTTTATTAAGGCAAGGAAATGTGTTGCTGTTATTATGTGTTATTTTTCAAATAATATAAATAATTTAATTAATTTATGATACAAAAAAGTTTTTTTTTTTTTTAATCTTCATTGGTTTTATTTTTCATATATGTATATTGTATTGTATTATTTTTGTTTACAGCAATATAATATATTTCTGCCATAATCGTTTAGACCTTATCTAGGTCGTTTGCATGGTTTTAGGCCCTTTTTGTGATACATTTATTGTGCTTAGTATAAGCTTTATATAAAATGTATGCACATAAAATTACAACGATTATCGACAACAATATATTCGTAACATTCGAATCCATATTTTGAAATTCGATCTTATTCTGAATATTTGCAGTGGAGTCCAACATGTTTCTGTTTTCTTGTTGGATTTTATTTTTGCTTATTAATAGTATACCATTTATGAATGGTTTTTCAGCACTACTTATTGAAGTCGATACTCTATATGTATTATAAGAAGAAATAAGTCGCTTTAGGTTTTGGTTTTATAATTGATTTTATTTAATTGGAGCAGGCAAGGTCCCGCTCCAATAAAAGTTCTTTTATTAATGGTTCTTCAGTTTTAAACACAAAGGTTTCTTAGTCTAATTCGGTGAGCAGCGCTGCCGGCGTAGGCTGCAGCGCTGCGATGCTTATATACATAACTTATATGTAGATATATATGTATTGTCGCCGATCGACGGCGCTGGAGAAGATGGAGTGCAGTGGGCACACATAGCAGCGTTTGGTAGCGTGAGAATGCTGGCTATGCAATTATGTGTGTTGGCCTTCAACTGGGCGCTCTTATTACATTTGCACTTGGCCTGGACTGTTTATGATAACAGTGGTGCATCGCTATATGTGCATACTACATCTCCCTCCTTTTGAAAAATAACGTAGTTTTATGAAGTTATTTTATACGATTTTTCTTAAGCGATTTATTTATTTATTTATATTTATATTTATATCTATATATATATATATTTTTTTAAATTCCTTTTTTTTTTTTGTTTTTAATTCCTCTTTTTTTTAGCGATTTATTTATTTATTTATATTTATATTTATATCTATATATATTTTTTTTTAATTCCTTTTTTTTTTTAACTGTATAAAATTACATTTTTCACTGTTTTTTTTTTGTATTAATATTATTATACTTTTCATATTGGTTTTAACCTATCCTTATGAACTTTTTGTTCCTTATTTTTCTTATTTTTTATTACTATGTATATTATTCCTTTCTTCTATTCTAATGACCTCAAATGGTCCTATATAGACTGGTTCTAACTTATGTGCTGTTTCATTTTTCAATAAAACTTTATCGCCTACGTCTATTTTAAAGTCTGATACCTTATTGTCATATGCTAGTTTTTGTCTTATTTTATTATTTTCTAAAATTATACGGGCCCTCTTATAGGCGATTTCTAATCGAAATTTAACCTCTTTAGCATAGTCATCTATAGTATATAGCGGGTCTATTCTATCTATTCTATTGAAATGTATTGGTAAGTTGCTTGGCTTACCAAATACTAGTTCATATGGACAGTAATTATGGGTTACTGATGGTGTAGTGTTAAAACAATACACAAAATATTGTAACCATATGTCCCAATCAGTTTTGTCAACTGATATATATGAACGAATGTTCTCGTTGAAGGTTCTGTGACTTCTTTCAACGGTACCCAAAGTCTGGTGGTGATATGCAGTAGACGTTATGTTGCCTATTTTCATATAACTGCACAAATCATTTATAATTGAATTTTTATATTCTGTTCCCATGTCCGTAATGAACGTCTTCATTCGACCGTACTTCAGAATAAAATTTTCAAAAATTGCTTTAGCGACAGTGTTTGCACTTTTATTTGCAATTGGAATGGCAACTAAATATTTAGTTAGGTCGCAGATTAAAGTGACTGCGTATTCATTGCCAGACTCAGATTTGGGTAGCGGACCAATTGTGTCCACTATCACTCTGTCGAAAGCTTTAGTTGGTGTGTCGGTTAGGGTCATAGTTGTTTTTGTGTGCGTCGTTGTTTTTGACGTCAGGCATTTTTGACATCTACGTATGTACTCCTTGACATCACGTATCATGTTTTTCCAATAGTAGTGTCTTTTAATTTTGGGCAATGTTTTTGAAATGCCTGTATGACCACCTTGTATGGGATCGTCATGGTTTGTAAACAGAATCGCTTCTTGATCTTTTGTATTTTTTATTAGGGTCACCGGCTTGAGTAGCGCTACTCGTAATGTTTTTAGTTTTTTATTGCCCATTTTGATAAAAGATTCTATTGAAGTTAATTCAAAGATCTTTTCGCTCGGTGCCACTTTGAGTTGGCTGATCTTAAGTATACCGGCTAGCGTTTCAAGCCTTTGGAAGAACTGACCTAAGTCTAGAATTCCATTTGTGTACAGATCGCTAACATCAATTCTCGCAACAACTTTATTTCCATGCTTCAATGAGCATTTGGATTCGGTTATTCGCAAGGTCACTACTTTACGTACTTCGTCATTTGTTATGACTTCATATACGTTGGGCTTAGAAGCGTTGACAATAGATTGCTTTGGCAATTCTAATTGTTCATTTCCTGCCCAGGATTTTTTCTGTTTACTTTGATTTCGCGTATTGACTTTTAATACGGTTGCATTCATGTGTTTTAGTTCGTCGATGGTTATTCTTGATAACGCATCCGCTACATGATTGTCCTTGCCCTTTAGGTACTCTACAGTCAAGTCATATTCCTCTAATTCTAGCCTCATTCTGGTTAGTTTAGAGCTGGGATTTACCATCGAAAACAGATACGTGAGTGGTCTGTGATCTGTTTTGACAGTGAAGTGCTTGCCATAAATATATGGTCTGAAGTGCACTATTGCCCAATGAATTGCTGCTAACTCTTGTTCCGTTGTACTCTTGTTACTTTCTCCTTTTGTAAAGGCTCTTGAAGCGTATGCAACTGGAAGTTGGAGTTCATTGTGCTTTTGAGTTAACACCGCTCCACACGCTTGTTTGCTTGCATCTGTGATTAAGCAAAATTCTTTACTAAAATCTGGATATTGTAACAGAGTTGGTTGCATAAGGTGGTGTTTTAGGTGCTCGAATGCAGTTTGGCATTCGATTGACCATTCAAAAGGAACATTCTTTTTACATAATCTTGTTATGTGCCGTGAATAGTCGGCGAAATTCTTTATAAAACGTCGCTAATAATTGCAAAATGCAATGAATCTTCTAGCGCTGTCCGCATCATGTGGGACTGAATAATTTTTGATGACGTCATATTTCTTGTCATCTGGCAAGATTCCTTTATCTGTGCATTTGTGACCTAGATTTCTGGATGTAATTTCAAGTTATTTTTTCTGCACAGTTCAAACACGTTGGTCAAGTTTTTGATCATGTGTCGCTCTGAGCATCCAATTTTTTTTGCACCTAAAGGTCACTGCTGGTTTTCCGGGTTGCTTTGAACAACTCGGACTTGTCCATTATTGGCTTTATTGTTGGAGTTGCTCCTTTGGCCTCCTCGATAATTACCTCTGTTATTGTAGCGCCGGTTATAGTTGTTATAACCTCCGCGGTTTTGGCCACCTCGGTGTTGTCCACCTCAGTTACGATAACCTCCGCGGTTCGCTACATTATTATAATAGAGTACGGCATTTGAATGCCCAGTTGCGTCAGTGCAACTGTTTACGAATTTTGAGATTGCATCGTTCATGTTGTTGAACGTGCCTGCCTGCATGATAAGTTTTACCTTATCTATTGAGCAATTTTTAGTCATTGCCTTTACAGCGTGTGTTACACTGTATTTGGCTGCCAGTTCTTGGGGTAGCCCATCATTAATATAGGCTCCCTCTAAAGCTTTAGTTAATAGCTCCACCTCTTGGGTGTAAACGTTCGCTGTTTTGCTCTTTTGTTGTAGGTTCAACAATTTTGCTGATAACACCTCAACTGATTCACCTTTAACAGCGGACTGAAGCTTGTTTATGACTTCAATTATTGTTGTCTCACTGTTAATCAGGTTTCTGGCTGACCCTTTTAGTTTTGTCTTGATTATCGACACAGCCAGTTGCTCATGTGCACCTTTTATGGTGTCGACTATATTGAGAGCATCCAAAAAACTTCTCAAGTTTTCCGCTTTACCATCAAAAACTGGTATAAGCTTAGATGCTGTGTTTATAAACTCAATATTGGTCTGAGCCATTGTTAAATTTATACTTGGCTGGATGCCTTCTGGTTGTTCGGGCACTTTACGTGTTGATAGCAACACAAATGGATCAAATGATGAAGGTTGTGTGGACACGTTAATAGTCTCTTCCGACTCCTTAACGTCCCTTGACAACAACACAGATGGGTCAAGTGATGCAGGTTGTAGGGACACGTTAATAGTCTCTTCCGACTCCTTAACGTCCGGTGACAGCAACACTGATGGATCAAATGATGCAGGTGTACTTAATATAGATGGGCAAAATAAAAATAATTTATGCCTATCTGATACACAAATCAATTGTTCCCGCAAGCGTTTTAAGATGTCTGAAGCTTGCACCCAGTTTAGGCCGCTGAGCCTGTTTTTATTAGCTGAGATTAATTCGCGTATTTTATTGTATTTTTCAATAAGAATCTCAACGTGTTTTATCTTGGTCTGATTTGATATTACAGCGCTTTTATTTAAGCACTTAAATGATTTATTAAATTCTACTCGTACCTCTTTGATTTCTGAGGAGAGTCTGGACCATTCCATTTGTTAGTGTCCTCCAATGCTCGAAGGAATGGCTTTTGCCAGAAAGTTCTGAGGAAGAGGGACACTATTTATTTTTTTGGTAGGCAGTGACTGCACGTATAGTTGCAGTAAACACCATTGGTCCAGGGCAGTCAGCTGGGCACCATTTTTCCCGTTGTGGGAGCGCCTTTGGGGAAGGAGGCTTTATTTTTTTCTGATTTGTTATTGTTCTTATTTTTGAGTGCGTTTGGGCTTGTGGGTTCTTGTTTTCGAGTCTTGATGTAAGTGAATCAAGCTCGCATTGCAATACCTGGGTAGCCCACACGGGAGGTGGTGTACTTGAATATAAGAGCCACTTTAAGTGCGCTACTCTCTTTTTTATTTTATTATTTACACCTCTGCGTTTACTCATCTCGTCACTCAAGTTTTTATACCCTTGCAGGGTATTATAATTTTAGTCAGAAGTTTGCAACGCAGTGAAGGAGACATTTCCGACCCTATAAAGTATATATATTCTTGATCAGCATCACCAGCCGAGTCGATCTAGCCATGTCCGTCTGTCCGTCTGTCCGTCTGTCTGTCTGTCTGTCTGTCCGTTTCTACGCAAACTAGTCCCTCAGTTTTGAAGCTATCTGAATGAAACTTTGCAGATAGTCTTCTATATGCTCTCACTACTATATATGTCGGAACGGGCCAGATCGGACGACTATATCATATTGCTGCCATAGGAACGATCGGAAATTTTTGAGAAAAAAAATTTTTACTATGCCAATTTTTAATATATTTTCATATAATTTGATACATGGCCATTTTATATTATTGCAGAATTTCGGTTTTAATTTTATTTAAATCGGACCACTATATCATATAGCTGCCATAGGAATATATGTATCAATTAATTTAATTTGTTCGCAACATATTTCGTTAGCAACATTTTTGCGCTAGCAACATTTTTTGCTAGCAACATTCCGAGAAAGCGGAAAGTCAGAACATTTGTCTTCTTCTTCTTCTACTTACTGCAAGGGTATTTAAACTTCGGCATGCCGAAGTTAGCTTCCTTTCTTGTTTTTTTTGAGGAGGAAAAAAAATTCATAAGGTGTTGGGAGTGGTTAAACTAATTTTTATTATTTTATTTTATTATACCCTGGCAGGGTATTATAATTTTAGTCAGAAGTTTGCAACGCAGTGAAGGAGACATTTCCGACCCTATAAAGTATATATATTCTTGATCAGCATCAACAGCCGAGTCGATCTAGCCATGTCCGTCTGTCTGTTCGTCTGTCCGTCCGTTTCTACGCAAACTAGTCCCTCAGTTTTGATGCTATCTGAATGAAACTTTGCAGATAGTCTTCTATATGCTCTCACTACTATATATGTCGGAACGGGCCGGATCGGACGACTATATCATATAGCTGCCATAGGAACGATCGGGAATTTTTGAGAAAAAAAATTTGTACTATGCCAATTTTCAATATATTTTCATATTATTTAATACATGGCCATTTTGTATTATTTTTAATTAATTTTATTTTAATTTTATTCAAATCGGATCACTATATCATATAGCTGCCATAGGGATATATATATCAATTCATTTAATTTGTTCGCAACATTTGTATTTCGTTTGCAACATTTTTTGCTAGCAACATTCCGAGAAAGCGAAAAGTCTGAACATTTTCTTCTTCTTCTTCTACTTCCTGCAAGGGTATTTAAACTTCGGCATGCCGAAGTTAGCTTCCTTTCATGTTTTTTTTTTGAAATAGTGAAAAAAATGAATTTTATTCAAGTGTATATATCTTTGTTTTTTTTTTTTGTTTATTTTATTTATTTTATATTTTATTTTGTAGTTTGTATTTATTTCATTTATTTATATTTTTTTTTTCAAGCCTTGTCGAGTCCATCGGCTCGGCTCATATATCTTTTCCTTAAAGTTCTCTTATAAATAAGATATACTTTAAGTAATAGATTTAGTGAAAGTATCACTGCAATAAACATTAAAAGGTTTAACTGAGACCCTAGATGCGGGGTGGTATCAACCACAACAGTATTACAACGTTAGCAGCGTTATCTTTTACTTCGGGCTTGGATTCTTTTCCGCCCATTTTATAATTTGGAATTTGGACGATTAACGTCAATATGAACAAATAGTCTCAGTTACTTTACGCCAACTGGCGGAAAGAAATTTAACATTAATTCACTCCTGGGTGAATGTACAAAAATCCTACCTAGTGTTTCGTGAGGCTTTACGGGCCACACAGCTCATCGGGCAGAAAAAGTTCCGATCAATGTTACAATGTTTTGTTTTAAAAAAAAATATGCAGTGCAGTGCATCGATATTGGTGTGCCACGCAGTGCAACAAATATTCGGCTGGTCCGGTGCTGCTGTTGCCGGGCTGGCATGCTGTTTGGGCGCTGCAACTCTTCCTTACGTCAGCTGGGCGTCGCCGGGCTGGCACGCTGACGTTCCCTCGAAGATGCAGGCGGCGGCTTGCCCCCCGCACTCGGTTTCTGCTGCTGCTGACCTGGGCCTATGGGCTCAGGCGGCGCCGGTGCTGGTCCTCGCGCAGACTATTTATCTTCTGGTGACCTAGGCCTATGAGCTCAGGCGGCGCCGGTGCTGGTCCTCGCACAGACTATTTATCTTCCGATGAGGATGTCCTAAGTGTGTTTCAGTTTCAATAGAGCCTGGAATCTTAGAATCCTATGGTCAGGAGGCGACTTTTTCCATGACGGGGGTCTCGATCTTTTGCTCAGCCACATCAGCCATTTTGATTCAATATTGTTTTTACTTCCAGAGAATGACGAAGACACGTTAAATTATGTGGTCTGGGTTTTTGCAACTCACTATTCGCAGTAGATCATCACGTACTTATAAACGAATTGGAAGATTGGAAGATCCATATAGGATTTTATAGTTGCTATATTTCATATAGTCACTGGTTGCTGAATTTTTTGATCGTCACACACTTATGTCCACTTATGTCCGAAGAACGCCGAATTTCTCCACATTCTTTTTTTTTGTTTTTCGGCTCCTTTGTCACGGTCGCCATATAAGAAGAAATAAGTCTCTTTAGGTTTTGGTTTTATAATTGGTTTTATTTAATTGGAGCAGGCAAGGTCCCGCTCCAATGAAAGTGCTTTTATTAATGGTTCTTTAGTTTTAAACACAAAGGTTTTGTTGGCTGATTTCATATTGTCGGTCATTGTTTATTGTTTGTTGTTGATTGTTGGCATATGAAGAAGGAAAAAACTTGAAGTCTAGTGTAAGTTAGTTTAGGGCGAAGGCGGGAGCATAATAAAGCTCTCTCTCGCTCTTTGCGTATTCGCCCCGCCTTCGCCAACCTCTGTTAAGCTAGGCCTAAGAACATATATGTTAAATAGAAATCATGTCGAAAATTGAAGTTCAACCCGAGTACACGCATTTTTCTCGCTTTCATCGTTCGCCGATTAAAACCTAATTTTTCTTGCCACCAAAGTTCGGTCTTATTCTTTTAATAAACTAATTAAAAACTTCATGGCGCCCCCGGGTGGACAAGATAATTAGTTAAACAAAAGGCAACATTAATAAAAGTGACAGTGACACATATATATATACAATACATATATATTAAACCTAACCATAAAAGTGAAATACAAAAAATTGTTCTTTGTTTTTTTGAGTGCTTTGTGTGCCAATAATAAATATATTGTTGCCCGCGACGCGATATTGTGTTTAAATACAAATCTACATATTTAAAATATTTCGTGTCGGTCGCGAAATACTCTGCTTCCAGAATTGCCGCCACCACCGAGGGAACTTTAAGGAAAGTGGCCGCTAAATTAAGCATTCGGAAATCAGAGGTATTTGTGCCAAAAATTGAAAGCTAGAGTTATAGACAAATTTAATGTTCATTGTCTTGTGCTGGAATATTGCACCTCGCTTTCAGTTCTTGGCACATATGTACGTATCAATATAGTAGAGCTAGATTGCATGCAAATTATCCAATTTATTTGTTGATAAAATACATACACATACATATATTGAACCGCTTTTGGACGCAACATTTATTTATTATTTGTACTGTATTATTGCAATCACTGTCGCCCCCTCCCCCCTCTCGTTGAAACTCGCATTAATAGTTGGGAAGTTAATCCAAGCTTGCGCACTAATACACAGACAGCCTTATATACTAGCAGCTGCAGCGGTGAACTTTTCGTTTTCGCTTCGCTTTTGCACCGCTACCTGCGTTGTAGTTGTTTGGCCCTTTTCGTTGGCGCGCTTAGATTAGCGGACCGCCAAGTGACGCGCTACCCTATATTCTGCGGGTATACCCTTTTCGGCGTCATTTCGCACCCACTATTATTTGATACTGCGTGACTTGAATTTCAATTTTAAAATAATTTGTTTTCGTTGTTCTCATCAGAAAAAATATTTAATATACATTTCGAACAATAAATTAATAATTTATTAAATTAAGAATAAATTAGTTTTTTGGTTTAATGAATTTCTAATTATTGATTCGAAGGTTATTAAATTATATTGTCGGTCTGATTTGAGATAATTTGTTTCGGCCATTTATTAATTTAATTTATTTAATATTTAATTAATTTAATTTAATTAATTTAAATATTTAATTTAAAATGAGCCAAGAAACCAAAAATAAATCGGTCCTGGAAGACCTGAAAAGCAAGCTCCAAAGTCGGGTCAGAACAATTCGCCGATTAAATGAGCGATTAGAAACGGGATCGATTCCGATATTAGAGGAAGAATTGAAATGTCGACTTCGCTTTTGCACCGCTACCTGCGTTGTAGTTGTTTGGCCCTTTTCGTTGGCGCGCTTAGATTAGCGGACCGCCAAGTGACGCGCTACCCTATATTCTGCGGGTATACCCTTTTCGGCGTCATTTCGCACCCACTATTATTTGATACTGCGTGACTTGAATTTCAATTTTAAAATAATTTGTTTTCGTTGTTCTCATCAGAAAAAATATTTAATATACATTTCGAACAATAAATTAATAATTTATTAAATTAAGAATAAATTAGTTTTTTGGTTTAATGAATTTCTAATTATTGATTCGAAGGTTATTAAATTATATTGTCGGTCTGATTTGAGATAATTTGTTTCGGCCATTTATTAATTTAATTTATTTAATATTTAATTAATTTAATTTAATTAATTTAAATATTTAATTTAAAATGAGCCAAGAAACCAAAAATAAATCGGTCCTGGAAGACCTGAAAAGCAAGCTCCAAAGTCGGGTCAGAACAATTCGCCGATTAAATGAGCGATTAGAAACGGGATCGATTCCGATATTAGAGGAAGAATTGAAATGTCGACTAGAAAACTTAAATGCTTCAATTAATAAGGCAAGTCAATTACAAGAACAGATAGAAGAAATAGATTGTGGCGATGAATTTGGCGACGAGTTGGAAGAACTTTGTATAGTAACCAAAGCAAAAATAATGTCCCTGTTGTCTGCCTTGAAGGTAGCAAGCGTCAACGAAGCTCCGGGACCAGCTGCTGTAGCTCCAACTCGTGCGCGACTTCCGAATTTGGCATTGCCAAAATTCAGTGGAGATTATTCGGAGTTCAAAAATTTCATCAGCCTTTTCGACACTTTGGTTCTTAAAGACGCCAGCATTCCAGTTATCGAAAAATTTAACCATTTAATTTCATGTCTCTCTGGTGAAGCTTTAGGAACAATTAAAGCTTACCAAGTCACCGAGAGCAATTACGAAAAGGCACTAGCCAGTTTAAAAAAGGTTTACGATAACGAATGCCTCATCTTTATAAATAATATATCAACATTGTTTAGTCTTCCAAAAATATCGCATCAGTCCGCTTCCTCCTTGAGAAACCTTATCGATACTGTTTCGTCGATTTATGGTTCTCTGTTATCGATAGGAGATGATACAAAAATATTGAATGCAATGTTGATATATTTGGTATTGAATAGGCCGCTTTGGGCCTATTTTGAAAAAATGTTAAATCGCCGATATCAGCATTTATCAGCTGAAGAATCGACAAAGCCGAAGCAAGATAAAATTGTGTCGAGCAAGCCACATAATCGTAGCTCATTTTCGTGTTCCTCCTCCAACAGCAAGCCTCAGCAAACTTGTAGCTATTGCAATGCAGCAGATCATTTGCTACAGAATTGTAGCCCGTTTGGGCGTCTCTCTGTAATGCAAAGGTTCGAGTTTGTTAAGTCTGCCTCCTTATGTATTAATTGTCTGCGAAAAGGCCATACTGTTGCGAAAAGCAAAGGCAAAAAGTGTCGAGCTTGTGACCGCTCACACCATATTCTACTTCATAGATATACAGTGCCTGAGAACAGTTTAGCGTTGCCACCCCCCCAAGAGAATATTTCTCCTCCTTTTAACCAAGATCAGCCTTCCACGTCTCATGTTATGCATGCTACGTTCTTGGACAGGGTGATTTTGGCTACGTCAATCGTAAGCGTCCGTACGAAAAACGGAGAATGCGTTTTAGCCCGAGCTCTGCTGGACTCTGGGTCTCAAACGAATTTTATAACAGAAGAACTGGTGAGCCGCTTACAGATTCGTAGAGAGGAGTCGTGTATCAACTTACTTGGTATTGGCGAGTCCAATTCTCCAGTCAAGAAAAAGGTACACACAGTGGTGAAGTCGCGAATAAATGGTAGTGAGTTCTCGTTCGATTTCTGGATCTTAAAATCGATCTCTGGTTACCTCCTGATCAGTCGGTGAACGTCAGTGATTGGAAGATCCCGAAGAACCTACCATTAGCAGACCCATATTTCTACAAGTCACAAAAAATTGATATGTTGATAGGAGCAGAATCATTTTTCGAATTGCTGGCTGTTGGTCAAATTAGACAAGGTCCTGACTATCCAACTCTACAAAAGACCCTTCTTGGTTGGGTTGTTTCGGGCAGATACAAGTCTGCAGTCTCGGAACAAGTTGTGAATAGTTTCAGTTGTAGTGAAGAACATTTAGTATCGATTGACAGCACACTACAGAAATTTTGGTCGCTGGAGGAAATGCCAAATCCAAAGAAAATTCTGTCGCCTGAGCACAAGTTATGTGAAGACCATTATAGGAAGACTACTCAGGTATTGCCATCAGGTCGGTTTGAAGTTAGGCTGCCGTTTAAATCTGATCCAAACGGATTAGGCAACTGCTTCGAGGTTGCAAAGCGGCGGTTTTTGTCGCTTGAGCGAAGGTTGTCTCGAGATCCTAACATGAAGACCATGTACTTGGAATTCATGGAAGAATATCTCGCCCTAGGTCATATGTCGCCTACAGACAACAAAATCCCTTCCACTCCACATTATGTCATTCCCCATCAATGCGTGTTAAGGCCCCAGAGTACGTCAACAAAGTTGCGCGTCGTGTTCGATGCGTCTTGCAAAACATCGTCTCAGGTGGCCTTAAACGACATCCTGATGGTGGGGCCGACAATTCAAGAAGAGTTGTACTCCACTCTACTCCGCTTCCGGCTGCACAGGTATGCCCTGACTGCCGATGTAAAAAAGATGTATCGCCAAGTAATGGTTAATGAAGCGGATAGGAAGTTTCAACTCATGGTGTGGAGGAGAGACCTCTCTGAATCCTTGAGATTATACAAGCTCAACACCGTCACATATGGTACTGGACCAGCCCCATTTCTGGCTATTCGGTGTTTAAAGAGGTTGAGTGAATCTGCTAAATTTTCATTCCCTAGAGCTGCCGACGTAATTGGATCCGATTTTTACGTCGATGACATGTTAACTGGTGCTGCATGCGTAGAGGAGCTAAAGACAATTAAGTCTGAAGTGTCTCAGGTTCTTCAAACAGCAGGTTTTGAATTGACAAAGTGGTTTTCAAACTCACCTGAGGTCACTGCATCTGAGAGCACAGTTAAGTCGATACCTATCTTGGCTTCAGAGTCAACTAAGGCGTTAGGAATATCGTGGTTGCCTAGCGAAGATGCCTTCAAGTTCAAGATTGACACTTCTGTCATGGGTCTCCGAGCGACAAAACGGAACATACTATCGGTGACATCGAAGCTGTTTGACCCCCTCGGCTTGTTAAGTCCCATTGTGATTAAAGGAAAGATCCTATTGCAGGAACTCTGGCTTAATAAGTTAGATTGGGATGAGTCAATTCCGATGCATTTGGAAACAGCTTGGGATATGCTAAACAGCACTCTGTCTCAATTGGATGAGATATCGATCCCTCGGTTCGTGCATACCGACCTATTGTCACCGGTATAGCTACATGCCTTTGCCGACGCCTCCATGAGAGCTTATGGAGCTTGCGTCTATATTCGTAGCAAAACTGCCGAAGGTTTTAAATTATCGTTGTTGACTTCAAAGTTAAAAGTAGCGCCGCTCAAGACCAAAACGCTCCCAAGGCTTGAGTTATGTGCCGCTCACCTTCTCGCAGATCTCTTCCATAGAATCAAACCCTTATTAAAAGTCCCTATCGAACGAATTGTATACTGGTCGGACTCTGAAGTTACTCTTCACTGGATTCGATCTCATCCATCTTCGTTGTCGACATTCGTTTCGAACAGGGTAGCGGAGATTCAAGAATGGTCAGGAGAGGCTACATGGCGGCATGTTCCCACAAAGCAGAACCCAGCAGATATCGTTTCGAGAGGTTGTGACGTCGGCGAGATAGGGCAGTCGATCTGGTTCACTGGCCCACCATTTCTGAAGGACGAAGAAGAAAACTGGCCCAAAAATGCTCATTTCGAGCCGGATGAGGAAGTCTTGCGTCACAAAGCGAGGAAGACTGTGGTCGGACTGACCGCTGCGGTGCAAACTTCCGATTTGCTGGATGTCATCGAAGGATTCTCGTCACACCTCAAACTGCTTAGAGTATTCGCTTATATGTTCCGCTGTATAAGAAAATGCAAAGACAAGAGTATAGTTTTCGAAGAAACTCTGTCACCGACTGAATATAATGAAGCGTTTCAAAGATTGTCGAAATAGTACAAAAGCACGAGTATCAAGTAGAAATTGAAAAAGTTCGTAAAGGCTCCAAGGTCGGACCAAGTCTTCAGCGATTGAACCCATTCATCCATGAGGATACGGGCACTTGGTGCAACTTACCGTTGTTGCGAGTTGGGGGGCGACTAGCTAACGCTCCTATATCATATGATGCCAAGTTTCCCTTGCTGTTGACGAAACGCTCGCAATTTGTGCGCAGCTACGTCCGGCATTTGCACCATTCAAACTTTCATGTCGGCCCTCGAGAACTTGTGAGCATCCTACGACAGCGTATTTGGACCGTGAACGCTCAGGAACTCTGCAGTCAGACAGTTCGATCATGTGTGCGCTGCTTTAAATGCAAGCCTCGACTGATGACAGAAATTATGGGAAATCTACCCGCAGATAGGCTCCGTGCTCTCCGCCCGTTTGCGATATGTGGCGTTGATTTTTGTGGTCCTGTCTATACGACATTAAAAATTCGAGGAAGGCCCCCGTATAAGTCCTACATTTCCTTATTTGTTTGTTTTGCGTCCAAGGCGGTTGTCTCCGATCTAAGTACTGATTCTTTTTTATTGGCTTTTCAAAGATTTATTGGTCGACGAGGATGTCCGCAGACGGTGCATTGCGACAACGCGACGAACTTCGTCGGAGCGAGTCGCCACTTCCTGGCTCTTCGTGATCAGATCGAGGAGCAGGCGGACGCAATTCGCGAGTTCGCATCAAAAAGCGGATGCGAATTTGCGTTCACACCCCTTCGGGCTCCGTACATGGGTGGACTATGGGAGGCAGGTGTGAAAACTGCAAAGCACCTACTCCTACGAGCGGTGGGCAGCGCACTCCTCAACGCCGAAGAGCTGGCAACAGTCCTCGTCGGGATCGAGGCTGCAATGAACTCGAGGCCCCTCGGAGCGCTCAGCCAGGACCCAAGCGACGGAGAGGCGCTGACACCCGGGCACCTGCTGACAGGCGGGCCGCTCATCGCAGCACCAGCATTCCGGACCCCGGACCAGGCGGGTCTCAGTTGCTTGCGGCGATGGCGGCTTGTCTCGTCAGCCAGGCAAACGTTCTGGCGGCGATGGTCCCGCGAATATGTCCTGGGCCTTCAGGTTCGGGGCAAGTGGCACGAGGAGAAGGCCAACGTCGAGGAGGGCCAACTGCCTCAACAGTGGCTCCTGGGAAGGATAGTCGCAACGCACGCAGGAGAGCAGGGGAGCGATGGAGCGATCTTCCGGAGGGCGATCCACAAGCTGGCGCCGCTGCCGATTTGTTGAAGCCGTGGAGGCGTTCAACGGGGCCGGTGTTGGCTGATTTCATATTGTCGGTCATTGTTTATTGTTTGTTGTTGATTGTTGGCATATGAAAAAGGAAAAAACTTGAAGTCTAGTGTAAGTTAGTTTAGGGCGAAGGCAGGAGCATAATAAAGCTCTCTCTCGCTCTTTGCGTATTCGCCCCGCCTTCGCCAACCTCTGTTAAGCTAGGCCTAAGAACATATATGTTAAATAGAAATCATGTCGAAAATTGAAGTTCAACCCGAGTACACGCATTTTTCTCGCTTTCATCGTTCGCCGATTAAAACCTAATTTTTCTTGCCACCAAAGTTCGGTCTTATTCTTTTAATAAACTAATTAAAAACTTCAGGTTTCTTAGTCTAATTCGGTGAGCAGCGCTGCCGGCGTAGGCTGCAGCGCTGCGATGCTTATATACATAACTTATATATGTATTGTCGCCGATCGACGGCGCTGGAGGAGATGGAGTGCAGTGGGCACACATAGCAGCGTTTGGCCAGCGTGAGAATGCTGGCTATGCAATTATGTGTGTTGGCCTTCAACTGGGCGCTCTTATTACATTTGCACTTGGCCTGGACTGTTTATGATAACAGTGGTGCATCGCTATATGTGCATACTACAGTATATATTTATATGTATACTAGAGGGCCCGCTATTGCATCCTCGCTTTAATCGGATGCAGATCCACACTTTTTGTATTAAATTTCGCTTTGAAGTCAGCGCACTGAATGAGAAATAAAGATTCTTTGAAGTCGAATGACAAATTTAAAATGAGGCAAGGCCTACTCTAAGCCTTAGACAAATATCAATATTATCCCATTAATATTATTTTTTTTTTATTTATGTTTTTTATTTTTTAAAATAGGTTGCAGGTGGAATTTGAAAATTAAAATACCCATACGAATCTGGAAATTTTTTTTCTGATTTTTAAAAAAAAAACTTCAAGTCTCTAAGACATGTGGTTTGGCCATGGCTGTGATATATCAGTCAGTCAGTCAGTCCGTCAGTCAGTCAGTCAGTCAGGACAAAGCATTTTATATATATAGATATTTATTTCAAAAAGTATTACTGAATTGTATTAAGTGGCATGAAACTTATTTATTATTACTAATATATGATTTCTTTGTCTATGTTTTAAATTTTAGCTGCACGCTTTTGCACTTTTCGGTTTTGTTAGCTTTTTTTTCGTGTTCGTGCATTTGTATTTTGGTATATTTTTGATTTTTAAGAATAATCTTTTTTTTTTTTATAAATGTTTTCTCATTTATTAATATGGGATTTTTCTTACCCTGAATGTATGCAATTGAATTTTAGTGTTTATGATATATATGTCGAATTACGTTTGATCGTCCTCAAACTACTACCTCTTTTTATATGATTCCTTGAACCGCACTCGACGACGATGTCGCGCCGCATTTGTGGTAACTCTTGCACCGCTACACAGGCGACGCGCCACCGTCGCCTTGCTCCAATGGTTCCTCGAAACGAAGGAACAGAGAGACGAGCAAATTCAAATACTACGAAATTAGAAGTTGTCCGACGCTCAAATTCTAATACTAAGAATTTATAAGTTCTCTGACGACCAAATTCTAATACTAAGAAATTAGAAGTTCTCCGATCAAGAATATTCCATTCTCCGACACGGCCATCCTGACTCTAACACGACCTCGTGTATAAAGTTCCATAATTCAAGTTACTTTTATTCATTTATTTTTTTTTTCATAGCACAATAAACTTTATTTCCTTAACCCTCTCAGCCCATTTGTTGCCTATAGGCAACATTGTAGAAATACGGCTCAGTTACCTGGAATATACATTTTTTTGCTTCGCGCTTTTTTTCAACATCTTCCTTAATGTTTTCTGCAACCAAAATAACTAATAAGTTACTTGTAAGTTACAAACGTGTTTATTTAGCAGACGTTTTAAGTGCAGTTGTATGAAAAAAATGGTTGGCGGGAAAAGTGTTGGTAAAATAAAAATTAATTTTTTTTATTTTATTCAATAAATATTTGTTGTAATGGAAAACTAGGTGGGAATTATACATATATAGGGGTAAGTAAATTATTTAAAAATAAAAAAATTTAAAAAAAGTTCATAGTTTGTCTACAAGAATTTTGTGAACATTTTGTGGCAACATCCTGTAACTATCGAACCAGGACACCAAGGACCTTGAAATTTTCGTCAGTTCATATTTGAATAAAGCCAAATACATATCTGTTAAAAAAAAATGTTTATCTTGGCTAATTTTAAATGTGGGCTGAGAGGGTTAATTAGTTATCCTTTAACATTATAGTGACAAACCCTCATATTTAAACATAATCTTTACCATTCTCTTTGATCTTATTTCGTTACTTTCTTATTTTTCTTTTATTTCATCATTTTACCTTCTTTCTTCAACATTCTTTATTCAACATTCTTTATTCAACATTCGCCATTCAACATTCTTTATTCAACATTAGAATAACTCAATAAAATGCCCCACACGCCATGATCAAAACAGACTCAAGTAAGTTTTGCACTTGTGCTTGCATTATATTACTTCTAATACTCTTCATTTCATCACCCTTATTGGTGTGCTTCACATTCTTTATTTACTTCAACATTCTCAATATTTTCTTTTTCGCTTTCGTCTTCAACATTTACTTCAACATCTTCAATATTTTCTTTTTCGCTTTCATCTTCAACATTATTTTCATTTTCACTTTCGAAATTATTATTATAATCATCATTAGTTTGAACTATTTCGTAGTTCGAAAGTGTTTCATATTTTAAATCGTTAATATTTATTATTTTATCAACATTGGTTGTATTCAACAATCGGACAAATGCGTTTTTGACAGTTGCAACTGTGTTTGCAACATAAATACCATTTTGAATTTCCTGGTTGGGAATTAGTACACTATCTTCATTTGATGATATGTGAATCTTTCGGACCACTTGAGATCTTGCTGGTAGAATCATGGAAATATTACCAGAACTGTATGTTATTGGAACATAAATTGGGAAATTCAAATTTGTTGGTCTCATTATAAGCCAATCTTCGTTGGGTTTGAAGTCTAGTTGACAATTAAATTTCTTTATGAAATCAATGCCTATTATTCCATCACATGGTATTGCAAAACATGGATCTACTATATGAAAATCATGTGGAATTATATATTTATCTGTCTGTATCTCAATAAAAATTAACCCTTTGGTTTTTATTAATTCGTGGCCTATGCCTTGAATACTGATTTTAGTATTTTCCTGAACATCATGAAATATGTCAGAATTTTCCTTTAATATTGATATATCTGCACCCGTGTCCACTAGGAACACAAGTTTTTTATTTGTTTCTGTATTATAAAAAGATACAAAAGTGTTGTTACTAAGATTGATGGTATGAATTTTTTATTTGGTATTACACATCTGAAGGGGTTTTGAGAGTTTTCCGAGTTTTGAGCTACTCTCACATTGTTTCGGTTTTGGTTACCGTTATTCCTGTTATTCCTTTGTCTATAATTTCCACGACCTCTATTATAATTATTGGTCTGGTTATTATAATTTTCGTTGTATCCGTTGTTTCTATAGTAACCATTGCCTTGGTAGTGCGCGTTATACTGAAAGGTATCACGGCCTCTACCACGAAAATTACCTCGATAGTTATTACCACGATAGGCCTGTCCACCGCGTGCGAATAATACTGAATTTGCATTGCCAGTCATTTCAGTACTGCATTGCATGTACTCCGTAACGGCTTCATTCATTGTATTATAATTACCGGCTTCCAGTATGGTTTTTAGCCTGCCATGCTCACAATTTTTAGTCATTGTGGTTATGGCCTCCTTGGTGCTGAACTTTTCAGCATGTTCAGCCGATAAACCTTCATCAATATATAATGCTTTAAGGAGTTTCCTAAGGTGGTTAATTTTTGGTACATTTTTCTGCAGTTTTACCTTTCTGCATCGTTCTAGCCATTTTAGCTTTTACTACATCGGACGATTCGCCGACAATATTGGCTTCTAATATGGCAATTATCGAAGAGATAGTGGTCTCATTTTTAACCTTGTACAAGGTTGACCCGATTATTTTCGACTTAATGACCTCTACCGCTAATTCTTCAAATGGTCCTTTTGTTAAATTGACCAATCTAACGGCTGTTAAAAATCTTGCCAGATTTAATTTTTCACCGTTGAATTCGGGTATGGCGCTTGATATATCTTTGATATATGCCCGTTGGCCGCTGAGTCGGTCATTATGGTTTCTATAGTATCTAGTAAACCTATTAATGAAACAGATTCGTCCGACTCCAATACCTCTTCCTGTGTTGTTGGTATTGTTAATACCGCGGGAATGGTAAGATCGCGCAGATCTTGTTCCTCAACACGGGCTTCTTCTGCCTCAGTTTCAGGGTCCTGAGTTTCAGGGTCCCCAGTTCCTAGCTCAGTCGGCTCAGAATCTTCGCCTGTTTCAAGTGTCGATTGGGTGTTCAAAATGCTTGGGATTGAAATGTCCAATTGGAATTTGTCTCTTATAGACAGCAAGTGTTTTCGAAACCTGTTAAAGAATCCCGACACTTCGGACCAATGTTTCTTGCTTAGTCTTTCTCTATTTTCGTATATTATTGCGCGTGCTTGGTTGAAACACTCTACCAAAACAGTTGCATGTTTGTTTACAGTGGCCTTTTGAATTGGCCTATTCTGTGTCAAAGATTTATACGACTTATCGAACTGGTGCTTTATTTCGTTTAAAATTTTGCACAATTCGTTCCATTCCATGCTAAAATTTGTATAGACCTTGCAGTCTTTTAATATTCAAGCTGGAATTTTAGAGAAATCGATTTTTTTTTTTAAAACGACTCTTTCAGGTGGGTTTTTCTTTATTTATATTTCTTTATTAAGGCAAGAAAATGTGTTGCTGGACTTTTCAAGGCTGGCATTGACTGCACGTATAATTGCAGTGACCACTGTCCAGAGGCCCTGGGCAGTCGGCTGGGCAACTTTTCTTTTCTTGTGGTAAATGTTTTTCTGGTGGTGGCTTAATAATTTTCTTATCACATAATGATTTTATCACGGAGTGCGTACTGCCTTTTGGGCTTTGCTTTTGGAGACTTAATGTGAGAAAATCAAGCTCGCTTTTCATTTTCTGGGCGACTGCCCACGCGGGAGGTGGAGATTTTGTATATAGTAGCCACTTTAACCCTCCAATGCCAATTTCCAAAATAATGGAAGAAATTAAATAAAATAATTTGTTCTAAAGTAACTTGTGCCTTCTGAAATCGAATATGCTATTAAAAATAACGTAGAAGCTTTCGTTCACCTGTAAGGTGAGAAAAAGTGAATAGGTGCCTCAAGGCACTCTTGGGCTTTTGAGAGTAAAAAAATATCATTTTTTGAGATGGCAAATTGTTTTATTGCTTATTATTATGTTTTAAGAAACAGTTTTTATAAGCTGTGCAGCATAAATGTAAATTGAATGTAGTGCAAATGCATTGTGTTTGCGATAGAGGTGGAGAAACATAGATGTTTACGTAGATTTATGTTTTCGATGTTTTTGCCGATGAAACATCGATGTTTAAAAAAAAAAAAATTATTTTGTAATATTTCCTGAATAATAAGGCAGTATTTTAAGCAAAACGTAACAAGTATTCAGTTATATTATTCACAGCTCTAGATCAATATGTTCATTTTTGTTTAAAAACAACAGTTTGTCAACTACGGTTGACGACAGCCTGGTGCGACGGTCACTAATTAATTGGCCCGCCTTACTAAATATTCTTTCCGACTCGCATGACGAAGCGGGAACGCAAAAGAATTTTTTGGCCAGTGACTTAAAAGCGTCCGCTTCAGAAGCCATCTAAAATAAATAATTTTTTTAATCATTTTAAGAGAAAATGCATAATTTCGTACCTTCCAATATGTAAGTGGGCTGCATTTTTCCGGCTGGTTGTCCTTTTCAATGTACTGGCGCATAAGGATGATAGCATCAGCCCAGGAAGAGTGTACTTTAGTTTTAGTTTTTTCTTTTAAAAAGGAAAACCGTGTGGGTTCCTGAGTTGGTGTTGGTGGTGCAAGTGGTGTTGACTGTGGATTTGCGGTAAGTCTTAAGAAAAGCATATCCTGGACCGCTTTTGCAGCTTCTTCCGCATTAGAAGGCAAAAGGAAACCATTGTAATGATCCTCGCCGAGGATCTTACAAATGTCCATATATATATATTTTACTGTAAATAATAATAATCATCTTCCTTATACTTCCGTGTAAACAATACGCATTAAATATTAAGTTTAGAATTAACAATAACCTTAGGGACACGAAGTCCATCCCCCATCTGTTATTTTAAGGGACACGAAGTCCATCCACCATCGGTTATTCATAACTATCGTATTAAGGGACACGAAGTCCATCCCCCATCTGTTAAGTTCATCCATATCGGTACACTAGAGTGCCCAGGTGGCAACCCAAGACCCCGATAGCCCGATACGATATATCGATAAAAGGAACGATCGACGATGTACGACCTCTAGACTGGAGATCGTGGCTTTTGGTTTCCGGTTTTGAAAGAAGACAGACGTGCGCGAGCGAAAAACGGAACGATTTGTGACAACACGCGGCATCGGCGACCAAGAAGCCCCCAGAGACACGCGAGTGCGTAGCGCAAATACCGGCGGCGACAGTATCCCGCCAGACGAGGCGATCGTGAGTGACGCGCGAGTGCGCGAGCATCTACCAACGGCGAAAGCGTCTTCCCGTTGGACCTCAACTCCAAACGACGACTCCAGCGGCGACAGCCTTCCCCGCTGCAGCGTCAGACCACGTAAGCCACTATTTCCCCTCCCCCGCTGGCCGCAGCCACGGGCAAGTTATTGTTTGAGTAAATAAAGACCATAATATAGAGATCGTAGTGTCTTCTTTTCCTTGACCCCCATCCCCTTTGCATGCCAGCTTAGAGGAGTGCGTCGGGAACGTGGTGCAGTTGGTTTCGCATCCGCACAAGCCTTCCACGTCTGCACCTCTGCTTCCTCCTTCCCCTCCCGATCCTCTGCCAGAGCACACGGCGTGGCCCGACTGGTTCCTCTGCGCTTGGTTTTCGCATCCGCATCGGAAACGACGAGTTCACGCCGCTGTACCCTTGGCCTATCCACCGATCCCGATCTCTGCCAGCGTACGCCGCCTGGCCCGACTGCTTCCCCTGCGCTTGGTCTCGCATCCGCACCGGAACAGCCGAGTTCTCGCCGCTACGCCCCTGGCCTGCCCGTTAGTCCCCAGTAGCCTCCGCGTGCACCCGGAGTAGTCGGAATCCCGGAGCCTCCGTGACTAGCCAGAGGCGGCGGCCCGAGAAGTCCCAGTGTCCCGAGGATTCCCCTTGACTTCCCCGCCCCCTCGTCCCACGAGCTTCCTACAGGGTTGCCAGATCGATAGCATTGACCAGGGTTGCCAGATCGATAGCATTGACCAGGGTTGCCAGATCGATAGCATTGACCAAGGTTGCCAGATCAACCCAAAATCAACAGGGTTGCCAGATCGATTGAATTAACCCGGGTTGCCAGATCGACAGGATTGACCAGGGTTGCCAGATCAACCAAAATCAACAGGGTTGCCAGATCGACAGAATTGACCAGGGTTGCCAGATCAACCAAAAATTACCAGGGTTGCCAGATCGATTGAATTAACCAGGGTTGCCAGATCAACCAAAAATCAACAGGGTTGCCAGATCGACAGAATTGACCAGGGTTGCCAGATCAACCAAAAATCACCAGGGTTGCCAGATCGATTGAATTAACCAGGGTTGCCAGATCAACCAAAAGTCGCCAGGGTTGCCAGATCGACAGAATTGACCAGGGTTGCCAGATCAACCAAAAATCACCAGGGTTGCCAGATCGATTGAATTAACCAGGGTTGCCAGATCAACCAAAAGTCGCCAGGGTTGCCAGATCAACCGAACCCACTAGGGTCGTAGATTCGTCCCCAGAGCTACCAGAACGCGCTACGTGGTCCGGGTCGTCGATCGCCAAGCCAGGCGATCGCCAAGTGTTAACAGCAGAGACGTCCTTGTGTTACACAACCGACTGTCGGCCGCTCAGCAGCGTGGCCGCAAGTCGAGAACGGGCCAGCACCCAGATAACAAGTCACGATAAACGGTAGAGGATTATGCCTCAGTACTTCTGGCGGTCTCTCCGCTCCCACGTACATAATTCCTAGCTACAGGTCCCATCCCTTCTATACAAATTTCTTGTGTAGGTTCCTTGGCCGCGACTGAGATCTTACCCCGGCTATAGAAACCACGTCACAAGTGGCGCCCGAACAGGGACCTGATAGGGAGAAATACCAGGAATATTACCATCTGTATACGGAGTGCGAAGCCTCCGGAATAGGGACATAACCTCAAAATACCGCGAAAAATGACCAAAAGGTGAACAAAGTGCCCGCGACCGTGCAAAACACTCGAACTAACAATCCGCGCGTCCAGAACCAAGCCCACGTGCTTAGCCGCGAAACCGCCCAGTCCACGCGAACGAGTGCCAGTGCAGTGATAAGCCAAAACAAAGACTTAGACTATAGAGACGCATCCCCGAAGCGGAAAGCGAGATCAGTGCCTGTAAATCAGCGACGCAAAGACACAACCATCCGAGAAGGAGGAAAGACGCTTAGAACCAGCTGAAGGACGAGAAAGCCCCAGAGCCGAGACTCACAGCCATGGACGCCGACCAGAAAGTGCCCGGTGAGTTCGTTCCACGTAAAATTAAGAATCCGGGGGTCTCCACACGGTGGATCTATAGCCGACTCAAGGTCGAACTGTTGTCCTTTGCCGAGGAATTCGGATTCGCTGCCGACGGCGTCGTCGACGACCTACGCCGAAACTTTGCCACGTTGGTCAAAGACTCGGAACAGACCCAAGAAGTATGGGCCCGACTCTATGACTTGGAGAAGCGATATACTATACGAACCAGTAGCCCCGCGCCTCGCGATGAGGATCGGCCTGGCCCCAGCGGCCACCTCGCCAGTATCAATGCCGGTCCAAACCCTGGAACCTCCCCTCGTAGTCGCAATGCCCCGAATATCGTTGTCTCTGCCCCTTCTTCACTCGACACGACCCAAGAAAACCCCTCTGACCCGGGCGGCGACCGACACCGCCGCGAGTACGTGTGCGTGCCGGAGAGGATCCGCAAATGGGGTCTCCAATTCGACGGTTATTCTGACCCACTCGCGTTCATAGAACAGGTAGAGAGCCGCGCCGTATCTTATGGCATAAACTTCGGACTCCTTCCCCGAGCCATGGCGGAACTGCTGACGGGCAGGGCTGATAAATGGTTCCAAACCAGCCGCCTGCAAGGGGCTGATTGGACCAGCTTTCGGAGAGAGTTCCTAGAGTTTTTCCTCCCGCCTAGGTATCTCCAGCGCTTAGACGACCAGATTCGGCGTCGTGAGCAGCTAGACGGGGAGACTTTCAAGGATTTCATATTAGACCTTCGCATTCTCATGCGTCACGCCGGCTACACTGAAGAACAGGAGCTGAATAGGCTCTATGAAAACATGGCCCCGGAATACCAAATGTATATCCGCCGTAGCGAGTTCCGGACCATCGGAGACCTGGTCCACTTAGCCACCGAGTTCGAAGCTGTCAAGATACGAGACCTAGGGCGTCACAACGCCAACCAAGTTTCTATGCCCGCGCCGAATGCCACCGCTCCGACCCGAACTCTGCCTGTGTCCCACGGAGAAAACAGCCGGGGACACATACTGCGCACACCGCCCGAACCCAGAGTACAAATGCCGGCTAGAGTCAATCGAGTGTCAGCGCCCGCTCCCCGCGTTGAGGTGCGAGACGCATGTTGGAATTGTGGAGAGGCCGGACACCTCAGCCATGACTGCCGAAACCCTCGCCAGTACTATTGCTGGGACTGCGGCCGTCGAGGCATACGCACGGTGGAGTGCTGCCGACGTCCACAACAGGGAAACGAGACGGGTCCCCGCGATCGGCGGAATCCGTCGGGGACCAACCCAGCCGAACGCCGCCAGTAAATGCACCATTGAGGATAGAGAGGGGGAGAATCGCCGCCGAAGTCGAGATTGGTGGACATGTGCGACTAGCCACCATCGACACAGGGGCTTCTAGGAGTTTCATAAGCCAAGACATTGCCGAAGTGGTCGGACAACCCCACCAGTTCCGAGAGATCCGCACCCAGATTAATCTGGCGGACACGTCGCGAGTGGAGGTCACCCGATTGCTACTGGCCAACGTAACGCTCGCTCGGAAGACGATCCAGGTGTCTCTACTAGTCATGCCAGCTATGCTAGAACCCCTGATCTTAGGGATGGACTTCTTGGCCACCATAGGTACTACCCTCCGATGTGGGACCGCCAGTCTCACACTATCTCGGCGCAGACCTGGAGATAACGACCCGGTCAGACATAAACCCCCCGAGCAAAACGCGCAAATGAAACCCGAGCCTCGACCTCGACCCCAGAGACCACCCCGGCAAATAGACGGCACAAGGACCTCACAAACCTCGACCACCGAACCCCGCCTCGGCATTACGGATCATGAGATAAGACCACGGAACGCAAGAAATATAGAAATAATCAAGGAGAACCACGTAGAGGAATCAGAAAGCGATCCTAACCCAGAGCCAGAGACCGACAGAGAAATTACAACCCAGAGCCAGAGACGCAGAGTCATTACAACCCAGAGCCAGAGACGCAGAGTCAGTTACAACCCAGAGCCAGAGACGCAGAGTCATTACAACCCAGAGCCAGAGACGCAGAGTCATTATAAATAAACCCGGAGCCAGAGACGCAGAGAAACGATAACCCAGAGCCGGAGGCACCGGGTCCACGGACACCCGACCCCGGAAACCCAGAAGACGATGACACGATTCCGCCCCGCGTACGAGCGTTCCTCAGAGAGCAGCTGACACTATTCGAAGGCATGGCAGGAGTGGCCAACATAGCCGAACATCGAATAACGATGAAGGACGACCGACCGATTAAACAACGCTACTTCCCAAAGAACCCCGCCATGCAACGTATCATCGACGAACAGGTAGATGCCTTACTGGAGCAAGGATGCATAGAGCCGTCACACAGCCCTCATAGCGCACCCTTGGTTCTAGTACGGAAGAAGACCGGCCAATGGCGAATGTGTGTCGATTATCGGCAATTGAACGCGAAGTCCGTCCCGGACGCGTATCCGTTGCCGCGTATCAACCACATCCTGGAACGATTGAGGAACGCAAAGTTTATCTCCACGTTGGACCTACGCAATGGATACTGGCAAATACCCATGGCAGCAGAGAGCCGAGCCTGCACCGCTTTCACAGTACCCGGACGCGGCCTGTACCAATGGCGAGTCATGCCCTTCGGTTTACACTCCGCACCAGCGACCTTTCAGCGAGCGCTAGATAGCGTGATCGGGCCAGATCTCGACCCACACGCCTTCGCATACCTTGACGACATAATCGTCATAGGGGCCAGCTTAGAGGAACACATGACTAATCTACGTAAAGTGTTCGGACGCTTGAGGAAAGCGAATCTGCGGATTAACCAAGAAAAGTGTTCTTTCTTTAAACGGAAGCTAGCCTACTTAGGACACATGATCAGCGACAGAGGAATACACACTGACCCAGACAAAGTAGCCGCGGTACGAAACCTGAATCCGCCAACGAGCCTGAGAGAACTAAGGAGATGCCTCGGCATGGCTTCATGGTACAGGCGTTTCGTACCAAACTTCGCGGCCGTAGTCCAACCCATGACGAACCTGCTGAAGAAGAACCAACGGTGGAAGTGGGGACAGGAGCAACAGGCTGCCTTTGACCTCCTCAAGAACCTGCTGACAGACGCACCCGTATTAGTATGCCCGGACTTCTCTGCGAAGATGACGCTCCAGACCGACGCCAGCAACTACGGGCTCGGAGGAGTATTAACCCAAGAAATCCACGGCCAAGAACGGGTCATTGCATATGTAAGCCGGAAGCTCGATGCCGCAGAGTTAAACTATTCTTCCACAGAGAAAGAATGCCTCGCTATTGTCTGGAGTATCCGAAAACTCCGTTGCTACCTCGAGGGGTACAGGTTCGACGTGATTACCGACCACCTGGCTCTTAAGTGGCTCGATCACATCGAGAACCCAACCGGAAGGATCGCGAGATGGGCACTAGAGCTCCAACAGTACCAATACGACGTGCATTACAGACGTGGGAAGTACAATGTTGTCGCCGACGCCTTATCCCGACAACCCCTGGAACACCTTCAGATGCTCACTCACGACGGTCACCAGTGCAAGTGGCTTCAACGTAGGCTCCAAGAGGTCAAAGAGGAACCCCAGAAGTTCCCCGATTACACCATCGAAAACGGAGAACTTTATCGACACTTAGGACACCGCCCCGACGACCAAGATTATATCCCCTGGAAATTGTGCATAGCGAACGAACATCGGGGCCGCATTCTCCAGGAATGCCACGACGCCCCCACGGCCGGCCACCTCGGCATTCGGAAGACAATTCTCCGAATCTCGCAGAAGTACTACTGGCCCGGAATGTTCCGCGACGTACGACGACATGTGCGCCAATGTCTCCCATGCCAGAAGTACAAGTCAGTACAACGACAACAAGCCGGAAAGATGTTAACCCGACAAGTCAGTGAACCTTTCGGCATCTTATGCGCAGACTTCGTGGGGCCGTTGCCCCGGTCAAAGGAAGGGAATACGATGCTCCTAGTATTCTTTGATAGTTTCACGAAATGGGTCGAGTTGATACCCCTACGGAAGGCAACCACGGCTACCCTGATACGAGCGTTCCGCGAGAGGATCCTCAGTCACTTCGGAGCGCCCAGGAAATTGGTGTGTGATAATGGCACCCAGTTCACGAGTAAAGCATTCAGAGACTTCCTCCAAGAAATGGGAGTAGACCTTCAGTTCACTGCTCCATACTGCCCCAGGGAAAATCCGACAGAAAGAGCTAACCGTACGGTCAAAACTATGATCTCGCAGTACGTCGAAACCAACCAGAACACATGGGATAGCTTATTGCCGGAATTGTCACTTGCAATCAACACCAGCATCTCGGAGACGACGGGATATAGTCCCGCCTTCCTGCTTCAAGCCCGAGAGCCGAGATTACCTGGATCATGGTATGAACGGGTCACGCCGGGTACGGCCGCGTTACCTCAGTCACCGCTCGAGAGGTCGGAACACCTCAAGGAGATCTTCGCCATCGTCCAGAACAACCTCCAGAAGGCCAGCCGGGAACAAGGACGACATTACAACTTGCGCCGAAGGAGCTGGAAGCCCGCGATGGGATCCTTGGTCCTAGTGCGACAACACCACCTGTCCAAAGCGGTGGAAGGCTTTGCTGCGAAGCTCGCACCAAAGTTCGACGGGCCATACAAGGTGGTTGCGTTTCCATCCCCTAACGTGGTCCGTGTCCGCTTGCCAGGTCACCGCAAGGGTCGACTGGTCAATATAGGTGACCTAAAACAATTCCACTCATCTCCTCTCGCAGCCCCTGACGCCGAAGAGGTCGGCATGAATGACTCTGTCGCCCAGGGAAACCAGAGTCCTGGCCCCAAAGACTGACCCGTACTTGTAACCTCGCTCGGTTTACCAGCAACCTACCCGTACCGACCGACGTATTAACCAACGCCCTACTGCTGGCCACGCGGCCCTGCCTACCGCATACAAGTACTAAGAAAAGATTTTTTTTCCTTTCTCTCTTCCACAGGACCAGCATGGACACAATATCCATTTCGAGCGACAGCGACGACGGCGCAACAGCGCCCTCCAGGCAGCCGGCAGTCAACCGTGACCCCCGACTACGTCCGGGAACGGCGTATGTCGGGCGGTCCACACGACCATGTCCGATGGGTGGGAGCCAGCCGGGAGACTCTGGTCGAGCGCCCCAACCCTCACCAGAGGCCTCCTGGACTAGGACACAGGCCCATCGGGCAGCGCCGACTGCCTCCCGGACTATGACACGGACGAGAGTGTCTACTCGAACTGCCCGGACTTCGGAGCAGACCCGGCAAACCCGGTCACCAATTCCGATGATATGTCAGTGTCCGACGACGGGGAAATCTACGACCCGTGTGGTCGCGACGAGGAGGATGGGGACGAGAGAGAATTCCTCAACACCCAACACCCGGACTCCGGAGGCAGAGGCCCGAACGTCCGCGTCGAGGATGACTCCACGAACGGGTCAGATACTGACAGCAGCTGTTCTGATGAGGCACACCCAGGAGAAGGAGCCGCCCACTATATATACGAGGGCGAGGACCGTTTCGCCTTCCATCGTGGGTCGTGGGTATACCTCACCCACACTACATACCAAGTAATCCAGATCGAAGCACCATTCCGCCCGACGCCGAGCCCGATCATAACTTTCCCACCATCGCCGGAAAGGCTCTGTGTGATGGGCCCAGATCACCATCCGGGATGGGACGGAACAGAAGATGGAGAAGTGTGGATCATGGACTCACCACTAACGACCTCCGGTACCTACACCCGAGCTGCGGAGGATGTCCCGGCGAACGACGGACACCCCGTACGAGCACCACCCTCGCCGATCGTTCAACCGATCACCCTGCCAGCGCCAACCGCCTCCCGGCCCACCACGCCGGCCAGCAAGGCCATGGAGTGGGAGAGCGAGACGAGTGACGAGGAGGCGGACACCGGCCAACGATTTCGGCGCCGCGAGAAGCCCCAGGAGGCAGAGGCCGCAGGCGAGCCAAGCCAGCTCACGTCGTACATCATGCCACCCCTGGTTGCAGTAGCAACACCAGAGCCCAGACACGCTCCCGGCAGCACGGCCGCATCCAGCGAGACCGACTTAGACCTCGGCCTGTCACCCGGCGCGCGTGGGCTACTAATGGAGGAAGTTCCCGCAGAGTGGGAGGAGTATCTTCAGGACCTCCCTGACGCCTGGGATCCGCGGAGTCCACTCACTTCGCCCCCGGCTCAGATCCACATCGACGAAGGGGACAACACCGGCCACGACCCCCCGAAGGAGAGGTACCACCCCTACCAGCCGGTTGGGTGGGCACCGTCCCGAACAACGAGTTGCCGCCAGTAGTCTGGACGGCAATACAGGAACGGCAACAAGCAGCCCGACGAAGGAGACAGCGATTCCGGGTCCAAACGGGAGAAGGAGCGTATCAGGTGACGATGAAGCCGGCCGGAACCATCACGATCAATTTCATCCCCCCCCGACGTACGGAGGGGATGTAATGATCCTCGCCGAGGATCTTACAAATGTCCATATATATATATTTTACTGTAAATAATAATAATCATCTTCCTTATACTTCCGTGTAAACAATACGCATTAAATATTAAGTTTAGAATTAACAATAACCTTAGGGACACGAAGTCCATCCCCCATCTGTTATTTTAAGGGACACGAAGTCCATCCACCATCGGTTATTCATAACTATCGTATTAAGGGACACGAAGTCCATCCCCCATCTGTTAAGTTCATCCATATCGGTACACTAGAGTGCCCAGGTGGCAACCCAAGACCCCGATAGCCCGATACGATATATCGATAAAAGGAACGATCGACGATGTACGACCTCTAGACTGGAGATCGTGGCTTTTGGTTTCCGGTTTTGAAAGAAGACAGACGTGCGCGAGCGAAAACGGAACGATTTGTGACAACACGCGGCATCGGCGACCAAGAAGCCCCCAGAGACACGCGAGTGCGTAGCGCAAATACCGGCGGCGACAGTATCCCGCCAGACGAGGCGATCGTGAGTGACGCGCGAGTGCGCGAGCATCTACCAACGGCGAAAGCGTCTTCCCGTTGGACCTCAACTCCAAACGACGACTCCAGCGGCGACAGCCTTCCCCGCTGCAGCGTCAGACCACGTAAGCCACTATTTCCCCTCCCCGCTGGCCGCAGCCACGGGCAAGTTATTGTTTGAGTAAATAAAGACCATAATATAGAGATCGTAGTGTCTTCTTTTCCTTGACCCCCATCCCCTTTGCATGCCAGCTTAGAGGAGTGCGTCGGGAACGTGGTGCAGTTGGTTTCGCATCCGCACAAGCCTTCCACGTCTGCACCTCTGCTTCCTCCTTCCCCTCCCGATCCTCTGCCAGAGCACACGGCGTGGCCCGACTGGTTCCTCTGCGCTTGGTTTTCGCATCCGCATCGGAAACGACGAGTTCACGCCGCTGTACCCTTGGCCTATCCACCGATCCCGATCCCTGCCAGCGTACGCCGCCTGGCCCGACTGCTTCCCCTGCGCTTGGTCTCGCATCCGCACCGGAACAGCCGAGTTCTCGCCGCTACGCCCCTGGCCTGCCCGTTAGTCCCCAGTAGCCTCCGCGTGCACCCGGAGTAGTCGGAATCCCGGAGCCTCCGTGACTAGCCAGAGGCGGCGGCCCGAGAAGTCCCAGTGTCCCGAGGATTCCCCTTGACTTCCCCGCCCCCTCGTCCCACGAGCTTCCTACAGGGTTGCCAGATCGATAGCATTGACCAGGGTTGCCAGATCGATAGCATTGACCAGGGTTGCCAGATCGATAGCATTGACCAAGGTTGCCAGATCAACCCAAAATCAACAGGGTTGCCAGATCGATTGAATTAACCCGGGTTGCCAGATCGACAGGATTGACCAGGGTTGCCAGATCAACCAAAATCAACAGGGTTGCCAGATCGACAGAATTGACCAGGGTTGCCAGATCAACCAAAAATCACCAGGGTTGCCAGATCGATTGAATTAACCAGGGTTGCCAGATCAACCAAAAATCAACAGGGTTGCCAGATCGACAGAATTGACCAGGGTTGCCAGATCAACCAAAAATCACCAGGGTTGCCAGATCGATTGAATTAACCAGGGTTGCCAGATCAACCAAAAGTCGCCAGGGTTGCCAGATCGACAGAATTGACCAGGGTTGCCAGATCAACCAAAAATCACCAGGGTTGCCAGATCGATTGAATTAACCAGGGTTGCCAGATCAACCAAAAGTCGCCAGGGTTGCCAGATCAACCGAACCCACTAGGGTCGTAGATTCGTCCCCAGAGCTACCAGAACGCGCTACGTGGTCCGGGTCGTCGATCGCCAAGCCAGGCGATCGCCAAGTGTTAACAGCAGAGACGTCCTTGTGTTACACAACCGACTGTCGGCCGCTCAGCAGCGTGGCCGCAAGTCGAGAACGGGCCAGCACCCAGATAACAAGTCACGATAAACGGTAGAGGATTATGCCTCAGTACTTCTGGCGGTCTCTCCGCTCCCACGTACATAATTCCTAGCTACAGGTCCCATCCCTTCTATACAAATTTCTTGTGTAGGTTCCTTGGCCGCGACTGAGATCTTACCCCGGCTATAGAAACCACGTCACACCATGTTTCTTAAATCGTGGGTCAATTATGGTTGCAACTCGAGGAATTGTCCGCAATTCATATGTAGCTAGTCTTTCAGGTAGTCTCTTTTTTATGTATGCTAAGATATTTTTACCTTCTTGGGTTTTAATCATTATTTTATTGATTTTATGAAGCAGCTCGCATATGACCGGAATTATGAGTGAAATCGAAACTTTTGTATTCGAAGCGGCTCAGCAATTCCGAGACGTCTTGCAGAATATCGACTTCTTCTGCTAAAAACGGCTGTGGCGCATTGTAACTCTTAAACAATGCAATTGTTATGGATTCATTGGTCATTAGAATTCTTTTAATCATAGCATATGCGCTATTCCAGCGAGTGGGAGTCTCTTGAAGAAGAGTGCTTCCTTAAACTTCGCGTATGCGATCTGACTTTTTTTGAAAAATGAAACTATTTTCTTACACTTTGTCAATATTAAATCCATTTCGGTCAGTTTGAGTATATCCTGAACGAGGAGATTTAGCGTGTGCGCTACGCATGGTAGGTGATTGTATTCGAGTAGTCGACATGCTTTTATCATGGTTGGATCGTTGTCTGTAACAACGCAAACGATCTTATTAAAAATTCCCCAATCATCAAGCACTGCCTTAATGGTTTCGGATATATTGCTTGAATTGTGATTAGTAGCTTCGAGGAGCTGCCTTGTTGCCAGTACAGCAGACTTCAGCTCGAAGCCATTTGTTACATAGTGGCAAGTAATCGTAAATCAGTTGTTAGAGCCAGAGAATCAATGTTCGCCAATATTGAAATGAGCTTGTTTCTTAGGGACTCATATTTTGCTGGGAGCACCACGTCGCGCAAGTGCGACCTACTTGGGAGCTTGTAACGCGGGTCCAATTCCTTAATAAGCTCCCTAAAGCCCTGGTCCTCAACGCAACTGAATGGCTGTATATCAACTGCAATCATGTTCATGACCTTGTTGTCCAGATTGCGTTTTCGGACTGAGTCGTTATTATAAAACGAAGTCGAATTTTCCATATGCAGTTGCAATTCAATTGTTTTTTGCTCAGTTCCGATCTTTAGGCGATCTGCATGGGCATGTTTTAGATGAGCCATTAGATTTGTCGTGTTTCCTGATGTTTTTATGGATTTACCACAATAATTGCAGACACCATAAGTTTTATTATCACTTTTTTTAAAATGGTCCCATGCCACGGAAACATCACGTTTTTTTTTCTTATTTTCGTCCACATTTTCATCTACTGCTGGACCAGAAATTGCTCCTATGAAACACATATACTAATTAATGCAATTCAATTAAAAAGTACACCAACATGCATAGGTATATAAATACATTCACATGTATTTACATACAAGCCCTATTCGGGAGTGAAAAACTTACTTTTCAGGTCTTTATCCATGTCTTCCAACCTTCTAGTTTCCAACCTAAAGACGTTAATGAGGTACTGATTCACTGCATAAAATCAATGGTACACGCGTTCTTGGCCGTAAAAAGTGAGTTTTTAATATTCAAAATTTGTTTTCGGGGGCAGTGTTGGAAATGGTCGAAAAGAAGTATTGGAAAACTCATGGAGATGTCAGATTATTTGTCCGTCAAGCTTTAAATATTGTTGCGTTACAATTTTATCAAAATGATGTCGCAACTTTTAGCTGCAAACGAATTAAGGCGACGACAGTTATTAAGCGTTAAAAATAACAACCAACGCTTAAGAAACAATGTTAATATTTTGGAATTACCGGATCTACAGTGAGTCATCAATAATCGTAATTATAAAAACGGAATGCTAAGACTTGTAAGACTTGCAGATTTGTAGAATCTTACCGGGTTAACAAGGAGTTATTCAAGTTCATTGTCGAAAAAATTGGACCCCACCTAGAGCATCCGCTAATTCCACAAGAAATACAGGTTGCGGCTGTTCTTCGCTTCCTTGCTACCGGGACTCACCAAATGGGGGTGGCAAAGGACCATGACATTAATATAGGAAGAAGCACATTCTCCAAAATATTGCATAAAGTCGTATGTTTGTTGGAAAACTTGTGCTCTGACAATATATCCGCACAACAAACGACGGTTCAGATTTTACAATCAATGCAATACTTTCTTGAAAAATTTTCACTTTCTAATGTTATTGCATGCGTAGATGGTACGCACGTCAAAATAACAAAACCTGTTCAAGACCCTTCTTTATATTTGAATCGCAAAGGATACTTCAGCATTAATGCAATGGTGGTAAGTTAGTATTGCCCTATTTGATATATTATAATATGGAGATTCTTGCAATTCATGCCACACATCCCGGAGCTTGCCATGATTCGTTTATCTGGAACAAGAGTAATATAAGAGAATTTTTTTCCAGGACAAATAATTCGATTGTACTAGCAGATTCCGGATATGCTTTAGAACCCTTTGTTTTGACTCCTTACCGTAGTCCACAAAATCAAAGCATGCAACATCTATTCAACGTGAAGCATGCAAAAGCCAGAAATATTGTAGAAAGAACTATTGGCATACTAAAGAGTAGATTTAGATGCCTTCAAGGTATTCTTCAGTACGATCCAAAATTAGTGTGCCAGATTATCAATGTTTGTTGCCTATTACGCAACTTTTGCCGTCGACGAAATGCCTTCATGCCTATTGCCTGAGATTGATGTGGAGAACTACGATTCGCGCAACCAAGAAGAGGAAGAACTCAGTGGAACGCAGGAGGACTTAGCAAATCCTACTGAAATCGGGACGATATTGCTCGCAGCCTTTTTTAATTGAAAAAACATATTTTTGTTTAATTTATTAATTGATTTTTATTTTGGGTTAAGTAGATTTTTAAGGACTTCCAGCTTTTCTTTTTCGATTGCTAAAATGGCGGCATTATGCTCGGCCATCATTAAGCCTTGAGTTCGCACCGACTCATTTAGCTGATCCAAAGACTCCACCACTCGCTCCATAACCTTCGTCTGACTGTAGCATGCGTCTTCCAAAGAAAACTGGTTCGTCTTTCGAACTCTTTTAGGAGGAGATTCCTCCGCTGGGTTTGAGTCAATTTCACGCTTTTCTAACTAAGCCTCTTTTAGAATTGGTTGCTCTGAGAGTCCGAAAGCCCTAGCTTTCCATCAACTACCACAAACAAACCGCAGAGTTCGGCAACTCTGATTTCAATTGTTGATAGTGCCATTTGGTTGAATGGCCCTCCACCGGTTGCACTGACTTCTTTTTTGTTATGCGAAACCGAGTGGTTTCGCTCGGAAGTTAACAGAGACTTAACAGAGGAAAATCCGAATCCGAGTAAATTTGACAGAAGTGGAAACTATAACAGGTCTGGAAATCCAAATCCGAGTAAATTTTTGGGAAGTGAAAACTGGAACAGACCCGAATATTTTTTCAAATGGCGATTTATTTGAAGTTTGTAGAAATTGGAAAACATCGATGAAACATCGAAAAAACATCGATGTTTGTGATTTTTCGAAAACATCGATAATATCGATGTTTTCATCGATGTTTCTCCACCTCTAGTCTGCGATGTTTTACAAAATTTACAACGTCGTTTTCCACTATCTCGCTCCAACCAATGAGGGAAATGGTTCGCTTGGTCAAAACGCAAGTTTGCTATAGGGTGTTTTGATTTTTCTCCATGTTTAAGTCTAAGCTGTGGCGATTGGTGAGGCAGTGGAGACTGTGCTGATTGCTCTAACCGAGAGGATGGTGAGTTAATAGCCCGCACTAATTGAGAGCATGGCGATCTATATGCATATGGACGACCTGTCATATTTTTGGATTTGTATGCCACTACACCTGCGGCCACCGCTTCTCGAAAATCTGGGAGTTCCAGCAGTTTTTCATTTTTCGCCTCGTTCTCTATTTGTATACGTCTGTATAAAATATAAGAATTGGTGACTGCCATATCAATTAAATGATAAAAAATGCGAGTTGCAGCATCCCGTGTTTTGGCTCTTATATGATAACGGCCCATTAAACCATCCATGAGGTCTACACCGCCCATGTGAGCATTATACTCATGAACAATTTGGGGGCAATCGATTTCAATATATTTTCTGTCGAACCGTGAAGCTTTAGATGTTCCCGCACTCGGATCCTTCTTTGCAAATGGTTTAACACCCACATATGTCGACAAAAAGCGAACGGCTTTGCTGTCTTTCCACAGGACATTTGTTAATTCGATTCCATATGAGCAACCTACGTACTCAATTATAGAACTTCTTGGCAATTTGGCAATGGTATCTTCGTTTTGTAGCTTGCAATTAGGGATATGATTTCCTCGAATCGTGCCAAGGCTGTAAACACGTAGGTACACCATCAGAGGCAGTGAGGTATAAAAAATGTCAAAGTAAATGATGTGATTCTTAAAACTTTGAACGCTTTGTGTTAAACGCACAACAATGTTGGCCGAAGCACCAAGATCTGGGTGACCAGGCAAGATCACATTATCTCCTGTACCGCTGTATACTTCAAAGCGGTATGCGTATCCAAATGAATCACATAGTACAAATAGTTTAATACCCCACTTGTGTGGCTTGTTTGGCATGTACTGGCGTAAGTGGTGCTTCATTTTTGTGCTGCACATTTGTTCATCAACACAAAGGCGTGGTTGTTTGGACACCGAGTCAAACTGTTGATTCAAGTAATCAATAAGTTTTTGGGTACGAAACAGTGGATCGTAGCCGGGTTCACCTTTCTTTATGCGCTCGCTCTCATCACGCAGAGATAAATACTTTTTAATCGACTCAAATCTATGTCGAGTCATGAAATTTGTTATGGGTCCGAACGCATTTTGTCCCCAATAGCTCCTTAGATTCGGTTAGCGGTAAATAGACATATAAATTAGAATGCCAATGTAATGATGAATGTCATCGATTGTAATTTTAAAATTATTAGAAATGTTGTCAGTTAAAGCTGCGCGCATTATTTCATCGACAATCGATTTCATTATTTCTCCAATAAAAAAATGGCAAAATAGCTGTATTGGAGTTTCCAGCTCCTTTATTTTTGCAGGAAGCGTGAAATCTCCTCGAAATGCTATATTATTTACATGCAGCTGCATACAGAATCCTAGTTGGTTCCCTTGAAATCGATTCAAGACCTACACATAAATACATTATTAATCACTTATAAAATATAACAAATCCTAATTATATTTGCTTACCAGCAGCACTAAAGCCTCCACTATTTGGTAAAGATTCGCTTTCCGAATCTTCATAAGTTGGCAATGGTGATCGGAGCAGTTTTGTAGCCTTCCTGGTAGGCTTAGGATCCTGGGCATTGTTAACAACATTTTCTTCATTGCCAACTATGAAAGAGACTGTATCAGCTTCCTCTAATGCATTGTTAAGAGCTTCCACCACACTAAAATCATTGTCCTCGTCGTCACTGTCCTCTTCATCCAACTGGACTGACTCAAACAGTTCCATTAGCTGCTCATCTGTCAAGTCGGATAACTTAAAGCGCTTCCAATTTGCCATTTCTTCTAATTTAAGAATTTATGTTAAGAAAAGTCGTTCTATAACTCTACAGATTGCAAATAGCCACTGGCAGCAAAAGTTTGCTTGGAGCCCCAAAGATGCCTCAAGGCACTTATCACTATTTCACTGCTAAAACGTATACCTATTACATATTTTCATATCTGTAATTTAATTTTAATACTAAATTAACTTACCTTTCAGTAAAATAATAATGGTTTGGTTTAGTCTTCTATTATATTTTATATTATTATAACAAATCGCACTTTGCTGCAGCTGAAATTTCATATTCTGCGCAAATGTAAACAAAAAGTACCGTTAAAAGCTCCTGAGAGCTTTCAATGCTTCTATACATATTCAAGCATATATTCTTAACGGCTAAAACTTATTTAAATGTTAAAAAAAGCTTTTATTATTTTTGGAAATGTGAATAATGTAATAAGTGCCTCAAGGCACTCTTGGTTAAGTGTGCCACTCTTTTTTTGATTTTATTTCTTACACCTTCGCGTCACGCACTCGTGTAGTATTTTTTTAACGAATTTTATTTTTAAAATAATATAAATATTTTAATTAATTTATGATACAAAAAAAGTTTTTTTTTTATAATATATTTTTGCCATAATCGTTAGACCTTATCTAGGTCGTTTGCTTTTTGCGATACATTTGTTGTGCTTAATATAAGCTTTATATAAAATGTATGCACATAAAATTGCAACGATTATCGACAACAATATATTCGTAAGATTCGAATCCATATTTTGAAATTCGATCTTATTCTGAATATTTGCAGTGGAGTCCAACATGTTTCTGTTTTCTTGTTGGATTTTATTTTTGCTTATTAATAGTATACCATTTATGAATGGTTTTTCAGCACTACTTATTGAAGTCGATACTCTATACATATAGCATTTTATATGTATATATTTATTTCAAAAAGTATTACTGAATTTTATTAAGTGGCATGAAACTTATTTATTATTACTAATACGTGTTTTCTTTGTCTATGTTTTAAATTTTAGCTGCACGCTTTTGCACTTTTCGGTTTTATTTGCTTTTTTTCGTGTTCGTGCATATGTTGTGTTTTGCTATATTTTTGATTTTTAAGAATAATTTTTTTTGTATATACATTTTTTCTCATTTATTAATATGGGATTTTTCTTACCCTGAATGTATGCAATTAAATTTTAGTGTTTATGTGATTCTTTTTTCACATTTTCGAGTCTTAACATATAGTTTTTACCATTGTTTTTATAATATTCATTATATTATTCGGTCTTTAAAGCAGTGTATTAATTGTTAGCTCCATATTCCTACTGGAGGTATTTTTAACCACTGTGTGGCGGGGAGGAAATTAATATTACAATTGTCTACCTATTATGTCGTAAAGCTTTACGGGCCATACAGCTCATCGGGCAGAAAAATTCCGATCAATGTTACAATGTGTCGTTTAAAATTAGTATGCAGCGCATTGCATCGATTCTTTGGTGTGCCACGCAGGGCAACAAAAAAAAAATAGTTATATTCGGCTGGTCCGGTGCTGCTGTTGCCGGGCTGGCATGCTGGTTGGCTGCAACTCTTCCTTACGTCAGCTGGGCGTCGCCGGGCTGGCACGCTGACGTTCCCTCGAAGGTGCAGGCGGCGGGTTGCCTCCCGCACTCGGTTTCTGCTGCTGCTGACCTGGGCCTATGGGCTCAGGCGGCGCCGGTGCTGATCCTCTCACAGACTATTTAGCTTCTGCACAGACTATTTATCTTCCGCTGCATATACGGATGTTCTCGGCTAGTGATGCCGGGATAAGGATGTCCTAAGTGTGTTTCAGTTTCAGTTTCACGTTGGTGGGTTTAGCCTGAGGCGATGGTCACAGCGGCGACGATGAGGAATTGGTCAATGAAGCATGCCATGGCGGATGTTTCCTTAGCTGTCTCTGCTTGCTGCTGAAGTGGCTAACGAAGGCGAACTGCTTGCAAGTCGAGCATTACACACTACACCCTGTTTGAGTGCTTGCGCTGGATTTTGTGATTGTTCACTCGATGTTGCTTCAACTTTTTACTCTCGATCAATTCTGGCTGTGTCTCAGATAAACTTGTTCACTCGATGTTGCTCCAACTTTTAGCTTCCGCTCAATTATGGCTGTGTCTCAGATAAACTTTTCCTTTGATATGCGTTTTCCTTGATCATCTCTGCTCAATGTTTTGTTTTTTCCACATCATTACAACTTTTTCTTTGCTGGTTTCGATGTCACGGTCGGCATATCGTATACCAGCGCTTTTTCACTACCTCCTGGCAGGATCGCCATGCCGAAGAAAACACTTTTCTTGGTTTCAATTTAATAGATTTTGTTTTTATTATTGAAGCAGGGAAGGTCCCGCTCCCATGAATGTAGATTTGTTAATGTCTTAAATAATTCATACAAAAGATTTCTTAGCCTAATTCAGGTAGCAGCGCTGCCGGCGTAGGCTGCACCGCTGCGACGCTTATATGCATATACATATAAGTAAGCGACGGCGAAGGGTCGCTGAGATAGGGGGAAGGTATTATGTTCACGTATGTCGCGCATGTATGAAATTCGGACTCAGCACTTAGATAGCCCATTGGAAGATTGTTTGACTTATAAAATAAGTGCATTAATATATTTGTATTTATTGTATTTATTTATGCATAACACTGAGTACAGTGTGCATTCGCTATGTGAACATACTACAGGATGAAATAGTGAAAACTTAAAGAATATTATACTGGAGCAGTCCAAACAGTGCGAAAAGACGCTAACAATTAAAAAAAAAAGAAAAATATAATAATAACTAGTGTTATGATTAATACTAGTGCTTATTTAATTTAAACAAATAAGTGCCACGCATAACAAGCTCGAAAAATGAGCAGCGATCAAAAGAATGAGCGTAGAAGCTCCGTCAACCCAAGAAATGCTAGATACTCTTATTTCTCAACTAGCGATATAGATCAAAATCAGAAGTCGACAAAGAGCAACTCGACTCTACTGACCGTCGACAGCAAGAGAGCCAGCTCTTGCTCACCCTCTGTGCTCACCCCAACTCCCGCATCTTGGAGTTACCAATGCCAAACCCCACCACCGCCGGCTTCGCTGAATGAAGCTCCAACAACAAGCAGTGCAACAATTTCTACAGTTGCAGCAAAATCACCACCAATAAATAAACCAACTACCAATATTGCGAATTCGGTCCCAACGGCTGCACAACAAAATAAAATGGCAACAAAAACAGTTAGCAACACGGTTGGTAATAAACCAAAGATCAACCGAACCAACAAAAGCACCGACCAAACGAGGAGCTCCAATGAAAACCGTTTCTCCATCTTAGCAGAGGCGGACAATAACCAACCAGAGTTGGGGCAGGAGACCCAAAGGAAACCTAAGCCCCCACCTATTTACATAAGGGAAAAAAGTTCAAGCGCCCTGGTCAACAAAATTGTTGCGCTGGTCGGGGACGAGAACATACACGAAACAAAGGTTCAAACGAAGTCCGAAGAACACTTCCGAGCTGTGTCTAAGTACCTGGACTGCAAGTTGTGCTAAAAGGTATAGAACCTGACGTCACCCCCTCTGAAATTCAAGAAGCCCTTAAGGCCAGGGGATTCTGTGCCAAAAATGTTAGTAATATTGTTAACAGAAACAAAAAACCGCAACCACTTTTCAAGGTTGAGCTCGAACCAGATAGCAAAGCCTTAAAGAAAAACGAAGTGCATCCGATCTACAAGCTGCAGCTCTTACTGCATCGAAGAATCACCGTGGATGAACCCCACAAACGCAACGGCCCTGTTCAATGCACAAACTGCCAAGAGTATGGACACACCAAGACATACTGCACACTTCGGACGGTCTGCGTAGTCTGCGGAGACTTCGACAACTCCGTAAACTGCCCCGCAAACAAAGAAGACCCCCAAATGAAAAAATGTGGCAACTGTGGAGGAAACGGCAAACTACAGAGGCTGTGCGGTCGACAAGGAGCTGAAGAGTCGCATGCGATGAGCGACAGCTACGCACCAACAACCTACGCAAAATGTGTATTACAACTCAAAAAGTACGCCAGACGTATTTTTCGCCAAGGCAGCCAGATGATCATTTGGGCAGCTAAATACAACCAAGGGAATCTCCTACCCCGAAGCACTAAGAACAGGCATGGAAAATCCACCCCAGCCTCACTCAGAAAATGCTCTGCAGGTTCCAGGGCAGCCGCAAAGCAAATTGGAATCTATGATGTTCACCATGCAACAAAGTATGATGGAACTTATGTCATTCATGAAAACAACCATGCAAACCCTTGTTCAGAACCAGAACATGGTAATTCACTTGCTTGTAGCACAACAGTCCAAATAATAAATGACTAACCTACGTATATCCATGTGGAATTCCAACGGCATTTCACGGCATAAACTTGAAATAAGTCAATTCCTAAACGTAAATCACATCGGCGCCATGCTGCTGGTTGAAACGCACTTTACACGGAGATATAACTTCCATATAAGAGGTTATACCTTTTACCGCACAGATCATCCGGATTGCAAGGCCCACGGCGGAACGGGCATCTTAATCAGAGAACGCATCAAACACCACTTTCATCAAAGGTTTGCAACAAATTACCTGCAAGCCACGTCCATGAAAGTGAACTCAGGAAACGGCAACCTTTGCATTGCCGCTGTCTACTGCCCACCTCGATTTAATATCTCTGAAGGTCAATTCATGGACTTCTACAACAGTCTGGGGGATCGCTTCATAGCCTCAGGAGACTACAACGCCAAACACACGCACTGGGGATCACGCCTCGTGACTCCCAAGGGAAGACAACTGTATAATGCAGACCCAAAAAAGATCCCAGATCTACTTGATTTCGCGGTGACAAAAAACATCCGACGCAATCTAATAAGCGCCATAGCACTACCGGATCTCTGATCTGACCACTCGCCTTTGTTGATAAGCCAGAAATTGCGGACCACCCCTACAGGCTGACGTCGCACAACACTAACTGGATGAAATACAGAAAGTATGTGAGTTCCCACAACTAAATATCGAAGCGGACATCGACTGCTCCACCTCAGCCCTGGAAGAGGTACTCGTCACAGCAGCCAGAATCTCAACCCCTATACGGAAAGATGGGGAATTTAAGAAGTTCAAAACCAACCGACAAATCGAACAGCTGGTTCAGGAAAAGAGGCGTCTGCGACGAGCGTGGCAAACCAGAAGATCGCCATGCTCAATGCAACGTCTTACTGAAGCCACCCGCAATCTAAACCGGGCCCTGAAGCAAGAAGCTGAAAATGAACAACTTAAGGGGGGTTTCTACCTTGTGTGGTCGAAAAAATGTGCTTTTTAAAAAATTTTTTTCGTGGAATGTATTGAAGATAAACACTTCTAAATTTTGTCAGGTGTATCTACAAGTTTATTGTTTAAGTAAAAAAAGTTTCAAATGGAAATATGCACAGGGGGGGGAGAGGGGCATTGAGCAATGGAAGACAAAAATTAAATATATTCTTACATTGTATACTTTTGCGCATGGCTGGTACCAGAATTGCGAAAAAAGAATGAAAATTGAAAAACTTATGCGATTTTAAATGAAAAACTCGATTTTTACGCACTTTTTTCGACATTAATTGTTATATAACATGAAAAATATTCAATATTTTTTATAGATTTTGGTACCAGCCATGGAGAAGCCTCTAATACACGATACTTTAAAATTTCGTGGCGATTGCTCAACTCGTCTGGCTTGAATCACTTCCGCAAGGTCAAAAAATGTCGTTTCGAGTAAAACGCGTTTGAAGTTTTGCTTCAGTACCTGTTTTAAGGTGTAGGTGCTCCCTGTTTTAAGGTGTAGGTTCCGTAATTCTTAAGATAACCGATTGAAATTTTGGGAGCGGATTCTAGAAACATATATCAATCCAAAAATGCAAAAAAAAAAAAATTCGATTTTTTCGACCACACAAGGTAGAAACCCCCCTTAAATATATTGGAAAACTCTCGCCAACTAGTTCAAAGCATCCCTTGTGGAGGGCTCAAAATCTAAGCTCAAATCTAAGCTCTCCAATTCAAACCGTCACCCCCATAAGGAATTCTTCAGGGTGCTGGGCCCGCAGCGACAAAGATAGAGCCGAATCATTTGCCTTACATCTCAGAGGCGTCTTCCAGCCGAACCCCGCAGCTAATGATTATGTTCCTCCGCAAATCCACCTCTAAACTGAATCCACGCCAACTACATTTCAGCCGAACGAGATCACAAAAGTCATCAGGGAGCTAAAACCAAAAAAAACTCCAGGCGGTGACCTAATAACTACAAAAATGATAATGGAACTTCCGTACTGTGCTATTGAGGTCATCTGTAAACTCTTCAATGGAATCATAAGTCTCGGCTACTATCCAAGGAAATGGAAAAAATCAATTATTATAATGAAGCCCGGAAAAGATCACACGATTCCGTCATCTTACAGACCAATAAGTTTATTATCATGCTTGTCCAAATTATTCGAAAAATGCCTTCTAACGCGCATAATACCATATATGGGAGCCCACAACATTATCCCACCCCATCAATTTGGCTTCAGAGAAAAACACGGAACTATAGAGCAAGTAAACAGAATAACATCAGAAATTCGCACAGCCTTCGAACATAGGGAATATTGCAGCGCGATATTCCTCGACGTATCTCAAGCATTCGACCGCGTCTGGCTCAAAGGTCTCATGCATAAAATTAAAACACACATGCCCAGGTACACTCATAAACTCCTTGAATCCTACCTCTACAATAGAGCCTTCGCAGTAAGATGTAACACAACAATTTCCGACAGCTACACTATCGAAGCTGGGGTCCCACAAGGTAGCGCACTTTTGCCAACTTTATTCGTCCTCTACACAGCAGATATTCCCACGAGCGACCGACTAACAACATCCACCTTCGCCGACGACACTGCGATCCTTAGCCGCTCAAGATGCCCAGACCGTGCAACAACCCAACTCGCCAACCACCTCGTGGTAGTCGAGAACTGGCTATCTGACTGGAGTATTAAAATAAAGGAACAAAAGTGTAAACACATAACGTTTACCCTTAACAGACAAACTTGCCCTCCGCTCTGTATGAATAGCACGCAGATCCCCCAAGTTAATGAAGTAACGTATCTCGGCATCCACCTCGACAGACGTTTAAAATGGCGTAGACATATGGAATGCAAGAAACTGCACCTAAAACTGAAAGCCAGCAGCCTCCACTGGATTATAAACTCACGATCGCCTTTGTGTCTGGACTACAAGGTCCTGCTCTACAACTCCACTCTTAAGCCAATCTGGACGTATGGCTCCCAGCTGTGGGGGAACGCGAGCAGAACCAACCTAGACATCATACAGCGAGCCCAATCAAAGATCCTGCGAACTATGACTGGGGCACCATGGTATATTCGTAACCAAAACATCCACAGGGACCTCGGCATTCTCGCAGTAAAAGATGAAATAGACAAGCAAAAAGCGTCCTACAATGAAAAACTCTCTGGCCACCCAAATCCTCTAGCAAGGGTCTTGACTCGGGTCACCAGCCGAACCCGCCTGCAACGTACAGACCTTCCAACATAGCCATAACTTGTCAGGGCCACTGTCTCAGTCTACATGACTCCTAGTTAGGTTATCGTATAAGATTTGATACACTTATTCTTAGTATCGTAAATGAGAAGATTCAATAAATAAAAGCAAAGCATTAAAAAAAAAAAAAGCGCAACCAGAGAATAGTGCTTTACAGAGTTCGCTATTATCAAGGTCGACAACTAGCTTTCTAGCAATAGCGATTATCTTAGTTAAGGGTAGCGATGGCAGCTATCATGAATGCAGATGTGTTTTGGACTCTGGAAGTCAACTCAATTTTGTGACATCAAGGTTGCAGTCCATGCTTAAGCTTGAGATGCAATCTGTAAATATGCGCCTAACTGGAATAGGAAATGCAGTTTCGAAAATTATTGGTGAAGTGCAAACCACACTTAAGTCCAGAGTGACAAGTTCTCGGTTTTTTTTTTGTTTTTTTTTTTGTATTCATAATTTATAATTTATTCCCAACTAACAATAAGTAGGTACATAAATAACACTAAAAACTATGTGTTCGCAGTAGCGATGCAGAGCGAATTGATGCTGTCTGCCCTTGTGCAGACTCAATCCAAAAAGAGAGCAGATCAAATAAAAGACTGGTAGGTCTGTGCTTGACAAAGATCTATTTTCAACTCTACTCCATGTAGTTTCGAACTTCAATATATGAGCGTGCAAGCTCATTTTCATTACAGTAATAGTGCATTATAAAAATACAGTTCTGGGTAACATTAAGCTCTCTAAATAACATTAGGGTAAGAGTGATGCTCATACATATAGTGATGCTCAAACATACTCCCACCGTTGGAAGGACTGTGGTCCTTGCAAGAATCCTTATACCGGAAGTGGCGCAATCTTACATATGGGTCGGCGGATGATTCCCTTCGTGGTTTTGATATCGACAACTCTGACTCTTCCGTCAGCTCCAGCGCACGTGTTGACGATTTGGCCGAGAAGCCACTGCTGCGGTGGTGTATTATCTTCATGAATGAAAACCATTTGACCAAGCGTGATGTTTGCTTGCGGAGTCAACCATTTGCTGCGTATTTGTAACGTATGAAGGTAGTCCCTTCGCCAGAGATCCCATAATTGCTGTTTAAGGTAGGAAACACGTTGCCAGCGGGTCAGGCAACTAGGATTCCGATCCTCTACACACGGTTCTGGTAGCGCCTTGAGAGAAGAACCTATTAAGAAATGAGATGGGGTTAGTACTTCTCCGTCATTAGGATCCTCGGAGAGTGGTGCCAATGGTCTTGAATTAAGCACTGCTTCAACCTCGATGGCAACAGTTTGAAGCTCCTCGTAAGTAAGACCAGACTGGCCTATGTTTTTTATTAGCAAATGTTTCATTGACTTCACTGCGGCTTCCCATAGACCGCCAAAATGCGGCGCACGAGGGGGGATGAAATGAAACAATACTCCAGTTGATGCGGTGAATGTCAGGAGATCCTTTAGAGACTGTTGATTGAAGAGCTGCTTCCTGAATTCGTCCAATTGTGATCGGGTACCAACGAAATTAGTAGCGTTGTCGCACCAAATGCTTTCAGGAAGGCCCCTGCGTCCAATAAATCGCTTTAAACATAAAATAAAGGTATTAGTGGAGAGGTCTGAAACTGAACAGCTTTAGTAGCAAAGCAGATGAAAACGGCCATATACGTTTTGTATGGCACTTTTGCTCGAATTCGGTAAGTGGTAGTAAATGGACCGCATAAATCGACTCCACAGGTGGCGAACGGCTTACTTAAAGTCAGTCTTTCTGCTGGCAAGGATCCCATTATTTGTTGCATAAGCTTTGGCTTGTAATGGCAACAATGAACGCAGGATTTTACTACTTTGGTGGCCAGGCGACGAGCATTTGTTATCCATATTTGAAGTCGTAGTAGTCCTATAAGCGCCTTGGGTCCTGCATGCATGTTCATTCTGTGAAGATGATCCACATACTTGTAGGTGAATGGGTGATCCCTGGGAAGAAGCAATGGGAATTTAGCGTCGACTGAAATTGGTGCCCTTGCTAGGCGACCGCCGACACGAATCACCGTAACACTTCGATTTCCAATATCTGCCTCGGTCAAAAATGGAGTTAAATTTCGAATAGGAGAACAGAGGCGATTTCCCTTTTGCAAATCAACTAATTCCTTTCCAAAACTTTGGCTTTGAATACTGGCGACGATGAATACGAATGACCTAATAATTTCATCAGCTTCCAATTCTTTTGTCTTAGAGACGAGCAAGTCCTTGCAAACAGGAACTTTGTTAAATACTCTACGTAACGATCCGAATAATTCGATTATATGACGAGATTCTGCTGATAAGTTGGTCAATGATAGTTTCCTCGAAGGAACTATCGGTACATGTAAATGTAGCTGCTTTGCGAAGCTCCAATGTGTTATCTGCTAAATTAGCATTTATTTTGTCCTTTGGCCAAGTCGTTTCATTGCCTTGAAGAAACACAGGCCCATTAAACCAGATGGTTTCTTGCAGATCTGTGGCTGCGCAGCCTCGGGAGACGATGTCCGCCGGATTCTCCTTTCCTGGAACGTGGCGCCACTTAATGTTGGCAGACATGTTTTGGATTGCGGATACCCGATTGGCTACGAAACATTTCAGCTGGGTTGCGTGCATTGCTAGCCAGTGTAAAACAATTGTTGAGTCTGACCAGAATGTAGCTCTTTTGGAAATGTTTCCGAACTTGTGTTTGACCTTATTCCAAGTTTCGCAGAGAAGCAAGGCTGCGCACAACTCCAATCTAGGAAGACAGATCGTTTGAATCGGCGCTACCTTTGATTTCGCAAGGACTAAATGTGATGAAACCTTTCCTTCTTGGCATGATCGTAAATAAATGCAACACCCATAAGCACGCTCTGAGGCGTCTGCAAACCCATGTATCTCGCACTCCATACTGGGGGAAAATATAATCGGGTTCGATTATATCCCAGCTTTCTTGCAGCGACGAAGGCAGTTGATCATCCCATTCAACACTAGTCCTCCAAAGTACCTGAATAAACATTTTGCACCTTATGATGATAGGACTTAGAAGTCCAAGGGGGTCATACAAGCGTGCAATAATAGAAACAATTTGTCTCTTTGTGGTGGCTTTACATTTTGGCAAATCATAGCGAAAGCAAAACATATCCGATTGCGGCTTCCAAGATATTCCCAGTGCTTTTGTTACTTCCTTGTCATCCAATTTAAATTGGTATTCTCCGAGACATTTACTGTCGCCGCTAAAATTCCACTTTGAAAGCTCTAAGCCCGCACGTGCGAGAATTTCTTTGGTTTGGACCATCTTGATGTCCAATTCCTCCAAGCTATCGGCTCCAGTAAGGAGATCGTCCACGTACATGTCGTTTTGCAAGGTGTTAGAACCGATTGGAAGTTCTTTCTCATACGCTTTGGCGATGAAATTAAGACTCTGAATGGCCAAAAACGGGGCGCTTGCTAGACCATATGTTACAGTCTTTAATCGAAATAATTGTAAAGGCCTTTCCACAGAGTTTCTCCAAACAATGAGCTGGAAGTTACGATCGCGATGGTCGACGATGAATTGCCTATACATTTTTGTTATGTCGGCTGTGAAAACGAATTTGTACAATCGAAATGTTAGCAGCGTAAGTATGAGACTTTGTTGAATTGTGGGTCCCACCATTAATATGTCGTTCAATGAGATATTTGAAGATGTTTTCGCTGATGCATCAAAGACAACACGCAGTTTAGTTGTTGAGCTTTGTGGTCGCAACACGGCATGATGCGGAATGACATAATGAGGTTCATTTATGTTTACATTATCTGCGAGTTCCATGTGACCAAGATCTATATATTCGGTCATAAATTCGACATACATCCTCTTTTGTTCAGATAAGCGTTCTAAGCGGCGCTCAAGCTGAAGAAAGCGGCGTCTGGCATTTTCTAATGAATTACCTAGACAAGTTGGGGATTGAGCGAACGGAATCCGGACTTGGACTCGGCCGCAGTCGAGCCTATTAGCGTTCTTGAAGAAATGTTTAACGCACTCTTCTTCTTCACGAGTGAAAATTGATTTCCCTAACTCTTCAAAGGATTCAATTCTCCAAAATCGTGCTAAATCATCGTTGAGATCCTGTGTCTGCACTACATTGCATGAGACTGCCTGCACCATTGCATCTTGCTTACAGCTCTTTTCGATTTTTCCTCCAACAATCCAGCCAAGTGAGGAATTTAGTAGACAAGGCAAACCAGGACCCAAAGACCATTTTTGGCCAGTGAGAAAATCAAAGAACTCCTCTGTGCTAATTAAAATGTCAATTTTTGAAGGTTTAAAGAAATGTGGGTCAGCTAAATCGATGCCTTCAGGTATAGACCAGTGTGATGTATCTATGCAGCGCTGAGGCTGCTGCTGAGCTATAGATTTTGTAATCGAGAATTGTAGGGTCCATTCCTCTGATGATAAACGGGACCTGATTGTTGCTTCTAAAGAAAACTTCCACCCTGAGTCTAGCAGCGCTCTGGCGATGTGAAATACGCCGCACTTATCCCGTATTAGAATTAGAGCCGTTGGGATCAGAGATCGTTTAGAGTTACGAGCAAGAAACGAAAGAACCTGGGATGAAGAATTCGCTTGAGCATCCTGCTGATCTTCACTTTCTTGAATGGCTGTCTTGGGCTCGGCTGGGCGATGCAAAGAGGAGTGATGTAATCCGTGGCATGTTTTACAACGGAACTTGGACGAACAATCTGCCGCAATGTGACCCTTATGTAAACAATTTAGGCATAGCGAAGCCTGGTTTGCCCAGCCATGTCGCTTTTCGAACGAGAGTGATAAAAACAATGGACATGATCCTAAGGTATGGTCACTTGAGTTACATTTCAAACAACTTCGTTTGGCGGCTATGAATGCTCTTCTTGTACTATTGGGTTTCTCCAAACGCTTTTCATACGGTTTTCCTTCGATCGTAGGTTTTACATGGCACTCTAGGAATTGACAATGCCTGCTCAGGATATTATAGCAATTTTCCCATTTAGGAAGGTTTTCATACTCCTGCACTTGGTCATATGCTTGTTTCGAGTCAGAATCTACCCTTTGCAACACGAGATGAATTATAATAGCACTAAGAATATCTTTCTCAGTGCCAAGAGAAAGAAGAGAACCAAGAAGTGCTGAGACTGTATCGAAGAGAACACGGGTCAGACCTTTTCATGTGAGGAATGCTAAATATACTTGTGACATGCTCAATAAGTATTAATACTTTTTTATCATAACGCTCCTGTAGCTGATTTAGTGCCTTTGAATAATTTGCGTCTGACACTTGAAACGCGGACACCATACTAAGTGCTGGACCAGATAGGCAACTAAGAAGATAAGTAAATTTGCCGACTTCGGTAATGGAAACATCTTCATGTACCATATGATTAAAAGCAGAAATAAAGCGTTTATAATCGCTGTATTTCCCATCAAACCTTGGCAATTTAAGAGCAGGAAGACGACTATGACCACTGCTGCCTGTGCAGGAAGAGTTTATCAAACTGCTATCGTCCGATCGATGTGGCTTATTCAAATCTATTCTTTTTAAGAGTGTTGCTTTGCTAAGAATATATTCATCTTCGTGATGACGTCGAGAATCCTCCGTGGGATCCAACTCCTCGATTTGTAGTTGAATTTGCGACAGTTGCCTATAGTGTGATTCTAAAATTTGCAATCTACATTCCGCGGTGCTTACATCATTGGCAGTGGCAGCTAGAGCGCGTTCTTTGCTGCTTTGAAAATTCTGTTCAAGAATGGTTCGCTTGCGTCGCAGGCCCACCAGCTGTTCCTCGTCGGACGGTTTTGTCATAATTGTAGTATAATTAAATCCAATGCAGATGGTACGCAGAATATAGTGATAGTAGTTACGTAACACCACGGTTGAGTGTCTTGTTTAACACAATCTGTTTGAGCTATTTTAGAGAAAAGCTCAGCTTCAACGAAAGCACCTTGAGCTTTAAGCGAATTACTCACTCACTTTCTGCACGTGTTGAGAAAACTGTTTCCAATATAGATATTAACTCTGTTTAGCCTTTGATGTCCAAATGATCTTGAATTTAATTGCGACTTACTTTGGTCGGGTAAGCTTACGATTTCAGCACCCTTTCCAATGTGTTGCTACGAGAAGTGAGGTTATATGGGCTGTGGTTCCAATCCAGATTTGCCTAACGATGTGGCTGCTATCAACGGATCCCTTGTGATCCACTGATTCCAATCAATTTCAGGACTGCAGGTGTCCTGTCACGGTCGCCAAATGTTCGCTCCTGGTTGCGATGCAGAGCGAATTGATGCTGTCTGCCCTTGTGCAGACCCAATCCAAAAAGAGAGCAGATCAAATAAAAGACTGGTAGGTCTGTGCTTGACAAAGATCTATTTTCAACTCTACTCCATGTAGTTTCGAACTTCAATATATGAGCGTGCAAGCTCATTTTCATTACAGTAATAGTGCATTATAAAAATACAGTTCTGGGTAACATTAAGCTCTCTAAATAACATTAGGGTAAGAGTGATGCTCATACATATAGTGATGCTCAAACACTATGACTAAAGACAAAAGACTAAGGGCTACTCGCCGTGCGGTACCGCCGCCTGGCATTGCTTCGCATGCGCGGGGGCCCCTAATCCGTCTGCTCCTTACGCCTCCTCTCCAGAGCTCTGAGCGTCTTCAAGAAGTGCGCGGCGAAGGTGGCTGCCGCATCCCACAGTCTCTGCTCCCTCAGCATCGTCGGCACCAAAGTCTCCTTGCTGATAGAGCATCCCGCTTCCGCCTCCAGCTCCTGCCCCTCAAAGCCGAACCTGCGGCACTCAAAGAGGACGTGTTGCGCGTCCTCCACGATGCCAGAGACGCACTCCGGGCACCAGTCTTCCGTCTCGTGTCCGAAGCGCTTCAGGTAGCTTCGGAAGCAGCCGTGTCCACTAAGTGCCTGGGTGAGGTAGAAGTCCACCTGCCCGTGCGGCCTCTCCATCCATTGCACCAAGTCTGGGATGAGGGTGTGCGTCCATCGGCCCTTGAGTGAGGAGTCCCACCTGGACTGCCAGCTCTCCATGCTTCTGCTCCTGGCTGCAGCCTTGAGCTCGGATGTGGTCGGTTGCACCGCCTCCCTGGATCTCGAGGCTGTGAACAGCTCCTCCCGTTCCCTGGCTAGCTCGTTGAGCGGAACCAGCCCGGCGATGACCAGCGCCGCGTCCTCGGAGATGGTCCGGAACGCGCACGCTGTCCTGATGGCGCACAGCCTATAGGTTGCCTCCACACCACGCATATAGGCGCTGCTTAGAGAATTTGTGAAGTCACCACCGAGGTTAGCAGCCTCCTTGTTGCCTGCTTTGGCCCTCTCGTGTTCGGCAACATCCTCGACAGCGCTGCTGCAGTCCCACTGGCTTTCTTGTGGGCATACTCCAGATACTCCTTGAACGCCAGGCGTGTGTCGATGAGGACGCCTAGGTACTTGATAGCCCGCTGCGACCGGATTGTAGTCCCTCCGACCGACACACTGGCAGTCTCTACTACCTTACGGCTCGATATCAGGAAAGTCTCCGTTTTGTGAGCCGCCAGCTCCAGCCCAGCGACGCCAAGCCACGACTCCACGGCTTGGATAGCCGCGTTGGCGCGGGCCTCCACTGTCGCGATCTCCTTCGCAACCACCACTATGGCGACGTCGTCGGCAAATCCTACCAAGCTAGTGTTAGCTGGCATTGGCAACCGTAGGACTCCATCGTACATGGCGTTCCAGAGCAGGGGTCCCAATACGGAGCCCTGCGGGACTCCGGCTGAGACTTCGTATGCTCTGGAACCCAGACTCGTGTCCGCAGTGAGTACCCTGTTGCTGAAATAGCTGTGGGCTATCTTCAGCAGGTACCCCGGTATGTTGAAGCCCCTCAAGGACTCCAGCGTCCGGCCCCAATCTGCCGAGTTGAAGGCGTTTCTGATGTCCAGAGTGACTATCAGGCAGTAGGACTTGGTCCCACCTTTCCACCTAGTTCCTGCGATCGCGTCTTCGGCCACCTTGACGACCCTCGTGATGGCGTCCAGCGTTGACTTCCCCTTCGTGAAGCCTTATTGCTCCGGGGAGAGCCCACCAGCTGCCTCGATCGCCCCGCTCAGCCTGGTCGCGATCACCTTCTCGAAGACCTTCCCGATCGTGTCCAGGAGGCATATCGGCCTGTAGGAGGACGCCTCTCCTGGTGGCTTTCCGGGCTTGGACAGCAGCAGCAGCTTTTGCCTTTTCCATCTGTCGGGGAACAACCCCTCCAGAAGGCACTGGTTGAAGATGGCAGCTACTTCAGTCGCCTGCAACGCCAGGGTCAATTTGGTCGCCCTGTTCGGGATCGCGTCCGGTCCCGGCGCCTTCTTGGGCTTTAAGTTCCTACCGGCCTGGAGAACCTCTGCTTCCGTGACCCAGTGGATGACTCCTGGCTCCGTGATGGGAAAATGCACGACCTGACCTCCGCGCGGAAACAGGGCGCTGACTATCTTCTCCACGGATTCCGGGTCAGAAGGAGCTTTGCCACCCGCGTTGAGTCTCCTCACCACCAATTTATAGGCTCCTCCCCATGGGTCATCATCAGCAGCATCGCACAGCTTAAGAAAGCATTCCCGCTTGCTGTCCCTGATGGCGGTTTTTAGGACCTTCTTTGCCGCCTTGTAGCGGTCGCTGCACGCCGTGAGGCGCGGAGTGCCTTTGGCACGCTGCAGCAGCCTCCTGTTGCGGTGGCAAGTGCGGCGCAGGTCGGCGATCTTCTCGCTCCACCAGAACACCGGAGAGTGGTGCTGCCGGAATGTCCTTCTTTGCAACATGCTTTGGTTGCAGGCACCTTCCACCGCGGCCGCGAACTTGTTGGCCATCACGTTCGCTCCGTCAGCCTCGTCTGCCGCAAATCCCTCAAGGGCAAGTGCGAAAGCGTGAGGCCTGAACGTGTCCTGCCGGAACGCCTTCCTGGCCACTGGCAGTGCGCCCCTCGGTCGTCCTACGCCGCCTATCGAGCACTCGATGGCTTCGTGGCCGCTAGCAGTGTAGGCCTCGCTGATCCTCCACCTTGCGTGGCTGGCCAGCGCGCTACTGGCAAAGGTGAGGTCGATAATTGACCCCGCACCTGCCCTGCTGAAGGTCTGTCGGGAGCCTTCATTTAGAAGGACAACCTCCAGGGAGGCGAAGGCCTCCAGCACCGCTCGTCCTCTGGCATTGGTCCGGGGGGACCCCCATTCCATGGCCAAGGCGTTGAAGTCGCCACCGACCACCACTCTGCACCTTCCTTGCAGGTCGCTGCGTAGCTCGTCCAGGATCCTGCAGTAAGACTCCAGCGAGAGGCTGGGTGCCTGGTTGCAGCTGTAAACCCAGTAGCCGCCAACGTTGGCTCGGACGAAACCCTCGGCCGACCTTATGTCCCGCATCTGCAGGCTCTCTAGACCGCAGAGCCAAAGGGCAGCCCTGCCTGAGCTGTCCGTTGCCCAGTCGCTGCTGCTGCCTACCCTGTAGGGCTCGCTGAGGACTGCCACCTCCGAGCCAAGCTCGCGAACCGTCTGCGCCAGGAGATCCTGCGCCGCTCTGCAGTGATTCAGGTTCAGCTGAATCAACTGCATCTGGGTGTGTGGTTCCCGTTCCCGCTGCCTGCGGCTGGGCATCCTTTGCCGCTGAGCAGATGAAGCATGATGCCTCCTGCCTGCACTCTGCTGCCCTGTGCCCCGGCTTGCCGCATTTGATGCAGCCTTGCCCAAGGGGACCGGCAAGCTGAGCACCGCCGATTGGGTCTCTGCGTACCCGCGGCGCAAGCTGCGAACCTTGATCCGTTCCGGTTGGATGTTAAATTGGCCCGCGATGGCTGCGCAGACCTCCTCCTTCGTGGTGATGGAGTCGATGTTGCGCACCTCCAGGACGACCACGTTCGAGTCTTCCGTCGTGGCGCGCACCGACGCTGCTTCTCCAAGCACTTTCTCAATGCTCTCTTTCATGGCCTCAGCGCTCTCAACGCTGCCTTTGGCCACCTCAAGGAGCAGGTTGCCGTTGGTGGTACGGCGAACCTTGGAGACGCAACTCCCCAGTTCCGACAACTGCCTGTCTTCCCTCGCTGTACGATATGCCTCGTGCCTGCACAATGAGCTTGCCGGTCCCCTTGGGCAAGGCTGTCCTCCAGCGTGGAGAAATGCGGATCGGATGGACCATCTGCAGGATCCGGGAGAGGCAAGGCCCACCGAGGTGCTTCAGATGCCTGGAACTGGGGCACATTGCGGTCCACTGCAAGAGCCCAGTGGACAGGAGCGGCTCCTGCATCAAATGCGGCAAGCCGGGGCACAGGGCAGCAGAGTGCAGGCAGGAGGCATCATGCTTCATCTGCTCAGCGGCCGGTGAGAAGGACACCAGGCACAAGGCAGGCGGCAAAGGATGCCCAGCCGCAGGCAGCGGGAACGGGAACCACACACCCAGATGCAGTTAATTCAGCTGAACCTGAATCACGAGCGGTGCTGGAGGCCTTCGCCTCCCTGGAGGTTGTCCTTTTAAATGAAGGCTCCCGACAGACCTTCAGCAGGGCAGGTGCGGGGTCAATTATCGACCTCACCTTTGCCAGTAGCGCGCTGGCCAGCCACGCAAGGTGGAGGATCAGCGAGGCCTACACTGCTAGCGACCACGAAGCCATCGAGTGCTCGATAGGCGGCGTAGGACGACCGAGGGGCGCACTGCCAGTGGCCAGGAAGGCGTTCCGGCAGGACACGTTCAGGCCTCACGCTTTCGCACTTGCCCTTGAGGGATTTGCGGCAGACGAGGATGACGGAGCGAACGTGATGGCCAACAAGCTCGCGGCAGCGGTGGAAAGTGCCTGCAACCAAAGCATGTTGCAAAGAAGGACATTCCGGCAGCACCACTCGCCGGTGTTCTGGTGGAGCGAGGAGATCGCCGACCTGCGCCGCACTTGCCACCGCAACAGGAGGCCGCTGCAGCGTGCCAAAGGCACTCCGCGCCTCACGGCGTGCAGCGACCGCTACAAGGCGGCAAAGAAGGTCCTAAAAACCGCCATCAGGGACAGCAAGCGGGAATGCTTTCTTAAGCTGTGCGATGCTGCTGATGATGACCCATGGGGAGGAGCCTATAAATTGGTGGTGAGGAGACTCAACGCGGGTGGCAAAGCTCCTTCTGACCCGGAATCCGTGGAGAAGATAGTCAGCGCCCTGTTTCCGCGCGGAGGTCAGGTCGTGCATTTTCCCATCACGGAGCCAGGAGTCATCCACTGGGTCACGGAAGCAGAGGTTCTCCAGGCCGGTAGGAACTTAAAGCCCAAGAAGGCGCCGGGACCGGACGCGATCCCGAACAGGGCGACCAAATTGACCCTGGCGTTGCAGGCGACTGAAGTAGCTGCCATCTTCAACCAGTGCCTTCTGGAGGGGTTGTTCCCCGACAGATGGAAAAGGCAAAAGCTGCTGCTGCTGTCCAAGCCCGGAAAGCCACCAGGAGAGGCGTCCTCCTACAGGCCGATATGCCTCCTGGACACGATCGGGAAGGTCTTCGAGAAGGTGATCGCGACCAGGCTGAGCGGGGCGATCGAGGCAGCTGGTGGGCTCTCCCCGGAGCAATAAGGCTTCACGAAGGGGAAGTCAACGCTGGACGCCATCACGAGGGTCGTCAAGGTGGCCGAAGACGCGATCGCAGGAACTAGGTGGAAAGGTGGGACCAAGTCCTACTGCCTGATAGTCACTCTGGACATCAGAAACGCCTTCAACTCGGCAGATTGGGGCCGGACGCTGGAGTCCTTGAGGGGCTTCAACATACCGGGGTACCTGCTGAAGATAGCCCACAGCTATTTCAGCAACAGGGTACTCACTGCGGACACGAGTCTGGGTTCCAGAGCATACGAAGTCTCAGCCGGAGTCCCGCAGGGCTCCGTATTGGGACCCCTGCTCTGGAACGCCATGTACGATGGAGTCCTACGGTTGCCAATGCCAGCTAACACTAGCTTGGTAGGATTTGCCGACGACGTCGCCATAGTGGTGGTTGCGAAGGAGATCGCGACAGTGGAGGCCCGCGCCAACGCGGCTATCCAAGCCGTGGAGTCGTGGCTTGGCGTCGCTGGGCTGGAGCTGGCGGCTCACAAAACGGAGACTGTCCTGATATCGAGCCGTAAGGTAGTAGAGACTGCCAGTGTGTCGGTCGGAGGGACTACAATCCAGTCGCAGCGGGCTATCAAGTACCTAGGCGTCCTCATCGACACACGCCTGGCGTTCAAGGAGCATCTGGAGTATGCCCACAAGAAAGCCAGTGGGACTGCAGCAGCGCTGTCGAGGATGTTGCCGAACACGAGAGGGCCAAAGCAGGCAACAAGGAGGCTGCTAACCTCGGTGGTGACTTCACAAATTCTCTATGCAGCGCCTATATGCGTGGTGTGGAGGCAACCTATAGGCTGTGCGCCATCAGGACAGCGTGCGCGTTCCGGACCATCTCCGAGGACGCGGCGCTGGTCATCGCCGGGCTGGTTCCGCTCAACGAGCTAGCCAGGGAACGGGAGGAGCTGTTCACAGCCTCGAGATCCAGGGAGGCGGTGCAACCGACCACATCCGAGCTCAAGGCTGCAGCCAGGAGCAGAAGCATGGAGAGCTGGCAGTCCAGGTGGGACTCCTCACTCAAGGGCCGATGGACGCACACCCTCATCCCAGACTTGGTGCAATGGATGGAGAGGCCGCACGGGCAGGTGGACTTCTACCTCACCCAGGCACTTAGTGGACACGGCTGCTTCCGCAGCTACCTGAAGCGCTTCGGACACGAGACGGAAGACTGGTGCCCGGAGTGCGGCTCTGGCATCGTGGAGGACGCGCAACACGTCCTCTTTGAGTGCCGCAGGTTCGGCTTTGAGAGGCAGGAGCTGGAGGCGGAAGCGGGATGCTCTATCAGCAAGGAGACTTTGGTGCCGACGATGCTGAGGGAGCAGAGACTGTGGGATGCGGCAGCCACCTTCGCCGCGCACGTCTTGAAGACGCTCAGAGCTCTGGAGAGGAGGCGTAAGGAGCAGACGGATTAGGGGCCCCCGCGCATGCGAAGCAATGCCAGGCGGCGGTACCGCACGGCGCGTAGCCCTTAGTCTTTTGTCTTTAGTCCTAGTTTTTAGTGTTATTTATGTACTTATTGTTAGCTGGAAATAAATGATAAATTATGAATACAAAAAAAAAAAAGAGACACCGAGTCACACAGAGGCACGCAGAGATACGCAGAGCCACACAGAAAGACATCTAGTCGCACAGAGCCACGGCAAGGAACCCTGGAGGATACGGAGAGACACGGAGAGAGTTCCCAAGGGCAATCGGAGAGAGCCCAGATCTACATGGAGTAACACGGAGTCAACTCACTCGCAGACGTCCCACACAGGGCATCAGCAAGCCGACTCACCGCGATTTCCGCGGAGTCGCCCGTTCTCTTTTCGTTTTCAGGAAATTATCTTCTCAATAAACTAGAATTCAATTGAACTTCTCGCGTTCTTACTGGGTATATTTGGGGACTCAAGGGGCCGGAACTTTATAAATTTGTGTGAACCCCGACCTCGGCGAGCTAAGCCGCGCAACCCAAGATAGGGTCGTTACAGTATGTCTAAACAAATAACAGACTACATAAAAAAATGTCCAAAATGCCAAAATGCTAAAGTAACCAGGCATACAAAGACTCCAATGACTATTACGGATACACAGAGATAGTGGAGTGAGTGATAGTGGACACAATAGGTCCTCTTCCAAGGTCGGAAAAAGGCAATGAATATGCAGTCACACTGATTTGTGACTTAACCAAATATTTAGTTGCTATACCCATACCAAACAAAAGCGCAAGTACCGTCGCTAAGGCCATTTTCGAATCTTTTATTCTGACCTACGGTCCAATAAAGATGTTCATTACGGACATGGGTACAGAGTATAGGAATTCAATAATCACTGACATATGCAAAAACTTTAAAGTTAAAAATGTAAAATCTACCGCTCATCACCATCAGACAGTAGGTGTAGTCGAAAGAAGTCATAGAACTTTAAATGAATACATACTGATATGTAACAGTTGATAAAACTGATTGGGATGTATGGCTTCAGTAGAAAAAATAACTTACCAAAACACGTTAATAATAGTTATATTATGCATAGAACCAATTTATCATTGGCATATCATTATAATATACGCAACCCCAATTCTTCCATGCAAACAGAGTAATTTACCTCTTTGATATCTAAAGGCTATTTGTAGGGGGCCGATCCGCCAAAATAAGCGATCAAGTAGAAGTAGGAAATGGCAGGAACTCCCACGGCGCAAAGCGAAATAATTCTAGAAGAAAGGGTAGCGAAGGCACCAGAAAGAAAATCAAGAGGCGGGGGCGTCGTAGGACTTCAATGTTTATTTCTCGCATTCATACATGAAACTAACTTAAAAACTAAAGCCGCTGATGTGAGCGCGGGAGATCGACGGCGGCCGATCGCGACGTCCGCAACCCGAGCTCGAGCTCGGAAGCGAGCGCAAAAGAGAGGCGAGCGCGGGCGAGAGCGAAAGCTCTGTGCGCAGAGGCGGCACAGTGGCCCCTCACATAAAAATCCCGCCCCCCCTTGCAATCACTCGGGTTGCAACATGGTCCTTATTATGGCTGGTGGCAGGCTCCGCACACGACCCATCCAAACACGGTGCTCTGGGCCACCGGCAGTCCGTCCTGGACTCTCATCAAGCCTGGCTGCATCACATGCGGATACATGTCCGCGCCCAGGATCACAGATATCGTCGCGGGTAGATAAAAACGCTCATCGGCCAGAGTAATGTCCCAGAAATGGGCCCGCACCGACTCGCTCAGCTCCCGGACTGGAGTGCGAACGCGCACCTGATGCTCAACCTTGAAGGCCACATCCAACTGGACACTGGTGTCATTCTTGGCGCCCACAATTGCCGAACACATCCGCTCGTTCCCAACGCTGGTAGTTGGCAGACGGAAAGGAGTCGCTAGAGACGCGTCGATGCATCTCGTAGCCGGGCAAGGGTCGATAAGCGCCGCCGTGTCGAAGACCTGAGTCCCAGTATGGATCCGAACCAGAGCCGTTGGCAGAAGGTTGACTGAAGCACGCCTTGGAGCGGCTGAAGCACGCCTCGGAGCGGCGGACGAGGGCCTTGGAGCGGCTGAAGCACGCCTTGGAGCGGCGGACGAGGGCCTTGGAGCGTCTGAAGCACGCCTTGGAGCGGCGGACGAGGCCCTTGGAGCGGCTGAAGCACGGCGTGACGCGGCGAACGAGGGCCGAGGAGCGGCCGCAGCACTCCGTGGAGAGGCGGACGAAGGCCGAGGGGCGGCCGAAGCATGCCTTGGAGCGGCAGAAGCAAGCCGTAGCGCGGCACCCGAGGGCTGAGGAGCGCCTGAAGAATTCCGCGGGGTGTGGGTCCGCGACCGGCGCGCCTCCTGACGCGGCCGACGCTGAGCCATCGGCTGCTCGGGAAGGTGCAGTATAATGTGGTGATCCTGGCCGCACGTTTTGCAGCGGTCAACTCGCCGACACGCTACGTCGGAATGCTCGTGGGCTAAACAGCGGGGGCAGTACCGGTTGGCCAGGACAGCCCGTAGACGCTTCTCGGCCTTGAATCGAAGAAAACGGCGGCACTTCCGTAACGGATGGACATCACTGCAGACTCGGCAACGGTAGGAATTGATACCTCGAGTACATCTGCTCTCCAGTGTGTTGGCGCTGCGTGGACGAGGAGACATCGTATCGTGACTGGCGGACTAGGACGGAGAGGAAAAATAGCAATCAGTACTGGTAACACTACGAATTGGAACTACGGATTAGCTACGAAACAGCACAGTGACGTGGAATATTGGAGTGGACGGGAGACTGGTTACTGAGGGCAGACGGGTGCGTCCATCGGAAGGAGGACGACCTTTGCTATGCGACGTTTTATTAGTCCCCGCGCAGTGCGGATGTCGACCACACGGACATGGCCATCGGATCCTGGAAACACTGCGTCAATTCGCCCTAATCGCGACGCATTGGACGGCAGGTTGTCTTCCTTAACAACCACCATGTCCCTGACACGGAGATCTCTAGTGGGGGCTCGCCACTTGTTCCGCCTATGGAGTTCCTTGAGGTACACTTCCTTCCATCGCAGACGAAATTGCTGATGTAGAGCCATTAGATGTTGCCAGCGGTTTATGATGGTCGTGGTATCCCCCTTTATCTCAGGTTCAACTATTGCTAGGAGTGGCCCTCCAACCAGAAAGTGCCCAGGAGTAAGGGCTAATAGGTCACCGGGGTCTTCGAACGTTGGAGCGAGCGGACGAGAATTCAAGCACGCCTCAATCCTAGCCAGAAGCGTGGACAGCTCTTCGAACGTGTATTTCCGCGTGGCCGTAGACTTTTTTATTAATTGGACGTTGATGCACTACGATCAGTACATTCAAGTGGCCCATCTGACACCAAGCACGTGCCTGTTCGTGTTAGGTGTTAGTAGGCGCGACATATGAAAGTATAGAAAAGGAATACGAGGATGTGACTACTGGCGTGCTGCCAGACTGTTTGCCTGCATGCGTACTAAGTAGGTTAGTATTAAGGTTTTTAGTTGGGCAGGGCTAACTACGTTTGATGTTATCATGTACAAATCGTTATAATTTGCACATAAGACTCTAAAGGGTTCATCCAATTCAAAAGACGTTCTACATTGGCTCAAAACTAAATGAATATAGGATCTAATATTTCTACTCGGTACGTGAAAGTTAAGCTGACCCAGCAAGTCAGCACTTTCCACGTCACAGTGGATAAGGTTAAAAATGAACGTAATGCCAAGCATGGTTTTACTGTTAGCTAAAGAAGGTAAGTTAATTAGGAGAAGTCTACTAGAGTACGAGGGTAACCTCTGGTTTGGATCCCAGTTCAAACCGCGTAAAGCGAAAAGCAGAAAGTTCTTCTGAACTGACTCAATGCGTTTACTGTGAACCCCATACTGAGGGCTCCAGACGCAAGATCCATATTCTAAGATAGGACGAACTAACGAAATATATAAGGATTTTGTAACATAGGGGTCATTGAATTCTTTCGACCACCGTTTAATGAAACCAAGCACACCTCTGGCTTTATTCACCATGCACGAAATATGATCGATGAAGTCAAGTTTAGGGTCCAGTCGGACTCCCAAATCATCGACTATATTAATTCTTTCCAAAGAGCAGCAGTTAAGCGTGTAAGTCGCGAGCTTGGGAGCGACACGAGAGAAAATCATTAGCTTGCATTTAGAGCCGTTTAGGTTCAATAAGTTTATACGGCACCATGTTTGGAAGTTATTGAGATCTGTTTGTAAAGCGTCCTTATATTGCACGCAAAGTATGAGGTCGTCCGCGTACGTAAGTACTTTGGAGTTAGTTAGAACTTTGGGCAGGTCGTTGATAAATAATGTAAACAACAGGGGACCCAAATGGCTTCCTTGCGGGACGCCAGAAGTAACCCTGAGAACATTAGATAAAGAATTTTTAAAGAGGACCTTTTGCCTTCTGCCATTCAGATAACTTGAGATCCAACTAAGCAGATCAACCGGAAATCCCATTAGATCGAGTTTCCCAACAAGAAGAGAATGGTTGACAGAATCAAATGCTTTACTGAAATCTGTCTGAAAACCCTTATGGAAGCCTCTAACTAAGAAGGAAGTGTATTCTAAAAGATTGGTTGTCGTTGATCTACGCTTTAAAAATCCATGCTGACATGGAGAAATAATTGATCTACACAGGTGCTGCAAATAATGATTATCTCGAAAAGTTTTGGAATGGCCGACAACTTAGAGATTTCTCTATAGTTACTGGCAACCGATTTTCTACCTTTTTTGTGGAGAGGAATAACAAATGATTCCTTCCAAATAAGGGGAAAGTGGGAGGTTTCTAGGGACAAGGTAAACAATTTTAGAAGGGGATTGCACAGGGCGTCGGCACAATACCTAAGTACACAGCCAGGTATACCTTCGGGACCTGGCGAATAAATGGGCTTAACGCGATGAAGATCTGAAAGAATAGTGCTTTTGTCTAAAGTAGGACTGAAAATAAAGTTCGATTTGGGCATGATGTAGGAATAAGTCTGATTACAGTCAGTGGAAGTTGAGTAAGTGGTTTGAAAAAACTGCGCAAACAGATCGGCAATAGCCCGATCATTTTATACGGTTGTATTTTCGAACGAAAGCGAGGAAGGATGCGTAATTGGTTTACGTTTAGTGTTAACAAAATTATAAAACTGTTTTGGGTCCTGAGAGATCTGGACCCTACAACGAGTCAAATAAATCTAAATCTTGACCGAGCTGATAAATAAAGGGATAGGGCAGAGTTAGAACCGGTATATTTATATTTAGTATACAGCCTAGATTTTTTGTTTTTATGATGACTCAACTCTTTAGTAAACCAAGGAGGCTTATTCGATGTTGATGGATAGTATAACGGAACACATTCAGTAAAAAAGGAATTTATGGCACTGTAAAAAATACGGCTACTGACATGCCAGTGCACATGTATAAATCGGACCAATTAAAATCTTTCTTGGCTGGACAGTCAGATATGTTCTGTAAGTCAGTCCCAATGTCGAGAGTCACGTCGAAAGTCGGATGATAGGGATCTTCGGGACTCTCGACATTGGGACTGACTTACAGAACATATCTGACTGTCCAGCCAAGAAAGATTTTAATTGGTCCGATTTACTCTTGCCGGATCTGAGACAAAACAGAGATCAAGCAAGCGCTCTAGGGAATTTCGTACATGGTTGACTTGAGACAGCGAAATGTCGAGCAAGCCAGCAATAAAATCATGCTGTGTGGAGGTGAAAAGTACATTAGAGGAAGTATTTGAGGACCAAATAGCCCCTGAGATATTAAAATCACCAAGAACTACTAAATGATCCTTATTAGAAAGTCGGTTGAAAACCGTTTGGATAGCGGAAAGATGGTTCCAATAAATAGGAAGTTCGGACAAAGGAGGAATGTATGAACTCCTCGAAAGTTATTAATTCCGACGCGAGAGTGGAGTCAACCGCTATGAGGACACCACCCCCACGTCGGATAGGCCGATCCAGCCGATATATTGTGAACACAGCTGGGAAAACTTCGGAGCTCAGAATCTCCGGCTTTAAACAGGTTTCTGTGAACACAATAACCTGGGATGCAAACGAGAGACTTTCAGAATACAATTTGGGAAGCTTACTACGTAGGCCTCTTGCATTCTGATAGGAGATAGAGAGGGAGTTAATTAGTTTTTTGGAGTGGATATCGTAGAGGGCGCAGTGGTCTGGTCGGGCCTGGGAAGACTTATTCCTATGGGCCGCCGTTTCTTTTTCTTAGCTCCAAACTCTTTGACGAAAACATATTCTGGCCAGAATTTGGTAGAGCATATTGTTTCAAAGAGTTCATTAGGGACATTTATTTTAAAAGAGGAAATATTCCTAGCATAAGAAAATTTGAATTTTTCCACCTTTATTTGTATTTTTTCAGCTCTAGTTTTGCCTTGGATAAAGGCAATAACATCTTCCGATGTCTGAGATGGGGTGAGCCGCGAAACAAATGTCTGTTTCGTAGGTGGTATTACAATACGGGCTTTCGGCGCTGCAGACTGATTGTCTGCATTGCCGATATCGGCCGGTAGTCCGGGCCTTATACCCTGAGCAGGTAAATTAATGGGGCTTTGAGGGGTCAATATTTGAGACCCCCCAGGGGACAAAACGGAAATCATCGGGGTACCGGTCCCTCCGGCAACACATTCGGATGCCGAATCTTTTTTGCCACTCGATCTCAGAACTCTTTGACTTAATTCTGAGGTCGAGGGCTGTGTTGAGAGAGGCTACTGTTGGGAGTCCGCCGCTGGTTGTTGAGATCCGCCTATATGCTGCAGACCATTTGAGGTTTTTTTGCGCCTAGGAGACTCATTTAATATTTTAATGCTATTAAATTGAGTGTCCAGCGCCAAGAGCATATCATGAGTTTTACGAAAACTCGATAATATGTCTTTAAAACCGCCCTTGGTCTGCCGCATAAGAGACATCATTTCTTTTTCAACCTCGCGGCAGTAACGCAGACCGATGTTTCTTCTTACATCGTCCACCGTCCGAGCAACAACACCAATGCACTTGGCATGCACAATGTTGTCGCACAGCCAGCAGCCGACTGTAAGATCGTTAGTAGTAATTGCCTTTTTACAGGTCTTAGCGAAACAGACAATTGCGGACATTATAAAGACTTACCACTGTACCTTTACATAGAAGAGATAAGTGAGCGTGGGAGCGAGCTTAACGTTTAGATGTCGCGACGGCACAAACTAAACGGAGAAGGCACAAAGAGGAATGCAAAAATATGCAAAGCAAACACCGCAACAGCACAATTAAATTGTGAAAATAATAACAATTAAATACACAAAACAGAATAGCTGCATGCACACGAAGTGAACGCGAACTTTATTAATCACAAAGTATATTTAAATAAAACCCCGGTTGTTTTAATGCAAAAATTAACACAAAACGAGAGCGCAAGAAAAAAACACGTCCGTTCACTTGGAAGAGAGAAACGATTATTTGTAAAACAAGGTTTTGAAGCTCTTAACGCCTGCCTCCCACAAGCCTCCCATGTGGGGGGCTCCCGGCGGGATGAAATCCCAAAGAAGCTGCTGGTGGCTATAGGCACTCGTCACAGCCCCTTTGAGAGCCTCGAGGAAATCGCGGGAGAGTAGGCTGGCCGCACCCACCAAGGTCTTCCCATTGTCGGACTGAACTTGACGGGGGCATCCTCTTCGGGACACAAAACGGGCGAAAGCGGCGAGAAATTTTTCAGTCGTGAGGTCGGAGGTCGGCTCTAAATGGATGGCCTTGGTGGAGAAGCACACGAATACCAACACATACCCTTTGGTAATGAGGCAGGCTCGTCCCGTGTAGTTCTTTATGTCGAAGGGGCCGGAATAGCCCATATCGGTATGTGTGAAGGGGCGCGAAAAGGACGTCCGCTCTTTGGGTAGTTCTCCCATGAGTTGAGTTTGCAACTTCTTTTTGTGGATAACGCATACCTTGCAGGAATGGATAACGGACTTGATCAAATTCCTTACTTTCGGGATCCAGAATTTGGAACGGATCAGACGGATCATCAGCTGATTACCGCCGTGCAGCATTATGCGATAGGTAAAATGAACGAGCAGTCGAGACAGATGGCAGTTATATGGAAGAACAACCGGATTCCGTTCGTCATATCGGAGAAGTTCGGAGGCTGTAACCCGGCCACACGCTCTCATGAGTCCTTGAGAATCCAGAAACGGGTTCAGGTTTTGAATCGGACTGGATGCTGGCACTGGCCGCTTGTGGCTTACACAGTCGATCTCAAGGCTGAAGTGCCTGCGTTGAGTGACGGAAATTAGGAGAATTTCGGCCGAAGCAACTTCAGTCGAAGTTAGGTGGTTCTCGAATGAAGACGTGGTCTTTCGCGAGCGCTGGATGAAGCGACGTAGGCGAGGACTCGCAGCGCCTTATTGAAAGTAGAAAAACGCTCAAGAATATCTTCCGGAGGACCTTCGCAACGTGGACCTTGACTGCTCGCTTTTCCAGTTCAGTCTCGGGGGAGTCATTGGCTGGAATGGGCCACTCGGAGCCAGGAAGGGCCATGCCACCACAGTTGACTGTCCGCAAGGTCTTGAAGAGCTACCCCCCGGCTAGCGAGATCTGCCGGATTATGTTCGGAGCGGACATGTGCCCATTTCTCCACCTCGGAAAACTGAGTGATCGAGGTCACCCGATTTGCCACGAACGTTGTCCAATGGCACGCCGGTCTGCGCAACCAGGCGAGAACAATTGTAGAGTCCGTCCAACAGTGGAGGGCGGACGCAGGGCCGGGCATCTTGGGAAGAATTGCGTTGGCCATCTCGGACAATAGGACGGCTCCGCACAACTCCAGTCGCGGGAGCAACACCGTCTTGACTGGGGCCACCCGTGTCTTTGCCGTCAGCAAGTTCACCACCACCGTGGACCCGGTCTCCACTCGGACGTAGATGGCAGCGCCGTACGCCTTTTGCGAGGCGTCACAGAACCCATGATCTTCTACCTTCAAGTGACGACGGAAGGCGACCCAGCGGGGGATTCGGATCTGATCGAGCGCCGAGTAATCTTCCAGGAAGTCAACCCATCTTTTGCAGAATTCCTGAGGGAGGACATCGTCCCAGCCCAGATCCTGGAGCCAAATATCCGGCTAGCCAGCCGGCTGGATCAAACAATTTGGCAATTTGAGACAGGACCTGACGCTTTGAGAACGAAGATCCCAAGGTCAATTCTGGCGGAATGAAGAAAAATTCATCCGACGTCGCCTTCCACCGCACTCCGAGAGTTTTGGCCGTGCTCTCTGCGTCGATTTCGAGGAAGTCAGCCCGAAGGAGATGGTCAGTCTGGATGGTTGACAAAATCGCCTTGCTGTTGGCTGTCCACTTACTAAGTGGGAACCCAGCCGAACCGAGGGCCCCCTCGAGCACTCGGATAGCTGCCTGCGCCTCAGTCTTTGAGTCTGCACCAGCGAGAACGTCGTCGACGTACATGAACTGTCGGATAATCTGACTCGCCTGCGGATACCTCGACTCTTCGTCTTCGGCGAGCTGTTGCAGGACGCGAATCGCTAGGAATGGAGCGCAATTAACCCCGAAGGTTACCGTCTTCAATTCATAGTCGCGGATTTCTCCATCGGAGTTGCGAAACAGAATGCGCTGGAGTGGAGTATGCTTGGAGTCTACCCAAATCTGCTGGTACATCTTCTTGATGTCGGCATTGAAAACAAACCTGAAGTATCGCCACTTCAGGATTTGTATAGTCAGGTCGGATTGTAAGACCGGGCCCGCGTAAAGAATATCATTCAGACTAGTCCCGTTTGCGGATGGGCTAGACGCATTGAAAACTACGCGCACCTTCGTAGTTGTGCTTTCGGGCTTGAGAACAGCGTGGTGTGGAAGGTAGTACGTGGCGGAACTGCTCGTCGTAGAAACCTCGGCCATGTGTCCTAAGTCGAGGTATTCCTGGATCACCGCGTCATACCGGGCTTTGAGGAGGGGATCCCTTTTTAGGCGCTGCTCGCTGCGGAGGAACTGAGCTAGAGCGAAGGATCGTGAAGATGCTAGCTCGGAACCCTTGTGCTCGGGGTCGCCCAAGGGGAGCGTCACAACATACTTGCCCCGATGGTCCCTTCTGGTGGTTTGTACGAAATTTTGTTCGCAAAACGCATCAGACTCAGGGACGATCTGTGTGGGCACTTCCTCCACCTCCCAGAACTTGGTGAGGAGTCGGTCCAGAGAGTCCTCGAGGGCGCAGGTAACTCGCGTGGAGAAGGCGGACACCCTGCGTGGGGCTGCCGAATGGACTGGGCCTGTCAACACCCATCCAAAAATGGTTTCCTGGCCGAGAAGTGAACCGCAGATGTCAGCTTTGGAATTGCCGAGGAGAATAGACGGAAGAATGTCTGCTCCTATCAAAATATCGATCTGGGAGCTCTCAAAGAACTTGGGGTCCGCCAGGGGGATGTTAGGAAGGTCCTTAAGAATATCTCGTGGAATTGGATACGAGGGTAAATTCCAGGCCAGCTGCGGAAGAACATAGGCCGCAGTCTCTAACTGTATCCCAGGCCTGGAGGGCGATGGAATCGAAAACGTACACAACTTGGTGGACTGGTTCAGGCCGGACACTTGGGCTTGGACAGTCTTGAACGGAAGTTTGACTAAGTTGAATAGTCGTTCTGTAATAAAAGTAGCTTCGGACCCAGAGTCAATCAAGGCACGTGCTTGAAAGTTGCACCCCAGATGGCACACGTTAATGAGGACAGTGCCCAGTAGGACGGCTCTTGACCCGGAAGCGAAGCATACTTGCACATCTGCGGGATCGTCGGAGGCACCAGTGCCTCTTGGAGCAGGCGCGGGCCGAGGCGTGGCTGTCTTAGACGGACTTGGAGCGGTTGCAAAAGGATTACCGCGGTGCAGGAGGGTGTGATGCCGGCTGTGGCATGTAAAACAGCTGTGGGCACTGGTGCAATCCCGTTGCTGATGCCCTCGGGCAAAACAGTTAAGGCAAAGTTGCCTTCTCTTGATATAGTCGGAGCGACCATTCACGTCCATTTCGAGGAACCGTGGACATTCGCGATGTTTCTCCCTGGAACAGAGATCACATCCCCTGGGCGCTGGAGAAAGCCTGGCCTCATACGAGTTGAGCCTGAGCGGTGCGGCGCTCGCAGATGCCGATCTTGGCGGAATTTGCCCCGAAACGCTCGGTCTGATTTCGTCGATTGCCTCCAGAGTCCGATAGCGCTCTGTCAAGAGCTCACTCCAGGTTGGAATTTCGGCCTTGTTGTGAACTGATTGCTCCCACATGGAAAGCGTGTGACGTTCAGTTTGCCTCGGGTAGTCAGTGTGGGGCCAGAGTCATCCAGGACATTTATTTAGTTCAGGATAGTGGTGCTAGAGAGGAGTTCCCGACCCGAGTCCCAGTGATAACGCTCAGGGTTAACCTTAATTAGGCTTAGAAATATACGAAGTTTATTAAGTTTATTAACAGAGTAATACGATTGGCTGCGACGATGTTGTTGCCGATGATCCACTGTAGTTGCCGGCGCGCGTCCACGTCCCGGGTCTCCGTGTAAGGGGGTTTCCTTGGCTCCTGGGGGCGAAACGTTGATACCGTGGGACGAAGCCGTCAGCAGAGTACGTAAGGGGGAATACCGCAGGACGGAGCCGTCAGCAAAGTTCGTCAGGTCAGTACCGCAGGACGAAGCCGTCAGCAGAGATACGTAGTATAGTTGAATAGGACGAGGCCGTCAGCAAGGATACGTAGTGTTAATATAGCAGGACGAAGCCGTCAGCAGAGATACGTAGTATGGCTGACTAGGACGAGGCCGTCAGCAGAGATACGTAGTGTGGTTAAAATAGGACGAGGCCGTCAGCAAGGATACGTAGTGTGGTTAAATAGGACGAGGCCGTCAGCAAAGATAGGTAGTGTTGTTAAAGCAGGACGAAGCCGTCAGCAGGGATACGTAGTGTGGTTAAATAGGACGAGGCCGTCAGCAAAGATACGTAGTGTTGATAAAGCAGGACGAAGCCGTCAGCAGGGATACGTAGTATGGTTAAATAGGACGAGGCCGTCAGCAAAGATACGTAGTGTTGTTAAAGCAGGACGAAGCCGTCAGCAGGGATACGTAGTATGGTTAAATAGGACGAGGCCGTCAGCAAAGATACGTAGTGTTGTTAAAGCAGGACGAAGCCGTCAGCAGGGATACGTAGTATGGTTAAATAGGACGAGGCCGTCAGCAAAGATACGTAGTGTTGTTAAAGCAGGACGAAGCCGTCAGCAGGGATACGTAGTATGGTTAAATAGGACGAGGCCGTCAGCAAAGATACGTAGTGTTGTTAAAGCAGGACGAAGCCGTCAGCAGGGATACGTAGTATGGTTAAATAGGACGAGGCCGTCAGCAAAGATACGTAGTGTTGTTAAAGCAGGACGAAGCCGTCAGCAGGGATACGTAGTATGGTTAAATAGGACGAGGCCGTCAGCAAAGATACGTTGTATTGTTAAAGCAGGACGAAGCCGTCAGCAGGGATACGTAGTATGGTTAAATAGGACGAGGCCGTCAGCAAAGATACGTAGTGTTGATAAAGCAGGACGAAGCCGTCAGCAGGGATACGTAGTATGGTTAAATAGGACGAGGCCGTCAGCAAAGATACGTAGTGTTGTTAAAGCAGGACGAAGCCTTCAGCAGGGATACGTAGTATGGTTAAATAGGACGAGGCCGTCAGCAAAGATACGTAGTGTTGATAAAGCAGGACGAAGCCGTCAGCAGAGATACTTAGTGTGGTTAGAATCTTACTCCTTGTTACCGCTGGTTCTTAGTCCTTGGTTGCTGCTTGATTGCCGCTCGCTGGAGACTTCCGTCTTGGTCGACGCCGACCACTGAATGAATAATCTGAGGCCAGCGGCCCGCTTTATATAGCGCTTGGCTGGTTTTGGTTTGCCCGCTCGGGCTGTGGGTTTGCCCGAATTAGTGTGGCCGGATGTTCGGTATTTGCCCGAATCAGTGTGGCCGGAGTTCGGGTTTGGGCGCGCGCGCGGGTTTTGTTCGAATTTGAACTTCTTTATCACTGGGTTGTTGTTTCTGGGATTTGGGGTTATGGGTTCGTATTATTTTTTTACAGTTTATTATTATTATTTATTATCATAGATTATTATTATTATTTATTATATAGATTATTATTATTATTTATTATTATTTTATTTCTTGTTATTATGGTGTCTTATTATTTATTTACAGATTGTTATTATTTCTTATTTGTTTATCGTTATTTATTATTTATTATATTATATATATGAATTATATTATATTTGTGCGCGCCCCGCGTCACAAGCGTGATTTTGGGAAGCTTTAAGGACACCATGTATACCAGGAGACAATCCCAGGCTTCGACATTAATGGAGGACATACGTAAGGCAGTGAGGCAACTCTGAATGGTGCCTTGTAGCTCTTTTAGAGCGGCTCCGGACTCTTGGGGAACAGTCTGGATGTTGAAGAGAATCTTCAACTGACTGTTGACCAACTACCGCCGATTCTCGAAGCGCTTGATCAAGCCTTGCCACGCTGAGACGAAACCTTCATTGGTTAGCGGGGCCTTACAGATAATGGCGTGCGCGTCGCCATTTGTTTTCGACAACAGGTGGAACACCTTTTCCACCGGTGTGAGCCCCGAGTTGCGAATATATATGGCGGTGAACAAATCTCTGAATCTGGGCCACCGAAGGTAATCACCAGCGAACACTTCAGTGTCCACTGGCGGTAACCGTCAGCCAGTAGAAGTGGGCAGTTGGCTGGGTGCGGAAGCCTGTGCGGACTAAGAGGCGGCCTTCTCTATGAGCTCTTGGAGATTGTTGTTGTGAAGATTCACATTTTAAAGGACTAGTTTTAAGTTAGGATTAAGGTATTTCCAAAGTTCACGAAGAACACGCACATATATTTTTAGTTTACCAACATATTAGTATTTAAGTTAGCCTAAGTGGCAACTCAAAACCTATCGAATAAGCTAGAAGAATAGCTAGATTCCCGCCAAAGCCAGAAAATACTAGACATCGATAACAAGGGATTTTAAAAGAAGAACAAACAGGCACACTAAGGAAGGAAGTCAAGTTTCGAGCACGCGGCGGGCCAGAAGCAAAAACCGAGAAGTGAAAAAGATAAGAAAGAAAACCAACGACGACAAGGACACGAGGCCGGAACCGAATAAGGATTACTAGAACGCTGGCGACGGACAACAGGGTGAGCATAGTGAGAGCGACAGGGAAAGATAGGGACAGCTAGGAAAGAAGAGAAATGTGAATAAATAGAAAACTTAAAACCCGAACATGAAATGGCAAGACTTTATCTCATCGTGCGCATTATCTAGGCTATCTGTGCTAGTTGCGATCGTGCCGCCTGGAGTATTCCGAGCACTTTCCGAAGTTTTCCTTGAGCAGCGTTAGTTGCGATCGTGCCGCCTGGAGTATTCCGAGCACTTTCGCAAAGTTTTCCTTGAGTAGCGTTAGCTGCGATCGTGCCGCCCGGAGTATTCCGAGCACGTTCGTAAAGTATTCCTTGAGCAGCGTTGGCTGCGATCGTGCCGCCTGGAGTATTCCGAGCACTTTCGCAAAGTTTTCCTTGAGTAGCGTTAGCTGCGATCGTGCCGCCCGGAGTATTCCGAGCACTTTCGCAAAGTTTTCATTGAGTAGCGTTAGCTGCGATCGTGCCGCCCGGAGTATTCCGAGCACGTTCGTAGAGTTTTCCTTGAGCTGTGTTAGTTGCGATCGTGCCGCCTGGAGTATTTCGAGCACTTTCGCAGAGTTTTCCTTGAGCAGTGTCCGTTGCGATCGTGACGCCTGGAGTATTCCGAGCACTTTCGCAAAGTTTTCCTTGGTCAGTGCTAGCTGCGATCATGCCGCCTGCGAGTAACCGGGCATTTTCGTAGAGTTTTCCCCAAACAGTGCTAGACGACGGTGCCGCCTGTGGGTAACCGGGCCCGTGCGTATTGTTTTAGGCCAGCAGTGCTAGTTGCGATCGTGATGCCGGGAGTATTCCGAGAACTTGTGACGCGCAGACGCGCACAAATATAGTTGTAATAGAGGAATAAGGAATGGAATTGATCTAAATTTGAATTTAAACAAGATCCGCGCGCGCGCCAACCACGGGCGAGTGGCCACAATAAAAGAGAGAGCTGGTCACACTAATAGGGCAAATTGCGAATCATCGGCGGGCACACTAAAAGCAGCAGGGGCCTATATAAAGCGGGCGGCTGGCCTCATATCGGCACTCAGTTCCCGACAGCGATCGGGTAAGCATCGGCAGCAGCAGCAGCAGCAGTCAGCAGCTTGGTAAGATAACCCAGTAAGTTGGAGTAATTAATTGGTAGTTAGCGCTTAATACCCTCCCGCCCTCCTATAATCTATAGATCTGAATGGTCATAATTAGGGTTCTCGCTTACTCCTATAGCTGACCTGAATGGCCGCTTAAGGATTTCTCTCTCTCTTGGATCTGAATGGTCATAATTAGGGTTCTCGCTTACTCCTATAGCTGACCTGAATGGCCGCTTAAGGATTTCTCTCTCTCTTGGATCTGAATGGTCATAATTAGGGTTCCCGCTTACTCCTATAGCTGACCTGAATGGCCGCTTAAGGGTTTCTCTCTCTCTTGGATCTGAATGGTCAGAATTAGGGTTCTCGCTCACTCCTGTGGCCGACCTGAATGGCCGCCTAAGGATTTCTCTCTCTTGGATCTGAATGGTCATAGATTAGGGTCTCGCTTACTCCTGTGGCTGACCTGAATGGCCGCCTAAGGGATCATTCTGTTTTTCAGCGCCCAAGACGACCCCGGACGACGATCCACGGCCACGCCCGCACCACCCGCGCCACCCCACTGCGAGGCCACGCGGAACGACGACTCACCGTGGAACGCCGCCGTCACCGTGAAACGAGAGGCGAACCGACCGGACGCCGGCCGAGCCGAACGAGTAGCACGGAACGCCCCCACATATGCTTAAACTTTGTCACTTCCTGTGAATAAACCAGTACGATTCTCAGTTACCGTGTAATTCACCCTGACTTCTACTCTGGGACGGGGTCGGCTTTCTCTTCCAGCAACCACGTCCGATACAAATAAATATCTGTGACAACCCTGGGCCAGCCCTGAGCCGCCCAAACCTCCGACTAACCGTCACACACTTTCACAAAGTTTTCCTTGATCAGTGCTAGCTACGATCATGCCGCCTGCGAGTAACCGGGCATTTTCGTAGAGTTTTCCCCTCAGACAGTGCAAGACGACGGTGCCGCCTGCGAGTAACCGGGCCCGTGCGTAGTTTAGGCCATCAGTGTTAGCTGTGATCGGGCTGCCGGTAGGTATTTCAGGCACCGTAGCAAAGTTTTCCCCGGCCGCAGCGGAGATTTGGGGTTTCGCTGACCATTAAATCCTATGAATATCTCTCGATCCTACATATAAGTATAGAGGCTCCGTGACCCGAGCAAGATTTTACCGTCGATAACAATATGATACCCCCCTCAACTGTCTCGAAGATAATAAATTTATCTGTAGAGGATCCTGGATAGACTGAGACGCCGACCCCAGCCAAACGCATCCTTACAGATTGGCGCCCGAGCAGGGACTAGTTGGGGAAAATTTGGGGAAAATTCCAACCATCGTGACTTAAAGAATCACTAGATCATTTTGTTTTCATCATCTGGTATGGGAAAATTTTGTCAGGGGCATTGAGAATAGGGTTATTACCAAGCATGGAGTAGCCTTAGATGAATCTCTGTAATAAATCGCTGGAAAGGAAATATACATGAGTACACTGAGAGAAATTTTTAACATTTTATTAAAGAAGCCGTGTCTAACCTCTGAGAGCGCACGCTCGAAATATACCCGCCATAGACAGACCCACGTGCGTGAGGCAGACCCGAGACGATCACGTGATCACCGCCGCCGGGTATATAAACGCGTGGTCAGCCGCCAGAAAATTCTTTCGTTCGCGAGAGCTCAAGCTAGCAACATCGTGTTAGACCAAGTCAAAGAAATATTTAACCATCGTCGGGAATTACCATCGAGAACCTCGTGCAAGCTAATTTAAAACGAAGCTGACGTGATATCCGGTCCGAAAAATTTTCAACAATTTACATTGAAGTGCGGCAAGGGTCGTGAAAGTGTTAAACACTTACTAAGAACCACTCGAAAGTGTGACCAGCAACAGTATCCTCTTAATATCAAGAACGTCGCGCAACAAGAACTCGGCTTAGACCCTTACGTAATGGGAGTAAAGTGGATTTCGTATCGTCGGAAACAGGAACTCGAGGCCCTGACAGCCACGTTCGGGTTGAGTAGTAGTGGTACCGTCGAGGAGCTGCGTCAACGGCTCACCGAGTTCTCAAGGCGGGACGACTTGTCACCGGAAATCCAAGAACAGTTAGTGGAAATGGAGACGGCATACGGGAACGCCGTTACTACCGAGCAGAAATCGCCGCTTACCGTCGTGGTCGACCAGCAGCAGGAAGAAGGGCTTGGTTACGTTACGGGGGACACACTCCGCCTACCCAGGACCGCTTCTGCTCCTAACATAGCCACGCTACTACAAGTCGACGAACGCCGCGGGACACAGTTGCGAGCCGAGGGTAACCCCTGCGCGGTCCTGGTGGACAAAATGGCCAGGTGGGGAATTACTTTTGATGGGTCCGGCGACCCATTGCGCTTTATGGAGCATATCGAAGAGCGAGCAGCCACGTATCAAGTCGATCTACGGTCCCTACCCCAAGCGATGCCGGTCCTACTAGTCGGAAGAGCCGAGAGCTGGTTCCGCACGAGCAGACTCCAGTGCACGACATGGAAGACATTTCGGAAGGAGTTCCTGGAATTTTTTTTACCACCCCGATATTTCCAGAGACTAGAGGATCAAATCCGGACCCACACGCAGCGAGCAGGTGAGCTGTTTAAGTTCTATTTGGTTGATCTCCGCATACTCATGCAACGGGCGGGATACACAATGGCCCAAGAACTTGAACGCGTGTATGACAATATGTTGCCGGAGTACCAATGTACACTCGGCGTCAGGACTTTCGAAAACTGGCTGAGCTGAGTCAACTGGTCGTAAACTTCGAGACAATAAGGAGCCGCGGAGACTGGAACCAACATAGTCGTCAGGAGCGCGAGAGTTTTAGTCCGCCACAGCGAAGGCCTGATGCCTTGATGGGCCAGCGGGCATATCACAACCCAGAGGTATTGACTGGAAGACCCACAGAGGTACAACATGGAACCATCATGCCGGAAACAGAGGCCCCGATTGACGTGCGTAACGCATGTAGGAACTGTGGAGAAAGTGGTCATTTTCAGCGTGAGTGTAGGCAGCCCCAGGTGTTTTTCTGCTGGGATTGCGGGAGACGTGGCCTCCGCACCATAGAATGCTGTCGGAGATCGGGAAACGCCTACGGGCCTCGAGCAGGCGGGGACCGCTCGAGGGACCCGAGAGATTCCCCAAGCCAGTAAATAAAATCTTACAATTAACCCAAGGCCGAGTCCAGGCGCAGGTCCGCATCAAAGGCCGACCATTTATATACATATGTAACAATCACTAGAAACTTAAGAAATAAATGTTAGTATTAAGTTAGTAATATTTCATTTTGTGACTGGTGCATTAACTTAAAAGTTGTATACTTGTAGCGCCAGGATAATAAATAAATAAATCTAAATCTAAATTTACAGCCACCCTGGATACAGGAGCCACCCGAAGCTTCATCAGTGAGCAGCGTGCAGCGGAAATTGGGCGTGGAAGAGATTGGAGAGAAGTCCGTACGAGGATTCGATTGGCCGATGCATCTCATCTGGACCTTACGCGTGGTCTGGTCCTAACCATTCATCTGGGCCAACAGCAAGTAGAACTTTTCCTACTCGTGATGCCCACCGTCCTAGATGACCTCCTGCTAGGAATGGATTTCCTTTGCGGCATCAAAGCCACCATCAGCTGTGGAGGAGAACTTTTACAACTGGACCCGAGGGCCGACTTAACCCGTAACACGGTGAACAACGACGGGGACATGGATGTTTCAGCAGGGAACGACGCACAGAACGCGGAGTGCGTGGCTGCTCTTTCTGGAATCTTACGAAGCGACAGCGGGACCATGGATGTTTCAGCAGGGAACGACGCACCGAACGCGGAGTGCGTGGCTGCTCCTTCTGGAGTCTTACGAAACAACGACGGGGACATGGATAGTTCAGCAAGGAACGACGCACCGTACGCGGAGTGCGTGGCTGCTCCTTCTGGAATCATACGAAGCGACGGCAGGACCATGGTTGTTTCAGCAGGGAACGACGCACCGGACGCGGAGTGCGCGGCTGCTCCTTCCGAAATGCCACAAGCCAACGAGGGCCTCCTGGAAACACCCACAGTTAATCCCAGGAAACAACGCCGCACTAGGCAGACCCGACACCTCCCTGACGCCGCCACAGGAGAAACTCAATCAAGCTGGGTTTCGGCGTTGCCCCCGAGGAACGAGGCAGCTCGACAGCAGAACCCTTTTCGTCAACGCACGGAATCAAACTTAGTCCAGACGACCAGGCGGGTCCGATTTCGGGATCCAGTCATCGAAGGTGCGCATGAGCCCCAGTTCGACAGACCGCCTTAGCTTAGCCGTCATCGACACCACTCCAGACATAGTAGTCGCACCAGAAATGCTAGATCAGCGGGTGAGTGTTTTCCTTCAGACTGAGTTAGACAAATTCGATCGTCTCGAAGGCACATCCCATATCGCGGAACACCACATCGTCATGAGAGATGATAAACCCATCAAACAACGTTACTATCCGAAAAACCCGGCAATGCAAGCAGTTATTAATAAACAAGTCGATGAGCTATTACGCGACGGAAGGATCGAGCTTCCAAAAGCCCGCATAGCGCTCCCATAGTGCTCGTCGGCAAAAAGACAGGTGACATCCGTATGTGTGTAGACTACCGACAGCTAAACGCGCGATCCATACCTGACGCCTACCCATTACCCAGAATCCATCATATCCTTGAACGGTTGCGAAACGCGCGGTTTATCTCAACGCTCGATCTTAAGAGTGGATACTGGCAGATCCCCGTTGCACCAGCCAGTCGCGAATATACCGCTTTCACCGTGCCGGGGAGAGGCCTCTTTCATTGGAAAGTAATGCCATTCGGGTTACATTCGGCGCCCGCGACGTTTCAAAGAGCCCTCGATAGTGTCATAGGTTCAGATATGGAACCCTCGGCATTCGCGTATCTGGACGATATTATTGTCATAAGTATGACTCTAGACGAGCATATCGAAAACCTTCGCGAAGTCTTTAGGCGACTTAGGCAAGCAAACCTGAAGCTCAATCGAGACAAGTGTAGTTTTTTTCCTACGGAGCCTGAAATATCTAGGGCACGTTATCAGTGAATCCTGGATTCACTGATCCAGATAAGATCTCCGCGATTCGTGCATTAAAACTGCCAACAAACATCCGAGAGCTACGACGGTGCCTCGGAGTCGCGTCATGGTATCGACGGGTTGTCCCAAATTTCGCGGCCATCGTTGAACCCATCTCCACGCTCCTCCGCAAGGGTAAGAAATGGAGTTGGGACACGGAACAGGAACAGGCGTTTGAGACGCTGAAGTTACGACTGACAGAGGCCCCTGTTCTCGCGTGCCCAGACTTCACCCAGAAGTTCTCCCTACAAACCGACGCTAGTGACCACGGGGTAGGAGCCGTTCTACTACAGACGATCGACGAAGTGGAGCGAGTCATAGCCTACGCCAGCGACGCTTAACGCGAGCCAAAGAGAACTATTCAGTAACCGAAAAAGAGTGCCTGGCAATCGTCTGGGCTATCCGAAAGATGAGATGTTACCTTGAGGGGTATAGGTTCGAAGTCGTGACTGATCATCTAGCGCTAAAATGGTTAAATTCGATCGACAACCCGACCGGACGGATCGCGAGGTGGGCTCTCGAACTTCAACAATATCAGTTCCATGTACAATATCGACGGGGAAAATTTAGAAGTGGAACCCTCCCAGTGTAAGTGGATCCGAAAGATGACCCTTCGAGCCACCCAGGAACCCGAGAAATATCCCGACTATCGAGTTGAAGGAGGTCATCTGTACCGCAGGACGGGAACTACACCCCAGGAGGAGGACCAAGTGCCATGGAAGCTCGGCCAGGAGTATCGCCAACGAGTCCTTCAAGAGTGTCACGATCACCCGACAGCCGGACATCTAGAAACACGGAAAACCAGTAAACGAGTCATGCAGAAGTATTATTGGCCCGGCCTCTTCCGAGAAGTTACCCGGTATGTACGACGTTGTCCCTCTTGCCAAAAATACAAAGTAAGCCAACTCAAGCCCGCCGGTCGAATGTTCACCCGCCAAGTCGAGGAGCCGTTCAGCGTGGTCTGTGCGGATTTCATGGGTCCATTCCCGCGCTCTCGCCACGGAAATACTATGTTATTGGTATTTCTAGACGCGTTCACTAAATGGGTGGAGTTGGTCCCACTTCGAAAGGCAACCACACCTCATCTCGAACGGTCATTTCGAGACAGAATTTTAAGCCGCTTCGGTGTTCCCCAGACCTTTGTATGTGACAACGGGACGCAGTTTACTAGCAGGTCCTTTAAAACATTCTGTAAGAACCTTGGAATGGGACTCCAACACACAGCCCCCTACACACCACAACAAAACCCAACGGAGAGGGCAAACAGGACCATAAAGACGATGCTGGCCCTGTACTTGGATGGCGCAGAGCAAAACACTTGGGACGAACTATTGCCCGAACTTTCACTGGCCATAAACATTAGCATTTCGGACACGACAGGGTTTAGCCCGGCCTTCATAGTACAAGGGAGGGAACCGAGATTACCCAACACGCTGAACGAGCATCGAACGAGCAAAGAAGACACTACAACCTCCGCCGACGAGAATGGCGACCTGCCGTAGGATCCTTGGTACTCCTCCGCCGACACGTTCTATCCAAGGCCTCAGAGGGATTCACGGCCAAGCTTGCCGCGAAATACGACGGACCATACAAGGTCCACAAGTTCCTGTCTCCTAATCTCTTACAATTACAGGCACCCGGGAGTCGACGCCGACGCACAGCCGGCCTGAGTGACCTAAAGGCATACCATCACGAGGACACCGACGAAGAAGAGCAACAAGATGTCAGCGAGAAAGCCACGTCCTGAGTAATGGGGCCACTTGCTGGTAGTCGCGACTACCCAACGTCCCTCCCCGCAAGGGGTGCCCACTGGCGAGACACAATTATTTTTTTTTTTTTAAATTAAAAAAAAAGAATCTACTGTAAATTAGGGCATACCAATGAATTACCTAGAGAGAAGATAGGTTTAGACTAGCAGATCGCACTCTTAGGGCCCTTGATTTAATTAAGATAAACTAAGAATCTTTTCCGCGCAGCACCATGAGTTCCAGGGACCCGAGGCGCTAAGCGGCAGGCCCGACCGACGACGAGGTCGACGAGTACACCCGCCAGATCGACGAAGCTCTGCGGCAGTCAATGGAAGGCCTGACACGTGGTTTCAAAACGAATTCAAGATACCGGAGGCCGAAACCACGGGACTCTCCATCGAAGACGTCCTCGACTTGTGCGTACCACCCGGAGAGCAAGTCGGCAGCGCGAGCGAGATGGACGTCGACCCAGACGGCAGATTCGGAGTTTTCCGCGACCCGAGCCCACCAATCGCCCGAAACACCGAAAGGCCCAGTGCCGTAGAGGGGCCCAGTGCCGCTGCACGTCCCAGTGGGCCCGAGATGCCGACCTCGCCACCACACTACGAGGACATCTCTAGCGCCGACGAGTCCAGTCATGAGACACGAGCAGCCACAGCACCCGTCCAAGTCTCGGGGGCCGGAGAGCCACCTTCCACGGCCGACCCGGTCGAGACAATCGAGCTGTCGGACTCGGACGACCGTAGTACCCCTTTGTGGAGAGAGTCACAACCGCGTCAGATGACACCACCACCCTCGTACCAGGAGCTCTTCGGGCCTGGTCCGTACGACAGCCCTCGCACCATGGCCAAGAGGCAGCAGACGCCGTCCATTGGTCTCGTCGCACAAGGAGTCGGAGGGGGCACCAGCCTGGACACCCTGCTTGATGGCCCTAGCACCTCCAGCCAAGCAGCCAGGGCGCGTGCCGAGCTCCAACGGGCGAACACCTCCGCCCAGAGCCCCGACGGCATCCCACCACCCGGCGAGACCAATCACTCCCGAAGTGCTGCGGGACCCGCGACACCTGCTCATCCGGGACGCCCACGCGTGGAGACCAATCACCAGGCTACCAGAGGACGTGCCCCAGCTAACCGCCGACGCTCCCCAGATGGCCCTTGCACCTCCAACCAAGCAGCCAGGGCACAACCACGTCCACGCTCCTAGACCAGCCACCATCTGCAACCCTCCGGTGCGGGCCACCCACTACGGAACACGGGCCGAGAGGAGATCCGCTGTGGAGCAGTGCGCGAAGACGTGTCCGCCACCAGCCATCCAAGAGCCAGTCGACGCCGCCGAGCCAGACCGCCAACGAGCAGCTCGTCAGCCGCCAGCTCACTCGAACCCACTCCAAGGGCGAGACTATCGACGACACCAACCGGAGTAGCCGGGCAGCTGACGTCTAACATGGTGGTAGCTCCGGAAGACTGGAGAGTCCACGGACGTTCGGAGCCTCGGAGAAGCCGATGGGAGCAAGTATCGGATCTACCTCTCCAAGAGTGGACGCGTGAACTTCAAACCGTACCCCCGCCCGAAGTAAGGGGAGGGTGTGAAGATTCACATTTTATAGGACTAGTTTTAAGTTAGGATTAAGGTATTTCCAAAGTTCACGAAGAACACGCAAATATATTTTTAGTTTACCAACATATTAGTATTTAAGTTAGCCTAAGTGGCAACTCAAAACCTATCGAATAAGCTAGGAGAATAGCTAGATTCCCGCCAAAGCCAGAAAATACTAGACATCGATAACAAGGGATTTTAAAAGAAGAACAAACAGGCACACTAAGGAAGGAAGTCAAGTTTCGAGCACGCGGCGGGCCAGAAGCAAAAACCGAGAAGTGAAAAAGATAAGAAAGAAAACCAACGACGACAAGGACACGAGGCCGGAACCGAATAAGGATTACTAGAACGCCGGCGACGGACAACAGGGTGAGCATAGTGAGTGCGACAGGGAAAGATAGGGACAGCTAGGAAAGAAGAGAAATGTGAATAAATAGAAAACTTAAAACCCGAACATGAAATGGCAAGACTTTATCTCATCGTGCGCATTATCTAGGCTATCTGTGCTAGTTGCGATCGTGCCGCAAAGATTTCCTTGAGCAGCGTTAGCTGCAATCGTGCCGCCTGGAGTATTCCGAGCATTTTCGCAGAGTTTTCCTTGAGCTGTGTTAGTTGCGATCGTGCCGCCTGGAGTATTTCGAGCACTTTCGCAGAGTTTTCCTTGAGCAGTGTCCGTTGCGATCGTGACGCCTGGAGTATTCCGAGCACTTTCGCAAAGTTTTCCTTGATCAGTGCTAGCTACGATCATGCCGCCTGCGAGTAACCGGGCATTTTCGTTGAGTTTTCCCCTCAGACAGTGCAAGACGACGGTGCCGCCTGCGAGTAACCGGGCCCGTGCGTAGTACATACAAGGTCCACAAGTTCCTGTCTCCTAATCTCTTACAATTACAGGCACCCGGGAGTCGACGCCGACGCACAGCCGGCCTGAGTGACCTAAAGGCATACCATCACGAGGACACCGACGAAGAAGAGCAACAAGATGTCAGCGAGAAAGCCACGTCCTGAGTAATGGGGCCACTTGCTGGTAGTCGCGACTACCCAACGTCCCTCCCCGCAAGGGGTGCTCGCTGGCGAGACACAATTATTATTATTTTTTTAATTAAAAAAAAAAGAATCTACTGTAAATTAGGGCATACCAATGAATTACCTAGAGAGAAGATAGGTTTAGACTAGCAGATCGCACTCTTAGGGCCCTTGATTTAATTAAGATAAACTAAGAATCTTTTCCGCGCAGCACCATGAGTTCCAGGGACCCGAGGCGCTAAGCGGCAGGCCCGACCGACGACGAGGTCGACGAGTACACCCGCCAGATCGACGAAGCTCTGCGGCAGTCAATGGAAGGCCTGACACGTGGTGGCAAAACGAATTCGAGATACCGGAGGCCGAAACCACGGGACTCTCCATCGAAGACGTCCTCGACTTGTGCGTACCACCCGGAGAGCAAGTCGGCAGCGCGAGCGATATGGACGTCGACCCAGACGGCAGATTCGGAGTTTTCCGCGACCCGAGCCCACCAATCGCCCGAAACACCGAAAGGCCCAGTGCCGTAGAGGGGCCCAGTGCCGCTGCACGTCCCAGTGGGCCCGAGATGCCGACCTCGCCACCACACTACGAGGACATCTCTAGCGCCGACGAGTCCAGTCATGAGACACGAGCAGCCACAGCACCCGTCCAAGTCTCGGGGGCCGGAGAGCCACCTTCCACGGCCGACCCGGTCGAGACAATCGAGCTGTCGGACTCGGACGACCGTAGTACCCCTTTGTGGAGAGAGTCACAACCGCGTCAGATGACACCACCACCCTCGTACCAGGAGCTCTTCGGGCCTGGTCCGTACGACAGCCCTCGCACCATGGCCAAGAGGCAGCAGACGCCGTCCATTGGTCTCGTCGCACAAGGAGTCGGAGGGGGCACCAGCCTGGACACCCTGCTTGATGGCCCTAGCACCTCCAGCCAAGCAGCCAGGGCGCGTGCCGAGCTCCAACGGGCGAACACCTCCGCCCAGAGCCCCGACGGCATCCCACCACCCGGCGAGACCAATCACTCCCGAAGTGCTGCGGGACCCGCGACACCTGCTCATCCGGGACGCCCACGCGTGGAGACCAATCACCAGGCTACCAGAGGACGTGCCCCAGCTAACCGCCGACGCTCCCCAGATGGCCCTTGCACCTCCAACCAAGCAGCCAGGGCACAACCACGTCCACGCTCCTAGACCAGCCACCATCTGCAACCCTCCGGTGCGGGCCACCCACTACGGAACACGGGCCGAGAGGAGATCCGCTGTGGAGCAGTGCGCGAAGACGTGTCCGCCACCAGCCATCCAAGAGCCAGTCGACGCCGCCGAGCCAGACCGCCAACGAGCAGCTCGTCAGCCGCCAGCTCACTCGAACCCACTCCAAGGGCGAGACTATCGACGACACCAACCGGAGTAGCCGGGCAGCTGACGTCTAACATGGTGGTAGCTCCGGAAGACTGGAGAGTCCACGGACGTTCGGAGCCTCGGAGAAGCCGATGGGAGCAAGTATCGGATCTACCTCTCCAAGAGTGGACGCGTGAACTTCAAACCGTACCCCCGCCCGAAGTAAGGGGAGGGTGTGAAGATTCACATTTTATAGGACTAGTTTTAAGTTAGGATTAAGGTATTTCCAAAGTTCACGAAGAACACGCAAATATATTTTTAGTTTACCAACATATTAGTATTTAAGTTAGCCTAAGTGGCAACTCAAAACCTATCGAATAAGCTAGGAGAATAGCTAGATTCCCGCCAAAGCCAGAAAATACTAGACATCGATAACAAGGGATTTTAAAAGAAGAACAAACAGGCACACTAAGGAAGGAAGTCAAGTTTCGAGCACGCGGCGGGCCAGAAGCAAAAACCGAGAAGTGAAAAAGATAAGAAAGAAAACCAACGACGACAAGGACACGAGGCCGGAACCGAATAAGGATTACTAGAACGCCGGCGACGGACAACAGGGTGAGCATAGTGAGTGCGACAGGGAAAGATAGGGACAGCTAGGAAAGAAGAGAAATGTGAATAAATAGAAAACTTAAAACCCGAACATGAAATGGCAAGACTTTATCTCATCGTGCGCATTATCTAGGCTATCTGTGCTAGTTGCGATCGTGCCGCAAAGATTTCCTTGAGCAGCGTTAGCTGCAATCGTGCCGCCTGGAGTATTCCGAGCATTTTCGCAGAGTTTTCCTTGAGCTGTGTTAGTTGCGATCGTGCCGCCTGGAGTATTTCGAGCACTTTCGCAGAGTTTTCCTTGAGCAGTGTCCGTTGCGATCGTGACGCCTGGAGTATTCCGAGCACTTTCGCAAAGTTTTCCTTGATCAGTGCTAGCTACGATCATGCCGCCTGCGAGTAACCGGGCATTTTCGTTGAGTTTTCCCCTCAGACAGTGCAAGACGACGGTGCCGCCTGCGAGTAACCGGGCCCGTGCGTAGTACATACAAGGTCCACAAGTTCCTGTCTCCTAATCTCTTACAATTACAGGCACCCGGGAGTCGACGCCGACGCACAGCCGGCCTGAGTGACCTAAAGGCATACCATCACGAGGACACCGACGAAGAAGAGCAACAAGATGTCAGCGAGAAAGCCACGTCCTGAGTAATGGGGCCACTTGCTGGTAGTCGCGACTACCCAACGTCCCTCCCCGCAAGGGGTGCTCGCTGGCGAGACACAATTATTATTATTTTTTTTTAATTAAAAAAAAAGAATCTACTGTAAATTAGGGCATACCAATGAATTACCTAGAGAGAAGATAGGTTTAGACTAGCAGATCGCACTCTTAGGGCCCTTGATTTAATTAAGATAAACTAAGAATCTTTTCCGCGCAGCACCATGAGTTCCAGGGACCCGAGGCGCTAAGCGGCAGGCCCGACCGACGACGAGGTCGACGAGTACACCCGCCAGATCGACGAAGCTCTGCGGCAGTCAATGGAAGGCCTGACACGTGGTGGCAAAACGAATTCGAGATACCGGAGGCCGAAACCACGGGACTCTCCATCGAAGACGTCCTCGACTTGTGCGTACCACCCGGAGAGCAAGTCGGCAGCGCGAGCGATATGGACGTCGACCCAGACGGCAGATTCGGAGTTTTCCGCGACCCGAGCCCACCAATCGCCCGAAACACCGAAAGGCCCAGTGCCGTAGAGGGGCCCAGTGCCGCTGCACGTCCCAGTGGGCCCGAGATGCCGACCTCGCCACCACACTACGAGGACATCTCTAGCGCCGACGAGTCCAGTCATGAGACACGAGCAGCCACAGCACCCGTCCAAGTCTCGGGGGCCGGAGAGCCACCTTCCACGGCCGACCCGGTCGAGACAATCGAGCTGTTGGACTCGGACGACCGTAGTACCCCTTTGTGGAGAGAGTCACAACCGCGTCAGATGACACCACCACCCTCGTACCAGGAGCTCTTCGGGCCTGGTCCGTACGACAGCCCTCGCACCATGGCCAAGAGGCAGCAGACGCCGTCCATTGGTCTCGTCGCACAAGGAGTCGGAGGGGGCACCATCCTGGACACCCTGCTTGATGGCCCTAGCACCTCCAGCCAAGCAGCCAGGGCGCGTGCCGAGCTCCAACGGGCGAACACCTCCGCCCAGAGCCCCAACGGCATCCCACCACCCGGCGAGACCAATCACTCCCGAAGTGCTGCGGGACCCGCGACACCTGCTCATCCGGGACGCCCACGCGTGGAGACCAATCACCAGGCTACCAGAGGACGTGCCCCAGCCAACCGCCGACGCTCCCCAGATGGGTCTTGCACCTCCAGCCAAGCAGCCAGGGCGCGTGCCGAGCTCCAACGGGCGAACACCTCCGCCCAGAGCCCCGACGGCATCCCACCACCCGGCGAGACCAATCACTCCCGAAGTGCTGCGGGACCCGCGACACCTGCTCATCCGGGACGCCCACGCGTGGAGACCAATCACCAGGCTACCAGAGGACGTGCCCCAGCTAACCGCCGACGCTCCCCAGATGGCCCTTGCACCTCCAACCAAGCAGCCAGGGCACAACCACGTCCACGCTCCTAGACCAGCCACCATCTGCAACCCTCCGGTGCGGGCCACCCACTACGGAACACGGGCCGAGAGGAGATCCGCTGTGGAGCAGTGCGCGAAGACGTGTCCGCCACCAGCCATCCAAGAGCCAGTCGACGCCGCCGAGCCAGACCGCCAACGAGCAGTTCGTCAGCCGCCAGCTCACTCGAACCCACTCCAAGGGTGAGACTATCGACGACACCAACCGGAGTAGCCGGGCAGCTGACGTCTAACATGGTGGTAGCTCCGGAAGACTGGAGAGTCCAGACGCCAGGGCGGCAGATACCAGCCAGTCTGCGAGATCTGATTCTTCACCTCCTGTCACAACCACGGGACAAGGACGTTCGGAGCCTCGGAGAAGCCGATGGGAGTAAGTATCGGATCTACCTCTCCAAGAGTGGACGCGTGAACATCAAACCGTACCCCCGCCCGAAGTAAGGGGAGGGTGTGAAGATTCACATTTTATAGGACTAGATTCCCGCCAAAGCCAGAAAATACTAGACATCGATAACAAGGGATTTTAAAAGAAGAACAAACAGGCACACCAAGGAAGGAAGTCAAGTTTCGAGCACGCGGCGGGCCAGAAGCAAAAACCGAGAAGTGAAAAAGATAAGAAAGAAAACCAACGACGACAAGGACACGAGGCCGGAACCGAATAAGGATTACTAGAACGCCGGCGACGGACAACAGGGTGAGCATAGTGAGTGCGACAGGGAAAGATAGGGACAGCTAGGAAAGAAGAGAAATGTGAATAAATAGAAAACTTAAAACCCGAACATGAAATGGCAAGACTTTATCTCATCGTGCGCATTATCTAGGCTATCTGTGCTAGTTGCGATCGTGCCGCCTGGAGTATTCCGAGCACTTTCGCAAAGTTTTCCTTGAGCAGCGTTAGTTGCGATCGTGCCGCCTGGAGTATTCCGAGCACTTTCGCAAAGTTTTCCTTGAGCAGCGTTGGCTGCGATCGTGCCGCCTGGAGTATTCCGAGCATTTTCTTAGAGGTTTCCCTGAGCAATGTTAGCTGCAATCGTGCCGCCTGGAGTATTCCGAGCATTTTCGCAGAGTTTTCCTTGAGCAGTGTTAGTTGCGATCGTGCCGCCTGGAGTATTTCGAGCACTTTCGCAAAGTTTTCCTTGAGTAGCGTTAGCTGCGATCGTGCCGCCTGGAGTATTCCGAGCACTTTCGCAAAGTTTTCCTTGAGTAGCTTTAGCTGCGATCGTGCCGCCCGGAGTATTCCGAGCACTTTCGCAGAGATTTCCTTGAGCAGTGCTAGTTGCGATCGTGCCGCCCGGAGTATTCCGAGCACTTTCGCAGAGTTTTCCTTGAGCAGTGCTAGTTGTGATCGTGCCGCCCGGCGTATTCCAAGCACTTTCGCAAAGTTTTCCTTGAGCAGCGTTAGCTGCGATCGTGCCGCCCGGAGTATTCCGAGCACTTTCGCAAAGTTCTCCCTGAGCAGCGTTAGCTGCGATCGTGCCGCCCGGAGTATTCCGAGCATTTTCTTAGAGGTTTCCCTGAGCAATGTTAGCTGCAATCGTGCCGCCTGGAGTATTCCGAGCATTTTCGCAGAGTTTTCCTTGAGCAGTGTTAGTTGCGATCGTGCCGCCTGGAGTATTTCGAGCACTTTCGCAGAGTTTTCCTTGAGCAGTGTCCGTTACGATCGTGCCGCCTGGAGTATTCCGATCATGCCGCCTGCAAGTAACCGGGCATTTTCGTAGAGTTTTCCCCAGACAGTGCTAGACGACGGTGCCGCCTGTGGGTAACCGGGCTCGTGCGTATTGTTTTAGGCCATCAGTGTTAGCTGTGATCGGGCTGCCGGTGGGTATTTCAGGCACCGTAGCAAAGTTTTCCCCGGCCGCAGCGGAGATTTGGGGTTTCACTGACCATTAAATCCTATGAATATCTCTCGATCTACATATAAGTATAGAGGCTCCGTGACCCGAGCAAGATTTTACCGCCGATAACAATATGATACCCCCTTCACCTGTCTCGAAGATAATAAATTTATCTGTAGAGGATCCTGGACAGACTGAGACGCCGACCCCAGCCAAACGCATCCTTACATTGTCTTCCTTAACAACCACCATGTCCCCGACACGGAGATCTCTAGTGGGGGCTCGCCACTTGTTCCGCTTATGGAGCTCCTTGAGGTACTCCTCCTTCCATCGCAGACGAAACTGCTGATGTAGAGCCTTTAGATGTTGCCAGCGGTTTATGATGGTCGTGGTATCCCCCTTTATCTCTGGTTCCACCACGGCGAGCAGGGGCCCTCCAACAAGAAAGTGCCCAGGAGTAAGGGCTAATAGGTCAGCGGCGTCTTCGGACATTGGTGCGAGCGGACGAAAATTCAAGCACGCCTCAATCCTAGCCAGAAGCGTTGACAGCTTTTCGAACGTGTAATTGCGCATGGCTGTAGACTTGTAAAACAAGGTTTTGAAGCTCTTAACGCCTGCCTCCCACAAGCCTCCCATGTGGGGGGCTCCCGGAGGTATGAAATCCCACAGAAGCTGCGGGTGGCTATAGGCACTCGTCACAGCCCCTTAGAGAGCCTCGAGGAAATCGCGGGAGAGCAGGCTGGCCGCACCCACAAAGGTCTTCCCATTGTCCGACTGAACTTGACGGGGGCATCCTCTTCGGGACACGAAACGGGCGAAAGCGGCGAGAAATTTTTCAGTCGTGAGATCGGAGGTCGGCTCTAAATGAATGGCCTTGGTGGAGAAGCACACGAATACCAACACATACCCTTTGGTAATGAGACAGGCTCGTCCCGTGTAGTTCTTTATGTCGAAGGGGCGGGAATAGCCCATACCGGTATGTGTGAAGGGGCGCGAGAAGGACGTCCTCTCTTTGGGTAGTTCTCCCATGAGTTGAAAACTTCTTTTTGTGGATAACGCATACCTTGCAGGAATGGATAACGGACTAGATTAAAATTCCTCACTTTCGGGATCCAGAACTTGGAACGGATCAGACGGATCATCAGCTGATTACCGCCGTGCAGCATTATGCGATAGGTAAAATGAACGAGCAGTCGAGACAGATGGCAGTTATATGGAAGAACAACCGGATTCCGTTCGTCATATCGGAGAAGTTCGGAGGCTGTAACCCGGCCACACGCTCTCATGAGTCCTTGAGAATCCAGAAACGGGTTCAGGTTTTGAATCGGACTGGATGCTGGCACTGGCCGCTTGTGGCTTACACAGTCGATCTCAAGGCTGAAGTGCCTGCGTTGAGTGACGGAAATTAGGAGAATTTCGGCCGAAGCAACTTCAGTCGACGTTAGGTGGTTCTCGAATGAAGACGTGGTCTTTCGCGAGCGCTGGATGAAGCGACGTAGGCGCTCGACATAGGCGAGGACTCGCAGCGCCTTATTGAAAGTAGAAAAACGCTCAAGAATATCTTCCGGAGGACCTTCGCAACGTGGACCTTGACTGCTCGCTTTTCCAGTTCAGTCTCGGGGGAGTCATTGGCTGGAATGGGCCACTCGGAGCCAGGAAGGGCCATGCCACCACAGTTGACTGTCCGCAAGGTCTTGAAGAGCTACCCCCCGGCTAGCGAGATCTGCCGGATTATGTTCGGAGCGGACATGTGCCCATTTCTCCACCTCGGAAAACTGAGTGATCGAGGTCACCCGATTTGCCACGAACGTTGTCCAATGGCACGCCGGTCTGCGCAACCAGGCGAGAACAATTGTAGAGTCCGTCCAACAGTGGAGGGCGGACGCAGGGCCGGGCATCTTGGGAAGAATTGCGTTGGCCATCTCGGACAATAGGACGGCTCCGCACAACTCCAGTCGCGGGAGCAACACCGTCTTGACTGGGGCCACCCGTGTCTTTGCCGTCAGCAAGTTCACCACCACCGTGGACCCGGTCTCCACTCGGACGTAGATGGCAGCGCCGTACGCCTTTTGCGAGGCGTCACAGAACCCATGATCTTCTACCTTCAAGTGACGACGGAAGGCGACCCAGCGGGGGATTCGGATCTGATCGAGCGCCGAGTAATCTTCCAGGAAGTCAACCCATCTTTTGCAGAATTCCTGAGGGAGGACATCGTCCCAGCCCAGATCCTGGAGCCAAATATCCGGCTAGCCAGCCGGCTGGATCAAACAATTTGGCAATTTGAGACAGGACCTGACGCTTTGAGAACGAAGATCCCAAGGTCAATTCTGGCGGAATGAAGAAAAATTCATCCGACGTCGCCTTCCACCGCACTCCGAGAGTTTTGGCCGTGCTCTCTGCGTCGATTTCGAGGAAGTCAGCCCGAAGGAGATGGTCAGTCTGGATGGTTGACAAAATCGCCTTGCTGTTGGCTGTCCACTTACTAAGTGGGAACCCAGCCGAACCGAGGGCCCCCTCGAGCACTCGGATAGCTGCCTGCGCCTCAGTCTTTGAGTCTGCACCAGCGAGAACGTCGTCGACGTACATGAACTGTCGGATAATCTGACTCGCCTGCGGATACCTCGACTCTTCGTCTTCGGCGAGCTGTTGCAGGACGCGAATCGCTAGGAATGGAGCGCAATTAACCCCGAAGGTTACCGTCTTCAATTCATAGTCGCGGATTTCTCCATCGGAGTTGCGAAACAGAATGCGCTGGAGTGGAGTATGCTTGGAGTCTACCCAAATCTGCTGGTACATCTTCTTGATGTCGGCATTGAAAACAAACCTGAAGTATCGCCACTTCAGGATTTGTATAGTCAGGTCGGATTGTAAGACCGGGCCCGCGTAAAGAATATCATTCAGACTAGTCCCGTTTGCGGATGGGCTAGACGCATTGAAAACTACGCGCACCTTCGTAGTTGTGCTTTCGGGCTTGAGAACAGCGTGGTGTGGAAGGTAGTACGTGGCGGAACTGCTCGTCGTAGAAACCTCGGCCATGTGTCCTAAGTCGAGGTATTCCTGGATCACCGCGTCATACCGGGCTTTGAGGAGGGGATCCCTTTTTAGGCGCTGCTCGCTGCGGAGGAACTGAGCTAGAGCGAAGGATCGTGAAGATGCTAGCTCGGAACCCTTGTGCTCGGGGTCGCCCAAGGGGAGCGTCACAACATACTTGCCCCGATGGTCCCTTCTGGTGGTTTGTACGAAATTTTGTTCGCAAAACGCATCAGACTCAGGGACGATCTGTGTGGGCACTTCCTCCACCTCCCAGAACTTGGTGAGGAGTCGGTCCAGAGAGTCCTCGAGGGCGCAGGTAACTCGCGTGGAGAAGGCGGACACCCTGCGTGGGGCTGCCGAATGGACTGGGCCTGTCAACACCCATCCAAAAATGGTTTCCTGGCCGAGAAGTGAACCGCAGATGTCAGCTTTGGAATTGCCGAGGAGAATAGACGGAAGAATGTCTGCTCCTATCAAAATATCGATCTGGGAGCTCTCAAAGAACTTGGGGTCCGCCAGGGGGATGTTAGGAAGGTCCTTAAGAATATCTCGTGGAATTGGATACGAGGGTAAATTCCAGGCCAGCTGCGGAAGAACATAGGCCGCAGTCTCTAACTGTATCCCAGGCCTGGAGGGCGATCGAATCGAAAACGTACACAACTTGGTGGACTGAGCGGCCACGGTTTGGTTCAGGCCGGACACTTGGGCTTGGACAGTCTTGAACGGAAGTTTGACTAAGTTGAATAGTCGTTCTGTAATAAAAGTAGCTTCGGACCCAGAGTCAATCAAGGCACGTGCTTGAAAGTTGCACCCCAGATGGCACACGTTAATGAGGGCAGTGCCCAGTAGGACGGCTCTTGACCCGGAAGCGAAGCATACTTGCACATCTGCGGCATCGTTGGAGGCACCCGTGCCTCTTGGAGCAGGCGCGGGCCGAGGCGTGGCTGTCGTAGACGGACTTGGAGCGGTTGCAAAAGGATTACCGCGGTGCAGGAGGGTGTGATGCCGGCTGTGGAATATAAAAGAGCTGTGGGCACTTGTGCAATCCCATTGCTGATGCCCTCGGGCAAAACAGTTAAGGCAAAGTTGCCTTCTCTTGATATAGTCGGAGCCACCATTCACGTCCATTTCGAGGAACCATGGACATTCGCGAATAGGATGGTTCTCTCTGGAACAGAGATCACATCCCCTGGGCGCTGGAGCAAGCCTGGCCTCATACGAGTTGAGCCTGCGCGGTGCGGCGCTCGCAGTTGCCGATCTTGGCGGAATTTGCCCCGAAACGCTCGGTCTGATTTCGTCGATTGCCTCCAGAGTCCGATAGCGGTCTGTCAAGAAGGCGTCCAACTCACTTCAGGTTGGAATTTCGGCCTTGTTGTGAACTGATTGCTCCCACATGGAAAGCGTGATTTTGGGAAGCTTTAAGGAGACCATGTATACCAGGAGACAATCCCAAGCTTCGACATTAATGGAGGACATACGTAAGGCAGTGAGGCAACTCTGAATGGTGCCTTGTAGCTCTTTCAGAGCGGCTCCGGACTCTTGGGGAACAGTCTGGATGTTGAAAAGGATTTTCAACTTACAGACAATGGCGTGCGCGTCGCCACTTGTCTTCGACAACAGGTGGAACAACTTTTCCACCGGTGTGAGCCCCGAGTTGCGGATATATATGGCGGTGAACAAATCTCTGAATCTGGGCCACCGAAGGTAATCACCAGCGAAAACTTCAGTGTCCACTGGCGGTAACCGGCAGCCAGTAGAAGTGGGCAGTTGGCTGGGTGCGGAAGCCTGAGCGGACTGAGAGGCGGCTTTCTCTATGAGCTCTTGGAGATTGGCTACACACCTTTCGTAGACCGAAAAACAATATTCGTATTTGGACTGGAGTGTTAGTGCTACCGTTGAACTTTCAGCGGATGCCGCAAGAAGCTCAGAACAGCTGTCGTAATCTCTCTCCACTTTTTCCCAAAGTGCCCGGATCTGATCGCAACGCACTTGACACATGTGGGGGGAGAGGCTGGTCGTTTCTGGAGTGCCTGGAGTGTGGATATTGGCCTCAAATTGGCTCACACGGTCCGTAGTGGCAGTGAATTTCCTTACGGCGGTATCGATAGCGGATTGAGCCATTTTTGTGGTCGACCGAGTTTGTTTTGCCGATAAACCTGGGGCGGTATTTGAAGAAATGGCGCTACTAGCCCGTGGATTGATAACGGGTGACCTAGATTTCGGATGAAAGGGCCGCGGAGATGCGGATTGGGACCTGTCCAAACGGATTGATGGGATCGTACGCGGCTTCTTATCGTCTCCCATGGGCATTCTCCGAATCGAATTCTGCCGATTAGCGTGTGTCGACGCGCGTGAGGCACAAGCGTCTCGTACGGAGCAGGGCGGTCACACTAATGCTCGTGGCGCGATCAGAAGCGGCGACTCGGCCCAATGAAGCCGGTTGAAGCTAATAGGCAGCAGAAGTGGACCGCAGAATCGGTAACCAGTTGGTAGGCAGAAAAAAACGAGATCTTTATGTCGTCGGACGGATATGTAAAATATAAAGATTTCCTCGGTATATATATATTGCGTGGCTCGAACGTGGAGCTTGCTTTATATTTTAGTTGAAATAAAATGAGGCCCAGAAAATTTATAAACTGTACCGGAATCCAAAACCATCAATAAAAAAATAATTATTACAAAAAATTATTTATTGTTTGCCCATGCGAAGCCGGAAGTGTGGAATTAAAAAACCTTGGCTTTGGTTCGGCCGAAAAACTCACTGTTGCGGTCGGCAAAGCAGTGTTTCGTGTACGGTACGCAGGAGAGCGAAAAAAAACACAGCAATAACAACACCGCGGCTTTGGTTCGGCCGAAAACTCACTGTTGCCGTCGGCAAAGCAGTGTTTGTGTACGGTACGCAGAAGAGCGAAAAAACCCACAGCAATAACAACACCGCGGCCGCTACAGAAAATCAAACAAATTCAAAGCAAATCGAACAAAAAAAAACAATCGCAGTCCCGCCGGTGGATTTGTAATAATTTTCGTTTTGAATGTTTGTTGTTTTTGTCTCGCTTTTAATTGTATTTATGTACGTAAATATGTATATTAATTTCGTAGCGGAGGTTTAGTTGCTGGAATCGTGTGCAGATAATATGTGCATTTATGTATGTATGTATGGGTTAAATATGAGCATGCATTTATGGATGCACAGTGGAGCGTCGCGGAGTGGACTGTATATTAAATGTGCAGATAATATGGGCATATATATTATATGTATGTATGTATGTATGTATGTATGGGTTAAATATGGGCATGCATTTATGGAGGCACAGTGGAGCGTCGCGGAGTGGACTTCATATTTAAATGTCTGGAAAAGGACAGTAAAATTATGTGGCGAAAAAAATGGCACACACCGGAATGAGAACAGAAAGAATATCGGAACCAACGGCAGACTGTCCGGCGAACAGGGAACTCCCTCACAGTGAACACTCAGTGGCCGATATTGTTTATGCCTTTCTTTTCTCACCACACAATTTCACTTTTTCACTTATTAATTAATTAATTAATTATAATAATATATGTACAAGTTAACACGAGCCAACGAGCTAGACCAGTTGGCTCTGTGCACGATATATAATATCATAACGTTAAAGTGCTGACCCAGCATCGGGCCGGAAACCCGTGCGCAGCCGGCAAACACAGCATATTTGCGTGGCCGCTGCGAGTCTTTTGTTAGCTGTAAGATTCATTTTTATATTCAGTTGATTTTTGACATTAATAAAGAGCGGCTGCTCGTCAACCTTATTACTCCGACTGAACGTCGTAAAATATATTTGTATTAATTACTCTGCCAGACCACAAGGCTGGCAGATAAAAGAGGAAAGTTCCTCTCAACATAATATCTGGGACTGCAGCGAGGGATCCCCCCTGCCACCCCCAACTCCAATAACTGGCGCCCAACCAGTGGTAAAAACCACCACCCACCACCACCATCACCAACACCGCCCACACAGCTACTAAATTTGCGACAAAGCAAAAGACAGCGGCGCGGGAAAAGTGAAGGGAATTAGTGACAAAATAACACACACACCAAAAACAAAAAATTATGTGAGTGGGAACCGATGCTAAACGCATTTTAAGTCTGTGAATATTTAAAAAAAATATATAATAATAAAAGAATTATTAATCCAGCAGATACGCTAAAACATGGTCTCGCATCAATGTGAATAAAAACAAAAATCATATAATTGTTTTTTATAACACTGCTCATGCAGCCCAGTTTCTCACAGTATAGGAATAGTACACCATACTCCACGGACTCAGAGTCCGATTGTGAAAATCAACCTTCCCCTCTAAGACGTGCAACCGCGAATTCCCCTGCAATGGTGATAGACCCAGAACAACTCAAAGCTGTAATACAGGCAGTGGTGGCCAATACTTTAGCGGACGAGGCTGCCAAAAACGAACTCGCACAAAATGACCCACAACCTAGTAATACTAAAAACCCGTATTTTAATAGGCAGCATAAGGCACAGGTTCACGCCGACCCGCAAAGTACCAAAAATTACAATGACGACGGCCCACCAGAGCCTATGGAGGTCGATCCCTCACTTTCTAAATTGATGCAGCCGACCCAGGCAAATGCCTACCGGAACAGAAGACCAGCCAACTCCGAGCGCACAGGCGCCGTGAGGAAACAACAAAAAGTTAACTTCATTACGCAGAACGCGGAAGAAAAGACAGGAGCATATGCCGCCGCCGCCTCCAAAGCGGAATCGAAAATAGACGACGATGCCATTACCGAGTATGATTCTTACTACCTCAATTTTTTAGGGGAAAATCCCTGTTACCCGTCATCAGACGAAGAGTAGCAGGGGTACCAATGAAATTCCTTTTAGACACCGGCGCGTCAAAAAATTTCATCCGGCTCGCAAAGAGCTAAAGGGTGTCAAAAGTCGGTGTCTCCTTATAACAACCCAATATGGGTGGTTGATAAAAAAGGAACCGACGAGGCCGGCAATCAAAATAGACGATTAGTCATAGACTTTCGTAAGCTAAACGAAAGAACTATCCCAGACAAATACCCTATGCCAGATATCTCCATGATACTGGGCAACTTGGGCAAGGCCAAATTCTTCACGACACTGGACCTCAAGTCCGGGTATCACCAGATCATCTTAGCGGAAAATGACCGCGAAAAAACTTCCTTCTCCGTAAGCGGAGGGAAGTACGAATTCAAGAGGCTTCCCTTTGGCTTGAGAAATGCTGCCAGCATCTTCCAGAGAGCCATTGATGACATTCTCAGAGAGCAAATCGGCAAGACTTGCTATGTCTACGTCGACGATGTAATAATCTTCTCAGAAAACGAGAATGCTCATGTCAAGCACGTGGATTGGGTTTTAAAAACCATAAGCGATGCAAATATGAGAGTCTCAGTGAAAAAGTCAAGTTTTAAAAAAAAAGCGTAAACTTTCTTGGCTTTATAGTCACCAGTGATGGCACTACCACCGACCCAGAAAAGGTCAGGGCCATAAAGGAGTTCCCTTAACCAAAAACAGTATTTGAGGTTAGATCATTTCTAGGTCTCGCGAGCTATTACAGATGCTTCATTAAGGACTTTGCAGCCATAGCAAGGCCTATTTCGGACATCTTAAATGGCGAAAACGGAAGTGTAAGCAGACACAGATCGCGACACATCCAAGTACAATTCAATGAGGCGCAAAAAAATTCTTTCGATAAACTGCACAACATTTTAGCATCCGAAGATGTTATGCTCCGATACCCGGATTACAAGAAGCCATTCCATCTAACGACGGATGCTTCAGCCTACGGCATTGGAGCAGTGCTTTCACAGGAGAACCGTCCTATTACAATGATCTCGAGGACATTAAAGGACAGGGAAATGAACTACGCCACAAATGAAAGGGAATTATTAGCCATCGTTTGGGCTTTGGCCAAACTGAGACACTATTTATATGCGGTGAAAGATATAACTATCTTCACCGACCATCAACCATTGTCATTCTGGGTATCAGACTCTAACCCTAACGCGAAAATTAAAAGGTGGAAGGGTCTATAAACCGGGAAAAGAAAATTTGGTTGCTGATGCCCTGTCTAGGCAGCAAATTAATGCCATAGAAGAACAGGACGCAGAATCATGTGGTGCGACCATTCATAGTGAGATTTCCCTCACTCACACCTTAGAAACTACGGATAAGCCCCTAAATTGCTTCCAGAACCAACTAATTCTGGAAGAGGTCCGCTTTCCGCTAAAACGCTCTTTCGTTCTCTTTAAAAATAAGAAACGACATACAATCAACTTCACTGGCAAGGAATCATTACTCAATGACCTTGCGGACGCAATAGTCCCCAAGGGCGTAAACGCCCTCCATTGCGATTTGCACACGCTAGCAACGGTGCAGGACGACTTAGTCCGGAGATTCCCGACTACTAAATTCTGGCACTGCAAAAACCGTGTTACAGACATTTTTGGGGTCGTGGAAAAAAGGGAAATCATATTGGCAGAACACAATAGGGCCCACCGATCGGCCCAAGAAAATGTGAAGCAGGTTCTCACAGAATACTACTTCCCAAAAATGGCCAAACTGGCCAATGAAATTGTCCAAAACTGCAAAACATGCGCTAAAGCTAAATATGATAGGCATCCTAGGAACCAAGAGATTGGCGAGTCTCCGATTCCCTCTCATGTAGGAGAAATGCTAAACATAGACATTTTCTCAACAGACAAAAAATATTTTCTCACTTGCATCGACAAGTTTTCGAAATTCGCCGTCGTACAGCATGTACCGTCAAGAACAATTGAGGACTTGAAACCGGCCTTGTTACAGGTCATGAATTTCTTCCCAAAGGCCAAAGTGATTTACTGCGATAACGAGCTATCGTTAAAATCGCACACGATCTCGGCCATGCTAGACAACCATTTTGGCGTCAGCATCACGAATGCGCCGCCCCTTCACAGTGTCTCAAACGGGCAAGTGGAACGTTTTCACAGCACCCTACTAGAGCTCGCCAGGTGCCTAAAAATTGACAAGGGCATGAGCGATACCGTGGAGATAATCTTGTTAGCCACGACCAAATATAACAAATCAATCCATTCGGTAATCGATAAGAGGTCAGTCGACGCAATACAAGAATGCACGGACGACACACAAGAACGGATTGCTGACAAAATTAAGAGTGCCCAAGACGCGCTAAGGTCTAGAGAGAATGCTTCTCGGCAAAATAGAGTCTTCGAAGTGGGCGAAAAAGTTTTGGTCAAAACTAATAGAAGACTTGGCAATAAACTCACTCCCTTGTGTGAGGAAAAAGCCATACAAGCAGACCTGGGGACCACGGTCCTCATTGAAGGGAGGGTGGTCCACAAAGACAATTTAAAATGACTCTCTCCCTTAATTTTTAATTTTTTATTATCACTACCTATTATCAGCCGTTTGGCAAACTTCCATTTAATAGACATTAATTCCGTTGCCAAAGGCGCGATGTTTTAGTTTTAATTGGTATTAATTTAGTATTAATTGGTGATGGGATAAACCTCAGCGAACAAGAAAAAGCGACTAAAAAATACATTTCAACAGGTGCAGAATTTTCATCCTCCTCTCACTGGCATTGGTGTCAGCGCACGTCACTAACTATTCGCAAACAAGGTATATCCCCATCATAGATGGAGAGATCCTGGTATGGGAGGAGCTCGCATATGTGACCCACTCGGCAAATCTCTCGGAATACATGCGCGTAATAGAAGAAACAAGCAGCATGAACGAGATGTTTCCGCAGTCCCATATGAGGAAATTGCTAGAAGTGGATACCTCGCACCTTCGAGACACGCTGGATTCGTTAAAAGTCCACCACAGAAAAGCAAGGAGTTTAGATTTTCTAGGCTCAATGCTAAAGGTAGTAGCGGGGACGCCGGATGCCGGCGATCTAGAAAGAATTAGGTTCACAGAGTGGCAGTTGACACAATCAAACAATAGGCAAATCAAAATTAATACTAGGATGCAAAGTCGAATCAACCAATTAACAACAACAGTAAATCAAATCCTGCAAACACATAAAAATACCCAAATTGACACCGGCCATTTATACGAGACACTGCTGGCTAGGAATAGAATACTAATGATGGAGTTACAGAATTTAATGTTGGCTGTAACACTGGCAAAAACAATATTGTCAGTCCTAGATCATGCAGACTTAAAATCAGTTTGGCTGAAAGAACCCACCGATACCCCCATAGGGGATCTGATGTCCGCATCGTCTGTAAAAATACTGCAATCCTCAACATGATGCACTTTATTATCAAATTTCCCAAAATAAAATTATCTTGTAAGAAGGTCACTATTTTCCCAGTCACTTGCAAAGGAGTTATGCTGCGGATAACCGACAACATGGTAGCAAAGTGTCTTGAAGTAGTCCACACAATCAAAAATTGCATCCCAACACCGGGGGCTACCTTTTGCCAACTATCAACGGAAAGCTCATGCGTCAGGGAACTACATGCAGGCGTCCTAGCACATTGCGAGTCGCAACCAAGCGACCTACACAAGGCACACAAGGCCCAAACAAGAGCTCCAGGGGTAGCGAGTTCCCCATCATTGAATATCACCGCCAACAGAGATATTCTGAGCCTCCCCTACCTTCACCAGCTAATTGAACGTAACTTGGAGTTCATCAAAGAGTTCGGGAGAGAAATTGATACTAATCATTCTCATCGCATAATATTTATCGCAGCAGCGATTTGTTGTGCATTGGTTTGTATCGGCATCATCGGTACATCGGAACGCGGAGATCTGCAATCCAGTTAAACGGGATGATCGCCGAATTAGGACCAACCGAGGACGGCCGCAATCTTGAAGGGGGAGTAGTTAACACGAGCCAACGAGCTAGACCAGTTGGCTCAGTGCACGATATATAATATCATAACGTTAAAGTGCTGACCCAGCATCGGGCCGGAAACCCGTGCGCAGCCGGCAAACACAGCAATTTGCGTGGCCGCTGCGAGTCTTTTGTTAGCTGTTAGATTCATTTTTATATTCAGTTGATTTTTGACATTAATAAAGAGCGGCTGCTCGTCAACCTTATTACTCCGACTGAACGTCGTAAAATATATTTGTATTAATTACTCTGCCAGACCACAAGGCTGGCAGATAAAAGAGGAAAGTTCCTCTCAACATAATATCTGGGACTGCAGCGAGGGATCCCCCCTGCCACCCCCAACTCCAATAACTGGCGCCCAACCAGTGGTAAAAACCACCACCCACCACCACCATCACCAACACCGCCCACACAGCTACTAAATTTGCGACAAAGCAAAAGACAGCGGCGCGGGAAAAGTGAAGGGAATTAGTGACAAAATAACACACACACCAAAAACAAAAAATTATGTGAGTGGGAACCGATGCTAAACGCATTTTAAGTCTGTGAATATTTAAAAAAAATATATAATAATAAAAGAATTATTAATCCAGCAGATACGCTAAAACATGGTCTCGCATCAATGTGAATAAAAACAAAAATCATATAATTGTTTTTTATAACACTGCTCATGCAGCCCAGTTTCTCACAGTATAGGAATAGTACACCATACTCCACGGACTCAGAGTCCGATTGTGAAAATCAACCTTCCCCTCTAAGACGTGCAACCGCGAATTCCCCTGCAATGGTGATAGACCCAGAACAACTCAAAGCTGTAATACAGGCAGTGGTGGCCAATACTTTAGCGGACGAGGCTGCCAAAAACGAACTCGCACAAAATGACCCACAACCTAGTAATACTAAAAACCCGTATTTTAATAGGCAGCATAAGGCACAGGTTCACGCCGACCCGCAAAGTACCAAAAATTACAATGACGACGGCCCACCAGAGCCTATGGAGGTCGATCCCTCACTTTCTAAATTGATGCAGCCGACCCAGGCAAATGCCTACCGGAACAGAAGACCAGCCAACTCCGAGCGCACAGGCGCCGTGAGGAAACAACAAAAAGTTAACTTCATTACGCAGAACGCGGAAGAAAAGACAGGAGCATATGCCGCCGCCGCCTCCAAAGCGGAATCGAAAATAGACGACGATGCCATTACCGAGTATGATTCTTACTACCTCAATTTTTTAGGGGAAAATCCCTGTTACCCGTCATCAGACGAAGAGTAGCAGGGGTACCAATGAAATTCCTTTTAGACACCGGCGCGTCAAAAAATTTCATCCGGCTCGCAAAGAGCTAAAGGGTGTCCGCCCGGTGGACTCTCCTTTCGAAATTCATTCAATTCACTGCACCACCATCTTTACAAAAAAGTGCTTCGTCTCGATTTTTAATTTTAAAGCAACTTTTTTCATTCTACCATATTTTACAATATTCGACGGTATAATCGGGGCCGATCTGTTAACACGGGCCGGTGCATCACTTTGCCTCGCTTCCGCCCAACTCAAATGGGGTCAGGAAGTTGAGAAGATTTCATTACATAAATGCACTGACGTCAACTTCACTAACGTGGAGTGCACAGATGCACCACCTTTGGTGAAGAAGGCATTTCTAGGGATGATAAGGAGCCGAAAAAACGCCTTCGCAGATCCCAACGAGGCCCTGCCATATAACACATCGGTAGTGGCCACGATTAGGACTACTAGCGAAGAGCCCATTTACGCTAAATTATATCCATACCCCATGGGGGCAGCAGATTTCGTCAACAACGAAATCCAAGACCTGCTTAAAAATGGTATAATTCAAAAGTCGGTGTCTCCTTATAACAACCCAATATGGGTGGTTGATAAAAAAGGAACCGACGAGGCCGGCAATCAAAATAGACGATTAGTCATAGACTTTCGTAAGCTAAACGAAAGAACTATCCCAGACAAATACCCTATGCCAGATATCTCCATGATACTGGGCAACTTGGGCAAGGCCAAATTCTTCACGACACTGGACCTCAAGTCCGGGTATCACCAGATCATCTTAGCGGAAAATGACCGCGAAAAAACTTCCTTCTCCGTAAGCGGAGGGAAGTACGAATTCAAGAGGCTTCCCTTTGGCTTGAGAAATGCTGCCAGCATCTTCCAGAGAGCCATTGATGACATTCTCAGAGAGCAAATCGGCAAGACTTGCTATGTCTACGTCGACGATGTAATAATCTTCTCAGAAAACGAGAATGCTCATGTCAAGCACGTGGATTGGGTTTTAAAAACCATAAGCGATGCAAATATGAGAGTCTCAGTGAAAAAGTCAAGTTTTAAAAAAAAAAGCGTAAACTTTCTTGGCTTTATAGTCACCAGTGATGGCACTACCACCGACCCAGAAAAGGTCAGGGCCATAAAGGAGTTCCCTTAACCAAAAACAGTATTTGAGGTTAGATCATTTCTAGGTCTCGCGAGCTATTACAGATGCTTCATTAAGGACTTTGCAGCCATAGCAAGGCCTATTTCGGACATCTTAAATGGCGAAAACGGAAGTGTAAGCAGACACAGATCGCGGCACATCCAAGTACAATTCAATGAGGCGCAAAAAAATTCTTTCGATAAACTGCACAACATTTTAGCATCCGAAGATGTTATGCTCCGATACCCGGATTACAAGAAGCCATTCCATCTAACGACGGATGCTTCAGCCTACGGCATTGGAGCAGTGCTTTCACAGGAGAACCGTCCTATTACAATGATCTCGAGGACATTAAAGGACAGGGAAATGAACTACGCCACAAATGAAAGGGAATTATTAGCCATCGTTTGGGCTTTGGCCAAACTGAGACACTATTTATATGCGGTGAAAGATATAACTATCTTCACCGACTATCAACCATTGTCATTCTCGGTATCAGACTCTAACCCTAACGCGAAAATTAAAAGGTGGAAGGGTCTATAAACCGGGAAAAGAAAATTTGGTTGCTGATGCCCTGTCTAGGCAGCAAATTAATGCCATAGAAGAACAGGACGCAGAATCATGTGGTGCGACCATTCATAGTGAGATTTCCCTCACTCACACCTTAGAAACTACGGATAAGCCCCTAAATTGCTTCCAGAACCAACTAATTCTGGAAGAGGTCCGCTTTCCGCTAAAACGCTCTTTCGTTCTCTTTAGACATTTTCTCAACAGACAAAAAATATTTTCTCACTTGCATCGACAAGTTTTCGAAATTCGCCGTCGTACAGCATGTACCGTCAAGAACAATTGAGGACTTGAAACCGGCCTTGTTACAGGTCATGAATTTCTTCCCAAAGGCCAAAGTGATTTACTGCGATAACGAGCTATCGTTAAAATCGCACACGATCTCGGCCATGCTAGACAACCATTTTGGCGTCAGCATCACGAATGCGCCGCCCCTTCACAGTGTCTCAAACGGACAAGTGGAACGTTTTCACAGCACCCTACTAGAGCTCGCCAGGTGCCTAAAAATTGACAAGGGCATGAGCGATACCGTGGAGATAATCTTGTTAGCCACGACCAAATATAACAAATCAATCCATTCGGTAATCGATAAGAGGTCAGTCGACGCAATACAAGAATGCACGGACGACACACAAGAACGGATTGCTGACAAAATTAAGAGTGCCCAAGACGCGCTAAGGTCTAGAGAGAATGCTTCTCGGCAAAATAGAGTCTTCGAAGTGGGCGAAAAAGTTTTGGTCAAAACTAATAGAAGACTTGGCAATAAACTCACTCCCTTGTGTGAGGAAAAAGCCATACAAGCAGACCTGGGGACCACGGTCCTCATTGAAGGGAGGGTGGTCCACAAAGACAATTTAAAATGACTCTCTCCCTTAATTTTTAATTTTTATTATCACTACCTATTATCAGCCGTTTGGCAAACTTCCATTTAATAGACATTAATTCCGTTGCCAAAGGCGCGATGTTTTAGTTTTAATTGGTATTAATTTAGTATTAATTGGTGATGGGATAAACCTCAGCGAACAAGAAAAAGCGACTAAAAATACATTTCAACAGGTGCAGAATTTTCATCCTCCTCTCACTGGCATTGGTGTCAGCGCACGTCACTAACTATTCGCAAACAAGGTATATCCCCATCATAGATGGAGAGATCCTGGTATGGGAGGAGCTCGCATATGTGACCCACTCGGCAAATCTCTCGGAATACATGCGCGTAATAGAAGAAACAAGCAGCATGAACGAGATGTTTCCGCAGTCCCATATGAGGAAATTGCTAGAAGTGGATACCTCGCACCTTCGAGACACGCTGGATTCGTTAAAAGTCCACCACAGAAAAGCAAGGAGTTTAGATTTTCTAGGCTCAATGCTAAAGGTAGTAGCGGGGACGCCGGATGCCGGCGATCTAGAAAGAATTAGGTTCACAGAGTGGCAGTTGACACAATCAAACAATAGGCAAATCAAAATTAATACTAGGATGCAAAGTCGAATCAACCAATTAACAACAACAGTAAATCAAATCCTGCAAACACATAAAAATACCCAAATTGACACCGGCCATTTATACGAGACACTGCTGGCTAGGAATAGAATACTAATGATGGAGTTACAGAATTTAATGTTGGCTGTAACACTGGCAAAAAACAATATTGTCAGTCCTAGATCATGCAGACTTAAAATCAGTTTGGCTGAAAGAACCCACCGATACCCCCATAGGGGATCTGATGTCCGCATCGTCTGTAAAAATACTGCAATCCTCAACATGATGCACTTTATTATCAAATTTCCCAAAATAAAATTATCTTGTAAGAAGGTCACTATTTTCCCAGTCACTTGCAAAGGAGTTATGCTGCGGATAACCGACAACATGGTAGCAAAGTGTCTTGAAGTAGTCCACACAATCAAAAATTGCATCCCAACACCGGGGGCTACCTTTTGCCAACTATCAACGGAAAGCTCATGCGTCAGGGAACTACATGCAGGCGTCCTAGCACATTGCGAGTCGCAACCAAGCGACCTACACAAGGCACACAAGGCCCAAACAAGAGCTCCAGGGGTAGCGAGTTCCCCATCATTGAATATCACCGCCAACAGAGATATTCTGAGCCTCCCCTACCTTCACCAGCTAATTGAACGTAACTTGGAGTTCATCAAAGAGTTCGGGAGAGAAATTGATACTAATCATTCTCATCGCATAATATTTATCGCAGCAGCGATTTGTTGTGCATTGGTTTGTATCGGCATCATCGGTACATCGGAACGCGGAGATCTGCAATCCAGTTAAACGGGATGATCGCCGAATTAGGACCAACCGAGGACGGCCGCAATCTTGAAGGGGGAGTAGTTAACACGAGCCAACGAGCTAGACCAGTTGGCTCAGTGCACGATATATAATATCATAACGTTAAAGTGCTGACCCAGCATCGGGCCGGAAACCCGTGCGCAGCCGGCAAACACAGCATATTTGCGTGGCCGCTGCGAGTCTTTTGTTAGCTGTAAGATTCATTTTTATATTCAGTTGATTTTTGACATTAATAAAGAGCAGCTGCTCGTCAACCTTATTACTCCGACTGAACATCGTAAAATATATTTGTATTAATTACTCTGCCAGACCACAAGGCTGGCAGTTAAAAGAGGAAAGTTCCTCTCAACATAATATCTGGGACTGCAGCGAGGGATCCCCCCTGCCACCCCCAACTCCAATAACTTACATATATATATGCCAGTATGTATTGGATGACTGCACATACATATATGTACATATGCCGCGACCGTTTGCACTTTGATGTACGCAAAGAGAACGGCGAGGAATATGGCGGCGCGAAAAAGAAGCGAAGTGGAGACGAATTGAAAATTTCGGCGGACGGGAGCACTATTTATTTTTGCGGACTAGGAGCACTATTTATTTATGCAGACTAGGAGCACTTTGTATTTATGCGGACTAGGAGCACTATTAACCGGGAGGCAGTAGAAGCAGAGGTAAGATCGTACTTATCTTTGGGCGGAACAAGCCGGGAACTGCTGGCAGAAGTGGCGAAGATGAACGAAAAAATCAGGCTCTGATGGACCAATGTTTGTAGGGGGCCGATCCGCCAAAATAAGCGATCAAGTAGGAGTAGGAAATGGCAGGAACTCCCACGGCGCAAAGCAAAATAATTCCAGAAGAATGGGTAGCGAAGGCACCAGAAAGAAAATCAAGAGGCGGGGGCGTCGTGGGACTTCAATGTTTATTTCTCGCATTCATACATAGAACTAACTTAAAAACTAAAGCCGCTGATGTGAGCGCGGGAGATCGACGGCGGCCGATCGCGACATCCGCAACCCGAGCTCGAGCCCGGAAGCGAGCGCAGAGGCGGCACAGTGGCCCCTCACATAAACAAAGGCTATTTTGTCCAGTTTGGCCAGTTAAGGGTTATAGCCTATTTACACTATCGTGCGTTACCTATCGATATCGAATGAAACGCAATAACGTAGAATGTGTGTTTCCATTGCGTTATTGCGTCTGTTTTTGACAGCTGTGAGCATTTATTGAAAAAGTAAACAAAAATTGACGAAAATGAGCAATTCGAACAACGACGAAAGCCTGATATTATCAACCATGGAACACAATAGAGAAACCATGATGAAGGCCATGGATTTGTCTGCGATGTCTTTTTCTTTGGAGAAGCGACTTGGGATTGTCTCGTACTGCTTGGGATCTTCTACGGAATACCGCATCTCTGGCGCACCCAATAATATGCAGGATTTTGGTTGCGAGTATCCACCAGGATCCCTCACCAATAAGTGAATAACAATATCCGTTAAAGAATTTGATGATATTGGAGCCAACCTGCTCAAGAAACTTGGATAGGAAATACAAACGAAAGCGCTGAACGCATTGGGCACGCCTGGGTCTAAATGTTTTTTTTTGAACCATTATTAAATAATTATTTTGTACATTTTGTACATTTTGTATTTTAAAATACTTTTTAATTAAAAAAAGGGTTTTTACGCGGTTTTTTAAAACGCCATATTGCGATTCTTGAAAGAGGTCCATCCAAGCGGTCGGCTAGCATCGATCCTAATTCGAATTATATTTTATCTTTCGGTATATGTAGGAGTTCTTCAGAACTCACTGAATTCCGTCATATTCTTTGTCCACAGTTCCAGAAGTGCCGAGCAGAAGTCCCCAAGAGTGCACTGCTCAAACCGTCAGTTACTAGGTTTTGATTTTTATTTGGTGGTGAAACTTGTACAATAGTCCGAATATAGAGTTGTTATCGACACAAACGTAACTTGAACGCAACTTGGACGCAACTTTTTCCCACCTCTAGGCCCCTATACAAAACCTATGTAAAAAAAACTACGTTTGCTCTGAGACGCAAAAACGCAAAAACGCAGCCTAGTGTAAATGGGGCCTTAATAAGCACACTCTATTTGCCAGTTCAGTTCAGTGCCTTTCAGTTCATTTCAGTGCCTGTCAAAATCTAACTGGACTACCTTTCTGATTGTATCATGCTTAGGCCTAGCTTAACAGAGGTTGCCGAAGGCGGTGCGAATTCGCAAAGAGCGAGAGAGAGCTTTATTGTGCTTCCCCTAAACTAACTTGCACTAGGGTTCAAAATTTGTCTATATAAATTGCTCACAATCGACAATAAACAATCAACGATAAATAATAAAAGGATATAACCATCTGCATTCAGCCAACAGTCTCTATCTTGATGCTTTCCAGTATTTTGCCGTGTCCGGCGCCGTATTCCCTCTAGCCGTTACTTGCTTTCAGTCTTAGTGCACTCTGCGTGGCCATGTCGTTTACGAACAGTACTATCGGCATTATGTCCAGGATAGCAATTAGTGCTGTTGCGGGTTCGCATTGCCCCCGTCGAACCATCAACCCCTACCCCGTGAAGAACCGCTTTACTTAAATCAAAAACCGCAAGTTTGGAGGCGGGTCGAATCATTGTCTTGAATAGGTCGTTGTCGTTCACGCGCACCTTAGCGCGTCTGACCTCTACCACGATGCCCTTGCACCACTCTCGTCTGGGCAAGGCAGAATCGCAGACAAAGACCATATCACCCTGGTGGATGGGTTCCGTTCGTCGGCACCACTTCTCGCGGCGCATAAGCGTAGGCAGGTACTCCATGACCAGAAACGGTTACGTAGCAGGCGCGCAATCCTCCACTGCTTTCTTGACGCACTGCACCATGCGCTCCCATACTCCGCCCTCAGACGGGTTCGCTGGGCAATTGAAAACCCATTCTATTCTTCTGCTTGACAATTCACTCTGAAACTTCTCCATCTCAAACACGTAACCAAAGCAGACGCTTCTCTGTCAGCTCAAATGACGTTCCTGCCGTTATCTATGTACTGGCACTCTACGGCAGACGAAGTTCCTCATCGCAATTATGTAGGAATCCGTCGACAGACCATGCGCCAGCTCCAGATGTCGTCAAGCACAGTAACAAGGTGACCCAACGCTTCTCCTTGTGACGGGACACACTCACCAACAGTGGCCCAAAGTAGTCCAATCTGGTATATTTAAATGGCCATCCCCCCACATGCAGTCTATCGTCCGAATGCAGGCCCATTATCTGCGTCATCGGCCGCGCTCTCTGCAACTTGAACTCGTTGCACGATGAAATGGCTCTCCGCATCTTTCTGACCCAGAATCTCGCCCGAATCTCAGCAATTGTAGCATCAACGTTTTGATGCATCTTGTACATCCTGACGCATCCTGTAAAGCATAAACAGTGCTCCATCAATTCTGCCGTAAGTTCGCAAAATCCCGTTCTGATCTAGGTAGAGCACCAACCCTCGAATGTCGCTCGAGCTAGCGACGTCCGCTCCTTCTTCCGCCGACCTTATATGGTCGGGGAACGACTCCAGTTGTGCCTGTCTAAACACATTCTGGCCTCACATTCTGCTGCTGTAAGGCCGTATTCCTCGGAATCGCTTCTCTGTTTGCGGCACCAGCTCGCTAACCGTAGGACCCTTCTCACCAGGCGATTGAAGCTCGATAATCTATGAAACGGGAAAACAAAATTGTTTGCCTCAACTAACGCAAACTCCTCTTCCTCAGGGAGATCTGAGACTCGTTCAGTTCCTTCCTCAGGCCCCGGCCTGACTCCTCTCTGCGACCGAGTCGCATCATCCGCCGCATTGTCGGCTGTAGGCACCCATCTCCATTGAGAAACCTACGACCACTCCAGAATCTCCGCAACTCGGTTCCCAACGAACTGCTTATACCGGCGCTGGCTACTGCCGATCCATCTCAGCACCGCCTTTGAGTCTGTCCATAACACCAGGTCCGTGATGACAACACTGTGCTCCTCATTGACAATTTTCATCTGCCTGGTTCTAAGGACTTTTGTTTGCAATTCCAGCCGTGGGATCGTCATGGTTCTCATTGGGGCACACTTCGTCTTTGCGCATACGAAGCTCACCAAAACGCCATCGTCCTCGTGACCTTCAAATCGGCATCCACGAAGAAGTGCAGCTCTATTGCCCGAACTGCTCCACGTCCAAAGTAATGGAGAGGACATCGGAAATGTCCCACGGCGTCAATATCTGGTAGTCGGCGATAGCATTGACTTCTCTCGGATCCGAATCTCGAAACTTCAGGGCATTCAGAGTCTTCATGCAATGTGCAGCGCTCGGCGAGCATGCTGCACAAAACGTCAATACGTTATTTTCTAAGACATACGGATTACACTCGTCATCGAAATTTCCCCTCGGGTTGGATCAGCACTTGGCCACGGTCACCCGCGCCAGGCTCGAGATCGCCTGTCCTTCTCTATCTTTACAGCTCCCAAGACCACTCGGGATAACCTACGACAGCCACTCATCCCCCTCGCCCCTGAACGAATTCCCTATCGGACGTTGAGCCCACCTGCAGGAGGTCGGTTCAGACCCAGCTGCGGGAATAAACAAGTCTAATACTAAATTTCTGTGTAATTCAGCACGACTTCTGATCAAATTGGATTAAATTAAAATGCTATAATTGTAAACTGCAAGGGTATACAACTTTGGCTTGCCGAAGTTTTTTTTTTTTTTTTAATTTGTGTTTGCGATTAAAGAAAATTTATTTTGTAGGTCTGCCCCAACATGATGATACCGTGGATTTGGCTAACTTTCGCAGTGCTGTTCGTGGACTGGGTCATATATTCCTATGAAATGGCCACCAATGGCCTAAGTATCCATTTGCCGACAGTAGTGTCTCTGGTAATGCCCACTGTCAATCTGGCTATGGTTCGTTGTGTGAAGACAGTATTTGTGCGGGCAATTAGGGAACACACCGAGGGCACCCTGCATATAATTTAATATGGCTGGATCCATGCTGAATGTAATCATTAAATAACGGTAATCATTAATAAAATTACTTGGACAGCCGACAATTAAGTCGGCGGAGCACGCTAATAAGAGGAAATCAGTTTTCAGTTCCCATTATTCTTTGTATTTTCTATTTTTATTTTCGGTCCTTGCCGAGATGCGGGGTTGAGCGCCGGGTGCGAACGGGATCACGGGATAACTCTGGCTGGACGCGGAGTCTATGTTCCGGACAGGAAAAAGGAATATGAAGTCAAAAAATAAAAAATGAGAATTGTTTGATTCTGCATTGATTGTTATTGATTGATTCTATTCTGTTTATTAAATCGCTGCAATCGACGACGATTCATTAGGTGCCTTTAGTACGTACAGTATCTCTTGTCTTGTGCTCAGCTTATATTTCAAGGATTTCCTTACCATTAGTGTAATAATAGAATTTACAACTTAGGTCCGATACGAGGCCCGATTGCAATTTTTCTAACAGTGACGCACTTTGCGTGGTGTAGCTGTTTCGGTAGGGCCTAGGCCTTGAAATATCTAAGGAGATAGTAATATGTTTCACATTTGTGGAAGAAAAATAAACCGGTTGTTGTGTTGGCTGCTTGGCTTAAGGGGGGTTTCTACCTTGTGTGGTCGAAAAAATGTGCTTTTTAAAAAAATTTTTTCGTGGAATGTATTGAAGATAAACACTTATAATTTTTTTCAGGTGTATCTACAAGTTTATTGTTTAAGTAACAAAAGTTTCAAATAGAAATATGCACAGGGGGGGGAGGGGGCATTGACCAATGGAACGCCTTTTTACGCTCACGGAAGTCCCGCTGCTGCCCCAAAGGATCTGAAACACAAAAATTAAATATATTCTTACTTTGTATACTTTTGTGCATGGCTGGTACCTGAATTGCGAAAAAAAAATGAAAATTGAAAAACTTATGCGATTTTAAATGAAAAACTCGATTTTTACGCACTTTTTTCGATATTAATTGTTATATAAAATGAAAAATATTCAATATTTTATAAAGATTTTGGTACCAGCCATGGATAAGCCTCTAATACACGATACTTTAAAATTTCGTGGCGATTGCTCAACTCGTCTGGCTTGAATCACTTCCGCAAGGTCAAAAAATGTCGTAAAACGCGTTCGAAGTTTTGCTTCAGTACCTGTTTTAAGGTGTAGGTGCTCCCTGTTTTAAGGTGTAGGTTCCGTAATTCTTAAGATAACCAATTGAAATATAAACATATATCCATCCAAAAATGCAAAAAAAAAAAATTCGATTTTTTCACCACACAACCAAACACCCCTTAAGATTGAAGTTGAAGAATTTAAATGGAAGTAAAATACAACAGAAATAAATGCACTAGCCATTGTAATAAAAAACTTTTTTGTAATACTTGCTTAAACATTATTTGCTCTTACAATTTTCATAATAAATCTTTATTTTTTAAGTTTTTTTTTTTTTTTTTTTTTTTAGTTTAATATACCTTTATTTACATCTGCCCTCTGGGAGCAATAAATTAAATTGTTTGATAAAAATTGACTCTTTGATTAACAAATTATGTTAATTAAGGTGTGTTATTGGGGCGGGATTGATGTTGGGGAAATGGTTGATGTATGGGAGGTATGGGTCTATGGGAATCTGAACGGCAGGTCCTGTGGGTGACATCTATGTAGTCGTCTTCGTTGATCTGTGTTTTCAAAAAGGCTTGTGGCTAGTGGGTTTACATGTTCCTGCATTTTGTCCAGGTGTCTTCTGCTGGATTTCGCAATTTCTTCTAGGTTAGGTTAGGTTAGGGCGGTGATTAGCCCGACATAGAGCCGGGCCATCCACTTGAGCCTAAGGAGGCTCCTTGTGCTGCCGCATAGGCTAGATCCCCCGTCCGCTGCAGGAGCTCATGGGCCAATGACCTACGTGAGAGAGGACCAGCCCGATCCTTGGATGAACCGGGTTATCTGCCTCGGTGATGTTCCGCTTAGATCGGCGAGATCCAAAAGGGTGAAACAGCCCAGGTACTGCAGTCTTCGTCTGCTTAGTGCCGGGCAGTGACAGAGGAGGTGGAGAACGGTCTCCTCCTCCTCCTCATCTCTACAGCTTCTGCAGAAGTCGTTGTGGTGTACCCGCAACCTGGACGCATGCGTTCCAAGCAGCCAGTGACCAGTAAGAGCCCTAATGGCAAGGGCGCAGCTTTCTCTGCTTAGTGACAGTAGCTCCTTGGAGCGTTTTGCTGATCGGCGTGGCCAGATCATTCTAGCATGGCGGCAGGAGGTTAGGGTTTTCCCATTTCCTGTCCGCGAGGAGGTGGAAGTGCTCCTTGCACAATAGTCTGCGAGTGGCCAAGGGCATGTCAACTAACTCCCTCTCCGATTGGAGAGGGGAGGTTGTACCTTGCCGGGCCAGCTCATCGGCAGCGCAGTTACCCTCGATGTCCCTATGTCCTGGGACCCAGATGAGGTGGAGGTCGTACTGCTCCGCCATCTCGTGAAGAGATTTGCGGCAGTCGTTGATGGTCTTCGAGTTTGAAGAGATAGCTTCAAGTGACTTCAGGGCAGCCTGACTGTCCGAGAATATGCAAATAGAGGCGCCAGCCCCGATTGAGGGGAGCTGATGAAGGGCCTCTTTGATGGCGTAAACTTCCGCCTGAAAGACGCTACAGTGGTCGGGTAGCCTAAAAGAGACGCTTAGTCCCAGGTGTTCAGAGAATATACCTCCTCCCACCCGGCCGTCCAATTTAGAGCCATCCGTATAAATGTGAAGGGACCCTAGTGGTCCAGGTGGTCCTTGATTCCATTCCGTTCTATCGGGAATGGAAACTTGGAAGGGTGTGATTGGGTGTTCCGCGGGGACACAGTAGTCAGTGTTCCCCTCAATAAGGTGTGAAGCAGAGTCGAGATTCGTGTGTCCGAAATTCGTCCTTCTCCACAAACCCGCGCCATTCAGCCTTAGTGCTGAGAGTGCCGCGGTCATCTCTCCCATTATTTCAATTGGGAGGATGTCCAGGAGAACGTCCAAGGCGTCTCCAGGAGTCGTGCGCAGGCCGCCTGTCATACAGATCTCAGCCATGCGTTGGATTTTCCTAAGCTTGCCCAGGCAGGTGGACCGCTTTAGAGCTGGCCACCAGATTGCCACTCCATATAGGAGTATCGGGCGGATAATGGCCGTGTACAGCCAGCGGACTATTTTTGGGGTCATTCCCCATTTTAGCCCGATAGCCTTACGGCAGGTATAGAGCGCGATTGTGGCCTTTTTGGCCCTTTCGTCCGTGTTGAGGGACCAATCGAGTTTCCTGTCTAAGATGAGACCAAGATACTTGGCCTGATATTTGAGGGGTAGGGGCACCCCGCAGAGCTTGGGGGGTACCATATTGGGGATTTTGTATTTCCTGGTAAAAGGACTAGTTCAGTCTTCGCTGGGTTTACACCCAGTCCGCATCTGGCAGTCCACTCCGCCAGAAACCGAAGGCTGTTGCTCATCCTATCGCAAAGGGTTTGCGGGAATTTTCCCGTGAACGCCAAGGCAACATCGTCCGCATAGGCCACAACACGACAGCCACCCTCCTCTATGCCCTGTAGCAGCTCGTTGACCGCTACATTCCATAGGAGAGGGGAGAGGACTCCGCCTTGGGGTGTGCCTCTGTTGACTTGTCTGGAGATGGTTGACCCCCCCAGTGTTGCCTCAACCGTTCTGCTGCGCAGTATCCGGTCAATGAGACCCACTGTGTGTTGATCAATCCCCAGCTTAGTCAGTGCCGTCGTGATTGAGCCTGGAAGGATGTTGTTGAAAGCGCCCTCAATATCTAGGAAGGCGACAAGTGTGAACTCCTTTTCGTGGAGCGATTTTTCTATTAAAGTGGTAAGCGAATGGAGTGCTGTCTCTGTCGATCTGCCTCTCCTATACGCATGTTGGCATCCAGATAGGGATGATTGGGGAATGTTAGTTCTGAGATGCAGACCAATGAGTCTCTCCAACGTCTTGAGTAGAAACGAGGAGAGACTAATCGGTCTGTAGTCCTTCGGCGTGCAATGCGATGGCTTGCCTGCCTTGGGGATGAAGACGACTTTTGAGCGGAGCCATTCACTTGGAATGACCCCTGTGTCGAGAATGATCGAGAAGATCAGTCGAAGCCAGGAAGTGGATAGATCGGCTGCGTAGCTAAGCTGTGCAGGAATGATGCCATCCACCCCTGGGGACTTATATGGGCTGAAACTGTTTATTGCCCATTTCATGTTCCTATCACTAAGAAGGTAGTCCATTTCGGACGGACCCCGCCGTATCGGGGGGTTAGGCGGACTGCTCTGAGACGAGCTAGCAGGAAAGTGAGCATCCAGGAGAACTCCGAGAGTTTCCTCACTGGAGGTCGTCCAGCTGTCATCAGGACGCTTGACAAAGCCCGGGTTGGTGGGCGTCGTCGATAGGACCTTCCGCAGCCTAGACGCCTCTGAGTAGTCTTGGATTCCTGAGCAAAAGTCGGACCAGGCCCTTCTTTTGGCCTTTCTTAATTCCCTGTTATATAGGGCCAAATTTGTTTTGTATGAGCGCCACGATGCGTCCGTATTGTCGCTCTTGGCTTGGTTGAAGGACTGCCTCGTGGTCTTCTTGAGGCTACCTAATTCTTTGCACCACCACGGTGGCTTCTTCCCAGTCTTCCCCCCATTCCTACTACGGGGGCAGGACCTATCCAGGGCCGTGCTACAAGCATCGGTAAAGGTTTTAACAAGGCGCTCCAACCCCTCTGGACTGTAGTCCAGGTTGGAGGGGGTTTTAGGATCTTATTCAACTGGGATCTATATTTCACCCAGTCAGTCCTTCGGGGGTTCCGAAAAGTGACCGGGTTGAATCTATCGAAGCCCAGCGTGAATTGGATGTACCTGTGGTCGGAGAAGGAGTGTTTCTCCAGCACCCTCCACGGCTTTAGAGTATCCCTAAGAGATTCAGAGAGAAGGGTGATATCTAGTACCTCCCTGCGGTTTTTGGTGATGAAGGTGGGTTCGTTCCCCGAGTTTCCCACCAGTAAATTGGATGCAAGGATAAAATCAAAAAGAGACTCACCCCTGTCGTTGGTGTCAGTGCTGCCCCACTGATGGTGATGGGCATTGGCGTCGCACCCGATGATCAAGTCCACGCCCAGCTTTTTGCTGTCCTCGGTGACTTGCCTCAGGGTTGGGGGATGGGGTCCTGATCGTGCCCCAGGTATGCAGAGCATATCCGGAGGGATCCATTTGGTCCCTCTAGACATGCTGTTAGGAAGTCTTCATTGCTGAAAATAGGAAGCATAAAAAGGGTTAAGTCCTTCTTAGCGAGTATGCAGGCTCGCGTTTTACCTGTTGTAGAGGCCGCGTACAGCCTATAGCCGGCTGCCCTCAGCCCCAGGATTCTGTCGCCACAGATCCAGGGCTCCTGTATGAGGACAGCGTCGGTGCCACCTTCCGCCAGGTGGTCGATTAGAGCAGCGGAAGCTGCCTTACTGTGGTGGAGGTTGATCTGCAGGAACGTCAACGACATTCTGCTGCTTGACCTCCACCACAGTGATGTCGGCGTCCGAGGTCGGCTCGTCCAACCCGTCCTCCTCCTCGGACATCCCGACTCCGCTCAAGCCCCTCGCGAGCTCGCTCTCCTCGGAGACGTACCCCTCCAGGATGTCCTCCTCGTCGGACAATCCTTGGGGCGCCTCCTCTATGAGAGGTCCCTCTATATCGGGATCCTCCTCTTTAAGGCCCGGCTTTGCGTCTGCCTTATAGATACGGACGGCTACGCTCTCGAAGCCGTATCTAAGTGCTCCCCCGTTTCTCTTCAGCGCCTCGACTGTCCCCTCATTGAGAGTCAGGACAACCTGGCGCCTCGGACCAACGGCCTCCTCAACCTTGGCGACTCGCCAATCAGAGGAGGGGAGGTCGGGATTACTTAGCTGCAGAAGCTTGAGAATCTTCTCAGGCTCTGCCGGCTTGTGCGTAAGCCACGCCCTCGCTCTAGGCTTGCTGGGGATCTTGTCCCAGTCGACAGCCGCGAGCTTCGCGCCTGGGAACACTTCTCCCAATCCCGCGATCGCTCTCTTATAGAAGGTGACCGACGCTGCGTCTTCGCACGCGATCACCTTCACGCCTCCTTGATGCCAGCCGGCATCCTCACAACGGGGCAGTGCCCCACCTGACGCCAACAGCTCCTCCACGAACCTATTGTGCAGTTCCCCAACGATCCACCGCCACTGGTCCCTCGGGATGTGTCCGTCACTGGAGCCCTCGTCCACCACTCCAATCAGGATCTTTCCCTTAGTAACCTCGGCGAAGGACCGCTGAGGCTGCACCTTGGAACGCTTCGGCTGCGGCGGTTGTACGTCCGCAGACCGCTGGCGTTTGGCGGTGCTCCTGCCCGCGTCGGTGCTGGCTTGCTGGGCTTTGGGGGCTTTGGGGGCAACCGCCCTCCCCGCCTTCTCAGGCTGGAAGTCAGGCAGTATACCTTTCGCCCATTTTATGAGACCCGCTTGCTCCGGGTCTGCCTCCATGGCTGGGTTGGCTCGGGAGAGGATGAAGGCCGCCCTTCTCCGCTCATGGTAGAGCGGCTTCTTCCTCTGTTGCGTTTGGGCCGTGCTTCCTGGGGAGGGGTTGCCTTTGGAGCCGCCTGCAGTCACGTCGAGGGACTTGCCCCCGATCACGCTGCTCGGCGGGCCCATCGGTTCGCCCTTACCAGTAGCGCTGGTCCCCGGATGAAGGCGCTCTGAAGAGCTCTCCTCCTCCTTCTTGTACACTCGACCGCAAAGCGTCTTCGAGTTGGAATTTGAGGGGGTACACCCCCTGCCGACTTTAAGGTCTGACGGCCACCTACGTTTTTGTTTTTATTTGTTTGGTTCATATTTTGGTCCCACGAGTATGCTGGGATGGGGATGGTCCGCCACGGTAGAGCCCGCATACCGTGGTAAGCCTAATTAAAACTGATGGGTCGGCCGGTCCACCAGAGTCCGCATATTAATGTCCAAGCACCCCCCGGACACGCATCCCTCGGCATATGCTGTTCCACCTTGGATTGGGGTAATTTTTTGGGCAGGAGTTTTCTTCTCCCCGCCCGACTACCATTTGTCAGCATCCTCAGCAGAGACATGACCGTACTGGGACCTGCTTCCAGCCGCCCTCACGGGGAGAGTATAGTCGCACTTCCAGTGGTGCAGACAGTTACGGCAGGTGATTGCTCACCCGTTGTTCCCCCTGTCTGCCCATTGGCTGACGGCCCAATTTCTTCTAGGACCGAAGGCATATTTAAATCACGCTTAATGGTGGTGTTGCGTACATAAAAAGGCGCATTAACAATTTGTCTGAGTATTTTGTTTTCTGCAACTTCCAATTTCTTAATATTTGTTTTAGCGGCAGAACCCCACATCTCAATGCCATAAGTCCATGCTGGTTTGATAATGGCCTTGTAAATAAGAAGCTTATTATTAATTGATAGTTTACTTCTCCTTCCTAGTAACCAGTACAATTGCCCACTTTTCTGCCGCAGAAGCTTGACTTTACTGGAGATATGTTCTCTCCATAACAGCTTAGCATCAAGTGTCAACCCCAAGTATTTTGCTGCTGGCTTCTGTGGGATGACTGCTCCATTAATAAAAACCGCCGGGGAGATGCCTGGTCTTAGTGTGAATGTAACGTGTGTAGATTTCTCAGCTTTTATGACGATGTTCCACCTGTGTAGCCACGTCTGCAAGTTGTCCAGAGATTGTTGGAGTCTATGAGCTGCCAAAGCAATTGTATCAGCTGAGACCAGGAATGCTGTGTCATCAGCATATGTACATATAATATGGGTACCCATTGGAATCGGCATATTAGCTGTATAAATTGAATACAGAATCGGTCCTAGGACACTACCTTGTGGTACTCCAGCATTCACATCCTGAATAGGAGACTCCGCGTGATTATACCTCACATAGAAACGTCTGTTATTTAAATAGGCCTTTAAGAAGAGATAGAATGGCGTAGGCAGACATTGTTTGATTTTATAGAGGAGTCCCTGATGCCACACCCTATCGAAGGCTTGCCTAACATCCAAAAAAGTTGCAGCACAGAATTTTTTGTTTTCGAAGGAGTCCAGAATCTTGCTAACGACTCTGTGGCATTGCTGGATGGCGCCGTGACCTCTCCTGAAGCCAAACTGATGGTCTGGGATGATGTTTTTCTCCTCTATTATAAGCATCAACCTCCTTGCGAATAGCTTCTCTAGAATTTTAGACAGGATTGTTAAGAGGCTAATTGGCCTGTAGGACGTCAGGTCAGTCTCTGGTTTTCCTGGTTTTAAAATAACGATGACCTCTGCGCACTTCCACTGGGATGGAAAGTGACCAAGTCTCAGGTTTTGGTTCATTATAGATCTTATATTATCTATGCAGTTCAATGGGAGGTGATTTAAGGCTAAGGCATCTATGCGGTCGTATCCAGGAGATTTCGTCGACTTCAGATTACAGATTTCTTCTTGAATTTCTTCACTGTCTATTTCAGATATGGAAAGGTCCATGGGACATGCTATGTCTAGGAACTGCGTCGTCTCAGCCAGGTCTTCCGGATCACATAAATTAAAGGGCTGAAAGCTGCATCTTAGATGTTCTGCGAAGGCATCAGCTTTTTCCTGATCGGTCCGGCACCAAGTCCCAGTATTTGTTTTGACAGGTGCAACCCTCTTTACAGGTCTCTTGAGATATTTGGTTGCATTCCAGAGATTATGTTCAGCGCTACAAGGTTCAAGGTCCTTTAGATACGCTTCCAGAGCTTTACCTTTAAGATCTAGTAGCTTTCTGTTGAGATCCTTGCATGCTCTATTGAAAGCAGTCTTGTCGCTCCGACGTCTGCTAATCTGCCAAACCCTCCTCAGCCTTCTTCTCTCCCTCACCATAAAAGCCAACTCTGTGGACCAAAGGTAATTGTCTCGACGAGCTCTATAATTTGTCGTCCGAGTTGCTTCTACCGTTGGGGTTGCAAAACTTGCTGCCATATGTACATTTCGGGTAAGGCTTTCCACCGCTTCATCAATATCCATTGGAGTTAGGATTACCGGTTGGGGGTCAACGTGTTCCTCGAGCCAACTTTTATATGTGCCAATGTTTGTGTTGCGCCTAATAAGCTTTACAGTGGCTGGTCTCCTCAAGTACGAGCTATTGAAAAGTAATTTGACCATACTATGGTCCGAACAGAGGTCGTAGCAGGCAGCAGTGGAAAGATTTAATGGGTCGATTCCTTTGCTAATAGCAAAGTCTAAGAGGTCCGGAATTTTAGTTGGATCAGTAGGCCAGTAGGTGGGCTCACCAGTAGAATGTACGCTGCAACCCAATTCCATTATACATCTGAAAAGTAATCTGCCCTTAGGATTGACGATTCTGGAGCCCCACCAAGTATGTTTGGCATTGAAGTCACCACCAAGTATAAATCTAGGTCCCAAGCCCGTCAGTACTTGGTCTAGATCCGCATGAGTTATTGTGAAACGAGGGGGCAAATACGCAGCGGCAATTGTGATCCTGCCAGTCGACGTCAGAAGATATATCTGCGCACACTGCAACCACTCAAGCTGTACGGGCTCAAGCTCTTCGTACTGTATACCACGCTTTATAATAATAGAAGCTCCTCCACGTGCTCTGTCGCCAGGATGTTTTGCGTTTATGATGTCATAGCCAGGGAAGGAAAAGTGAGTTCTGGTGGTAAAATGAGTCTCAGACACGAGCATTATATCAACTTGGTTAGTTTTGATAAAATGCTCCACTTCAGGCTTGCTCTTAGTCAAGCCATTCGCATTCCAGATTATTAATTGCGTGTTTATGGACATTGGAAGGTATTCAATTGACTTGATAACATGGCCATCATCATATTTTTTAGCTGGATGAACATGGTATTCATCATTTCTTCCATTCTCCTCATTAGTCTCTGCTCCAAGGTAGAGTCACCACCCCTAACAATATTAGCATAGCTGAATTTCTGACTTGCACCAGAACTAGGAGAAAAGTTTGCCTGCGGACCACGACTGAAAGGTGTTGCTACCGCTGCCTTTGGCTTAGCTCCGAAGCGCTTTTTGGCTTCCAGATAAACTCGGCAACCCCGATAAGAGGCGGTGTGTTCTTCAACGCAATTTCCACACATGGGTGGGTCTTCCTGCATACAAGAGTGTCATGCTCTTGCCCACACTTCACGCAAGAAAACTGCAATCGGCAATATTTTTTTGTGTGGCCAAAAGCCTGGCAGCGAAAGCACTGCACAACATCGTCAAACTTTCTGGGCTCCTCCACTTTGACTACAGCATGGCACAGTCTGGTAATTTTAAATACATCCTTGTTATTAATAGCTGGCTCTAAGTTGACAAAAAAGATCGACATGGGGGACTTGTTTGACCTTGAAAGACCATTTTTGATGTCTCGTACCTTGTGACCGAGCTTCTCAACAGCCTCCACAATCTCGGTTGTGGGAGTAGAAAAATGCAAACCTTTAAGGACAACTCGGAACGCTCTCTCCTCCTTTAATTGATAAGTACTAAAGGCCACTTTGCAATTATCTAAATGGGCAACAATTTTCCTGTAAGTGAGGCTATCCTTTGGCAAAAGTCTTATGTTTCCTCCGCCCGAAGACTTGTATGAAAAACTGCCTGCTTCTACAATTTTGAGAACATCATTTAGCATCTCTGCTATATTCCTTACCCCCGGAATAAAGATTGGGGGAGGTTTGGGAGCAGCCATTGGCTCTGCGTTTTCATTGATATTGGCATGACTGTCCTCAACAGACAGTGTTGCAAATTGATTTGAAGTGCTGGGCTCTACATCCATTTTTGAAGCTTGCTTGTCACGAACCTGTATCCTGGCAGTCTTTTTCGGGAATATGAACGGACGGGCCTCATCTTCTTCAAGCTCCAAGACACTGCTGCTGGAGTTGGGGCTTAGAGAATTATCAAATTTGACACATGAATTTAATTTTTTGGCCGCAATTTCCGGAACCGGAGCGTTAAGACTCCTTTTAACTGGCAAGCATTTGGGCTGCAGAGATTGCCAATTAGCCTTCCTTAAAGTAGCCCCAGCAACATTATCAATCTCCATGTTGATGGTATTGCTATTGGCAACAGAGACTGTTTGCGAAGCATTCAATGAATCAAATAATGTTGATAAATCCGAACGATTAACAGAGAGCTGAGATCTTATCTCAGCTGGAACAGCACCATCTATTTTTCTCATCTCCGAATTCTCCATCCTTAATTACCCCCCTACTACGCTTACGCGCAGGGGGGAATAAAATGCCCTAAATGCAGAGCACGCGATAATTGAATCCGCTGAACCTAGAGAAGGGATCAGGAACGAAATTTTGTCGAACGACGAATTCTTTGAAAAATTTTCCAGATAGAAATTTATATTTTGCCAAACAAAATTTACTGGAGCTCCAAAAACAAACACAACCGGTCCCTATGACAGTAAAATCCGATCTTTTGTTTATTGACTTAATACCGATTAATGGTAGATTAATTTCTCGTCGCCTAGTAAAGTCGTGATCCAGGGACGGGTGCGTCCCCTTCCATCGGCTCGTTAACGGTCCTGAGGGGGACCAATTCCTAAGGTCCTAAGAAATGGGAAGAGTTTGAGAGCCCGTTCAGGTCTACCAATTAATGCGAAGAGTTGAGAGGCCGTTCAGGTCAACCCAAGTGAGAGCAGTCTTAGAGGCCGTTCAGGTCTACCCAAATGGAAAGGGTTTAAGAGGCCGTTCAGGTCTACCAAAGTGAAAAGAGTTTTAGAGGCCGTGCAGCTCTACAAAAGTGTGAAGAGTTGGAGAGGCCGTTTAGGTCTACCTATTTATGAGACGCTCGAGTCGGTTTAGGTCTACCTATTTATGAGACGCTCGAGTCGGTAAACCGAACTGGAGAATAAACGGTAATACATAAGAGCTCGCCGAAAGAAGAGATCGATCGGCCAGCAGCGAAGTTCCTTTTGCCTTCGCTCTGCCGGCGCTTCTATGCAGTAGCTTCGGGCTCTGCTGCGGCGCTCCGATCGGCGCTCTCTTGCGCTTTTGGGTTGTCGCTCTCTCGCGTCATTGCCGTGCTTTGTCGCTCTCTCTCTCGTCCGCTGATTTCGTTGCTGTTGGTGACGAGGTTGCGGGCGACGTCAATGTTGCTGGCGAGGCAGATGTTGCCAACGCTGGCGATGTTGCTGGCTGGCGGTGTTAATGTTGCTGGCCGGCGCTGGTGATATCGATGTTGCTGGCTAGCTTTGGCGATGTTGATGTTACTGGCTGGCGCTGGCGATGTTGCTGGCAGGCGCTGGTGATGTTGTCATGTAACCTAACTCCTAGCTATGTATGTGCCCTTCGTGGGACTTTCCCATGGCTCTTAAATACTAAATTAAATACTAACCTTAACTAATTATTTACAAATATATACAAGGGCTTGTGAGAGATACCTCACAATATAATTGGTTCTTCTCATAATGTATATTTGATTGTTACTTGTATTTTAGTATATACAAATCTGGAAAAAACTTTTTATATCGAAAAATGCCACGAATCGAATATATATATGCTGACAATATCAAGTTGCAAATATAAAGTCAATTTCTTGGACTTAGAAAATATATGAAATTAACTTGTTAATGCAGCTATGCAAAAATTTTGATATATTTTAATACGATTATAGAGATTTCCTCTATGTATACCATTTTCTCCATACGATAAATGACCGTCTGCCAGACAGAGGGACAAAATATTTGCTTGGCATTGAATTGAATAAAAAAAATTACATAGTAAATTGAATTATCCTCGTTTATTATCACTCTGGAACTATATAAGAAAACAATTAGAGGCGGGACAAAGTTCGCCTGCAGAAATTGTATGTGGGGTGCGAAATGCAATTATAAATACCCGTTTTGACGACATCGGTACAAAAAACCTATATAAGATGGGCAGATGGGCGCGACGTATATTTATTAAGAAAAGGTAATATATGTAGTTGAAACAAAGGCCAAAATTAAGAAAAATTCTAGTTTCCAATTATTACCTTTGATTTATGGCGGCAGGCAGATATAGTATTGTATTTTTTTAAAATATTAATGTATTTACATTTTTACAATATACGATAATAGTTTCATAATTATATGCCACGTTTTCATATGCTCTTGGTTTTACATTAATATATTTCCATAATTTAAATTATATACAAAAACTAGAGGGCCCGCTATTACAACCTCGCTTTGATCGGATGCAGATCCACACTTAAAATATCGTATTAAATTTCGCTTTGAAGTCACTGAATGAGAAATAAAGATTCTTTGAAGTCGAATGACAAATATAAAATGAGGCAAGGCCTACTCTAAGCCTTAGACCAATATCAATATTATCACATTAATATTATTTTTTTAAATTTATGTTTTTTATTTTTTAAAATAGGTTGCAGGTGGAATTAGAACATTAAAATACCTTATACGAATCTGGAAATTTTTTTTCTGATTTTTAAAAAAAAAACTTCAAGTCTCTAAGACATGTGGTTTGGCCATGGCTGTGATATATCAGTCAGTCAGTCAGTCAGGACAAAGCATTTTATATATATAGATAATACATTTTAAATTTATTATCAAATTGCAAATGAGTTAATTTAACATTATTAATCAAAAAGAGATTCACCCCTATTTTTGGTATCAGTACTGCCCCACTGATGGTGATGGGCATTTGCATTGCACCCGATGATGGAGTCCAGGCCCAGCTTTTTGCTGTCCTCGGTGACTTGCTTCAGGGTTGGGGGGATGGGGTCTTGGTCGTGCCCCAGGTAGGCGGAGCATATCAGGAGGGATCCATGTGGTCCCTCTAGACATGCTGTAACTAGGTCTTCATTGCTGAAATCGGGTAGCATAAAAAGAGGTAAGTCTTTCTTTGTGAGTATGCAGGCTCGCGATTTACCTGTTATAGGGGCTGCGTACAGCCTATAGCCGGCTGCCCTCAACCCTTGGATTCTGTCGCCACAGATCCAGGGCTCCTGGATGATGACAGCGTCTGTGCCACCTTCTGCCAGGTGGATTAGTAGGGCAGCGGAAGCTTCTTTACTGTGGTGGAGGTTTATCTGCAGGAACGTCAAAGTGTTCCCTAAAAAGTAGTCTGCGAGTGGCCATGGGCATGTCAACTAACTCCCTCTCCGGCTGAAGAGGGGAGGTTGTACCCTGCCGGGCCAGCTCATCGGCAGCGCAGTTGCCCTCGATGTCCCTATGTCCTGGGACCCAGATGAGGTGGAGGTCGTATTGCTCCGCCATCTCGTGAAGAGATCTGGGGCAGTCGTTGAAGGTCTTCGACTTAGAAGAAATAGATTCGAGTGACTTCAGGACAGCCTGACTGTCAGAGAAAATGCATAGGGGAGCTCTAACCCTAGTGGGGGGGGGAGCTGATCAATGGCTTCTTTGATGGCGTAAACTTCCGCCTGAAAGACGCTACAGTGGTCGGGCAGTCTAAACGAGACGTTTAATCCCAGGTGTTCAGAGTATATACCTCCTCCCACCCGGCCGTCCAGTTTTTAGCCATCCGTGTAAATTTGAAGGGACCCTAGGGGTCCAGGGGATCTTAGGTTCCATTCCGTTCTGTCGGGGATGTAAACCTGGAAGGGAGTGATGGGGTGTTCAGTGGGGACACAGTAGTCAGTGTTTCCCTCAGTAAGGTGTGGAGCAGAGCCGAGGTTCGTGTGTCCGAACCTCTGTCTTCTCCACAGACCAGCGCCCTTCAGCCTTAATGCCGAGAGTGACGCGGTCATCTCTCCCATTAGTTCAATTGGGAGGATATCCAGGAGAACGTCCAAGGCGTCTCCCGGAGTTGTGCGCAGGCTGCCTGTCATACAGATCTCAGCCATGCGCTGAATTTTTCTTAACTTGCCCAGGCAGGTAGACCGCTTTATAGCTGGCCACCAGATTGCCTTTCCGTAGAGGAGTATCAGGCGAATGATAGCCGTGTACAGCCAACGGAGTATTTCTGGGGTCATTCCCCATTTTAGCCCGATAGCCTTGCGGCAGGTGTAGAGCGCGATTGTGGCCTTTTTGGCCCTCTCGTCCGTTTTGAGGCCCGAGTCTAGTTTTTTGTCCAAGATTAGACCTAGATATTTGCCTTGATTTTTAAGGGGTAGAGGTATTCCACAAAGCTTAGGGGGTATCACTTTGGGGATCTTGTATTTCCTAGTAAAGAGGACCAGTTCGGTCTTTGCTGGGTTTTCTCCCAGTCCGCACCTGGCAGTCCAATCCGCCAAGAACCGAAGACTGTCGCTCATCCTGTCACAGAGGGTTTGCGGGAATTCTCCCGTTGCCAAGGCAACATCATCCGCGTAGGCCACAAAACGACAGCCGCCCTCTTCTATGCCCTAGAGCAGTTCGTTGACCGCCAGGGAGAGGGCTCCCTGAGGTGTGCCTCTGTTGACTTTTCTGGAGATGGTTGAATCCACCACCAGAGCAAAAGTCGGACCAGGCCCTTCTTTTGCCCTTTCTTAGTTCCCTGTTGTATAGGGACAGGTTAGTCTTATAGAGGCGCCACGATGCATCTGTGTTGTCGCTTTTGGCTAGATTGAAGGACTGCCTCGTGGTCTTCGTGAGGCAGCCTAGTTCCTTACACCACCAAGGTGGCTTCTTCCCAGTCTTCCCCCCATTCCTACTACGGGGGTAGGACCTATCTAGGGCCGTGCTACAATCATCGGTGAAAGTCCTAACAAGTCGCTCCAGCCCCTCTGGACAGTAGTCCGAGTGGGTTGGCACTGGAGGGGGCTTAAGGATCTTACTTAGCTGAGATTTATATTTCCCCCAGTCGGTCCTCCTGAGGTTCCGAAAGGTGACTGGGTTGAACCTATCGAAGCCCAGCGTAAATTGGATATACCTATGGTCAGAGAAGGAGTGCTTCTCCAGCACCCTCCACGACTTCATGGAATCCCTTAGTGATTCAGAATGAAGGGTCATATCTAATACCTCCCTGCGGTTCCTAGTGATGAAAGTGGGTTCGTTCCCCGAATTTCCCACCACTAACAAGTTAGATGAAAGGATGAAATCAAAAAAGGACTCACCCCTGTCGTTGGTGTCAGTGCTGCCCCACTGATGGTGGTGGGCGTTGGCGTCGCACCCGATGATTAGATCCAGGTCCAGCCTTTTGTTGTCCTCGGTGACTAGCCTCAGGGTTGGTTGGATGGGGTCCTGGTCGTGCCCCAGGTATGCTGAGCATATCCGGAGGGACCTATTTGGTCCCTCTAGACCTGCAGTTAAAAAGTCTTCATTGCTGAAATTGCGAAGCATGAAAATTTTGTTCTGCTCGTGTGCTGTGCGCTCGCCGCCCGCTGCCTATCGAGTCCAGATGGGAGCTACGATGGTGGATCGGTGAGTCGCCACTGGAGCGTACCTTTATTTACATGACAGAGATGACGGGTCTGAGTTTAACAATATTGAGACATTAAAAATGACTTACAATTATGCAAAACTACATGTAAACGTGTTAAATTTGATAACAAAAATTAAAAAATAAATAACAACGAATTTACAGACAATTTAACAGGTACCAAATTTTATCCAGCGGCACATTTGGAGCTAGATGCGTCCGCCGTAGGTTAAGTTGCAAGCCGGCGGACAGGTCAGCCACCGTTCGCCCTCACCCACCCGCGCCGCAACAGCGTTCCGAGTCGGACCTCGGTCGCCTTATTGCTTAGCCAAAAAGTGCGGATGGGCGGGCATGCTATTGGGCTGCCTCTTTTGGAGTGCCTCTAGGACTCCTTGCTTATAAAACTTGTATAGATTGAAAAAATTGGCAAGTAAAAAACAACGTACGAGAAAATGACAAGGGCCTCATTAAGATTTCGGCGGGCCGAACTACCTCATGCTACTCTACTTTACGTTAATGGAAATGGCCGGCCCACGCCTCCGGATGAGGTTCCAGAGTCTTGTGATCATGGCCATGATCCGTAGCCGGGACTTTTTTTCTGCTCGTGTGCTGTGCGCTCGCCACCCGCCGCCTATCGAGTCCAGATGGGAGCTACGATGGTGGATCTGTGCGTCGCCACTGGAGCGTACCTTTATTTACATGACAGAGATGACGGGTCTGAGTTTTACAATATTGGGACATTTAGAATGACTTACAATTATAAAAAACTACATGTTGTAACGACCCTTTTTCAAGGGTCATACAAACTCTTAATATTACACGCCCCCAGTACATGTAAATAATATATAAGTACTAAGTATTAAGCTTACAAGGTTATTAGGGACACGGAGTCCATCCATAGTTTATTAGGGACACGGAGTCCATCCATTAGGGGCACGAAGTCCCAAGGAATACCCCTCATAAGTGCCCAGGTGGCAACCTAGAACACCGATAGTTCGATACGATAGATCGATACAAAAGCGATCGAAGAGGTGCGACCACTAAGCCGGAGATCGTGGCTTTTTGATTTCCGGTTCCGAGCGAAGTAGACGTGTGCGTAAGAAAACTGAGCGATCGTAGAAAACACGCGGCATCGAAGAAACGAAAAGGCTCCCAGAGACACGCGAGTGCGCAATCAAGCATCGGCGGCGACAGCATTTCCCGCTGCACCAGACAACCCAGAGACGCGCGAGTGCGCGACTAAGAAATAGTGGCGACCACCTTATTCCCGCTGCATCCGAACTGCTGACGGCGGAACCTCAGCGGTGACAGCATATTCCCGCTGCATCCGAACTGCAGACGGCGGAACCTCAGCGGTGACAGCATTTTCCCGCTACACCAGACAGCAGTGGAATTATTGAAATAAAATAAAACCCTTACTACTGCAACCAAGTCGTAGCGCCTTTTTATCCAACCCGACCGCCTCCGCTTCCCCTCACCCCCATGCATGCTAGCCTAGGGTAGCACGCCGGGAACTTTGCGCGTTTGGATTCTCATCCGCCCAAAACTCCCGAGTCTGCACCCCTGCTCCCTCCTCATCCCGATCCTCTGCCGGCGTAAGCTGCGTGGCCCGACAGTTCCTCTGCGTTTGGACTCGCATCCGCACCGGAACTCCCGAGCTCACGACGCTACGCTACTGGCCTGCCCATTAACCCCCGTAGCCTCCGCGTTCATCCGGAGTAGTAGAAATCCCGGAGCCTTCGCGATTATCCGGAGGAGGAGGCCTGAGAAGCCCCAGTGTCCCGAGGATTCCCCTGACTCCCCCGCCCCCTCGTCCCACGAGCTTCTAGCCAGGGTTGCCAGATCAGCTGAATTCACCAGGGTTGCCAGATCAACCAAAACGGCCAGGGTTGCCAGATCAACCGAAATTGACAGGATTGCCAGATCAGCCGAAATTGACAGGGTTTCCAGATCGATCAAAGTTGACAGGGTTACCAGATATATCAAAGTTGACAGGGTTGCCAGATCAACCAAAACGGCCAGGGTTGCCAGATCAACCAAAAGTTACCAGGGTTGCCAGATCAGCCGAAATTGACAGGGTTGCCAGATCGTGCAGAGTTGCCAGATCGTGCGGTCGCTAGTCCCGCCAACGGTCGATCGCCAAGCCAGGCGATCGCCGCGTATCACCGCCAGGGACGTCCTTGTTTACACTACCGACTGCCGGCCGCTCAGCAGCGTGGCCGTGAGTCGAGAACGGTCCAGCACCAACATAATAAGTTGCGATAAGCGGTAGAGAATTATGCTTCAGTACTGCTGGCGGTCTCTCCGCTCCTACGTACAAAATTCCTAACTACAGGTTCCACCCTTCTATACAAATTTCTTGTGTAGGTTCCTTGGCCGCGACTGAGGTCTTACCCCGGCTATAGAAACCACGTCACAGGTGGCGCCCGAGCAGGGACCTGATAGGGAGAAATACCAGGAATATTACCATCTGTATACGGAGCGCGAAGCCTCCAGAGTAGGGACATAACCTCAAAAACACCGTGAAAATAACTAAAAAGGTGAAAAACGTGCCCGCGACCGTACAAAATACTCGAACTAACAGCCCGCGCGTCCAGAATCAAGCCCACGTGCTTAGCCGCGAAACCGCCCAGTCCACGCGAACGAGTGCCAGTGCGGTGATAACTCAAAACAAACCTAGACCCCAGAGACGCATCCCCGAAGCGGAAAGCGAGATCATTGCCAGTGACAATAAACCAGCGACACGAAGACACAACCATCCGAGAAGGAACCAGTTGAAAGACGAGAAAGCCCCAGAGCCGAAACCCACAGCCATGGACGCCGACCAGAAAATGCACCGTGAGTTCGTTCCACGTAAAATTAAGAATCCGGGGGTCTCCACACGGTGGATCTATGGCCGACTCAAGGCCGAACTGTTGTCCTTTGCCGAGGAATTCGGATTCTCTGCCGACGGCGTCGTCGACGACCTACGCCGAAACTTTGCCACGTTAGTAAAAGACTCGGAACAGACCCAAGAAGTATGGGCCCGACTCTATGACTTAGAGAAACGATATACTATACGATCCAGTAGCCCCGCGCCTCGCGATGAGGATCGGGCTAGCTCCAGCGTTCATAGAGCAAGTAGAGAGCCGCGCAGTATCTTACGGCATAGACTTCGGGCTCCTTCCCCGAGCCATGGCGGAACTGCTGACGAGCAGGGCTGATAAATGGTTCCAAACCAGCCGCCTGCAAGGGGCTGATTGGACCAGCTTTCGAAGAGAGTTCCTAGAGTTTTTCCTCCCGCCTAGGTACCTCCAGCGCTTGGACGACCAGATTCGGCGTCGTGAGCAGCTAGATGGAGAAACGTTCAAGGACTACATGCTAGACCTTCGGATACTCATGCGCCACGCCGGCTACAAGGAATAACAAGAGTTGGACAGACTCTACGAAAATGTCGCCCCCGAATATCAAGTGTACATCCGACGCAACGAGTTCCGGACCATTGGGGAACTGGTGCGTCTGGCCACCGAGTTTGAATCCGTTAAGAAACGGGTCCTAGGACGCAACAACAATGTCCAATTTCCTCTTAGCACGCCCGCACAGCCCGATCCTAGATTATCCATGCCAGCCATAGTTAACAGAGTGACCGCATCCAACTGCCGAATCGACGCTTGGAATGCTTGCGGGAATTGCGGAGAGCCAGGACATTTCAGCCGTGATTGTCCGAACCCCCGGCAGTATTTCTGTTGGGACTGTGGACGCCTGGAAGTCCGCACAGTCGAGTGCTGCCGGCGACCACGGCCGGGAAACGACGTGGGTCCCCACGATCGGCGGAGTCCGTCGGGGACCAACTCAGCCGAGCACCGCCAGTAATCGCACCATTGTGGATCGAGAGAGAGAGGACGACCATCGCCGCCGAAGTCGACATTGGGGGTCACGTAGGGCTAGCCACCATTAACACAGGGGCCTCCAGAAGTTGTATAAGCCAGGACACCGCCGAGACAGTCGGACAACCTCACCAGTTCCGCGAAATCCGACCCAGATCACAGAGTCCACTTCGCCCGATAGCAGACACTAGCCATCCGCCACAGCCCCGACCCAGATCGCCACGGCCCCCGCCCCAGACCGACGACGCAAGACCCTCGCCACAGCCTCGACCCAGACCACCCCGCCAGATAGATGACGCAAGAGCTTCACCAACCATGACCCCCGAACCACGACTAGGCATCATCGAGCACGAGACAAGACCACGGAAAGATCAGAATACGAATAAACTGGAGATCCAACCCGGCAGAGCCATCACTCCGGCAGAGCAATCCCTCCGGCAGAGCCAGCCCGGCAGAGCCAATATCCAGGCAGAGTCATCCTTTCATCCTTCTTCTTCCACAGATGGACACCGACGACGATGTAGCATAGGACGACCACCGCCAAGACGCACCACCCCCACCTCAGCCTTCTCCACGCAGTGCATGGATACCACCGGCCGCCGCAGCGCGCCAGGGCTCTACCCATACTGCCTGCGCTCAACCGGGTCGTATGAGCAAGGAGCCTATGACCCCGCGACCGCACTGGCTACAATGAGGAGGAGCTACCGACCTCACCTTGCCCAGCAACATGATGCCACCACCGACCAGTGGCCCAGGGCCGCGCACAGTAGACACAGACGAACAGCCTGCACCCCCAGGAACACCGAGGACCAGGCCGCAGGACTCGCCCCCATGTCGCCAAAGGGTATGATCCTGGATTTGCCAACCGGATGGGATCCCTTTGCCTCCAACTCCCAACCAGAGGAACACCTCTTTTGTCCCCCCCCGAAGTACGGAGGGGATGTAACGACCCTTTTTCAAGGGTCATACCAACTCTTAATATTACACGCCCCCAGTACATGTAAATAATATATAAGTACTAAGTATTAAGCTTACAAGGTTATTAGGGACACGGAGTCCATCCATAGTTTATTAGGGACACGGAGTCCATCCATTAGGGGCACGAAGTCCCAAGGAATACCCCTCATAAGTGCCCAGGTGGCAACCTAGAACACCGATAGTTCGATACGATAGATCGATACAAAAGCGATCGAAGAGGTGCGACCACTAAGCCGGAGATCGTGGCTTTTTGATTTCCGGTTCCGAGCGAAGTAGACGTGTGCGTAAGAAAACTGAGCGATCGTAGAAAACACGCGGCATCGAAGAAACGAAAAGGCTCCCAGAGACACGCGAGTGCGCAATCAAGCATCGGCGGCGACAGCATTTCCCGCTGCACCAGACAACCCAGAGACGCGCGAGTGCGCGACTAAGAAATAGTGGCGACCACCTTATTCCCGCTGCATCCGAACTGCTGACGGCGGAACCTCAGCGGTGACAGCATATTCCCGCTGCATCCGAACTGCAGACGGCGGAACCTCAGCGGTGACAGCATTTTCCCGCTACACCAGACAGCAGTGGAATTATTGAAATAAAATAAAACCCTTACTACTGCAACCAAGTCGTAGCGCCTTTTTATCCAACCCGACCGCCTCCGCTTCCCCTCACCCCCATGCATGCTAGCCTAGGGTAGCACGCCGGGAACTTTGCGCGTTTGGATTCTCATCCGCCCAAAACTCCCGAGTCTGCACCCCTGCTCCCTCCTCATCCCGATCCTCTGCCGGCGTAAGCTGCGTGGCCCGACAGTTCCTCTGCGTTTGGACTCGCATCCGCACCGGAACTCCCGAGCTCACGACGCTACGCTACTGGCCTGCCCATTAACCCCCGTAGCCTCCGCGTTCATCCGGAGTAGTAGAAATCCCGGAGCCTTCGCGATTATCCGGAGGAGGAGGCCTGAGAAGCCCCAGTGTCCCGAGGATTCCCCTGACTCCCCCGCCCCCTCGTCCCACGAGCTTCTAGCCAGGGTTGCCAGATCAGCTGAATTCACCAGGGTTGCCAGATCAACCAAAACGGCCAGGGTTGCCAGATCAACCGAAATTGACAGGATTGCCAGATCAGCCGAAATTGACAGGGTTTCCAGATCGATCAAAGTTGACAGGGTTGCCAGATATATCAAAGTTGACAGGGTTGCCAGATCAACCAAAACGGCCAGGGTTGCCAGATCAACCAAAAGTTACCAGGGTTGCCAGATCAGCCGAAATTGACAGGGTTGCCAGATCGTGCAGAGTTGCCAGATCGTGCGGTCGCTAGTCCCGCCAACGGTCGATCGCCAAGCCAGGCGATCGCCGCGTATCACCGCCAGGGACGTCCTTGTTTACACTACCGACTGCCGGCCGCTCAGCAGCGTGGCCGTGAGTCGAGAACGGTCCAGCACCAACATAATAAGTTGCGATAAGCGGTAGAGAATTATGCTTCAGTACTGCTGGCGGTCTCTCCGCTCCTACGTACAAAATTCCTAACTACAGGTTCCACCCTTCTATACAAATTTCTTGTGTAGGTTCCTTGGCCGCGACTGAGGTCTTACCCCGGCTATAGAAACCACGTCACAGGTGGCGCCCGAGCAGGGACCTGATAGGGAGAAATACCAGGAATATTACCATCTGTATACGGAGCGCGAAGCCTCCAGAGTAGGGACATAACCTCAAAAACACCGTGAAAATAACTAAAAAGGTGAAAAACGTGCCCGCGACCGTACAAAATACTCGAACTAACAGCCCGCGCGTCCAGAATCAAGCCCACGTGCTTAGCCGCGAAACCGCCCAGTCCACGCGAACGAGTGCCAGTGCGGTGATAACTCAAAACAAACCTAGACCCCAGAGACGCATCCCCGAAGCGGAAAGCGAGATCATTGCCAGTGACAATAAACCAGCGACACGAAGACACAACCATCCGAGAAGGAACCAGTTGAAAGACGAGAAAGCCCCAGAGCCGAAACCCACAGCCATGGACGCCGACCAGAAAATGCACCGTGAGTTCGTTCCACGTAAAATTAAGAATCCGGGGGTCTCCACACGGTGGATCTATGGCCGACTCAAGGCCGAACTGTTGTCCTTTGCCGAGGAATTCGGATTCTCTGCCGACGGCGTCGTCGACGACCTACGCCGAAACTTTGCCACGTTAGTAAAAGACTCGGAACAGACCCAAGAAGTATGGGCCCGACTCTATGACTTAGAGAAACGATATACTATACGATCCAGTAGCCCCGCGCCTCGCGATGAGGATCGGGCTAGCTCCAGCGTTCATAGAGCAAGTAGAGAGCCGCGCAGTATCTTACGGCATAGACTTCGGGCTCCTTCCCCGAGCCATGGCGGAACTGCTGACGAGCAGGGCTGATAAATGGTTCCAAACCAGCCGCCTGCAAGGGGCTGATTGGACCAGCTTTCGAAGAGAGTTCCTAGAGTTTTTCCTCCCGCCTAGGTACCTCCAGCGCTTGGACGACCAGATTCGGCGTCGTGAGCAGCTAGATGGAGAAACGTTCAAGGACTACATGCTAGACCTTCGGATACTCATGCGCCACGCCGGCTACAAGGAATAACAAGAGTTGGACAGACTCTACGAAAATGTCGCCCCCGAATATCAAGTGTACATCCGACGCAACGAGTTCCGGACCATTGGGGAACTGGTGCGTCTGGCCACCGAGTTTGAATCCGTTAAGAAACGGGTCCTAGGACGCAACAACAATGTCCAATTTCCTCTTAGCACGCCCGCACAGCCCGATCCTAGATTATCCATGCCAGCCATAGTTAACAGAGTGACCGCATCCAACTGCCGAATCGACGCTTGGAATGCTTGCGGGAATTGCGGAGAGCCAGGACATTTCAGCCGTGATTGTCCGAACCCCCGGCAGTATTTCTGTTGGGACTGTGGACGCCTGGAAGTCCGCACAGTCGAGTGCTGCCGGCGACCACGGCCGGGAAACGACGTGGGTCCCCACGATCGGCGGAGTCCGTCGGGGACCAACTCAGCCGAGCACCGCCAGTAATCGCACCATTGTGGATCGAGAGAGAGAGGACGACCATCGCCGCCGAAGTCGACATTGGGGGTCACGTAGGGCTAGCCACCATTAACACAGGGGCCTCCAGAAGTTGTATAAGCCAGGACACCGCCGAGACAGTCGGACAACCTCACCAGTTCCGCGAAATCCGACCCAGATCACAGAGTCCACTTCGCCCGATAGCAGACACTAGCCATCCGCCACAGCCCCGACCCAGATCGCCACGGCCCCCGCCCCAGACCGACGACGCAAGACCCTCGCCACAGCCTCGACCCAGACCACCCCGCCAGATAGATGACGCAAGAGCTTCACCAACCATGACCCCCGAACCACGACTAGGCATCATCGAGCACGAGACAAGACCACGGAAAGATCAGAATACGAATAAACTGGAGATCCAACCCGGCAGAGCCATCACTCCGGCAGAGCAATCCCTCCGGCAGAGCCAGCCCGGCAGAGCCAATATCCAGGCAGAGTCATCCTTTCATCCTTCTTCTTCCACAGATGGACACCGACGACGATGTAGCATAGGACGACCACCGCCAAGACGCACCACCCCCACCTCAGCCTTCTCCACGCAGTGCATGGATACCACCGGCCGCCGCAGCGCGCCAGGGCTCTACCCATACTGCCTGCGCTCAACCGGGTCGTATGAGCAAGGAGCCTATGACCCCGCGACCGCACTGGCTACAATGAGGAGGAGCTACCGACCTCACCTTGCCCAGCAACATGATGCCACCACCGACCAGTGGCCCAGGGCCGCGCACAGTAGACACAGACGAACAGCCTGCACCCCCAGGAACACCGAGGACCAGGCCGCAGGACTCGCCCCCATGTCGCCAAAGGGTATGATCCTGGATTTGCCAACCGGATGGGATCCCTTTGCCTCCAACTCCCAACCAGAGGAACACCTCTTTTGTCCCCCCCGAAGTACGGAGGGGATGTAACGACCCTTTTTCAAGGGTCATACCAACTCTTAATATTACACGCCCCCAGTACATGTAAATAATATATAAGTACTAAGTATTAAGCTTACAAGGTTATTAGGGACACGGAGTCCATCCATAGTTTATTAGGGACACGGAGTCCATCCATTAGGGGCACGAAGTCCCAAGGAATACCCCTCATAAGTGCCCAGGTGGCAACCTAGAACACCGATAGTTCGATACGATAGATCGATACAAAAGCGATCGAAGAGGTGCGACCACTAAGCCGGAGATCGTGGCTTTTTGATTTCCGGTTCCGAGCGAAGTAGACGTGTGCGTAAGAAAACTGAGCGATCGTAGAAAACACGCGGCATCGAAGAAACGAAAAGGCTCCCAGAGACACGCGAGTGCGCAATCAAGCATCGGCGGCGACAGCATTTCCCGCTGCACCAGACAACCCAGAGACGCGCGAGTGCGCGACTAAGAAATAGTGGCGACCACCTTATTCCCGCTGCATCCGAACTGCTGACGGCGGAACCTCAGCGGTGACAGCATATTCCCGCTGCATCCGAACTGCAGACGGCGGAACCTCAGCGGTGACAGCATTTTCCCGCTACACCAGACAGCAGTGGAATTATTGAAATAAAATAAAACCCTTACTACTGCAACCAAGTCGTAGCGCCTTTTTATCCAACCCGACCGCCTCCGCTTCCCCTCACCCCCATGCATGCTAGCCTAGGGTAGCACGCCGGGAACTTTGCGCGTTTGGATTCTCATCCGCCCAAAACTCCCGAGTCTGCACCCCTGCTCCCTCCTCATCCCGATCCTCTGCCGGCGTAAGCTGCGTGGCCCGACAGTTCCTCTGCGTTTGGACTCGCATCCGCACCGGAACTCCCGAGCTCACGACGCTACGCTACTGGCCTGCCCATTAACCCCCGTAGCCTCCGCGTTCATCCGGAGTAGTAGAAATCCCGGAGCCTTCGCGATTATCCGGAGGAGGAGGCCTGAGAAGCCCCAGTGTCCCGAGGATTCCCCTGACTCCCCCGCCCCCCTCGTCCCACGAGCTTCTAGCCAGGGTTGCCAGATCAGCTGAATTCACCAGGGTTGCCAGATCAACCAAAACGGCCAGGGTTGCCAGATCAACCGAAATTGACAGGATTGCCAGATCAGCCGAAATTGACAGGGTTTCCAGATCGATCAAAGTTGACAGGGTTGCCAGATATATCAAAGTTGACAGGGTTGCCAGATCAACCAAAACGGCCAGGGTTGCCAGATCAACCAAAAGTTACCAGGGTTGCCAGATCAGCCGAAATTGACAGGGTTGCCAGATCGTGCAGAGTTGCCAGATCGTGCGGTCGCTAGTCCCGCCAACGGTCGATCGCCAAGCCAGGCGATCGCCGCGTATCACCGCCAGGGACGTCCTTGTTTACACTACCGACTGCCGGCCGCTCAGCAGCGTGGCCGTGAGTCGAGAACGGTCCAGCACCAACATAATAAGTTGCGATAAGCGGTAGAGAATTATGCTTCAGTACTGCTGGCGGTCTCTCCGCTCCTACGTACAAAATTCCTAACTACAGGTTCCACCCTTCTATACAAATTTCTTGTGTAGGTTCCTTGGCCGCGACTGAGGTCTTACCCCGGCTATAGAAACCACGTCACAGGTGGCGCCCGAGCAGGGACCTGATAGGGAGAAATACCAGGAATATTACCATCTGTATACGGAGCGCGAAGCCTCCAGAGTAGGGACATAACCTCAAAAACACCGTGAAAATAACTAAAAAGGTGAAAAACGTGCCCGCGACCGTACAAAATACTCGAACTAACAGCCCGCGCGTCCAGAATCAAGCCCACGTGCTTAGCCGCGAAACCGCCCAGTCCACGCGAACGAGTGCCAGTGCGGTGATAACTCAAAACAAACCTAGACCCCAGAGACGCATCCCCGAAGCGGAAAGCGAGATCATTGCCAGTGACAATAAACCAGCGACACGAAGACACAACCATCCGAGAAGGAACCAGTTGAAAGACGAGAAAGCCCCAGAGCCGAAACCCACAGCCATGGACGCCGACCAGAAAATGCACCGTGAGTTCGTTCCACGTAAAATTAAGAATCCGGGGGTCTCCACACGGTGGATCTATGGCCGACTCAAGGCCGAACTGTTGTCCTTTGCCGAGGAATTCGGATTCTCTGCCGACGGCGTCGTCGACGACCTACGCCGAAACTTTGCCACGTTAGTAAAAGACTCGGAACAGACCCAAGAAGTATGGGCCCGACTCTATGACTTAGAGAAACGATATACTATACGATCCAGTAGCCCCGCGCCTCGCGATGAGGATCGGGCTAGCTCCAGCGTTCATAGAGCAAGTAGAGAGCCGCGCAGTATCTTACGGCATAGACTTCGGGCTCCTTCCCCGAGCCATGGCGGAACTGCTGACGAGCAGGGCTGATAAATGGTTCCAAACCAGCCGCCTGCAAGGGGCTGATTGGACCAGCTTTCGAAGAGAGTTCCTAGAGTTTTTCCTCCCGCCTAGGTACCTCCAGCGCTTGGACGACCAGATTCGGCGTCGTGAGCAGCTAGATGGAGAAACGTTCAAGGACTACATGCTAGACCTTCGGATACTCATGCGCCACGCCGGCTACAAGGAATAACAAGAGTTGGACAGACTCTACGAAAATGTCGCCCCCGAATATCAAGTGTACATCCGACGCAACGAGTTCCGGACCATTGGGGAACTGGTGCGTCTGGCCACCGAGTTTGAATCCGTTAAGAAACGGGTCCTAGGACGCAACAACAATGTCCAATTTCCTCTTAGCACGCCCGCACAGCCCGATCCTAGATTATCCATGCCAGCCATAGTTAACAGAGTGACCGCATCCAACTGCCGAATCGACGCTTGGAATGCTTGCGGGAATTGCGGAGAGCCAGGACATTTCAGCCGTGATTGTCCGAACCCCCGGCAGTATTTCTGTTGGGACTGTGGACGCCTGGAAGTCCGCACAGTCGAGTGCTGCCGGCGACCACGGCCGGGAAACGACGTGGGTCCCCACGATCGGCGGAGTCCGTCGGGGACCAACTCAGCCGAGCACCGCCAGTAATCGCACCATTGTGGATCGAGAGAGAGAGGACGACCATCGCCGCCGAAGTCGACATTGGGGGTCACGTAGGGCTAGCCACCATTAACACAGGGGCCTCCAGAAGTTGTATAAGCCAGGACACCGCCGAGACAGTCGGACAACCTCACCAGTTCCGCGAAATCCGACCCAGATCACAGAGTCCACTTCGCCCGATAGCAGACACTAGCCATCCGCCACAGCCCCGACCCAGATCGCCACGGCCCCCGCCCCAGACCGACGACGCAAGACCCTCGCCACAGCCTCGACCCAGACCACCCCGCCAGATAGATGACGCAAGAGCTTCACCAACCATGACCCCCGAACCACGACTAGGCATCATCGAGCACGAGACAAGACCACGGAAAGATCAGAATACGAATAAACTGGAGATCCAACCCGGCAGAGCCATCACTCCGGCAGAGCAATCCCTCCGGCAGAGCCAGCCCGGCAGAGCCAATATCCAGGCAGAGTCATCCTTTCATCCTTCTTCTTCCACAGATGGACACCGACGACGATGTAGCATAGGACGACCACCGCCAAGACGCACCACCCCCACCTCAGCCTTCTCCACGCAGTGCATGGATACCACCGGCCGCCGCAGCGCGCCAGGGCTCTACCCATACTGCCTGCGCTCAACCGGGTCGTATGAGCAAGGAGCCTATGACCCCGCGACCGCACTGGCTACAATGAGGAGGAGCTACCGACCTCACCTTGCCCAGCAACATGATGCCACCACCGACCAGTGGCCCAGGGCCGCGCACAGTAGACACAGACGAACAGCCTGCACCCCCAGGAACACCGAGGACCAGGCCGCAGGACTCGCCCCCATGTCGCCAAAGGGTATGATCCTGGATTTGCCAACCGGATGGGATCCCTTTGCCTCCAACTCCCAACCAGAGGAACACCTCTTTTGTCCCCCCCGAAGTACGGAGGGGATGTAACGACCCTTTTTCAAGGGTCATACCAACTCTTAATATTACACGCCCCCAGTACATGTAAATAATATATAAGTACTAAGTATTAAGCTTACAAGGTTATTAGGGACACGGAGTCCATCCATAGTTTATTAGGGACACGGAGTCCATCCATTAGGGGCACGAAGTCCCAAGGAATACCCCTCATAAGTGCCCAGGTGGCAACCTAGAACACCGATAGTTCGATACGATAGATCGATACAAAAGCGATCGAAGAGGTGCGACCACTAAGCCGGAGATCGTGGCTTTTTGATTTCCGGTTCCGAGCGAAGTAGACGTGTGCGTAAGAAAACTGAGCGATCGTAGAAAACACGCGGCATCGAAGAAACGAAAAGGCTCCCAGAGACACGCGAGTGCGCAATCAAGCATCGGCGGCGACAGCATTTCCCGCTGCACCAGACAACCCAGAGACGCGCGAGTGCGCGACTAAGAAATAGTGGCGACCACCTTATTCCCGCTGCATCCGAACTGCTGACGGCGGAACCTCAGCGGTGACAGCATATTCCCGCTGCATCCGAACTGCAGACGGCGGAACCTCAGCGGTGACAGCATTTTCCCGCTACACCAGACAGCAGTGGAATTATTGAAATAAAATAAAACCCTTACTACTGCAACCAAGTCGTAGCGCCTTTTTATCCAACCCGACCGCCTCCGCTTCCCCTCACCCCCATGCATGCTAGCCTAGGGTAGCACGCCGGGAACTTTGCGCGTTTGGATTCTCATCCGCCCAAAACTCCCGAGTCTGCACCCCTGCTCCCTCCTCATCCCGATCCTCTGCCGGCGTAAGCTGCGTGGCCCGACAGTTCCTCTGCGTTTGGACTCGCATCCGCACCGGAACTCCCGAGCTCACGACGCTACGCTACTGGCCTGCCCATTAACCCCCGTAGCCTCCGCGTTCATCCGGAGTAGTAGAAATCCCGGAGCCTTCGCGATTATCCGGAGGAGGAGGCCTGAGAAGCCCCAGTGTCCCGAGGATTCCCCCTGACTCCCCCGCCCCCTCGTCCCACGAGCTTCTAGCCAGGGTTGCCAGATCAGCTGAATTCACCAGGGTTGCCAGATCAACCAAAACGGCCAGGGTTGCCAGATCAACCGAAATTGACAGGATTGCCAGATCAGCCGAAATTGACAGGGTTTCCAGATCGATCAAAGTTGACAGGGTTGCCAGATATATCAAAGTTGACAGGGTTGCCAGATCAACCAAAACGGCCAGGGTTGCCAGATCAACCAAAAGTTACCAGGGTTGCCAGATCAGCCGAAATTGACAGGGTTGCCAGATCGTGCAGAGTTGCCAGATCGTGCGGTCGCTAGTCCCGCCAACGGTCGATCGCCAAGCCAGGCGATCGCCGCGTATCACCGCCAGGGACGTCCTTGTTTACACTACCGACTGCCGGCCGCTCAGCAGCGTGGCCGTGAGTCGAGAACGGTCCAGCACCAACATAATAAGTTGCGATAAGCGGTAGAGAATTATGCTTCAGTACTGCTGGCGGTCTCTCCGCTCCTACGTACAAAATTCCTAACTACAGGTTCCACCCTTCTATACAAATTTCTTGTGTAGGTTCCTTGGCCGCGACTGAGGTCTTACCCCGGCTATAGAAACCACGTCACAGGTGGCGCCCGAGCAGGGACCTGATAGGGAGAAATACCAGGAATATTACCATCTGTATACGGAGCGCGAAGCCTCCAGAGTAGGGACATAACCTCAAAAACACCGTGAAAATAACTAAAAAGGTGAAAAACGTGCCCGCGACCGTACAAAATACTCGAACTAACAGCCCGCGCGTCCAGAATCAAGCCCACGTGCTTAGCCGCGAAACCGCCCAGTCCACGCGAACGAGTGCCAGTGCGGTGATAACTCAAAACAAACCTAGACCCCAGAGACGCATCCCCGAAGCGGAAAGCGAGATCATTGCCAGTGACAATAAACCAGCGACACGAAGACACAACCATCCGAGAAGGAACCAGTTGAAAGACGAGAAAGCCCCAGAGCCGAAACCCACAGCCATGGACGCCGACCAGAAAATGCACCGTGAGTTCGTTCCACGTAAAATTAAGAATCCGGGGTCTCCACACGGTGGATCTATGGCCGACTCAAGGCCGAACTGTTGTCCTTTGCCGAGGAATTCGGATTCTCTGCCGACGGCGTCGTCGACGACCTACGCCGAAACTTTGCCACGTTAGTAAAAGACTCGGAACAGACCCAAGAAGTATGGGCCCGACTCTATGACTTAGAGAAACGATATACTATACGATCCAGTAGCCCCGCGCCTCGCGATGAGGATCGGGCTAGCTCCAGCGTTCATAGAGCAAGTAGAGAGCCGCGCAGTATCTTACGGCATAGACTTCGGGCTCCTTCCCCGAGCCATGGCGGAACTGCTGACGAGCAGGGCTGATAAATGGTTCCAAACCAGCCGCCTGCAAGGGGCTGATTGGACCAGCTTTCGAAGAGAGTTCCTAGAGTTTTTCCTCCCGCCTAGGTACCTCCAGCGCTTGGACGACCAGATTCGGCGTCGTGAGCAGCTAGATGGAGAAACGTTCAAGGACTACATGCTAGACCTTCGGATACTCATGCGCCACGCCGGCTACAAGGAAGAACAAGAGTTGGACAGACTCTACGAAAATGTCGCCCCCGAATATCAAGTGTACATCCGACGCAACGAGTTCCGGACCATTGGGGAACTGGTGCGTCTGGCCACCGAGTTTGAATCCGTTAAGAAACGGGTCCTAGGACGCAACAACAATGTCCAATTTCCTCTTAGCACGCCCGCACAGCCCGATCCTAGATTATCCATGCCAGCCATAGTTAACAGAGTGACCGCATCCAACTGCCGAATCGACGCTTGGAATGCTTGCGGGAATTGCGGAGAGCCAGGACATTTCAGCCGTGATTGTCCGAACCCCCGGCAGTATTTCTGTTGGGACTGTGGACGCCTGGAAGTCCGCACAGTCGAGTGCTGCCGGCGACCACGGCCGGGAAACGACGTGGGTCCCCACGATCGGCGGAGTCCGTCGGGGACCAACTCAGCCGAGCACCGCCAGTAATCGCACCATTGTGGATCGAGAGAGAGAGGACGACCATCGCCGCCGAAGTCGACATTGGGGGTCACGTAGGGCTAGCCACCATTAACACAGGGGCCTCCAGAAGTTGTATAAGCCAGGACACCGCCGAGACAGTCGGACAACCTCACCAGTTCCGCGAAATCCGACCCAGATCACAGAGTCCACTTCGCCCGATAGCAGACACTAGCCATCCGCCACAGCCCCGACCCAGATCGCCACGGCCCCCGCCCCAGACCGACGACGCAAGACCCTCGCCACAGCCTCGACCCAGACCACCCCGCCAGATAGATGACGCAAGAGCTTCACCAACCATGACCCCCGAACCACGACTAGGCATCATCGAGCACGAGACAAGACCACGGAAAGATCAGAATACGAATAAACTGGAGATCCAACCCGGCAGAGCCATCACTCCGGCAGAGCAATCCCTCCGGCAGAGCCAGCCCGGCAGAGCCAATATCCAGGCAGAGTCATCCTTTCATCCTTCTTCTTCCACAGATGGACACCGACGACGATGTAGCATAGGACGACCACCGCCAAGACGCACCACCCCCACCTCAGCCTTCTCCACGCAGTGCATGGATACCACCGGCCGCCGCAGCGCGCCAGGGCTCTACCCATACTGCCTGCGCTCAACCGGGTCGTATGAGCAAGGAACCTATGACCCCGCGACCGCACTGGCTACAATGAGGAGGAGCTACCGACCTCACCTTGCCCAGCAACATGATGCCACCACCGACCAGTGGCCCAGGGCCGCGCACAGTAGACACAGACGAACAGCCTGCACCCCCAGGAACACCGAGGACCAGGCCGCAGGACTCGCCCCCATGTCGCCAAAGGGTATGATCCTGGATTTGCCAACCGGATGGGATCCCTTTGCCTCCAACTCCCAACCAGAGGAACACCTCTTTTGTCCCCCCCGAAGTACGGAGGGGATGTAACGACCCTTTTTCAAGGGTCATACCAACTCTTAATATTACACGCCCCCAGTACATGTAAATAATATATAAGTACTAAGTATTAAGCTTACAAGGTTATTAGGGACACGGAGTCCATCCATAGTTTATTAGGGACACGGAGTCCATCCATTAGGGGCACGAAGTCCCAAGGAATACCCCTCATAAGTGCCCAGGTGGCAACCTAGAACACCGATAGTTCGATACGATAGATCGATACAAAAGCGATCGAAGAGGTGCGACCACTAAGCCGGAGATCGTGGCTTTTTGATTTCCGGTTCCGAGCGAAGTAGACGTGTGCGTAAGAAAACTGAGCGATCGTAGAAAACACGCGGCATCGAAGAAACGAAAAGGCTCCCAGAGACACGCGAGTGCGCAATCAAGCATCGGCGGCGACAGCATTTCCCGCTGCACCAGACAACCCAGAGACGCGCGAGTGCGCGACTAAGAAATAGTGGCGACCACCTTATTCCCGCTGCATCCGAACTGCTGACGGCGGAACCTCAGCGGTGACAGCATATTCCCGCTGCATCCGAACTGCAGACGGCGGAACCTCAGCGGTGACAGCATTTTCCCGCTACACCAGACAGCAGTGGAATTATTGAAATAAAATAAAACCCTTACTACTGCAACCAAGTCGTAGCGCCTTTTTATCCAACCCGACCGCCTCCGCTTCCCCTCACCCCCATGCATGCTAGCCTAGGGTAGCACGCCGGGAACTTTGCGCGTTTGGATTCTCATCCGCCCAAAACTCCCGAGTCTGCACCCCTGCTCCCTCCTCATCCCGATCCTCTGCCGGCGTAAGCTGCGTGGCCCGACAGTTCCTCTGCGTTTGGACTCGCATCCGCACCGGAACTCCCGAGCTCACGACGCTACGCTACTGGCCTGCCCATTAACCCCCGTAGCCTCCGCGTTCATCCGGAGTAGTAGAAATCCCGGAGCCTTCGCGATTATCCGGAGGAGGAGGCCTGAGAAGCCCCAGTGTCCCGAGGATTCCCCTGACTCCCCCCGCCCCTCGTCCCACGAGCTTCTAGCCAGGGTTGCCAGATCAGCTGAATTCACCAGGGTTGCCAGATCAACCAAAACGGCCAGGGTTGCCAGATCAACCGAAATTGACAGGATTGCCAGATCAGCCGAAATTGACAGGGTTTCCAGATCGATCAAAGTTGACAGGGTTGCCAGATATATCAAAGTTGACAGGGTTGCCAGATCAACCAAAACGGCCAGGGTTGCCAGATCAACCAAAAGTTACCAGGGTTGCCAGATCAGCCGAAATTGACAGGGTTGCCAGATCGTGCAGAGTTGCCAGATCGTGCGGTCGCTAGTCCCGCCAACGGTCGATCGCCAAGCCAGGCGATCGCCGCGTATCACCGCCAGGGACGTCCTTGTTTACACTACCGACTGCCGGCCGCTCAGCAGCGTGGCCGTGAGTCGAGAACGGTCCAGCACCAACATAATAAGTTGCGATAAGCGGTAGAGAATTATGCTTCAGTACTGCTGGCGGTCTCTCCGCTCCTACGTACAAAATTCCTAACTACAGGTTCCACCCTTCTATACAAATTTCTTGTGTAGGTTCCTTGGCCGCGACTGAGGTCTTACCCCGGCTATAGAAACCACGTCACAGGTGGCGCCCGAGCAGGGACCTGATAGGGAGAAATACCAGGAATATTACCATCTGTATACGGAGCGCGAAGCCTCCAGAGTAGGGACATAACCTCAAAAACACCGTGAAAATAACTAAAAAGGTGAAAAACGTGCCCGCGACCGTACAAAATACTCGAACTAACAGCCCGCGCGTCCAGAATCAAGCCCACGTGCTTAGCCGCGAAACCGCCCAGTCCACGCGAACGAGTGCCAGTGCGGTGATAACTCAAAACAAACCTAGACCCCAGAGACGCATCCCCGAAGCGGAAAGCGAGATCATTGCCAGTGACAATAAACCAGCGACACGAAGACACAACCATCCGAGAAGGAACCAGTTGAAAGACGAGAAAGCCCCAGAGCCGAAACCCACAGCCATGGACGCCGACCAGAAAATGCACCGTGAGTTCGTTCCACGTAAAATTAAGAATCCGGGGGTCTCCACACGGTGGATCTATGGCCGACTCAAGGCCGAACTGTTGTCCTTTGCCGAGGAATTCGGATTCTCTGCCGACGGCGTCGTCGACGACCTACGCCGAAACTTTGCCACGTTAGTAAAAGACTCGGAACAGACCCAAGAAGTATGGGCCCGACTCTATGACTTAGAGAAACGATATACTATACGATCCAGTAGCCCCGCGCCTCGCGATGAGGATCGGGCTAGCTCCAGCGTTCATAGAGCAAGTAGAGAGCCGCGCAGTATCTTACGGCATAGACTTCGGGCTCCTTCCCCGAGCCATGGCGGAACTGCTGACGAGCAGGGCTGATAAATGGTTCCAAACCAGCCGCCTGCAAGGGGCTGATTGGACCAGCTTTCGAAGAGAGTTCCTAGAGTTTTTCCTCCCGCCTAGGTACCTCCAGCGCTTGGACGACCAGATTCGGCGTCGTGAGCAGCTAGATGGAGAAACGTTCAAGGACTACATGCTAGACCTTCGGATACTCATGCGCCACGCCGGCTACAAGGAAGAACAAGAGTTGGACAGACTCTACGAAAATGTCGCCCCCGAATATCAAGTGTACATCCGACGCAACGAGTTCCGGACCATTGGGGAACTGGTGCGTCTGGCCACCGAGTTTGAATCCGTTAAGAAACGGGTCCTAGGACGCAACAACAATGTCCAATTTCCTCTTAGCACGCCCGCACAGCCCGATCCTAGATTATCCATGCCAGCCATAGTTAACAGAGTGACCGCATCCAACTGCCGAATCGACGCTTGGAATGCTTGCGGGAATTGCGGAGAGCCAGGACATTTCAGCCGTGATTGTCCGAACCCCCCGGCAGTATTTCTGTTGGGACTGTGGACGCCTGGAAGTCCGCACAGTCGAGTGCTGCCGGCGACCACGGCCGGGAAACGACGTGGGTCCCCACGATCGGCGGAGTCCGTCGGGGACCAACTCAGCCGAGCACCGCCAGTAATCGCACCATTGTGGATCGAGAGAGAGAGGACGACCATCGCCGCCGAAGTCGACATTGGGGGTCACGTAGGGCTAGCCACCATTAACACAGGGGCCTCCAGAAGTTGTATAAGCCAGGACACCGCCGAGACAGTCGGACAACCTCACCAGTTCCGCGAAATCCGACCCAGATCACAGAGTCCACTTCGCCCGATAGCAGACACTAGCCATCCGCCACAGCCCCGACCCAGATCGCCACGGCCCCCGCCCCAGACCGACGACGCAAGACCCTCGCCACAGCCTCGACCCAGACCACCCCGCCAGATAGATGACGCAAGAGCTTCACCAACCATGACCCCCGAACCACGACTAGGCATCATCGAGCACGAGACAAGACCACGGAAAGATCAGAATACGAATAAACTGGAGATCCAACCCGGCAGAGCCATCACTCCGGCAGAGCAATCCCTCCGGCAGAGCCAGCCCGGCAGAGCCAATATCCAGGCAGAGTCATCCTTTCATCCTTCTTCTTCCACAGATGGACACCGACGACGATGTAGCATAGGACGACCACCGCCAAGACGCACCACCCCCACCTCAGCCTTCTCCACGCAGTGCATGGATACCACCGGCCGCCGCAGCGCGCCAGGGCTCTACCCATACTGCCTGCGCTCAACCGGGTCGTATGAGCAAGGAACCTATGACCCCGCGACCGCACTGGCTACAATGAGGAGGAGCTACCGACCTCACCTTGCCCAGCAACATGATGCCACCACCGACCAGTGGCCCAGGGCCGCGCACAGTAGACACAGACGAACAGCCTGCACCCCCAGGAACACCGAGGACCAGGCCGCAGGACTCGCCCCCATGTCGCCAAAGGGTATGATCCTGGATTTGCCAACCGGATGGGATCCCTTTGCCTCCAACTCCCAACCAGAGGAACACCTCTTTTGTCCCCCCCCGAAGTACGGAGGGGATGTAACGACCCTTTTTCAAGGGTCATACCAACTCTTAATATTACACGCCCCCAGTACATGTAAATAATATATAAGTACTAAGTATTAAGCTTACAAGGTTATTAGGGACACGGAGTCCATCCATAGTTTATTAGGGACACGGAGTCCATCCATTAGGGGCACGAAGTCCCAAGGAATACCCCTCATAAGTGCCCAGGTGGCAACCTAGAACACCGATAGTTCGATACGATAGATCGATACAAAAGCGATCGAAGAGGTGCGACCACTAAGCCGGAGATCGTGGCTTTTTGATTTCCGGTTCCGAGCGAAGTAGACGTGTGCGTAAGAAAACTGAGCGATCGTAGAAAACACGCGGCATCGAAGAAACGAAAAGGCTCCCAGAGACACGCGAGTGCGCAATCAAGCATCGGCGGCGACAGCATTTCCCGCTGCACCAGACAACCCAGAGACGCGCGAGTGCGCGACTAAGAAATAGTGGCGACCACCTTATTCCCGCTGCATCCGAACTGCTGACGGCGGAACCTCAGCGGTGACAGCATATTCCCGCTGCATCCGAACTGCAGACGGCGGAACCTCAGCGGTGACAGCATTTTCCCGCTACACCAGACAGCAGTGGAATTATTGAAATAAAATAAAACCCTTACTACTGCAACCAAGTCGTAGCGCCTTTTATCCAACCCGACCGCCTCCGCTTCCCTCACCCCCATGCATGCTAGCCTAGGGTAGCACGCCGGGAACTTTGCGCGTTTGGATTCTCATCCGCCCAAAACTCCCGAGTCTGCACCCCTGCTCCCTCCTCATCCCGATCCTCTGCCGGCGTAAGCTGCGTGGCCCGACAGTTCCTCTGCGTTTGGACTCGCATCCGCACCGGAACTCCCGAGCTCACGACGCTACGCTACTGGCCTGCCCATTAACCCCCGTAGCCTCCGCGTTCATCCGGAGTAGTAGAAATCCCGGAGCCTTCGCGATTATCCGGAGGAGGAGGCCTGAGAAGCCCCAGTGTCCCGAGGATTCCCCTGACTCCCCCCGCCCCCTCGTCCCACGAGCTTCTAGCCAGGGTTGCCAGATCAGCTGAATTCACCAGGGTTGCCAGATCAACCAAAACGGCCAGGGTTGCCAGATCAACCGAAATTGACAGGATTGCCAGATCAGCCGAAATTGACAGGGTTTCCAGATCGATCAAAGTTGACAGGGTTGCCAGATATATCAAAGTTGACAGGGTTGCCAGATCAACCAAAACGGCCAGGGTTGCCAGATCAACCAAAAGTTACCAGGGTTGCCAGATCAGCCGAAATTGACAGGGTTGCCAGATCGTGCAGAGTTGCCAGATCGTGCGGTCGCTAGTCCCGCCAACGGTCGATCGCCAAGCCAGGCGATCGCCGCGTATCACCGCCAGGGACGTCCTTGTTTACACTACCGACTGCCGGCCGCTCAGCAGCGTGGCCGTGAGTCGAGAACGGTCCAGCACCAACATAATAAGTTGCGATAAGCGGTAGAGAATTATGCTTCAGTACTGCTGGCGGTCTCTCCGCTCCTACGTACAAAATTCCTAACTACAGGTTCCACCCTTCTATACAAATTTCTTGTGTAGGTTCCTTGGCCGCGACTGAGGTCTTACCCCGGCTATAGAAACCACGTCACAGGTGGCGCCCGAGCAGGGACCTGATAGGGAGAAATACCAGGAATATTACCATCTGTATACGGAGCGCGAAGCCTCCAGAGTAGGGACATAACCTCAAAAACACCGTGAAAATAACTAAAAAGGTGAAAAACGTGCCCGCGACCGTACAAAATACTCGAACTAACAGCCCGCGCGTCCAGAATCAAGCCCACGTGCTTAGCCGCGAAACCGCCCAGTCCACGCGAACGAGTGCCAGTGCGGTGATAACTCAAAACAAACCTAGACCCCAGAGACGCATCCCCGAAGCGGAAAGCGAGATCATTGCCAGTGACAATAAACCAGCGACACGAAGACACAACCATCCGAGAAGGAACCAGTTGAAAGACGAGAAAGCCCCAGAGCCGAAACCCACAGCCATGGACGCCGACCAGAAAATGCACCGTGAGTTCGTTCCACGTAAAATTAAGAATCCGGGGGTCTCCACACGGTGGATCTATGGCCGACTCAAGGCCGAACTGTTGTCCTTTGCCGAGGAATTCGGATTCTCTGCCGACGGCGTCGTCGACGACCTACGCCGAAACTTTGCCACGTTAGTAAAAGACTCGGAACAGACCCAAGAAGTATGGGCCCGACTCTATGACTTAGAGAAACGATATACTATACGATCCAGTAGCCCCGCGCCTCGCGATGAGGATCGGGCTAGCTCCAGCGTTCATAGAGCAAGTAGAGAGCCGCGCAGTATCTTACGGCATAGACTTCGGGCTCCTTCCCCGAGCCATGGCGGAACTGCTGACGAGCAGGGCTGATAAATGGTTCCAAACCAGCCGCCTGCAAGGGGCTGATTGGACCAGCTTTCGAAGAGAGTTCCTAGAGTTTTTCCTCCCGCCTAGGTACCTCCAGCGCTTGGACGACCAGATTCGGCGTCGTGAGCAGCTAGATGGAGAAACGTTCAAGGACTACATGCTAGACCTTCGGATACTCATGCGCCACGCCGGCTACAAGGAAGAACAAGAGTTGGACAGACTCTACGAAAATGTCGCCCCCGAATATCAAGTGTACATCCGACGCAACGAGTTCCGGACCATTGGGGAACTGGTGCGTCTGGCCACCGAGTTTGAATCCGTTAAGAAACGGGTCCTAGGACGCAACAACAATGTCCAATTTCCTCTTAGCACGCCCGCACAGCCCGATCCTAGATTATCCATGCCAGCCATAGTTAACAGAGTGACCGCATCCAACTGCCGAATCGACGCTTGGAATGCTTGCGGGAATTGCGGAGAGCCAGGACATTTCAGCCGTGATTGTCCGAACCCCCGGCAGTATTTCTGTTGGGACTGTGGACGCCTGGAAGTCCGCACAGTCGAGTGCTGCCGGCGACCACGGCCGGGAAACGACGTGGGTCCCCACGATCGGCGGAGTCCGTCGGGGACCAACTCAGCCGAGCACCGCCAGTAATCGCACCATTGTGGATCGAGAGAGAGGACGACCATCGCCGCCGAAGTCGACATTGGGGGTCACGTAGGGCTAGCCACCATTAACACAGGGGCCTCCAGAAGTTGTATAAGCCAGGACACCGCCGAGACAGTCGGACAACCTCACCAGTTCCGCGAAATCCGACCCAGATCACAGAGTCCACTTCGCCCGATAGCAGACACTAGCCATCCGCCACAGCCCCGACCCAGATCGCCACGGCCCCCGCCCCAGACCGACGACGCAAGACCCTCGCCACAGCCTCGACCCAGACCACCCCGCCAGATAGATGACGCAAGAGCTTCACCAACCATGACCCCGAACCACGACTAGGCATCATCGAGCACGAGACAAGACCACGGAAAGATCAGAATACGAATAAACTGGAGATCCAACCCGGCAGAGCCATCACCCGGCAGAGCAATCCCTCCGGCAGAGCCAGCCCGGCAGAGCCAATATCCAGGCAGAGTCATCCTTTCATCCTTCTTCTTCCACAGATGGACACCGACGACGATGTAGCATAGGACGACCACCGCCAAGACGCACCACCCCCACCTCAGCCTTCTCCACGCAGTGCATGGATACCACCGGCCGCCGCAGCGCGCCAGGGCTCTACCCATACTGCCTGCGCTCAACCGGGTCGTATGAGCAAGGAACCTATGACCCCGCGACCGCACTGGCTACAATGAGGAGGAGCTACCGACCTCACCTTGCCCAGCAACATGATGCCACCACCGACCAGTGGCCCAGGGCCGCGCACAGTAGACACAGACGAACAGCCTGCACCCCCAGGAACACCGAGGACCAGGCCGCAGGACTCGCCCCCATGTCGCCAAAGGGTATGATCCTGGATTTGCCAACCGGATGGGATCCCTTTGCCTCCAACTCCCAACCAGAGGAACACCTCTTTTGTCCCCCCCCGAAGTACGGAGGGGATGTAACGACCCTTTTTCAAGGGTCATACCAACTCTTAATATTACACGCCCCCAGTACATGTAAATAATATATAAGTACTAAGTATTAAGCTTACAAGGTTATTAGGGACACGGAGTCCATCCATAGTTTATTAGGGACACGGAGTCCATCCATTAGGGGCACGAAGTCCCAAGGAATACCCCTCATAAGTGCCCAGGTGGCAACCTAGAACACCGATAGTTCGATACGATAGATCGATACAAAAGCGATCGAAGAGGTGCGACCACTAAGCCGGAGATCGTGGCTTTTTGATTTCCGGTTCCGAGCGAAGTAGACGTGTGCGTAAGAAAACTGAGCGATCGTAGAAAACACGCGGCATCGAAGAAACGAAAAGGCTCCCAGAGACACGCGAGTGCGCAATCAAGCATCGGCGGCGACAGCATTTCCCGCTGCACCAGACAACCCAGAGACGCGCGAGTGCGCGACTAAGAAATAGTGGCGACCACCTTATTCCCGCTGCATCCGAACTGCTGACGGCGGAACCTCAGCGGTGACAGCATATTCCCGCTGCATCCGAACTGCAGACGGCGGAACCTCAGCGGTGACAGCATTTTCCCGCTACACCAGACAGCAGTGGAATTATTGAAATAAAATAAAACCCTTACTACTGCAACCAAGTCGTAGCGCCTTTTATCCAACCCGACCGCCTCCGCTTCCCCTCACCCCCATGCATGCTAGCCTAGGGTAGCACGCCGGGAACTTTGCGCGTTTGGATTCTCATCCGCCCAAAACTCCCGAGTCTGCACCCCTGCTCCCTCCTCATCCCGATCCTCTGCCGGCGTAAGCTGCGTGGCCCGACAGTTCCTCTGCGTTTGGACTCGCATCCGCACCGGAACTCCCGAGCTCACGACGCTACGCTACTGGCCTGCCCATTAACCCCCGTAGCCTCCGCGTTCATCCGGAGTAGTAGAAATCCCGGAGCCTTCGCGATTATCCGGAGGAGGAGGCCTGAGAAGCCCCAGTGTCCCGAGGATTCCCCTGACTCCCCCGCCCCCTCGTCCCACGAGCTTCTAGCCAGGGTTGCCAGATCAGCTGAATTCACCAGGGTTGCCAGATCAACCAAAACGGCCAGGGTTGCCAGATCAACCGAAATTGACAGGATTGCCAGATCAGCCGAAATTGACAGGGTTTCCAGATCGATCAAAGTTGACAGGGTTGCCAGATATATCAAAGTTGACAGGGTTGCCAGATCAACCAAAACGGCCAGGGTTGCCAGATCAACCAAAAGTTACCAGGGTTGCCAGATCAGCCGAAATTGACAGGGTTGCCAGATCGTGCAGAGTTGCCAGATCGTGCGGTCGCTAGTCCCGCCAACGGTCGATCGCCAAGCCAGGCGATCGCCGCGTATCACCGCCAGGGACGTCCTTGTTTACACTACCGACTGCCGGCCGCTCAGCAGCGTGGCCGTGAGTCGAGAACGGTCCAGCACCAACATAATAAGTTGCGATAAGCGGTAGAGAATTATGCTTCAGTACTGCTGGCGGTCTCTCCGCTCCTACGTACAAAATTCCTAACTACAGGTTCCACCCTTCTATACAAATTTCTTGTGTAGGTTCCTTGGCCGCGACTGAGGTCTTACCCCGGCTATAGAAACCACGTCACAGGTGGCGCCCGAGCAGGGACCTGATAGGGAGAAATACCAGGAATATTACCATCTGTATACGGAGCGCGAAGCCTCCAGAGTAGGGACATAACCTCAAAAACACCGTGAAAATAACTAAAAAGGTGAAAAACGTGCCCGCGACCGTACAAAATACTCGAACTAACAGCCCGCGCGTCCAGAATCAAGCCCACGTGCTTAGCCGCGAAACCGCCCAGTCCACGCGAACGAGTGCCAGTGCGGTGATAACTCAAAACAAACCTAGACCCCAGAGACGCATCCCCGAAGCGGAAAGCGAGATCATTGCCAGTGACAATAAACCAGCGACACGAAGACACAACCATCCGAGAAGGAACCAGTTGAAAGACGAGAAAGCCCCAGAGCCGAAACCCACAGCCATGGACGCCGACCAGAAAATGCACCGTGAGTTCGTTCCACGTAAAATTAAGAATCCGGGGGTCTCCACACGGTGGATCTATGGCCGACTCAAGGCCGAACTGTTGTCCTTTGCCGAGGAATTCGGATTCTCTGCCGACGGCGTCGTCGACGACCTACGCCGAAACTTTGCCACGTTAGTAAAAGACTCGGAACAGACCCAAGAAGTATGGGCCCGACTCTATGACTTAGAGAAACGATATACTATACGATCCAGTAGCCCCGCGCCTCGCGATGAGGATCGGGCTAGCTCCAGCGTTCATAGAGCAAGTAGAGAGCCGCGCAGTATCTTACGGCATAGACTTCGGGCTCCTTCCCCGAGCCATGGCGGAACTGCTGACGAGCAGGGCTGATAAATGGTTCCAAACCAGCCGCCTGCAAGGGGCTGATTGGACCAGCTTTCGAAGAGAGTTCCTAGAGTTTTTCCTCCCGCCTAGGTACCTCCAGCGCTTGGACGACCAGATTCGGCGTCGTGAGCAGCTAGATGGAGAAACGTTCAAGGACTACATGCTAGACCTTCGGATACTCATGCGCCACGCCGGCTACAAGGAAGAACAAGAGTTGGACAGACTCTACGAAAATGTCGCCCCCGAATATCAAGTGTACATCCGACGCAACGAGTTCCGGACCATTGGGGAACTGGTGCGTCTGGCCACCGAGTTTGAATCCGTTAAGAAACGGGTCCTAGGACGCAACAACAATGTCCAATTTCCTCTTAGCACGCCCGCACAGCCCGATCCTAGATTATCCATGCCAGCCATAGTTAACAGAGTGACCGCATCCAACTGCCGAATCGACGCTTGGAATGCTTGCGGGAATTGCGGAGAGCCAGGACATTTCAGCCGTGATTGTCCGAACCCCCGGCAGTATTTCTGTTGGGACTGTGGACGCCTGGAAGTCCGCACAGTCGAGTGCTGCCGGCGACCACGGCCGGGAAACGACGTGGGTCCCCACGATCGGCGGAGTCCGTCGGGGACCAACTCAGCCGAGCACCGCCAGTAATCGCACCATTGTGGATCGAGAGAGAGAGGACGACCATCGCCGCCGAAGTCGACATTGGGGGTCACGTAGGGCTAGCCACCATTAACACAGGGGCCTCCAGAAGTTGTATAAGCCAGGACACCGCCGAGACAGTCGGACAACCTCACCAGTTCCGCGAAATCCGACCCAGATCACAGAGTCCACTTCGCCCGATAGCAGACACTAGCCATCCGCCACAGCCCCGACCCAGATCGCCACGGCCCCCGCCCCAGACCGACGACGCAAGACCCTCGCCACAGCCTCGACCCAGACCACCCCGCCAGATAGATGACGCAAGAGCTTCACCAACCATGACCCCCGAACCACGACTAGGCATCATCGAGCACGAGACAAGACCACGGAAAGATCAGAATACGAATAAACTGGAGATCCAACCCGGCAGAGCCATCACTCCGGCAGAGCAATCCCTCCGGCAGAGCCAGCCCGGCAGAGCCAATATCCAGGCAGAGTCATCCTTTCATCCTTCTTCTTCCACAGATGGACACCGACGACGATGTAGCATAGGACGACCACCGCCAAGACGCACCACCCCCACCTCAGCCTTCTCCACGCAGTGCATGGATACCACCGGCCGCCGCAGCGCGCCAGGGCTCTACCCATACTGCCTGCGCTCAACCGGGTCGTATGAGCAAGGAACCTATGACCCCGCGACCGCACTGGCTACAATGAGGAGGAGCTACCGACCTCACCTTGCCCAGCAACATGATGCCACCACCGACCAGTGGCCCAGGGCCGCGCACAGTAGACACAGACGAACAGCCTGCACCCCCAGGAACACCGAGGACCAGGCCGCAGGACTCGCCCCCATGTCGCCAAAGGGTATGATCCTGGATTTGCCAACCGGATGGGATCCCTTTGCCTCCAACTCCCAACCAGAGGAACACCTCTTTTGTCCCCCCCCGAAGTACGGAGGGGATGTAACGACCCTTTTTCAAGGGTCATACCAACTCTTAATATTACACGCCCCCAGTACATGTAAATAATATATAAGTACTAAGTATTAAGCTTACAAGGTTATTAGGGACACGGAGTCCATCCATAGTTTATTAGGGACACGGAGTCCATCCATTAGGGGCACGAAGTCCCAAGGAATACCCCTCATAAGTGCCCAGGTGGCAACCTAGAACACCGATAGTTCGATACGATAGATCGATACAAAAGCGATCGAAGAGGTGCGACCACTAAGCCGGAGATCGTGGCTTTTTGATTTCCGGTTCCGAGCGAAGTAGACGTGTGCGTAAGAAAACTGAGCGATCGTAGAAAACACGCGGCATCGAAGAAACGAAAAGGCTCCCAGAGACACGCGAGTGCGCAATCAAGCATCGGCGGCGACAGCATTTCCCGCTGCACCAGACAACCCAGAGACGCGCGAGTGCGCGACTAAGAAATAGTGGCGACCACCTTATTCCCGCTGCATCCGAACTGCTGACGGCGGAACCTCAGCGGTGACAGCATATTCCCGCTGCATCCGAACTGCAGACGGCGGAACCTCAGCGGTGACAGCATTTTCCCGCTACACCAGACAGCAGTGGAATTATTGAAATAAAATAAAACCCTTACTACTGCAACCAAGTCGTAGCGCCTTTTTATCCAACCCGACCGCCTCCGCTTCCCCTCACCCCCATGCATGCTAGCCTAGGGTAGCACGCCGGGAACTTTGCGCGTTTGGATTCTCATCCGCCCAAAACTCCCGAGTCTGCACCCCTGCTCCCTCCTCATCCCGATCCTCTGCCGGCGTAAGCTGCGTGGCCCGACAGTTCCTCTGCGTTTGGACTCGCATCCGCACCGGAACTCCCGAGCTCACGACGCTACGCTACTGGCCTGCCCATTAACCCCCGTAGCCTCCGCGTTCATCCGGAGTAGTAGAAATCCCGGAGCCTTCGCGATTATCCGGAGGAGGAGGCCTGAGAAGCCCCAGTGTCCCGAGGATTCCCCTGACTCCCCGCCCCCTCGTCCCACGAGCTTCTAGCCAGGGTTGCCAGATCAGCTGAATTCACCAGGGTTGCCAGATCAACCAAAACGGCCAGGGTTGCCAGATCAACCGAAATTGACAGGATTGCCAGATCAGCCGAAATTGACAGGGTTTCCAGATCGATCAAAGTTGACAGGGTTGCCAGATATATCAAAGTTGACAGGGTTGCCAGATCAACCAAAACGGCCAGGGTTGCCAGATCAACCAAAAGTTACCAGGGTTGCCAGATCAGCCGAAATTGACAGGGTTGCCAGATCGTGCAGAGTTGCCAGATCGTGCGGTCGCTAGTCCCGCCAACGGTCGATCGCCAAGCCAGGCGATCGCCGCGTATCACCGCCAGGGACGTCCTTGTTTACACTACCGACTGCCGGCCGCTCAGCAGCGTGGCCGTGAGTCGAGAACGGTCCAGCACCAACATAATAAGTTGCGATAAGCGGTAGAGAATTATGCTTCAGTACTGCTGGCGGTCTCTCCGCTCCTACGTACAAAATTCCTAACTACAGGTTCCACCCTTCTATACAAATTTCTTGTGTAGGTTCCTTGGCCGCGACTGAGGTCTTACCCCGGCTATAGAAACCACGTCACAGGTGGCGCCCGAGCAGGGACCTGATAGGGAGAAATACCAGGAATATTACCATCTGTATACGGAGCGCGAAGCCTCCAGAGTAGGGACATAACCTCAAAAACACCGTGAAAATAACTAAAAAGGTGAAAAACGTGCCCGCGACCGTACAAAATACTCGAACTAACAGCCCGCGCGTCCAGAATCAAGCCCACGTGCTTAGCCGCGAAACCGCCCAGTCCACGCGAACGAGTGCCAGTGCGGTGATAACTCAAAACAAACCTAGACCCCAGAGACGCATCCCCGAAGCGGAAAGCGAGATCATTGCCAGTGACAATAAACCAGCGACACGAAGACACAACCATCCGAGAAGGAACCAGTTGAAAGACGAGAAAGCCCCAGAGCCGAAACCCACAGCCATGGACGCCGACCAGAAAATGCACCGTGAGTTCGTTCCACGTAAAATTAAGAATCCGGGGGTCTCCACACGGTGGATCTATGGCCGACTCAAGGCCGAACTGTTGTCCTTTGCCGAGGAATTCGGATTCTCTGCCGACGGCGTCGTCGACGACCTACGCCGAAACTTTGCCACGTTAGTAAAAGACTCGGAACAGACCCAAGAAGTATGGGCCCGACTCTATGACTTAGAGAAACGATATACTATACGATCCAGTAGCCCCGCGCCTCGCGATGAGGATCGGGCTAGCTCCAGCGTTCATAGAGCAAGTAGAGAGCCGCGCAGTATCTTACGGCATAGACTTCGGGCTCCTTCCCCGAGCCATGGCGGAACTGCTGACGAGCAGGGCTGATAAATGGTTCCAAACCAGCCGCCTGCAAGGGGCTGATTGGACCAGCTTTCGAAGAGAGTTCCTAGAGTTTTTCCTCCCGCCTAGGTACCTCCAGCGCTTGGACGACCAGATTCGGCGTCGTGAGCAGCTAGATGGAGAAACGTTCAAGGACTACATGCTAGACCTTCGGATACTCATGCGCCACGCCGGCTACAAGGAAGAACAAGAGTTGGACAGACTCTACGAAAATGTCGCCCCCGAATATCAAGTGTACATCCGACGCAACGAGTTCCGGACCATTGGGGAACTGGTGCGTCTGGCCACCGAGTTTGAATCCGTTAAGAAACGGGTCCTAGGACGCAACAACAATGTCCAATTTCCTCTTAGCACGCCCGCACAGCCCGATCCTAGATTATCCATGCCAGCCATAGTTAACAGAGTGACCGCATCCAACTGCCGAATCGACGCTTGGAATGCTTGCGGGAATTGCGGAGAGCCAGGACATTTCAGCCGTGATTGTCCGAACCCCCGGCAGTATTTCTGTTGGGACTGTGGACGCCTGGAAGTCCGCACAGTCGAGTGCTGCCGGCGACCACGGCCGGGAAACGACGTGGGTCCCCACGATCGGCGGAGTCCGTCGGGGACCAACTCAGCCGAGCACCGCCAGTAATCGCACCATTGTGGATCGAGAGAGAGAGGACGACCATCGCCGCCGAAGTCGACATTGGGGGTCACGTAGGGCTAGCCACCATTAACACAGGGGCCTCCAGAAGTTGTATAAGCCAGGACACCGCCGAGACAGTCGGACAACCTCACCAGTTCCGCGAAATCCGACCCAGATCACAGAGTCCACTTCGCCCGATAGCAGACACTAGCCATCCGCCACAGCCCCGACCCAGATCGCCACGGCCCCCGCCCCAGACCGACGACGCAAGACCCTCGCCACAGCCTCGACCCAGACCACCCCGCCAGATAGATGACGCAAGAGCTTCACCAACCATGACCCCCGAACCACGACTAGGCATCATCGAGCACGAGACAAGACCACGGAAAGATCAGAATACGAATAAACTGGAGATCCAACCCGGCAGAGCCATCACTCCGGCAGAGCAATCCCTCCGGCAGAGCCAGCCCGGCAGAGCCAATATCCAGGCAGAGTCATCCTTTCATCCTTCTTCTTCCACAGATGGACACCGACGACGATGTAGCATAGGACGACCACCGCCAAGACGCACCACCCCCACCTCAGCCTTCTCCACGCAGTGCATGGATACCACCGGCCGCCGCAGCGCGCCAGGGCTCTACCCATACTGCCTGCGCTCAACCGGGTCGTATGAGCAAGGAACCTATGACCCCGCGACCGCACTGGCTACAATGAGGAGGAGCTACCGACCTCACCTTGCCCAGCAACATGATGCCACCACCGACCAGTGGCCCAGGGCCGCGCACAGTAGACACAGACGAACAGCCTGCACCCCCAGGAACACCGAGGACCAGGCCGCAGGACTCGCCCCCATGTCGCCAAAGGGTATGATCCTGGATTTGCCAACCGGATGGGATCCCTTTGCCTCCAACTCCCAACCAGAGGAACACCTCTTTTGTCCCCCCCGAAGTACGGAGGGGATGTAACGACCCTTTTTCAAGGGTCATACCAACTCTTAATATTACACGCCCCCAGTACATGTAAATAATATATAAGTACTAAGTATTAAGCTTACAAGGTTATTAGGGACACGGAGTCCATCCATAGTTTATTAGGGACACGGAGTCCATCCATTAGGGGCACGAAGTCCCAAGGAATACCCCTCATAAGTGCCCAGGTGGCAACCTAGAACACCGATAGTTCGATACGATAGATCGATACAAAAGCGATCGAAGAGGTGCGACCACTAAGCCGGAGATCGTGGCTTTTTGATTTCCGGTTCCGAGCGAAGTAGACGTGTGCGTAAGAAAACTGAGCGATCGTAGAAAACACGCGGCATCGAAGAAACGAAAAGGCTCCCAGAGACACGCGAGTGCGCAATCAAGCATCGGCGGCGACAGCATTTCCCGCTGCACCAGACAACCCAGAGACGCGCGAGTGCGCGACTAAGAAATAGTGGCGACCACCTTATTCCCGCTGCATCCGAACTGCTGACGGCGGAACCTCAGCGGTGACAGCATATTCCCGCTGCATCCGAACTGCAGACGGCGGAACCTCAGCGGTGACAGCATTTTCCCGCTACACCAGACAGCAGTGGAATTATTGAAATAAAATAAAACCCTTACTACTGCAACCAAGTCGTAGCGCCTTTTTATCCAACCCGACCGCCTCCGCTTCCCCTCACCCCCATGCATGCTAGCCTAGGGTAGCACGCCGGGAACTTTGCGCGTTTGGATTCTCATCCGCCCAAAACTCCCGAGTCTGCACCCCTGCTCCCTCCTCATCCCGATCCTCTGCCGGCGTAAGCTGCGTGGCCCGACAGTTCCTCTGCGTTTGGACTCGCATCCGCACCGGAACTCCCGAGCTCACGACGCTACGCTACTGGCCTGCCCATTAACCCCCGTAGCCTCCGCGTTCATCCGGAGTAGTAGAAATCCCGGAGCCTTCGCGATTATCCGGAGGAGGAGGCCTGAGAAGCCCCAGTGTCCCGAGGATTCCCCCTGACTCCCCGCCCCCTCGTCCCACGAGCTTCTAGCCAGGGTTGCCAGATCAGCTGAATTCACCAGGGTTGCCAGATCAACCAAAACGGCCAGGGTTGCCAGATCAACCGAAATTGACAGGATTGCCAGATCAGCCGAAATTGACAGGGTTTCCAGATCGATCAAAGTTGACAGGGTTACCAGATATATCAAAGTTGACAGGGTTGCCAGATCAACCAAAACGGCCAGGGTTGCCAGATCAACCAAAAGTTACCAGGGTTGCCAGATCAGCCGAAATTGACAGGGTTGCCAGATCGTGCAGAGTTGCCAGATCGTGCGGTCGCTAGTCCCGCCAACGGTCGATCGCCAAGCCAGGCGATCGCCGCGTATCACCGCCAGGGACGTCCTTGTTTACACTACCGACTGCCGGCCGCTCAGCAGCGTGGCCGTGAGTCGAGAACGGTCCAGCACCAACATAATAAGTTGCGATAAGCGGTAGAGAATTATGCTTCAGTACTGCTGGCGGTCTCTCCGCTCCTACGTACAAAATTCCTAACTACAGGTTCCACCCTTCTATACAAATTTCTTGTGTAGGTTCCTTGGCCGCGACTGAGGTCTTACCCCGGCTATAGAAACCACGTCACAGGTGGCGCCTGAGCAGGGACCTGATAGGGAGAAATACCAGGAATATTACCATCTGTATACGGAGCGCGAAGCCTCCAGAGTAGGGACATAACCTCAAAAACACCGTGAAAATAACTAAAAAGGTGAAAAACGTGCCCGCGACCGTACAAAATACTCGAACTAACAGCCCGCGCGTCCAGAATCAAGCCCACGTGCTTAGCCGCGAAACCGCCCAGTCCACGCGAACGAGTGCCAGTGCGGTGATAACTCAAAACAAACCTAGACCCCAGAGACGCATCCCCGAAGCGGAAAGCGAGATCATTGCCAGTGACAATAAACCAGCGACACGAAGACACAACCATCCGAGAAGGAACCAGTTGAAAGACGAGAAAGCCCCAGAGCCGAAACCCACAGCCATGGACGCCGACCAGAAAATGCACCGTGAGTTCGTTCCACGTAAAATTAAGAATCCGGGGGTCTCCACACGGTGGATCTATGGCCGACTCAAGGCCGAACTGTTGTCCTTTGCCGAGGAATTCGGATTCTCTGCCGACGGCGTCGTCGACGACCTACGCCGAAACTTTGCCACGTTAGTAAAAGACTCGGAACAGACCCAAGAAGTATGGGCCCGACTCTATGACTTAGAGAAACGATATACTATACGATCCAGTAGCCCCGCGCCTCGCGATGAGGATCGGGCTAGCTCCAGCGTTCATAGAGCAAGTAGAGAGCCGCGCAGTATCTTACGGCATAGACTTCGGGCTCCTTCCCCGAGCCATGGCGGAACTGCTGACGAGCAGGGCTGATAAATGGTTCCAAACCAGCCGCCTGCAAGGGGCTGATTGGACCAGCTTTCGAAGAGAGTTCCTAGAGTTTTTCCTCCCGCCTAGGTACCTCCAGCGCTTGGACGACCAGATTCGGCGTCGTGAGCAGCTAGATGGAGAAACGTTCAAGGACTACATGCTAGACCTTCGGATACTCATGCGCCACGCCGGCTACAAGGAAGAACAAGAGTTGGACAGACTCTACGAAAATGTCGCCCCCGAATATCAAGTGTACATCCGACGCAACGAGTTCCGGACCATTGGGGAACTGGTGCGTCTGGCCACCGAGTTTGAATCCGTTAAGAAACGGGTCCTAGGACGCAACAACAATGTCCAATTTCCTCTTAGCACGCCCGCACAGCCCGATCCTAGATTATCCATGCCAGCCATAGTTAACAGAGTGACCGCATCCAACTGCCGAATCGACGCTTGGAATGCTTGCGGGAATTGCGGAGAGCCAGGACATTTCAGCCGTGATTGTCCGAACCCCCGGCAGTATTTCTGTTGGGACTGTGGACGCCTGGAAGTCCGCACAGTCGAGTGCTGCCGGCGACCACGGCCGGGAAACGACGTGGGTCCCCACGATCGGCGGAGTCCGTCGGGGACCAACTCAGCCGAGCACCGCCAGTAATCGCACCATTGTGGATCGAGAGAGAGAGGACGACCATCGCCGCCGAAGTCGACATTGGGGGTCACGTAGGGCTAGCCACCATTAACACAGGGGCCTCCAGAAGTTGTATAAGCCAGGACACCGCCGAGACAGTCGGACAACCTCACCAGTTCCGCGAAATCCGACCCAGATCACAGAGTCCACTTCGCCCGATAGCAGACACTAGCCATCCGCCACAGCCCCGACCCAGATCGCCACGGCCCCCGCCCCAGACCGACGACGCAAGACCCTCGCCACAGCCTCGACCCAGACCACCCCGCCAGATAGATGACGCAAGAGCTTCACCAACCATGACCCCCGAACCACGACTAGGCATCATCGAGCACGAGACAAGACCACGGAAAGATCAGAATACGAATAAACTGGAGATCCAACCCGGCAGAGCCATCACTCCGGCAGAGCAATCCCTCCGGCAGAGCCAGCCCGGCAGAGCCAATATCCAGGCAGAGTCATCCTTTCATCCTTCTTCTTCCACAGATGGACACCGACGACGATGTAGCATAGGACGACCACCGCCAAGACGCACCACCCCCACCTCAGCCTTCTCCACGCAGTGCATGGATACCACCGGCCGCCGCAGCGCGCCAGGGCTCTACCCATACTGCCTGCGCTCAACCGGGTCGTATGAGCAAGGAACCTATGACCCCGCGACCGCACTGGCTACAATGAGGAGGAGCTACCGACCTCACCTTGCCCAGCAACATGATGCCACCACCGACCAGTGGCCCAGGGCCGCGCACAGTAGACACAGACGAACAGCCTGCACCCCCAGGAACACCGAGGACCAGGCCGCAGGACTCGCCCCCATGTCGCCAAAGGGTATGATCCTGGATTTGCCAACCGGATGGGATCCCTTTGCCTCCAACTCCCAACCAGATTTATATGAGTGTCGCGCTTGCGCCGACCACCGCGTCCGCTTTATTCTGCTGCCCAAACTCGTCTGTACTCTTTTTCTCTTCTTACAGTTTTTACAATCGTTTTACATCATCATTAAAGCTCTTAGGTACTAATCATCAACTGTTACTGTACTCCTCTCTTACATATGTATGATTTTACATAAAGAAATATATACAGCATTCTATTTTACATTTAAAGAACCTATTCGTGATGTTACAATTTTCAGAGTAAAGAGGCGTTCGAACATTAAATTCTATGATTTTACAGGGAACTGAGTCTAATTGTGGAAAGTAAACAAAGATTTGAATTGCGGTGTTTGAATGTCGTTATTACATTAGGCTTAGGTTCGTTTCCCCAAATACTGGCTCCTTGTGTGTAGAAATTGTGGGAGAAACTGGGGGCTGCCACTAGTCCTTTTAGCGCCTCTGCGACCGCGACTACAAGTCGCAAAGCCAGTTGGTGCAGGGCACTGGAAAGTTTCTGAGCCCCCACATAGGGCTTGCCAGTTTTTATTTTCGAATGCAACACACCTGGAGTGTGTGTGCATCCGTGCCTAGCGTGTATAAAAAACTCCTCGACCGAGTTGTAATGCTTAAATTGTTTGAGATGGAGGAGGAGAAAAAATACGCTAGGCGACAATACTTTACGTTGTTCGTTGTATGTACTGCTGCTGCTGCTGCTGCTGCTGCTGCTGCTGCTGAGATGGCCGTCTTCCGTAGTGTTGTTTGTGGCCCTGCTGAGGGAACGCCTGGCTTCTGTAGCGATCGCCTCTGCTCCCACGGAGCTGGGAGTGTAGCAGGTGTCTTCTGAGTCCTCCATGCCGCCGTCCAGCGCCGCCGATTCCGTCGCTGCCCGCTCCCGTGTCCGCGAGTCCAGGCGATAGTGGTGCTGCTGACCACGGCTCCGTAGGCAACGTATTGGTCCGCTCGACCACCGTGTTATTCCGTAGCTCCAGTTTATACCATTATTAGCTGCCGCCTTTTTCGGCTGCGGCCGCACTCTAAACAACCAAGGGGTCATTTGATGGCCCTTAGGAGTGTGCGTGGCTGTGAGTCTACTCCGTCGTCCTGTGCTGGCTTTATGCCGCTGCGACGTTATAACCGCCGCTGCATTGGTGCGCAGCCGGCGTGGGTGGGTTGAGCCGAGACTCCATATGGCTAAGATGTCAGCAATCCGTTGCCCGTTCATCACTATCGCCCGGGACAAGTGCACAGTTGCAGGCGATGATGGTGCTGCTGCTGCTGGTGTTGCTGGTGTTGGCGGCGGTGAGGCCAACTGCAGGCGGCCAGCCGTTTCTGCTCTGACGGCTTCTTGAATGTTTGCCGCCAGTATCGCCGTCATCATCCTTGTCGTCGTCGACGGCTGGGGCAAGGCGACAGGCAAGTGGCAAGTGGCGACGACGACGACGGCTTCAGGCAGAGTGTGGCGGGACAAGCATCCGGGCCAGGAGGCCGTCGGGCGTGGTTGACTGCGATTATGGCTTCTTTGGCGGTGCAGGAGAGTCCCGCCTCGGTCCAGCGATGAAGGTGTTTATGTTGGTGGCCACCGTAAGCGAGATAGTTTTGTGTTTTTTACTTCTGTCTCCGGCGTAGAGCAGTTTCTTGATAAGGAAGAGAAGAAGAAAAAGCAATAGGGCCACAGCAAGGGCACCAACGAGTTAGAACTTCTGTGGACAATCTCAATGGTAATGATAAATGGCTCTAATTGTGTTGGGAGCAATAGGAGTGCTTGTATATGTGTTCATTTGGTTGTTCTTTTCTTTTAAGTTTATTTGCTATATGTTGCTCTGTCACGCTCGCAAGGATTTCATTTACAAGATAGACAATAAACAGACAGACAGCCTCCCAGCACAATTTGCCATTTATATAGAAGTTACATACTAAACATGTTTATGTATATATAGTTTACAGGTCAATATAACGTGTGAAAGGACTCACACAGAGGGGGAGAGACTTTATGTACAAGTTCATTTATCCTATCTACACAGTATTCTATGACCCGACAGGAAACAGATCTATGGGCGTGGAATGGAGGATACCTATACCAAACACCCTCGCCATCCAATAACAGGATGCGTGTTGGTGGCACAGCTACGGGCTATGCTCTTGTCCGATTGTCCTTGTTTGTTGAGTCCAGATCCAAATCCAATCCAAGTCCAGGGAAATCCAGTTGTAAGTCAATAGTAGGGGGTCAGTTCGATTTTAATAACTTTTCTTATTGTTTGTTTACAAACTTCTTTGTCTTCTTCTTATTTATCGTTTTATGTGTGTGTAAAAGAAGTATGCGATGCGATATTGATATCGATAACACAAGAGATGGTATCTCTAATACCATTCTCATGCTAACCCCCTACAGTAGTGAAGGTGTCCTGGGTAGTGTGAACTGTTGTTTGCATGGTGTGTGTGCGCGCAAATGCCCAGGTACACACTCTAATATTATTGCTAATAAAAAACACTCTTATTGTCAATTCTCAGCGTGTAAAAAGCAAAACAAAACAAAGTATTGATATTGTTTTACTATGTTAATTAATCCTCTTTTTTTTCATTTGGCTGTCATCTAGCAAGAGAGTAAACAGAAAAAAGCCAAATCCACTTAGGGCCTTTGTTATTTAAATTAAAATAACAAAGGCTCGGGATGGCTGTAACCAGGATGTTTTTTATCTGTGTTTAGTGCTAGTTAGAGGAATAATATAAAGTTAAAATGATTTACGTCTGTGGATTATTCTTAGAACCATAGAATAAAACCCGAGTAAAAGCAATAGGTTCTTGCCTCACCCGTGATTTTATCTGGATGCATTGTTTCATTCCATTTCATTTTATTTTATTTTTTTCTAATTTCCGATAGTGGAAACATTGTGGCGACAATGATGTGAAGATAGTTTAAAATTTATCCGATAACGTTTTCCGATAACGTAAACAAATAATTGTAAACAAATAATTGTAAACAAACATAGATTGTGAGCATATATCAGATTTGTTTGTTTCTGGCCTAGCAGTTTACTTGAATATATAATAATCTGTTGTTCTTTGCAGGCTATCGTGTAAACAGTCTTAGTAGGATTCTATGTGGCTGCAAGTCCTGTGGAAATGTGTGGGCCGTGTAAAGCCCTACACAGAAGAAACCAGTGACCTAAGGATTGGACATCAATGGTTGTTGTATGTTGGAACATATGCCCACCCTCCCAAAGATCTAGTGAGTTCTAAGCTTCCCGACCAATCATTCATTGTGTCCTGGCAGTGGCAGCAGGCCTGTGTGTAGAGATGGTGGGCATGTTGCCGCCGATTCTTGGGCGCCTCTCCTCTGTTGGCAGCTGCCACGGATGGTGGCGGGTTTGATCTCCGCTACGCTGCTGCCTATGACCAGCGTAGAAGGGCCGATGAGTTGAGATGGTGGACATTTTAGTGTTGTCCCTGTTGGTACTCGAGTGCGGTTCAGCTGTACGCGGCTGCCATGAACGGTGTCGAGGTTGATCTTCATTCTGCCTTTGTTGATTATTAATCTTATTGTTAATATGACGATATCCTCTGTTGCTTTTGTAGTTTGCGTTTCCGTTTGGATAAGAAGGCGGCGGGCGCTTGTTTGGAAAGTCCACATTTCTACGACTATGGCCGTGAGTAACAGGAGTGTTATTGAAGTTGGAGATGTAATTGTTTCTGCTGTATCTATCTCCACCATTACCTTTTCTAGCGTCCCCTTGTCCCTCATTACATGGGGGAGGAGGAGGAGCCCTCGTTTGCCAGCCAGGCCAAAGCCTCTGTTGTGCCTGCCCTACATCATGCTTGTTATGATTTCCATTATGGTGCCCGTTACGTGTACGCCCATAAGCAGCCTGCCGGTCATGTCCAGAGGCCACCTTGGTATCAGTTCTTGCTCTTGTCGTTCTCCTTGACTCTCCAAACCTTTGTTGTTTGTTTCGATTTTTATTGTAGAGTTTAGTTAACAGGCGCTTCTTGGCCATCCGATATGCTGGGCAGCCCTTGTAGGAGGCAACATGATCTGCTCCGCAATTGGAACAGCAGGGTGGGGCATCCATGGGTTTCGTACATTGCCTTGTGCTGTGCAAGCCGGCACATTTCAGGCAGTTCTCCTTGCCTCTGCAGTTGTAAGCCAAGTGCCCGAACTTTTGGCAATTATAGCAACGTCTGGGTTCTGGAACTGGGGGCAGCAGAGCCACATGAGGTAGGATGCCGGCGATGCGTCCCCCATTGAGCAGCCTGGCACAGCTTTCCTTGTCCTCCACATTGATGGCTGCCTCGAATATGGCCAATGGTTCGTGTGTGACACGATGGAAGAGCTGTCTAACATTACAGTACTTCACACCCAGGTTATCCAGTTGATGTTTAAGCGTGTCCATATCAGTACCTTCCCACAGATCCGAAATTTTGAGGCGCCATGGTGGTGCAATTCTCTTCGTACCCGCTGCAGTACCCCTGCCATCGATTGGAATCGCTTCTGCGTTGGCATTAGAATCCGGATGGTTGTTGCTCTGCTTTGATTGTTGCTGTCGTTGATGTTGGTGGGGTTGCTGCGTTAGCTGCTGCTGTTTCTGCTGTGGGCGGTGTGTTTGTGGGCTTCGTTGCCATTGTAATGGCAACGAGCTCTGCTGATAATGCTGCTGCTGTTGTTTTTGCTGTTTCTGCTGTTGCGGTTCCTGTTCCTGTTGCTCGTCGTGGTCATGTCGGTCATTGGTCATTATTCTCTCCCGTACCAGCTTCTTTTGAACTGGCTGCTGCAAGTGCTCAGTCGTCTCCTCACTGCTATCCAAAACATTAGGCCTTTTTTTCCTGATAGTGCTAGTGAGACCCAATACTAAGTCAGAGTTGTTGCTAATATTATTGTTTTTATTTCCCAGGGACGAGCCGCTTACATCGATGAGCGAGAGGGACGAGGCGCTGCCGACCTGCTCATCTGAGAAGGAGAAGCGAACAGTTGGCTTAGTGGGGGGAGGAGGGGGTGAAGAAGCCACGACCTGCTTCCCAGCATTCAGTTTGGCTGTCATCTTGCCTTTGTCAGCATCAGGGGACACAGGGGTGTTAGGCTGTGGCTGCTGTCGTTGTATTTGCTGCGGCTTCTGTTGCATCTGGCACGCTTGTTGTTGTTGCTGATGCTGATTATGACTGTGGGGCTGCCCTCGTTGCTGCCGCTCGCCCAAGGCACACTGCTGCTGTTCGTCTATCCCCAATGTTTGCGGGATAATTTCCCCATCCGAGGAGAGAGAGCGAGGGGAGGGGGGAGAGGACCCAAAAGTGATGGAACTACCGCCGCTGACCACCCCCTGGAGTGGAGCACACAAGCTACAGCGCAGCCCGCTTTGGGAGCCAGACAAGGGGGATTTTGACCACCCTTAAGAATCCCTCTACTTTCACCTTTGGCTAGTGCAAGGTTGGTGGTCGGTATGTATACGTGTTCAGTTCCTGTTTGCACATTGCTCCTAACCTTGTTCTTTTTCCCATTACAATTTTCTAAAAACTGGGACCTCGAGTTGGCATTACCTTGATGGCCGCGGCCGTTTTCTTCGTTGCCCAGGACGACAACAGCAGCAGCAGCAGAAGAAGTCGGCGGTGAGCCGACTCTCACTTTGGCCACTGGGAGGGAGGTACGAGAGGCAGGGCACGGCTGATGTTGTGCCAGGGCGTCCATGCGTGCCACAGGGGCGGCCTCGAAACTATGCCATTCCTTGGCCGAACCTGCTCCCTTAGCCTTGGGCGAGGGAGTGTGCGCAGTCGTGAATGGATTTTCATCCGAGCCCGGAATGTAGCACGGTCCACCGGAGAATGTGGTTTCACCATCGTCCGTATCGAACTCGTCCACAAACACCAGTCCCGCATAGATCTCGTCTGCGTCTGCCTGTTGCTGCTGTTGCTGCTGCTGCTGCTCCCGCTGCTGTTGCTGATGCCTGAGTTGCTGTTCAACAGGTTGGAATCTGGGCTTGGACGTGTTCTTGTGCTGCTTTAGGAGGTGCATTTTCGCCGAACTCTTACTCAGAGCGTTCTTATTTCCCCCTTTCGATTTTCCCATTTCTATGTAGTTTCTTGCAATTGAGGACAAAACCAGGTATGTATCTATAGTCTCTAGTCCAGCAAGAAAGCTCAGACTAGGTAGTCAAGTGTGTTAAAATAAAAAATGTATGGGTTGGGACAAGAACTGTGCGAATAAATGTGTACAAAAAAATTATCAAGTCAAGAATATCAGAAACAATAAACAATAAACAGTCTTTTAACTACTATATGGCACTAAATTTAATTTTAGTTTGTTTTCTCTGACTTTAGTTTATTTCTTTTGTCAGCGTGCTTTCAGCGGGGGTTTATGTCGAATAAATTTTCTTGTATTGATTGACGGTAAGCTCAAGTAAAAATGTAGCAGATTACTCCAAATATGATAGATTGTTTCATTAGTATGATATTTATTTATTAATAATAACCAGATCAGTGTAAAAAATAAAAATATTATTAATAATTGTGTGAGTAATATGTGTATGAGCAGAGCGGAGCAAATAAGTGCAAGTAAAATTTATTGTTGTTGTTGTTGAATATTTAAATGGGTGCGGAACAGATTGCAGTCAAATTGAGTCAACTTATTTAATTTAATTTTAATCAATATAGATTTGATTTAGTTTCAGAGACTCTACTAGTTACTATGTTTTTCAATATCAATATCAGTGATGGTGTTTGATAAAAACAGGTTGTCTTGAACTAGGAGCAAATTGAAATAAATTAAATTAAACTAAACAAGGCATATGGCTTGTACGAGTGTATTGGATCGATCTTTAATTAATTAGTTAATGGCGTTTTTAACTTGTCTTTATATATATATATATTCCTCTTTAAAATCGTATTGAGATCAATGTGTGTATGTATGATAATATGTAATAATAATTGTTGTATTTGTGGAGGAAAGAATCATAAGGCTGTATAAAACTCACGTAACTTTGCATAGATTATAATGATGATAATGTTACATCGATGTCAAAAGGCAGTAATGTTCTATGCAGAGTGTAATGTGTAACGTGTAGAGTGAAGAGTAGTAGTAGTAGTAGTAGTAGTCACACACTCTCTCTCTCTCCAGTGATCCAACGCTCCAGATTTTACAGTTAGTGAGTCTTCAAAGCTTTGCTCCAACAATTAGAAGAGATCCAATCTCTACACTCTCTCCAGGTCTCCAAAGAATGTAAAGGTAGTAGAAAAGTAGTAGAAGAGGAATTAATGGATAATAAATCCAAAATGCCGGCTCCGCCTTTTGGTAGTATGCGGCTTCTCAAGTCCCAGTACACGAAAATGCGAGAGAAAACTCTGAATTTTTCCGCAATTTTCACGCACAGCACTGGGCAACACACGCACGCATATACTGGGGGGCACACAGCACGGTTTTTCTATACTTTCCAGGTTTTTCAGCAGGCTATAATGATGATCTTCTTCGCACGCACACACAAGGTCAAAGATGTCAAAGATGTCCACTCGCCAATATTTTCCAATTAATTAATTACAATTAATTAATTCTGATTAATTAACTCCAATATTAATTTTCTCCAGATTGTATTTCAATTATTTTTCAGTTAAATTCCGCAATAATCCCAGATTTAAAAAAGCACATGTAGTTTTTATATTTTTTATATGAGTGTCGCGCTTGCGCCGACCACCGCGTCCGCTTTATTCTGCTGCCCAAACTCGTCTGTACTCTTTTTTCTTCTTACAGTTTTTACAATCGTTTTACATCATCATTAAAGCTCTTAGGTATTAATCATCAACTGTTACTGTACTCCTCTCTTACATATGTATGATTTTACATAAAGAAATATATACAGCATTCTATTTTACATTTAAAGAACCTATTCGTGATGTTACAATTTTCAGAGTAAAGAGGCGTTCGAACATTAAATTCTATGATTTTACAGGGAACTGAGTCTAATTGTGGAAAGTAAACAAAGATTTGAATTGCGGTGTTTGAATGTCGTTATTACATTAGGCTTAGGTTCGTTTCCCCAAATACTGGCTCCTTGTGTGTAGAAATTGTGGGAGAAACTGGGGGCTGCCACTAGTCCTTTTAGCGCCTCTGCGACCGCGACTACAAGTCGCAAAGCCAGTTGGTGCAGGGCACTGGAAAGTTTCTGAGCCCCCACATAGGGCTTGCCAGTTTTTATTTTCGAATGCAACACACCTGGAGTGTGTGTGCATCCGTGCCTAGCGTGTATAAAAAACTCCTCGACCGAGTTGTAATGCTTAAATTGTTTGAGATGGAGGAGGAGAAAAAATACGCTAGGCGACAATACTTTACGTTGTTCGTTGTATGTACTGCTGCTGCTGCTGCTGCTGCTGCTGCTGCTGTAGATGGCCGTCTTCCGTAGTGTTGTTTGTGGCCCTGCTGAGGGAACGCCTGGCTTCTGTAGCGATCGCCTCTGCTCCCACGGAGCTGGGAGTGTAGCAGGTGTCTTCTGAGTCCTCCATGCCGCCGTCCAGCGCCGCCGATTCCGTCGCTGCCCGCTCCCGTGTCCGCGAGTCCAGGCGATAGTGGTGCTGCTGACCACGGCTCCGTAGGCAACGTATTGGTCCGCTCGACCACCGTGTTATTCCGTAGCTCCAGTTTATACCATTATTAGCTGCCGCCTTTTTCGGCTGCGGCCGCACTCTAAACAACCAAGGGGTCATTTGATGGCCCTTAGGAGTGTGCGTGGCTGTGAGTCTACTCCGTCGTCCTGTGCTGGCTTTATGCCGCTGCGACGTTATAACCGCCGCTGCATTGGTGCGCAGCCGGCGTGGGTGGGTTGAGCCGAGACTCCATATGGCTAAGATGTCAGCAATCCGTTGCCCGTTCATCACTATCGCCCGGGACAAGTGCACAGTTGCAGGCGATGATGGTGCTGCTGCTGCTGGTGTTGCTGGTGTTGGCGGCGGTGAGGCCAACTGCAGGCGGCCAGCCGTTTCTGCTCTGACGGCTTCTTGAATGTTTGCCGCCAGTATCGCCGTCATCATCCTTGTCGTCGTCGACGGCTGGGGCAAGGCGACAGGCAAGTGGCAAGTGGCGACGACGACGACGGCTTCAGGCAGAGTGTGGCGGGACAAGCATCCGGGCCAGGAGGCCGTCGGGCGTGGTTGACTGCGATTATGGCTTCTTTGGCGGTGCAGGAGAGTCCCGCCTCGGTCCAGCGATGAAGGTGTTTATGTTGGTGGCCACCGTAAGCGAGATAGTTTTGTGTTTTTTACTTCTGTCTCCGGCGTAGAGCAGTTTCTTGATAAGGAAGAGAAGAAGAAAAAGCAATAGGGCCACAGCAAGGGCACCAACGAGTTAGAACTTCTGTGGACAATCTCAATGGTAATGATAAATGGCTCTAATTGTGTTGGGAGCAATAGGAGTGCTTGTATATGTGTTCATTTGGTTGTTCTTTTCTTTTAAGTTTATTTGCTATATGTTGCTCTGTCACGCTCGCAAGGATTTCATTTACAAGATAGACAATAAACAGACAGACAGCCTCCCAGCACAATTTGCCATTTATATAGAAGTTACATACTAAACATGTTTATGTATATATAGTTTACAGGTCAATATAACGTGTGAAAGGACTCACACAGAGGGGGAGAGACTTTATGTACAAGTTCATTTATCCTATCTACACAGTATTCTATGACCCGACAGGAAACAGATCTATGGGCGTGGAATGGAGGATACCTATACCAAACACCCTCGCCATCCAATAACAGGATGCGTGTTGGTGGCACAGCTACGGGCTATGCTCTTGTCCGATTGTCCTTGTTTGTTGAGTCCAGATCCAAATCCAATCCAAGTCCAGGGAAATCCAGTTGTAAGTCAATAGTAGGGGGGTCAGTTCGATTTTAATAACTTTTCTTATTGTTTGTTTACAAACTTCTTTGTCTTCTTCTTATTTATCGTTTTATGTGTGTGTGAAAAGAAGTATGCGATGCGATATTGATATCGATAACACAAGAGATGGTATCTCTAATACCATTCTCATGCTAACCCCTACAGTAGTGAAGGTGTCCTGGGTAGTGTGAACTGTTGTTTGCATGGTGTGTGTGCGCGCAAATGCCCAGGTACACACTCTAATATTATTGCTAATAAAAAACACTCTTATTGTCAATTCTCAGCGTGTAAAAAGCAAAACAAAACAAAGTATTGATATTGTTTTACTATGTTAATTAATCCTCTTTTTTTTCATTTGGCTGTCATCTAGCAAGAGAGTAAACAGAAAAAAGCCAAATCCACTTAGGGCCTTTGTTATTTAAATTAAAATAACAAAGGCTCGGGATGGCTGTAACCAGGATGTTTTTTATCTGTGTTTAGTGCTAGTTAGAGGAATAATATAAAGTTAAAATGATTTACGTCTGTGGATTATTCTTAGAACCATAGAATAAAACCCGAGTAAAAGCAATAGGTTCTTGCCTCACCCGTGATTTTATCTGGATGCATTGTTTCATTCCATTTCATTTTATTTTATTTTTTTCTAATTTCCGATAGTGGAAACATTGTGGCGACAATGATGTGAAGATAGTTTAAAATTTATCCGATAACGTTTTCCGATAACGTAAACAAATAATTGTAAACAAATAATTGTAAACAAACATAGATTGTGAGCATATATCAGATTTGTTTGTTTCTGGCCTAGCAGTTTACTTGAATATATAATAATCTGTTGTTCTTTGCAGGCTATCGTGTAAACAGTCTTAGTAGGATTCTATGTGGCTGCAAGTCCTGTGGAAATGTGTGGGCCGTGTAAAGCCCTACACAGAAGAAACCAGTGACCTAAGGATTGGACATCAATGGTTGTTGTATGTTGGAACATATGCCCACCCTCCCAAAGATCTAGTGAGTTCTAAGCTTCCCGACCAATCATTCATTGTGTCCTGGCAGTGGCAGCAGGCCTGTGTGTAGAGATGGTGGGCATGTTGCCGCCGATTCTTGGGCGCCTCTCCTCTGTTGGCAGCTGCCACGGATGGTGGCGGGTTTGATCTCCGCTACGCTGCTGCCTATGACCAGCGTAGAAGGGCCGATGAGTTGAGATGGTGGACATTTTAGTGTTGTCCCTGTTGGTACTCGAGTGCGGTTCAGCTGTACGCGGCTGCCATGAACGGTGTCGAGGTTGATCTTCATTCTGCCTTTGTTGATTATTAATCTTATTGTTAATATGACGATATCCTCTGTTGCTTTTGTAGTTTGCGTTTCCGTTTGGATAAGAAGGCGGCGGGCGCTTGTTTGGAAAGTCCACATTTCTACGACTATGGCCGTGAGTAACAGGAGTGTTATTGAAGTTGGAGATGTAATTGTTTCTGCTGTATCTATCTCCACCATTACCTTTTCTAGCGTCCCCTTGTCCCTCATTACATGGGGGAGGAGGAGGAGCCCTCGTTTGCCAGCCAGGCCAAAGCCTCTGTTGTGCCTGCCCTACATCATGCTTGTTATGATTTCCATTATGGTGCCCGTTACGTGTACGCCCATAAGCAGCCTGCCGGTCATGTCCAGAGGCCACCTTGGTATCAGTTCTTGCTCTTGTCGTTCTCCTTGACTCTCCAAACCTTTGTTGTTTGTTTCGATTTTTATTGTAGAGTTTAGTTAACAGGCGCTTCTTGGCCATCCGATATGCTGGGCAGCCCTTGTAGGAGGCAACATGATCTGCTCCGCAATTGGAACAGCAGGGTGGGGCATCCATGGGTTTCGTACATTGCCTTGTGCTGTGCAAGCCGGCACATTTCAGGCAGTTCTCCTTGCCTCTGCAGTTGTAAGCCAAGTGCCCGAACTTTTGGCAATTATAGCAACGTCTGGGTTCTGGAACTGGGGGGCAGCAGAGCCACATGAGGTAGGATGCCGGCGATGCGTCCCCATTGAGCAGCCTGGCACAGCTTTCCTTGTCCTCCACATTGATGGCTGCCTCGAATATGGCCAATGGTTCGTGTGTGACACGATGGAAGAGCTGTCTAACATTACAGTACTTCACACCCAGGTTATCCAGTTGATGTTTAAGCGTGTCCATATCAGTACCTTCCCACAGATCCGAAATTTTGAGGCGCCATGGTGGTGCAATTCTCTTCGTACCCGCTGCAGTACCCCTGCCATCGATTGGAATCGCTTCTGCGTTGGCATTAGAATCCGGATGGTTGTTGCTCTGCTTTGATTGTTGCTGTCGTTGATGTTGGTGGGGTTGCTGCGTTAGCTGCTGCTGTTTCTGCTGTGGGCGGTGTGTTTGTGGGCTTCGTTGCCATTGTAATGGCAACGAGCTCTGCTGATAATGCTGCTGCTGTTGTTTTTGCTGTTTCTGCTGTTGCGGTTCCTGTTCCTGTTGCTCGTCGTGGTCATGTCGGTCATTGGTCATTATTCTCTCCCGTACCAGCTTCTTTTGAACTGGCTGCTGCAAGTGCTCAGTCGTCTCCTCACTGCTATCCAAAACATTAGGCCTTTTTTTCCTGATAGTGCTAGTGAGACCCATTAACGATTCAGAGTTGTTGCTAATATTGTTATTTTTATTTCCCAGGGACGAGCCGCTTACATCGATGAGCGAGAGGGACGAGGCGCTGCCGACCTGCTCATCTGAGAAGGAGAAACGAACAGTTGGCTTGGTGGGTGGAGGAGGGGGTGAAGAAGCCACGACCTGCTTCCCAGCATTCAGTTTGGCTGTCATCTTGCCTTTGTCAGCATCAGGGGACACAGGGGTGTTAGGCTGTGGCTGCTGTCGTTGTATTTGCTGCGGCTTCTGTTGCATCTGGCACGCTTGTTGTTGTTGCTGATGCTGATTATGACTGTGGGGCTGCCCTCGTTGCTGCCGCTCGCCCAAGGCACACTGCTGCTGTTCGTCTATCCCCAATGTTTGCGGGATAATTTCCCCATCCGAGGAGAGAGAGCGAGGGGAGGGGGAGAGGACCCAAAAAGTGATGGAACTACCGCCGCTGACCACCCCCTGGAGTGGAGCACACACAGCTACAGCGCAGCCCGCTTTGGGAGCCAGACAAGGGGGATTTTGACCACCCTTAAGAATCCCTCTACTTTCACCTTTGGCTAGTGCAAGGTTGGTGGTCGGTATGTATACGTGTTCAGTTCCTGTTTGCACATTGCTCCTAACCTTGTTCTTTTTCCCATTACAATTTTCTAAAAACTGGGACCTCGAGTTGGCATTACCTTGATGGCCGCGGCCGTTTTCTTCGTTGCCCAGGACGACAACAGCAGCAGCAGCAGAAGAAGTCGGCGGTGAGCCGACTCTCACTTTGGCCACTGGGAGGGAGGTACGAGAGGCAGGGCACGGCTGATGTTGTGCCAGGGCGTCCATGCGTGCCACAGGGGCGGCCTCGAAACTATGCCATTCCTTGGCCGAACCTGCTCCCTTAGCCTTGGGCGAGGGAGTGTGCGCAGTCGTGAATGGATTTTCATCCGAGCCCGGAATGTAGCACGGTCCACCGGAGAATGTGGTTTCACCATCGTCCGTATCGAACTCGTCCACAAACACCAGTCCCGCATAGATCTCGTCTGCGTCTGCCTGTTGCTGCTGTTGCTGCTGCTGCTGCTCCCCGCTGCTGTTGCTGATGCCTGAGTTGCTGTTCAACAGGTTGGAATCTGGGCTTGGACGTGTTCTTGTGCTGCTTTAGGAGGTGCATTTTCGCCGAACTCTTACTCAGAGCGTTCTTATTTCCCCCTTTCGATTTTCCCATTTCTATGTAGTTTCTTGCAATTGAGGACAAAACCAGGTATGTATCTATAGTCTCTAGTCCAGCAAGAAAGCTCAGACTAGGTAGTCAAGTGTGTTAAAATAAAAAATGTATGGGTTGGGACAAGAACTGTGCGAATAAATGTGTACAAAAAATTATCAAGTCAAGAATATCAGAAACAATAAACAATAAACAGTCTTTTAACTACTATATGGCACTAAATTTAATTTTAGTTTGTTTTCTCTGACTTTAGTTTATTTCTTTTGTCAGCGTGCTTTCAGCGGGGGTTTATGTCGAATAAATTTTCTTGTATTGATTGACGGTAAGCTCAAGTAAAAATGTAGCAGATTACTCCAAATATGATAGATTGTTTCATTAGTATGATATTTATTTATTAATAATAACCAGATCAGTGTAAAAAATAAAAATATTATTAATAATTGTGTGAGTAATATGTGTATGAGCAGAGCGGAGCAAATAAGTGCAAGTAAAATTTATTGTTGTTGTTGTTGAATATTTAAATGGGTGCGGAACAGATTGCAGTCAAATTGAGTCAACTTATTTAATTTAATTTTAATCAATATAGATTTGATTTAGTTTCAGAGACTCTACTAGTTACTATGTTTTTCAATATCAATATCAGTGATGGTGTTTGATAAAAACAGGTTGTCTTGAACTAGGAGCAAATTGAAATAAATTAAATTAAACTAAACAAGGCATATGGCTTGTACGAGTGTATTGGATCGATCTTTAATTAATTAGTTAATGGCGTTTTTAACTTGTCTTTATATATATATATATATTCCTCTTTAAAATCGTATTGAGATCAATGTGTGTATGTATGATAATATGTAATAATAATTGTTGTATTTGTGGAGGAAAGAATCATAAGGCTGTATAAAACTCACGTAACTTTGCATAGATTATAATGATGATAATGTTACATCGATGTCAAAAGGCAGTAATGTTCTATGCAGAGTGTAATGTGTAACGTGTAGAGTGAAGAGTAGTAGTAGTAGTAGTAGTAGTCACACACTCTCTCTCTCCAGTGATCCAACGCTCCAGATTTTACAGTTAGTGAGTCTTCAAAGCTTTGCTCCAACAATTAGAAGAGATCCAATCTCTACACTCTCTCCAGGTCTCCAAAGAATGTAAAGGTAGTAGAAAAGTAGTAGAAGAGGAATTAATGGATAATAAATCCAAAATGCCGGCTCCGCCTTTTGGTAGTATGCGGCTTCTCAAGTCCCAGTACACGAAAATGCGAGAGAAAACTCTGAATTTTTCCGCAATTTTCACGCACAGCACTGGGCAACACACGCACGCATATACTGGGGGGCACACAGCACGGTTTTTCTATACTTTCCAGGTTTTTCAGCAGGCTATAATGATGATCTTCTTCGCACGCACACACAAGGTCAAAGATGTCAAAGATGTCCACTCGCCAATATTTTCCAATTAATTAATTACAATTAATTAATTCTGATTAATTAACTCCAATATTAATTTTCTCCAGATTGTATTTCAATTATTTTTCAGTTAAATTCCGCAATAATCCCAGATTTAAAAAAGCACATGTAGTTTTTATATTTTTTATATGAGTGTCGCGCTTGCGCCGACCACCGCGTCCGCTTTATTCTGCTGCCCAAACTCGTCTGTACTCTTTTTTCTTCTTACAGTTTTTACAATCGTTTTACATCATCATTAAAGCTCTTAGGTATTAATCATCAACTGTTACTGTACTCCTCTCTTACATATGTATGATTTTACATAAAGAAATATATACAGCATTCTATTTTACATTTAAAGAACCTATTCGTGATGTTACAATTTTCAGAGTAAAGAGGCGTTCGAACATTAAATTCTATGATTTTACAGGGAACTGAGTCTAATTGTGGAAAGTAAACAAAGATTTGAATTGCGGTGTTTGAATGTCGTTATTACATTAGGCTTAGGTTCGTTTCCCCAAATACTGGCTCCTTGTGTGTAGAAATTGTGGGAGAAACTGGGGGCTGCCACTAGTCCTTTTAGCGCCTCTGCGACCGCGACTACAAGTCGCAAAGCCAGTTGGTGCAGGGCACTGGAAAGTTTCTGAGCCCCCACATAGGGCTTGCCAGTTTTTATTTTCGAATGCAACACACCTGGAGTGTGTGGCATCCGTGCCTAGCGTGTATAAAAAACTCCTCGACCGAGTTGTAATGCTTAAATTGTTTGAGATGGAGGAGGAGAAAAAATACGCTAGGCGACAATACTTTACGTTGTTCGTTGTATGTACTGCTGCTGCTGCTGCTGCTGCTGCTGCTGCTGCTGAGATGGCCGTCTTCCGTAGTGTTGTTTGTGGCCCTGCTGAGGGAACGCCTGGCTTCTGTAGCGATCGCCTCTGCTCCCACGGAGCTGGGAGTGTAGCAGGTGTCTTCTGAGTCCTCCATGCCGCCGTCCAGCGCCGCCGATTCCGTCGCTGCCCGCTCCCGTGTCCGCGAGTCCAGGCGATAGTGGTGCTGCTGACCACGGCTCCGTAGGCAACGTATTGGTCCGCTCGACCACCGTGTTATTCCGTAGCTCCAGTTTATACCATTATTAGCTGCCGCCTTTTTTCGGCTGCGGCCGCACTCTAAACAACCAAGGGGTCATTTGATGGCCCTTAGGAGTGTGCGTGGCTGTGAGTCTACTCCGTCGTCCTGTGCTGGCTTTATGCCGCTGCGACGTTATAACCGCCGCTGCATTGGTGCGCAGCCGGCGTGGGTGGGTTGAGCCGAGACTCCATATGGCTAAGATGTCAGCAATCCGTTGCCCGTTCATCACTATCGCCCGGGACAAGTGCACAGTTGCAGGCGATGATGGTGCTGCTGCTGCTGGTGTTGCTGGTGTTGGCGGCGGTGAGGCCAACTGCAGGCGGCCAGCCGTTTCTGCTCTGACGGCTTCTTGAATGTTTGCCGCCAGTATCGCCGTCATCATCCTTGTCGTCGTCGACGGCTGGGGCAAGGCGACAGGCAAGTGGCAAGTGGCGACGACGACGACGGCTTCAGGCAGAGTGTGGCGGGACAAGCATCCGGGCCAGGAGGCCGTCGGGCGTGGTTGACTGCGATTATGGCTTCTTTGGCGGTGCAGGAGAGTCCCGCCTCGGTCCAGCGATGAAGGTGTTTATGTTGGTGGCCACCGTAAGCGAGATAGTTTTGTGTTTTTTACTTCTGTCTCCGGCGTAGAGCAGTTTCTTGATAAGGAAGAGAAGAAGAAAAAGCAATAGGGCCACAGCAAGGGCACCAACGAGTTAGAACTTCTGTGGACAATCTCAATGGTAATGATAAATGGCTCTAATTGTGTTGGGAGCAATAGGAGTGCTTGTATATGTGTTCATTTGGTTGTTCTTTTCTTTTAAGTTTATTTGCTATATGTTGCTCTGTCACGCTCGCAAGGATTTCATTTACAAGATAGACAATAAACAGACAGACAGCCTCCCAGCACAATTTGCCATTTATATAGAAGTTACATACTAAACATGTTTATGTATATATAGTTTACAGGTCAATATAACGTGTGAAAGGACTCACACAGAGGGGGAGAGACTTTATGTACAAGTTCATTTATCCTATCTACACAGTATTCTATGACCCGACAGGAAACAGATCTATGGGCGTGGAATGGAGGATACCTATACCAAACACCCTCGCCATCCAATAACAGGATGCGTGTTGGTGGCACAGCTACGGGCTATGCTCTTGTCCGATTGTCCTTGTTTGTTGAGTCCAGATCCAAATCCAATCCAAGTCCAGGGAAATCCAGTTGTAAGTCAATAGTAGGGGGTCAGTTCGATTTTAATAACTTTTCTTATTGTTTGTTTACAAACTTCTTTGTCTTCTTCTTATTTATCGTTTTATGTGTGTGTAAAAGAAGTATGCGATGCGATATTGATATCGATAACACAAGAGATGGTATCTCTAATACCATTCTCATGCTAACCCCTACAGTAGTGAAGGTGTCCTGGGTAGTGTGAACTGTTGTTTGCATGGTGTGTGTGCGCGCAAATGCCCAGGTACACACTCTAATATTATTGCTAATAAAAAACACTCTTATTGTCAATTCTCAGCGTGTAAAAAGCAAAACAAAACAAAGTATTGATATTGTTTTACTATGTTAATTAATCCTCTTTTTTTTCATTTGGCTGTCATCTAGCAAGAGAGTAAACAGAAAAAAGCCAAATCCACTTAGGGCCTTTGTTATTTAAATTAAAATAACAAAGGCTCGGGATGGCTGTAACCAGGATGTTTTTTATCTGTGTTTAGTGCTAGTTAGAGGAATAATATAAAGTTAAAATGATTTACGTCTGTGGATTATTCTTAGAACCATAGAATAAAACCCGAGTAAAAGCAATAGGTTCTTGCCTCACCCGTGATTTTATCTGGATGCATTGTTTCATTCCATTTCATTTTATTTTATTTTTTTCTAATTTCCGATAGTGGAAACATTGTGGCGACAATGATGTGAAGATAGTTTAAAATTTATCCGATAACGTTTTCCGATAACGTAAACAAATAATTGTAAACAAATAATTGTAAACAAACATAGATTGTGAGCATATATCAGATTTGTTTGTTTCTGGCCTAGCAGTTTACTTGAATATATAATAATCTGTTGTTCTTTGCAGGCTATCGTGTAAACAGTCTTAGTAGGATTCTATGTGGCTGCAAGTCCTGTGGAAATGTGTGGGCCGTGTAAAGCCCTACACAGAAGAAACCAGTGACCTAAGGATTGGACATCAATGGTTGTTGTATGTTGGAACATATGCCCACCCTCCCAAAGATCTAGTGAGTTCTAAGCTTCCCGACCAATCATTCATTGTGTCCTGGCAGTGGCAGCAGGCCTGTGTGTAGAGATGGTGGGCATGTTGCCGCCGATTCTTGGGCGCCTCTCCTCTGTTGGCAGCTGCCACGGATGGTGGCGGGTTTGATCTCCGCTACGCTGCTGCCTATGACCAGCGTAGAAGGGCCGATGAGTTGAGATGGTGGACATTTTAGTGTTGTCCCTGTTGGTACTCGAGTGCGGTTCAGCTGTACGCGGCTGCCATGAACGGTGTCGAGGTTGATCTTCATTCTGCCTTTGTTGATTATTAATCTTATTGTTAATATGACGATATCCTCTGTTGCTTTTGTAGTTTGCGTTTCCGTTTGGATAAGAAGGCGGCGGGCGCTTGTTTGGAAAGTCCACATTTCTACGACTATGGCCGTGAGTAACAGGAGTGTTATTGAAGTTGGAGATGTAATTGTTTCTGCTGTATCTATCTCCACCATTACCTTTTCTAGCGTCCCCTTGTCCCTCATTACATGGGGAGGAGGAGGAGCCCTCGTTTGCCAGCCAGGCCAAAGCCTCTGTTGTGCCTGCCCTACATCATGCTTGTTATGATTTCCATTATGGTGCCCGTTACGTGTACGCCCATAAGCAGCCTGCCGGTCATGTCCAGAGGCCACCTTGGTATCAGTTCTTGCTCTTGTCGTTCTCCTTGACTCTCCAAACCTTTGTTGTTTGTTTCGATTTTTATTGTAGAGTTTAGTTAACAGGCGCTTCTTGGCCATCCGATATGCTGGGCAGCCCTTGTAGGAGGCAACATGATCTGCTCCGCAATTGGAACAGCAGGGTGGGGCATCCATGGGTTTCGTACATTGCCTTGTGCTGTGCAAGCCGGCACATTTCAGGCAGTTCTCCTTGCCTCTGCAGTTGTAAGCCAAGTGCCCGAACTTTTGGCAATTATAGCAACGTCTGGGTTCTGGAACTGGGGGCAGCAGAGCCACATGAGGTAGGATGCCGGCGATGCGTCCCCCATTGAGCAGCCTGGCACAGCTTTCCTTGTCCTCCACATTGATGGCTGCCTCGAATATGGCCAATGGTTCGTGTGTGACACGATGGAAGAGCTGTCTAACATTACAGTACTTCACACCCAGGTTATCCAGTTGATGTTTAAGCGTGTCCATATCAGTACCTTCCCACAGATCCGAAATTTTGAGGCGCCATGGTGGTGCAATTCTCTTCGTACCCGCTGCAGTACCCCTGCCATCGATTGGAATCGCTTCTGCGTTGGCATTAGAATCCGGATGGTTGTTGCTCTGCTTTGATTGTTGCTGTCGTTGATGTTGGTGGGGTTGCTGCGTTAGCTGCTGCTGTTTCTGCTGTGGGCGGTGTGTTTGTGGGCTTCGTTGCCATTGTAATGGCAACGAGCTCTGCTGATAATGCTGCTGCTGTTGTTTTTGCTGTTTCTGCTGTTGCGGTTCCTGTTCCTGTTGCTCGTCGTGGTCATGTCGGTCATTGGTCATTATTCTCTCCCGTACCAGCTTCTTTTGAACTGGCTGCTGCAAGTGCTCAGTCGTCTCCTCACTGCTATCCAAAACATTAGGCCTTTTTTTCCTGATAGTGCTAGTGAGACCCATTAACGATTCAGAGTTGTTGCTAATATTGTTATTTTTATTTCCCAGGGACGAGCCGCTTACATCGATGAGCGAGAGGGACGAGGCGCTGCCGACCTGCTCATCTGAGAAGGAGAAACGAACAGTTGGCTTGGTGGGTGGAGGAGGGGGTGAAGAAGCCACGACCTGCTTCCCAGCATTCAGTTTGGCTGTCATCTTGCCTTTGTCAGCATCAGGGGACACAGGGGTGTTAGGCTGTGGCTGCTGTCGTTGTATTTGCTGCGGCTTCTGTTGCATCTGGCACGCTTGTTGTTGTTGCTGATGCTGATTATGACTGTGGGGCTGCCCTCGTTGCTGCCGCTCGCCCAAGGCACACTGCTGCTGTTCGTCTATCCCCAATGTTTGCGGGATAATTTCCCCATCCGAGGAGAGAGAGCGAGGGGAGGGGGGAGAGGACCCAAAAGTGATGGAACTACCGCCGCTGACCACCCCCTGGAGTGGAGCACACACAGCTACAGCGCAGCCCGCTTTGGGAGCCAGACAAGGGGGATTTTGACCACCCTTAAGAATCCCTCTACTTTCACCTTTGGCTAGTGCAAGGTTGGTGGTCGGTATGTATACGTGTTCAGTTCCTGTTTGCACATTGCTCCTAACCTTGTTCTTTTTCCCATTACAATTTTCTAAAAACTGGGACCTCGAGTTGGCATTACCTTGATGGCCGCGGCCGTTTTCTTCGTTGCCCAGGACGACAACAGCAGCAGCAGCAGAAGAAGTCGGCGGTGAGCCGACTCTCACTTTGGCCACTGGGAGGGAGGTACGAGAGGCAGGGCACGGCTGATGTTGTGCCAGGGCGTCCATGCGTGCCACAGGGGCGGCCTCGAAACTATGCCATTCCTTGGCCGAACCTGCTCCCTTAGCCTTGGGCGAGGGAGTGTGCGCAGTCGTGAATGGATTTTCATCCGAGCCCGGAATGTAGCACGGTCCACCGGAGAATGTGGTTTCACCATCGTCCGTATCGAACTCGTCCACAAACACCAGTCCCGCATAGATCTCGTCTGCGTCTGCCTGTTGCTGCTGTTGCTGCTGCTGCTGCTCCCGCTGCTGTTGCTGATGCCTGAGTTGCTGTTCAACAGGTTGGAATCTGGGCTTGGACGTGTTCTTGTGCTGCTTTAGGAGGTGCATTTTCGCCGAACTCTTACTCAGAGCGTTCTTATTTCCCCCTTTCGATTTTCCCATTTCTATGTAGTTTCTTGCAATTGAGGACAAAACCAGGTATGTATCTATAGTCTCTAGTCCAGCAAGAAAGCTCAGACTAGGTAGTCAAGTGTGTTAAAATAAAAAATGTATGGGTTGGGACAAGAACTGTGCGAATAAATGTGTACAAAAAATTATCAAGTCAAGAATATCAGAAACAATAAACAATAAACAGTCTTTTAACTACTATATGGCACTAAATTTAATTTTAGTTTGTTTTCTCTGACTTTAGTTTATTTCTTTTGTCAGCGTGCTTTCAGCGGGGGTTTATGTCGAATAAATTTTCTTGTATTGATTGACGGTAAGCTCAAGTAAAAATGTAGCAGATTACTCCAAATATGATAGATTGTTTCATTAGTATGATATTTATTTATTAATAATAACCAGATCAGTGTAAAAAATAAAAATATTATTAATAATTGTGTGAGTAATATGTGTATGAGCAGAGCGGAGCAAATAAGTGCAAGTAAAATTTATTGTTGTTGTTGTTGAATATTTAAATGGGTGCGGAACAGATTGCAGTCAAATTGAGTCAACTTATTTAATTTAATTTTAATCAATATAGATTTGATTTAGTTTCAGAGACTCTACTAGTTACTATGTTTTTCAATATCAATATCAGTGATGGTGTTTGATAAAAACAGGTTGTCTTGAACTAGGAGCAAATTGAAATAAATTAAATTAAACTAAACAAGGCATATGGCTTGTACGAGTGTATTGGATCGATCTTTAATTAATTAGTTAATGGCGTTTTTAACTTGTCTTTATATATATATATATTCCTCTTTAAAATCGTATTGAGATCAATGTGTGTATGTATGATAATATGTAATAATAATTGTTGTATTTGTGGAGGAAAGAATCATAAGGCTGTATAAAACTCACGTAACTTTGCATAGATTATAATGATGATAATGTTACATCGATGTCAAAAGGCAGTAATGTTCTATGCAGAGTGTAATGTGTAACGTGTAGAGTGAAGAGTAGTAGTAGTAGTAGTAGTAGTCACACACTCTCTCTCTCCAGTGATCCAACGCTCCAGATTTTACAGTTAGTGAGTCTTCAAAGCTTTGCTCCAACAATTAGAAGAGATCCAATCTCTACACTCTCTCCAGGTCTCCAAAGAATGTAAAGGTAGTAGAAAAGTAGTAGAAGAGGAATTAATGGATAATAAATCCAAAATGCCGGCTCCGCCTTTTGGTAGTATGCGGCTTCTCAAGTCCCAGTACACGAAAATGCGAGAGAAAACTCTGAATTTTTCCGCAATTTTCACGCACAGCACTGGGCAACACACGCACGCATATACTGGGGGGCACACAGCACGGTTTTTCTATACTTTCCAGGTTTTTCAGCAGGCTATAATGATGATCTTCTTCGCACGCACACACAAGGTCAAAGATGTCAAAGATGTCCACTCGCCAATATTTTCCAATTAATTAATTACAATTAATTAATTCTGATTAATTAACTCCAATATTAATTTTCTCCAGATTGTATTTCAATTATTTTTCAGTTAAATTCCGCAATAATCCCAGATTTAAAAAAGCACATGTAGTTTTTATATTTTTTATATGAGTGTCGCGCTTGCGCCGACCACCGCGTCCGCTTTATTCTGCTGCCCAAACTCGTCTGTACTCTTTTTTCTTCTTACAGTTTTTACAATCGTTTTACATCATCATTAAAGCTCTTAGGTATTAATCATCAACTGTTACTGTACTCCTCTCTTACATATGTATGATTTTACATAAAGAAATATATACAGCATTCTATTTTACATTTAAAGAACCTATTCGTGATGTTACAATTTTCAGAGTAAAGAGGCGTTCGAACATTAAATTCTATGATTTTACAGGGAACTGAGTCTAATTGTGGAAAGTAAACAAAGATTTGAATTGCGGTGTTTGAATGTCGTTATTACATTAGGCTTAGGTTCGTTTCCCCAAATACTGGCTCCTTGTGTGTAGAAATTGTGGGAGAAACTGGGGGCTGCCACTAGTCCTTTTAGCGCCTCTGCGACCGCGACTACAAGTCGCAAAGCCAGTTGGTGCAGGGCACTGGAAAGTTTCTGAGCCCCCACATAGGGCTTGCCAGTTTTTATTTTCGAATGCAACACACCTGGAGTGTGTGTGCATCCGTGCCTAGCGTGTATAAAAAACTCCTCGACCGAGTTGTAATGCTTAAATTGTTTGAGATGGAGGAGGAGAAAAAATACGCTAGGCGACAATACTTTACGTTGTTCGTTGTATGTACTGCTGCTGCTGCTGCTGCTGCTGCTGCTGCTGCTGAGATGGCCGTCTTCCGTAGTGTTGTTTGTGGCCCTGCTGAGGGAACGCCTGGCTTCTGTAGCGATCGCCTCTGCTCCCACGGAGCTGGGAGTGTAGCAGGTGTCTTCTGAGTCCTCCATGCCGCCGTCCAGCGCCGCCGATTCCGTCGCTGCCCGCTCCCGTGTCCGCGAGTCCAGGCGATAGTGGTGCTGCTGACCACGGCTCCGTAGGCAACGTATTGGTCCGCTCGACCACCGTGTTATTCCGTAGCTCCAGTTTATACCATTATTAGCTGCCGCCTTTTTCGGCTGCGGCCGCACTCTAAACAACCAAGGGGTCATTTGATGGCCCTTAGGAGTGTGCGTGGCTGTGAGTCTACTCCGTCGTCCTGTGCTGGCTTTATGCCGCTGCGACGTTATAACCGCCGCTGCATTGGTGCGCAGCCGGCGTGGGTGGGTTGAGCCGAGACTCCATATGGCTAAGATGTCAGCAATCCGTTGCCCGTTCATCACTATCGCCCGGGACAAGTGCACAGTTGCAGGCGATGATGGTGCTGCTGCTGCTGGTGTTGCTGGTGTTGGCGGCGGTGAGGCCAACTGCAGGCGGCCAGCCGTTTCTGCTCTGACGGCTTCTTGAATGTTTGCCGCCAGTATCGCCGTCATCATCCTTGTCGTCGTCGACGGCTGGGGCAAGGCGACAGGCAAGTGGCAAGTGGCGACGACGACGACGGCTTCAGGCAGAGTGTGGCGGGACAAGCATCCGGGCCAGGAGGCCGTCGGGCGTGGTTGACTGCGATTATGGCTTCTTTGGCGGTGCAGGAGAGTCCCGCCTCGGTCCAGCGATGAAGGTGTTTATGTTGGTGGCCACCGTAAGCGAGATAGTTTTGTGTTTTTTACTTCTGTCTCCGGCGTAGAGCAGTTTCTTGATAAGGAAGAGAAGAAGAAAAAGCAATAGGGCCACAGCAAGGGCACCAACGAGTTAGAACTTCTGTGGACAATCTCAATGGTAATGATAAATGGCTCTAATTGTGTTGGGAGCAATAGGAGTGCTTGTATATGTGTTCATTTGGTTGTTCTTTTCTTTTAAGTTTATTTGCTATATGTTGCTCTGTCACGCTCGCAAGGATTTCATTTACAAGATAGACAATAAACAGACAGACAGCCTCCCAGCACAATTTGCCATTTATATAGAAGTTACATACTAAACATGTTTATGTATATATAGTTTACAGGTCAATATAACGTGTGAAAGGACTCACACAGAGGGGGAGAGACTTTATGTACAAGTTCATTTATCCTATCTACACAGTATTCTATGACCCGACAGGAAACAGATCTATGGGCGTGGAATGGAGGATACCTATACCAAACACCCTCGCCATCCAATAACAGGATGCGTGTTGGTGGCACAGCTACGGGCTATGCTCTTGTCCGATTGTCCTTGTTTGTTGAGTCCAGATCCAAATCCAATCCAAGTCCAGGGAAATCCAGTTGTAAGTCAATAGTAGGGGGGTCAGTTCGATTTTAATAACTTTTCTTATTGTTTGTTTACAAACTTCTTTGTCTTCTTCTTATTTATCGTTTTATGTGTGTGTGTAAAAGAAGTATGCGATGCGATATTGATATCGATAACACAAGAGATGGTATCTCTAATACCATTCTCATGCTAACCCCCTACAGTAGTGAAGGTGTCCTGGGTAGTGTGAACTGTTGTTTGCATGGTGTGTGTGCGCGCAAATGCCCAGGTACACACTCTAATATTATTGCTAATAAAAAACACTCTTATTGTCAATTCTCAGCGTGTAAAAAGCAAAACAAAACAAAGTATTGATATTGTTTTACTATGTTAATTAATCCTCTTTTTTTCATTTGGCTGTCATCTAGCAAGAGAGTAAACAGAAAAAAGCCAAATCCACTTAGGGCCTTTGTTATTTAAATTAAAATAACAAAGGCTCGGGATGGCTGTAACCAGGATGTTTTTTATCTGTGTTTAGTGCTAGTTAGAGGAATAATATAAAGTTAAAATGATTTACGTCTGTGGATTATTCTTAGAACCATAGAATAAAACCCGAGTAAAAGCAATAGGTTCTTGCCTCACCCGTGATTTTATCTGGATGCATTGTTTCATTCCATTTCATTTTATTTTATTTTTTTCTAATTTCCGATAGTGGAAACATTGTGGCGACAATGATGTGAAGATAGTTTAAAATTTATCCGATAACGTTTTCCGATAACGTAAACAAATAATTGTAAACAAATAATTGTAAACAAACATAGATTGTGAGCATATATCAGATTTGTTTGTTTCTGGCCTAGCAGTTTACTTGAATATATAATAATCTGTTGTTCTTTGCAGGCTATCGTGTAAACAGTCTTAGTAGGATTCTATGTGGCTGCAAGTCCTGTGGAAATGTGTGGGCCGTGTAAAGCCCTACACAGAAGAAACCAGTGACCTAAGGATTGGACATCAATGGTTGTTGTATGTTGGAACATATGCCCACCCTCCCAAAGATCTAGTGAGTTCTAAGCTTCCCGACCAATCATTCATTGTGTCCTGGCAGTGGCAGCAGGCCTGTGTGTAGAGATGGTGGGCATGTTGCCGCCGATTCTTGGGCGCCTCTCCTCTGTTGGCAGCTGCCACGGATGGTGGCGGGTTTGATCTCCGCTACGCTGCTGCCTATGACCAGCGTAGAAGGGCCGATGAGTTGAGATGGTGGACATTTTAGTGTTGTCCCTGTTGGTACTCGAGTGCGGTTCAGCTGTACGCGGCTGCCATGAACGGTGTCGAGGTTGATCTTCATTCTGCCTTTGTTGATTATTAATCTTATTGTTAATATGACGATATCCTCTGTTGCTTTTGTAGTTTGCGTTTCCGTTTGGATAAGAAGGCGGCGGGCGCTTGTTTGGAAAGTCCACATTTCTACGACTATGGCCGTGAGTAACAGGAGTGTTATTGAAGTTGGAGATGTAATTGTTTCTGCTGTATCTATCTCCACCATTACCTTTTCTAGCGTCCCCTTGTCCCTCATTACATGGGGGGAGGAGGAGGAGCCCTCGTTTGCCAGCCAGGCCAAAGCCTCTGTTGTGCCTGCCCTACATCATGCTTGTTATGATTTCCATTATGGTGCCCGTTACGTGTACGCCCATAAGCAGCCTGCCGGTCATGTCCAGAGGCCACCTTGGTATCAGTTCTTGCTCTTGTCGTTCTCCTTGACTCTCCAAACCTTTGTTGTTTGTTTCGATTTTTATTGTAGAGTTTAGTTAACAGGCGCTTCTTGGCCATCCGATATGCTGGGCAGCCCTTGTAGGAGGCAACATGATCTGCTCCGCAATTGGAACAGCAGGGTGGGGCATCCATGGGTTTCGTACATTGCCTTGTGCTGTGCAAGCCGGCACATTTCAGGCAGTTCTCCTTGCCTCTGCAGTTGTAAGCCAAGTGCCCGAACTTTTGGCAATTATAGCAACGTCTGGGTTCTGGAACTGGGGGCAGCAGAGCCACATGAGGTAGGATGCCGGCGATGCGTCCCCCATTGAGCAGCCTGGCACAGCTTTCCTTGTCCTCCACATTGATGGCTGCCTCGAATATGGCCAATGGTTCGTGTGTGACACGATGGAAGAGCTGTCTAACATTACAGTACTTCACACCCAGGTTATCCAGTTGATGTTTAAGCGTGTCCATATCAGTACCTTCCCACAGATCCGAAATTTTGAGGCGCCATGGTGGTGCAATTCTCTTCGTACCCGCTGCAGTACCCCTGCCATCGATTGGAATCGCTTCTGCGTTGGCATTAGAATCCGGATGGTTGTTGCTCTGCTTTGATTGTTGCTGTCGTTGATGTTGGTGGGGTTGCTGCGTTAGCTGCTGCTGTTTCTGCTGTGGGCGGTGTGTTTGTGGGCTTCGTTGCCATTGTAATGGCAACGAGCTCTGCTGATAATGCTGCTGCTGTTGTTTTTGCTGTTTCTGCTGTTGCGGTTCCTGTTCCTGTTGCTCGTCGTGGTCATGTCGGTCATTGGTCATTATTCTCTCCCGTACCAGCTTCTTTTGAACTGGCTGCTGCAAGTGCTCAGTCGTCTCCTCACTGCTATCCAAAACATTAGGCCTTTTTTTCCTGATAGTGCTAGTGAGACCCATTAACGATTCAGAGTTGTTGCTAATATTGTTGTTTTTATTTCCCAGGGACGAGCCGCTTACATCGATGAGCGAGAGGGACGAGGCGCTGCCGACCTGCTCATCTGAGAAGGAGAAACGAACAGTTGGCTTGGTGGGTGGAGGAGGGGGTGAAGAAGCCACGACCTGCTTCCCAGCATTCAGTTTGGCTGTCATCTTGCCTTTGTCAGCATCAGGGGACACAGGGGTGTTAGGCTGTGGCTGCTGTCGTTGTATTTGCTGCGGCTTCTGTTGCATCTGGCACGCTTGTTGTTGTTGCTGATGCTGATTATGACTGTGGGGCTGCCCTCGTTGCTGCCGCTCGCCCAAGGCACACTGCTGCTGTTCGTCTATCCCCAATGTTTGCGGGATAATTTCCCCATCCGAGGAGAGAGAGCGAGGGGGAGGGGGAGAGGACCCAAAAGTGATGGAACTACCGCCGCTGACCACCCCCTGGAGTGGAGCACACACAGCTACAGCGCAGCCCGCTTTGGGAGCCAGACAAGGGGGATTTTGACCACCCTTAAGAATCCCTCTACTTTCACCTTTGGCTAGTGCAAGGTTGGTGGTCGGTATGTATACGTGTTCAGTTCCTGTTTGCACATTGCTCCTAACCTTGTTCTTTTTCCCATTACAATTTTCTAAAAACTGGGACCTCGAGTTGGCATTACCTTGATGGCCGCGGCCGTTTTCTTCGTTGCCCAGGACGACAACAGCAGCAGCAGCAGAAGAAGTCGGCGGTGAGCCGACTCTCACTTTGGCCACTGGGAGGGAGGTACGAGAGGCAGGGCACGGCTGATGTTGTGCCAGGGCGTCCATGCGTGCCACAGGGGCGGCCTCGAAACTATGCCATTCCTTGGCCGAACCTGCTCCCTTAGCCTTGGGCGAGGGAGTGTGCGCAGTCGTGAATGGATTTTCATCCGAGCCCGGAATGTAGCACGGTCCACCGGAGAATGTGGTTTCACCATCGTCCGTATCGAACTCGTCCACAAACACCAGTCCCGCATAGATCTCGTCTGCGTCTGCCTGTTGCTGCTGTTGCTGCTGCTGCTGCTCCCGCTGCTGTTGCTGATGCCTGAGTTGCTGTTCAACAGGTTGGAATCTGGGCTTGGACGTGTTCTTGTGCTGCTTTAGGAGGTGCATTTTCGCCGAACTCTTACTCAGAGCGTTCTTATTTCCCCCTTTCGATTTTCCCATTTCTATGTAGTTTCTTGCAATTGAGGACAAAACCAGGTATGTATCTATAGTCTCTAGTCCAGCAAGAAAGCTCAGACTAGGTAGTCAAGTGTGTTAAAATAAAAAATGTATGGGTTGGGACAAGAACTGTGCGAATAAATGTGTACAAAAAATTATCAAGTCAAGAATATCAGAAACAATAAACAATAAACAGTCTTTTAACTACTATATGGCACTAAATTTAATTTTAGTTTGTTTTCTCTGACTTTAGTTTATTTCTTTTGTCAGCGTGCTTTCAGCGGGGGGTTTATGTCGAATAAATTTTCTTGTATTGATTGACGGTAAGCTCAAGTAAAAATGTAGCAGATTACTCCAAATATGATAGATTGTTTCATTAGTATGATATTTATTTATTAATAATAACCAGATCAGTGTAAAAAATAAAAATATTATTAATAATTGTGTGAGTAATATGTGTATGAGCAGAGCGGAGCAAATAAGTGCAAGTAAAATTTATTGTTGTTGTTGTTGAATATTTAAATGGGTGCGGAACAGATTGCAGTCAAATTGAGTCAACTTATTTAATTTAATTTTAATCAATATAGATTTGATTTAGTTTCAGAGACTCTACTAGTTACTATGTTTTTCAATATCAATATCAGTGATGGTGTTTGATAAAAACAGGTTGTCTTGAACTAGGAGCAAATTGAAATAAATTAAATTAAACTAAACAAGGCATATGGCTTGTACGAGTGTATTGGATCGATCTTTAATTAATTAGTTAATGGCGTTTTTAACTTGTCTTTATATATATATATATTCCTCTTTAAAATCGTATTGAGATCAATGTGTGTATGTATGATAATATGTAATAATAATTGTTGTATTTGTGGAGGAAAGAATCATAAGGCTGTATAAAACTCACGTAACTTTGCATAGATTATAATGATGATAATGTTACATCGATGTCAAAAGGCAGTAATGTTCTATGCAGAGTGTAATGTGTAACGTGTAGAGTGAAGAGTAGTAGTAGTAGTAGTAGTAGTCACACACTCTCTCTCTCCAGTGATCCAACGCTCCAGATTTTACAGTTAGTGAGTCTTCAAAGCTTTGCTCCAACAATTAGAAGAGATCCAATCTCTACACTCTCTCCAGGTCTCCAAAGAATGTAAAGGTAGTAGAAAAGTAGTAGAAGAGGAATTAATGGATAATAAATCCAAAATGCCGGCTCCGCCTTTTGGTAGTATGCGGCTTCTCAAGTCCCAGTACACGAAAATGCGAGAGAAAACTCTGAATTTTCCGCAATTTTCACGCACAGCACTGGGCAACACACGCACGCATATACTGGGGGGCACACAGCACGGTTTTTCTATACTTTCCAGGTTTTTCAGCAGGCTATAATGATGATCTTCTTCGCACGCACACACAAGGTCAAAGATGTCAAAGATGTCCACTCGCCAATATTTTCCAATTAATTAATTACAATTAATTAATTCTGATTAATTAACTCCAATATTAATTTTCTCCAGATTGTATTTCAATTATTTTTCAGTTAAATTCCGCAATAATCCCAGATTTAAAAAAGCACATGTAGTTTTTATATTTTTATATGAGTGTCGCGCTTGCGCCGACCACCGCGTCCGCTTTATTCTGCTGCCCAAACTCGTCTGTACTCTTTTTTCTTCTTACAGTTTTTACAATCGTTTTACATCATCATTAAAGCTCTTAGGTATTAATCATCAACTGTTACTGTACTCCTCTCTTACATATGTATGATTTTACATAAAGAAATATATACAGCATTCTATTTTACATTTAAAGAACCTATTCGTGATGTTACAATTTTCAGAGTAAAGAGGCGTTCGAACATTAAATTCTATGATTTTACAGGGAACTGAGTCTAATTGTGGAAAGTAAACAAAGATTTGAATTGCGGTGTTTGAATGTCGTTATTACATTAGGCTTAGGTTCGTTTCCCCAAATACTGGCTCCTTGTGTGTAGAAATTGTGGGAGAAACTGGGGGCTGCCACTAGTCCTTTTAGCGCCTCTGCGACCGCGACTACAAGTCGCAAAGCCAGTTGGTGCAGGGCACTGGAAAGTTTCTGAGCCCCCCACATAGGGCTTGCCAGTTTTTATTTTCGAATGCAACACACCTGGAGTGTGTGTGCATCCGTGCCTAGCGTGTATAAAAAACTCCTCGACCGAGTTGTAATGCTTAAATTGTTTGAGATGGAGGAGGAGAAAAAATACGCTAGGCGACAATACTTTACGTTGTTCGTTGTATGTACTGCTGCTGCTGCTGCTGCTGCTGCTGCTGCTGCTGAGATGGCCGTCTTCCGTAGTGTTGTTTGTGGCCCTGCTGAGGGAACGCCTGGCTTCTGTAGCGATCGCCTCTGCTCCCACGGAGCTGGGAGTGTAGCAGGTGTCTTCTGAGTCCTCCATGCCGCCGTCCAGCGCCGCCGATTCCGTCGCTGCCCGCTCCCGTGTCCGCGAGTCCAGGCGATAGTGGTGCTGCTGACCACGGCTCCGTAGGCAACGTATTGGTCCGCTCGACCACCGTGTTATTCCGTAGCTCCAGTTTATACCATTATTAGCTGCCGCCTTTTTTCGGCTGCGGCCGCACTCTAAACAACCAAGGGGTCATTTGATGGCCCTTAGGAGTGTGCGTGGCTGTGAGTCTACTCCGTCGTCCTGTGCTGGCTTTATGCCGCTGCGACGTTATAACCGCCGCTGCATTGGTGCGCAGCCGGCGTGGGTGGGTTGAGCCGAGACTCCATATGGCTAAGATGTCAGCAATCCGTTGCCCGTTCATCACTATCGCCCGGGACAAGTGCACAGTTGCAGGCGATGATGGTGCTGCTGCTGCTGGTGTTGCTGGTGTTGGCGGCGGTGAGGCCAACTGCAGGCGGCCAGCCGTTTCTGCTCTGACGGCTTCTTGAATGTTTGCCGCCAGTATCGCCGTCATCATCCTTGTCGTCGTCGACGGCTGGGGCAAGGCGACAGGCAAGTGGCAAGTGGCGACGACGACGACGGCTTCAGGCAGAGTGTGGCGGGACAAGCATCCGGGCCAGGAGGCCGTCGGGCGTGGTTGACTGCGATTATGGCTTCTTTGGCGGTGCAGGAGAGTCCCGCCTCGGTCCAGCGATGAAGGTGTTTATGTTGGTGGCCACCGTAAGCGAGATAGTTTTGTGTTTTTTACTTCTGTCTCCGGCGTAGAGCAGTTTCTTGATAAGGAAGAGAAGAAGAAAAAAGCAATAGGGCCACAGCAAGGGCACCAACGAGTTAGAACTTCTGTGGACAATCTCAATGGTAATGATAAATGGCTCTAATTGTGTTGGGAGCAATAGGAGTGCTTGTATATGTGTTCATTTGGTTGTTCTTTTCTTTTAAGTTTATTTGCTATATGTTGCTCTGTCACGCTCGCAAGGATTTCATTTACAAGATAGACAATAAACAGACAGACAGCCTCCCAGCACAATTTGCCATTTATATAGAAGTTACATACTAAACATGTTTATGTATATATAGTTTACAGGTCAATATAACGTGTGAAAGGACTCACACAGAGGGGGAGAGACTTTATGTACAAGTTCATTTATCCTATCTACACAGTATTCTATGACCCGACAGGAAACAGATCTATGGGCGTGGAATGGAGGATACCTATACCAAACACCCTCGCCATCCAATAACAGGATGCGTGTTGGTGGCACAGCTACGGGCTATGCTCTTGTCCGATTGTCCTTGTTTGTTGAGTCCAGATCCAAATCCAATCCAAGTCCAGGGAAATCCAGTTGTAAGTCAATAGTAGGGGGTCAGTTCGATTTTAATAACTTTTCTTATTGTTTGTTTACAAACTTCTTTGTCTTCTTCTTATTTATCGTTTTATGTGTGTGTGTAAAAGAAGTATGCGATGCGATATTGATATCGATAACACAAGAGATGGTATCTCTAATACCATTCTCATGCTAACCCCCTACAGTAGTGAAGGTGTCCTGGGTAGTGTGAACTGTTGTTTGCATGGTGTGTGTGCGCGCAAATGCCCAGGTACACACTCTAATATTATTGCTAATAAAAAACACTCTTATTGTCAATTCTCAGCGTGTAAAAAGCAAAACAAAACAAAGTATTGATATTGTTTTACTATGTTAATTAATCCTCTTTTTTTTCATTTGGCTGTCATCTAGCAAGAGAGTAAACAGAAAAAAGCCAAATCCACTTAGGGCCTTTGTTATTTAAATTAAAATAACAAAGGCTCGGGATGGCTGTAACCAGGATGTTTTTATCTGTGTTTAGTGCTAGTTAGAGGAATAATATAAAGTTAAAATGATTTACGTCTGTGGATTATTCTTAGAACCATAGAATAAAACCCGAGTAAAAGCAATAGGTTCTTGCCTCACCCGTGATTTTATCTGGATGCATTGTTTCATTCCATTTCATTTTATTTTATTTTTTTCTAATTTCCGATAGTGGAAACATTGTGGCGACAATGATGTGAAGATAGTTTAAAATTTATCCGATAACGTTTTCCGATAACGTAAACAAATAATTGTAAACAAATAATTGTAAACAAACATAGATTGTGAGCATATATCAGATTTGTTTGTTTCTGGCCTAGCAGTTTACTTGAATATATAATAATCTGTTGTTCTTTGCAGGCTATCGTGTAAACAGTCTTAGTAGGATTCTATGTGGCTGCAAGTCCTGTGGAAATGTGTGGGCCGTGTAAAGCCCTACACAGAAGAAACCAGTGACCTAAGGATTGGACATCAATGGTTGTTGTATGTTGGAACATATGCCCACCCTCCCAAAGATCTAGTGAGTTCTAAGCTTCCCGACCAATCATTCATTGTGTCCTGGCAGTGGCAGCAGGCCTGTGTGTAGAGATGGTGGGCATGTTGCCGCCGATTCTTGGGCGCCTCTCCTCTGTTGGCAGCTGCCACGGATGGTGGCGGGTTTGATCTCCGCTACGCTGCTGCCTATGACCAGCGTAGAAGGGCCGATGAGTTGAGATGGTGGACATTTTAGTGTTGTCCCTGTTGGTACTCGAGTGCGGTTCAGCTGTACGCGGCTGCCATGAACGGTGTCGAGGTTGATCTTCATTCTGCCTTTGTTGATTATTAATCTTATTGTTAATATGACGATATCCTCTGTTGCTTTTGTAGTTTGCGTTTCCGTTTGGATAAGAAGGCGGCGGGCGCTTGTTTGGAAAGTCCACATTTCTACGACTATGGCCGTGAGTAACAGGAGTGTTATTGAAGTTGGAGATGTAATTGTTTCTGCTGTATCTATCTCCACCATTACCTTTTCTAGCGTCCCCTTGTCCCTCATTACATGGGGGAGGAGGAGGAGCCCTCGTTTGCCAGCCAGGCCAAAGCCTCTGTTGTGCCTGCCCTACATCATGCTTGTTATGATTTCCATTATGGTGCCCGTTACGTGTACGCCCATAAGCAGCCTGCCGGTCATGTCCAGAGGCCACCTTGGTATCAGTTCTTGCTCTTGTCGTTCTCCTTGACTCTCCAAACCTTTGTTGTTTGTTTCGATTTTTATTGTAGAGTTTAGTTAACAGGCGCTTCTTGGCCATCCGATATGCTGGGCAGCCCTTGTAGGAGGCAACATGATCTGCTCCGCAATTGGAACAGCAGGGTGGGGCATCCATGGGTTTCGTACATTGCCTTGTGCTGTGCAAGCCGGCACATTTCAGGCAGTTCTCCTTGCCTCTGCAGTTGTAAGCCAAGTGCCCGAACTTTTGGCAATTATAGCAACGTCTGGGTTCTGGAACTGGGGGCAGCAGAGCCACATGAGGTAGGATGCCGGCGATGCGTCCCCCATTGAGCAGCCTGGCACAGCTTTCCTTGTCCTCCACATTGATGGCTGCCTCGAATATGGCCAATGGTTCGTGTGTGACACGATGGAAGAGCTGTCTAACATTACAGTACTTCACACCCAGGTTATCCAGTTGATGTTTAAGCGTGTCCATATCAGTACCTTCCCACAGATCCGAAATTTTGAGGCGCCATGGTGGTGCAATTCTCTTCGTACCCGCTGCAGTACCCCTGCCATCGATTGGAATCGCTTCTGCGTTGGCATTAGAATCCGGATGGTTGTTGCTCTGCTTTGATTGTTGCTGTCGTTGATGTTGGTGGGGTTGCTGCGTTAGCTGCTGCTGTTTCTGCTGTGGGCGGTGTGTTTGTGGGCTTCGTTGCCATTGTAATGGCAACGAGCTCTGCTGATAATGCTGCTGCTGTTGTTTTTGCTGTTTCTGCTGTTGCGGTTCCTGTTCCTGTTGCTCGTCGTGGTCATGTCGGTCATTGGTCATTATTCTCTCCCGTACCAGCTTCTTTTGAACTGGCTGCTGCAAGTGCTCAGTCGTCTCCTCACTGCTATCCAAAACATTAGGCCTTTTTTTCCTGATAGTGCTAGTGAGACCCAATACTAAGTCAGAGTTGTTGCTAATATTATTGTTTTTATTTCCCAGGGACGAGCCGCTTACATCGATGAGCGAGAGGGACGAGGCGCTGCCGACCTGCTCATCTGAGAAGGAGAAACGAACAGTTGGCTTGGTGGGTGGAGGAGGGGGTGAAGAAGCCACGACCTGCTTCCCAGCATTCAGTTTGGCTGTCATCTTGCCTTTGTCAGCATCAGGGGACACAGGGGTGTTAGGCTGTGGCTGCTGTCGTTGTATTTGCTGCGGCTTCTGTTGCATCTGGCACGCTTGTTGTTGTTGCTGATGCTGATTATGACTGTGGGGCTGCCCTCGTTGCTGCCGCTCGCCCAAGGCACACTGCTGCTGTTCGTCTATCCCCAATGTTTGCGGGATAATTTCCCCATCCGAGGAGAGAGAGCGAGGGGAGGGGGAGAGGACCCAAAAGTGATGGAACTACCGCCGCTGACCACCCCTGGAGTGGAGCACACACAGCTACAGCGCAGCCCGCTTTGGGAGCCAGACAAGGGGGATTTTGACCACCCTTAAGAATCCCTCTACTTTCACCTTTGGCTAGTGCAAGGTTGGTGGTCGGTATGTATACGTGTTCAGTTCCTGTTTGCACATTGCTCCTAACCTTGTTCTTTTTCCCATTACAATTTTCTAAAAACTGGGACCTCGAGTTGGCATTACCTTGATGGCCGCGGCCGTTTTCTTCGTTGCCCAGGACGACAACAGCAGCAGCAGCAGAAGAAGTCGGCGGTGAGCCGACTCTCACTTTGGCCACTGGGAGGGAGGTACGAGAGGCAGGGCACGGCTGATGTTGTGCCAGGGCGTCCATGCGTGCCACAGGGGCGGCCTCGAAACTATGCCATTCCTTGGCCGAACCTGCTCCCTTAGCCTTGGGCGAGGGAGTGTGCGCAGTCGTGAATGGATTTTCATCCGAGCCCGGAATGTAGCACGGTCCACCGGAGAATGTGGTTTCACCATCGTCCGTATCGAACTCGTCCACAAACACCAGTCCCGCATAGATCTCGTCTGCGTCTGCCTGTTGCTGCTGTTGCTGCTGCTGCTGCTCCCGCTGCTGTTGCTGATGCCTGAGTTGCTGTTCAACAGGTTGGAATCTGGGCTTGGACGTGTTCTTGTGCTGCTTTAGGAGGTGCATTTTCGCCGAACTCTTACTCAGAGCGTTCTTATTTCCCCCTTTCGATTTTCCCATTTCTATGTAGTTTCTTGCAATTGAGGACAAAACCAGGTATGTATCTATAGTCTCTAGTCCAGCAAGAAAGCTCAGACTAGGTAGTCAAGTGTGTTAAAATAAAAAATGTATGGGTTGGGACAAGAACTGTGCGAATAAATGTGTACAAAAAATTATCAAGTCAAGAATATCAGAAACAATAAACAATAAACAGTCTTTTAACTACTATATGGCACTAAATTTAATTTTAGTTTGTTTTCTCTGACTTTAGTTTATTTCTTTTGTCAGCGTGCTTTCAGCGGGGGTTTATGTCGAATAAATTTTCTTGTATTGATTGACGGTAAGCTCAAGTAAAAATGTAGCAGATTACTCCAAATATGATAGATTGTTTCATTAGTATGATATTTATTTATTAATAATAACCAGATCAGTGTAAAAATAAAAATATTATTAATAATTGTGTGAGTAATATGTGTATGAGCAGAGCGGAGCAAATAAGTGCAAGTAAAATTTATTGTTGTTGTTGTTGAATATTTAAATGGGTGCGGAACAGATTGCAGTCAAATTGAGTCAACTTATTTAATTTAATTTTAATCAATATAGATTTGATTTAGTTTCAGAGACTCTACTAGTTACTATGTTTTTCAATATCAATATCAGTGATGGTGTTTGATAAAAACAGGTTGTCTTGAACTAGGAGCAAATTGAAATAAATTAAATTAAACTAAACAAGGCATATGGCTTGTACGAGTGTATTGGATCGATCTTTAATTAATTAGTTAATGGCGTTTTTAACTTGTCTTTATATATATATATATTCCTCTTTAAAATCGTATTGAGATCAATGTGTGTATGTATGATAATATGTAATAATAATTGTTGTATTTGTGGAGGAAAGAATCATAAGGCTGTATAAAACTCACGTAACTTTGCATAGATTATAATGATGATAATGTTACATCGATGTCAAAAGGCAGTAATGTTCTATGCAGAGTGTAATGTGTAACGTGTAGAGTGAAGAGTAGTAGTAGTAGTAGTAGTAGTCACACACTCTCTCTCTCTCCAGTGATCCAACGCTCCAGATTTTACAGTTAGTGAGTCTTCAAAGCTTTGCTCCAACAATTAGAAGAGAT